>CM028138.1:727483750-728712500 GCA_016271365.2 Neoceratodus forsteri | reverse complement strand
AAAACAGCAACTATACTCCAGTTGTTAAAAAAAATGTATTCACTATGTAAATCACATTGAATTAATACAGAATACTGTGCCTCATTTCTAAACTACAGTAGAAACAAGGACAGAAGTGCAAACATATTTTCAGTATCTGTAACCTGTACTTACTATCATAACATATCTACAAAAGAACACCACATTAAAACAAAGGTTACAGTTTTAAAGCTGATATACTATAATGTAATGATAATATAGCAAATCACTGCTACTACCTATGAAACTCTATATACTGTACAGTAAATACTACTGCCTTTAAAGTTTAAAAATTAAAATTGCATCTTTGGCAAACTCTGGAACACATGAAAAGGTTATTTGCTGTTAAAGAGGAGTTTACAATAACAGAGACCTATCCAGTTAGTACAAGACGCATTGTTAATTATTTTTAAACTGTTGTATATCAAGCCAGAACTGTTACATGCATAATGCAAAAAAAAAATGCTGCTACAATATGTCAGCAGTAAACTCGTTTCTTTTACAGTTTATTTATTATTTTATACTCAAAGTTTTCTGAATTTGACTATAACTTTTGTTTGCTCTATGCAATATAAAGATCAAGTAGCAAGACAAATAATAACATGTTGGCTGGGTTCATTCATGGTGAAACCAATGGCGAGAATTTCAACAACGTTCGGTCATGGTGCTACAGATAACTTTTTTAAAACAATGTTGGCAATTACTCTCAAAACATTCAGAATGGGATTGTAACAGTAATTTCTAAGTGGCTCCACACTGGTGGCATGAACTTTGTAGAACTGTCCCACCCCGTGGATGCCCACTGGCCTCCAGCTTACTCCCAAGCTCCCTACCAGACAGCAACAGGTGATAAAGATTTTAAAGTCTGTGAAGTTTATATGCAATGCTCATAAAATGTACCTGAGAAAGGCATCCATCTCAGAGTACCATGGGTGCTGGACC
Organism: Neoceratodus forsteri; assembly: GCA_016271365.2. Lineage (NCBI taxonomy): Eukaryota > Metazoa > Chordata > Ceratodontiformes > Ceratodontidae > Neoceratodus > Neoceratodus forsteri. The sequence goes on along the minus strand of CM028138.1, from coordinate 728,711,540 downwards.
TGTTTGTGTGATGTCCTTTGCACACTCTGCAGACATCCCAGAGCAAACTCTATGACTGGATTAGGAGCAGGGAGGTAAACAATTGAGGCTTATGCAAAACAATGTGAAATATGAATTTTTTTTTGCTTTAAAGATTTTACTGATTTACAAAAGCACTGGATACAACTAAAGTTAACAACACAATATTTGATACAATAATCGTAAAGCACTTAAAGTATAACTGATTGTTAAGTCTCGTAATATAAGTATTCCATACACAGATAAGTAAATTAAAAAGTTCACTACATAGGTAAACAATTAATTCATAGCTATTAATTCAATCAAGAAGCAAATACAACACAGAAAAAGCATTGAATATTGCTTTATAAATAAGTCATTATTCTTAATATCATTGAATGATAAGATGGTTTAGGAAGGGGGCCCATATTCTATCAAACCGTTTTTTTTTACCAACAATTTGTAAAGGCAATCTTTCATTATTGATTAACTCACTCTTTTTATTACCCCATTCTCTATATCAAGGAGGGTTAGTTGTTTTCCAGTGAGAGACCAAATCCTTTTAAGAGGCAGAGCAGCTGACCATATGACAGAATTTTGATGTTTGTTTAAAATCCCAGAACCTTCCTTAATCCCCAGAATAAGGAATTTAGGTGTAAAGGGGATTTTTATTCCAAGGGCAGATTCACAGACTTTATGGATCATTTTCCAAATCCCTTTAATACAAGGACAGGAGCAGAGTATATGAAGAAGGTCTTCATCCTCTCTTTGGCACTTCCAGCATTTTCCTTCTGACTGGAAACCCAGGTAAGCTAGTCTCTTAAGGGAATAGTAGTAAAAATGTAAAATTTTATACTGAATTGTCCTACCTTGGACTTCCCTAGAGCTGCTGTAAGCGTTATCCCATACTGAAACACATTCTGAGTCAGTTATGGGTTCCCTGATCTTTTCCTCTCACTTTTCTTTTGCAGAAGCAGTTAAGATTGAGGGATCTTGGGTGTTCATTAAAAGTTTATATATTAGACTTACCCCTTTCCTCATCTTTACCAGTTTCAGAGAGGAATCCCATTCAGACCCTCCCCTCAGATGTAGATGATGGCCTAACAATGAATCCCATAAGGCATTTCATAAATGGAGGTAATTGGTAGAATGGAATCTTAATAAATTATAATGAGTTCTGAGAAGTTCAAAGGAAAGTAGTTCCCCTTGTTCTCCCAATAAATCCAACAAATTTGTAATACCAAATTTGCTCCATCCAAAATCTGTGACAGGAAGTTGATTATATAGTAAGCTAACATTATTCCAAATTGTCACAAGTGAGGAGATGGTCCCTTAAATTGTAGTACATTCTGCAGCCTCTTGATTGCCCAAACAGAGGATGTAATACAAATGTTGTCATGGAATGGCAAAGGGAGCTTAACAAAAAGATAGTCGGACAATTTAAAGGGCAACAATAACTGCTTTTCAACTTTAACCCATAATGGCTGATAGTCTTCTGAACTAGATCAACTACTTTGTTTGAAATGAAAGGCCAAATAATACTTCTCCCAGTCTGGAAGACCAAAGCCTCCTTCTGATCTATGCACCTTCAGTTTTGGTAAGGAAAGTCTAGGAGTAGAAAAGTTCCACAAGAAGTGCCTGGTTATTTTATTTAACTGATCAAAACCAATTGTGTCTATTCTGAGGGGCAGTTTCTGAAAATAGTAAAAGATTTTAGGGGCCATAATCACTTTAACTGAATTTAGCTTACCCCAAAGTGATAAATTAAGACTTTGCTATTTTTGTAGATCTGCCTCAATTTCTTTTATTACAGAGAGCAAATTCAGGTTCCCTAAATTGTAAGTGCCTTCATAAATTTTAATTAAATTTACATATGTCAGGTGCTCTAAACATTTCAAACCTGGCTGAGCTACCACCAAGTATTCTCCTGGTCTCATGCATGAGTTTAGAGAGAGAACCTGAGTTTTTTCCCAGTTCAGTCTGAGGCCTGAGAATGAGGCAACGGTATCACATTTCTTACCTAAGTGTAATACAGAGTCTTTAGGGTTTGTAATAGTAACAAGCAGATCATCTGCATAAGGAAAAATCTTATTATTAATGTTGCCTGTTCTAATACTTTTAATATTGTGGCATTCAGCTGTTCTCCTTATTAGAGGTTCAATGGGCAGTATGAAAAGGTAAGGGGATAGGGGGCAGCCTTGTCTGGAGCCTTTGTTAAGAAGGAATGAGTCTGAGATAAATCCATTAGTAATTACTCTTGCAGAGGGTTTTTATAGAGAATTTTCAATCGAGTAATACGTGTGTTCCCCAGTTTGAATTTGTTAAGTATCTGAAAAAGATACTCCCATTTTAGAGAGTCAAAGGCTTTATGAAAGTCAAAGGCCAGTACAGCAGCTGAATTCCTTACTTTATTAGCCTTCCAGTTTATATTTAAAAGCCTACGTATATTTTCAGCCCCACTCCTTTCAGGGACAAAACCTACTTGCTCCTCCTCCAATAGCTTACACAAATAAGTCTTAAGTCTATAGGCAAAAAGCTGAGCCAAAATCTTATAGTCTGCATTAAGAAGAGAAATAGGCATGTAGTTCTCGCACTGAAGAGGGTCTTTCCCAATTTTTTAAATTACGGTGATATATGCCTGGTACATAGAGTCAGGTAGAGCCTCTGAGGTAAAAGAGCTAGAAAGGGCTTTAAAAAGGTAGTCCTTAGTTTTTGCACTGAAGACCTTTTAAAGCTCCCCTGGTAATCTGTCTGGGCCTGGGATTTTATTAGGATGGAGGGTGTGAATTATATTTTCAAATTCTACTCAAGAGAGGGGGAGTTTAAAACCTTCCTGTCCACTTCACTAAGTTCCAGCAGAGTTACTGAGTTCAGAAAAGACTGTGACTCAACTGAAGATCGCTTATTCAAGTTTGAATATGATTTCTTGAAAATATTCTCAAAAACAAAATTTATTTTTTTGTTTGACACTTCAGTAGTGCCCATTTGAAATATCAGGAATCAGATTCTAACCTGTCTTCATTTTAAGTCTGTGAGCCAAAAGTTTCCCAGCTTTCTTGCCAGCCTCCCAGAAAGTTTGTTTTGTTCTATATAAAGAGTATTCTGCCCCGGTAGAATATATTTTACTAATGTTGTATTTGGGTTTAATGATATTATTAAGTAGCTTCCCCTTCTTATCACAGTTCTTTTTGAAAATATTCTCTAAATTAACAAGTTCCATTTCTTTTTGTGCTTAGTCTGTATCTCTTTTCTTGGTGGCAGAGAAACTGATAATCTTTCCTCTCAAGAAAGGTTTGAAAGCATCCCATAGACAATTTGAGGAGACTTCCCCATTGTCATTTAAGGTAAAGAAGTCCTCAGCTTCCTGATTCATCCAGGTTATAAAGCTAGGGTCATGCAACAAGGAGACATTTAGTCTCCAGAGTATACAATTACTTTTAAAACCCTCAAACTGAAATGCAGCCTGCATTAATGCATGAAAAGACAAGGACATCTCTTTAATATTAGCGGAGAAAGGATTTGAAGCTAGATGTTTTGAAATAAGGAACATATAAATTCTGTTAAATGTGGTATGTCTGGTAAATTAAAAGGAGTAATCTCTGGCTGTTGGATTTAAAGGCCACCAGGCAGCAACCAAATTTAGATCAGTGATGAGTTTATGTATACTGTGCTGAGCTGGAGATATCCTAAAAGGGGAAGCAGAAGAGCTCATATCCATCACATTATTTAACACTTCTTTGAAATCTCCTCCTAGAATCAGAGACTGGGGGTTACATGTACTCAGTTTTAAATTACGGTCTTTAAAAAAACAAGTGTGGTCTGAGTTTGGTGCACAGATGTTATAAATAGCGATTTCCTTACCATCAATAGCACTTTCCAAAATTTGGAATCTACCTTCCGGATCAGCATAGTGAGAACTCTTCACAAAATTGACTCCTCTTCTAATTAGAATAGCAGTACCCCTTTTGTTTGAATTAAAAGAATTAAACTCTACCTGGGCTACCCAGGACCTGGCCAATTTTTTAGATACACTCTCCTCCAAGTGTGTTTCTTGAAGTAAAACAGTATCTAACTTATTTCTGTTTAGGTATGTAAGTATCTTTTTTCTCTTGACTGGGGACCCCATCCCCTTAATGTTCCAAGTACCTATTGAGAGGTTAGACATTTTAGAGATCTAAACAAAATATGCAAATATCTGTAGAAATGCTAAAAGTGAATAAAAGTGTGCTTTAGATTATTCAACTCAAAAATAAAGTCAAACGGTGAAAAGATCTAAAGTATAGTTAACCAGAAAATTGACCAATTTTGAAATATAAAAGCTATAAACAAACAAGCATTAGTGCAGTGTTTAAATACAGTATTTTAACAGCTAAGGAAATCACAAGTAAAGATTGTACTCATCTAAGATATGAGTTTCAAGAAAAAGTGGGGAAAAATAGCCTTAAGGTTAAAAACAGATGCACCAGGGCTTATAAAAAACAAAACAAAAAAATGAACCCAAGGTGCCTGTAGCGCTTTGGTAGCAGGACAAACTAAAGAACCAGATTAAAACCAAGAAAAAACTGTGATGCCAAATAACTGAATAACAATTAGATGTAAACAAATTCAGCTTATCAATAATTTCCCATATATTTCTGTAATAAGTTACATTTGTTTTAGAGAAAACTAATTTGAAAATTGTCATTTAAAATGCATCAAGATTCAGGACCTAGATAATTAAAGAGGTACCTGAGAAATCTATAATGCACAGTATAAGTATTGGCTAAAGCAATAGTCATGCTTAACAACTAGAGGAAACCTAGTTTTACTGTCCTCAACATCTAATCACAGATGAATCCTAGACAGAGGGCATATGCAATCAGCACTCTCCAGACCACGGGTCAAGCTACCTGGGGATAATTCAAAATTGTCCTTATGCCCATTGGAATTTTACAAAGGGGGAAAAGACACCCATTTAGTTTAATATTTCACCCTCTAAATCAACCTTGCTAGTATATAAAAATGTAAGGTTCCTTTTCCATTTCTCAGACAACATCTAGAAAAATACATTTGTTAAGAGTAGAAGTCCCATGAAGACATACAGTATGAGAGTCCATCCTGCTCCCATTAGCTCCAGTGTACCCAGAATATTAAATCATTTGTACCCAGCATTCTGGGTTTGAAAACTCCACCCCCAGTTGATTGTTTTACTAGAGGTTACGCCTAACCTCCCCAAACCAATGTGTCGGGGCAGGTTCCTGGGCCACCTTTTATTAGGGGTCTACAGCCCACAGCAAATAATTAGCCAAGTCACCAGTGTCTTCAGTGCTTATTATTAAATTTAAGATCCATGTAGTCTAAGGAATGTAAAGTTCAAATAATGGCCACTGCACTCTAACACCCTAACACCCCACCCCCTTTATAGATGTTGACCAAAGGAAGGAGAGCACTAACAATACAAGCCTTGGACTGGATTGTAATCTAAGAAATAGTTGTAAAAGCTAGCAAAACAGACTCATCCTAAGCAACAACAGGCATCTAGGGACATTTATTAAATCTCTGGACACTATTTACCAGTTAAGGAATGGACTCCAAGGGATTTTGGGTGTCTGAAGCTCTTCATGTTGAGGGGCCAAAATAATGTCACAACACAGTAAAAAACAATCTGGAACCTTACAGAATAAAATGTAATAACATTAACTGCAGCAGTTAAAACATTTAACCATTAGATGGCAATAACTGTTTATACATGTAAGTAAAGATTACAACTGAGAGTGAATATCTCCCTGTCAGTTTGCAGTGATTCCAGAACTAGGATCAAGTGTTATGGCTGAAGCATAAATCAGGTTAGGTGCTGCAGTAGCCAAAATCCACATTTGTGCTGAAATGACAACAGGAAACTTTGCTGCATGCACTTCAAAGATAAAAGGCAGTGTAAGGTACTGCACAAGGCAAGAAAAGAACAATACAAATTTAACAGTACCAAAGTTCATGTTTCTTGCAGGTATGAATCATCAGCAAAATCAACAAAATCTCCAACATTCTGTTGAGAGTGGGGAGGAGTAGACAAATACTGAGCATTACATGTGCTTCCCAAAGGTAAAGCTGCCACAGAGAGCTGTGCAGATTTATCAGAAACTTTGTTCCCAGACTCTAAAGAGCAATAGCTGTTCTTAGAAATTGGAATGGTTTTCCTGAAGTCTTGGAGGACCAGGCCATAGATTTAGGAAGAAGTTTTGGGTTATTAAGCAGAGTGGCAAATGTTTTAGGAGAAGACTTGTTTGTATTTAAGAACCTGTCAGCCCCCTGGTTACTCTGGTCAAGTGCTGTATAGGCTGCTTCATCAGCTGGTTTTGACAGTCTTGAGTCAGCTGAGAAAGTTGAAGACTGTTGGTCAGCTCAAGCCCTGTGAGTAATGGATTTATGGGCAGCATCAGGCTGATTTCAGTGTATAAATTTCCATGCCTCGTCTGCTGACTGAAAACTATGCATGGTCCTCCCATTTTGTAACATTAGGATAGCAGGATACTTAATAAAATACTTGACATTCAAACCCTGACGTGCAGCCCTGACTGGAGCAAAAAGTTTCCTTTTCTCAACAATATCAGCAGAAAAGTCTTGAAAAATACAAATACGTTCTTTATTCCAAATCAGAATTTTCCTCTCTCTGGTAATTTTAAGGATTTATTCCTTAATGGAGAAATGCAGGAAGTTTGTGATAATGGGTCAGGGTCTCTGACCTGCTTTTGGTTTAGCAGAGAGGGCTCTGTGGGCTCTTTCAATTTCCAATGGCCAGCCCCATTAATAATTTAGAAGAGAAGAGATGAACTCTTGCAGAAAATGAACCACATCTGACCTCTCCAGACGTTCAGGGATGCCCACAAATCTCAAATTGTTCGGTCTCTCCCTATTCTCTAAATCATCCATTTTTTCTGCTACCTGGTTTAGCTGCCTTGCTTCCCCTTCCACAAAATCTTTTATTTTAGTTAATGATTCCTCCATAAATGCAAGATGTTCCTCAAAAGAGTCCATTACTTTAGAGAGTTCTACAATTTTTTTGTCATTGGAGGAATCTTTTAATTTTAGCCCCGCAATATCCTCTTTAATTGAAAGCAGAATATCTTTAATAAATGACATGTCAGTTTTGTCTCCTCTATCTGATTTGTCACTTTTACCTGAGCCAGCCTGCTTTTCTAAAGGGTGCAATGTTGGGAGAGTAGAAGGGGCTCCGTTCTGACAGTTACTGTGCCCGAGTTTGTTCGATTGTTGCCGGGTGCCATCTCAGGCTTAGCTGTGGTAAATTTAAAAGCTGTTTCTGAGAAGAAATCGATTGAATTCTGGCTTACTTTTTGGGAGTCCTGAGTGGCAGAAGGTAAATAAAGAAAGAGATCATGGCTGAAACATAAAATAATAACTTAAATTAAATATTTTTCTTCAGGATGGCAGAGTGGCATCGGAGCTCTGGTCCTAAGGTGGTGTCATCGTCGTGCAGTGCCTGCGCACTCCCTGAAATATGATTTTGAAGCCTGCAGTCAGCAACCATTACCAACTGCAGACAGAAGCAGATCACTTACATAAGCACCACGCTGATGCCAGTAGTAGACCACCACCATAGAAGTACTGTACAACAAACTTGAAATAGGTATTGAATTGTTCTAGATGGCCTGGTGTGATTAATAGCATATTATGAGCTACAACTGTCTGGCAGTTCAAAAGGGGGTCCAGCTGCCCTCCCCCAACAGATCACCCACCCTTTTTATGTTTTATCAGGGGGAAAGCCAGGCTATTTTTATTTCTGTTTAACTATTTACAACCATAGCACAACATTTTAAGAAGTCAGTGTTACCCCTTCCCCCCAAAACAAGCACTCACAGTGTCCATTGTTTCCCAGAATTATGAAAACTTTCAATTAATTTCTCTTTTTTTCTTGCCAACCAGTTTTAAAATAGTCCACTGCAGATGGCAAGGCACTATCCCCAAACCCGACATCTAACTTGCATAAATTACACTGCACCACCCTTGATCCCCTGTCACCCACAACAGCTACTCTGAGCTGAAATAGTACCACTGAGATTATACACATTTTTGGCCAAAATGTACAGCAAAAAGATGCAAAAGAAAAAGTTTGTTTTCATTGTCACAGCTTTGCTTGAGTTCACATAGAGGAATTATAGGCTTTTCCCAAAGTTTCTGTGTCAGTCATATTTTTTTATGCTCTTCCGCAGTCTCAAGAGGTCATGGATACTAGCATTGGAAGCACCTCTAAGCTAAAATATATTTTGTTTTGTAAATAAGCAGCAGTTATTATGTCATTTACTCCCTCAGAGCAAAATAGTTTTTCTATCATGAACTGTGGTAGCAAGCCATTTTCTTGTTATGCTAGTCTCTGTCTCATCCACTCCATGTAAAAGTGTTATTTAGATCTCTTCAACTTCTGCTCTTAATAAATAAAATAGTGACTGCTGCCTACTTAAAAAACAAAATATATTTTAGCTGCTAAAATACAGTATATAGTTCAGTTTCACTCTTCTGCACTTGATGTGTCCATTGTGGTCTGAGTGAACTCACAGCTTTGCTTGAATTAACATAAAGGATTTATAGGCATTTTCCCAAAGTTGCGTGTCAGATGGTCATATTTTGCATTGGTGATGGTCATATTTTTTATTTCCCAAAATTGCTGGATCAAATGGCCAAATTTTTTTATGCTCTACTACAGCCTCAAGAGGTTATAGATAATAGCAATGGAAGCACCTCTGGCACTGGTGCACATATTGTAAATCCCTAAGAAATACAAACATTAATTTAATGACAAAATCAGTTGCTTAACTGGGAAAGGCAAAATATAAAGGAAAAATAAACTGTACATAGTAGACACATATTATGTTACACTACTAACACCTTTTGCTACAACATCCACAGCAAATATTCCACTACCTGAGAATAAATAATTCACTGCAAGCAATGGAGCACTATTTGTCACAAGTCCCAGAATCTGAATCAGAATGTCCACCACTCTGTACATGCTCTTTTTTTGTCCGGCATTTCATTTATCAAAGGAAAAGAAACCACAATGGACAAATTATGATGGTGAGATTTAAACAGCTGTTTTACATGGATTAAGTGAGACAGAGAATAGCATAACAAGAAAATGACCTGCCACCATGGCTCATATTAGGAAAACCAGTTTGCTCTGAGGGAAAAATTAATAAAATAATGACTGCTGTCTATTTAAAAAACAAAATATATTTTAGCTGCTAAAATATATAGTTCATTTTCACTCTAGGACAGAAAAGATTAAGGACAATTTAGCCTAAAACCAAATTCTACATAAAATAATTATCTGGAGCACATCAGGGAAAGTGAGTGTTTGCCATGAATGACACAAAATAGGCAATGCTAATATAAAAAAGTGAACAGACCAAAAATTGCAAACCCGCTAGACAAATCCATGAATCTGTTTAGTACAACTAGCTCTCACTGTACTAAGGCTTCAATATTTTGAAAATTACAGTTTCATTAGCAGCGTATTTTGTTATTTTATTTAATAAAAAACAATAATAATAAAAAACCTTGGGGGTAGGGGAAGTGGGGGTGGGACACCATTTTCCAGGTTGGAGGGGAAGGGTGGGGTTTGCCACTAGATCGCCAGTGAATAATATACAAAAATGCTTGCTAAAAATAAAGCTTGTTACCAGGTGCCACCGAGGAGCACAAAGAGGTTAATTGTTTTGCGCAGGGTCACACAGCAACAAGTGGGATCTGGGCGATTCAAACCCCAGTCTCCAAGTTTGCATCTCAGTTCTCTGAACCACTACCATATATTACCACCTCAAATAAATATTTAATAAGATGGCAGTTATGCAGCTTCAGAGAGTGCCACAAAAAAGTTAATTTTTAATTATCCTGGTGGGGGACTCCATTGTTAGGAGGGTAGAACTGGGGGAAGAAGGGGAGAGAGATGTAAAGTGCTTGTCTGGTGCCATGGCTTGGAGGGACAGGGAGCAAATCCTGAAGATCACTGGAGCAGCTGCATGGGGGAGGGAGCTGGATGTCATTGTCCACTTAGGGACAAATGACCCGGCTAAAAAACCAAACCCTTGGTGAATGTGATACAAACAATAGTATTCCAAATCCAGAAGAAACAAGGCAAAATAAGATTCCGGAAAGGGATGTTGTAGTCATAGGAGATTCACTTTTGAAAGGAATCTATACTATTGTATGTGAAGGAAGAAAGGAACACACAACTGTGAGTGCATTATCAGGGGCTAAAACTAATGACATAACTAGCCTTCTTGAAGGGTTACTTGAAAACACACATAAACCATTAGTTATTTTACATGTGGGGGTCAATGACCTAACTAAAAGGGCCCTGAAAGACATCCAGGAAGACTATGGCAAAATTGTTGCAAGAATTAAGGAAAGCGGGGGAGACATTATATTGTCCGGTATACTACCACTTTTGGGAAATCAAACATACAAGAATGAGCAAGCTAAACAATTAAATTCCTGGCTAAGATACTTTTGCATGGTGGAGAATATACGATTTATGGATAATACCCAGACCTTTAAAAACATAAAATGTGATAAAAATGATGGTATTCATCTCAGTCAGATTGGTATTAGGATATTGGCTAAAAAAATTAACAAAGTAATAGCATTTCATTTAAACTGGGTAAAGGGGGGGAAGCTCAATACTCTACCCCTTAATAATAGATTATACTGGTAAGGGTGATAAAATTGAAGATTATGGTTGGAATGGAGTCCTCTTAAATGCACGGAGCCTAATTAATAAATTTGATGAGTTTAAACTGTATCTTGGGATGAATGATATACATATTGCCCTCATCACTGAGACTTGGTGGGGTGACAATGATTCTTGGGATAAAAATATACAGGGATATAAAGTATATTATAAAAATTTGAAGTATAGAAAAGGGGGAAGGGTAGCTATATATATTCACCAATCAATTAATAGTGAAGAAATCATGGATGACATTGATCTTGAAATATTACAGATTAGAATGAAACCACTGATAGGTCCATCATTTATTCTTGCATTAGTATACAGACCTCCTTCTATGAGTCCTGAGAATGATGCAAAACTACTACATTTCCTTGGTCATCTTGATACTTCAAAAAATTATATAATTATGGGAGACTTCAATTTGAACAGTGTTAACTGGGAATATGTAACTGCAATAGATAGAATTGATAGAAATTATATGAAAATATTTAATAAAATAGGTTTGGAACAATTAGTTAAAACAAATACTAGAGGAAATAGAATATTGGATCTTATACTAACTAATGTTGCACATTGTATTACTAGACTTGATGTTAATGCACCTTTAGCTAATAGTGATCATAATATTGTACAATTCCAAATATTAAATAGTAAATACATGCTAGCTACAGGTACAACCAAAATCTTAAATTTCACTAAAGCTAACTTTGAAAAGATGAAACATATTATTAGTTGTTGGGATTGGAAAGCATCGTTCATAAATTTATCAGTAGAGGGGAAATGGCTATTATTAGCAAAAAAATTAAAGGACCTGATTAAAACTAATATTCCAACTAAAAGTAAATATGAATCAAAGGATAAACCTACTCCAGGATGGATGTCCTCTAAAATTAAATCACTAATTAATAAAAAAAATAAACTTTATAAACAAATCCAAAAGGGATTAATACATCTCAAACCCAAATATGGTGATTTATTAAAATTAATATAAAACTAAAATAAGATTAGAAAAAACACAATTTGAATTTAAACTAGCATCAACGGTAAAAGATAACAAGAAATCATTTTTCTCCTATATAAATAAAACCAGAAGCAATTCTATGACTATAGGCCCATTTACTACATCAGCTGGTTGTGTAACTGATAAATATGAAATAGCTAACATAAAGAATCAATACTTCTCATCTGTATTTAATGATAATTCATATGTTAAAATAACCAAAATAGATAGCTCCATACCTGGTACTTTTATAATTAACCCTAAAGAAGTATTAGATAAACTTAATAAAATAAATACTAATAAGTCCCCGGGCCCAGTTGATATTCATCCAAAGGTAATAAAAGAACTTGCTAATGAAATATACATGCCCCTAACTAATATATTCCAACATTCATTAGATACTGGTGAAGTCCCAAATGATTGGAGAATGGCAACAGTAGTACCTATTCACAAAAAAGGACCTACTAATAAGCCTGGAAAATTTTAGACCTATAAGTTTAACATCAGTGATTGGCAAAATATTTGAACAGTTTGTTAAGGAAATTATTTTGGAACATCTTAATAATAATAAACTTACTGACAAAATCAACATGGATTCACAAAGACAAGATCATGTTTAACTAACCTCTTGACCTTTTATGATAAAGTTATAGAAGAAATGGATAATAGCAATTCAATTGATTTGGTGTTTCTGGATTTTGCTAAGGCATTTGACAAAATCCTCACTTTGAACTTATACATGCCTTAGAAGAGGTTAAATTAAACCATAATATAATAAATTGGATAAAGATGTGGCTTAGTAATAGGAAGCAGAGTGGCCATTAATGGAGAGTTGCGGAGTGGGTTAGCGTGACTAGTGGTGTCCTCAGGGGTCGGTATTGGGACCATGTTTATTTAATGTTTATATTTCCTCCCTAGAATCGAATATAAATGATATTTGGTTACTTAAATTTGCAGATGATTGCCGTATAGGGTCTATTATTAATAATAGTAAGGAAAGTAGTATCCTGCAAAACTTCTTAGATGAAATTTCTAATTGGGCCCAAAAGAAGAAATTGGTGTTAAACAATGACAAGTGTAAGGTGATGCATTTGGGCAAACATAATTCTAAATTCATATATAAACTAGCAAACCAAACATTACATCAGACCATTGAAGAAAAGGATCTTGGGCTTACTATTACCCTGATATGAAATTTAAATTACATTGTAACAAACAAATCAAAAGGGCAAACCAAAACCTAAATTGTATATTTAGACATGTGGCAAGTAGGACTAGAGAGGTTATGCTGCCATTGTATAATGCTCTGGTGAGACCTCACCTTGAGTATTGTGTCCAGGTGTGGTCCCCATATACAAAGGAAGAAATTAGTAATATTGAAAGAGTCCAGAGATGATTTAGTAGGACAATAACAGGAATGAAGGGAAAGGACTATAAGGATAGGCTAAAGGAACTAAAATTGTATTCCTTAAAATATAGAAGGCTTAGGGGAGACTTATGTCTAATATATGGTTTATTACAGGATTCTATACTTCTAAATTGAACAGGTTTATTTTTGTCTAAACATAGACAAAGTAATCGTAGACATAGTAAACAATTACTGATTGGGAAATGGAATACATTAAGGAGAAAAAATTGGTTTAGCATAAGATCGATCTCAATATGGAATAATCTTTCTACAATTGTTGTGGAAAGTACTAACATGGATGCATTTAAAACAAATTTGGATTCGGTAATGACAGATGTTGACAAATATACCTAATATACAAAAATATGAGGCAAGCATTATGGACTATGTCCTCTAGCTTGGAAAACCTATGAAACCTATGAAACCTATGATAGGTTTAAATGCTTAATTGGCAAGCATTTAAACTAGCCAAGGGGGAGGCACTGGAAAGAAGCAGGAAAATCCTAGCCCCCCCAAAAAAATCATGGTACTAAGCAAGGTAACCACCAAGATAGAGACGTCAATAGGGAGAAGGGCAGGGGTAAATGGAGAAAACAACAAAGACAATAAGGACATGGATGGGGAAAAAAGGAGTAAGGCCATCAAGAAACAGAGGGTAATGAGTACCAGTGCCTGTAGTCTGGGCAACAAGCTCCCTGAGCTGGTGGCCTTGATGGAAGAGGGATGCCTGGATATCATGACAGTCACAGAAACATGGTACACAGAGAACCATGACTGGGATGCTAACATACCAGTGCACACAACCTACAGGAGAGACAGGGAGGGGAGAAGAGACAGAGCAGTAGCTCTCTGTGTAAGGGAAGGGATAAAAGCAACAGAACAAAAGATGAAACAGTGATGAGAGGAGGCACTGTGGGTCACATTAGGGACTGAAAATGGCACCACAATCTGCACAGGGGTTATATACAGACCCCCATCTCAGGGGGAGGGAATGGATAAGGATATGACAGAAGGCATCCTTAGGATGGCAGACAGAGGCAAGATACAGTTGGTGGGGGACCTGAATATTCCAGATGTTAACTGGAGCACCTTTGCTGCAGCCACATCCAAGACCAGGGCCATTCTCGATGCCCTGCAGGGGCATGCCTCAGACAGCTAGTTTTGGAACCCACAGATGAGGGAGCAATCTTAGACCTCTTGCTCTCAAATGGGGACAATGAGAGGATCTCAGATCTAGAAGTGGGTAGCCATCTGGGAACAAGTGACCACCAAACAGTGTGGTTCACGATAAACTCAACTACAGAGTCAAGCCATACAAAAGTGAAGGTACTGGACTTTAAGAGGGCTGACTTTGGCAAGATGGGAGAGTAACTTAGAAAAGTACTAGCAAACAGGCAGGAAGGAGGTGTGGAGCAAAAATGGGGAAAAATCAAAACTGCCATCACAGAGGCAACAAACCTTTGTGTGAAGTAAATAAACATATCAAAATGAAATAAAAAGCCACTATGGTTCTCAAAAAAGGTGGAGGGGAAGGTTAGGGAGAAAACAATAGCATTTTGAAGTATAAGGAAACACAGAAGGAGCAGGACAGAGAACTGTACCAGTTAAGGCAGACAGAAGCAGGGAAGGAAGTCAGAATAGAAAAGGCCCAAACTGAGGAAAAGGTAGTCAACTCAGTTAAGAAGGGGGATAAAACCTTTTACAGGTACATCAGGGAGCATAGAAAGACAAAGGGAGGGATAGTGAGGCTGAATAGAATGGAAGGTGGGTGGGCAGAAAGGGGCAGTGAAAAAGGAGGGATACTGAATGAATACTTTTGCTCAGTATTCACAAAAGAGGAAGAGGGGAGGTACCTAATTCAATTAACAGATGCAATCTGGATAGGGGGGTTGATCCCAGTCCTTTCACAGAAGAAAGGTTTCTGAAAGAACTCCTAAAACTGAAGGTGGACAAAGCAATGGGGTCTGATGGGATTCACCCCAGTATTCTAAAATAATTAAGAAGGGAACTAGTGACACCACTGACTACCCTTTTTAACAAATCATGGGAGGACGGTGTGGTACCTGAGGACTGGAGGGAGGCAGATGTGATTCTCCTTCACAAAACTGGGAGCAAGACAGAGGCAGGAAAGTACAGACCTGTCAGTTTGACCTCTGTGGTAGGGAAAGTGATAGAATCACTTCTGAAGGAAAGAATTGTTGAGTACCTAGAGGACAGTGGGGCACAGGACCCAAGGCAGCATAGGTTCACAGCAGGAAGGTCATGTCAGACAAATCTAATCAATTTCTTTGACTGGGTGACCAAAGCAGTAGAACAGGGGGAGGCTGTGGTCATGGCCTACCTAGACTTTAGCAAGGCATTTGAAACAGTCCCACACAAAAGATTAATAAACAAATTAGCCAGCCTGGGAGTGGGTCCCAGGGTGGTAGCCTGGGTAAAACATTACCTGTACAACAGGACACAGAGGGTAATAGTAAATGGAGTCCACTCTGAAGAAAGGGGGGTTACTAGTGGGGTACTGCAGGGTTCAGTACTGGGTCCAGTCCTTTTTAATGTCTTTATAAGTGACATTGCAGAGGGACTGGAAGGAAAAGTATGCCTCTTTGCAGATGACACAAAGATCTGCAACAGGGTTTATACACAAGGAGGCGTGGAAAGCATGAGAAGGGACTTGGTAAGGTTGGAGGAATGGTCAGAAGTATGGCAGCTTGGATTCAATGCAAAGAAGTTCAAAATAATGCACCTGGGAAACAAAAACCCAGGGGAAGAGTACACAATGGGAGAGGAGGTAGTAGCGACAACAAAAATGGAAAGGGACCTGGGGGTAATCATATCAGATGACCTTAAGGTTGGCAAGCAGTGTGAGAAGGCAGTAGGGAGGGTTGTGGGGATACTGGGATGTATATGGAGAGGCATCACCAGCAGAAAACAGGAAGTTTTTATGCCTCTGTACAGACTGTTGGTGACACCCCATCTGGAGTACTGCATCCAGTTGTGGAGACCCCATTTCCACAAGGACATAGACAGGATGGAGACAGCCCAGAGGAGGACAACTGAAATGGTGCAGGGTCTACAAGAGAAGCCATATGAGGAGAGACTAAAGGAGCTTAATATGTATACCCTTGAGGAAAGGAGGGAGGGGGGGGAACATGATACAAACTTTTAAGTACCTCAGCGGAATCAACTAAGTCCAAGAGGGTAGCATCTTTCAGAAAAAGACATGTGCAAGTACAAGGGGATACAATTTGAAGATGGGGGGATGGCTCAGGGGCAATGTGAGGAAGCATGTTGTCACAGAGAGCATGGTGGATGCATGGAACAGCCTTCCTGAGGAGGTTGTGGGGTCTAAAACTGTGGGAGAATTCAAGAATGCATGTTACAGTCATAAGGCAATTCTTGTGGGGGGTAGGAAGAAATGTGGGGGGTAGGAAGAAATAGGCTGTTGGTTAACTAGGATCTGCAGCTTATCCTGTAGGTAGGGAAATGGGCAGACTAGGTGGGCCAAGCAGTCCTTATCTGCCATCAAAGTCTATGTTTCTATGTTTTAATAAAGCTGTTAAAGGCATTTTAGTTAAAACAAAAATAATAACCCTGGTGGCTAGTAGTTTTACAGTTTTTAATTACTTTTTTTATTTTTAGTGTTTCAACATGAGTAGAGATGCAGTGAATTTAAATATCACCATCAAAGTAAACACAAAGTGGGCACTTTGCATTGTCACTCTGCTACACAGAATGGCCAGCATGAAATGCCCACTTCCCTTTGCGATTATTACTTCGGATTGTCATTCTGCCTTAACGTGAAGTAAGGCAGAGTGACAACAATATTGGCAGCCCCCCACACACACAATCACCAGAATGAATGTGCATCCCAAAAATGCTACTGTTGTCTTGTGTCCAGAAACTTCCCAATGCTGATGAAGTGAAATGAGTGCGTAACAAGAAATGCAGTCTCCCAGAATTAATGGCACGATCAGTCATGTGGGCAGTGGTCAGACAAAGTCTCCAGAATTAATGATCATCCCCAAAATGCTACTGTCGTGTGTCCAGAAAATTCCCCAGTGCTGACGAAGTGAAATGAAAGTGTAACAAGAAATGCAAAGTCTCCCATCTTAGAGAAGTAGCAAATTTAAATTCCATCAGTGAAGTGCCCACAAAGTGGGCACTTTGTGTTGTCACTCCGCTATGCAGAGTGGCCAGCATGAAATGTCCACTTCACCTTGTTATTGTGATTGTGACTTCTCATTGTCATTCTGCCTTAACCCGAAGTAAGGTGGAGTTACAACAATATTGGCAACCCCTGGGCCCCCACACATCACATGGCTTACAGTACTGTAACTCACATGCTGTACAGGAACACGAATGTCTATGGCCTTAGTTCATTGATGACAATGACCTGTATCACAAAACTCCCCAATTTGAAAACTCATGTCAATGAGTACAGTGCTGAAGTCTGGAGAGATACTACAAATCAGGCTTGCATGCAAGCATCTAGCAAAAAAAATAATGTTGTGATTCGTGATGTGATAGTGAATCATGACTGCATTTGTGGCCATGAAACATGAATTTATTTTTCTCGGAGTAGGAGTTGATGAGCATCTGGTGTGAGATATGCAGTTCTATGAAACTGTATGGGAATGTGAATGCCTCCGGCAGTACTTCCCTGATGACCTGTATCACAAAACTCCCCAATTTGAAAGTTCATATCAATAAGTACAGTGGTGAAGCCTGGAGAGATACTACAAAACAGGCTTACATAAACGTTTCTAGTAAAAAAATTAATTTTATGGTTCATAACATGATGGTGAGTCGTGACTGCATTTGTGACCATGATGATGATGAAGAACATGATTTGTATCATGAGTGACTGAGTCGTGATAATGACCCTTACTTAAAAACTCATATTAATGAGTACAATTTTCATGCAAAGAGATATGCACTGCACCACACCAGCACTCTGAAGGGAAGCCAAAGAAACAACTGTGACTGAAGTTATAGATGGAGATTGGGCCAAAAGAGATGCAAATGCACAGACAGATGAAGATTGCACTGCGCACTGAAGAGATGCAGATGCAAAGGCACAACACCACCACCTAACCAGTGCTCACCATCAGAAATCCAAATCTGGAAAATAATACCTTTTGCTGGTTGGGGGGGGGGGTTAGTGCATGGCAGTAACAGTCCACTACCAGAAAAGATACCACAAAGCAGTACAAAAAATTCCTGCAGGTGCAGTGGATAGCAGGTTCACACTGCTGCAATTACTCTGTGGCACAATAAAAGGTATCTGATTTAATGGCATGCATCACACACATACTCACACACTACAAGTAACGTATGGCAAATTGAAAACCTTTAGTAATATAACCAACTGTTTTAATCAAACTGAAATTCTACACTGCTGCACCACAACAATCAGTGAACAAATGTCAAGAATTACTGAAAATATTACTGTGTGTACACAGGGGCATCATTTAGGGGTTGCCAGGGGTCGCATTTGCGACCCCTATGAAAATTTTGCAACCCCTATGACAGGGCTTGCGACCCCTGCCTGCCCTTGCAATGGCTTAATTAAAATAGACGTGCTTGGTTATAGCTGGCCAGCTGAATAAAAAACACTTTTTTTTTGCTTCCCCAGCAGTGTTACAAGTCCGTACGCTTGTGCTGTGAGTAGGTTTCAGGGAGTACTCTGTCTGCGCTGGCTTCATATTACTTAAAATTGGCACAGATCACGGATGGTGCCTTCTGTCTGCTTGGTTTGCCCCCCCTCGAAAAAGCATTCTGACTGGTTGGTTGGGGTTGGCAAGTCCCACTTACGCCACTGTGATTGACTGGGAGGGTAGCGCTTAATAGGCGCGATACACGTCCGTCAACTCTGAATGATTCCATGAGTGAGGATGGATTCGGGAATCAAGTGAGGCGAGGGCACTAAGCAGTTTCATTGCATTGTCTGTCGGGAGTACGGCGGGATACACACACCACCAGGCAGCGCCAGCAAGCACGGGTTGCAAGTGGAGAAGGCCTGGCAGTGGTTGGGGGGAAGTTAAGTAGAGTGAGTGGACTGGGCTGGGTGGCGATTTGAGCACTCTAGGTGGGGTTAGGTTTGTGAGGGATGGAGGTTGGTTTATTAGGCAGGCTGAGGCCTACAAATGGCCGGACTCTCCGGGTGGTGTGGTGACATTTAAGTGTCCTCTTCAGTCTGGGCGGTGGCATGGCACTGCACCAGGCAGCAGAGCAGAGCAGCCAGCAGAAGTCTCGGAGGAGCGGGAGTGAGGTGAATAGCTGCAGTAGCAGAAGAAAGCGGTCGTCAGCACAGCCAGCCAGCATCACCCACTAAAGGTAAGCAGCTGCCTGCTGGCAGGTTACGACATTTTTTCTCACTTGTTTTTCACAGTTGTGAGTCAGCCAATGGGAATTACCTTCAGTCCGCTTCACTTTCATTTATTTA
Organism: Neoceratodus forsteri; assembly: GCA_016271365.2. Classification (NCBI taxonomy): domain Eukaryota; kingdom Metazoa; phylum Chordata; order Ceratodontiformes; family Ceratodontidae; genus Neoceratodus; species Neoceratodus forsteri. Next base: position 728,691,967 of record CM028138.1, on the reverse strand, counting down.
AGGTGCACCTACTGAGTCTGCCAGTGTAACTAAGCTCCTCCTGCACCTCTTCTTATTCCTTGTAGTGATGTCTCAGGCTCAGCTGACTTTGCCAGCTCCTCTTCTTTGCTACCTTTCTAGTCTCCACAGAGTCTGCCAGCAAGAGTCAATTTATTTTCTTAGACCCAATTAAAGAACATTAACTGAGTCTTCCGTATCTTCATCATAGTCCCAGCTGTATTTTATTTCCCTTGCTACAGTAAGTTTGTCTGTAGATCACAAATCCTCTCCTTGGTGATTAAACATCTGACCCTATTCACCCTTTCTTAATTCAATCAATATTGTTGCTTTAAAGAACAGTCAGATATTTTATAAAGTGGAAAACAGTCATCTTGACGTGTAAACATTTTATTGTTAATACAAAGAGAGGGTAAATACAGTATTTTTAAGAACTGATCATTAAGAATCATTTTATCATATCATTTAAAGTTTAAATGATATGATAAAATAATTCTTAATGATCAGCTCTTAAAAATACTGCATTTGCCCTCTTTTTATTAACAAATTTTAAAAGTTTGGTGACTAGATCAAAATGGTAAAAAAAAATTAAATTCCAAGATTATTTCAGCCAGTCCTACTTGGGCTCAAGAGTTTGTGTGGGGGCAGCACTTTTGAAAAAAAAGGAAAAAAGGATTAATACCAGGACAGGATCTAATAAGAGTTTTCGGAGTGTTGGGACCCTTTTTCTTTTTAGTACATAGCAAGATCAACAGAGAGAGTAAGGTTGCTTCTGTGCTCGGTGGCACCTGGTTCCACTGCATCTCGGCACCGCATCAATACAGTGCCATATTTCAGCAACTGTCACTAATGGTGACCTCTCTGTTTGTGGCTGACTATGCTCCTCCCCTCCTACACCTCCCTTGAGGGTGGCTGTGCCCCCAACACTTCCCCATACTAAATATACCAACTCCAGAGGTGCAGACCTCAGAAAGTTGGCACAGAGGTTGCCATAAATGATATTCACCAAAATCTGGTGCTCTACTGATGCAGCATTATAAAGGTGGTGGTGTACTGATTGTATATGGTGGCACCCCACCTGCCTGTAGTATACTATCCTTAACTAATCATCTTTTGTCTTGCTTAACTTGATTAGTTTCTCTTGCCAGGAAAAACAACAATTTTTAAAGTGATCATATTCAGCTTAAGCCAATTTATATCCACTCCAAACAGCATTTGCTCCAGAAATCCTGATCATTCTGCTGTCATTAACTACACCATTGATCTCTCAAAAATAGTCCAAACATAATTGGCCTAAAAAGAGAAAGTCTCTAAATTAAGGATGGAAGAACCAGTTCAGGTATGATCAGAACCTTCCAGAGGAACCTGTGCTAGTTTCTGTAAAAGATTCATATCAGCACTTTTTTTCAGGTTCTGATCATTTCTAAAACATAGCTTTGGAGCTTAATATCCCCCCACAGGTCTTGATCTAGAAAGAAGGCCGGTGTGTGCAGAAATGACCCATAATTAAGGCAGGAGGTGCAGAAAGGAACCTGTGGGCCAGGTCCTTTATTAAGTGGTCATATTCACAGTGGTGTTACACAAGGGGTACTAACTAGCTGTATGGCAAAATTACATTTACTGTAGTACTACTCCAGTTTGCCTTTACAGTGGATACATTTGCCTACACTGACAAATCAACAAACCCCACCATTTTATCTTATTTAGTTACCAACTTCAAAGGCCCATTATCCCATCAAATTCTCATGTAGTAATTGCCATATTTAGCAGCTGCGACTGTGTCACCTGTGGCTAATCCTACTGTTATTGATAGCTCATCTGTCCTACATTGCATCAGTCCCCCCCACTTCCTCCCCTGCCTGGTGTGACCCCACTGAGCACTTATCCCCATGTCCCTCTTTATCCCCCACCTTCCTGTTTTCTCTTCACAAATATTAATCCCCAGTATTCACCCCTCCCCATTTTCCCTCACCTCACCCCACTTTAAAACCCTTCCCTTTCCCCTCTCCCCCACATTACCCAGCCCTGCCCTATCACCTACTTATGTAACCCTGAGTAGATTCCTATCCAATCCCACCCTCTGACTACTCAACCCCTCATTCTGTCACCCCTTTATCTTTGCCCCACCCTTCCCTGCTCTCCTCTATTCTGTCCTTCCCCTCCTTTGGTCTTCACCACTTCTGAACCTCCATAACTCTACCTGCACACTGTAAAGCTCAGCTACCACTATAAATTGCTTGTCCATCTTAGGTGTGCTCTTAGTACTGTTGCAAGAAAGTTGACATCTCCTACCTGATGTATGTTAACTGTACTTACTTGAATGTGTATCTATATGTATCATAAGGTACTTGCCTGCTGTATATGCCCCTATGTGTTTTGTAATGTCTACATACCTTGTCTATTGCCTAACAATGTGGAACCTGTGTAAATGAGCTTTTAGCTCAAAGGTGTTAGCTGAGATTCCAATAAATAAATAAATACTTTGATCAGTAAAACATAATTCAATTTTGTATTCTAGGAGACATATCTTCAAAGACTGATATCATATGCTGTGCATGTTTGTGTGATGACAAAATTAGCTAATTTAATTTTAATGGTGGTTTTCTAAAAGCTGGGTTCAAAAATATAAATTGTAATAGCAATTTGCTCTCGTGCTTCTGTAATTTATATCTAAATTTCATATATTTTCAAAGTGGCACAAACCCTAAAAGGCAGGTCTCAAAACGTCAATCATTTTGCTCTTTATAAATAAAAGTTTTTCTGCTTCTTCTATCATTCTGTCTGTTTTTTTTCTCACTGGCAATAGGCCCGAGAGATGTGCAAGTGTTAACTGCATAAGGTTAAACCAGGGGCATAGACAGGATTTGTTGGGGGATTCCAAATATTTCTAGGGGGTCCAGGGGCATGCTCCCCCATAAAAGTTTGAAAATTTTGGAGTTAAATGGTGCAGTTTAGTGTATTTTTAGGCAATAATTCTCCCCAGCACAGGGCTGCTTATATCAGAACAGAAATTACTTTTTTTTCTTGACGTTTGTTCTGTGCCTTAACGGGTAACCCTTGTTCTAGTCATCTTTGCCTTCCCAATATGTGTCCTTCCAAATACATTGATTCACATTTATGTCATTTGTCTGACCCAAATATTCCCTTTCCTCTGATCTGCCAGGCATTTCTACATTATTACGATACACAGACTGAATGACAGCGGGCCAGAATAGCACCAGAGTTAAAATCTCTATCAGACATAGTGATTGCTAGACTCAGTAACAGTTAACTGTGACAATTGGAATGTTATTTGAATACTGTACTGAGACTAACAATCACATTCTGGGTGTGAATACTGAATTACACTGAAATTCCGTTTTGTAAACCCACTGCTATGACATAGATGTGATAGGTTTATAAGGTTCTGACATCACAACAGTAGGATTACAAGGTTGTAATCTGTTTGATTTCAGTGGGTAATAAGGGCTACCCATACATTATATAGAGGATAATGTATGGTCATCGATGGTTAACCAGTTTGTTAACCATCGAGAGGTTGCTAGGGCAACCATGTAAACCTCGAGAGCGAAACTCGAGAGGTTTAAGTCGCCATGGCAACCTCGAGATTGGTTAAAAAAATGGTTAATCATCAATGTACAATGCATTATATTTTAGTGTATGGTACCATTTAAGTTTTTAAGAAAAGAAAGCAGTTCCTTGCTGCAGTTTTGTTTCAGTCACTGCCGCTGTACCCTCACTGCTGCGGCCATTTCAAGACCGTCCGATCCAGTTGCGCACATGCCCAGACTGTCCCCGGTTCTTAACCCATCGATGTAACGTACCATCAACGGGTTAACAAGATCGTTACATCACATCGATGGTAAAACGTTGTTATAAAAAGGTAGATTTCTACCTATTACAACGTTCTACCATACATTATAATATTGTTTAGTTTTTGTACAGTTGAGGAATGGGACTCATTATACTGATTCCATAATTTGATGAAAACTAGCTATTTAATTTGAATCAACATCTGTAATGACTCATTTCAGATTTATATTCAAACTTTACTATCCAGTTCATACCCAGTTTTAAATTACTTGGTAACTAGCTCTATGTCACATTGACAAATGCCACCCTGTCTGGCCCCACCCACACTGTGGCCACACCCACCTCGTACCCCCCATCTTGCTACCCCTATGATTTTGCTGAAATGACACCCCTGTGTGTACATTAACACAGTTATACAAGAAAAACATAACCAAAACAGAAAGACTGCCTTTTTCTCCCAGTTAATCTACCTACACCACAGATACACCCCTTCCCCAAAGCACACTTCAAAGTACACAGACTGACTGTTCTAAATTAACATTCAAAATCCACACAAACAATAAACCCTCAATGATATGAACATAGGAGGGTTTCCTACAATCGATGTACTAAATTTTGAGCAAAAAAAAAGGCTCAAAAAGGCTTTTTTAACAGCTTATAGAGGATTTGAATCGCAGAGCTCTGAGAAGAAACTATCCCCATCTTCCACTACAGACACACTACACAGAAGTGAGGCTGTGCAGAACAATCTAGAGCCCATGTGGCCTGCAATCCCATGAAGCACTGAAAATTCACCTTGGAACACAATAACAAGGCAAAGTGATGCGAAGTACATTGATTTCAGTGTTACTTCATCTTAAAATTGGCTTAGAAGTGGTTTGGAGAAGGCGGAATAATGCAAAGTCATTGGTTTCAATGGACTTCACGTTCCTCATCATGATGCAAAGTACTCCGCTTCGCGTTGTGGAGCACTTTGCGGACTCTGCGTTACTCCACGAATCACTTCGTGGAGCGAATTTCAGCCACTTAGCCCACCACTAATGGCTAGCAATTCCCTTTATTGTAGAAAAAGATGTTTCCCTGGTGGGCAGTCACTATGATTTTATACAATTGGTATAACCAGCAAAATATCTAAATAGGGAGTTAAACTTGTTTATGTGGAGCATTTTCAAAACCCATTGCTCCATTGAAAGAAAAATGGGAATATATATTGTTATATGTACAGTATATAGTATGCAGAATATTACATTTAACTTAAGAAAGCAGCTATCACTATTTAGAAACAAAATTATATTAAATTACATGAATGGGTAAATCAGAAGGCACTCTGGCAAGGTAATACTGTGCATTGCTGCAAATGGTTCTCTGATTTTTGAAACGGTAAAACATTCTAGAAATGAAGTTGCAAACCATAGATATATTGTTACACATAGTTTACTTCTCAAAAGAGAGTTTGCTGCAATGTGCATGATTACCCTTCTGTGCCTCACACTGTATGTTGTATACCCTAAGCTTGTTTCAGCTCTTGTTCTGTCCTTACCGCCATACCGCTCAACCTTTTATTACTGAAATGAGGGACACAGACACACAAAATGAGGGACAATGAGGGACACTGACCTTCATAATCAGGGACACATCTTCAAACATGGACATACAAGTTCAGCACACTGTAGAACCCATTTTGTTTTGTTGCACAAGATTTATTTTTAATTTATCATCTTAAAATATGAATTTCTGCTGTAAAGTCTGAATTTGCAGCACATTTCTCTCTATGGTAAGCACCTCCATGAGGGAGAGATGAGGAACAGTGTAATTTTTAGGGGTAAAATGAGGGAAGTCCCTCATAATCAGGGTCAGTTAAGAGGTATGCTTAATACCTCCCCACACACACACAGAACCCCGAGAAATAAAGGTGATCCCATTCTAGATTGATGATGGTCCTGCGGTGGAGCTGCCTGCTCTTATTTGGTCCTCCACAACTGATCCATAGACAGGACCCCACTGATAAAAAAACTCCCTCCTCTCTCAGCAGCTCCATCCAAATTGATGCATCAACAGGACCCAACTGACAGTTATAATCAAAATATCCCCCACTAGTATAACAAAACAAAAATATGGAGCATATCACAAAGTACAGTGCAGCAAAAAAAGTAATAAAATAAAAAAAATATATAAATAGAATAATGAATAGGTGAGTGTGTATTACAAGGCAGTAAAACCATCAAGATGTTGTGGGGACAAGGGAACCTCAAGAGTGAAGCTCTAGAGGTTCTTTTGTCCCCAGAACCTTGAGATGGTTTTACTACCGAGTCATACACACTCACCTAATCTTTTTTTTAATATATGGATCCAACGATTTTTCTTATGAATATAATGGGCACCCAACTACTTCAGTAAGCCTTCGGCTCGAGCGCTCAACTGTTACTCCTACTACTCTACACTACACTGAAGACTCGCTGGTTCTGAGTCTTTCCAGCATTTCTGTGGTGAGATGTGTGAAAGCAGGATCAACCACATATTTTTCGAGGTGCTGGACAAGGAAAGGAAAAATTAAAAAAATGAAAATAGCAGGATGCTAGCCCAAGGACATTTTCTTGCTAAGCAAGTGAAAGAGCTGCCATCTTTTTCAAAATTGTTCTGCCCGTCCACACTAGAAAATCAGCCAATAGGAAGGCACATTTAGGATGATGCCATTGTCAAAGCTGCACTTGCGCAGTTGAGGTTTATTGATAATACTATCATTCAGGTGCCGAATGATAGTATTACAGCACCTGAATGATAGTATTATCACTCGTGAAAGGTGGTATTATCGCTCCAGGAACAATGGTATTACCGGGAATTTTTTGTATACTTTACAAGGGTATTATTTTACATATCCATATATCAAAAATACGTTATATATTGAGAGAGAGATTGCAGAGAAAAATGTTAAATAATTGGTAGTAAAGGCATGCAGTATATAGAGGGCATTACAGTGATGCACACAGTGAAAGGATAACTGCAGAAGAGAAAATACAGTGGAAGTGAAATGTTACACCCTTTTCATTAAGGCAGCTGAATACTGAATACGTAAACAGATGAAGGTTTCTTTCTTTTTCTTTTTTTTTTGTTTGGACAACATGGTGCATAATTTTTTTTTCAGTTAATGGATGTCTTTCTTTTTTTAGTAAACAGCTGATTACAGGGTTTGATCTGGGCACACGTCACATGCAGAAAAAAGTTCATTGGATTCCTGCAAATTGATCTCCAAATCACAATTAAGAGTGCACGGCATAGACTATATTCTCCTTTCCTTAGTGTGTGCATTGAGCTGAAACTGAGACCACCTTTCACAATGTGTCTGGCAGCTTGATCTTATGTGGGTGGGCTACTTCTTGCAACTGGTACTGGGTCACAGTTAGTAGGGCCCCAGTAGCTTGTTTCAGTGTGAGGTTAGTGACCCTAAGTCAGGGGAAGTGGATTCTTAATTAAATGGCACATTTTGTTATACCAGACTTGGGACATGCAGTGAATAATGCTACAGCACTGAGTGTGAAAGTCACATTTCTGAAATGTTGCAAGTTTGCTCATTTTAAATAGGAATAATGTCAGTGTCCTAGCAATATGAAATGTAGCAGTTGATTCTTTGCAAAACAGTTGTCAACCAGGCTGCAGTTAAAAATTAACACAGTAGGTGCTACTAGTCTTCTTGACTAATTTAGGTCCTCTGTCATTTATTACTGATATAAATTACTTAAAAAAAATCACTCTGATGTGGGTGTATTCAATGAAAACATATTACCAAGTAGCATGAGTGAAATTTGTAAGTATTGACAACTTTCCCTGTCACTCGCACTCCTAATTATCAGTAATCTGGCTGACTATGAAATATAGTTTTTTCATGTATTACCACTGTAATTTTTTTTAATAATGCATTTCACAGTAAAAAAAATTAGCTCAGACTGTAGAGACTAATGCCGTCAGTGAATCCTCTTGTATGCATACTGTCACACATTTTTTTCCCATTTCTACACATTATGGTAAAGTAAGTGTATGTACAGCCCCATTTACAATAGCTTCAAGCAGATGTGGACTCTGGGGACACCCACAGGAAAATTGCAGTTTAACAAGATAAATTGTATCACTAACAGTGCCACCTGGCACATTTAAGCAGTTGATTAAAGGGGTGAATTAATTCTGAACTCGGTATGCTTCAACAGGTGCTTAACGTGTCATTGACACTTTGATAGGTACTGCCCGGTACACTGCTTGGCATGCGGCAGACACTGAGGTATGCCGGGGTACTGAGCAACTTCTATTGAACAACCACTGTGTATAGATACATGCATATATATGTGTGTGTGTGTGTGTATATATATATATATATTTATATATTCTTTGCAAAAAACATTGATAATGCATCACTTAGGGTTAAAGTGACAAAAGTGGGGACATAAGACATTAGGGTTGAGACCCTAACATCCAACCACCCCATCCCCCATCCTCCACAGACTGACAGATGCCAGGGTGTGCCATGGGGTCATGAGGCCCAACTCTCACCCAATTCCATGTGTTAACAGGTTGACATGCTACAGTAAAGAAGAATGGGGTGAGAGTTAGGACTCATGACCCCATGGCATGCCCCAGCATCTGTTGGGCTGTGGAGGATGGGGGATGGGGTGGTTGGGGGGTTAGGTTCTCAACCCTAACATCTAATTTCCCCATTTTTGTCACTTAAACCCTAACTGATGCATTAACAAAGTTTTTTTGCAATGAATTTCCTTACTTTTTGGAAAAGTGTACTATAACTAGTAAATGGTATGTGTTGGTGGGAGCGCAGGGCCTGAAACTGCCCATTTGTGCATAATGATATGTGTCTGTGGGAGCATGGGCCCTCTGGGCCCTGTGTTCTCACTTACACATAACTACATAGCCATACAGCAGCCCTATAGGGCAAGAAACAGTTATAACACTAATTTGCCAATATCTCAGCAACCGTAGCAGCTATGAAAAAATGTAAGTGTTGTAATCATGACAGCAAGACATCTACTTGAGCTGAAGAAATCTGTATCTCACATTGTTCACGAGATATGGGCACTGAAAAGCGCTCAAAATGCACTCTTGGAACCATTGTGACATGAATTTGGCAATATCTCTGTAACCGCAGCAAGTAGGGAAAAAAATGCCACTGCTGGTGTAATCTATGATTTCCAAATTTATTTCTGCAGCTAGCTGCAGGTAGTGAAAAATATATATCTTGCTTTGTTTTCGAGATATGGGGGCCAAAAGGTGTCATGGCTGTACAATGTTATCATATAGGAAATTTCTCAACTTTGAAATGTCATAAGGATGTAACCAACACAATTTTTTAAACCAAACCAGCATACATCACATCTGTGGGACACCCCCTTTGCACCCTGCATAGTTCAAGCCAAAAGTCCTTACTGTTTCTTAGCAGTGAACTGGCAAAGTTTTACAAATCCTTGTTTGTGAGCTATCAAAATCCACATTCAAGAGCCGAATCCCCGTTCATGAGGTGACATATCCCCATTTGTGAGGTGATCCATGTTCATAAAACAGAGCCACCTGTTCTTCATCTCACAAACAGGGATTTTGCTAGCTCATGAACAGATTTGGCTCACGAATGGGGATTTTGACAGCTCACGAATGGGGATTCCCTGTTCACGAGATAGTGCCATCTGGTCCTCATCTCACAAACGGGGGTTCTGACAGCTCATGAATGGGGATTTGGCTCACAAATGGAGATTTTGACAGCTCACAAACAAATATTTTTTTTTAATGATCCCCCATTCGTGAGGTGTTAAAATCCCTATTCATGAGATACCCAAATCCCCATTTGCAAGCTGATACCTGTTTGTGAGATATGGCCATCTGGTCCTTATCTCGCAAATGGGGATTTTGACAGTTCATAAACGGGGATTGGCTCGTGAACAGGGATTTGGACACCTCATGAACAGGGATCAGAAGCAAGTCATGAATGGGGATTTTCAAATAAAATGGGCATTTCTTACATTTTCTGATGTAAACCAAACTCATGGTTTTGTAGAGGGAATTACCCTGAACAAAACTCATGCATTTGTTTTCACAAAATGCATCTGTGGGGCAAGTAACAACATTTTGTTTTAGGCTAAAAGTGAAAACAAGATGGCTGCTCACAAATGGAGATTTTTTTTTCTCATGAATGGAGATTTAATGAATCCCCATTTGTGAGCTGTCAAAATCCCCATTCGTGAGCCAAAATCTTTGTTCACAGCTATGCATCTATACAAAAGACTGAACTGAGCATGCTCAGAACTCACATATTCAAAATTGAATAACTTTGGATCAGAATAACATTGTTTCACCAAACTAATGCTGGCTTATTCCATAGGGTAAGCTCTTTCTACCCTGAAAATTGCAGGTTAAAATTCAAAATGGTGTGGGTGCTGGACATCGAGGCAAATTCAGAAAAAATTGGCTAAAAAAGTGAAAAGCACACTTTTTCCCTATGCTCTGTGCCAAATCTGCATGTCCAATCAAAACAAAACTTGGCAAGTAATGAGATCTACCCAACAGGACAGGGCATACCAAATGTCATGCAAATCTGTTTAACAGTTGCAAAGTTATTAAGGTGCAAAATTTGGGATTTAACATTAAACTGCTTACTCAACCCTAACTATATTTGCGCCTCTATAATATATATATAATATATATATATGTGTGTGTGTGTGTGTGTATGTATTTAAAAAAATAATAACACATGCACTGTACAGGATGGAGGGGAAGGACACTGAAAAAAAGACAGAGTATTCCTGATCGCGACACTGGGGGATTGAGCACCCTAAGTGCCACTGTGATGTTTCTTGGGGGGTGCTGAGAGGGAGGGTCTTGTGGGTGGGAGAAAAATGTTTTAAGATGCAGATATTGGAGTGCTTCATGAATGCGGAGGTGACTATCGTGCAACTCCAACATGTTGTTCAGTCAGAAGGAATGTGCTAAGTCCTTGTTTGATAGCAAGAGGTCTGCAGGGCTACACCCACTGCAGCCTTAAAAATGGTAGCAGAGAAGAGGTTGGCAATTATAGGCCAGTCACACTGACATCAATGGTGGGAATGTTAATGGAATCACTGTGAAAGGAAAGGATTGTGAACTATATTGAATCCAGTGGGTTACAAGACCTGAGGCAGCATGGATTCAGTTTGGGGAGGTCATGTGAAATGAATTTGACAGACACCTTTGACTGGGTAACCAATTAATTAGATCAGGGTGGAGTGATGGATGTGGCCTACTTAAATTTTAATAAGGCTTTCTACACCATTCTACATAGGAGACCAATAAGCAAGTTGGGTAGTTAGGAATGGATCTAAAGGTGGTAAACTGAGTAAGAAATTGGTTAGGTGATAGGTGACAGAGAGAGATGGTAAACAGAGTTCACTCCGAGGAAGGAAGACTGACCAGTGAGGTACCTTAGGGGTCAGTGCTGGAACTGGTCCTCTTAATGACTTTATAAGTGATTTTGTAAAGGAACCGGAAGGGAAGGTCTGACTCTTTGCAGATGACACCAACATTTGCAATAGGGTGGATATTCCTGAGAGGTGGAAAAGATGAGCAAAGACCTAAGAAAATGTGAGTAGTGCTCAAGGGTATCAAAGATGAATTTCAATGCAAAATAATGTACTTACTATGGCACAGAAACCCAGGGGCAGAGTATAAAATGGGTGGAGTGGTACTGACAACCACCAAGCAGGAAAGACACCTGGGGGTAATCATATTTGATGACCTAAAGGTGGTCAGGCAGTGTGACAAGGAAGTTCAGAGGGCTAGTGGAATGCTATGGTGCATGGTGAAAGGTATCAACCCCAGAAAGAGGGAGGTGTAGTTGCCTCTATATAGATCACTTGTAAGACACCCAGCAAGGGTAGTGTTTCCAATTCTGGAGACCACTTCTCCAGAAAGACATGAACAGAGTGGAGGAAATCCAGAAGAGGGCAACTAAAACAGTGCAGGGTCTGCATCAAAATCCCTATGAAGACAGATTAAAGGACCCCAGGATGTACACCTGGAAGAGAGGAGGGAGAGGGGATTAGATAGAGACATTTAAATACCCCACAGGGCTAAATAAGGTAAAGGAGGGAAGTATTTTTTTAAAAAAAAGGTGCTCAAGAACAAGAGGACATGCAATGAATCTGTAGAAGTACTTCTTCACAGAAAGAGTAGATTCCTGGAAGAGCCTTCCAGTAGAGGTGGTGGTGGCAAAAACAGTGGTGGGGTTCAAGAATGCATGGGATAGGCATAAGGGAATATTTGTGGAAAGGAAGGGGGAGAAGGAGCCAGAGATCAAGTAGAATCTGCAGTGACACTATAGGCAAAGGAAAATGGGTAACTTGGGTGGGCCAAGTGGTCCTTATCTGCCATCAAATTTGTGTTTCTGGGGCCAGCCTTTTGGTGAAGCAGTAGTGCTACTGTTCGTGATGCCAGCAACCAAAGTTTGGGAATGAGTTCAGGTCATTGGGGCCAGACAGGGTGAAGAGGACTGAGCGTCTGGGCAAGGAGGGTTCCATCCTCCACAGCAATACTGCCACCAGGGTGACCAGGGGTGGTAGTGTGGCTGGCAGGCAGATTGGGAGGGTGGGGATGTCATTGACATTGGCAGGTGGACCCACACATGGGCACATGTGGTCCCGTGTTGACATCCACATGTGCAACATCCCCAGGGGAGAAGACAAAACTATGGAAAATGGCCCTAGCACCTCTGTGATGATGACCAGTGGGAGCTCGCCAGGCCTCTATTGCCTGCTGGATCATGGTGCCCACCTGACAAGATGTAGAATTTCAGGGGAACTGACTCTGCCTTCACCCTGCCTGGGAGGCATAAGAAGAGCTCCATGGAATCAGGTGTGCCTGGTGGTTGCCAGTGGGCCTGAGGACCTAGAAAGGGCCAGGGAGATGGAGGTATAAAGAGAAATAGCAAAAAATAACTCTGTGTTTCTATCCTGAGTTATAGTATGCAGAGTCACTAAACATCAAAACAGTAAACTCTTAAACTAAACTAACTGCCTACATTCAAGTATGCAAGGGCATATCATGTTATCTATGCCTTGGTGGGAGCTGATAGCTTGATTTCTGGACATACCATACATTATGATTCATGATGGCAGAAATGAAAGTTGAGGAAGGGGGCCCAGCATTTATGGAAGCCGGTTAGGGTATGGTTAGCAAAATTAGCTAGCCTGTTACAGACAGGGGGAGGAGCCTCGGTAAGATGGATGACTGAATGATCTGCTGTGAATGGTGAGCTCCCCAGAGGGAATGGTTGGTAAACTTGGTGTCTGAAGTCATCCAGAACAAAAGCATCGCTTTGTAGAGGGTAGGAATAAACAGTTTAGAAGACCCCAAGAGATCTTGGAATCCTTCATTGACTCAACTCCCATGAAAGCACTAAGGAGCAAACAAGAAAAGAAAGCTAAAGGAATGCCAAGAACACTACTGGCTTGGAGAAGGCACTGCATACCACTTCTTACAAGTAACACAGGTGGGCTCTTTAGCAGCACAAGGCAAATCTCCTATTTTTTGTAATATGTTGGATTTTAAACAATCAGGGGAGTACGGAGCAGAGAGAATGTGTCCCAAATACAAGTGAGCTTGAAGCTTTGGTGCAGGCTAAACCTGTTCAGCATTCTGTACAAAGCGATAATATGCCACATCCAACCAAGGTCTCTAAAAATAAAATGCTGATAACAGGTAACGGGTCTGAGCAATCCACAGTAAAATATTTGGATTCTCCAGTTTGTAACCAAGCCGTTTATTTTCAGCATTTGACCAGTATGACTACTATGCCAGAAACCAGAGCAGCTAGAAATATGGAAAAGCATGAAAAAGTGGAGAAACAGGACAGGTTACAGGATAAACAAAAAGAAAAAGTTAGAGAACAAAACAAAATATAAACCAGATTAAAGTTGAAGATCCTTCTCTTTCAGATATATCAGAAGATGCCACTGCTTCTAACTCAGTTCCTGACAGATTTGAGTAATTTCAGCAAAAGATATTATATGAAATAAAAATGGGCTTTTGAAATGTAAATGCAGCAGTCTCTACCTTGGACAAAAAATTCTCAGAAATAGTGGGTAAACGTCAGGCCCTGACTTTAAGGGAAGATAATTGTGAGCAGAGAATCAATGTGGTGGAGGATCAACTACCAAAAATCTTTTGTGATATAACTAACTCTGAATGGGAATTGGAGGCACTCAAGTAAAAGGTAAAAGATCTGGAAACAAGATATCAGCAAGAGAATTTAAAGATTGGGAATCTACCTGAAGAAATTGAAGGGGTAGACCATTTGCATTTCTTCAAAGAAATACTTAATAACATTTTTGGTGTAAAATACCCAGAGCAAAAAGTAGAAATAGACAGAGCCCATAGAACATTTGGTTCTAAACAAAATGATCTTCATCCTAGATTCAGGCCACTTTGATATCAGGATGTAGAAAAGGTTCTTTATAAAGCTAGAGTGAAAAGGGGCATCCATTATAATGGGCTTAAAATTCAGGTATTTCCAGATTTGCCTCCTTCGGTCCTAGCAAAAAGAAAAACCTTCAATCCTGTTAGGGATAGACTCAAGAAAAAAAGATATACCTTTCTATTTACTATACCCTGTCAAGCTAAAAGTCAATATTGATGGAAGAATTTGATTCATTCATTCATTCTCTTCAGGAAGTGGACAAAGCTTTGAGAAAAGAACATGATATGAGGTACCTGTCTCAGCTGTGCTACCTCAAGCAACAACTATATAAGTTTAAACTAGCACAACACAACAATCTGTTGATGTTGCAAATTTAGCAGCATTCTCTGAAAAATCTTAATAGAGTGGTATTAAATTGCTCAGAAACTAATCAAGAGCAAATGATTAAAAGAAAGAGTAAATGACTTACCCCTTTCTATTTATCTCATTCTGTAAATAGATGGTCTGAGCTATTGGATTAGAGGGCTTGGAGAAATATGGAAGCTTTATATCTGTTTATATTGTACTTATGGGCTTTAAAATATGAGTAAAGGTGTGATCTAGTAGTAGTTTTTGGATGTTGTAAGTCCAATTGATAAGGTATGAAAATTAAAGGGATATATTATAGTGGCACTGCAGTGCCACTATAGTTAGGGTTGCACGGCCACGTCTGTGTTAAACTCAACATTTTGCACTTTAATAACTTTGCAACTATTTCTCCGTTTTGTCTGATATTTTGTATGCACTGTCTAGTTCCATAGATCTCTAGATCTGGCAAGTTTCGCTTCAGTCGGATGTGTGGTTGTGGAGTTGCAGAGTGCCAAGAAGTGTGAAAAATACTCTCTTTTTGGCAAATTTGTTGCCCGTCTCTACAGCCCAAATGGTCTGAATGTTCAGGGTGTATGAGGATTGGGTCCCAGAAATGCCTTTTGAAGATTTGGTGAAAAAATATTAATCCGTTCAAAAGTTATTAACTTTTGAGTTTCCCATTATAGCCTATGGGAAAAATATATGTGCAGCATAAAAACTTTCATGAAAGTACTCTTTACTGCTGCAAATGGGTTTTGTACTTTTGTGCTACTGCCATATTGTTTACAGTTAGAGGTGACACAAAAACGCTGTAATTGAAAAAAATAATGCCCCTTGGTAAACATTAACAGTTGTGTTTATCTAATCGGAGGTCAAGGAACACGCTCCTGGAATTCATTTTTAAAAACAATGGTCAGAAATTTTTTTTCTGCACTTTGGCCATTGGTAGTGTGCAAATTGTGGCAATTTTAGTGAAATAGTGCTGCAATTTTTGCTCAACTAACGGCACTATTTCACATAAATTGCTACAATTTGCAGCACTACTGCAATGGGAAAAACCCATTGAGACCAGTCAAAACCACCAAAACCTTTTCTGGTCATTTTTTGGCTGAAATAATACCAGATTCCTGTTACTCGGCCGCTGTTCAGACAAACATCTGCTGGTGTTTACCTAATGAAAGGAGTTTTTCTCCTTTTACAGCCACTAAGGGGGCTGAGGCATTAGTTATTTAATAATATTTTTTGCACTGACATCAGGGTACCCATTCCCTGTGTCAGTGGTAGGAATAAGCCCCCCACACACACTTGCCATAGTGGGACACTGGGTAGCCGACTCCCAGTGTCCCAAAAATATTTTTTTTTTACAAAATGATTCTGCCAATATCAGGGTGCCCTATCCCCTTGTTGGCAGTAGAAATTCACCTCTCTCCACCCACCACCAATGTGGTACACCAGGGAGCCCACTCCTGTGCAAACAGAGACAGATAAAATAAATGTTTTTCAAATAAAGGAAAACATTGAAATATTAAACAATAGAGCAGAGAGGCAGATGTACAGAGCTGGAGCAAAATATGTTTTTTCTCCGACATGCCAGATAAGCTTCTCACATGCCAATTAAAAGCTGAACAAAGTCAGAATAACATTGATAACCTCACACTAGAAGATGAAAATATTGTTACAAATCCAACTGAGAGCAACAAAAAATTCAAAGATTTTTATTCTAAACTTTATCAGTCAGATGATTTAAGAAGCATACAAGATATACAGTCTTATTTGAGAAGAATAAACATTTCCCAATCATCATACTCAGATAAGGAATTCCTACATAGTGAAATTACGGCTATGCAAATACAAGAAGTTATAAACAATCTGCCAAATGAGAAATCACCAGGACCTGATGGTTTTCCAGCAGAGTTCTATAAAAATTAAAAGACATGCTGGTTCCTATTTTAAAACAGCTTTTTCAAGGGATTCATGAGAATGGTGCTTTGCCTCCTTCCTTCAATGAAGCCATTATTTCTTTATCACTTAAAAATGATAAACCTCTTGATCAATGAAAATCGTACAGACCTATTTTGTTATTGAATAATGATGACAAAATCTTTGCTAAGATACTGTCAAACTTGCTGTCTAAAATTATACTGAAAATTATACATAATAATCAAATTGGTTTTATCAAGGAAAGGGGGCTGCACACAGTATTAGAAGAGCACTGAATTTTGCAGAATATTGCTATGGTACTGACACTGTCATTCTTTCCCTTGACTCTGAGAAGACTTTCAATAGGATGCATTGGCATTTGCTGTCTGAGCTTTTGAAGACCTCCAGATATGAAGGAAGATTTTTGGAAAGGATAAGAATAATTTACTCATGACCCTGAGCCAGAGTAAGGTCCAACCAAAATATTTCTGACTTTTTTTTTTAATCTTTTCCCAGGTACTAGGAAGGGATGCCCATTGTCCCCCTTATTGTTTTCAATATTTTTGGAACCACTGGCAATCCAGGTCAAAACACATCAAGAACTAAAAGGAGTACAGATAGGCAACCAATCACATAAAATGTCTCTCTAAGCAGACCATATTCTGCTTTTTATACCAAATCCAAAGAATGCATACCCAGTTTTATTGAATTTGTTTACAAATTTTGGTAAATTATACGGTTACAAAATAAACTGGGAAAAGAGTGAGGCACTATTTTTATCAGACAATGCATATCTATCAGATAATCATCCATTACTAAAGCTGAGTAAGCAGTCTATGAAATATTTATGAGTACAGATCACTAGCGACATAAATCTCTTACATAGTTTAAACTTTTTGCTGGTTTTGAAAAAAATCAAGCACGATTTAAAGAGATGCCAATTATTACCATAGGTGATTCTGGCAGAGAAAACATTTTGAAAATGAATATTTTGCCAAGATTGTTGTTTTTATTTCAAGCATTACCTTTAATAATTCCCAAATCTTTTTTTTTATGAATTGGAAAAAGCTTTAATGAGATTTTTATGGAAGAAGAAACATCACAGAATTGCCTTAAAAAAATTATATCTGTCTAAACAGAAAGGTGGAATACCAATGCCCATTTATGGTGGTGTTAGTTTGCTGCACAATTAGAGTATCTGTTTCATTGGTTTAAAGAGGGCAGACCAAAAATATCTTGTTTTCAGTTTGAACAAGCTAGAATTCAATTTTCTACTATAAAACAAGCCTTAATGGTAAACCTTAATAAACCAAACTGTTATAAAAAAAAGTTTGATTAACAACTAAAATTACACATTATATCTGGAACTTAGCTCAAAAATTATTAGGAGACTCAAACCATGTGTCAAGGTACACTCCAGTTATAAACAATATTCACTTTCCACCCTCCATGACAGGTGGACTTTATAAAACAGAATTCGATGAAAAGGGAATACATCAGTTGAGCAATCTTTTAAGGAAAATAGCTTCATATCATTCGAAACTTTACAGCAGAAATATAATCTTTCAAATAAGGGCAACTTTCCAATATCTTCAGGTTAAGAATTTTTATTAAAAAATATAAACTTTCTAATGCTCTCTTTTTCTAATCTGAAGGAGGTCATTCTAAGTATTAATTCAGCTAAACATGTCATCACAGTAGTCTGCAAACTTCTTAATCATACTTCCACTATTTCTTTATTAAACTTAAAGAAATCTTGGGAAAAAGACAGAGCCCAGATAATATCTGAGGCTAACTGGCATAAGATTGTGGACTTTGATAGAGTGAAAAGAAAAAAATAACTGGTTATAGCAGATTTACATAAATACTATTCACAGAACTTATTTAACACCAGTAAGGCTTAATAAAATGGGAATTATTCCATCAGAATTATGCCAGAGATGCCTAGTTGAAAGAGGTATTCTTTGGCGTATGCTGCTATCATGCACCAGTATTACTGATCTTTGAGGAAACATTTTTGCAATTTTTGGTAAGATTCCAGGCCATGATTTTCCATTTGATCCTGGAATTACAATGTTTGGTTGGTGGCTAGATGCTGAAATACAAGATATGCACATAACTTTAATTAATATGGGGTTATTAGTGGCTAAGATCTTTCTTCTTCATTTGAAAGATATAAAGGCACTAGAGCTTTTGAAGTGGCTACATTTGATACTCAGTTTAAGCAAGGTCGAGAGGGCATTTTATAAATGTGAAAATTAACCTATTAAATTTCGGGATGTATGGCTCCCATTTATAAGAGCTTTAGGATTGGATTGTATAGACTATGAAAGGCATCAGGATAGGTAGGGACTGGTTATATTGGCAATGATGAGAGCACAAGGTTATGATTATATATAATGACCAATACACACACTCTGAGAAACAAAAAAGATAGCCTCTCATAGGTTGACAATTGGCCCAGAGCCAGCAACCTTTCAGAAACTGAGGGAATATCCTGTATTTTTCATTTTCAGACGTTTAACCTCTTTTTTTGCCATAAAGTATTTTGTACTCCTGGTCCAGAGGCAGCTGTTTAGTCTTTTCCCCATTTTCCTGAGCTGACCACCACCTCGGTCTTGAATATCCTCTCATGGCTGGCTAGAGGGAGGAGGCCTTCCTCTCCATTACAAGAATCCAGATCAGCCAGAGGCACATCCTGGGTGATGGTGTAGACCCAGGCTGACCAGTCAAGGTATCATTGAGCCAGCGACTTACCTTTTGCTATTTTTCTCCCCACCCCCTGGAGCAGGTCATCTAGGGTGTGCATGGAGGCACTCACACAGGACATTCATGTAGCTTCCTCCCTTCATTTTTCCCATGCTGCACTACTAGAATTCCCTCACCTGCTGGCAGTCTGAGGTTGGGCTGACATCCATCTCCTCCCTGGCAGAGGAGAGCTGTCCTTCAGATGATCAATCCTCTCCTGCCCTGGCTGACCACTGGCAGCCAGAGCTCATTCCCAAACTTGGGTTGCCCACATGGCATGAGGTAGGGCACTGGTGCCCAGCCCTGTACACAACTGGGACAGCTCAGAGGATTAGCTTCTTGGTGGTGACCCCTACTGTGGTAAGTCATTGAGCCTTTGGGAAGAATTTAGGGGTTCTTTCTAGACAACATCCCAGGAAAAACACCTCTGCTGTTGCTGGGATGGTGTCCCCCATCATGTCATCACATATTTTCTTTACCTGTAGTCAGTATTAGTGGTGGGGTGGGCAGTCCCTTGTGCATACAGTAGAAACATAGAAACATAGAACATAGAAACATAGAATTTGATGGCAGATAAGGACAGCTTGGCCCACCCAGTCTGCCTATTTCCCTACCTAATGGATAAGCTGCAGATCCTAGTGAACCAACAGCCTACTTCTTCCTATCCCCACCCCCTAGAATTGCCTTATGACTGTCCCATGCATTCTTGAAATCCACCACTGTTTTTGACTCCACAACCTCCTCAGGAAGGCTGTTCCATGCATCCACAACCCTCTCCATGAAAAACTACTTCCTCACATTACCTCTGAATCACCCCCCCAATCTTCAAATTGTGCCCCCCTGTTCTTGCACGCCTCTTTTTCTGAAAGATGCTACCCTCTTGGACTTTGTTGATTCCCTTGAGGTACATGAAAGTTTCTACCATGTCTCCCCTCTCCCTCCTTTCCTCGAGGCTATACATATTAAGTTCCTTAAGTCTCTCTTTATATGTCTTCTGGTGCAGACCCTGCACCATTTTAGTTGCCCTCCTCTAGACTGCCTCCATCCTGTCTATGTAGGATGGCCCCTGTCCATTGGCTTCTCCAACAAGAACTCCAACAGAAGTCTGTATTCATTATTCCCATAGACTTAAGCACCTGAAGGATATGGGGCAACTTAAGGAGGGTTTTATTATTCATGAGCATGCTCCTTGCATCCCTGAAGGCCTTATATAGCCTTTCCTAAAAATGTTTCCATTGCACTTCAGTGATAGAATATCCTGAGTCTTTCTGCCTTTGGGGTCTTGCTGGTTGGGATTGATTTGGTTGGGCATCCCTGAGACCCTGTATATTGCACTGGTCCTACCCTTTTTGAAAGTGGTCCAGAGTGCTCATATACCTGTACTGTTTATGTGCTGGCCCCTCCTGCTTGTGTATACAACATGTATCACATACCTTATCTGGAGATGTTTGCAAAAGTCCTTTTTGGGGAAAGTATATTTGTCTACTAAACCCAAAAAGATGTCTAAGTGTGCTTACCTGGGGATAACAAGTCTTTGAAGAAATGAATACCTTGCTTCTCCCTCAGTCACCAGTGGAGTATGTTTACCACTATATAGACTTCAGGATTACCCCACAAGGGGATCTATGCCTTGGGGGGTTGACTCCTCACCTGTCCATTGATAGAGATCCTTTCTGTAAGCCACAGAGATCATCAAAGTGGGAGAGGGGTTGCAAGGCATCCCCTGTTTAGCTTAGAGCACCACTGCAGGGGAGTGGCCCCCACCAGGGTGGATTTGATGTGCTTCCAGAAGGAGCATCTGCTATGTCCTCTCTAAACCATTGTGCAGCCTTGGCTGATATGAAGTCTACATGATAGCCCTAAACCAAGGGAGCCCCAAGTCTCCCCTGCTCCAGCAACTTCTGAGTTTGGCTTTGCTATATCTGGAGGCTTTCAGTCCCAAAGGAAGTCTCATACAATCCTGTCAATCTTACAGAACCAGAGTGGTGTGATTTCTAGAGACAGGTGAGCTAAGAAGTGTAGGAATCACAAAGCAGTTATAGTTTTTGTGGCAACTATTTTGCCCGCTAGGGAGAGATTTAGAGCCTTCCACCTCTGCAGCTCAACCTAGGTGGATGCTAGAAGGGGCCTAATGTTCAAAGCCACCATTTTAGACAGATTTCTATGAAGCTTAATCCCCAGGTATGTTATTCCATCATTGACCCATGCAAGGCTTGCTATTTTAAAAGCCACAGGGGTACAGGCAGCATTAATAGGAAGTGCCTCAATTTTGCTTTGGTTCACCATAGGCCTGACACTTTGGAAAAAGATTACAGCAGAGATAACTGAGGGGAATAACTCAGAGGCATTGGAAAGGGTGATCAGCAGGTCATCTGCATATAGGAACATGGTGTACTCAGTGTTGTTTACTTTAATGCCTTGAATGTTAGGGTGCTCCCTGAGGGCAATAGTTAAGGATTCAATGGGCATAAATAGAAGGGGAGATGAGGAACAGACCTGTCTAGTCCCCTTCTGCAGGGGGAAGGGCTGAGACCAGAGGCCATTAGTGAGAAGAAAGGCAGTGGGAGTGGGGTACAGGAGTTGGATCCATTGCTTGAACATGGAGAGTACTTAGATGATATTGCCATTCAACAGAGTCAAAGGCTTTCTCAAAGTCAACCACCGGAGCTACTGCTGGAGACTTATCAGACTGTGCTTTGTAGATGAGGAAGACCAGAGTTCTGAGATGATTCAAGCTTAATTAGACCTTGACGAAGTCAACCGGGGATGGATTTACCCTGATAGGACATTTTCCTGCCTGGCAGCTAGAACCTTGGCCAGTACCTTCACATCAGCATTAATTAGGGAGATAGGACAGTAGCTCTCTGGTGAGATCAGGTGTTTCCCTCTCTTTGGAAGCACCATAAATTACTGCTACCTCATGGATGGAGGAAGAGTGGCAGACATTAATGATTCTTGGAAGACCCATGGAAAGTAGGGTGTGATGCTCTCCGCTAGCACATGGTAGAAATCCGCCATGTAGCCATCTCCCACTGGGGCTCTGTGCATATTTAAGGCATTAATAGCCTGTGGCACTTATTGGCTCATGGCTGGTTCTTCAAGGGCTAATGTTAATGTAGATGGGCATGTCGGAAGTGACAGTTTAAGAATCCCTTTACAGCTGTCTCGATAGGAGGTGACGGGGATGCATACAGCCCAGATAAAAACTGTTGTATAATGACACTGATGTCTTGGGGTTGATGCCTAAATGTGCCAGAGACATCCTAGCCCAGATAAAAACTGTTGCATAATGGCACTGATGTCTTGGGGTTGATGCCTAAATGTGCCAGAGACATCCTTAAGACCAGAGATAAGCTTTGTAGCCTGTTTACAATTCAGCCTGTAGACCTGCAGCTTACTAGATTTTTCATCCCTCTTCCAAAATGAATACATAGAAACATAGAAGTTGACATCAGATAAGGACTGCAAAGCCCATCTAGTCTGCTCATTTTTTCTACCTTATAAATGTGCCATAGGCCCTTACTCTGTCAATGGCCTATCTATTCATACTCATCTGTATTGCTCCCTTATGCCTATCCCATGCCTGTTTGAAGCCCTGCAATGTATTAATTTCCATCACTTCCCGAGGTAGGCTGTTCCATGCATCCACCACCCTTTCTGTGAAAAAGAACTTCCTCACATTACTCCTCAATCAGCCTCCTTCTAATCTCATGCTGTGTCCGCTTGTCCTGCTATTTTTCTTATATTGAAACATGTTAGACTCTTTCACCTTGTTAATGCCCTTAAGATGTTTGAATGTTTTGATCATATCACCTCTCTCCCTCCTTTGATATAGGGTATACATATTGAGCTCCATGAATGATCAAGGTGCCTGATGATCAGCTCAGCTTTCCTCATTTGGAGGTCATTTATTTTGGCTCAGATGCTGATTTCCTTAGCTAGCAACTTCTGGGTGTATAAACATCCTAATTAAATGACCCCCTCATCTGTAGTTTCTCTGTGTCACAATATCACAACTCCTAGGTATCCATTCCCCTCCCACTCCCGAAAGTTGCAGATTTCCCTGGCTTATGATGATTGCAGCTGTCCCGTCCCCTCCACTCTCCTCCCCTGACAGCATTTATTTATGTCCAAGTACACTACTGCTATATACAGCAGAATATTGATATTCTAATCTTGCTAGTATGATATCCATATTCTGCCTTGTATGCTGTAGCAATAGTGTACTTGCTGGACTTTGACTCTAGTGAACAGTGGTGGTAAGTGGAGGGTAAGTTCTGGTTACTGTCACTCTGGGGAGAGCTTGGGGATCAGCTGCTAATGGAGTGGGAATGGGGACCACTGGATGCCAGAATACTGTGATACTGAGACATACCGGGACTGAAAATGAAGGTGGGCATTAGGGGCATTTAGTTAGGGTGTTTATGCGGATGTTTTCTTTGGTTCTGGGATTAGTGGGTCCACTAGAGCCAGAGATATACCTTATTGTACAGGGATGGGGGATTCAGACATCCATGAAATCAAGGAAGCAAGTGGCTTGTGTTAATATATAACAATCGTCCCATAATGAAGTTCTAATAACCTCTTAGGGCTTTACATGAGGTATGAGGTCATTGGCACGGGGATGTTTGAAAATGTTCAGTTCATACCTCAGGGATCCATCAATGATGCTTTACAACAAGCACCATTGTCCAGCCAGAGTGGGATGCCCTGGAGATAGAACTTTATGCTAATTATAAAACTTAGAATACAAGTTCAAACTCTGAATTGTGGTCACACTCCCCCTAGTATTCAAACATCAGATTTGTTTCTCTGCCTGATGAGAGCAATCTCCCCGAAGTAATGTTACAATCCTCTGATCTTCAAAACGTTATTGTTTACTTGTGTTTTATTATCTGAAACGTTTAGCTAGTTTACCAATACTCTGCATTAGTTAGGGTATAATTTATTTATTTTTCTATAAATTTGTGGTTTCTCTGATTTCCAATTGATACCCAGGAACTGGAGATGGCTGCATTATCACTAGAGTTGTGTGTAAATGAAAAATTTCACTTAGTGAAATATTTCACTTAATTATTGTACTGTGCAACATTTTTCACCTAGGCGAAACGTAATTTCGCCTCAGATAGTGATTTTGCATAACACAAAATGTATCCACACTTCACCAATGTTTTTCAATTTTTCCTGAAAATTTGCAATGCATTGTGGGTAGATAGCTGAAATATCATGTGCAGGCTGTTTCCTGCACAGCATATTGTCTGTTGAATCAGAGAGCAGTTCAGTGTGGTGCATCACAGCCAATAAACCATTCAAAAACCTCTTTATTATTTGTGAGAGCTAATTGCTCCCAAAATCTAAATTTTTTTCCTAGTACTGCTAGTGAACATTTTTTTTTGTATCTTTGGATAATACTCAGTTAAACTTAGGTAGTGTTTTCAGTTTTCTCTGTGTCTGTGTCTGTGAGGGAGTTGAGTGGGGAGGGTCAACTATGTGAGGGTGTGTGTGTGTGTGTGTGTGTGCGTGTGTGTGTCACGTGCGCATGTGAAAGCAGAGCAGGCTAGTTCCTAATATTTGACAGATTTCTCACAAGTTGTGAGTGAGTTTCTGTTATTTCTTTTAAGTCTTAATATTTTTGTTGGTGAGCTACTTATTTGTAATATTTTTCTTACATATTGACCCTTTTTTGGGTAACTTTAAACAGATTTCTGTCCTGGTGGTGGATGTAAACCATCTAACAGCATGACTGACACCAGATTTCTATCTCAGTTTACTGTAACATTTTTTGAGAAACATTTCTGGACTTCTGGGTCATGTTTGGCAGTGGCAGCATCAAAATTAGGCCTGTAATCCTTTGTAAACAGTGGCAGGAGCTTCAGTTTGAGGTCTATGAGATGGGGGACACCATCTAACAGCATGACTGACACCAGATTTCTGTCTCAATTTACTATAACATTTTTGGGAAACATTTCTGGACTTCTGAGGCATATTTGGCAGTGGCAGCACCAGAATTAGGCCTGAAAACCATTGTAAATGGTGGCGAAAACAGCAGATTTCGGTCCTGGTGGTGGTTGTGAACCATGTAACAGCATGACTAACACCAGATTCCTGTCTTAATTTACTTTAACATTTTTTGGGAAACATTTCTGGACTTCTGGGGCATGTTTGGCTGTGGCAGCACCACATGTGTTACATCTTTGGAATGTTGCACACAACAATAAGTGATACAACATCACATAGCATTGTGAAACAGTTTTTTTTAATAAGCACAATACTTGACATTTGTGGATAAGAGGAGGAAACATGTTAAAGAGCAGGTGACACCTTCAACATAACTTTCACAAAACATAACACTGACCAACAATTCAGTTGCATTCCACATATATGGAGTTTGCAAAGGAAATGCTGGCACCTGTTGAAGGCTGTTGGCTATCAGGACACTGTGTACAGAGACTGTATTTTTTAATTAAAATACCTTGTGTGAGTTGCTTCAACTCAAAGTAAGAAGTACTCACCACGATACATATCCCAAAAGTGCTCTTTCTTTATTCTAGTGTGGCAAGTAAACAATGTAAAAAATGCACCCATATAACTAAGATACAAACACCTGCTCCCTAAAGGCACAAAACTTCATGATCCATCAAAGGTTATGTCACACCTGATGCATTTCACACATGCATGCTTTCTCACACACAAAACATGCAGGTGAAAAACGTATGCGTCAGGTGTGACATAACCGTAACATATAAGGAATGATGGTGCCATGGGGAGTGGGCATTTTTATCTTACTTATATGGAAACACATTTTACATTATTTACTTGCCACACTTGAATAAAGAATGAGCACTTTACGGACATGTGCTGTGGTGAGTACTTCTAACTCTAAGAAGTAACACATACCACAAATAATAAGGGAATAAGGTGTTTTTTAGGGGATGGGTACACAGACACGGTACAGAATAACAAATGACAGGCAGGATCAGAAGAACAAGGATAATACAACAATAAATGGAGAGAAGTAATAGAGAGAGAACAAGAAAAGGGACTGAATTATATAGGGGAGCATAATGCAGTAACTAACACAACAGCAATGGTAAAACAAATTATTTTACATACAAAATAAAGAAACAAGAGGACTTAAGGATGTAGATTAAAGAGGACAGAACAGATTTTTTTGTTATTTTTATTCTATTTTTTTAGGAGAGAACATACACACAACAAAATAGAGGATAGAAAAATGAAAACAAAAAAGGCAAATTAATTTGTGCTGCCACATTAACTGCCAGTGGGGCCGCCACACAGTTCAGACAGGATGCCCATGATTCTGTCGTCATTATCCATGAGTTTAGCAGTCTCCCCCCAGGCATCATTAAATTTCTGTCTGAATTCATTTAACTCCTGTTGAGGCTGGTGGACTTCTGATAGGCCCGCTAATAAGTCCACATGTGTCACTGCTGGTGGGGTAGGGGCTGCCTGTGCTGCTGCTGCTGGCTCTGGACGGGGGGGGCCTGGTGTGTCTCTATGCTACTGCAGACTGTTGCTGTTTTCTGGTCCAGCGAGCCCAGTGAAGACAATTAACAGGTCCAGCCATGCCTCCCTCCTGCTCACCCTCTTCAGTGCTCACACCCACATTGCTCCCCCCAGGTCCAGTTGATGCTGCCACTACCTGATGCAGTTTGTGGTCCCATTGAAGTGGGTGGTGGGGCAGCACGTGGCTCAGCTGGTCACTTGTCCCAAAGTGGATTTCAGACTTATCAAGATGCAGTTCTTGCCTGCACAGATTGCAGATGACCACTGGGTTACCTGCTGAACTTGCATAAAAAAAATCCCAAGAAGGAGAACTTCAGGGATGATGGGGTCATGGGGGGGTGGCAGATGATGCCCCAAGCACTGACTCTTCCTGCTGCTTGGGAGGAAGCATGATCTCCTGCTGCCAGGGTGGAGGAACACTATCTTGGTGCTGGGGAGGGTGCACTGTCTCCTGCTGCTACTGCAGTGGAGGAGCCATGGTTGCCTCCTGGTGCCAGGTAGGGGGCACTGCCTCCTACTGATGCTGTGATGGAGGGGCCATGGTCACCTCCTGTGGCTGTGGAGGGGCACAGGATTTTGCTGCTGGGTGCTAGTGCTGGGGCCAACAGCATCCTGCTGCTGTGGCATTTCCTGTTTTATGCTCATCTGAAATGCACACCTGTCAAAGTGGCATATAGGTGCCCCACTGCCTCCATCCTTTTCCATTATCACCACCACCACCACCACCAATTGAAACAAAACCAAAAAAAAAAAGAAACAGAGATAGAGACTCTGCTAGAGAGCCGGAGGGGGGGATCTCTCTCTCACACACACACACACACACACACACACACACACACACACACACGCAGTCCACTGGTACTAAAATATAAACAGGACAAAGACAAACAAGAAAAGTTAGAAAAAATAGCACAAATTAAGTAGTTTATGTATTAAAGTGCACTCTGCAGTGACAGGACTCTGACTCTGAGTCTCGATGCTATCTGCTTCCTTGACATATGTAGAACAGGAAATGAACCACTCACTTCCTGTCTGTTTAGACTCAACGATGTGACCACTAGCAGAGAGAAAAGCCCAATTTCACTTAATTTCACCTTATAGAAGTGCAAGGTGAAATTCAAGGTGAAATTGGGCAGTGAAATTTCACCAAAAGGCCATAATTAGGTGAAATGTTTTGCAGGGCAAAACTGTCAATTTTGCTGGAATGTTGCTGCATCTTTAATTATGATGTGGTTCTTGCCTGAAGGGAACAACTCGATTTTGATTAAAAAATGTTAAAACTTTTAAAATTGATTAGTTTTAAATCACATCTAAGAGGTTTTTGATAATTTTAAATGTAGCTCCTGTCAGAAGGGAACTGAATTGCAGATACATTTTACTTTTTAATTACATTTAACCAAAGTGGTTCCTTTTTCTATTTTAAGTGAAATATTCTCTTTGTAATATCTCTTATGACTGGGAACTGGGTATTATTTTAACAGGTCTTAACAGCGCTTGACATGACTAATGTATGCAACAAAAAGAGAATAGGACTCACAGGCTTTAAAAATTGTGCAAACTATTTCTAGCTCCTGGCAAGGGTAGACTGCCACAAGCTTTGCTTAAGGTGCCTGGTTCCAGATCATAATTTTATCAATTGTGAGCTCTGTACCAAGTGTTTCCCTAAAACCCCAAAGAAAAGGGCTAAAACAAAAAGAGAAGATGTTATAGCTTCTCAGTGTACCTCTGTCACTAAAACACAATAAAGGCTCTGAGGGAGTTCATAATGACAGTGGAAAGCACAAATCATAGGGTTCATTTCCTCATAAACAGGAACAGTCCCTGTCAGAAGGAGGAGGAGGAGGAGGAAAGTGAATCTGTAAAACTAGATGGTTCACATGAACAAGTGTTTAGCTCCCCCTAATGGCCTACAGAGGATTATTCTGGTCACATCTGGAGATGAGCCTTGGCTCAGTGTGCCTTTCCTGGTCACCAAATGTTTAAATAAATAAATAAAGCAACCTCTTACCCCTCTTTC
The DNA here is from genome assembly GCA_016271365.2 of Neoceratodus forsteri. Classification (NCBI taxonomy): domain Eukaryota; kingdom Metazoa; phylum Chordata; order Ceratodontiformes; family Ceratodontidae; genus Neoceratodus; species Neoceratodus forsteri. The sequence continues at coordinate 728,663,159 of CM028138.1, read as the reverse complement.
AACAACAGGTGGTGATCACCCTCAACATCACCTCTCATGAAACAAAGGAGGATGAGGGGGAAGTGGAGATTATGGATATGATGAGCCTAACTGCTACAAGATGGCTGCTAGTCCCTATCCACAAATCACTCCAAAGAATCTATTTCAAAAATCATGTCAGCACCTAATTCAGAAGCTGGAATTGATAAAAAAGTTGAAAATAAGTATTGGGTGGACAGACAGGGGGTGGGATACATGTATGCCCAACCTAATTATGAAGGAGTGGTTCAAGCAGCTGCTTTTGAGAAGGCTAAGCTGCCTTTCTCCATACAGCTCCCTGAGAAGGATTCCAGGAAATTGGATACTATGGCCAAGAAGGTGTATACAACAGTTTCCCTGCTCCTGAGGCAGGCAGCTTACTTGATATACTCAGCCAGTAACAGAAAGCACTGGGGAATGCAGTGCTGGCACTATGTGACAAGCTGGGTGGTAAAGTGGAGCAGAACCTAACTGCTACAGCTTGGTCAACCTTGAATTCCAACAAATACCAGTTACACATGGCTGTCACCACCAATAACTGCTTTACAATTCCTAGCCCATGCAGTGACACTGAGGTTTTCATGGGTCAGCGCTACCATACTTTCTTAGGACACCCAATTTAAGGTCATAGATTTCTCCTTTGAGGGAAATTCCTTATCTGATAAAAAGACAGAGGCATACATGAAAAAAGTGGACACGTTCAAGACATTTGCAAAAATAACACTGAAAAAGAAAAGGCACCCACTTCATACAGGCTTATGGAAGGGAAGACAGGGGTAGGGACTACTATCCAAGACCTATGCTCCCTCTGAGTAATAACCCAAAAGAGGTTATTACAGGAGCAGAGGCAGGAGAGGCTACAGACATGCTATTGCAGCACCAGCCCCAAGCCACAGACAAAACAAACCTCCTGACAATTATGCAGAGGTCACCCAACCATTGCCAGTGGGGGAGGGGAGCACAGGCTGGCCCACTACTTCCAGGATTGGGTAAAACTTGCAAGAGACAAGCTGGTCCTGGAAGCAGTGGGTCAGAGAACTGTCCCTGCAGTTCAAAAGGTTTCCAAAACTGCAGAAATGCCCAAATTTTCCAGCTCATTCACCAACAAAATGGATTCTGCTCAGAGTAAAGAAACTGCTGCAGGCAAAAAGACTGGAAACTGTGTCTACCTCATTGTGGGGTAAGGACCTGTTCTCAAAATACTTACTCACCCACAAGAAAAATGAGGACTGGGAACCAACTTGTGATCTAAGATATCTAATCAAGCGTATCAAAAATGAAAAATTTGGGTTGGTCACACTGGGCACAGTGACACTATCCTTAAAATCAGGGGGTTGGCTAGGGTAACTGGATCTGAAAGATGCCTATTTTTACATCCACTCTGACTTATACATTGAAAATACCTCAGCACTGGGCTATGGAACTGCCAGTTCCAGTTTATAGCCCTTCCCATTGGCCTCACTTCATCACCAAGAGTCTTCACAAAGTATCTAGTGGCAGCACATCTGAGAAGGCAAGGTCTGGTGGTTTTTCCTTACCTGAGTGACTGGCTAGTGTTAGCGAAAACAGAACAAGAGGCAAGGTGCTCCATCCAGAGGGGAGAAAGCACCCTTGAAAACCATGGGATCCTGATAATTTTGCAAAAGCACCAAACAAAATCTGTTCCACTGTTGAACTTCTTAGATGCAGAACTGTATACCCTGTAGGGGAAAACTTTCTTCCTACAAGAAATGGTATCAAACATGATTGCCACTACAGGATACTTCACACTGGGCCAGTCAAGGTCTGCAAGGGATTTCCTGCAGTTACTGGGCCACATAGTCTCATCCATAGCAGTGGTGCCATGGGCCAGGTTTCAGATGAAGGACATTCAGTATCACTTAAGGGATCACTGGTCTCACAGATGAGATTTACTCTCTGAGTCAGTATCAGTCACAAAGTCATTTGTGAGGCACTGGAGTAGTGGAAGGATGAAAGCAACATCAGTGAGGCGGTCCCTTCCTCCAGCAATCCTCAACAAGTATCCTCCCAACAGGGGCCTCTATTCTAGGGTGGGTCACTCACCTGTAAGACCTCACAGTATGTGTCTTCTGGAGCCTACTGGAGACTCAGGAGCACATCAGTCTCCTGGAATTCAGGGCAGTATTGCTGTAAATTAAATCCTTTTCATACCAGCTATAAGGTCAGGCTGTGCAGATTCAAACAGACAACACCACAACAATGTATTAACATACACACAAAGGAACATGATCCTCAGAACTGTGCATAGAGGCCAATAGGATCTGGAATCTAGCTTATTCCCTAGATGCAAATATTTCTGCAGTACATATGTACAGACAGGACAATGTCCTGGTAGATTCCCTAAACAGAGAAACCACAAGTGGATCCTGGACCTCCAAGTTCTGGCCTCAGTCTTCAGAAGATGAGGCACTCCAGAAATAGACTTTTTGCCTCTTTGGGAACAATCAGCTGCAAAAGTTTTGCTGTAGACAACCAGCAAAGAGCACAGTTCCAGAGGACGCTCTAGTTCTGTATTGTAATGTGTTTAAATAAGAGTTATTTGTTATAAGAAAGAATAAATAATGCAGGGATTTTTTTAATTCCACTATTACCTTACGTTTAGTGTACTTTGGTGATTGCCCATGTTGATGATACTGTGTGCTGGCCTTTTGCTTGATTCTTGGTGTTTACCATGCAATTAAGTGATAGCAAAGGGATGCATATCCAAGAATTAAACTAGCATTCAAGGAATCAGTCATATGCACGGGTCATCCATGGCATTTAATGTTCAATTTGCACTGCTAGATTTTAAACACCTGTATTTGAATGGATTCACGCACTGAAGGGTATGTGAGTAGCCATGCCACCTGATGAAGAGGTTTCAGTGCCTCCAAGAGCTGGGGCTGGACAAGTGTGGTTCATTATGAGGGTCACTTGATGTGCTGAGAATGAGTGGACATCTTCCCCTGAGCTCTGTATCTCTAAATTTTAAACCACGGCAATAACTGCTCAAAAGCTATATTTCATGGATATTTGCATGGATTTCATTTACCAACACTAGGCTCTAATGAATCATAAAGTTTGGTGTACAGAAACCAAACCAAACCCACGGAAAATGGATCTAAACTTGATGCCCATCACACCACCACCCAGCCAGGCATTCAAAAGAACTAAGCAGGACTCTCAGAGGATTTATCCCCGGTTATAGATCCATTTGATGCAATCTTCAAAATATTTGACTGCTTCTTCATTGAGCTAGTCTCAGTGAAACTGACATTGTTTGACCTTGCCCAAGACATTAAATCTGTAAAACCTGTTCTGGAGTCACTAAACACGAGAATAACTGATACCAAAGCCTGAATCAATTCCGTAGAGGACAAACAAAACCAGGAGGAAAAAGAACTGACAACATTGAAAAAAATGTCCACAAACTGGAAAGTAAGTTGAAAGAGCAAGAAAGCAGGATGTGGCAAAACAATTTAGTGATTGTAGAAATCCCATAATGAGTGGAGGGAGGAAATATCAAAGACTTCGAATAAAAGCTACTAAAAGATACAGTGGGTCCACCACTAGTAGGGGAGAACTACATCCTAGAAAAGACTCATCGGTCTCTCCACCGGCCCACAAAAGGGGAAGGAGCATACCTCAGATGCCCTGTACCAACATTGAACATGTAATGCCTGTAGCAGGTATCATATCAAACAAGATGGTGGGGACACACATATCAGTTCCTTTGTCTAATTGATCCAAGGAGTCTTCCCATCTCAGCCACTTCAAAAGGTGTCATAAATCTGGACCTACCAGTCAGTTGCTAAGGAAACTCCCAGCCCCAAGCATATCACAGCCAGCACAGTATTGACACGCCTAGCAACAGATGTGTCGCACCAGTCATTAACCTCGAGTCCATATGCAGGAACAATTAAGTGGCGAGCTGCCAGGAGTACTCAGCCAGATAAAAAATGCACAGCACCTAGGTGCAGGCATACCCAAACAAATCAACACATCCTCCACAATGAAGTAACACCACATGACTGATCTGCTATGAAAACTATAGATACAGGCTGCTCCACACTTGCCAACACACTCGGACCCAGTCATCTACCTGAAAGGGCTGAAAAGGAGCACAGACTTTTACTTTTATAATCACCAATAATTTCCACACCATACATACCAAAGAAGTGTCTGAGACAGACACCCTCCAGCTAATACCATTTTTTACTTTTCCTTCTTCCTCTCTCTGTTCTAGCCAAACCATGATATGCAGACTTATTCAAATGATAGCCACACAGGCACTAATCTCAAGCAGGGGAGCTACAGAACAGGCAATTTGAATCACAGACAAACATAGCAAACAGCACCATACAAATAGCCGAACACACTCCATTCACGCCAGGAAGGATCGGCCTCCTATGATGAACCCCATGACCTCTAATTCAGGAGAGGCACCGAATGACAAACAACTATGACTGGTCCAATACCGACAGTGGCAACCGGTTACTAAAAGAGCTATCCATGTGTAATACCACCACATACAACTCAATAAGGTCAACATTGGTCACATACAAATAATTCCTGACCTATGATCACTGCCACCTGCATGCAGCCCACCTACTTTTTCATACTATACTGCACAGAATGGAACCTGAATACAATACCATCACAGAATGCAGCTAAGCACAAACGGTGCACTTGAGAATGCAAGGCATACAAAGCAAACAATCCCCCTTGGACCTTGCTACAAGAAATATACTGTTCATGCATATGAACAGCAAACTGAACTCCAAATCTATGCAGAACTCAGCTACTCTATATACATGATGCAACCCTCCCCCCACCATCTAATCCAACGGGTCAGGGACAAAGCTCCATCGAGCACCACCCTATGTACTATGCAGCATGTCTTTTAACCATGTGTTTTTTCTTCTTTATAGTAGCTTTTATCTTTTTATTATTTCTTTTCTTTTTAGGTCACACTTTAGATGTATATATAAGGATTTCTTACCACCCAAGCAAACATGTATGTATGACGAAAGTTAGATGTAGAAAGATATTAAGTAATGCTTTGTAGGTTATGATGTGATCCTACAAGTAGCAAAGACAATCATACAGCACTGTTACATATAGCGTAGATAGCCAATATATCTTTATTGAGTGTTGCCACAGGTACAGAAGAAACCCACACAATACATAATCAGATCACAAAGAAGGAGAAGGATGAGATACACTCACCATACATCAGGTGAGAGGACATCCCCCCCTCAACAGCACATTCCATGCATGGCATCTGAGCCACACCACCAAACCATAAGATGAGTATGATAATGTGCACACTCATTACGTGGAACATTAAGGGCACACAGACTAAAGAGAAAAGGTACCAAATCCTAAGACACCTGAAAAGATTAGGAGCCAACATTGCATTCTTACAAGAAACACACACACTTACCAACCAGGCCAGCCTCTGATGAAGGGAATGGGTAGGCTAGGCATATGCATACAAAAAGTACAATAGAAAAGCAGGTATGGCTACACTAATCCACCGCAATACCCTCTTCCAACTTCTAAAATAACAGGCAGACCCTGAGGGACATTACATTATCCTTCACTGAATACTGGACCAAATGGAGCTCATACTAGCTACAGTTTATTGCCCAACCAGAGATGACCCCCAAGTCTTCACATCCCTGCTGACAGCCCTATCAAGTCACCAGCCCCTGCCAATAATTCTGGCAGGGGACTGGAACTCAGTCCAAGATGGATCAGCAGACAAATCCACACCTATGAAAAGTGGTAGCACACCAAACTAGTGCACACTCATAGAACTCCAAGATTCCCTTGGCCTACTGGAACCGTGGAGAATCCTTCACCCAGGAGACAGAGAATACATCTTTCTATCCCCAGTGCACCAAACATCCTTTCGACTAGATTACTTCCTAAGCAGCCCCAACCTACTCACCAACACCACCCGGTTTGATATCACAGCTAAGGTGGTCTCAGACCATGCCCCAGTATTACTCTCCTTTGTACCGACTCCAACCAAACCTGGAGACAAACAGTGGAGAATAAACAACAACCTATTAGAAGATCCCCACATCTAAAGAAACTGAAACTCACCACAACCAATTTATTCAAAGAAAATCTGGGTACAGTGGGGACTACACACATGTATGGGAGGCATATAAATGTACTATTAGAGGGGAACTCATTAGAATAGCCATGGCTAAAAAATGGAAAAGGGAAGGGGAAGCAGCAACCTTACTCCAAGAAATAAGGAAGAGGGAAAGGAAAATTTCTAAAACAGCCCAGGAGAAGGACTGGATCACCCTCAATTCCCTCAAAGCCAAATATCATGAACTGCTGAGAGATCAAGCAGAATTCATGATGTTCAAAGCCAAAACAAATTACACAGACCAGGGCGAAAAGTTGAGGAGGCTCCTAGCACTAGCCTAAAGCAGCAAGAATCACTCAAGGTTGTAAAAGGCATACGTCCCTCCCCGTCATCACCCCTCCAAACAAAGCCCAGGGACATAGCCAACATATTTGTGGGATACTACCAGTCCTTCTACACAGCTGATAACCCACCTTCCAAAGTTGACATACATAAATTCCTCATGGTGGCCTACCTGCCCAAGCTCCCCAGTGACATCCAAAACAATCTGGGGGTGGAAATAGTAGCCAGTGAAATACAGATCACCCTGTCTGAACTCACGCCTGATAAGGCACCCGGACCAGATGGCTTCTCCTCGGGCTTCTACAAAGCACTCCAAGAACCACTAACTGACCGACTCAGAGAACTCTTTAACACATCATACAAACACCACTCCCTAAACCCCTCCCTCCAGCAAGCAACCATCACATTAATCCCCAAACCGGGCAGAGACCTGAAAACCATCAAAAACTACCGACCCATCTCCCTACTTAACACAGACATCAACATTCTTGCAAAAATCCTGGTGAGGAGAGTGGGGGAGGTCTGGCCATCACTGATCAGACCAGAACAGGTCAGGTTCATGCAAGGATGACTGTTCTCAGGCCATATGCACAAACTCTACCACCTAATCTCTGCATCCAGGGATTCAGACACATCAGCTGTGGTGGTATCTGTGGATGTAGAGAAAGCCTTTGATAGAGTCTCCTGGCCTTTCCTATACACAACATTAAAACAGTTTGGATTTTCATCAGACTTCATAAATTGGGTGAAGCTGCTCCATTCCAGCCTACCTGTAACAGTCAGATGTAATGGAACCAATTCAAGCCCATTTTGATTGCACAGGGATATGAGGCAAGGATGCCCACTCTCCCCATATCTGTTCAAACAATATCTGGAGCTGCTAACCAGAAGGACTTTCAACAGCAACCAGATTGTGGAGATTAAAGTGGGGGCACACAGATATAAAATAGCCGTCTACACGGATGACATCCTCCCCCATCCAGTCAATACCAGCCATAATGACTATCCTAGCAGAATATGGGCAGGTTGCCAGCTACAAAGTCAACATGTCCAAAACGTGCATCCTACCACTTAACCATAGAGCGAAGAAGTCAAAACTCCTACAGTGGGGTGGCTCATGGTCCTGGACCTCCCTCAAGTACCTGGGTATCCAGGTCACCCATAGCAATAAGCACACGCAGAACCTAAACCTTGAACCCCTCCTATTGACCATCAAAATGAACTCAAACAATGTGCAGCCCTTCTCCTCGTTCTCCTGGCCAGAATCAATACTACCAAAATGAATGTACTGTCCAGAATACTCTACCCACTCAGCAAGACTAACCCATTGATCCTAAATGAATGGTTCACTAACTTAAAAAACATATTCTCAGCCTTCCCGTGGGGAAATAAAACCCCATGGAGGGCATACCTGTAGCACTTCTACTCCCCCACAGCCCCACTCCCCACCCTGCCTCTTACCCTTACCCATCCCTCACCCTACATCTATTCATGCTATTCTGGATGGTCTCTCTATCTCTCTCCCTCTCTTACTCATTCTTACACCCCTCTTCTCCTCCCTCCCTCCCTCTCCTCCTACCCCACCCAGTTTACCTCCCCTGACTCTTCTTAGATCTGCTTCTCACCCTCATATCCCTACTTCCACCACACCACACACCCTCCATCCTCCCCCACTGGCTCCCCCACTTAATTCATGTTGAAAAGGCCTCCTAGGTTGATTCCCTCCCATCTGTAGTAAGCCACTCATCCAGTTCTCCCCCCCTACCACATTTGCTTATGCCTTCTCTTCACTGTTTCTGACAAGGCCCCTGTGGCTGATTCTCCTCTCTTTAAGTGGTCTTTGTCTTTGGATTGCTTGTTTTCCTCCTTGCACCCAATCCTTAATGCATTTGAAATTGTATGATTGTCTGCAGTATTGCCATATACCTTGTTGTAATGCATGCTCGCCTATGCCACTTTAACTCTTTGTAAATGTTGCTAGCCCACTGCTGGCCACATAATCTCCTCTGACTGTAACCCAACTGACATGGAGCCCATGAATGAGCATATGGTCAAAGACTGTATTCTAAAAATTCAATAAATAAATAAAAATACCACAAACTTGTTCCATCCAAGCAACCGGGAGGTCTTCAACTTCCTGACTTCTTCCTCTATTACCTGGTGCTCCATGCAGGGAAATTCCTGAAATGGTACATGGCACTGAAGGATGACCTCAATCCCTCCTACACCCCTCAATGGCTACTAATAGAAAGAGACTCCTGCCATAGTAAAAACAAATATACAAGCCTTGTTATATATACCCCTCTCCAAACTCCCCACACCCCCTAAACAAACTCCAATAGGGATCTCCAACTTGGTCAGCAAACAACTACTGAGAATTCTCAAACTAAACCCCTATTCTCCCTTAACCAACCAATCCTAGGTAACCCTAACTTTAACATACAGAACCGAGTAATCACCTTAAGGCACCTCTGTGACACCACATCTCTATAGCTAGGACACCTCATTCAAAACAACACAATCATACCATATACCTCCCTCATGAAATCATACCCCAGCAAGAAACTATCTCCATTCTACTACATACAGATTCACCTCTCAATCTCGTCAACACTAGGTCCACAGCCCCAGTCATTCCCAAACCACTCATTCCTAGAAACCCTCACACACCAAGCCAACTGAAGACACTACACCTCCCTACTTTACAAACAACTTGTGATAGAGCAAACACCCCCAGAACAAGATGTCTGCCCATTTTGTACATTGCAGTTCAATGAGCTAAGGACCCCAAGCTCAGGGCAGATATGTGGAACAACAACTCACAATACCTTTCATTTGATGGCCTAAGTCTAACCAAATTGAAAATAGCACACAACATAAACTACACCCCAGCCAAACTCCACAGAATGGAACAACTGTAATCAGCCAAATCTACTTGATGCCAGCAATCATCGGGCCACCTCAAACACATACTCTGGGACTGCACCAAGGCAGAACTCCTATGGCACAACATACAACTCTGCATAGAGCCATTACTAGGTTTAGAAGATGCCTTTACACCTCAGATGTGCCTGCTGAACATAGATAATGGCTTACTAGAAATACCAGGAAATACCACATGGCCCCCATAGCTGCCACAGCCAAAAAAAATAATACTCAGTAACTGGATGGATGAAACCATTCTATCCTACACAGAGTGGCACAGAGAGATATTAGAAGCACTAAGAATGGAAAAAATTATACACTCAAGAGCCAGCCGATCGTCAATTTACTGGATAAAATAGGCCACACTGGAAGCTCTGCTACTTTCTAACCAAAACATACAACAACCACAAAAAACAAAACATGGGACACCCAACCAAACACACTGCTAGAACAAAAGGTATAACAACAAATGACTCTCTGCCAAATGTCTTAAAATATGTCTAAACGTAACGTAGCCATGTTACCCAGCTAGCTGGTCATGTATTTCCTTTTTTGTGACTATATGATAGAAACATAGAAACATAGAAACATAGAATTTGATGGCAGATAAGGACCGCTTGGCCCACCCAGTCTGCCCATTTCCCTGCCTACTGGATAAGCTGCAGATCCTAGTTAACCAGCAGCCTACTTCTTCCTACCCCCATCCCCTAGAATTGCCTTATGACCGTCCCATGCATGCTTGAATTCCACCACTGTTTTTGACTCCACGACCTCCTCCGAAGGCGTTCCATGCATCCACAACCTTCTCTGTGAAAAATACTTCCTTAAATTACCTCTGAGCCACCCCCATCTTCAAATTGTGCCCCTTGTTCTTGCACACCTCTTTTTTTGAAAGATGCCACCCTCTTGGACTTTGTTGATTCCCTTGAGGTGGAAGTTTCTATCATGTCCCCTCTCCCTTTTCCTCAGGGCTATACATATTAAGCTCCTTTAGTCTGTCTTCATATGTCTTCGGTGCAGACCCTGCATCATTTTAGTTGCCGTCCTCTGGACAGCTTCCATCCTGTCTTTGCGAAGACTGGGTCTCCAGAACTGCACGCAGTACTCCAGATGGGGTCTGACCAGCTGTCTGTACAGAGGGATAATAACTTCCTGTTTTCTACTGGTGATGCCTCTCCCTATGCATACCAATATCCCCCCAGCCCTCATTGCTGCCCTCTCACATTGCTTGCCCACCTTTAGGTCATCTAATATGACTACCCCCAGGTCCCTTTCCATTTTTGTTGTTACTAGTATCTCCACCCCCCATTGTGTACTCTTCCCCTGGGTTTTTGTTTCCCAGGTGCATTACCTTGCACTTCTTAGCATTGAATCTAAGCTGCCATACATTTGACCATTCCTCTAACCTTGCCAAGTCCCTTTTCATCCTTTCCACCCCACCTTTGTGCATCAACTCTGTTGTAGATCTTTGTGTCATCTGCAAAGAGACATACTTTTCCTTCAGTCCCTCTGCAATGTCACTTATAAAGACATTGAAGAGGACTGAATCTAACTGAACCCTGCGGTACCCCACTAGTAACCCCGCTTTCATCAGAGTGGACTCCATTTACTATTACTCTCTGTGTCCTATTTCCAGCCAATTTTTTACCCAGGCTGTCATCTTGGGACCCACTCCCAGGCTAGCTAACTTGTATATTAATCTTTTGTGTGGGACTGTGTCAAATGCCTTGTTAAAGTCTAGGTAGGCCATGTCCACAGCCCATCCCTGATCTACTACTTTGGTCACCCAGTCAAAGAAATCTATCAGATTTATCTGGCATGACCGTCCTGCTGTGAATCCATGCTGCCTTGGATCCTGTGCCCCTCTGGCCTCTAGATACTTGACAATTCTTTCCTTCAGAAGTGATTCCATCATTTTCCCTACCACTGAGGTTAAACTAACAGGTCTGTAGTTTCCTGCTTCTGCCGTGCTCCCACTTTTGTGAAGGGGAATCACATCTACCCTCCTCCAGTCCTCGGGTACCACCCCATCCTCCCATGATTTGTTAAACAGGGTAGTCAGTGGTGTCACTAATTCTACCCTTAGTTCTTTTAGAATTCTGGGATGAATCCCATCAGGCCCCATTGCTTTGTCCACCTTCAGTTTTAAGAGTTCTTTCAGAACCCTTTCTTCTGTAAATGGGCTGGTATCAACTTCTGTATCCAGTGTGTTTCTACTGTTTGTTCTAGGTATCTCCTCCTCTTCCTTTGTAAATACTGAGCAAAAATATTTGTTTAGTATCTCTGCCTTTCACAGTCTCCTCTGCCCACCCCCTTATTAAGCCTCACTATCCCTCCCTTGGTCTCTTCGCTGCCTGATGTAGCTATAAAAGGTTTTATCCCCCTTCTTAACTGAGTTGGCTATCTTTTTCCTCGGTTTGGGCCTTTGCTGTTCTGACTGCCTTCCCAGCTTCTTTTGCTTTAACTGATACAGTTCTCTGTCCTGCTCCTTCTGTGATTCCTTGTACTTCTTGAAAGCTTTCTTTTTCTCTTGAACCTTCACTGCCACTTCCTTTGAGAACCATAGTGGTTTCTTACATAATTTAGTTTTGTTTATTTGCTTCACACAAAGGCTTGTTGCCTCTGTGATGGCAGTTTTTATTATTCCCCATTGTTCTTCCATCCCTCCTTCCTGCCCATTTGCTAGTGCATTCCTTAGGCACTTACCCATTTTGGCAAAGTCAGCCCTCTTAAAGTCCAGTACCTTTGCTTTTGTATGGCTTGACTCTATTGCTGTGTTTATTGTGAACCATACTGTTCGATGGTCGCTAGTTCCTAGATGGCTACCCACTTCTACATCTGTGATCCTCTCTTCATCTCCATTTGAGAGAACCAGGTCTAAGATTGCTCCCTCTTGAGTGGGCTCCAATACTAGTTGTCTACGGCATGCCCCCTGTAGGGCATCTAGAATAACCCCACTCTTCTAAGTGGCTGCGGCAACTGCACTCCAGTTAACATCTGGCATATTCAGATCACCCATCAGCAATATCTCCCCTATTTTTGCCATACTAAGTATACTTTCTATCATTTCCTTGTCCATTTCCTTCCCCTGAGAAGAGGGTCTGTATACAACCCCTGTGCGGATTGTGGTGCCATTGCCGGTCTCCAAATTTACCCACAGTGCTTCTTCTCCTCCCTGTTTTCTCTTTTGTTCTGTTACTTTGATTCCTTCCCTTATGTAAAGAGCTACTCCTCCTCCTCTTTTACCCTCTCTGTCTCTCCTGTAGATAGTGTATCCTGGTATGTTTATGTCCCAGTCATGGTTTTGTGCAAACCATGTTTCTGTGACTGCCACAATATCCAGATGTTCCTCCTCCATCATGATATGTGCTGTATGATGCTGCAACATCCAACCTATTTTCAATTTAGTTTACTTATTTCAAAAAATGTGTGGTTCATTATTTTGCATTATTTGCACTTTCAGTATAGAGTTTGTATTTGTTTTGGAATTGTTCCACATTAAAAATCAATTTTCCCGGTACATTGGAGTGCTGGTATTTTTTGTTATGCAAGCATTTGGTTTTTAGCAGGCACCCAGACTTTTCTGTGAGCACAGCCTTGTTTGCATTTTTTGAAACCACAAGTGAACTCAGAACCTGCAAGTTCTGGCCTCCATCTTCAGAAGATAGGGCACTCCAGAAACAGACTGTTTGCCTCTTGGGAGAACAATCAGCTCCAACAGCTTTGTTGCAGTCCTCCAGCAAGGGGCACAGTTCCAGAGGACACCCTAGTTCTGGATTGGACAGGAAGGTTCCTGTATGCCTTATCACAATTCCCACTCATTCATAGAGTGCTGAGTGCTCATAAAAGTCAGGAGAGCACCAACAACAATAATTCTGATAGTACCAGACTGGGCCAGACAGGCTTGGTAAACAATGCCCCTGATCCTGTCCAGCAGGACTCCAATCAACCTGCTGCTGAGATACAACCTGTTGGCTCTGTCACAGGGCAGAATAACATTCCCAGACCTCATAACATTGTGTCTGAGGACATGGTTCTTGATGAGCTAGATGTCTCTAACCTAAGTTATTCAGGGGATGTGCTGAAATTGCTGAAGGTTTCAAGCAACAAGGAAAGCATATTCCTCTGGATAGAAGAGATTCTCATGCTGGTGTGCTCCAGAAAGATAATCCCCATGTAGGCAAGGTTGTCTACAGTTCTAGACTACTTGATACACTTACAGTCCTTAGGACTGAGATATTAAACCTTGAAGGTACCCCTGGCAGCTGTGTCAGCCTGCACATCAGCAGGGAAAGACAAATCATTAGTGTAACATGTTCTTTTCAAAAGATTCTTTAAAGGCCTCTCCCCAGTACCCCCTGTAAGGGACCCAGCCCCTCCATGGTATCTTATTATCTGTTTTGTCCAGCTGATGGAGGCTCACGTTGAGCCTAAAGCTACCATACTGATGATTTAAAATAAGTCACAAGGGGCCAGTCCTCCGAAGCAGCGACAAGGCATCTGCTTTCAGTGCTGACATGCCGGGTTCGGTGATCGACTCACGAGTCAGAGGGTCTTCTGGGGTAGAAGTATTGAGCATCCCAGGGACTGCTCTCCTTCTTCAAGGGGAGGGAGGAAGAGTGTCTGATGAACTGCAGACCTCTGGCAGAGGCGGGGGGTAACACCACTGCCGGTGCCTCACGCAAGGGGGATGGGTGGATGCTGGCATCATTGCACATTCCCATCCCCAGGGAACCCGGCTCCATTCATGAAGACCCCCACCTCTGCCACCACTTCCACTGTGACTAATCCCCACTGCAGGGGGTCTCATTCCAGTGGCCACACCCTGGGGGGGGTAAGCAAGGGCACAAGACTGTGCTACTTGGGGAGGGGGTGCCCACCTGGTGGCCCCACCCAGAGGGTAACCCTGAGCATGGGGGAGTGGCGAGCGGGGGGCCAAACCCTTTGGTTTCGGGGGAGGAAGACCGGACCAAAAAAATAAATAAAAATAAGTCATGTGGAAAACAACTTTTCTGATTGCCATGACATCTTCCAGGAGGTTAAATGAGCAGCAAGCCCTCTGTACAGATCCAAACTACATTATCTTCCAACCTGGTAAGGTAGTCATTTGGACTAAAAGGAAGCTCCTACCTAAGGTGGTGCTGGAATTTCACCGGAACTAGTCAGTTGCTCTTCCACCATTCTACCCTGAACATTCTTATACAGGTGAACAAAATCTAAACTTCCTGGATATAAAAAGAGCACTAGGTCAATACCTGGACTGGACAAATGACATCAGGTCCCAGGATACACAGCTTGTTGTTACCTACTGTATGCTGAGATGGGCAAAGGTAAATCAGCAACTAGACAGACTATCTCTCATTGGTTATTCTCCTGCCTACAGTTTTTTAATGAAAAAGCTGGAGAAATGGCTCCCAGAGTCTTAAGGTCACATTCCACAAGGGGCAACTCTGCCCCCGTGGCAGCTACAGGGAGCAGTCCCCTTCTAGACATTTGTAAACAACTACCTGGAAAACAGTGTACACCTTCACAAAGCACTATTGGCTGGACATACAGTCCAGGAGGGATGCCAGTTTTGGAGCTGCTGTTTTGCCGAACCTCTTTCCTAAGTAGGTTCTGGAACCATCCTCTCAAGGTACTACTAGAGAGTCTGTTTGTTGTAGAGCATCATTGCTGGATTCCTGGGGTTTTAATTATACATTATTCACCATAGTAATTAGGTGTGCAAGGTTAGTTCTACCCAAGAATTGAACACCTTGAACTTCATATGTTCAATTCTTGTGAACAGTGGTGAACATTCTGCCAAAAATGGTGGACTTTAGGTTCAGCTGGTTCGACCTGGTTCGAATGACGCAGACCAGTCAAACTGCAAACTGCATTTCATCCTTGAAACAGTTATATAGTGAAAGTACAAGGCTCAGTATGATTCAAAGGCTCCAGCCTCATTTTGGAGCTGCTTGACTCTGCAGCTCGTTGAGACTAGAGAAGTTTACTCACGTGCTTGTCCTCAGACTGTTAGGTACCTGAGGCAGGGCTGTGTGACTGATTAGTTAGGATTAGCTAGGAAATTGTTCAAAACAACTTCAATTCTTCTTAACCTCTTGAATCAAAAGTTCAACTTAGTAGCAGCCAGGGCTGCTGATCAGGAGAGGAAAAGAAAGAAAAAAAAATGGAAAGGCAGGCTGAGCAGAAGTAGTGATGCAGGCTTGTATCAGGCCTCTGGGACCAAGGGCTTGCCTGGGAAGGGAAAGGTGAGAAACATTGTACTCTGGGGGGCTGCAGAGGGATGGAGTGTGCTTGGGTGTGGATAGTTGGCAGATTTAGTCTCAGGTGGCAGTGTGCCAGTGCTTACTTATTGGCAAAATGGCATGGGGTCATAACCGCGCACAACACTATGCCGCATGGCAAAATCACACTGCCAATACAGTGTGATTCTTGCTGTGCTGCATATCTCTTTCTTCTGTGGGGGGCTCTGCCCCCACACTCCCCATTACAAAGGGCTGCGACCACCGAACCCTGCCAAATAAAGATTCTCAACTCCGGGGGAGGGGGTTCAACTCAGGGGAGCACACAAGTAAAAAAAAAAGTTTTGTGGACCGGGAATCACACCCCGTCCCAGACATAGCGCCTGGGTTCTTGCTGCTGTGGCTCAGTCCTGTGAGCCACAGCAGCTACTTAATAAAAACCACTCCCAGCAGAGATCTTATCCTCTGTCTGGGAAAGCACTAATGGTGCAATACTACATACAACAGGATACATGATATTGCACCATTAATGCTTGCATACTGACCTGCAGCAGTTTAGCCATAATGTCATACATTATTAAGCGTGTGACATTATGACCTGGTAGGGGCAAAAATAATTTAATTTCAGCAGTGCAGCACCCATTTTTTTTTGTTGCTACAGAACTGGCCTTTAAGCAGGGAATTACAAGTAAAAAAATGTTTCTTTGAAGCCCGGCAGAAGCCTGATGTGACTTTTTGAAGGAAGACTAATAATTTTATTCATGTGTCAGCTGGCATCAGGACAGTGGCTGACCACTGGCAGTTGGCACGTTAGTGGCATCCCATAAAAATGTTTTTTTCTTTTTCTGGCAATTTTCAAATCAAAATTCTTAGTAATCTTGTTCCCCCAAGTTACAGCAGTTCCCTCCTCAAGAGACCTAAAGCAGCCTATGTGTATGTCACTCTGAGCTGTGCTGTTACAGTGTGATCTAGGTAGTGTGCAGGGCAGCAAGTGTGTGCCAGGTGGCAGCATGCCAGTGCCTGGCCCCTGGTAGCTGGCAACTCAGTGGCATCCAATAAATGTTTTTTGTTGTCGTTTTTAAATCTAAACTCTTAATCGTCATGTTCTCCCCAGCTGCAGATGCTGCACTGTTGTCTTCAGTCAGTCTTCTTCAGATTTTGGAGCCATGATTAATGTTTAGTAAATTTTTGCCAGACCTGCACAGGCAGAATTAATAATTTTGGGGCAAACTTTGCCAATTAAACCAGTTTGCACAACACTTCGCCATGGCATAACTGAAAGTCTCATCCATGTGTGGCACTGCCGCAATGGGCACACAGTTTTTGGAACCATCAGCCCATGCTGAGGGATGCTGTACTGTTGTCTTCAATCAGTCTTCTTTGGATTATTGTTTGGTCTATTTTTGCCAGGCCTGCATAGCCCAAGTTAATAATTTTAGGGGCAAAATTACCAATGCAACCAGTGTGCACAGCACTTAATCATAACATAACCAGCCTTGCGCATAAATGTCACTGTCTCAATGGGCAAACAATTTTTGAAACTAGTATTCCATACTGTGGGATGCTGCCCTGTTATCTTCACTCAGTCTTCTTCAGATCAAGGTTTTGTGAATTTTGCAACACTGCCCATGACGCCAGTGCATATAACATGTATCAATGGCAGAACCAGAAGCCTTGTCCATGTGTGACACCATTCCAATGGCACACAAATAATGGAACCAGTAGCCCCCTGTGGCCCACTGTATCATCCTGTTGTTTTGGATGCTTCATCAGCGCAATGCATTGTTATTCATTATATCCTATTTCATAATGTTTTTCAGTGGTTGAACAAGCACAAACTAGTTTGTCGCTATGAGAACTTTAAAACTTTATGCAATTCAACAGACCACGTTTGTGAAGTGAAACATTTGGAGGTTTGCACAGTAGTAATGTTGTTTCTTCTCAGGGATCCATCAATATTATTTGCAATTCCTGACCCTGCCTCCACTTCCAGAACCGGAAGTTAGGTTCACTCAAGAATCAGTTCTTTCTTAAGGTTGCCTGAGCATTCTTTAATGCAGTCCTTAGTAACCGTTAAAATGTAGTCAGTTAAATGTTCTTTCTTACTATAGTCTGTCCTAAATTTAGTTGGTGATTTTCAAAACCATAAAATAAAAATTATTAGAATGTTTGGTAACCAGTTAGTTAGTTTTAGTGGTCACAGACCCCCTAGCTATAGAAATAAATCTGATGTTGTAATACTAGAGGGATCTTGACCACACTGGAGAGTTTGAACTTGTATTCCAAGTTCTATAATTAGCATAAAGATCTATCTTCAGGTTATGACACTCTGGCTGGTGGAAGATGCTTGTTGTAAATCATACTGATGGATTCCTGAGAAGAAACAACATTGCCACAGTGAGTAATTTTTATGTTGGCTTGAGTGCATGTGCAAACAACATCTTGTGGTAGTACCACATTTCAGAGGTGTGTCAGTGTTTTGGCAAATGCAGGGAATGCTTTAGTGGGTGCTTCCCTCAGCCACCAATCAGTGAGCATGCTGGTGATGACAGAAAACTTCAAAGAGAGGCAAAAAGTTAAAAGAAATCTGCATCTGCAATCAGGTGCAGTTTCATCATTGCAGCGGCAGATGACAAGACTCCGGCCATGTGCATTACAGTGCACAATAATGCACATGGCCGGAGTTATGAGCAACATGTTTGCTCAGTGTGCCTTTCCTGGTGAAACATTTCAATAAATAATATAGCCACAGAGCAGCTTTCCACAATGGCAGCTCCTACCGCCCACCACACAGTCCCGCAAAGCTGACATCGGGGTGCCCAATCCCCCTGTTGTCATGTTCCCCCCCATTAAATGTGGCACACTGGAAGCCCACCACAGTGTACCAAAACATGGCAGCTCCTGTTGCCCTCCACAAACTCTTGAAAAGCAGACATTGGGGTGCCCAATCACCACGTCAACATGTATTCCCCCTTCCCCACATTAATGTGGCACACTGGGAGCCCACCCCAGTGTGCCAAATTTTTTTTTATATTCTTCCGACACCAGGATGTCCACTCATGGTGTCAGATGGGCCCCCAAACACCCAACCCCTTTACATGATTTGCTGACATTGGGGTACTCAATCCCCATTCTGGCATGCCCCCCCCCACTATTGTGGCACAGTGGGAGTCCACGCAAGTGTGTCCACAGTAATAAAAAAAAATTTCAATGTGAAAGAAGACAAAGGTCCGTCACTGTTATTCTTTTTTGTACCTGTAAAAAAGGAAATGGTCCATCATTGTGTCACATTCCCCCTTCCCCATCCCAACCCTCCCTCTGCGCACCCACCTCCCCGCAACCCCATCATCCTATATTAATCTCTGGAGGTTTGGTGCTGTCATCTACTGTGAACTGGGACATGTCTGTAGTCTGCAAAGCCGAACCGCAAAATGAAGAATCAAAGGTAAGCCATATAATGGGAGTCATTGGGGAACGGTTCAAATTAGGTTGATATCTCAGCCATTTTTTTGAATTTTGGTGCCAAATTTTTAAC
The DNA here is from genome assembly GCA_016271365.2 of Neoceratodus forsteri. Lineage (NCBI taxonomy): Eukaryota > Metazoa > Chordata > Ceratodontiformes > Ceratodontidae > Neoceratodus > Neoceratodus forsteri. The sequence continues at coordinate 728,643,985 of CM028138.1, read as the reverse complement.
ATGGGGTTCCTGGGACCCCACCTCATGAACACTGGCACTGTCATTTCATTTATCAGTTCCAAAAGGCAATTTCATGTTCGCTGCCTGGAATCACCTTTCAGGACCGATTAACAAAATGACAGTGTCAGTGTTCATGAGGGGAGATCCCAAAAAGCCCATGTTGCAAATCTGGTGAAAAAATTGCAAACAATAACTGTGTTACGAGAGTGTCTGTTGTGCAGTTTCTATGAATGTTCGTAACTTCACTCCAAATTTTCAACATTGCCATTTTTTCACACCTTCTTATGTACAGTAGAGTTGACATATTTCACATCCTTCCCAAAACATGTTTTGACAGCTGTGGTGCAGAATGGCATGGTCACTGTGGGAAGTCAACCTTGGGACAGATTAACACAATCACAGTGTCACTGTTCATGAAGGGAGGTCCCAAAATGCCAATGTTGAAAATTTGGTGGAAAAATTACAAAACATGATTGTGTCATGGGAGTACATTGCACAGTTTCTATGCACACTCTTAACTTCACCAGTGTTTCATATTTTCACTCCAGATTTTCAACATTGTCATTTTTTCACACCTCTTCATGAACAGTACAGCTGTCATTTTTTCATATCCTGCCCAAAATATGTTTCCGCACCTGTGGCTGCGAATGGCACAGTCGCTGTGTGAAATCACATTTCAGGATTGAGTAATGAAATAATAATGGCACTGTTCATAAGGTGGGGTCCCAAAAAGCCCATGTTGAAAAATTGGAGTGAAAATATCAACAAACACCTGGGGAGTTAGGTTTTCCAACCATAACGCCCCACCCTGTAGAGACTGACAGGCATTGGGGGTGTGACTTGGGTTTGTCAGCCATAATGCTCATGGCATTCCACCACCACCCCTGCCCTGCAGACATTGACAGGCATCGAGGTATGCCTTGGGGTCTTTGGCCCAAACGTCCACCACATTCTCCTATACTGCACCCATCTCAGCTTATTTCCTTATGGAATGGGGTAAGCGTAAGGGCCAAAGACCCCAAGGCATACTGTGACACCTGTTGCTTTCTGCAGGGTGGGGTGAGGTGGAACGGAATGGCATAAGCATTATGTTTGACAATCCAAAGGCACACCCCCAACACCCTTCAGTCTCTGCGGAGGGAAGGGTTGGCATTAGTTCAATATTTCACTGCCATTCCTATTATGCATTTCTTTAACTCCTACACTACCAATGCCAGCAAGCCAATATTCAGCACTGACAAATTCTTGTTTCTTAGTGTAACAGCAACATTGAGATACCCTAACTGCTCCTTTGCTCCTAGGCAGCCTAGGGTGTTCCATTTCCAGTTGCCTTCACTGGCAACAAGGTTTGTGCATGTTGTCTGAGCGCTTGTTCATTAGTGTCCTTGTTTGCATTGCTCTCCGTGGGGTTTACTTGAACATGCTTTGCGCACTCACACTGATCTCTTTGCTTGTTACAGTATACCCCTCTTTTGCTCCTTGGACAAATTAGTACTGGGGAAGGGGACTTTACTAAGTGCACAGTCCCATGTTCTAATATGCTACCCAATGGATTATGTTCACTGGTCTTGTTTTGGATCATTTGTGCTGCAAACATTGATATTAGCTCATTTCAGGTTTTAGGCAAGGAGGTAAGGGAAATAAAGAATGTTTTGCACTGATAGGGGGGGAGAGTGGGGACTTGGGGGAGTGTTTGGTATCCTGCATCTGGAAGGGTGGGGGGCCGCTGGTGGCAACGACAGCAATGGGTAGGGTGGTGGCTGCAACAACTGCGGTGCACCAATCTTTCTAAACATTGCCTGGAGTGGGAGGATGTTTAGTGCAACCACATAGAAAAACTTAGAAAGGAGATTGAGGGTCTGCAGGAGGAACTAAGACAGGCAAGGCAGATTGGGGGTGGGTTTAGCCCAATACTGGAGGGAGGAAGAAGGGGAGATGAGGGAGGGCAATTTAAGCCAACAGTGGTGAGGAGAGGCTCAGAAGAAGGGAAGCAGAGACAAAGGGGCCCAGGCCAGGAAGAACGATTGCCAGGAAACCAGGTCAGGAGACAAAAGTCAAATGGAAGGAGGCAATAGGGACTTGTGAGGGGAGGCGAAGAAGTGGCAAAAGTCATGGAGTGGAAAGGAGAGAACAGGTTACTATGCAGAGAGAGGGAGCAGGCATTTGTGAAGGGTCTTCAGAAAATAGTTGTGCACTGCTAGAGAGGAAGAAGGTGGAGGAGGGAAATGATGAAATTAGAGGAGTAATTGATAAATGCCTGGACCAAACTGGAGCAGGGGAAGTTCTGCTGGGAGAACTGCAACAGGGGTAAAAGGGCATAATAATGTGCAGGAGGAAGAAGAGGAGCTGGAAATGAGGGAAGGAGATGAAAGGAAGCAAGCAGGGAGTAAGAGGGTGGAATCTTAGTGCTGGGGGACTCAATACTAAGAGGAGTTAGGTGGGTAGCAAGGCGGAGAGGCATAGTCGCATTTGGGTGGAGGCCATGCCAGGAATGACAGCGGAAAGGGTGGGACAGTCTGTTCTGAAATATGCTAGAAGGGGTAGGGACAAGCCTCATTTAATTATACATCTTGGGACAAATGACCTGGCTGACAAGACAGTGGATATAGTCCAGAGGAGGTTTGAGGAACTAGCACAATTATGTGAGGGGGCAGGAAGATCAGTAACTTTTTCTGAGATACTTCCGGTGCCAAAGGCAAGCACAACAAGAAAGCTGAGAATAGAGGAATTTAACAGATGGCTAAGAACCTGGTGTTGTGCTAAAGGGTATGGGCTGTTGGGGGTGGGAGGACCTGGGAGGACAGTAGTCTCTATGCCAAGGACAGACTACACTTGAGTGAGGAAGGAAAGAAAGTGTTGAAGCAGAGGATGGAAGAATATATAGAGGAAGTTGGGAGTTTAAACTAGGAGTGAGGGGTGGCAGTTGGGAAGAGATATGCAGAGACCACAGGTTGGGAAATCATATGAGCTTACCCCCCATAACAGTGACAAAGGACAAATGGCAAGTACTATTGGTGATGCTAGGAAAGGAGGGCAGGATGGGAGGAGGGGGAAAGGGTGGAAGGTGGTTACCCTTAATGCTAGCAGCCTTGGGAGGAAAACTGCAGAGTTGCAGGTTCTCATGGCAGAGGGAGAGGTGGACATTGCAGCCATCACAGAAACATGGGCCACCCAATATAATGACTGGGACCTGTCTGTACCAGGGTACAGGTTATTTCGTAGGGACAGGGTGATTGGGAAAGGAAGGGGTGGCACTATATGTGAAGGAAGGACTGAAGTGTGTAAGGGAGGAAGGGGAGGAGGGTAGTACAGAGTCACTTTGGGTGCAAATCCAGGATTCCAAGAATAGGAGTCTTAGAATGGGAGTGGTGTACTGGCCACCATCTCAGATGGAGGAGTTAGACAGGAAACTAGCGGGACAGATCAGGAGGACCTGCGAGAAGGGTAGTGTGGTGATTGTGGGGGACTTCAACATGCCTGGAGTGGACTGGAGCACCCCAACAACCAGGAACAGAAGGGAGCAGGTACTGCTGGATGCCTTCCAGGACAGCTTCCTGCTGCAAATGGTCAGTGAACCAACCAGGTTAGGGAATACCTTTGACCGTGTGCTGGCAAATGGGGACTTTGTGAGAGAACTTACAGTGGAGGAACCGCTGTCAGGGAGTGACCACCAGTATGGCTCACATTGGATATGGGCAAGGAAGGAGTGGAATCTGGCACAAGAGTGCTGGACTTCAGGAGGGCTGACTTTGGGAGGATGGGGGAAGTGGTAAAAGGGTACCTGGCCAGAATTCAATCTAGTATGGATACTAACCAGAGATGGGAGCTCATAAAGTTGGGGATAGTGGAGGCAACCAAAACCTTCTGCAAAGCCCAGAGCAAGATGGCTAGGGCTAAGAAACCGAGCTGGTTGAGCAAGGAGGTCATGGAAAAGGTAAGGAGGAAAAGAGCTGCCTTTAGGAAGTACAAGAAAACAGGGAGGGGGGAGGACAGAGAGGAGTACTTGACAGAATCGAAGGAGGTGACAAGGGCAGTAAGGGGAGCCAAAGCCTCTACGGAACTCAGGCTGGCACAAGGCATTAAGAAGGGGGAGAAGGACTTCTTTAAGTACATCAGGGAGAAAAGGAGCTGTAAGGACCACATAGTAAGGATTAGGAAGGAGGGGGGTTGGGTGGAAGCAGGGTGCGATAAGGCGGAAGCACTAAATGAGTACTTCTGCTCAGTATTTACTAAAGAGAAGAGGGGGGTGACACCCAAGATGGGAGAAATGGCAGACGCGGGGATGTGGTGACAGATGGGAAATCATGGAGGGCAGAGTTTGAGAGGGTTTGAAGGCACTGAGGGTGGACAAGGCGCCAGGCCCAGATGGCATCCATCCCAGGGTACTGAAGGAGCTGGCAGAGGTCCTTGCAGGACCTTTGGCAGACCTATTTAATGCCTCACTACATTCGGGGTGTGTACCTCAGGACTGGAGGATGGCTCATGTGGTGCCCCTCCACAAGAGTGGCCCCAAGGATGAACCGGGAAACTACAGACCAGTGAGCCTCACATCCATCGTGGGTAAGCTAATGGAGACTATCCTGAAGGAGAGGCTGGTGGCCCTCTTAGAGGCCAAAGGACTACAGGACAGCAGACAGCATGGCTTCATACATGGCCGATCCTGCCAAACCAACCTGGTCGAGTTCTATGACTGGGTAACTAGGCAACTGGACAGGGGACATGCAGTGGATGTCCTGTATCTGGACTTCAGTAAGGCATTCGACTCAGTGCCACATGGAAGACTGGGAAGGAAGTTAGTAGGCACAGGGGCAGGTGCAATGCTGGTGAGATGGGTAGGAAACTGGCTGCAGGGAAGGCAACAGAGGGTGGTGGTGGGTGGGGAGCTCTCACACCCAAGGGCAGTGACGAGCGGTGTCCCACAGGGCTCAGTGTTGGGACCAGTGTTGTTTGGGATATTCATTGCAGACATATCATGGGACATCAAGAGCAAGATCAGTCTGTTTGCTGATGATACCAAGGTTGGTGCGGTGGTGGATGACCTAGGGGGATGGCAGGGGTTGCAGGATGATCTGGCAAAGCTTGAAACCTGGTCAGACACCTGGCAACTGGGCTTTAATGCCAAAAAGTGCAAGGTGATGCATTTTGGGATGAAGAACCCAAGGAGGACTTACCAGCTAGGGGGAGTGCAGCTAGCCCAGACAGAGGAGGAGAAGGATCTGGGTGTGCTCATCACAGGGTCAATGAACAACTCGGCACAGTGTAGGAAGGTAGCTGCAAAGGCCAACAAAATGCTGGGTTGTATTGCAAGGGGTATATCCTCGAGGAGGGAGGAGGTGATTCTGCCACTGTATAGGTCATTAGTTAGACCACACCTGGAGTACTGCGTGCAGTTCTTGCGTCCGTATCTGAAGAGTGACATTAAGTTACTGGAGGGAGTGCAGCGCAGGGCGACAAAGATGATCAAGGGTCTGGGGGACTTATCATATGAGAGGAGGTTGAAGGAGTTGAACATGTACTCACTGGAGGAGAGGAGAGACAGGGGGACATGATTGAAACCTTTAAATACATGAAAGGAATAAACAAGACAGGTACAGAGGGGCTGTTCAAAGTAAGGGAGAGGAGGGCCACCAGTGGCCATGATATGAGACTGGAGCGAGGAAGGTTCAGGAGGGAGATGAGGAGACACTTTTTTACAGAGAGGGTGGTGGCTGGGTGGAATGCGTTACCTGCAGAAGTGGTATGCAGTAGAACAGTGGATTGCTTCAAACGAGGATGGGACAGGACAAGGGGGAGGGTTAATGAAGGGGAAGGGTGGAAGGGAGGGGCAGCTGCAGAATAAGGAGTGCTAGCTGCACATTCGAGCAGACTTGATAGACCTCTAGGCCTTTATCTGCTGGCAAATTTCGTATGTTCGTATGTTCGTAGTTTTGTTTCAAGCCCCTCCTCCATCTTCAGATGATGCAGTTTATTTATTTCTATACAAGTCTACTTTGCCAATATTGTGATTGTACGTGGAGGAAGCATTTCACAATGGTGCAATTTAAATAAAATAAACACATTTCTCTGTACAATTTGTTCAAATTATGATTATGAAAAAGACCATCTCTTGTTTTGATGGTCTGAATTATTTAAATTTATTTTAATTATGATGATTATGTAGGCTAAGTATGTATACAGTACACAAACAGAATATGCACCTATGTGCTCTGTGGCACAAATATTTTCATGGATGATGCTGTTTGCTGGGGAGGGGGGCGTTAGACAATATTTTGAAACTGGGACGCAACAATAATTCAGACAACTACTGTACCTTGAATTCATTATTTCTTCTCTTCTGCATCTAGCAAATGAAAATGAATGTGGAGAAGGACAATTTCAGTGCAAAAATATGCAATGCATCAAAACACCATGGAGATGTGATAATGTCTATGACTGCAATGACCACAGTGATGAAGAAGACTGCTGTAAGCATTAATGTTAAAAAAATATACTTTTTCACATGGTTTGAAGCACGAGGATTTGTTGTTTGTGGATTTACTATGACGTAGTCTCCATGGTGGAGGCATGCACAACTTGTCTGTGTTTGTCACCTGAGTGAGATATTGCAATGATAATGAAACTGGATGCTGAATGCATTGCTGCTTCATTTCTATAGGAAATAATTACATTGTATCCTAAAGTGTTCCCCTCAAATTTCATCAGTCTGGGTCAGGCTGTTCAGGTGCACTCTTTGATTTTATATATGAGATACAGCCTTGATCTGAGAGCGAGGAATCCTATCAAAATAGTGGAGGGAGGGAGGGAGAGAGAAAATTACTTTTGTTTTATGTGTACTGTAAATTTAAGGCCTGGCCCTGTTAGTAATTACAAACTCATAAAAACAAAAGAATAAAAGATTGAAGTTGCCATTACTGCCCATGAAGACTGTCCCCCACCTCTGTGTAGCAATACCCATAACCCATTGGACTAACTCTTCTTATGTACTTATCAAGGCTTACCTTGAACATCTGCAAATTCTTTGCACAATCCAGAGCTTCAGGTAATCCATTCCCCCTGCCCATTACCATTTGAGTAAAATGACCCTTTTCTGTAAACCCTCTTGAATCTATTGACCATGTCCTCTGGTTATAGCTTCCTTCTTTTTCTATTTCTATTTCTGATCCCATGCTTGATCACATCTCTGGATTCCTAGATAACCTGTTTATAGCTATTCAGTCTCCTTTCACTCTTCTGTGCTTCAGACTAAACATAACTCAAATCTCCAACCCGTCCACATAGGTTTTGTCTTTTGACCTATATCTTTTTGATTGCCCTTTCACTGAATCCCCTAAATTCTATTGATATAGTTTCTTTAGTTGGGGTCCCTGAACTATGAGTGACCATTAAAGACACCACATTCAACCACTGGTTGGTCAGACGGGATGTACCATTGGGTATTTTTCTGCCATTGTCTATATTTATGTGTGTCTAGAATGCACAACAGTATTCTAGATGTGACTTCACAAACACTCTGTAGATAGGAGCAATAATATCCCTCTATCGCTCTCGAAATTTCTTTTAACACACCCTTATATTTTACTTGACTCTTTTACAGCCTCCTCGTGCCACTGTCTTTATTCATCTTTCATTCACTGGTCCAGTGGATGATTAACTGTGTAGGATGCTTTTGCAACATTGTAGTGTGTATGCTACAATGGTAGAGGTTATGGTTTGATGTGTATGTGTGCATGTATGTGTGTGTGTGTGTGTGTGTGTGTGTGTGTGTGTGTGTGTGTGTGTGCATGCACGTGCACATGCAGCAATGCACACTCACTGTTCAAGAGAAACTTCCACGCTTTTGGGAAATGATGGCTCAGAACCCTCCTGAGGATGATGCCACATCTAGAGGTGCTGCAGGAGTGAGGTCCATTGGCTGGTGGTACCATCAGTAAGAGTCCCAGACAGAAATAGGCAGACCACCAGAGGAGAAGGGGTGAATGGTGGGAGCAACAAAATGAGCATCCGGAGGACACTTGAAACATGTGTGGTTTTATAGCACTCACTGTGGGGGCATGAAATGGATGCCCACTGCTCCATTAAACCCCAGGCAAGCCTTCCAGTTCACTGGTCCAGCTGATGACTATGTGTGTATGATGCTTTCACAACATGATAGTGCTTCTGCTACAATAGTAGAGGTTATAGTTAAATGTGCATGTGGTGTGTGTGCATGTGTGTGGTGTGTGTGTGCGTGTGTGGTGTGTGTGTGTGTGTGTGTTTTACCTTTTGAGCTCACTATTCTGGAGAAACTACCACCCTTTCTGGGTACGATGGCCTGAGCTACCTTGCCAAGGCTCCACCCCTAGAAGTACCATAGGAGTGAGGTAGCCAAAGGTGTCATAGGGAAGAAGCCCAAAAACCCAAATCCAAAGGCATAGAAAACCATCAGGGCATCAATCTCCTACTGAGTGAGGGAAGGCCATGTTGTACAAAGGGAAGGAGCCACCATATGGTTCCCAACTCGAGTGGTGGAAAAACTATGAAGCTAAACTACCTATCTACTAATTATGACATTCAGCATGAAGGACAGAACCCCCCCCCCATGTAGAAAGCTTCTGGTAATCCAAATGCTTTATGTTTCCATTCTTCCAGGCTACAAGATAAACTTTTAAGTCTAAGCATAACAAGAAACATTTGAATGGTATGAGGCATGAGCTCAGTAGTGTGGGTAAGCAGCCCAGTGGTCACTGTGATGTGACCCGATTGAAAACTGTTTCTTAAGGGGCTGGAAGCCTGGTAGAAAAGGGATGTCAGCTCAGCAGTCATAGGGCATGAGCCCATTTGAGTTAGGGCGTGAGCTTGGAGTCACCGGAGAGGAAGCCAGGTGTCAGTGGGACATGGACCTGGAGTTGTTAGGAACAGCCCAATGGTAGTTAGGCCATATGCGTGCTAGGCATGAGTCCTGCAAAAAGGATTAGACTTTGGCTGACAAGGAATAACAGATGGCATTGGTCACAACTGTTGAGTAGAAAACTAGTTCAGTATCAGTTCAAGGAATGAAGGGACCTGTGACGGGGACACATTCACTTGAGGAGCAAGGAGTCTGGTAGCTGTAGTAAAGCAGGAAAGTTAAGAACTCTAGCTGGTGGAAGAAGGTGTGGAATGACTAGGAATGGCTAGATCTGGAATGATGGCACAGGTGGTGGAACAAAATGAGAATGTCCTGTCAAAGAAGAGTTGAAAATAAATCATTTTCATGGTTGGAGGTTATGGGACCAGAGTCCAGTGGCAGACATCGTTCCTTGACTGTAACCTTTGTCTTGAGCCTTGTAATGTTAGCATTGACCTGCAACATGAGGTTCTTTAGGTCATTCAAGTGACTGAAAGGCATAGATGTGTCTTGCAGAAATGGCTGTGCAGTGTTAGCTTCTGAATACGCAGCATAAAGATCAAAGAAATCCTTATTCTTTGCTGTGGCTGAAAAATGGAATACCAAAATCTCACAGGGCGGAGATCAATTGTAATGCTGTCCAATCTTTATTTGTGAGTAAGGATATAGCAATGGCTTTCTTAGGTTTTGGTTGAGAATAAATGGACTCATGGTCTTTGTTCTCCGATGGAAGGTGCTCCTGTTAACTAGCTGATCCTGACATGCAGAAGTGAAGCAGGAGCTGACTACTGTTGTAGTACTAGAGAAGCCCACATGGTGGCAAGACTGTGATAGCACTGAATTGCAGGGTTGCCTTGAGAAGGTATGACTGGTGGGGTTAGACAGAAAGTGCATGCAAGGTCCCACCTGTAGGGCAAGCTAGCGGTGTGGAATGGAGCAAGTTCCAGCATATCAAACAGCTCAGGGAGACCTTGGAGTAAGGTTCTAGAGGCAGGATCCAGTAATAGTGGTATGGCAAAACTGAGCTAATGAGCAAGGTCCCAGGGGCAAAGTGCACCTACTGTTTCAGAAGGCAGCAAGTCCTAAAAAGAAGCAAAGAATGGCTCATCTGAGCCATGGAGCAAAGCCCTGATGCAGGAACAGCTGCAGGGTGCAGGAGGCAGGTAAAATGAGCAAGGTCTCAACGTCAGGCAGGTAGGCTATATAGGAGCAGGTTCTGGAGTTGTTGGGGTTCATGTTGTGCCAGGGTGCAAGGTCCAGAAACAGGAACATCTGCAGGGTCCAGAAAGCAAGTAATGGGAACAAGGTCCCATTGCTAGGCAGGTAGGCTTTGGAGAAGCAAGGTCTGGAGCTAGAAGAGGCTCACTAGGTGCAAGGGAGCAAGGTCCTAATGTTTACAGGCTGTCTGCTACAGAGCAAGGTCCAGAGAGGCAGAGGGTATCTGAAAGCCCAGAAGCATGGTCCTGAAGAGGGAATGGTTGTAGTGTCCAGGAGGTAGATAATATAGCAAGGTCCCAATGTTAGGCAAGCAGGCTTTGGAGGAGAGAGGTCCAGAACTATAGGGGATTGTTGGGAGGCAGGAAATATGGTCCAGAAGCAAGAATGGCTGCAGTGTCTACAGGCAGATAGTGGAGCAAGGTACAAATACTAGGCAGGCAGGCTTTGGATGAGCAAGGTCTGGAGCTGTAAGGGCCCACTAGGAGTCAGAGAGCAAGGCTCCACTGTTGTGCAGGTTGGTTCCTGAGGAGTGAGTTCCAGAGAGATAGAATCTCAGTGGGAGCCAGGGAGCAAGGTCTTGCAGCAGGAACAGCTGCACTGTCCAGGAGTCAGGCAATGGAGCAAGATTCCAATGCCTGGCAGGCAGGCTTTGAAGGAGCCAGGTCTGAGAGGTAGAGGCTCACTTGGATCCAGGCAGCAAGGTCCCAAGGTAGAATCTACCTGCTGATTTAAGCAACATTGAAATAGGGAGGCGTAATGGTTTCCAAGCAGTCATAAGTAGCAAGGTTCCAACCTAAGTAAGCATAGGAGTCAGTTGGGGCAGGAGCTTGGTGGTTAAAGGGCATGAGCCCAAACGTATCATAAAGCCCCAGCAAGCATGCAGATACATTGTTCCCCCTAGATTTTGAAAATGTTAGCCACTGTGGCTAAAGTGATCTGAAACTATTTAACCGCTATGTGAAAACATGAGCCAAGTGGTGATACATACTGACAAATTATTTATTCTAAACCATGTACTATACTGTTGCTAAAAATGGCAAAAATAGACGGTTTTTGCCTCCATGGCATGCATAACTTTAAATATTTTAGCCACATGCTAAAAATATTTGCTGGTGGCAACATGGCAAGTGACAAGCAGGAACAGAGAGATAGGTAGGAAACAAGGCCTAATGAGACAGACAAAAGCGGCCCAGCCACAGCCATGACTGGAGGGGGCCAGAGGCAAATTACACAGCAGACAGCTGAGGCAGCAGCCAAGGAAGCAGAACAGAGATGAAGGGCCAGCAGAGTGAGAAGCGCCAAACCCCGCAGTGAGGTGGGGTGGAACAGCTGCCACTGGGGAATCCAGGCAGCAACAGGAAAAACAGCCCACCACAGCAGGAACCCCTAGGCCAGAGCAGCAAAATGGGTCAGGAAGGAGGCTGATGAGAAACAACTGTGGCCAGCCCAAGAGGAAAGCACCAACAGAGAATCAAATGGCAGCAGTGGGCCAGGAGGTAGACAGGAGACCACCAGCAGTCAAAAAGGAAAATGAAAACACAAACCCCAGAAAAAAAAATAGGAGTGCAGCAGACCCTACCAAAACACTGGAGAAGAAAGTTGCAGCCAGCAATTTAACTGGAACCAAAAATGCTGGAGCAGCGGTGGAGGACCCACCTCTTGAAGTGGAGCAGGAAGCAGAAATCAGGATACATGACTGCACAGAGATGGAACTGGCAACCATCCACCAAGAGCGAAGAAACAGCTGCATAGCTGCTGCAAAGGTAACAGGAAGGAGGGCCAAAGTAACAGGCAGCCACAAAAAAACAAAACAAGTATCTGGAGGATGCTTGAGACGTGCACTTTTATTGTTCTCAGTGGGGGATGTAGCATGGTTACCTGCTGTCCCAACAAATCCCAGGCAAGTCTGCCAATTATTATCACACCTAAATTCCTATTCTCCTCTGTCTCTCTCAGTTGTTTTCCATTGAAGGATACCATAGACTGTTCATTCAACAGCAAGAACTGCAAATAGGGAGAAACAGTTTTATCATACAATATTATAATAAATACACCAGCCTATACTGGCAGGATGGTCTGCATCTGTCCAGGAAGGGGAACAAGTCTTTTGAGCAATCAGTTTAAATGCTTCATTGGCAAGCTTTTAAACTAGTCAAAGGGGGAGGCACTGACAAGCAGCAGAAAAATCCCAGCCTCTCCCTACAAAACAGGGTATTAAATGAGAAAAAGACCAAGGTAGAATGGTCAGTGGGGGATGCTGCAACAGAAGGTTAAGCCATCAAAAAAATGGAGAACAATGAGTACCAATGCCTTAGTCTAGGTAACAAGCTTCCTGAATTAGTGGCCTTGATGGAGGAGGAACATCTGGATATCATGGCAGTCACAGAAACATGGTACACACAAAACCATGACTGGGACGTAAACATACCAGGATACACTATCTACAGGAGGGACAGGGAGGGTAAAAGAGGAGGAGGAGTAGTTCTTTACATAAGGGAAGGAATAAAAGCAACAGAACAAAAGGGTAAACAGGGAGGAGAAGAAGCACTGTGGGTAAATTTGGAGACAGGCAATGGCACCACAATCCACACAGGGGTTTTATACAGACCCTCTTCTCAGGGGAGGAAATGGACAAGGAAATGATAGAAAGTATACTTAGAATGGCAGAAAAGGGAGATATTGCTGATGGGTGATCTGAATATGCCAGATGTTAACTGAAGTGCAGCTGCAGCTGCCACTAAGAGTGCAGTTATTCTAGATGCCCCACAGGGGCATGCCTTAGACAACTAGTACTGGAGCCCACTGAGAGGGAGCAATAGTTGACTTGATACTCTCAAATGGAGATGGAGAGGATCACAGATGTAGAAGTGGGTAGCCATCTGGGAACTAGCGACCATCGAACAGTATGGTTCACAATAAACACAGCAACAGAGTTAAGCCATACAAAGACAAAAGTACTGGACTTTAGGAGGGCTGACTTTGCTAAATGGGTGGAGTGCTCAAAGAATGCACTAGCAAATGGGCAGGAAGGAGGGGTGAAGAACAATGGGGAATAATAAAACTGCCATCACAGAGATAACGAGCCTTTGTGTGAAGCAAATAAACAAAACAAGATGATGTAAGAAACCACTATGGTTCTCAAAGGAAGTGGCAGTGAAGGTTCAAGAGAAAAGAAAGCATTCAGGAAGTACAAGGAATCGCAGAAGGAGCAGGACAGAGAACTGTATCAGTTAAAGCAAAAGGAGGCTGGGAAGGCAGTCAGAACAGCAAAGGTCCAAACTGAGGAAAAGATAGCCAACTCAGTTAAGAAGGGGATAAAACCTTTATAGGTACATCAGGAGCGAAGGAAGACAAAGGGAGGATAGTGAGGCTTAATAAAGGGGAGGGAGGGTGGGCAGAGGAGACTGTGAAAAGGCAGAGATACTAAACAAATATTTTTGCTCAGTATTTACAAAGGAAGAGGGGAGGTACATAAAACAAACAGTAGTAACACTCTGGATACAGAAGTTGATACCAGCCCATTTACAGAAGAAAGGGTTCTGAAAGAACTCTTAAAACTGAAGGTGGACAAAGCAATGGGGCCTGATGGGATTCATCACAGAATTTAAAAGAACTAAGGGTAGAACTAGTGACACCACTGACTACCCTTTTAACAAATCATGGGAGGATGGGGTGGTACCCGAGGACTGGAAGAGGGCAGATGTGATTCTTCACAAAAGTGGGAGCAAGGCAAAAGCAGGAAACTATAGACCTGTTAGTTTAACCTCAGTGATAGGGAAAATGATAGAATCACTTCTAAAGGAAAGAATTGTCAAGTATCTAGAGGCCAGAGGGCACAGGACCCTAAGCAGCATGGATTCACAGCGGAAGGTCATGCCATGCAATCTGATAGATTTCTTTGACTGGGTGACCAAAGTAGTAGATCAGAGAGGGGCTGTGGACATGGTCTACCTAGACTTTAGCAAGGCATTTGACACAGTCCCACACAAAAGATTAATATACGTTAGCCAGCCTGGGAGTGGGTCCCAAGATGACAGCCTGGGTAAAGAATTGGCTGGAGAATAGGACACAGAGAGTAATAGTAAATGGAGTCCACCCAGAAGAAAGGAGGGTTACTAGCGATTACCGCAGGGTTCAGATAGGACTAGTCCTCTTCAATGTCTTTTATGCTTACATTGCAGAAGGACTGGAAGGAAAGTATGTCTCTTTGCAGATGACACTAAGATCTGCAACAGAGTTGATGCACAGGGTGGGTGGAAAGGATGAGAAGGGACTTGGCAAGGTTAGAGGAATGGTCAAATGTATGGCAGCTTAGATTCAATGCTAAGAAGTGCAAGGTAATGCACCTGGGAAACAAAACCCAGGGAAGAGTACACAATGGGGGTGAGATACTAACAACAACAAAATGGAAAGGGACCTGGGGGTAGTCATATCAGATGACCTAAAGATGGGCAAGCAATGGAGAGGGCAGCAAGGAGGGTTGGGGGATACTGGGATGCATAGGAGAGGCATCACCAGTAGAAAACAGGAAGTTAATCCTCTGTACAGACAGCTGGTGAGACCCCATCTGGAGTACTGTATGCAGTTCTGGAGACCCAATCTCCGCAAAGACATAGAAAGGATGGAAGCTGTCCAGAGGAGGGCAACTAAAATGGTGCAGGGTCTGCACCAGAAGACATATGAAGAGAGACTTAAGGAGCTTAATATGTATAGCCTCGAGGAAAGGAGGGAGAGGGGGGACATGATAGAAACTTTCAAGTACCTCAAGGGAATCAACAAAGTCCAAGAGGGTAGCATCTTTCAAAAAAAGAGGTGTGCAAGAACAAGAGGGCACAATTTGAAGATAGAGGGGGTGGCTCAGAGGTAATTTAAGAAGTATTTTTTCCAGAGAGGGTTGTGGATGCATGGAGCGGCCTTCGGAGGATTGTGGAGTCAAAATCAGTGGTGGAATTCAAGCATGCATGGGATAGTCATAAGGCAATTCTGGGGGGGGGGGTAGGAAGAAGTAGGCTGCTGGTTAACTAGGATCTGCAGCTTATCCAGTAGGTAGGGAAATGGGCAGACTGGGTGGGCCAAGCGGTCCTTATCTGCCGTCAAATTCTATGTTTCTATGTTTCTAAGTAAGTGTTCTTTTCTTGCCAGCATTTAGAATATTGAAATGAGAGTTGGTTGTATGGCATGATCTAATAAGATGGTGTACTTCTTTTTTGGTAACAATAAATGTTTTTCTAAAGAATATTTTTAAAGGGACCCTGTCAACACCCTTAAGCCTCAAAGTGTCCCAACTGTAAAAAAAACTGAAATGACAGATGCTTTTGGTGCAGTACTAGCCATTGCTGAGCAGTTTAAATTACAAATTGTAGTGAGAAAGAAATAATGTGACCAACTGGGAATTGATGCCATGCCCCCAGAATCATGAGGACGGTATTCCAGGGGCCTGTATTCAATTCCCAATAGGCCACATTATTTCTTTAGTACTACAATTTGAAGCTTAAAAATCACATTTTATGATCGTTCACATTTTGTAGAGACTGTTGATGTAGCTAGCAGTTTGAGTCTGATACATTTTTCTTTTTAAAAAGTGAAAAAAAACAGACTACCCACCATACTGGTGTTACACATGAAAACATGCTTGCTTACATCCCTTGATCAACTTCCACTACATCTTTCTTGGTCTTGGGAACACCTCCAGCACAGTGTAGCCACTGAGTGGATGCACTGTTTGAGGGTGTTTCTAATGTTCAAGAAGTACAGAATAGGAGCAAATCAAGAATTTGAAACAAACAAGGTTGTGAATAACTATACATTAGCATGCATTTCAGTTCTACTGAGCAAGGTGGTTGGTAAAACAACCAGTAACATTAGTGAATTTCAGAGAAAGTACATAATTGTAAAATTGGCAGTTTTAACTAGAAATAACATGATGCAAAAAATGTTGACAGTGTCCCTTTGTAGATCTGTAAGTTTTGTAACATAATTGTTTGTGTAACCTCTACCTAGGATGATTTCTATGAACAAGAGTTTTGTTCCAAATCATTGACAGTATAAAAATTAATTTTACCTATTTTTAACTACCTAGATCAGATTCCCAGTGGCACAGAAGAGAGACTGGCACTCACAGGTTTGAATTATTTTAATTTGTTTTCCATTTTACTGGATATAACATTCAAAATTCTGTACCCCAATTCGCAAAACTTTGCCCAGGTATAAACCTGGGTTTGTGCGAGTAAATTGGGTTTTGTGCCAAGCTGCTATTCACAGAAGCCCAGTTTGCTTGCTCAAACTGGGTTTGCATTAGGGAAAAATGTGGAGAGGGTACAATGCAAATGAAAAGGAGGGGCCTGAAAATCAGCATAGTCTCAATCACAGAGCATTTGCACCTCACAAGGGCCTTGTGTGCGGGCACCTTGCGCTGAGCAAATACCTCTGACTGAGACCTTGTCTTAATTTATGCAACCCTAGTGGCTGGTGAAGGTACTACTGTGGTCACCCCACCCGACCAGCAGCACAATAGTACCTGGTGTCCAGTGGTCCCTCCCCTTACCTGATGCCCTGCATGATGCATTAAACTGTATCCCCTGGTGTCCAGTGGTCCCTCCCCCTCCCGATTCCATGCCAGATATAAAGTAAACATTTCCCTGGTGCCTAGTGGTCCCTCTGGCCACCCAAACCCATGCCCAATATAAAATAAAGGTTTCCCTGGTGCCTAGTGGCCCCACCCCCTACCCAGTGCCCTGCCCAATGTATGAAACTACATTCCCTCATGTCCAGTGGTCCCTCACCTCACCCAATTCCCTGCCCAATTAAGAGAATACTATATACCCTGGTCTAGTGGACCCTCCCCTCATACAATCCCAATTCCTGGTGTTACAAGCCCCCCAAAAAAAAACAGCCCCGACCTACCCTGTTCCCATATAGTGATTTTTGCCCCAGCACATCCCACATTGGTGGTTAGTGGCCCCCCTCCCTCCTGCAGCACCAACAACTCACTCCTCCAGTCTCCCTAACCTGAACATTGGTGCCGCAGTGCCATGATGGTGAGTGACACAGCCCTCCACACACTACCTTGACCGCCCATCATCTGACTGAAGCTGGGAGCCTGCTGTTTGTTTATAAGATATAAATAAGCAGAGTGCTCCCAGCTTCAGTTAAATGGTGGGCAGCTGAGGTGGTGTGTGGAGGGCTGTGTTGCTCACCATAGTGGCACCTGGAACTGATATTCAGATTAGGGAGATGGGGGGGTTGGGTTGTCAGTGCTGGAGGGGGGTGCTACTAACTACTAATGTGGGGTGGGCAGGGGAGATGAAGATCACTGTATGGGAATGGGTCCAGGGCTGTAGTCTTTTCTTAATATGGCAGGGCATCAGGTGAGGGGAGGGACCACTGGACACCAGGCAGAATATCTGTTTCACATTGGGCAGGCATTGGCTGGGAGGTGGGACAACTAGGCACCAGAGAAACATATATGTTTACATTGGGCAGATATTGGGTGGGGTGGGGACAACTAGACACCAGGGAAATGTGTATTTTATATTGTGCATGGGTCTGGGTGGGGGGAAGGACCACTAGATACCAGGGATTGGAGCTGTGTATCAAGCAAGGGCTAGGAGGTGGTGTGCTCTAAGCTCTGTGCAGCCTATGCAAATGGGCCCATAATGGGCAAGCAAATGACCACAGTGTGCTTTGCATGCCCAATGGGCTTATTTACGTGGTAGTTTTTGTGCATAGCAAATAGCAAACCTGCACAGTTCATTGTGGAACCGTACTCCTGGCTTCATGTCAGAGACCCACTTGTAGGGTAAGCACTAGCACTAATGGGGTTAGCGCTGACTCAACCTGGACCTATTCTTAGTTGGATAATGCAGGTGAGCTCTCCAATTGTGAATAGCAACCTTAGACACCAGGGCAAACACAAAGCGCAGGGCAAACTTTTGCACTGTACTTTGTGACTTTTTGTGAATTGGGCCCCTGATCTCCTACTATGTAGAAAATATGCAGTTCTTTTTTTAATGTTCCCTTATACTTGCATTTACTGTACATATACAGTACTGAAAACATGCATAATAGAGCCCTAGAATTTTTGCATCCCAAACACCAAACAAAAAATATTATTTCTTACTACTGGGCATAATCGAAAGGAAGAGAAATAAAAGTCAAACCAGTGGTTAACATATAACAAATAACCTATGTCCCTGTAATGAACTTTTCTCAATCTGTTTCTGCAGGTATAATCTTTTCTGGATACACTGTGTGGTTTACAGATTTAGGCCTTTCTTTTTATTTTATGTGTCTTTATATGTATTTTGTACAGCAGTTTTTGCGGCCCATTTCTCTGTTTTCTGGAACTGAGAAAAAACAGTGTTTTTGAAAAATATCCCAAAAGCACAGATCAGAGAGAGAGAGAGAGAGAAACTACCATGTTAATTCAATGTTTGGTGAATAGTGTAAGTGGTTGTGCGAATTTTAAACTTTGGCCCTTCGCTATTCCCACCCTCAGTAGAACAGCCAGGCAGCATTATGGAAATAGAAAGCCCAGCACTAAGGGTGAGACAAGTGCTGGAGGGGAGAATGTATGATGTTTGAGATGTGCTAAGCATGGAATTTAGGAAGAGGCTGACTCATACTTGGATGCTGGGAGAAGTTATTCCCCACATTGAATCTCAGAAAAAGCCCTCCCATTCAATGTTTGGTAGTGTAAGTGCTTGTTCGAACTTTAAACATTGGCCTTTCTCTGTTCCCACCTTCAGTTGAGGAACTGGATGGTATTACGGAAATAGAAGGCCCAAAAGAGAGATATATGCCTCCTCCAACTCACAGAGAGTGTGGACAGTAGCATGCAGGGGAGGTAAAACCAACTTGAGGAGGAACCCTCTGAGGATCCATGGCTACTGAACTCCCTGTCCTCTAGGTATACTAAGAGGAGATAATCCAAAAAGCATGTCTGATTTCTTCTTCAGGATTGGGGATATAGGTTCCAAAGCATGACAAGGTGTATCTTCCAAGTCTTTTGAAGATATGGGCAAGGATGTTGTTCTTCAATGCTGAAGATGCTGCTCTGTTCCAAAAGAAGTGACATGTGAAAGCAAAAGGATTAAGTCAGAGTCATTGTTATAGGATTATCACATGCTCCATAACCCATTTGATTGATATTATTGTACAGTTGCTGGCAGAAAGGAGAAGCTATGAGGAACTGGAGCAAATGTGATAGGGCATGAGTTGATCCAAAATGTCTGCTGGGCATGGTTGCCAGTGACGATAGTGATAATAAATGAGCGACTGTAGAAACAGCGACTCATTTATAATACTATCATGAAGAGCTACCCTGCTAGGTTAGTGACCCTATAGAGAGCAGAGCGACCAGAAGAGGAGGGATAGGGAGGTGGAGGAGAGGGATAGGAGGGAGGGTTTGTATGGGTGGGGGGATTCTGCTGCAGCTGAGTCATCCCTATGGTGTGGTGGTGAGAGTGGCTGGCTATGGTGCAGCAGGACCTGCTGGGGGCAGTTGTTTTGCTGCTGCTTGAGACTCTGTTTTTTTTTTAAGTCCGTGTTTCACCCCCTCCTCAACATGCACCCCCCTGGAGTTAATCATTATTCAGGGGGGTGCAGTGGGAGAAGCCCCCATGAGGGGGGCATGAAACTGGGCCCCTGCAATAACACTGGAAAAATGGAATTCGGGTCGCTTGTGTTTGTATGTTGCTGAAATGCTTTTCGGCGATATACATTCACTATGATAGCGATTGCTGCTTTGTGATCGCTATCATAACATGGAACCGCTGGACACCAATTGTTCTGAGTAAGGTAGTATGAGATCTGAACTCTTTTGTGCTGTCTGTTTGTTTTTGAAGTTGGAAGAAAGAGACGATAATGATCTTCTTGTTTTATTAAATTAGTGACTGCGAGGAATTTAGCAGAGGAAGCTGAAGACGTAGTAAACTCTCCAGGGTGAAGCAAGCCATAGAAAGCTAAGCAAATGGCTGATTAGATCATAACATATGTGTTAGAGTCAAAAGGACAAATATGCAACAAATCCAATAATTTTCTAAATATGGATCTGTCGATGAGGTAGTCTTGGTGGCAGAAGGTTATGAATGCCAGCACATGACTAATGGAGAAGGAACTTGTATGAATTGATGAAAGGCACAAAACAAGCAAAATGTCTTCCAAGCAGCGATATAAGTTGCTTGAGTAGTAGTTGCCATATGATGACTTCAGCTTGTTGATGACAGAATGCTAAGTCATGATGAGATTGGTGAATCGAAGAGAAGTCATGGTTGAATCTGCTGAGGAATGGATGTGGTGGATTTCCTTGAACTGAAGCCAAGATAGAGAATCAGCAACTACATTTACATAATCAGTAATATGAAAACATTTTATGGTGAAAGAAGCGAATCATTTTAGATTCAGCTGCATCCTGGCTTGTTACCCGATCTCTGCACTTGGCAAGTAGACTTTTACCTTGAGACTACCTGTAACAATCATGGACTCAGCTAATGGCTACATGGGCTACCTTCAGTGTGGATGCCTTACAATTGCATTAAACCACTTTACTCCTTAATATTCTCATCATATGCATGCTGCCATTTCAACTGAGTAATAATGTAAATATGCAGTTAAAACTTGCATTTTCTCTCTTTCTGGATTTTTTATGTAGCGTGGACAAATAAAGCCAAATGTTAAATAGCACACTGGTCACCTAACCACTCAAATTCAAAGACACCCTGCCTCCCATATAATATAAATATTTATTTAGGAACTCAAATTTCTAAGGCCATTATTTTTCCTTATCAAGCCCAGATATCCTCTGCATCTGAACTTGCAATTGGGTAATCTTCTGTGTGTGTGTTGGGAGGGCTACACAGAAATGATCTGCATATTAGTTTTATGTTATCAGTGTTAGCTTGCTGGTTTCTTTAGCTAAGCAGCTTCCATTAAGGATTGCAAACCCAGGGGTGCACTCACGAGAGCCCTGAATGGACCCAGTGCCCTGGGCACTTGCCTGTGCCTCTCACCATCTCAGTACCCTCATGGCTGGGAGGCAGGCTCCAGCAAGCCCCACCTCTGTTCTCAGTTGATGTTCCTGTTTCTCCTGTTATTGCATTTTTTAGATACTAGTTGTACAGTTGTTGCTGTATGTTTATTCACTGTTTGTTCAGTTTTTTTGCTTCTTAGGTCAGCCTTCAGTTGGACGGATGGTACAATTATTACTACAGAAGCAGTTATATAATAGCAGAAGGTCTCTATTAGTTTATCTCTTTCATATAGGACAAGTGCGTAGATATGCCCAATGCCTCCTACTGAGTGACATGTTAGACCCTCTACCCCACAATTCTCCACTCCCAAATTGTCTTTCTGGTATCCCACAGAATGGCTAAACTAGGGTACAGCTTTATATCCTGAAACATTAAAGGGGTACAAACTAAAGAAAATCACTACTAGATCCTCTGGCACCTTAATCAGATCGGTGCAAACATAGCTGTCCTACAGGAGACCCCCACCCATTCATCTCAGGCTCATTTGAGATGCAGAGAGTGGGTGGGAAAGCCTATGCTGCTGAAATCAATAATAAACAAGCATTTGTCAATGCCGAATGTTGTCTTGCTGGCATTGGCATTGGTAGTGTCGGCATTAGGTAGACGCATAATAGGAATGGCAGTGAAGTATAGAACTGATGTCAACTCCACCCCACTCTGCAGAAAGTGGCAGGCATTGGGGTGAGCCTTTGGGCCATTGGCCATGACGAATATGCCATTTCACCTAACCTTACCCTGCAGACTCTGACAAGTGTTGCGTTGTGCCTTGGGGTCATCAGGCCTTATGCTCACCCCATTTCTTAAGGAAGTATGTTGAGATGGGTGTAGCATAGGAGAATGGGGTGAACTTTGAGGCCAAAGAGTCCAAGGCACACCTGGATGGCTGTCAATGGCTGCAGGGTGGGGGTTGGGGTGCAATGGCATGAACATTACAGCCAAAAATCCAAGGCACACCCTGATGCCTGCTAGTCTGTACAGGGTGGAACATTAAGGTTAGAAACCCTAATGCCCTGAGCATTTTTTGGTATTTACACTACAAATTTTCAACATGGCCTTTTTGTGACCCCACCTCATGAAAGCATGTGGAACCACTGCTCACGAACAGTGTCACTGTGATTTTGTTAATGTGTCCAGAACGATGATCTCCCTCAGTGACCGCACCATTCTGCACTACATAAAAATGTCAGCTGCACCATTCATAAGGAGCTGTGAAGAGATGGCAATGTTGAAAATCTGGAGTGAAAATGTTAAAAATTCCCGAGGTTATGAGCGTGCATGAAAACTGTGCAACACATGCTTGTAACAGTCTTTTCTTGGAATTCTTTCACCAAATTTTTAACATAGGCATTTTGGGACCTCTGCTCATGAACAGTGGCAGTATGATTTTCTTAATCTGTCCCAAATGTTGATTTCCCACAGCGACTATGCCATTGTGTGCCAGATGTGTGAAATCACATTTCGGGCAAGATGTGAAAAATGACAGCTGTACTGTTCATAAGAAGTAGTGCAAAAATGGCAATGCTGAACATCTGGAGTGAAAATATTAAAAATTCTCGAACTTACAACTGTACGTGGACACTGTGCAACACACATTTGTAACATAGTCACTTTGTGGAATTTTTTCACCAACTGTTTAACATATGCATTTTGGGACCTCTGCTTATGAACAGTGTTACTGTGATTGTCTTACTGTGTCCCGAACATTGTTTTCTTACAGTTCAGCGCCACTGTACGCCGGATGTGTGAAAACACATTTTGGGCAGGATGTGGAAAATGACAGCTGTACTGTTCATAAGGAGGTGTGAAAAAATGGCAATGTTGAAAATCTGTAGTAAAAATATTAAAAATTCTCAAAGTTACAAGTGGCATGGAAACTGCGCAACGCACACTCGTAACAGTAATTTTTTGGAATTTTTCCACCAAATTTTCAACATAGGCTTGTTGGGACCTTGCTCATGAATAGTTTTACTGTGATTTTCTTACTCTGTCCTGAACATTGTTTTCCTACAGCGACTTCGCCACTGTGTGCCAGATGTGCGAAAACACATTTTGGGAAGGATGTGGAAAATGTCATCTGTACTGTTCATAAAGAGGTGTGAAAAAATGGCAATGTTGAAAATCTGGAGTAAAAATATTAAAAATTCTTGAAGTTACAAGCGTACGTGGAAACTGCGCAATGCACGCTTGCAACACTGTCATTTTTTGGAATTTTTTCACCAAAATTGCAAAATAGGCTTTTTGGAAGCCCACCTCATAAACAGTCACACTGTCATTTCATTAATCAGTCCTGAAAGACGACTTCACAGAGTGACCTCAAAATCACCGTTCGGGACCGAATAACGAGATAACAGTGACTGAATTCATGAGGTAGGGTCCCAAGAAACCCATGTTGAAAATTTGGTGCCAAAATTCACAAAAATTGCTGAGATATGCACCAAAGTTGAAATAAAAAAAAACATTTATGCCATTATACAGCGTACCTGCATTTCTTCAGTTCTCGGTTGGCTTTAAAAAGTGCAGACATGTTCCCGGTCCACCAAAGATTGTCACGCTGGGCTCCAGAGGTAAGTATGGGGTGAGAGGGGGTGTGTGGAGGTGGGTGCACAGAGGGTGGCTGCAGGCTGGGGGAAGGGACAGGACAGCGAGGTGCCGTTTCCTTTGTATCAGGTAACAAAAAAAAAAATTCACCGCTGACCGTTTTCTTTTTTTTTTTACAGGTTTGGCTACACTGGGGTGAACATTTTGTAGGGTTCCCAGAGGGCTCTGAGGGCAAATATGTTATTTTATTTCTACAAAATGAAATACCAAGGATTATGGGCTGGCATGGCAAGGGTTGTCTGGAGACTGTTAGGGCCCACTGATCACTGGCACCAACACCAGTACCTGGGGGCCACCCGCACCCAATCCTGAAGAGATTCCTAAGGTTCACGGACAGAGAGACCAAACCTCAAGGAAAGCCTCCCATCCAGCTGGGTGTGCACATAAAATATACCAAATGATTCTCACAATTCCGGCACCACCCACCACAAGAACAGACCACAGGCTCGTCAAGTACAAAGAATTTATTTATGCAAAATATGTAAAAGGCAGAAAAAAGTGCTAACCTCACAAAGTGCAAATGCACCAAATTAGGCTCTATGATGCCAGTTCAACAACACTTTTGTCAACCAGCATCTCACCGACAGGAATTATGTCAACCATAAGTTGCAGTTGACATGATTCCTGGGCATCTCCTGGTCTGTTTTTTTTTATCAATGGGCTTCTCCCCCTGAACCCCCCATGCTGGGACTCTGCCTCCTGCCCCCCATCTTTAGTATTACCAACTCCAGTTGGAGTTGATTTGGGGTGGGGGTGCAGGACCAGGAGACAGTGTGTCCCTGTGCCAGGTGCACCAACACAGCGACCTGTCTGCAATCTGTCAATTTTTTTTACGGGTTGGTAGGTCACTGTGTTGGTGTCGCTGTCGGGGGAGGACATACCACCAAATTCAGGAATAACTGGCAGTGACCTCACAATCTTCAACCAGTTTCATCCTAAGGCTTCCTCAGGAAATGATCCTGAGGAAGCCTTAGGGCCACATCAGTTGAAGTTTGTGAGGGGCACTGCCTGTTATTCCTGAATTTGGTGCATTTGCACTTTGTGAGGTTAGCACTTTCTTCTGCCTTTTACATATTTTGCTAAGCAAATTCTTTGTACTTGATGAGCCTGTGGTCTGTTCTTGTGGTGGATGGTGCTGGAATTGTGAGAATCACGGACAGAGAGGCCATAATAATGGGGGTCAGGGTCAAGCAGAATCTGAGCTGGCATGGGAAAAATATACAAATATTTGCTAATTTCTTGCAAGAGCTTTCGACCAGAAGAAGGGACTTCACAATGTCTATGATGGCCTGTGCAGACCTGGGGCTC
The DNA here is from genome assembly GCA_016271365.2 of Neoceratodus forsteri. Classification (NCBI taxonomy): domain Eukaryota; kingdom Metazoa; phylum Chordata; order Ceratodontiformes; family Ceratodontidae; genus Neoceratodus; species Neoceratodus forsteri. The sequence continues at coordinate 728,618,965 of CM028138.1, read as the reverse complement.
AAGTATTCCTTAAGGTATCCAGCAGCTTTATATATAATCATTAATGTTATCCTGTGAACACGGTGACCGTGATTGCGTGACTGCCAAAAGGGAGACTCAATCATGGCATCTGTGTTCTGGGCTACCTGGCAGGGTAGCGACAGGATACTGGGGTGGGCAACTACGGCGACAGGGTGTGCATATATACACTTGGGGGGGGCACACTGCATGATGGGCAGAAGTGAAGGGAGGGTATGTGGAGTGTAGTGCAGCAATCAGCTGCTGAGTTGGCTGTGTGGCATAGTGGGTAGGGTGGCAGGCTGCAGTTGGGAGGGTTCTGGGGCATGGTCACTTTTTGCATTGGGGCTGTTTTTTTAATTTTTTAAGTTTTACACCCCCCTGGAGTTGAGAATCTTTAAGTAGAGGGGTGCGGGGGGGGGGTGAAGCATAATGTAGAAAATCATCGCCAGTTTTGTAGTCGTTGTGAGTGTACATTGCCATTATTTATTTTCGGCAATGTACACTTGCCCAAATTGCGATTGTCCTTCAGCGATCGCTGTTATGACATGGAACCATCATTAATGGAGCCCCTGGGTCATTCAACTCACCAGAATCAGCTGAGAAATTTCTGGCTGCCTATGCCCCTAAACTCAACTGGAATAAAATGGGGGATCCCTTTATGGGTGGCAAAGAACAATCCCGACCCACACCCATGGAATGCTCTGCTTACAGAGCCTAGAACTCATCACAGCTGAACAATTCAAAGCCAGCCTCAGGACTGCAGAAGACAGATCATGATCCCTGGGCCCCAGTGCCGAAAGAGCGGCAACGCAACCGTAAGAAATAGCTGAAGGGATGCACCTAGACAAGTCCCAGAGGCTCCAATCTTGGAGTTGAAGGCACAGGCAAGAGTCCAGGGCTTCCTCAGATGAACCAGATAACCCTTCTGGCACCAACTGTTTTGAGCATCTAAGAAACTTATAAGATGAGAGCTCTCCACTGCTGCTGACATCTGAATCCACAGACCCGACAATCTCCAAGGGGGAACTCCACCAGGAAGCCCCTCTGTCCTGGGCAGAAACTGTGAGCATTGCTGAATCCGCAGGCATGGGCCAAGAAAAACTGGAGGGTTTGAGAAGCAGCATGTGATGGGGACCTTTCCCCTTCCTCATGATGCTGCAAATTCAGAGGGCTGACTGCTCTGCAGATGGTTGGTGGCACTTTTCGGCTTATCCAAGAAGCCTTGGTCCCTGGATTTGATCTTTACCTGTTGGGATGAACAGATCTAAGGGAAAGGGGGGGGACCATGTTGATGAGTAATCTGGCCTAGTGAATTGGCCCGGTGTCACCCCCCCACATGTTCATGGTTCCGTATGTTAAGAGGTGCCACCATGTTGTACGGCAAGGCAAACCCCTAAGTTGAACTGTTTGATTTAAATGTTATTTTACCAGAAAAGTGTAAAGTGGTTTCTTTGGGCTATGTCCACATAGGGACAAATGATCTGGCTAAGAAAGGGATCAGAGCAGTGCAAGAAGCGTTTGTCGAGATGGGGAGGGGCCTTAGACAAATAGCACACACGGTAACCTTCTCGGAGGTGCTGCCTGTCTATGGCATGGGTGAGGCTAGGGTGCTCCACACCATGGGATTCAATCAGTGGTTGAAAAACTGGTGCAGAGCTCAGGATTTGGCTTCATTGAGACTGGGGTCCACCCGAGGGATGCAGGCCTATACTGGCATGATGGTCTGCATCTGTCCAGGAGGGGAACCAGGATCCTAGGTGATAGGTTTAAATACTTCATTGACAAGTATTTAAACTAGCCAAGGGGAGGCACTGGAAAGGAACAGGGAAATCCTAGCCCCCCAAAATATCAGGGTACTAGGTGAGGTAGACACCAACATAGAGATGTCAATATGGAGAAGCGCAGGGGTAAATGGAGAAAGTGACAAATGCAATAAGGACAGGGATGGGGCAAAAAGGGGTAAGGCCATCAAGAAATGGAGGGTAATGAGTACCAATGCCAGTAGTCTGGGCAACAAGCTCCCTGAACTAGTGGCCTTGATGGAAGAGGGATGCCTGGATATCGTAGCAGTCACAGAAACATGGTACACAGAGAACCATGACTGGGATGTTAACATACCAGGGTACACAACCTACAGGAGAGACAGGGAGGTCAGAGGGGGGGGAGTAGCTCTCTGTGTAAGGGAAGGTATAAAAGCAACTGAACAAAAGAGTAAACAGGGAGGAGAGGAGGCACTGTGGGTCACCTTAGAGACTGGAAATGGCACCACAATCTGCACAGGGGTTGTATATAGACCCCCATGTCAGGGGGAGGGAATGGACAAGGATATGATAGAAGGCATACTTAGGATGGCAGAGAAAGGGGAGATACTGTTGATGGGGGACCTTAACAATCCAGATGTTAACTGGAGCACGTTTGTGGCAGCCACATCCAAAAGCAGGGCCATTCTTGATGCCCTTCAGGTGGCATGCCTCAAACAGCTAGTTTTGGAACCCACTCATGAGGGGGCAATCTTAGACCTCGTACTCTCAAATGGGAACAGTGAGAGGATCTCAGATCTAGAAGTGGGTAGCCATTTGGGAACAAGTGACCACCAAACAGTGTGGTTCACGATAAACTCTGCTATAGAGTCAAGCCATACAAAAGTGAGGGTTCTGGACTTCAGGAGGGCTGACTTTGGCAAGATGGGAGAGTGCCTTAGAAAAGCACTAGCAAACAGGCTAGAAGGAGGGGTGGAGCAACACTGGGCAAATACCAAAACTGCCAAAAGAGAGGCAACAAGCCTTTGTGTGAAGCAAATAAATCAAAATGAAAGAAAAAGCCACTGTGGTTCTCCAAAGAGGTGGCGGTGAAGGTTAGGGAGAAAAAGATAGCATTTAGGAAGTATAAGGAAACACAGAAGGAGCAGGAAAGAGAACTGTACCAGTTAAGGCAGAAGGAAGCAGGGAAGGTAGTCAGAATAGCAAAGGCAAACTGAGGAAAAGATAGCTAACTAGGTTAAGAAGGGGGATAAAACCTTTTATAGGTATATCAGGGAGTGTAGAAAAACAAAGGGAGGGATAGTGAGGCTGAATAGAATGGATGGTGGGTGGGCAGAGAGTGACAGTGATAAAGCAGGGATACTGAATGAATACTTCTGTTCAGTATTCACAAAAGAGGAAGTGGGGGGTGCCTAATCCAATTAACAGAAGCACTCTGGAGAGGGGGGTTGATCCCAGTCCTTTCACAGAAGAAAGGGTTCTGCAAGAACTCCTAAAACTGAAGGTGGACAAAGCAATGGGGCCAGATGGAATTCACCCCAGAATTCGAAAAGAATTAATCAGAGAACTAGTGACACCACAGACTACGCTTTTTAACAAATCATGGGAGGATGGTGTGGTACCTGAGGACTGGAAGAAGGCGGATGTGATTCCCCTTCACAAAAGTGGGACCAAGACGGAGGCAGGAAACTACAGACCTGTCAGTTTGACCTCTGTGGTAGGGAAAGTGATGAAATCACTTCTGAAGGAAATAACTGTTGAGTACCTAGAGGTCAGTGGGGCACAGGACCCAAGGCAGCATGGGTTCACAGTGGGAAGGTCATGTCAGACGAATCTAATTGAATTCTTTGACTGAGTGACCAAAGTAGTAGACCAGGGAGAGGCTGTGGACATGGCCTACCTAGACTTTAGCAAAGCATTTGACAAGTCCCACACAAAAGATTAGTAGTCAAATTAACCAGCCTGGGAGTGAGTCCCAGGTGGTAGCCTGGGTAAAACATTGGCTGAACAATAGGACACAGAAGGTAACTGTAAATGGAGTCCACTCTGAAGAAAGAGGGGTTACTAGTGGGGTACTGCAGGGTACAGTACTGGGTCCAGTCCTTTTTAATGTCTTTATAAGTGACATTGCAGATGGACTGGAAGGAAAAGTATGCCTCTTTGCAGATGACACAAAGATCTGCAACAGGGTTAATACACAAGGAGGCATGGAAAGGATGAGAAGGGACTTGGCAAGGTTGGAGGAAAGGTCAGAAGTATAGCAGCTTGTATTTAATGCAAAGAAGTGCAAAGTAATGCACCTGGGAAACAAAAACCCAGGGGAAGATCACACAATGGGGGAAGGAGGTAGTAACAACAACAAAAATGGAAAGAGACCTAGGGGTAATCATATCAGATGACCTTAAGGTTGGCAAGCAATGCAAGAAGGCGGTAGGAGGGCTGGGGATACTGGGATGTACAGGGAGAGGTATCACCAGCAAAAACAGGAAGTTGTTATCCCCTGTACAGACAGTTGGTGAGACCCCATCGGAATACTCAGCCCAGTTCTGGAGACCCAGTCTCCGCAAGGACATAGACAGGATGGAGGCAGTTCAGAGGAGGGCAACTAGAATGGTGCAGGGTCTGCAAGAGAAGCCATACAAGGAGAGAATAAAGGAGCTTAATATGTATACCCTTGAGGAAAGGAGGGAGAGGGGGACATGATACAAACTTTTAAGTACCTCAGTGGAATCAACAAAGTCCAAGAGGGTAGCATCTTTCAGAAAAAGAGATGTGCAAGAACAAGGGGACACAATTTGAAGATCGAGGGGGGATGGCTCAGGGGCAATGTGAGGAAGTATTTTTCCACAGAGAGGGTGGTGGACGCATGGAACAGCCTTCCTGAGGAGGTTGTGCGGTCTAAAACTGTGGGAGAATTCAAGAATGCATGGGACAGACATAAGGCAATTTTTGTGGGGGGTAGGAAGAAATAGGCTGTTGGTTAAATAGGATCTGCAGCTTATCCTCTAGGTAGAGAAATGGGCAGACTAGGTGGGCCAAGCGGTCCTCATCTGCTGTCAAAGTCTATGTTTCTATGTTTCTATGGTTGGGATTTTGTCCACAAGGGTCCCACAGTAAACAGAAGGGTGGCATTTTTGCTGTTCGGCTTACAATCCAAACCAGGCACAGTTGCCTTGCAGTGAGCCTCCCTTTAAGGTAATTAAAGGGGACACTTCATGGTGTGTCTTGTAACGTCGAGTCGGAGGGACCAACATGCTCCCAATAGTAAGCCCCATCTCTCAGGCAAACATCCACTTTGAATACTGTATATAATTATATTGCACAATAGGTGCGTGCCCTCACCCTGTGCCTTCCTGAATGAGGACTCACAGGACAAAGTCTAGATTCAGGGGAAGGGGTGTATGCATCAGACAAGAAAGGGCTCCTAAATGCTGGCCCTGTGGGTGTCTTAGGGAGGTTAGTCATTGTATGGACATCTGCTCTGGCCATTATGACTAGCTGACCTCAGCCAGGACAAGTAAACAGAGGAGGTGATAAATGAGGGCAATTCCCCCCAAGGTATTGGGCATAACGACTGAGACAACAAGGTTACCCCAGAGTTATAAATCAGAGGAGATATAAGGAGGGCCAGAGCTCCACTGGGCTAGCACAATAGAAGTCCCAGGAAAAACTCCTCTCGGGGGTAAGGATGGAAAAGTGACGTCAGCAATGAGTGGTACAGATAGCCGCAGAGGGACTACCATCAGACTTCCAATTAGACTTGGTCACTTCTGCTGGGCACCCCCAGTGACTCTCACCAGCATCTTGGCTACACTGTAGCTGATGGATATGGTGAATGCTGGTCAAGGATGGGGGGGGGGGTGTCAGTACTGTTACCAAGGACTGTCAAAGTTATCTTTAATTTAAGTTATGTTGTTAAGATGTTTTCTTGTTTATCTATATGTTAATTCGCAAAACAGAATCGGGAACACAAGAGTGTGGGCATGCGTAGGAGAACAGAGGGAGAGGAGTAGGGCTAGGGTAGAGGAACCTTCCTTGCCAAGACACCCAGGTCGGGGCCTCTTCTAATGGTCTATCCAGCATGTAACCTACAGGCCACCCAATGGAGGTTAGAATGATTTCATGAAATGTCAGGAGAGTCAGTTCATCAATTAAAAGAAAGTAAGTCTTGGTATGGCTTAAAAGAATGAGCCCTCTGATAGCATTCTTACAGGAAACCAAACTCTCCATGGGCAAGGCCCAAAAACTGCAACAAGGCTGGCTAGTGGAAGAGATCCACAGTGTGGCCCCCTTGCACAAAAGAGGGGTCTCCATCCTCCTCCACAAAGATCTAGGGTGGATCATGGGCCATCTAAAAAGGGACAAGGAGGGCAGGTGGATATTGGTGGAGATGGAGATGCCTTAGGGACCCCTCATTCTTTTTAATATATATGTATCCAATCAGGATTCCCCCAAGTTCTTTCATGATATGAACCAGACTCTATCTGAATGCAACACTAACAAATACCAGGTGATATGGGGGGTATTTCAACCTTACACTGGATCCCAAGGTGGACAGGAGTAGGGGGAGAGCAGAGCTTCACAGACAAGGGGCCAAACCAGCCCTCAGGCTGTTGTCTGAACATTTCCTGCTGGATTTTTGGTGCACCTATCACCTGGGGATGAGGGACTACACCTGCTTGTCCGCCACACAAGGGTCTTCTAGTAGAATAGACCTGTGGTTGATATCCAGCTCTGCCTATGATATGGTCACTAAAGTCCAAACACATCAGATAGTTTTGTCCGACCATGCGCCTTTGGATTTGAGGTTGAACTGGGGCCCCGAGAGGCCTCAGTTGTCTACATGGATGCTGGATATCCTGCTCCTTGAAGATCCCCAATTTCAGAAATGGTTGACAGTGGAAATCATGGAGTATTGAGGCAATAATGACAATGGGGAGGTATCTGATTCCATCCTCTGGGAGGTTTTCAAGGAAACAATCCGAGGAAGGATTATTGCCTATGCCTCAGCTAGGCAGAAATGCAGGGTGGCAGAACAGGCCTCACTGGAATGTATGTTATCTAATCTGGAAACCCAGTACAAAAGCTTTCACAACAGGGACCTTCCCTGCAACCTGTTGGCCCAACTAACCAGTACAGGACTCAAGCTAAATGCCCTCTTGGCTTGTCAGGCAGAGTTCAACCTGAGGCGGATGCGCCATTCATACCAGGAAGGGGGAAAAAGCCAACAAGCTCCTGTGGTACCAGCTCAAGAGCAGGCAGGTGGCCAAATCAATCCAGGGTATAAAGGACAGATCAGCCACAGAGACCAATACACAGAAAGGGAAAATTCAGATTATGGCCTAGTTCTTTGAGACGCTGTACTCCTCACATCTTCACTAGATTCAGCTACAACTGAGGTATTCCTCTCAGAGCTCCCCATACCTTGGATCTCGACCTTGATCTCTGAATGAACCCCTGACCGAGGCAGAGGTGGTAAAGGCCATAAATGTCATGAACTCACAGAAATCCCTGGGGAAGAAGGGCCTACCAATTGACTTCTATCAAACCCCAGGGGTGTACATTGCTGGGTATTTGCTCAGAGCCTACCAAGACTCTATGAGGAAAGGGGTTCTCCCAATGTCGATGAGGGAGGCAGTGATGATGGTACTCCCAAGAAGGATAAGGATCCATTAAATCGAGGATGCTACCAGCCTATCTCCCTCATCAATGCGGATACCAAGATCTTGGCAAAGGTTCTGGCTGGTCATCTGGAAAACCTCCTTCCAGGTTTGTTCCACCCAGCACAGGCAGGATTCATTAAAAGAGATAGTCTCAGACCATCATAGGCCTTTATCACCTTAATGCATGAGGCACAGAACTCCTGTACCCCCATGATGGCCTTAGCAATAGATTTAAAAAAAAGCCTTTGACTCTGTCGAATGGACGTACCTAATGCACACCATGGAGAAAATGGAATTTGGCTCAGGCTATGGGGACTGGGTGAAGCTCCTCTGCTCATCACCCATGGCATCAGTCTGCACCGACAAAATTATTTCACCTGCCTATAGTTTACATAAAGGAACAAGACAGGGGTGTCCATTATCCCTCTTGCTATTAATACTAGCCATAGATCCACTAGCCATCGCCATCAGTGAGGCTAGGGCTATTTCAGGTGTTAAGGTAGGAAAGACCATCCTGAAAATATTCCTTTATGCGGATGACTTGTTGGTCACCACTGCCTATACCCACCACCACCACCACCACCATCCAAGCCATCCTGAACATCCTGGGGAACTTCACATGGGACTCAGGTCTTAAGGTCAATGAAACCAAAACAGAGGCCTTACCTCTGAATGTGGCCTATGATGGCCAGGCCTTCACCACGTTGGCTCTAAAATGGTCACCTGAGCAGATTAAATACTGTACTAGAAGTGACAATCCACCCTAACCTAAATAAACTAATCAAGACCAATTTCACTACCTTAATAGAGGCTATCAGAGGATACTTGGACTGCTGGAAGCCCCTAAAGTTATCCCTAGCAGGGAAAATCGACTCGATTAAGTTAATGAATGCACCCAGAATATTATATCTGTTGGCCCACCTCCCTCTGGCCATCTCCCCTAAGTGGTTCCAAAAATTAATGCCTTGGTTGGAAGTTTTCTTTGGGAAGGATGCCTCTCACGCTTCTGTAGACAGAAACTCTGACAACATTGGAGTAGGGGTGGCTGGAGCCTACCATGGTTCCAGGGCTATCACATGGCATTTATTACTGTACAAACAGTGAACTGTTTCAAACCTGGAGGGAATACAGCCCCAACCTGGGTCCCACTTGAATCCACACTGGTGGGATCTCCCTCTCTGGCCACACTGCTGTACATCCATAAGCAAATACCAGGGTCCCTTCCACCACCTATTATGATCTCAGTAAAATATTGGATACAGATGCATAGGCTCATACAATCCTTCCCACCTCATGGCCAAAAATGGCCTTATGTAATGACCCGGCCCTTACGGTGGGTATGGTCCCCATACACTGGCATATCTGGGAAGCCCAGGAAATCAGGCTGGTGTGAGATCTACTAGTGCCTGATACAACCACAGTGAACTCCATTATGTCCCCGAAGGAGAGATATAATCTCCTGTCCAACCACTTCTGGAGATATTTACAAATCAGAGATGGCATTGCTCAGCCTAGACTCCCTCCAATTACAAGAAACCCTCACCTGGGCCCCTGCCTCTCTATTCATGGTTAAAAGTGAGTAAAGGTAGGGCTAGCTAGATCTATAGAGCCTTGAGGAAGGCCTCCATAGAACCTACCTGGTCAGCCAAAGCCCAACAGGAACAAGAATTGGGGGCCCCTATTTCAGAGTAGCAATGGGCACACTGCTAGCCCAGGATACATCAGACATGCAGAGATTGTAGATCTCGACTGATAATGAACAAAACATTATTGAGATGGTACTATACTCTGGCCAAACTCAAAAAGTTGGGCATACTTCTGAATGATTGCTGCTGGTGCTGTGGTCAACCCAAAGCTCACCTATACCACATCCTCTGGGCATGCCACAAGATACAGCCCTTTTGGAAGGTGATCACTGGTATGAGTCAAGAAATGTTACCCAAGACACATATAGATGTAGCACTGCTCCTCCTGGGCTGTACCCCAGAGGGAATGCCAAGAGCTGATCTGGGAGCCCTAGGTGCCACAGTGATAGGAACATCAGTAAAATGCCTACTTCTGGTATGCTGGTGTAACCCAGAATACCCAATGATGACAGAGTTTCTGATGTCCATGGCAAATGTAGCAACCTATGAAAGGTTGTCCAATTTCACCGGTGGATCTTCGGCTGAGTATGAGACCTGTTGGCAGCCTTTCTTGGAGTCTAAGTACTGCCACAAGGCCCAGGTAGTTGCATCTGCACCATAGTGTCCCCTGTCTCTCTCCTTCTGTACTCTGTCTCTCACACCTCCAGCATACAAAGTGAAACATATCCAAAGTGTTCCTGTGATTGCTAGTGTGTACATGTTTGTTTGTTTTTAAAAAAAAGGAAAATAGCCATACTATAGCTTATTATTCTTGTTACCAACAATTGCAGTATTAGCTGAAGGTAGGCCTTAAGCCTGTGTAGAAAGTGAGCCCCATACAGAGCCAATATAAAGTATTAACAAAGGGCACAGGCAGGTATAGATTAGGTTAGACATTCTGAGAAGTATCATTGCTATATTGCATGTAAACATTGACAGCAGTATCAGTCAGGCTGATGTGGATATCCAAGTTTATGCAATAGGAGTGGGCACCAAAGCAGTTAAATAAATCCATTTATTCTCACTGGTGTTGAATAAATTGTGGAACTACCATTTATTCAACACCTTAACATCAATCAACCATGATTTATTCAACACCCTGATGTCAATCACAGTACTCAGCACCCTTCCCCTCTGCCAGCCAGTCTACACTACTTCCAGCTCATACACTGCTTCTTACTCCCCAAGCAACTGCCCTGTTGACCACATCATTTGTAAGCACCCTTTCCAGCAGCCACAATCCAAACTTAAAAGAGTTTACCCCAAAAGAAAATGCTTACTGCTCCCTCCAAAAAAGCTATATTTTTCTTTTGTCTGCAAACAGAGGCTGCACTCAATCACTGACACGGCCATTGAAATGGCTGCTCACAAAGTTCACAGCTCCCCTCGCTCACAGTGCTTAAACTTGCACTGAGCAACTGAGTATTGACTCACAAAATCCACACTGCTATGTAAAAAAAATGAAAAACCTCTCTAATGACTTTTACTCTTTCTTTATCTCTCTCATCTCCTCTGTTCGTTTCCAGTTACATTTATTCTAAATCTCACCACTCTCTCTCACAAGCTGGCCATCAGACTGCAACACTGCTGAATTCTATCTTTCCACACTCAAAACACCATAGAAGTTGCCAAATGCAGGATCGACCAGATGCACTGCCACACCCACTACCGAACACAGGATCAACCAGATAAATCCCATTAAATTAAAAACAGCTCAAGAAAAAGCACATTCTCCATATCGGAGAAACAAAGCCACCATGTAGCACCTTCTCCAAATCGGAGAAACAAAGCTGCCATTTTTTTTTTTGTAAACACCCACCCACATGAACAAAATAGCCAATCAAAAGGACATCTCAGCAATGATGCAACTTCCCAAACCCAAGTCCTTAGCAACCACCCTAGCAACCGGCCAGACTAAAGGCACAATATGACATTTTCGTAAAATAAACCCTAAAAGTTACAAAAATTTAAAAAAAATAATAAAGTAATTACAACTAATAACCACAACCCACGAGGTCCTTCCCTATTGTATAAATGAAATACGCAACACGGACCTGTGGAATATATGATTCATTTTCAATCGAGTTGTTTGACCTTGGGTACCTCACTCATGGCTTGTGCCACTCTTGAGGTAACCCAAGGTCAAACAGCTCTTGTGAAAATAAATCATGTCTTCCACAGATCGCTGTTGCGTATCCCTTTTATAACTATTGTATGGCCCAATGGCCACCATATACCAGTGGCTTTGCATTTCTCCTAATGTATAATCACTGCATTGTTAAGCTAGTTTGTTTATTTTCTCAATAAATATTTCAACTTAAATCTGTAATATTTATTTTCTTCAGCTTGCTCACCCACTAACTATTCACTTTCTCAAACACTCCCCATTCATACAGAGGTAGAGATGTATAGCATACTGCCCTAAAATATTTAATTATACTTTCTTTCCAAAAAATGTATATAAAAAAAGAACATTTACATTGCTTCTCCCTTTATTTTTCTTTAGGAAAACAGGAAAACTCCTTTAAAGTCTAACGGGAGCAACAAACAATCACAGGTTTTTGGATATTGAGACTCTTCCCTGGGCATAGTTCTATATCTTAATTTGAAAGCAAAACACATGCACTTTAAACAAACAGCTTTATTTCTTCTTGTGCAGTCCAATCAAGGAGATGTCCTGGCAATCACTTGGCACTCACGGTCATTCTTTTTCATTTAAGGGGCCCACCACCCCGGGGGAAATAATAATCAGGGAATGGTTTGGTAGATTCATCCCCAAAAGAGTCCTTTTAGATCACATAATATTTTAATCTGCATCCAGCCAAGTCTTGCACCAGTGCAAAATGTTTGAACAGGGTCAGAACAGCCCAGGGGGTGGAGAAACACGTTGCTCTGGCCTTCTGGATGACCTGCTGAGTGGCATGCCTTGTCCCACCAGGCCTCGACTGCAATTTGGTGAGCATCCCTCTAAACACCCAATCAGATCTTTTCTCATCGATTTTGTCACATAACTGCTCTGGAACATAGGGATACTCCTTGGTTGCATACTCTGCATGAATTCTTCTTATGATCCACCACTCAGCGTGGGACCAATCAGGTAGGTCCCTCATACTGGTGTGCCGGGTGGCTCCTGGCTCTAACTCCACCTGGATCCAGTACACAGCATTATCCAGGTCACTTCTAAGAATGCCATCCATTCTCTCTCTGATCATTTTGCACTGTGCCGCCAGAATGAGATGGTGTCTCATAGGGCTATGGCAGGTCAATTGAAAGACCAAGGGATCATCCTTTGGATTTCATGGTCTGTGAACTGGTATCATCTCATTTGTCCTCCCGGTGGCTAACAGAGCAGTTTCCTCCCAGATCTCCTCTTCTCTGGGCTCTATCTTTACTACAGGCCAAACAAAATAATATGGAGGAACCTTGCTTTGAGCTGATGCACTGGGAATGCTGTTGCAGGGCAGGGATCCCACTAGAGGCTCCCCTACTGACATCTGCAGACCCCTGCCCCACCCTCTGCACAGGGGATAATCGACAGCCAGCAGGGTGGAGCTGGGCAGATGGCTGTGCTTCTCCCCCTCACTGCCATCTGATGACTCCTCCATGGCCTCGATCTTCACCTCAAGAGATTCTGTCATGACCTCTGCTACCATCTCTTTGCTTTCCTGCAACCCCAGTTTTGCTTTGGCTCCCAAGTTTAGGCTTCCCTGAGAAAGTAGGAAAGCTGTACCCACAGATATGCTTTTAGGGTAGTGCCAGAGGTAGCCATATGATGTCCCTTCAAAAAGTTCCCCTGGCATACTACTGGCGCAGATGGAACAAATCGACAGCTTGACCACCCCCTCACCACGGTAGCCACATCTCACACACCTCTCCTCAGCCTTTCACCTCCCTGCAGAATTCCAAAACCAAGTAAGCAGGGAGGTAGGAACTGTTGCATGGGGCTCCTCCTTGGATGAAAAACCTTTCATCATGATCTTCTAATAAAAACTCTCTTGATTGCTTTCAATCTGCCACTACACTGTAGATCACACCTCTGCTCTCCCTCTCATTTCCTTCTTGCTATGCTGGCAAAATGGCACCTCCTCACAGCTCCCTTCCAGACAGTTCCATGGAGCTGACCAATCACCAATGTCCTTTTACATTACCTGACACAAGTCCAGACTCAGAGGCACCCGGAGAGAGAGCCACATCCACGAGGAGCCTTCCAACATGCCTGCGGCCTACCATAGCTAGACCATCGAGCCAACAGGACCTGCAACCAGCCAGCACCTGGCAACATGCCATACAGGTATGGTCCACCAAAGCTGCCACCTCCAGCAACCCTGCTGCAGTCCTGCCACCACTACAGCAGCCCCACCACCAGGCTATTCCTTTTCAAAAAAATGGGTTGCCAGGACCCCTGCACCACAAAGGTACTCCGGTGCCTTTCAAACCTTTTACCTTCTGTTCTTTGTCTGCATCTCCATACACAGGTAATGAAAAGATTCTTCCCAGACCCAACTCGGCCAGAAAGCTCCTGCCAACTCTCACTCAGAGACCAAACACCCCTGCATCACACCGATGCTGCTCATTCTACGAGTGCTTGACCCCCCCTTGGGACACTGTCCCTACTCACAGCTGCCGACTCCTGATCTCCCCTTCTGCCCCAGGGCACCAGGGCTTAAATATCGGCCAAAACATTGCCACCCCATGGCAGTGAGGTGGAATGGCCTGAGTGTACTTACTAGACAAAGTGGCACCACAGACAGGAAGAGATGCAAGCCAAAGGCTAGTAGGCCCACCCCAAGGAGGTGGGGCTTAGACATACTTACATCATTTTTAATTTTTTTTTATAAAAACGCTTGTATTATTTTATTTGTGTCATCAATTTCCAACCAATATTTACAGAGATCTTCCATAGTGCTTATCTTTTTTTACATTTGTTACTATATAGATTGCAGCCTTTTTTAAATAAATTATTTTCAACATATTTTTATTTCTGTATGTAAAATACTGACTGGTGCCTCACTGGCCATCAGGCTCCCTCTGGTCTGCTCCAGCCATCTACCTCTTCCTTATATTTAGTAGCAACCTTGTGAGATAACGATATATATTTATCTTTTATATAGTTAGAATTATACTGTATATATATATATATATATATATATATATATATATATATATATACATTAAAAGCTAACATTCTTAAATTTTAATAAGTATCTTGTTCCTTTTTTACTTGTTACAGCTTCCCAATGTTGAGAATCTTTTTTTTCTTTGATTTCCAAACAATGAGCAACTTAAGGTTAATGACATAAGCATTTTTTAGTATTTATAGTCATGTGCTCATTATATATATATATATATATATATATATATATAAGGTGCTAGTACAGTTTGCATACATACTTTTGCTGCAGGTTTATTCTTCTTGCACTGTAAAGAATAACATGACATTGCTAAGTCATTGGAAATGTGGGCTATTCACTTTGTATCCTATCTTTTTCAAGTTAGGTGTCATTATTGTTGCGCACAGCGAATGCTTCTTTGTGTCTGATTATTTTTCTTGTTTTTTTTTGAGACAGCAGCAATTCTCATAGTCATTTGCTTATAGTTACTTCTTTAATTTGTCCTCTATGTTTTCTAACTTCCATTTTATGAAATCATGATTACTCTGTAATATCTGTCTATTGCACCAAACTTTGTTCTCCACTATTACTGTTTCTTATATCTAACCAGTGTTTATTTGTGTTTATAAACTGCTGTTGTTAATACACCTCAAATGTTTTATCAGCACTTTCAAGACACTTTTCGTGTAACAACATTTGCTCTCTGGTGTTATCTGCAGAAATGTTACCAAGGTAATGCGTGATGTCACCACATCAAATGGTTCCATACTGGTACAAGAGGAGGGCCTAATGAGGCACCCTCCACTGCACAGCCACACTACCATGAACTACTGAGGATAGAAGGAGATAAGCTTTAAGTAAGTGGAAACAACTCAAAAATACGAACATATGAACAAACAAAAATGCCAGCAGATTAGGCCATGAGGTCTATCATGTCTGCTCGAGATGCAGCTCACAGCTTGATAATGGCTGCTGCCCTCTCCCCTCTTCCATCCCTCCCCTGATTTCCATTCAGAGTTCCCATGGACTCTACCTTCCCTCCCTACCTGCACCCTGCCCCTGTATCTGTCCCATCTCTTCATAAAACCCCCCTCTGATTCCCTTGATATCAACTCCTCAGGTATCACATTCCAAGGCATCACCGCCCATTCATTGAAGTAAAGTTTTCTTAGATTTCTTCTATACTTCCCACCAACCAGTTTCAGGCTATGACCCCGCATCATATTTAATAGAAGCAGAAGAACTTAATACACAGCTGAGAAGTTTCATTGTATGCATAAGAGAGAAAGTAAAAATGACAGAAACTGTGACACAGCAAATAATACAAGAAAAATTGTTTTGGAAACGCAGGCTAAACATTCGAGGTTTAATGAAAGCAAAAGCTTAATACACAGCTGAGCGATGTAATTGTGTGCATAAAAGAAAAAGTAAACATGAGAGATACTATGATGCAGCAGATAATGCCAGAGAGCAAATGTTGTTACATGAAAAGAGTGTCTTGAAAGCACAGACAAAACATTTGAGGTGTATTAACAACAGTTTATAAACACAAATAAACACTGGTTAGATATAAGAAACAGTAAAAGCAGTGGACAAAGTTTGATGCAATATATATATTTTTTTATTTATCGAAATCTAGGATTACAAATACCTTTGAGCAGGAACTGCTCATTTACAAAGGTTCCACGTCGAAGGAATGGGGGTATACATACGTACAAAGGTCAACATAATAATACATAGTTACACAATAAAAAGAAGTAAGAGATTGAGGCTTAGGAAATTCCAGTAATTCAAAATGTGCCAAGTGTTAGGTAGCATGACATACCAGCCAAGGGCAATCTTAGAAATAAGTGCTGCAGGTGAGAGGGAAGGGGGTATGCAGGCAGGAAGGCCATTGTCAGAGGGTAGAGGGTGAGGGTAAGAGCTCTAAAGGGGAGGGATAAAAGCCAGGAAATGCCGGGGGTGGAAAGGGAGAGGGGGCAAGAGGGTAGGCAGGCAGAAGGGGGAAAGGCAGGGAGAGGTAGCCGTCAAGACTGAAGTGGAAGGCAGTGAGTGGTGGGCCCCTGATTAGGCGAGGCAGTCACAACGACTAGTTGAAATGAGAAGAAGTCAGAGTTGTCTCTTAAAAGGGCCAAGAGCAGCAGCAGTGAGAGTTTCTTTGTTGAGAGTATTGTACCACTGTGGTGCTCTGTGGGTAAAGGCCCTCTGGCCCATGGTAGTCCGGCATCTGGGGACAAGGAAGGTTAGTTGTTGTGAACTTCTAGTTTGCTGGGTGCTGTGGTGGTCAATGAGGAGCTTTTCAATGCCCGGGGTCATAACCCCGAGGAGGAATTTTTTGGCTAAGAAGCAGGTTTGACACTGTATCCGGCTGATGAGAGGAAGCCATCCTGCCCGAGTGTACAGGTCACAAGTTTGTGTAAGTCGGTCAGCCCCAGTTAGCAGCCTGCATGCTTTGTTGAGTGCAACTGTAATTCTGAGGTGGGCAGAGGCAGAGGCAGAGCCATAAATTGGTAGACCTTAATCAATGATGGAGATGACAGAGCTGTTGATAGCCAACTGAAGAGTGTCAGGAGTCATGCAGTGTTTCTGCCTGTAGAGCAGGCCTATACGGATGTTGGTGGCTTTGGCGACAGAATCTATGTGCTGATGGTAGGAGAGTGAGCTGTCCAATGTGACACCTAGGTATTTAAAATCAGGAACGTGTTCAAGTAAGGTCCCTGTTTGGT
Organism: Neoceratodus forsteri; assembly: GCA_016271365.2. NCBI lineage: Eukaryota > Metazoa > Chordata > Ceratodontiformes > Ceratodontidae > Neoceratodus > Neoceratodus forsteri. Next base: position 728,602,080 of record CM028138.1, on the reverse strand, counting down.
TTAGGATGGTGAGGTCATGGGATTTGTACTTGCTCCTGGCATTGTAGAAGGTCATAACCTTTGTTTTGCTGTAGTTCATGACCAGTTTGTGTGACTTGAACCATTCTTCGATGTGCATGAATTCAAGCTGTAATTGTTTCTCAAGGAGCTCTGCATTTTGGTGGTTGGTGAACATGACTGCATCGCCGGCGTAGAGCAGTAATTTCTGGTGTCAGACACTGGGAAGGTCGTTGAGGAAGAGGCTGAAGAGTAGTGGCCCCAGGATGGACCCCTGTGACACTGAAAGGACTGGCTTTTCTTCTGAGGTGACACCGGCAATCTTAACCCACTGGACCCTCTCCCCAAGATAGCTTGAAAACCAGAGCAGCGCTTCATTGGAGAGCCCAATGTTTGATAATTGCTTGAGTGGGAGTGGATGGTTCACAGTATCAAAGGCTTTCGTAAGGTTGATGAATACTGCCCCTACACAGTTTCCTTGATTGAGCGTGGTATGGATGAAGCCCATGAATTCTAATAGTGCAGTGGTGGTACTGTGCCCTTTTCGGAAACCATGTTGCTCAGGACACTGGATGTCGTAATTTTCCAGATACTTGACTAGTTGGTCTGAGGCGATGCACTCCAGGGCCTTAGACAATGGAGGAAAGATGGAGATAGGTCTGTAGTTGGAGTGCAGTGATTTGTCTCCACTTTTGTGTACCGATGTGACGGTCGCATGTTTCCAGCGAGATGGGAACTGGGACATCCTTAGTGATAGGTTGAGGACCTTTGTCAGGGGTTCAAGGACTTCTTCAAGGACAAGTGCTAACAACTTCAGGTCAAGGGAGTCACCGTTGTAGCCTGCATTGTGAATGGCCTTCCGAATATAGGTTCTGGCTTCATGCACTGGGATCTCCTTGAAGTAGAATTGTGGGGCAGGGTGTAGGAGAGGATTAGTTCCAGGAGGGTTACTACCAGAGGGGGCATCAAAGAAATTAGAAGGGAGGACACTATCCAAGTTGGAGAACGCATTGTTAAAGGTGTTGGTGATTGTGTACAGGTCAGATGTTGGTGTTCCATTTATGTTGAGCATGGTGGGTAGTGACTTAGGGTCCTTGCCTGTAAGGTCTTTCAAGTTACTCCAAAATTTTTTTCCATCACCCCAGGAGTTGGAGGGAGCTTCCTTGAAGTATTTGCTTTTGGCACTCCTAACTGCCCGCGTGCACTCATTTCTGGCAGCTTTATATTTATGAATATCCCCAGGTTTGGATGTTGCATGGGCACAGTGCCAGAGATGATCCCTATGTTTGAGTAAAGAGAATAGATCAGGGGTTATCCAAGGGTTAGCTCTGCCCCTGACCTTCAGCTTTTTGAGAGGTGCAAAGATATTGCAGGCTGCAGTGAAGTGGCTGATGAAAAGGTCTAAGGCTTGGTTTACATCAATGGCAGAGTCGATTGATGTCCAGTCCAGGTGGCTTAGGTGTGTCATTAGTAGCTCAAGGTACCCCTGCTTTAACACACTGGTGTGGATTATTTTAGGAAGGGGCTTAATAAATTTATTTGTCCAGATACATGTGACCGGTGAGTGGTCACTGATTCCATCAGGGAGCACTGAGACTTCTGAGATTCATTCAGGGTGATTAGTAAGGATCCAGTCCAGAAGTGTGTGAGACCCTGTCCTATAGTTGCATCTGGTGGGGATGGTAGCAAGCTGGGTGAGGTTCTGTGACGTGACAGCATCATTGTAGTTTCTGGCCTCCAGCGGTAGCCAATTTATGTTGAAGTTGCCTAGTACTATGAGCTCAGAGTTATGGTGTAATCCCTGTAGGCTTTCCAAGATGCTCATAAATCCATTAGGCAGATCTTTAGGGGGTAGGTACACAGAGGCAATGGTGAGCTCCTTGTTATGCGCCCCGAGTAGAACTTTAATAGCGAGAACCTGCAAGGGTGGTTTAGTATTTGAGAATGGGAAGACTTGACCCAGATAGGAATTCCTCAGGTAGATGGCACAGCCCCCACCTCATTTGGAAACCCTGTCCTGCCTGAATATAGAGTATCCAGGGATGGTGACTGCAGCGTCTGGTATCTTGGGGTTAAGCCATGTTTCGACAACAGAGAGTACATCAGGGCTATGTTGCTGGACCCAGGTTTGCAAGATGTCAAGTTTGTTAACGAGGCTGCAGACATTGATTGAGGCTAATGTGAGGGACCACCCCCACCTTTTTGTGGCATGGGGTGCTAGGCTGGTAGAACCCGGGTTAGGATGAACATTTCCAGATATCGGAAGTAGCATAAGTAGTATCCTAAGAAGGTACGCTTTAATCATTTTACAGATTAGTTTTGTTGTAGGGCATCTAGTCTTCTTGGCCTTGCTGGTCTGCATTTGCCTTGTGATATTGCAGAGCACAATATATAAAGCCATGTTCTCAGAGGTGCCACGTGATTGATGAAAAGTAATCAAACCCACAGGAAATGGTGAACTACCAGGGACCAGAAAACTCTTATTGTAGCTCAAAGACCCAGATGTGATAAATTCCTGAAGGAGTTAAATTCCTGAAGGTGATGAACATTAGCCTGGGGCATAGACAGATATTACAGAGTAATAATGATTTCATAAAATGGAAGTTAGAAAACACAGAGGACAAATTAAAGAAGTAACTATAAGCAAATGATTATGAGAATTGCTGCTGTCTAGAAAAAAACAAGAAAAATAATCAGACACAAAGAAATATTTTCTGTGCACAGCAATAACGACACCCAACTTGAAAAAGATAGGATACAGAGTGAATAGCCCACATTTCCAATGACTTAGCACTGTCATGTTATTCTTTATAGTGTAAGAAGAATAAACATGCAGCAAAAGTATGTATGCAGACTGCACTAGCACCCTATATATATAAGGAACACATGACTATAAATACAGCAGATGCTTATGTCATTAACCGTAGGTTACTCATTGTTTGTAAATCAAAGAAAAAAAAGATTCTCAACATTGGGAAGCTATAACAAGAAAGATACAAGAAATGTATTGATGTTTAGGAATGTTTGCTTCTAATGCTTTGTATATATAATTCATAACTGCATAACAGATAAATATATATCATTATATCACAAGGCTGCTACTAAATGTAAGGAAGGGGTAAATGGCTGCAGCAGACCAGAGGGAGACCGATGGTCAGTGAAATGCCAGTCAGTCTTTTACATGCAGAAATTAAAACACCAAAATCTGGCCAATGCAAAATCATGTACACAAATGCCTGCAGGTTGGGAAACAAGATCCCAGACCTGTGGACAACAATGACAGGCTCTAAACTGGACATAGTAGCCATTAGAGAGACATGGTTCACCAGTAACCACACTTGAAAGACTTCAGTATGCTGTACTATGTACTATTCAGAAGAGTCTGAGGTACAAAAAGGGGGGGAGTGTCCCTGTATGTCAATGAAAATATCAAAACTGCAGAAATCTGGAATACACATATGCAGCCAGATGAACTGTGGTTCACCCTAGAAAAAGGAAATGGGACAGCCATACGAACTGGGGTTGTCTTCAGGCTTCCAAACCAAGGGGAGGCCATAGATACATTACTGTTAGAAGATATACAAAACATGACAGCTAAACGGAAGGTTCTGATAATGGGAGACTTCAACATGCCAGATACAGATTGATCAATACCAGCAGGAACATCCACCAGAACTAGACACATAGTGGATTCCCTGCAGGGGGAAGGCCTCAAACAACTGGTACAACAACCCACAAGAGACAGGGTTACCCTAGATCTAGTACTGACTAATGGGGAAAGGATCACAGATCTCCAGGTAGAAGGTCACCTAGGGGCCATTGACCATCACGTGGTATGGTTCAATTTGGCCACTAGAACTAAATCATCCCATTCCAAGGCAAAAATATGGGACTTCAGATGAGCTGACTTTGATAAGATGGCCAACAGAGTAAAGCTAGCCCTGTCAAGAAGAAATACATGTGAGGGGGTACAGGCAAAGTGGGCAAGCATCAAGAATGCAATACTTGAAGCAGAATCCCATTGTGTTATGGAGAAAAGAAAGAGGAAAAGAAGGAGAAAACACTTTGGTTCTCAAAAACAGTAGCAGAAAAGGTCAGAGCCAAAAGGCTGGCCTTCAGGAAATATAAGGGAATGCAGTGAGACGAAGACAGGGGGGCATACCAAACTTCCCTAAGGGAAGCAGGGAAGGCAGTAAGGCAGGCAAAGGGCCAAACCGAGGAAACACTATCACTAACAGTAAAAGAAGGGGACAAGGCTTTCTATAGATACATTGGTGAAAGGAGAAAGTCCACAGGGGGTATTGCTAAGATCAAAGGGGAAAAGGGGAGTGTATGGAGGAGGACCAAGGAAAACTATCTATCCTAAATAGTTGCTTCTGCTCAGTATTTACAGAGGAGAAGTTAGGGCAGGATCCACAGCTCAGCACCACAGACACAGGGGGTAGGGAGGTGTGCACAAGTCCCTTCACAAAAGAAAGGGTCCTACAAGAGCTCACTAAGCTCAGGGTAGACAAGGCAATAAGACCTGATGGCATACATCCCAGGGTACTAAAGGACCTAAGGGTGGAAGTAGCAGAACCATTATCAGAACTGTTTAGTGAGTCTCTGAGCACAGGAGAGGTCCCAGAAGACTGGAGAAGGGCACATGTGATCCTGCTCCACAAGAGTGGTAGCAGGGAGGAGGCAGGGAACTACAGACCAGTTGTCTTATCTCAGTAGTGGGCAAGATTACGGAGGCACTCCTAAAGGAAAGTATAGCACAACACCTGGAATCCATAGGAGCACAGGATCCAAGACAGCATGGGTTTACAACAGGAAGGTCCTGTCAAACTAATCTCATAGATTTCCTTGACTGAGTAACCAGTGTGGTAGACCAAGGGGGTGCAGTTGATGTCACCTACCTTGAATTCAGCAAAGCTTTTGATACTCTTCCATATGGAAGATTGATTAATAAGCTGGGTAGGCTTGGGGTGGGTCAGAAGTTGGTCAACTGGGTGGCAAGTTGGTTGGCGGGCAGAAAACAGAGAGTGGTGGTAAATGGTATACAGTCAGAAGAGATGCAAGTCACAAGTGGGGTACCTCAGGGATTAGTCCTAGGGCCAGTCTTCTTCAATATCTTCATCAGTGACATTGTAGATGGACTGGAGGATAACGTTCATCTGTTTGCAGATGACACCAAGATCTGCAACAGAGTAGATGATCCAGATGGGGTGGTCAGAATGAGAAGAGATCTGGATAAACTGGCAAAATGGTCAGAAGAGTGGCAACTGGGGTTTAACTCAAAGAAGTGCAAGATCTTGCACATAGGGAAGAGAAACCCTGAAGCCAACTATAGGTTGGGAGAGGAGTTGCCGGCAATCACATGTGAAGAAAGAGACTTGGGCATCATTATCACAGATCACCTGAAATCATCCAAGCAGCCCACTAAAACAGTAGGTAAGGCTAGAGGGAAGTTGGGGTGTATTAGTAGGGGTATCACAAGTTGTCATGTCATGTTATTCATGGGAGGTAGTAATCTCTCTTTTCAAGACATTGGTTAGGCCCCATCTGGAGTACTGCGTGCAGTACTGGAGGCTACACCTACACAAGGACATTAACAAAATGGAGGCAGTCCAGAGAAGGGCAACCAAAATGGTGCAGGGACTGCATCAGAAAACATACGAGGACAGATTAACAGAGCTCAGTATGCATACCCTTGAGCAAAGGAGGGAGAGAGGTGATATGATCAAAACATTTAAACATCTTAAGGGCATTAACAAGGTGAAGAAAATCTAACATGTTTCTATATAAGAAAAATAAAAGGACAAGAGGACACAGCATGAGATTAGAGGGAGGCCCACAAAGGGGTAATATGAGGAAGTTCTTTTTCACAGAAAGAGTGGTGGATGCATGGAACGGCATACTTCAGGAAGTGGTGGATATGAATACAGTGCAGGGATTCAAACAGGCATGGGATAGGTATAAGGGAGCAGTACAGATGCATATGAATAGATAGGCCATTGACAGAGTTCATGCCTATGGCACATTGATAAGGTAGAAAAAATGGGCAGACTGGATGGTCCTTGGGGTCCTTATCTGCCGTCGACTTCTATGTTCCTATGAAATAACAACAGGAGGCCATTAAAAGTATGTTGAATATCATTTATTTCAAAAAAGACTGTACTGTATATACTAACAAATGTGAAAAAATACAAGCACTATGAAGGATCTCTGTAAATATTGGTTGGAAATTGATGACACAGATAAAAACATAATATAAGCATTTTCATAAAACAATTTAAAAATGCTATAATAAGTATGTATGAATGAATTGTAACAAAATAAATTTTTGATTTCAATTTATAGCCCTCCCAAAGAAGCCAGAAAATGAAACATTGGACCTAGCCACATATACTGAATACATCAAAGAATAAAGACTTTTAAAGAAAGACATTGGTATACAGAATGATTAATTCAGAATCAAAGTGACCACATCCATTTTTTTGTTTCCACAAAGTATTCCAGACATTGGTTCACTCCACCATAAGACAGGATTGAATAGAGAAATGAGCAATTACCCTTGAAACCTACCTTTGCAACATACAAACTTAACCTGGACAAAACTTGCATCATGCCCCTTAACCACTCAATAACTAAATCCCAGGCCCTACAGTGGGGAGGCATATGGTCTCCATCCAGCCTGAAATACTTAGGGATACAAGTTGCCACTGGTAAAAAGAAAGTATTTTCCCTAAACAGAGGTACACTCCTAACAACCATTGATTAAACATGACCTTACCAGATGGGTGACCTTACCCTTGATATTATGGGCCACAATCAAGTGACCTTACCCTTGATATTATGGGCCACAATCAATACTATTAAAATTAATATTTTACCCAGACTGTTATATCCACTTGGAATAACCAGTCTCTTTATTGCCACACAATGGTTTACTAAACTAAAAACTATTTTAACCTCTTTCCTATGGAATAATAAGACCCCACTCAAAGCCTACCACAAACTCACTGCTCTTAAATCACAAGGTGATCTTCAGCTACCTGATTTCTACCTATAATATATCGTCCTACACTCCAGGATATTCTTATGGTGGAGAGCCACTGATCCCACTAGCCCAGCAAGCTCATACATTCTGCTATGGCAACAAACAGAATTGAACATCTAGCCAAACTTATCATCAGAGATCTCATCCATATTCCTCATTCTTGGCTGCCCCCTACCCTCAGGCAAACCCCTACTGGTACTTACAGTATCACCTAATAAGTAGGCAATGACATAGACTTCTTAAAACACAACCCTCCTTAGCCTTAGACAAACTCAAACTAGGCAATCCTAATTTTAAAATCCCCAAAAAAAACCACCCCTGATACCTTTCTTGACACATCACATTCAGTGTAACACACTTGGACAAACTCAATGAGAATTATTCTTTAATTTCCTTCAACAGTTATACAATAACCAGCCACAGTAGAAAAACCTCTGTTTTCCTTCCTTCATTAACTCCACATGATAACCAATGCCCTTGAACTCAGGCCTTGGACCTTGTCTGACTTTTCCTCATGAGATGAGCTGTCTTCCCTTGCTACTCAATGCTACTCTACCTCACTCTCATTTAAAAAAAATTGCTGGTGATCTCCACCCCAGAAGAGCAAGACAACTGTTCCTATTGGAGAACCACATTCCCAGAGCAAGGGGACCCTAATTCAAGAAAAGCTATGTAGAAAAATCTGCATACATATATGAAATTTGATGGCTTTAGATGTATGCAGCTTAAGATATAGCTCACAACCTATATTTCACAGCTGCTAAATTGCATAAAATAGGGATCTACAATCACCTACAGTATTTGCACAAGATGTAAACAAGAGTCGGGCAATCTGAAGTATATACTCTGGGACTGTCCAAAAACAAAACCACTCTTGGACTCCATACAGAACAACATGGACCTCTTCTGGGACTAGACACAGCTTTTAGCCCAGAAATTTTTCTTTTGGGCCTTAACTTTAAAGAGCTGGTGACATGTTCAGGAGAACTTTAACAAAACCTAATATTTAGACACAGTCCAGCTTATATTTTCCATCAGTGCTGTATTCCTCCTTCCCATTATTTATTACTGAGGTTATCTATATGAAAACAGGATAAGAGTTTGTCTTTTCCTATTGCTTTCTTCCTATCTGAAGTCATAGAGCACTGCTTGTGACATCATAGTTACTCCCATGGCAACAGATTGTGATATCACAACAGAGGATTATGACTTGAAGTAGGGAGTCAGCTATAGAGGCAGATGGACTCTAAAAGAACTCTAAGGGATAAAGATCATATATTCATGCAAATTTCCTTAGTAATAAATAATGGCAAGGAAAAATATATAATATATAAATGGAATGCCACAGAATTGTACCTAATTATAATTTTTTTTAAAGTTTTCTTTGAGGCCTCAGTAGCTCTAAGTCTCTGGTATCTGGAAATTTAATATTTCCCTTATCTCAGCTATTGCCAAGAAAATTATCCTAAGGCACTGGCTTGATTATTCTGTTCCCACATACCAAGAATGGCATCCACACTATCCTACAGGCCCTGAAAATGGAGAAAATTATCAGTTCTATCAATAATCATATGCAGCAATACCACCAAAGGTGGGACACACTTGAAACCCTTCTTCTCAGCGGCTCAGCAGGTAGCACACTCACCTCTGAGGCCAGGAGATCAGAAGGCTGTGGGTTCTAGCCCCACACCAGCCACTTGGGTTAATATGCAGTGCAGCATGAGGGGGGTGCTGCAATCCTGAGGTGCCGTCTTTCAGATGAGATGTTAAACCGAGGTCCCATCTGCCTGTTCTGGTGGTAGTGAGTGTTAAAGATCCCATGGCACTTCTCAAAAAGAGCAGGGGAATTTCTCCGGTGCCTTGGCAAGATTTCCCCCCATTCACTAAAAAATACCAGCAACAGTTTAATCTGGTTCGAAGTCAGTTGGCATTCATCTGTATCCCCCTCCCCTGGGTCGTGCCTCAAAATAGGCAGAATTTGTCTACTGCACTTACCTGATCAACAATAACTAAATAAAATAATAAATAATAAAATTAACTAGGGTCTAGCCACCTATTTAGTATCCTTATGTCATCAACACTATTTTGAAGCACCTTCTACTGTTTCACTAGTATATTGTAATGTATGCTTATCATTTTTTTACCATCTATTCTTTCCTTATCCTCCCCAGATGTTAGGGAGAAGGTAATGTAGTCACTGTTTTTTTTGAAGTTTATTGTTATGTTTTTTGTCTCTTTTATGAAAATTCAAAAAAGTTTATGTAAGATCCCCCTCCTGTTGTGTTGTAAGCCCCCCTTCCGGTGTCCTCCTCCTACCTAGGCTCCAGCTCCCAAGAACGAGTGCAGAGGCCCCTAACTCCACACCACACCCCAACCACAACAGTTACCACCAGTCTTCAAGTATAGCAGGCTGGGGTGTCAAATGGCCCACCCAGGCCCTGAATCTCGTCCATCACATCTAAAACATGCTGCAACCCACTCTTTCTCTGAACTCCATCTCTCCCAACAAAAGCTCCAACCCTCCTTTTTATACCCACCGGTCACTGCACTAGTTGGGCAGCAGGGGGCACATGGAAACCAGCAAGACATCCTACAAGGGGACAAATATTGTAAGCCTCCAGAGGGAGCTTACACTTCCCCCAACACACATTTTTAACCCCTAGTGAACACCTACCAGTTGCCCAGTTTATTTATTTATTGAAAAGTTTCACCAGGAAAGCACACTGAGCAATCTGGGTTGCTTGTGGCCTGGTGCATCCTGGAGGAAGGGGTACAGAAGGAATGGAAACATAAACAAAAATTGTACATTTGCCAATGAAGGCCACAAATATAACATAATTCAGTTATACTATGTATAAAATAGTACCGACAGCAAAATGAACACAAAAAGACATTTGGCCAATGGAGGCTGCAGAACATAATAGAAATTCAGTTATACAATGGACAAAATTGTATAAAAAGGAAAAAATAATAATAAGCAGCAAAGAAAGCATCTAGACATATTTACATAACATTGTGCAGTTTGGATTATGAGACATAAGTGCAGGTCTAGAACATTATGTAAGTGCTAGTACATGCTAGTTGAAAGTAAACTAGGGGGAGGGTAAGCCAGGGGGTAGTAGACAGGTGGCAGGAAGAAAGCAGTAGTATGGTGTTAGGAGAGTGATCTGGGTAAGTAGGGGAGGGGTGGACAGCCAGATTTTTCAGCTACAGCCACTAGGAAGGGGTCACCTTATGGCTTAGGATGGACAGCTACTGCGATGAGTTAGAAGAAACTTAGGTGGGAGGAGAACAGCCTAGTTTAGGGATGAATGGGAATGTGAGAATTTAGGAGCAGGTGCAGTTTGGAGAGAAGAAGTTTAATAGTGCTGATGAGATGGATGCTATGGATGAGGAGCGGTGGATTTGTGGTGGGAAGGAGTTCCAGAGTTTGAGAAAATGCTGATTGTCTTATAGTGGTCTTGCAAGAGGGGACTATCAGAGTGCGGGAGTCGATTGAACAGAGGGGGGGTAGGAAAGTGAAGGGCTGAAGAAAGGTAGGAGGGGAGAGTGGCAGCCCAGAATTTGGATGTGAATTTGGTGCAATGGGAGAGTTGCCTGTTTTCAAGAGAAGGGAAGGCAAGAGAATGATACAGGTTACAGTGATGAGTAAGGGTGGTGTAATCCAAGGCGAAGTGACAGAAAGCATTGAAGAGAGTATCCAGTTTAGATAAGGAAGATTTGGGAGTGGTACAGTAGACTATATCACAGTAGTCAAAAATAGGTAGAATCATTTTCTGGACTAGTTCGTGCCTGGCCATCAGCGGTAGGCAACTGTGGTTCCTGTAAAGGGCACCAAGCATGGGAGAGCAGTTTTTTCAGGATGGCATCCACATGACCAGAAAAGTTGAGGTGTTGCTCGAGCCAGTCCCCAAGGTACCTAAATGAGGATGTGTTCTCAAGGATGCTCCCATCAATGGTATGGAAAGAAGGGAGGGAGGTTAGCTGAGAGAGAGTCTCTGCCTAGTGCCAAAGGTCATTGAGACTGCCTTCTTGGCATTGAGGATAAGTTGATGAGAGCTAAGCCAGTGTTGAACATTATTGAAGTCAAGTTGAAGCCTGGCTGCTGCATCATCAGAGGAGTGGCCACAGGTGTACAAGACAATGTCATCAGCATACATGTGTATGGAGGATGATGCACAAACTGTCGGGAGGTTGTTGAGAAAAATGAAGAATAATAGTGGGCCAAGTACTGAGCCCTGTGGCACACTGGTGGTAATTTGGAGTGGGGGGGACTGAATCAGCAATCTAAACAGATTGAGACCTACCTATAAGGTAGGCTCTGAACCAATTTGTGGCAGAGACAAATAGGCCAGCTGCAGTAAGTGTTTTCTATTAGAAGGGAGTTTGAGACCATGTCAGAAGCCCTAGTGAGGTCAACAAATATGGCAGAGGTGATTTGCCCTCTGTCCATCCTTGTTATGATTGAGTCAGTGAGTCTGAATAGGGAAGTTGCGGTTGAGTGGTTCTTCTGAAACCCAGATTGGAAGGGAGTGATGAAGGAAGAGTCTGAGAGATAGGAGGAGAGCTGGAAGAGGACAAGATGTTCCTGTAGCTTTGCCAGGACAGGTAAGAGAGAAATAGGGTGATAGTGGCCAGGAGAGGAAGAGTCACCACCCTCGGGGAAGAGAGAAGGTGATCACATATGTCCAGGCTGTAGTGATAGAGGCAAGGGAAAAGGAGAGGTTTAGAATGTCAGCCATGGTCGGCCCAATGGTGCTGAGGGTTGGGGTGCTGGATGCCACACCTTGCTTCATGCCGGCGAGCTGTGTTTGGGAGTGAGTAGGGGTCATCATGGGTCAGCGGGGGGGAGATGGATCAAGCATCTGATGGACTGCTCTCCATCGTCGGGGTGGGGGAACCTCAGTCACTATGCACCTGACCTCTAGCGGAGGTTGGGGGTAAGTGATACAGTGCCATAATTGCAAGGGCTCGAGAGGAGCAGAAGCCTGAGGTGGCACGCATGGGTGCGTGTGTGATTTGTTGGTGTCATTACATGCCGAGCTTCACAGAGGCTGAAAACTAGGGGGAAAATGGTGTCCTGGTTGCTATGGCTTGATGGCTGTCTTACAGGCACCCCAGCTTCAGAGGGGCATCGCCAAACTGGATCCCAGTCCTGGTGGGAGAGAGGTGGGCTCCCCACTGCTCAGAAGAGGAAGCTGGAGGACTGACCAGACAGTGGCTGGATCCACAAAAGGAGGATGCCTTGATGATAGGTGCCAACCAGGAAGCCAGCAAGAAAGAATGTAAGTAAAAAAAAAGGTCTGCCAGTGGAGAAGTGATAGCGGATGTGGATAGGTACAGTAATTTGGGGTCAAGACCATTTTAGGAGCTACCTTTGGAAGGGTTGAGCACAAGGAGTGCTTCCAGTGCTTCAGTTGGGGAGATTGGGGAGAAGAAGAAGGATGCAGCTGGATGGAGAATCAGGGGATTATTGGATGTGGGACATGGTTGGGGAAGGGGGGAGAGAGGCTAGTAGGGCTGAAGCACAAAATGTGAAATAGGAGTTGAATTCTGCTGCAACAGTAGGATGGTCAGAGATGAGGGAGTTGTTTACTTTTAGGATTGGGGTGGGGAGTTTGGATGGAGGGGAGAAAAGAGGTTGCATGACCTTCCAAAATTTCGAAGGGTTGTTTATATTTTCTTGAAAGGTGTCGTGGAAGTATTCTGCTTTGGTTAGTTGAATGTCTTTTGTGCAGGAGTTCTGGAGCATTTGGTATTTCTCAAAATCCCTAGGCAGCTTGGATACATTTTGGGTTTTCCACGTGAGAGCATGTGCTCACTGGCATGCCAAGAGTTCTGGAGAGACCCATGGGAGATGGTTTCCATGGACTCTGATACATTTTAAGGAGGGGCATGATCATGCTAGACTTTAAGGAAATTATCCTTGAAGTAGTTGAGGGCTTGGTCCATAGAGCTAGTGGTAGCTACGAGAGACCAGTCAATCTGGGCCAGGTCATTGTGGAGGGGGACAAGGTTGAAGGTTTTGAAGAAATGAGTTAGCAATATTTTGTGGTGGTCCTTTGGTCTGTGAATTTTGTGGATGAGGTAGATCAAGTGGTGGTCGCTCACAGCATCAGGGAGTAGACCAGACTGAGTGACTCAGTGAGGATGGGAGGTGTGGGCCAAGTCAATCAAGGAGTGTTTTGTGGAGTTATAGTTCAGTCGTGTTGGTTCTTCATTTAGTTGCATGAGGTTTAGGGCTGTTAACTCATTTTGTGTTTTTGCTAGGATGGAAGCCTTCCAATTTAGATTAAAATCGCCCATAATGTATAGTTCGTCAGCAGTGGTGTGATACATTATGGTGATAATTAGCCCAGTAGCAACTGCACAGTTTAGACCAGGATGGCAGTAAAGTCTGGTTACATAGATGGGGATAGAGAAAGGTAAGGATAACCTTAGTAGTACTGCCATATATGCTGATGGCATGGAAGATGATAAGATGGTGGTAATTTGGAGAGATGCGGAGGTGTAAATTGCTACCCTTCCACCTCTGGACGTACAGTCTTGGAGGGAGAAGGTGTATCGTGAGATACTGATAGAGCTATCAGGGATTTTTTTGCTTAGCCACATTTCAGATAGAATGACTATGTTGGGAGTCAGTGATGCAACTGAAGGCTGAAGCAGGTCTATTTTGGGTAAGAGGCTCCTTATATTAAGGTGGAGTGATTTAAGCCAATAGGGAGGGTCAGATTGGCTGGGGTAGTTGAGCCAAGGCATAGGTTAGTTGGTTGGGGGCCAGCAGTGGTGGCTGTGTCTGGATTGGGAATTATGTCACCAACAGATAAGAGTAGTAGCACAATTATTGTGAAATGGAGTTTATTACTTTTGTACCAGGGGTGAGAACCTGGGGAAAAGTGATGAGGGGGGGATTGTTTGAGGGTGGTGGCCAAGTTATTATTAGTCAAAGTAGGACATAAGAATTTGGCATAGACATGAGTGTTGCTACAGGGATGGATGGGAAGTGCAGCCAATTGTGGTAAGGGGTGGATGGAATCATTGCCAAGGAGAAGTTGAGATCAACTGCTGCAGGGAGGCAGAGGTGGGGGGAGTAGTACATCTGAGGGGTTAAGGACAGGGATGGTGATCGGGATAGGGTAGGGAAGAAGGAGATAAGTAGAAATGTGAAAGGTAGGCTAGGGGAGTGAGAAACATAATGATCTGTTTGCAAGCTACTAATAGAGGAGTAGATCTAGCTAGGAGAGGATTTCCCAGAGCTTGGAGAGAGGACTCCCTCTAGTGGTGGTGGAAAACATGAGCAAATGAGCAAGTTGACACTTAGAAAGGGAGGGAAGAAGTTTAGGGACAGAAGAGCAGGTAGCCGGTTGACTAGGAGTCTGAAAAGCTGCTTAAGATACTTAGTTTGCAACAGCAAAATGCTAAAACTAACTACTAGTACTTGCTACATAAAAATCAATCTGCACAGTAAATTTTAGCCTTCTTTGCACAGTCTATGCTGACACAGGCAGAAAAAGGCAGGACTTTCCAGAATTTAGCAGTTAGTTCAGGGCTTAATATAGCAGAAATTGTGATGGGATTAGGTCCAGCTGGTATGAATAATCAAGACAAAAAAAATATAGGGGGAGTAATATGGGAAAGCTAAGAGGGAGCGAAAGAGAGAGAGATAGTAAATGGGTTTGGAACTATATTCAGACAGTGACCAGGTGGCCAATTAAGGGAGGCAATGTTGGCTGGGGAGGGTTTAAGTATTTAATCGAGGACGGGAGTGGGTGGGTGGGCAGTAAAAAAATACACTCCTACTAATATTGCGAAATGTTTCAGAAGGTAGTTGTAAGCAGAACCCACTCTTTAGCTTGAATTCAAGGCAGGCTCCTGGAGCAGGCCAATTGGATCAGCCAAGGAGGCTGAGTTTAGACAATAGTGTGGGAACCCGTCACCAGGGTTCAGACTAGATGGCTAAGAGAGCAAGGCTTACTTGAGACCTGGAGGACGCGAGCAGGATAAGCTGAAAGGGGACAGTGGCAGGAGAGAATGCCACAGTCCCAGGAGGAGAGCACAGCCTCTTCAGGCTGTAGCACCTGATGTAATGGCTCTTCCTAGAAAGAAAGCACAAGGGGAGAGAAGGATTAGATAAGGAGTGGACTGTAAAATGGTGGGCTGAGGTCAGACAGGGTGTAGAGACAGTTTAACAGCAGGGGTACTCACAGAGACAAAAGGAAAGCAAGATCCGGGGAGGGCCTCAAGAAGTGAGGCAGGGTGGTGGGGGCGAAGGGATGCAGAAGACAGACAGCAGATCAGAGCAAGATTAGAAGTGGCCTAGGGAAAAAGAATGGGGAGGGAATCAAAAGTGTTTCAGGACTACCAGGCAATTCAAAGTGATTCTGTTGTGTAATTCCTTTCAAAAAGGCTGGAATCACTACAAAAACAGTCTGCACATTTTTAGAAGTCTGAGCAAGTAAGAAATTCTTGGCAACAGAGTCTAGTTAATTTGGGGTAAATTTGAACTAGACAATTATTGCTCGGCAGTATACCCTCAAGACAGTTTAACATATACAATACTGATCACACTGCATTAAAAAAAAAACTGAATTTAGTCTAAGCAGCAAAAATGAAATGGCTATAATCCCCAGATGTAGTCTAGCAGCAAACAGTAAAATAACTAAAATCCCAGTTGCAGTGTGAATAGCAAAAAAGTACAAAACACTCATAAAATACTCTCCTGTTTATTTATTTATTGAAATGTTTCATCAGGAAGGCACACTGAGCAACAAGTAGCTTGTCTCCCAGTGCAACCTGGGTTGAAGGGGTACAACAGGAATGGGACATTAAACATTCAAGTTGCAAGATCAACATTAACATACTGTTGTAAGGCAGGTATTACAAACAGTGTTACAACAGTGTTGCGCATAATAGATAGAAAGGTTCTATGTGATAACAGCAACTGCACGAAGGCGATCGCTATTATCCCGACCTAAATTATCGTAGAAAACAATTTTGGAGATATGCATAAAAAGGCTACCGGGAATTATACATGGGGGGGCTGTGCCCCCCTGCACCTCCACCATGGGGGGCTTTGTCCGCCGCACCACCCTAAATATAGATTCTCAACTCCAGGGGAGTGCATGTCGGGGAGGGGGGCAAATCATGGCTCAAAAAAAAAATTACTAAGTCCCGCAGCTGTGGGAAGTGCAAAAAGGAACACCCACCCCCAGTCCCAAACCCAGGACCTGTTCCGCCGGAGCCATGCATTCTACCCACCACACTACATGGTTGGCTCAGTGGAAGCAGGTTCCCCATGGGTCACATCCCTGTTGCCCATCCCTCCACATCCTGTCACCCACCCTTCCTTCCTGTCACCATCCTACTTTCGTGATCGATGCATTCAACATCCACCTACAGTCGCCCACGATGAAAGCGCTGTTATATGGGTCACTGTTATTATGGCCGCCCATATGCGGTCGCTGCTATCATCACATGCTACCAATAGAAAGAGTGGACAATTATAAGTGTTGGGTTAATAAGTAAAGAAGTGCTTACGTGAAAGAAAAATGGGAAAGGAGAGAGCAGGGTTAGGGTGGTGGAGGGGGAAGAGTTGTGTCCCTGGAGATCCCTTCAGGATGGGAGGAACCCTGCAAGGGGACTGGGGGAACCAGAGAGATGGTGATAAGGCAGTGTCCCAGAGAGACCCCTTCAGGATGTGAGGAATCCTGCAAGGGGACTGTGGGGCTAGACAGAGGGATAAGGCTGTAGGGATTTAAAGAGGGAGGAGAGAGAAGGAGGAGGTGTGACTTAAATGCTAGGAGGGGGAATAGGACCTAACCCAAGACAGGACCTTTCAGGATGCGGGGTACCCTGCAAGGGGGTTGGGGAAGGTGAGTAGATAGGGTTAAGAGAATGATAGGAGAGGGAGGGAGTGAGAACTGAACCCTTGAGGGGAAGAGAATTTGCACTTTTGGAGGGGATGGGGCCTAATCAGTAGTCCATCAGGATGCAATTGGACCCTGCTAGTAGTCATGGAAAGCCAAGATAGTGGCTAGATGGAATAGGGGAGATATGCTAAGGCTCAGTTGGACCCCTTCAGGATGCTGAGAACCCTGCAAAGGACTGTGATGGCCAGGGAGAAAGGAAGATGGGGAGGGGAAGGAGTGGAGACAAGACTAGGCACAGTAGGACCCCCTCATGATGCTGAGAACCCTGTAAGGAGGACAGCAAAGGCTAGGGAGAAAGGTAGATGGGGAGGGGAAGGAGAGGGGAGGAGACAAGCCTAGGCCCAGTAGAACCCCTTCAGAATGCTGAGAACCCTACAAGGGGACTGCAAAGGCTAGTGGGACAGGTAGATGGGGAGGGGAAAGGAGATGAGACAAGCATAGATGCAGTCGGACGCCTTCAGGATGCTAAGAACCCTGCAAGAGGACTGCAACTTGAGCGAGATAGGAGGGATGATGGGGGAAGGGAGTAGATGAGAGATACAAGCCTGGGGGGGGTAGGAGAAGGACCCATTGAAAGCATTCAGGTCCCTTACATTCTGAGAGAGATCAAGGGAGGCCAGTAAGGGGGAGCAATTTGGGGGAAGTGGAGGAGAGCTAGAAATTTGGAGGGTGGGAGTTCACAGGGTAAAATGAAGGTGACGGTAGAGGGGTAGGATTTTTCAAGGACTTAGAAGACAAACTAATAATACTGCAGAAATGTTTCAGAAGGCAATTGTAAGCAGGACCCACTCTTTAGCTTGAATTCAAGGCAGGCTCCCAGAGCGAGCCAGTCACATCAGCCAAGGATGCTGAGTTTAGCCAATAATGTGTGGAGCCATTGCTAGGGTTCAAGCATGGCAGCTCAGAGAGCAAGGTGTACCGTAGACCTGGAGGAGGTGAGCAGGTTGAGCTGAAAGAAAACAGTGGCAGGAGAGAATGCCACAGTCCCAGGAGTAGGGCGAAGCCGCTTCTGGCTGTAGTGCCTAATGTAATGACTCATCATTAGACATGGAGGAGGCAAGCAGGTTGAACTGAAAGGGGATAGTGGCAGGAGAGAATGCTGTGGTCCCAGAAGGAGGGCAAAGCCACTTCTGGCTATAGTGCCCAATGTAATGGCTCCTCCTTAGACCTGGAGGAGATGAGCAGGTTGAGCTGAAAGGGGACGGAACTGGAGAGAATGTTGCGGTCACGGGAGGAGGGTGCTGCCGCATCTGGCTGTAGCAACCAACCCAATAGTTAAATGATGGAAGATATGCACTCTCCCCTCCCCCCATCAACCATTAAGCAGCACTGGCACACCACCACAATGTTGATGAACCAAAAAATAAACCCAGGGTACTACCCACTACTACAGTACCTTCCTGGGGGCCTAGAAGACCCACCACTGCTTTCCCTTGGATGGATTGCCAGGTACTAAGGTGGTGACATCCCCACCCCCTCAACTCTAACTAACTTCCCTACACAATGCTGCTGCCACCACAATGGTTAATACATAAAGGCACTCACTTGCACAAACTAATGACTAACAAGCAAGGGCACCCAACAGGGGTGTCAAATAGTTTAATGTAAAAACACTTACTTTACTATGACTTCTTGCATGCTAACCATGTAATTTCCCCTGCTATCTGATCACACACACAGACACACACACACACACACACACACACACACACACACTCACCAGACAGCCCCATTCTCCACAGCACTCCAACCCCACGAAGGCCTCACATACTACCCCTGTTAGCAATAAAACTACACAAAATTATTAACATTTTTTGTTTCTTAGGCATAAACTTTAATCCAGTCACAAAACAGTCTGCAGACATGGGGAAAGAGAATCCCAAGTGCAATTCATAGCCAACAATAAGGAACCACCTAAAAATCAAGACAACCCAGCAATTGAACAGAACAACATTGAACAGCAACAGTCACTTTAACATAACAACTTGAACAGGGGGAGCTGACATTATTCACTATAAAGTACAGTCCAGAACAGTCCAGAGAGCAGCTTATAGCAGTGGCAGTCTCTGAGGGGTTGGGAGCCTCACTTCTACTGTGGCTCAGAGGCAAAATACAGCTTTGTATCAGGTTTTGTGACTTCTTCACCAAAGGAGTCTTTGCAGATGATGTAATACTTGGTGCACTGTCCCTCTCCATCCTGGACCATGACAAAGGTCTTGAAGAGTGTCAGTCCTGTCAACACCATGGAGGTGCACATCTACTTGGCCTTCTGGATGGTTTCCTCCTGGTGCCCTCCCACATCCACGGCACGTCCTCTACTCTATTGTTTCACCTTATCCAGATTTCATTGGAATAGACAATCCTCGCATCTCTCCTCTATAATATCCCAGATGTGTTCACTTAGGTAGGTGTATGACTCCCCTGGGTATTCCTTCTGAATCTGACTCCACACCCAGTGCTCAGCCTGTGACCACTCTGGAATGCTCCTAACACTGGTAAGGGGCACAGTACCCTTCAACAGCCAAATCCCAAAGTGTACTGACAGTAGTGGGGGTCAGAGGGTCTGAGGATGTCCATATCCTTTTGCCTTTTCTGGCAGACTTGATGCAGCCTGGGGACAGTATCGGGATACTTCAGGCTAGGGAAGCAATAGAGCCTGGGAATATCCTGCTCAAATAAATTGAGTCATTAAACGTAAATGACCTGGAGCGGTCACCAGCAGCAGGAGATATGGCATTCATCCCCTCCATCTCCTCCATGGGAGTGCTGCAATCTCCTTCCAAGTGAACCTCCTCAATATCCACATTTGGCCTCTCAGCTCCTGCTACTCTGGTGGATGGTCTCAAAATGGTTTTCTTGGTTCCTGCCACTGGGGTGGATAGTAGCTTAGGCAGGTGGTCCACTAGAATCAGATACCCTGCCACACCACAGCCTCTTCCTGTGCCATGAGGAGGGGCAGGATCTGATGGGGGAGAAGAGCTGGAGAGATGGCTGATGTCTTTGACCCCAGAGTTCAACTCCCTTGCAGCAGATCATACCTTCTTCCAGTTCTCCAAGCTAGAATTGCCAGTGATCATTAATGCTGATATGGTGGTCCAACTCCATGCAGGCTAGTAGGGAGGCACAGCCTGGCCCAGAGGAGGCACTCCACTGCTGACACAAGTCAGGCACACAGGCAAAACTTTCATGTGGCTCCCAGAATGGTGGCAAATTACACACCTCTCCTTCATACTGCCCTATTGCACCACCTCACCCAGCCATGAGAGGAGAGAGGCAGGAACAGTCACCTCCTTGTTTCCCTCTGATGAAGCCTTGGACATTCTCCCTCTCTCTTTCTCTCTCTCTCTCTCCCTTCTATAGCTGCTCAGCTTATTATTTTGTTTGTTTTTCTCTGCTAGTTCACAAGTTTCTATAGCTTCGCTCTGACTGTGGCACAATTTCCACTGTCCCACATCACAAAACAGCATCACTTCCTTATGCTCTGATCCTCTGCCCTCTGAGAGCCCTCTCCCATCCAATGGAATCTGTCCACCAATGTTCTGCATACATTATCAGTAGGCAAACAAGTCCACCATGCCACATGGTGCCAATTCCTAAGGCGTGAAGACTAACAGCCAAAGATGGCGCCCTAATGAAAAAGAATGTCTTTAAAAATCCCAGGCCTCCAATTCTCCCATGCTGCAGCACTTAGAGCTCCTAAATGTCTGAGGAGATGGCTAATCCACTGCAAGCATTGAAGTAATGATTCTGCAAGCAGTGCAACAGCATGGAAAGAGCTGAGTGTGAAATTATAGACTAATAAGGACTTTAGAGACAACAGGAGAAGAGCATGGGGTAAAAAACAGTTTGTAATTTCCCTTATTTGCTGGAAGGTCAAAACATTCTTTTGTTAGAAACAAAGAACCTTTAACGAGACAGTGAACATTGTTTAACAAGATGAAGAATACAACACTGCTTTATGAGGCCTGATAAAGTGGCGTCAGCTACGAAACTGTCACCCAAGTCTTTAGTGTGGACTTACTGACAAATAAAAGCGTTTGTGTGCTTGACTAATATAACTTGTGTGTAGTGGAGTTCATCCTATATTATTGTGTTGTTTGACTTGACTGCCCCTGTAGGGTGAACCAAATTAGTTATCCTTTAGCATGTTTAGGGCAACCTGAACCAGCACAGACAGGGTGGTACATGCTGCCAGAAACAAAGTCACAGAAATATAGCTCATACCTGGGTTCTACTTATCGGCACACGTGGAGTGCAGGTAGTTCATTTACTTCGAGGGTACAGGCAGCTGCGGGAGCAAAGCGTAGTTACCAGAATAACAGCAGAGATGGAATCAGTCCATCGTCCACTCAGGAAACAAAATGCAAAAGGACAGATTTAATTGACTCAAAAAGGTTAAAACAACAGCTCCATGGCGTTAACTGAGTGCACATATATGATTTTAGCAAGCACATTTCCTGGCGGTCGAGGCCTGCTCTAGCAGCATTAACTCTGCAGGGATGTTTATAGCAGATTTCCAGGAACTGAATAAGGTTCTTTGAAGGGTAGCTTCACTGGAACCAAAACAGGCTCCTATCTGTGATTCAGCAATGTATTTTTCATGACAATCTGATGGCTGCAGCATTTCCTTGCAGCACCCCACTTTTCTACTTCTACTCCCTTCATATAAACTCTCCAGAGGCACATTTCTGGTGCATGGAAACCAAGAGCACCCCATGGAGGATCACACACCTTGGGCTACTCCCTCCTGACTGTCTCTATTGTACAAGAAGAAATTGGACAGCAAATGGGGCTCCAACTCAGAACACAAAACCCCAGTCTCCCAGTCCATACACAGCAACAGGGCACCTGAGCCAGACAACAAAGGAGGCACTATAGGCCAGGGCCAGGGACTAAGAAGCAAGGGGGCTGCTTGAAAAGACTGATGCCTTGGGCTTCCTGCAACCTCCGACCTGTCCCCACAACTAGAAAGGGGTGACTATAGAGCAGGCTCTCACTTCTCTGCTCCACCATGACCTGGGATCCCACCACCAGGCCATGCACCAGACCAGGCTGCTCCCCTAAACTTCTCCACTAGACCTCTTTGCACTCAACCCAATCCAGTGCCAGAGTTTAGGGGTGGGTTGCTCTTCCTATCTGGGCTTCAGCTCCTAAGGATGAGTGTAGAGGCTCCAAACTCCAGACTGCACTACAACTGCAGCAGTTGCCACAAGTCTTCAAGGGCAGCAGACCTGGGTGACAAATGTCCCACATATCCCCGAACCTCAAGCCTCATGGCCAAAACAGGCCACAACCTGCTCTGTTTCCTCTCTCACTCTTTCTCTCCGGTCTCTCCTGCCAAACGCTCCATTCTTCAATTTTATACCCACTGGCCCCCTGCATCACCCTGGCCAACAGGGGGCACCTGGACACCAGTAAGGCATCCTGCCAGTGATAAATTTAGTAAGCTCCCAGAGGGTGGCTTACACTCACTATCGGTATTTAAAAAGAATGGTACAGTGATGACCAAGTCAGCCTTCCCATGAACAACATGATGGAATGGGATGAAGACCTGCCTTTATTAATACTGTCCACCATTGGTTGATTGTCAGAGAAGACTGAGATGGTCTGTAAAGGCCAAAGATGGCCCCACATGAATGCAACGTTACGGTATGGTAAATTTCAAATAGAAGAGATGTCTTTGAAAAGCCTCGAAGAGTGTATATATTGGGGGCCTGGAAGCAGTGGACCAGGATTGTTCAAAGATAGCTTCAAAACCATGATTTAGAGATGCATAGGTGTATATCCTGAGATGAAAATTGGAGATGGTTCTTTGTAGGACATAAAGCATCTATTCCAGCAGGATAGAAAATGGAATCACATTGCTAGATCAGATTTGGCTGCAGCAGTAATGGAGATGTGATGGTGCAGTTCAGAGACAGGAGAGGCCAATGTCAGAAGGTAGGAAAAAAATCGACCACTTTGCAGAATAATTCTCAGTGTAAAACTGACATATTCCAGAAGTGAGAGCAGTTCATGTTTGATACAAGAGGAACAAATGGAAAAAGATTCCACAAAAGCTTGAATCCTGTGCAGTTCGTCAAGAGGTAATTTAACTGTGATGCAATTTGTATCCAGTTTGGTACAAATAAATTCAATACTGTAGATGGTCCTAACATTTTCTCCCCAGATAGAGGCCATGCTAATTTCTGGAAGAGATGGACAACTGCATAGATGCCACCAGCAGGAGTTAAATCAGGAGGCTTGATTAGCAAGAAATCATCTTGAAGATGGATGACAGCTGGATGATGACAAACATTGTGCAATAGCCACCAAAGCATCTCAGAAAACATGTTGAGTATTTTAAACTGCATTTATAACTAAAGGTCAGTTGAACAGCAAAGTAGCAAAAATCTTCATATTTAATGCCACATACTGTAGATGCCACAGAGATGGATGGGCAACAATTTAAATGCATCTGAAATGCCCGTTTTTGAGAACCAGAAGCAGGGGTCAAATCATTTAATAATTTTAATGGTGTCATTAATGTGAGCATAGGAGAGAGAATTCTCATCACATGGAATCAATAAATTGATACTAGGAATGGTCATCAATTGAGGTGTTGATAAGTCAATGATTAGTCTCTTCTTGCTGGAAAATTTTCTGGTGACGACACCAATTGGACTGATCTGATAAGTGGGAAATGGAGGATGCAGAAGAGTACCAATGAGGAACCATTTTTGTAGTTCTTTTTGCAACAGTTGCTGAACGACTTCAGAGTCTTTCAAGGTGGACTGCAAATTATGACATACGAAGGTGTCAGAGGGAGATACTGCAATCAAATCAACTTTATTTTTATAGTACCTTTCAGAACCAAGGTGTTGTACATAAAACCAAATACATCAAATATAAATAAGATTAAAAACAGGCACAATAAGAACAGATCATCCATATTTAGGGAAGGCTAAAATAAATAAATACATTTTTTAACTCAGTTTTAAATCTACCGCTGGTCGGGCATTCTCTTAACTGATGAGGTAGAGAATTCCACAGGGCTGGAGCTGAAAAAGAGAAGGCACAAGAACCAGATGTCTTCAGTCATACCCTGGGAATCTCCAGCAATCCCTCATCAGTGGATTGGAGAAGACAGAGGTGGGAGTAGGGTACCAGGAGATCTTGCAGGTAACCGGGTCCCTGATCATGTAGGGCTTTAAAGGTTAGCAAGCCAGCCTTAAAGGTGATCCACCACTGAACAGGCAGCCAGTGCAGCTCACGGAGCACAGGTGTAATATGACTGGTCTTAGAGGTCCTAGTCAAAAGCCTGGTAGCCGCGTTCTGTACTAGCTGCAAGCGGTGGATATCAACCACTGGTAGCCCTAGGTAGAGGGAATTGCAGTAATTAAACAGGTCATGACAAAGGCATGGACCAATGTTGGAAGATCATCTGGAGGAACCCAGGCAATATTTCTCAGATGGTAAAAAAAGGATTTGATGACAGCTGACACCTGAGATTTTAGTCAGACCATCATCAAAAATAACGCCCAGGTTACGCACCCGGTCTGAGGAAGTGAGCGGTATACCGCCAAGTAACAAGCCTGATGGTTATCCAGCTCCCAAACCTGCCCCCAGATGACCTGGGTCCACTACCAGCACTTCAGTCTTGTCTGGATTCAGTCTCACCCAGCTGGAGCTCATCCAGGTTCTGATCTCAGTAAGGCAATTATTTGGCACAGAGAGTGCATCATTCTGTCCGGGCAGAAAGGACATATACAGATGAGTGTCATCTGCATAACAGTGAAAACTCAGACTGTATCTCCTGATGATATCTCTCAATGCAGCATATACACTGAAAACAACATGGAGGCCAGAATGGAGCCCTGCAGGAGTGAGCACCAGAGGAATAAATTCCAGTGGCAACTCTCTAAAACCTGCTCATGAGGTATGAATGGAACCATTTAAGGACTGTACCAGACAGCCCACAATAGAGCCGCAGGTGCTCCAGCGGCACACCATGGTCTACAGTGTCAAATGCAGCAGACAGATCAAGAAGGACCAGAATGGTACGTGCCTTTTGATTTCTAGCCATTAGGAGGTCATTCAATACCTGGACAAGAGCAGTCTCCATGTTATGCTTCTTCCTAAAACCAGACTGGAGAGTATCATAGACATTGTGAGTTGTAAGATAATCATCCAGTTGCAACTCAACCACTTTTTCAATAACCTTACAACAAATGGCAGGTTAGAGATAGGCTGGTAGTTGAGGAGACAGTCTGGATCCAAGGAGGATTTCTTAAGGAGTGGTCGAATGACCACCTGCTTGAGGGAGTCAGGAAAGATCCCCCCCTCTACAAGGACTTCCAGACAATTTCAGCAAGGATCGGGCAGATAACATCTACACATCCCACTAAAAGGGGTGTAGGGCATGGATCCAAACTACAACTGGTTGAGTGCAATGTCTGGACTATCTTCACAATGTCTGTGAATTCCGCCACAGAAATCTGACCAGATAGATCTAGTGCATGCCACTTCCTGCCGACCGCTGCAATCCCTCGTAGGAGAGGTCGGACTGATGCCAGACCTGATGTTGGCAACCTTATCTGCAAAGAATCAAGTGAACTCCTTTCAACTCAGCTGAGAAAAAGCTTCTCTGGGATGGAGACAGATTGGATTGCACAATCTGTCAACAGTCCGGAAAAGCTGAGCCAGTCGATTCTGTACAGTAGAAATCTCCCTGGGCAAGAATTCTGCCTTCTTATGGGTGATTTCTGATTGATAGCCATCATAATGTGCCATCAACCTAAGCCTGTCAGCATCATGGCCAGACTTCCACCAGGCTCTCTCCATCCTTCGGCCGACTCACCTCAACTCCTTCAAGGAGCAATCAAACTAAGGGCTCCTTGGGTGAAGGGCAGGAGGCCAAACACAAACAGGAGCAATCTTGCCCAGAGCATCTCCTAAAGCCTTATTATGGGCTAGTACGCAATCATCTGGACTCATGCATTCACCCGACAAGTCTGATAGGTCCAACACCGCCGATAGGTCACTAGGGTTAACCCCCCTTAAAGGGCAGTACTGAACTATCTCCATAGGGGCAGACCTATTAGGGGGGGCCCTGAAGCTGAACCTTATGGAGTGATGGTCAGACCAGCTGACCGGTTCCACCCTCAGATCAGCTATCTCCATACCCAAAAGAAAGATCAGATCCAATGAATGACCCCTACATGGGTCGAGGAGGTAACTAGAAACATAGAATTTGACGGCAGATAAGGACCGCTTAGCCCACCCAGTCTGCCCATTTCTCTACCTAATGGATAAGCCACAGATCCTAGTTATA
Organism: Neoceratodus forsteri; assembly: GCA_016271365.2. Taxonomy (NCBI): domain Eukaryota; kingdom Metazoa; phylum Chordata; order Ceratodontiformes; family Ceratodontidae; genus Neoceratodus; species Neoceratodus forsteri. Next base: position 728,575,796 of record CM028138.1, on the reverse strand, counting down.
GAAACATAGAATTTGACGGCAGATAAGGACTGCTTGGCCCACCCAGTGTATGGCCCAACATCATCATCAGCTGGAGGAGATTTTGACTAAAATGTGAGAGTTCATCATCAACCCAGGCATTGAAATCCCCCAGAACTATTCATCTGGGGGACCTCAACACCATGTCGATGATGAAGTCTGCTATCTCCTGGAGGAATCTCCTCCATCTCCTGATGGACGGTAGATGGTAGACGAGGAAAATCCCACAACCTACACCCTCTCCCAGGATATATTTGAAGGATCTGGTACTTCCCAATGGCACATCCAGCTCAGTCTTAAACATAATGGCCACACCTCCACCCCTATGATCCAGCCTTGGACGGTGTATCACCGAGAACCCGGCTGGAGTTGGCGAGGCCAGTACAGGGCCTGCATTTTCATCCAGCCAGGTCTTGGTGATGCAAGCCAGATCAGTTGTTACAACAAGATCAGGTATAATAGCTGTCCTGTTTTTAATAGATCTGGAATTGCATAATGCCGACAAGGTAGGATGACCTGTTGGGGAAGACCTCGGCACCTGCCCACTAACATCGGAGCCCTTGGGTATGGAGACAAGACAAGGAAGACCTCTATCCTGACTCCATTTCACCCCAGGGCATCTCCTGAACCCCATGACTCCAATCTACTCTCCCCTTTCAAGTCCCCCACCAGGTCCAGCTCTCCCCCTTCTTTTACACTTTCTAAGTATATCCAAAGCATGACACCTAAAATAGGTGTTGGAAGACAGCGGGGGACATTCAAAGGGACATAATTCCCTGAGCCTGGTGGGGGAATAGTGCCCGACCATCGCTAAACCTCCCCAACACATTATGATGCTATGTAAAATGGTAAACAAAACTAAATAGGCTAATATCAAGAACACACCCCAAATGAAACAGATAAATCTAATCTTAATAACAGTACTCTTATACCCTAAGCCATAAGAGTTAATAGACAAAACAAATTAACTCAATAAAAACAGAAAAGCAATACCAACCCACCCCAAAATTTAAAACCTCAAAAACAACAATCCAAAAGATGGCCACAGCTCTAGATTAAGTTACTTATTAATGTCCAGTAAAATATATTATCAAAGGTCTTTTGCCAAGTCCTTTAAAGTTTATACAACAATGGTAGCTTTCACCCAACCTTTATAAGAATGTCCAGGAAATGTGTCCCTCTCACTGCCACAAACTGAATTTAACAGGTGTTAAAGTCCACCAAGGCTCTCTCATTGCCTCCAAAATAAAAATAATAATTACAGTACCTGAAGATGAATTAGTCCAGAATGAGATGAGGAGTAAAGCAAACCTGTTGAGTGTCAGACCAAGAGGAGAGAGGCTTTGGATGTAAATGTTACTGACCCCAGCACAGCTCGGAGACAGGGCCTTTAAAAGAAGAGACACCCCACTAAGTCTACCGATGTCATCCAGTAAAACTAGGAGACAGCAGCATGGCAAAGGAGTGAGAGAAATAAGAGAAATACAATTAAATAAAAACCTACCGCCTCTCAAATATCCAAATAATTCACTCCTCCTCTCTCTCTCTCTCTCACACAGAGTGTGGGGGATGGACAAAATAAAATAAAATAAAAATAAATAAACAAATTAAAGACCTAGTAATTTAGTAAAGCCAGACATGAGATATTCCACAGATTAGCAGGAAGGATGAGAGGCTAGTGCTTGAACTAAGGCTTGTAAATTTATAGGAGCCAAAGGGTGCAGCAATTGTTACTGTTTAGACTGAGACATTTTGTGACAAATGAATCGAGCATGAGCATCATCACAGAAACTGCAGATATGGAGAAACTGGCACCTGGAACCTGAGCAGCCTTCCTCATTAAAGTTATTGCAAATCAGTTTGCCTCCTATGTACTGTGTTTAATTTGTTTTCTTCATTTATCTAAGTTGGAGCAAAGAAAGGCATAAGGATTAGAAATCCTGCGGGTCAACCATCAAGAAAAAAAGGAAGGTGGAACTGTACCAGCTGCTAAATCCCTTCTACCTGGCATGGAAGATGAGGAGACATCAGACACTGTCAAAGAGCAGAAGGAGGTAAAGTGGGCAAAGGAGCCACACAGCGGGCAGGAATATACGTGCTGGCAGCAAAATGATGACAGAACAGCTTGTTATCCAGGATAGCCCAATTCAGTCTTGTATTAAAATAGGCCAGTGCAGCTGCACCTTTTGAAGAGAAAGACTGATGGTAATCATAGAAATGCATCCCTCTATACCGAATGCCTAGATCAACCAAATTCTTTGTGTTTAGAAGGAAAAGTGCAGCAAATGACATCACAATATAGGCTGAAATCAAGAATGAATTCAGATATAGTAAATTTGTTCATGAGTCCATGATCTTTTGACTTCAAAATGATTAAAACATCTCCACAGGGTACTGTTCTGTTTTCTATGGTGTCATGGGCTGAGATGAGAAGAGATATCAGGTTTACATCCTTCCCACCTAAGATATCCTTGTGGAGGTGACCTGGGATAAGGTAAATATGAGATATAAATGGTGGAGGTGTGGCTGAAGAAGAAATACCTGAATTTTGACTGGTTGGCAGACCAGAGATAGATGGAGTGCTTATAGATGACAGCACTAGATGGAGCATTATCATCTTGGATATGGTTAGAGGACAAAAGAATAGCAGGTGTTGCTGAGCTTGAAGCAGAAGTAGGTTATGAGGGAAGGCAAGCTTCAAGGGAAGTTATGCAGGATTGTAACTCTGATACTGAGGTAGCAAACTGAGCCATAAATTCTCAAAGTTCAGAAAAAGCAGAAGCTGGTTGTAGGATGGGCTGGATAGGAGCAGACTGCCCAGATGGTTGAGAGTTAACTGATATGAAAAAATTGAATAGCTCCTGTTTTCGAGTGCAAGCTGAATGAAAAATACCAAGTTTTGCAATTCAGAATCAGCCATGGGACAGTCCAGTCCATTATGGAGTATTTTGATTATATTTGGATGGTGGGAGGAGTTATTCCCTCACAATGAATCTTGGGCAAAGACCTTCCATGAAAACAAAGTAAAACTTTACTAAAATAAGTAAAACTTTGCACATAGTCATTGAATTAGTAGGGGCACCATCTGCGGTGACCAATCTCTTTAGTAGAAACAAAATATCTGTTGAGGAAAGGCTGTCAGTGCAAGATCAGCACAAAGACAGTCTATATGTATGCAACCCATGCCCTGGCCAAGAGCAGCATCTGGAAACCAGAACCTCCTAACTTGTGTCGCAGACAAGGCAACAGGCCATAAGTTGACAAAAACAATAGGCATCACCCCTTGCTCTGAGGCGAATACCTGGCTCAGCAGACTAAAGGGGTCAAGGGTTTAGGGTACAAAATAACATCTATATTTACTCCAGTTTCTGGGAGACAGGTGCCAGGACTATGCTAGGTCTAACATCTGATGGGGCACCATAACAATCCACACTCAGGAAGCACAGGTGTAATGTCCACTGCTGAAAATTTAGATCGTACAGTATGGCTATATTCTGACAAGTTGGAACAGGCAGAATGGGCTGGTCCCCCAGGTTTGTATTGTAAACACAGAAGCAAGACTATTTTCTTCTGGGACAACAAACTATTTAAGCATTTTAGAACAAACTTTTCCTCACACACATTTCGAACTGTCCATCCCTCTGTACTAGGAATTTCTGAACTTTTACTTTTCATCAAAGTGTATATACTGTGGCAATGACATCCATAAATTGTGCCCCGTTTAACCTGATGTCCATATGTGAACCAGTTAGCCCTGACTGAAGAATCAAACTGGGGTTATGCCCAATCCTATCTCATGCCCAGTCTCTGCCATTCCTTCTGGGTTACACCAGAATGGATCCTCCATTTCCCCATGAAATGCTAAAGGACTCCCGAACTTTAAGCTTAAACATTCAGCACATTTTTGTGATGAAACAGGGGCCCTAACAGGTGCACTCTAGCCTTATCTCTGGGCACTTATACCTCCAACCAACCCCTAAGAACAGTGCCATAAATCTGTACTCACAGCTTTGTTTGTCCCTACTGATACAGACATGTCTTTCCTTCACAGGTAGTTTGTCATAGCTTCAAAACAGATACCCTTCATTCTGGGCAGCTGAAACTCTTCATGATCTTCAAGAGATTGCCCCTTGGATCCCCTGAAACACAGTCCAAACCACATTTGTATGTGGAAAATGACCTACTGGGGTCCTGCAGATGAACAGTCTCCACCACTTCTTCTGCTACTGTTGGGTCTTACACGCTAGGGTGAGAAACCGCCGGCATCCTTCACCCAATCTCACACTAGACTGGCCAGCACCTCCACACTCTGAGCCCTGCTGCTGGCTCAAAGCGTGTCTTCTCACTACTACTGAACAGTAACTGACTGACTCCCATCTGACCATTTTAAACCTTCCCCATCGCAGCTGATTCCAAAGCGGCTTATGCTGCTGTGAGAATTCTAAATTACATAATTCATTCTTTGCTCAGCCTAGCTGAGTAAACAATGATGTCATCTGTGAAGAGCTCCTAATAAGCTCCTTACATAGCTACCCAATACTTCCTAGAGATAATCTGATGGGATTCTAGTAACCCCAAGGGACTGGGTGGTTACATGTATCTTTTCACTCCTCCTCACTTCTGCGGCCCCTCTTTTAAGCTTTGCAACCAATGCAAATCCCACTCCCTTGTGCTCCTCCTTTCCCTTCTGCTTTTCCTGTTGGGGGATAAGAACATAAAGCCTTCCCCCATCACCATTTTAACACTGATTTGGGGACTAGAAAGTGGAAGGGACTATGATGTAACTGCTCTCCCCCCCCCCAGAACTGAAGGTTTCAGGATATCTGCTCCTGAGCAAATCACTGCACCAGCAACTGGCTCCCTTCAGGGGACCCACCCTGAGCAGATTTTATGGAGTTTTTTGGAGGTGGATGTCTCAGCCAATTGGCAGTCAAAAAAAAAAGGGTGGAGAAATCCAAAGCTGAACAAAGGACAGAACAGTGTTTGAAAGCACTGCTTTTTTTTAAGCTGGAGGGACACTGAATTGTGGACTGGAGAACGGAAGGGATTGTGATGTGATCACTCTCCCCCAAACTGGAGGTTTCAGGAGACCTGCTCCTGAGCAGATCACTGCACCAGCACTGGAGACTTCAGGGGAGCCTCCCTGAGCAGATTTTCAGCCCATGCACCCTCTCCCACCTCCACAAAATGGAAGGGAGGAGCATGTTGCCATGTCCATGGGAGGATTGCTTAGGTAGCTGCCAAAAATATGAACATGTGCATTTAACTTGAAGATTGGCAAGTTAGATTTAGTGGATCTGGGTAACTTAAAATTATGAAATTATTTCTAAAACTGGATAAGAAAATTGGGCACATATGCATTTATAGTTGACAGTCTTGACAAGTCAATTAGGTTTGATCATGGCAATTTAATTAAGGGCATATAATCTGAGCTGATAAGAAAATTAAAGTGGTGTTCACTGTTGTTCAGTGAAAGCAATCTAATAGGGGTCTAAAAATGTGGTAGAAGGTTTGAAACTGAATCTTGAGTTTACTAGGGCACATGTAGGAGTTGTTTTAGAGTTGATAATCTTGACAAATCAATTAGGTTTGATCTGGGCAATTTAATTAAGGGCATATGATCTGAGCTAGATAAGACAAGCATTTGTCAATGCTGAACGTTCGCTTGCAGGTATTTGCAGTGGTATTTGGCACTTGGACATGGCTTAAAAAAATCAGTGACAAAGAAGTACAAGCATTTGTCAATGCCGAATGTTGCTTGCTTCTATGTGCTGTTTAGGTATTTGGAATTCATTGGAGTGCAAATATTGAAAATTCGCGAACTTACGAGCATGCGTAGGAACTGCGCAACGCACGCTTGTAAAACAGTCATTTTTAGGAATTTTTTCACCAAATTTTCAGCACAACCATTTCAAGATCTCTGTCCATGAACAGTGTCACTGTGATTTTCTTAATGTGTCCCATACATTGATTTTCAATAATCGACTGCCATTGTGCGCAAATATAGCTGGAAACACGCTTAAGCAGAATGTGAAAATGACAGCTGTACTGCTCATAAGGAGGTGTGGTAAAATGGCAATGTTGAAAATCTGTAGTGAAAATATTGAAACTCGCAAACTTACAAGTGTGCATAGGAACTGCGAACGCATCAGAAAATTCATTTTTTGGAATTTTTCACCAAATTTTCAACATAGCCATTTTAAGACCTCTGCTAATGAACAGTGTCACTGTGATTTTCTTAATGTGTCCCATACATTGATTTCACACACCGACTGCGCCATTGTTGCTACATAGCGGAAACACATTTTGGGCAGGATGTGAAAATGACAGCTGTACCACTCATAGGAGGTGTGGTAAAATGGCAATTTTGAAAATCTGGAGTAAAAATATTGAAAATTAGCGACGTCACGAGCATACAGCGCCGCGCTAAATAAAACAGTCATTTTTAGGAATTTTTCACCAAATTTTCAACATAGCCATTTTAAGACCTCTGCTCATGAACAGTGTCACTGTGATTTTCTTAATGTGTCCCATACATTGATTTCGCACACCGACTGCGCATTGTGCGCTACATGAGCGGAAACACGTTTTGGTGAGATGTGAAAAATGACAGCTGTACTGCTCATAAGAAGGTGTGGTAAAATGGCAATGTTGAAAATCTGGAGTGGAAATATTGAAAATTCGCAAACCTACGAGCGTGCGTAGGAACTGCGCAACGCACAGCTCGTAAAACAGTCATTTTTAGGAATTTTTTCACCAAATTTTCAACATAGCCATTTTAAGACCTCTGCTAATGAACAGTGTCATGGTGATTTTCTTAATATTGTCCCATACATTGATTTCGCACCGACTGCGCCATTGTGCGCCACATGGCAGAAACACATTTTGGGCAGGATGTGAAAAATGACAGCTGTACTGCTCATAAGGAGGGTGTGGTAAAATAATGATATTGAAAAAATCTGGAGTGAAAATATTGAAAATTCGCGAAGTTACTTAAGCTCATGTAGAAACTGCGCAATACACGCTAGGAAACAGTCATTTTTGGAATTTGTGCACCAAATTTTCAAATGGGGTTTTGGGACCCCTTCTCATGAATGATGTCACTGTCATGGCATTATTCAGGCCCAAAGGGTGGTTTTTGTGCAGAGACTGCTAGTGACTGTAAATCACCCTTCAGGCCCGAATAACACCAAGGACAGTGAATCATTCATGAGAAGGTCCCAAAACCCCATGTTGAAAATTTGGCAAAATTCCAAAAATGCCTGAGATATGCAATAAAGTTGAAAACCCCTATCTAGCCCATTATACAGCTTACCGGCATTCCTCAGTTCATGGGTCGGCTTTGAAGAGTGCAGATGTGTTCCAGGTCCACAGAAGATTGTCGCACCAAGCTCGGAGGTAAGGTAATGGGTGTGGGTGGGGAGGTGGTCTAGTAGGGGTGGGTGCGGGTTGTGGGAGGAAGTGAGAAGCGCCCGTGGGACCGCTTTCAATTTACAGGTTTAAAAAACAAAAAGACGACGTAGATATTTGCCATGCTGGGGTGGGCCTTGCATGGCAGAAGGATGGCTGGGGCCGTGGAGCTGACGGGATTGGGGCACCCTGTCAGCAGACGACACAGGACGGGAGGTTTGCCAAGCTGGGGTGGGCCCCAGCATGGCAGAAGGATGGCTGGGGGGCCTGGAGCCGCGGCAGAGTTGGGCACCCCCATTGGCAGATGACGTGGGACGTTGGCCACGCTGGGGTGGGCTCCCAGCGTGGCAGCAAAGATTTGGGGGGGGCGGCGTGACGCGGTGCTGTGTATGACAGCGGAGGTTTTCTTTGAAGAGAAGACCACCACTGTCATACACAGCACCACATCCAATTGGTGCAGGACTGCCAGGCCTGCTCAATGGAGCAGGGGATTGGAGAGCAGGGGCACATCTCCAAAGTGTCCCATTCTCCCAAGATGTTCCTTGCGCATGCCTACAAGCAAACGTAAAAAGGGAAGTGGTTATCCCTCTGTACAGACAGTTGGTGAGACCCCTTATGGAATACCGTGTGCAGTTTTGGAGACCCCATCTACGCAAGGACATAGCCAGGATGGAAGTAGTCCAGTGGAGGGCAACTAAAATGGTGCAGGGTCTGCATCAGAAACCATATGAAGAGAGACTGAGAGAGCTAAATATGTATACCCTTGATGAAAGGACGGACAGGGAGGACATGATAGAAACTTTCAAGTACCTCAAGGGAACCAACAAAGTCCAGAAGGGTAGCATCTTTCAGAAAAAGAGATGTGTAAGAACAAGGGGGCACAATTTAAAGATAGAGGGGGACGGCTCAGGGGTAATGTGAGAAATTTTTTCATGGAGAGAGTGGTGGATGCATGGAACCGCCTTCCTGGGAGGTTGTTGGGTCTAAAACAGTGTGGGAATTCAAACATGCATGGGACAGATACAAGGCAATTGTAGTGGGGGGTTGCAGGAAGTAGGCTGTTGGTTAACTAGAATCTGCAGCTTATCCAATAGGAAGGGAAATGAGCAGACTGTGTGGGCCAAGTGGTCCTTATCTGCCGTCAAAGTCTATGTTTCTATGCTTCTAAGGGACGTTGTTCTCATCCCTTCAAAACTACTGACTAGTATCTAACACATTAAATTGTAATGCAGAATTGTGATTGGACTAATCCTTGATTATGTCAGCATAATGGGATATTTGTCTGTCCAGGTACCCACTCCCTGACAAAGCACTACTGTCACTTTCTCTCAATCTCACTCAAGTGCCGGTTTTCTAGTCTGCCAGGTTTCATTCCCTGATGAAGTTATTACCTGGCATACAATATGGATGGGCCTATACCCATACCTCACCCAGGACCGATACAGACTTACACAATACTGTATTCTAAATAATCTGTATTATACTCCGGTAAAATTGGCCTGAATGAAGAGGTTTACCTCTAACATGTGTACTAGGTGCAATAAAGAGGAAAGCTCGCTTCTTCATATATTATGGTCCTGTGAAAGGATACCCCCATTGTGGAACCAAATAGAATCTGCTCTGGATCCTTTGTTGGGCCTTCAGGGCCTTTTTCTCCCCTATCATATGCATTCTGGGGGATTACTCCAGAATTCCGGTGAAAGAGAGACGGTTTCATATGGCTTTAATCTCTATGGCGGTCAATAAATTAGTGCTTAGACACTGGACTGATCAAGTTACCATTTCCTGTGCCGAATGTTTGCATGAAATATCATTTGCACTCCACCTAGAACACTTAATTGCGAGTGTGCGCCATCGCCTCTCATCTTTCAACAAAAAATGGGGGAAGTTATATGCTCTGTATTTATCTTGATATGACCTCTCCGGTTGTCTTCACGAACCTCTCCTCCCTCTCTAACTATATCTCAATGATTTCTCTTGTTGTCCCTTGGCTAATTTTAGGATAATAAAGAAAGGAGAGTGCACCGCGGGTGGGGGGGGAGGTGAGGGGGACTTGGGGAGATATTTTAAGGCTTCTGGACAGTGTACACGGATGGTACAACTTTCAATCCTTAAACTTTGTTTGCACTGTGATATGCCTAATAAAACTTGTTGAATTAAAAAAAAAAAACAAAGCACTACTGAGTGAATTGTGAGGGCACCTGGCACGGTGTTGGAATTGTCTGTATCACAAGCATCACACATATGTGTTGTCATACATCAAGCTATTCGCAATACATTTTGCATTTGATGTTTTTCACTGGCATTCACTCCCTTTATTTTCTTTTTGTAATCAATTAGTGCAGACCTCCAGTGTGCTCCTACCCTCATGGGTGTAGGCAGGCATACTCCAAGCACTCCATGATGTACAAATTTATTTAAGGAGGGGTAGCAAATAGGCTTTGAACTTCTTCCTTTTTCCATGAAAACTAACAAAGAAAATACTGAATCTTTCTGTAATTTTATTCATAGGAATCGAAACTAGAAGGACTGGTCACTAATACTCTCTTTGCATCCCAAGGACAATACAACTTTACAGGCTCTGGGCTGGTATGTGGGTGTCTTAGGGAACAATGCATGGCATTTGTATTTACCCATGCATGGCAACAACTACTGTCATGAGATACAAAAGTTGTATTTATTGTGCCAAATAAGGCAACAAACACGGACCTGGTATACATTTGTATATTGTCTGGTTACACCGTGGGGGGGGGGGAGCTCACCCTAACAAGGGGTGGGGTGGCAGTGAGTCCACTTGGTGTGCATATCTGAAATCCCTGGCTACATCCCTGCCTGCCCTTGCAACCACTTGATCTGCTCCCAAAGTTAACATGCAGAGTAAGGATCAACACTGTGCTGGGTCTGTTTAAATTCTACAGGTTTTGTGTAACTCCACCCATGGAACAGAACAAGCCACCTGATTGGTGGATTCATGCCTGGAGGAAGGTCCAGTCATCAAAAAGGGTCTCCATGTGGAGCTGCTGAAGTGTGGAGGCACTTGGTGTAGGGCAAAGGCTGTAGAAAACACATGCTTCCCTCACAACCCCCTAATATGCTCCTGAAGTTGTCATGCAGAGGGAGGACTGAGGCCATGCCAGGCCTGTTTAAATTCCACAGGCTTTGTGTAGCCCACAGAGTAGAAGGAGCCTCTCAATTGGTGGATTCACGTCTGAAATAAGTTCCAGTCATCAAAGAGGGTTCCAGGTGCTGCCACGGAAGTGTAGAGCTGCTTGGTGTAGGGGGAGGGCTGTAGACAACACAGGCTGCCTTCATGACCCCCTAATCTGTTCCCAAAGTTGAGGTATAACCTTTCACACAGTTCAAAGGGCTGTCTGAAAATGGGGCTATCTCATTGCAGCGTGTAGGGACTATGCACTGCGCTGACACATGGGTATTGTTTTTTTCAAATGAAATTCACCTTCACTCACCTGCTGAAACCCCACCCAGGTCAGAGATAGGTTTCTGTTTTTCAAAATTTCCATCCTGACTAAAAAGTTGTATCGTGGTTCAAAGGTCAGAAAATGCTGTTGTACCCTTCTGTGGTACAAAAGTTTTTTTTATTAAAATGAAAACTAATGCCACCTGCTGTTTTACTTTAATTTCCCCCACATGCACAAAACCTGGTCACAGAACCTCAGTAACACAAAGTCTTCTGTTTCATCATTTTGAAAAACAGAAACCTACCCTTCACTTGGTAGGAGTTTCAGCAGTTGGATATGAGTGGATTTTATATTATTTTTAAATACTAAAAAAAAAAGACTGAGGATTTATTAGAAATACTAAACAAAACAGCATTTTTTTGTTTTATATTTCAAACCATATACTATACAAAATAACACATGGGCAATCATGCACAACTCAGTGCTGCTTCCATCTTGGGTTCTGATGACAGCAGGGTCATCTTGAACTTTGATTGTGAGGTCTGTATGATGTCATTAGAACCCCTCAATGGAAACGAAGCCTTGTTGTGCATGGTTGTCCATCCATTATTCTCTTTTTAGTTAGGATGGAAATCCATGCACAGGAGGTAACCACATACTGTAGTTGTTGAGTTTACATTTAAGCAGTTATATTAATTTCAGACAGCGAGCTAGCACTTTAACACCTTGCTTACAGAACCATGGCTTCATTAAACAGGTACTGTAGCAGAAAAGGAAGGAACATGAGAGAGAAAATATTTTTCTGACGAAGCTACAAACTGGGATTCTTAATCTTTGTTTCAATTCACCAGGCAGACACCTCGCTTTCAAGCATAGCACTTTCCATATGCTCTCTAGCTGGCTGTCAGGCAGCCTAGCATTCTACGTGGCTGGTATTCTTCCTCTGTCTCAGAGCCTGAGTGGTGTTTCCCCCTGCAGACTCCAGCAGGCAGCAGCGATCACTCCAGTACCTGCTAGTCCCTGCAACCAAGGATGACACTGTCTGAGGAGCTGCCCCTTGCTATTTGTTTTTGTTCAGTGGTTGGGGGATGGAGAGGAATAGTGGAGATTTAGGATTGCCTGCCTTGCAGGAGGTGAGGTGGGGGTGGGGCAACATGTCTGTCGAAACATCTGAGGCAGCTAATGTATTCCATACAATGGGAATCACTGACTGGAAGCCCTTCAAGCAGTGAAGAGCAGGTAGGAAAATTACTATACCTTTTTTGTTTTAAACAGCACTGAAAATCCTAGTGGTTTATCGAAGCAACTGTAAAACTGTATCTACTGTCTACCTGCTGCCATGGTGTATATGCAGATTAGGTTAGAGGGTCTCCTTCTGTGGTCTGCCTCAATTAAAATCAAAAGGTTTCTTTGTAGTAAAACTGTGACATTTCCTATTTAAGGGACAGTATGTGCCAAACTAGTATTGCTTCAACCTGGCACCACAGAGCACTAGGATAACACTCTTCATATAGGACTATTAGGCTAGCCATGTCTGATACAGAGAGGTACAAAAGCATCGAAGATTTAAGAAAATAAATAAATAAAACTGTTTGCGGAGTATAGACTCGTCATCTAGTAAGCAAGCAATTTTCTTTTGCAATAAAAGTTTATTGAAGAAAAATTTTGTTTACAATACAAGCACCATACAGTGCATTACATTGTCCAGAACATTTAGCAGTTGCTTCCATGCTATGTTTGTAGCACACATATTCTGATAAAAAGGGGAGGGCAGGAAAGGTTTTGAACTCCATACAGAAGGGACATGGGGTTGGGGTAGACACAGACAGCTGACAAGGAACACTGAAACAACATGGGGTTATTTCAGCACCGGGATGGGGAAAGTAAGTTCATCATACCTACTTAGTGCAGACTTTAGAGGGGTCTGTGAAATAAAAACATACAGTGTGCAGCTTGCTCTGTATGAAGTAAAGGAAAACACCCTGGGGAAATAAACATCCAAAAGCATTTGGACAGTTCATTGAAGAGTAACTGACTTAGCCCAGCCATTTGATCCAGAACAGACTGGCCTGTTCTGTTCTCCAGATGTTAATTGATGACAATTGTGCAGAAAATACTACTGATCACAAGCTCATTTCCAGTGGTCTATTCATTTATTGATTTATCAATTTCATTTTGGTGACCGGGTAAACCCACGGGAACCAAAGGTCCCATTTTTAGGGGCGACCTGGAATATTAACAAATGAAAAAACAACTAAGGAACAGAAGTACACCAAGCCATCATACAAGTAAATCAAACGGGAAGATGTCTGGAATCTTTGATATTGAAAAGTGGTGCACTAAATACAAAAATAGCGGCACAGCAATATATTCCAGTTTTTAACATACAACAACAAGCATTTGTCAATGCCGAACATTCACTTGCAGGTATTTGCAGTGGTGTTTAGCATGTATGGTGCTTTACCCTAATGCCCTGTACGATTGCTGGAATTTGCACAATAAATTGTCAGCATGACCTTTTTGTTACCCCCACTGTGCGCTACATAGGCGGAAACACGTTTTGGGCAGGATGTGAAAAATGACAGCTGTACTGCTCATAAGGAAGTGTGGTAAAATGGCAATGTTGAAAATCTGGAGTGGAAATATTGAAAATTCGCAAAGCTAGAGAGTGTGTGTGGGAACTGTGCAATGCACGCTCGTAAAACAGTCACTGTTAGAATTTTTTCATCAAATTGTCAACATTGGCATTTTAAAACCTCTGCTAATGAACAGTGTCACTGTGATTGTCTTACTGTGTGCCATACATTGATTTTGCACACCGACTGCGCCATTGTGCACTACATGGGTGGAAACACGTTTTGGGCAGGATGTGAAAAATGACAGCTGTACTACTCACAAGGGGTGTGATAAAATGGCAATGTTGAAAATCTGGAGTGAAAATATTGAAAATTTGCAAACTTACGACGTGCGTAGGAACTGCACAACGCACGCTTCGTAAAACAGTTATTTTAGAATTTGTTCACCAAATTTTCAACATAGCCATTTAAGATCTCTGCTCATGAACAGTGACTCTGTGATTTTCTTAATGTGTCCCATACACTGAGTTCACACAGCGAGTGTGCCATTGAGCGCTACATGGGCGGAAACACTTTTTGGGCAAGATGTGAAAAATGACAGCTGCAGTGCTCATAAGGAGGTGTGGTAAAATGGCAATGTTGAAAATGTGGAGTGAAAATATTGAAAATTCGCAAACTTACGAGCGTGCATAGGAACTGCGCAATGAACACTCATAAAACAGTCATTTCTGGGAACTTTGTCACCAAATTTTCAACACAGCCATTTTAAGACCTCTGCTCATGAACAGTGCCACTGTGATTTTCTTAATGTGTCCCATACATTGAGTTCGCACACGGACTGCGCCATTGTGCGCTACATGGGTGGAAACACGTTTTGGGCAGGATGTGAAAAATGGCAGCTGTACTTCTCATGAGGAGGTGTGGCAAAATAGCAATGTTGAAAATCTGGAGTGAAAATATTGAAAATTCACAAACTTACGAGTGTGCGTAGGAAATGTGCAACGCACACTCGTAAAACAGTCATTTTTAAGAATTTTTGCCAAATTTTCAACACAGCCATTTAACACCTCGCTGTATCACACCGTGTCACTGTGATTTTCTCAATGTGTCCCATACATTGATTTGCACATCGACTTCGCCATTGTCGCTACATGGGCGGAAACATGTTTTGGACAGGATATGAAAAATGACAGCTGTACTGCTCATGAGGAGGTGTGGTAAAATGCCAATGTTGAAAATCTAGAGTGGAAATATTGAAAAGTGCAAACCCAGAGTGCGTGCGGGAACTGTGCAGCACGCTCGAAACAGTCATTTTAGGAATTTTTCACCAAATTTTCAACATTGCCATTTAAAACCTCTGCTAATGAACAGTGTCACTATGATTTTCTTACTGTGTCCCATACATTGATTTCGCACACCGACTGCGCCATTGTGCACTACATGGGTGGAAACACATTTTGGGCAGGATGTGAAAAATGACAGCTATACTGCTCACAAGGAGGTGTGGTAAAATGGCAATGTTGAAAATCTGGAGTGAAAATATTGAAATTCGCAAACTTATGAGCTTGCATAGGAACTGCTCAACACACACTCATAAAACAGTCATTTTTAGGAATTTTTTCACCAAATTTTCAACATTGCCATTTTAAGACCTCTGCTCATGAACAGTGTCACTGTGATTTTCTTAATGTGTCCCATACATTGATTTCGGACACTGACTGCGCCATTGTGCGCTACATGGGCGGAAACACGTTTTGGGTGAGATGTGAAAAATGACAGCTGTACTACTCATAAGAAGGTGTGATAAAATGGCAATGTTGAAAATCTGGAGTAGAAATATTGAAAATTCACAAACCTACGAGCGTGCGTAGGAACTGCGCAATGCACACTCATAAAACAGTCATTTTTTGGAATTTCTGCACCAGATTTTCAACATGGGGTTTTTGGGACCCCTTCTCATGAATAATGTCACTGTCATGGTGCTATGCAGGCCTGAAGGATGATTTTGCACAATGACTGTGCAGTGACTGTGAAATCACCCTTTGGGCCTGAATAACGTCATGACAGTGACATCATTCATGAGAAGGGGTCCCAAAAACCCCATGTTGAAAATTTGGTGCAAAAATTCCAAAAAATGCCTGAGATATGCAATAAAGTTGAAACCCCCCATCTAGCCCATTATACAGCTTACGGCATTTCCTCAGTTCGCAGTAACGCCTTTGAAGAGTGCAGAAGTGTTCCTGGTCCACCGAAGATCATCGTGCGAGTCTGGAGGTAAGTATGGGGTGAGGGGTGGGAGGCTGGTGCGCAGGGTGGGTGCAGGTTGGAGGGGGCTGGGAGACGCATCGCGGGGACCATTTTTATTTTACAGGTTTTAAAAAAGACAATGTGGGACATTTGCCACACTGGGGTGGGCTCCCAGCATGGCAGTAGATGGCTGGGGCCAGGGCTAACGGGGATTGGGCACCCCAGCCGACCTTGAGGGCGTGGAGCTGGCTTGAAGTTAGGCACCCCGTCGGCAAAAATTTGAACATTTTGCCACGCTCGGGTGGGCTCCCAGCATGGCAGCAGGATGGCTTGGGGGCCAAGAAGCCAATGGGGAGTTAGGCACCCTGTCGGCAAACAACGTTTGCCATGCTGGAGTGGGCTCCCAGCATGGCACCAAAAGCACAGAGGCGTCATGATCTTGGAGGGGGATGCGTGATGCGAGGGGACGGCGTGATGTGGTGCTCAGTATGGCAGCGGTGCTTGCTTTGAAGCAGAGGAACACAGCTGTCATACAGAGCTCCTGCACCCATTGTTGCAGGGACCGCCATGCCTGCTCAACAGAGCACTGATTGAAAGGAGAGGCACACCTCCAAAGTGTGCTACTCTCCCAAAACGTTCCTTGTGCATGCGCGCACGCGAACGTAAAAATGACAGCAGTGTTCATTGTTGTTAAGTGAAGGCATTCCAAAAGGGGTATAAAAGTGTTCTGGAAGGTTTTAAACTGAATCTTATGTTTTCTAGGGCACATGTAGAAATTGTTTTATGCTTTATGTTTATGTAAGTTAGCAAAAAAAGGAAAATTAAGTAGGAACAGGAAATCAAGCAAAATGTGGCATACAAAGGGAGGGTATGCAAGGACAGCAATGGAATAAACTGGAAACAGGTGGTGGAGTAGGAGTGGGGGGAGGCACAGGGAACAGGAAGAATTTAGAGGACCTGCAAGGAGTTGGAGAATTATGAGTTGCAATGGATGTGGAGCAGTGTTTTTTCTGGACATGTTATGGAAAATCGGGGGATGCCCAATATGTCAAAAAATGGGTCAGCTGCAGGCTGAAATAAGTTGGGTATGTAGAGAGATGGAGTGGAGAGTAGTTAGATGGAGGGAGGAGTAAAGGGGAAACAGATGTAGAGGCAAAGCTACAGACTGGGGTGGGGAGCGAGAAGGCAGGGAAATAAGGGGAATGGGTGGAGGGATAGATGACAGATCAGGATACAGGGAGGGAATTAACTGGAAGGAGGGGTAGAAAAAGGGGAGGAGGCAGGGGAAAAGCTAGGGACACATGACATGGGCAATGTTCTTGGGCACAGACAGGCACACAAAGGAAGAAGTCTTAAAGTGTCAAACAGGTTCTCACCATTGGCTGAGATGCAGGAAGAGAGGGATCAAGAGGAGAAAGCAAAAAAAAAAGGGGAGCATGATTTGAGATGCAGAAGTAATAGAGGGGGTGAGGCAGTGAGTAGAGTAAGGGGTGGAGTAAGGAAGGCTCCAGCAGATGGGAAGAATTCATGAGGGGTAGGGGGGACCAGAGGGAGGAAAAGGAGGGAGGGAAAGTATGGAGGACACTGAGCGGCAGAGGGAGGAAACCAGGAGGAAGGAAACACTAACAGGAGAGAAAAGGGGAAGGAAAGAGGAGGATAAACTGGGAATTGTAGGGGAAGGGGAAGCAGGAGGGAAGGGATGAGTATATGGGGAGAATTGGGCAATATGGGGTCAGGAGAGTAAGTTCAAGTATGAAGAAAAAGGAACGCAGTGAAGGGGATAAAGAAGGGGGCACTCAGGAGATCACAGAGATGGAGAGTACAGAAAATGTTATGGACTTTGGGGACTACATCATAAAAGTAGTTCACTGGCTGAGAAAGGGAGTAGCCTATAAAAAGAGGTTGGCATTCTGTGAGCCTGGGTTGGAGGCAGGAAGGGTGCTGCCAAAAATTAGAGAGCTTATTAGGAAACTGTGGGGTAAGCCGCACCTAGTCCTACAATTAAGGACAAACAACTTGGCAGGAGATGATGTGAAGGAAGTACAAAGAAGGTTCAGGGACCTAGCTAGGGGATGTAGGCAGGAGGTTAGCTCACTGACTTTCTCGGAGGTCTTGCTGGTGCACAGCACTAGCACTGCTAGACAGCTGAGAATAAGGAACTTTAACCACTGGCTAAGGGATTGGTGCAAACGTGAGGGATTCACTTGCTAAGGGGAACAGGGGGACATCTGGGCAGGGGAAAATGTATACAAGAGGGACAGGCTACACATAAGTAATGGAAGCACTAAGTTGTTAAGTGGGAAATTGCAGGGTAACATAGATGGGATCCTAGGAAAGGATTTAAAATAGTAGAGGGGGAGTATGTGACTAAGAAAGAGATGGAGGAAAAACAAAGAGGATCTAGCCTAGTTAGCACTCCCCCACAGGAGGGGGAAGGGAATATAAGGACAAAAAAGTTTGAAAGGGTATGAAATTGGTGGAGAGGTAAGCTGGTGAATGCTAGAAGTTTGTAAAATAACTTGGGGGAGCTAAAGGCCACTATGGTGGAGGAGGAGCTGACCTGATTGCCATAAATGAGATGTGGTGAATGGAAAATCATGAATGGGAAGTGGTTACCCAGGGTACAGCCTTTTTAGGAAGAATAGGTCAGGGAGAAAGGGGGGGGTAGAACTGTATGTAAGGGATGTGATAAATGTGTCAGAAAGGCAAGATAGGCTGGGATCAGCGGAGGTCCTCTGAGTCACATTAGTCAAGATAAATGGTGGTAAAATATGTCTTTGAGTGGTTTAAAGGTTGCCAAACCAAGGGGAGAATGTGGATGAAGAGATAATGAAGGAGGTTCAAAGGCTGGCTAGCAAGGGGGAGTGTATACTGGTAGGGGATTTTAATCTCCCAGATGCAGACTAGGAGATTCCAATGGCATCATCAGCAAGCACTCCTGCAGCAGCTGCTTGGGGAACTGACTAGGAGTGGGGCTACATTGGACTTAATACTGACAAACGGGGACAGTGTAGTAGGGGTCTTTGGTGAGAAAATATTTTGGAGCAAGTGACCACAGTGTAGTAAGGTTTAGCCTAAGGATGGGGGTGAAAGGGAGTCGAATGAACAGTAAGATGCTGGACTTTATGAGGGTGGATTTCCACAAAATGAGGGAATCCTTCAGGACTAAAATGGAGGGCAAGGAAAAGCTGAGGGATTTAGAAGAACTGTGGGGGTCAATAAAAGGAGGAATTTTGAGAGCAACGGAGAAGCACATTAGAAAGGTGGGAAAGAACAAAAGAGGAAGAAGGCTGCTTTGGTTCACTAAAGAGGTGGTAAGGGCAGTAGGGTAGAAAGAGAAGGCTTTCAAGGCATACAAAAGAACACAAGGAAAGGAGGAAAGGGAGGAATACAGGGAAAAGCTGAGGGTGGCAGGACAGACAATCAAGAGGGCAAAGGCAGTGGCACAGAAGACAGTGCAAGAGGCAAGGGGGACAAGAAGTTCTTCAGATACATAAGCAAAAGAAGAAATAAGCAAGGGATAATGAGACTTAAAGGGGAGGGAGGGGCTTCTGTGGAGAGGGACAAGGACAAAGCAGACTTACTTAATAGGTACTTCTGCTCAGTTTTCACAATGGAAAAAGAGGGGAGACAACCACAATTGAGGGAGAAGGGGAAGGAAGATAGGGTGGAGGACACTCTCCCTTTCATGGAGAGCAGGGTATTGGAGGAATTAGGTAAGTTAAGGGTAGACAAGTCAATAAGGCCAGATGCCATACATACCAGGGTGCTCTGGGAGTGTAGGAGGAGTGGGTGTCACCAATAACAAGGCTATTTAACTTGTCTCTGGAAATGGGGAGAGTTCCAAGGGACTGGAAAAGAGCAGATGTGGTGCCACTGCATAAGAGGTGGGGGGGACCAGGAAACTATCTCCCAGTCAGTATTACTTCAGTGGTGGGTAAGCTTATGGAGACACTCATTAAAGAAAGGTTAGCAAAATACCTGGTGGAATGTGATCTTCAGGATGACAGACAACACGATATACAGAGGGTAGATCTTGCCAGACAAACCTGATCAAATTCCTCAATTGGGTGACAAGGGTGATTGATCAGGGAGGTGAGGTGGACATGGCCTATCTGGACTTCAGCAAGGCCTTTGACACCATCCCTCACAGGAGGTTGGTGAGCAAGTTGGACAGTTTGGGGGTAGGGGGAAAAATAACAAATTTGGTGGAAAATTGGCTTGAGGGCAGAGATCAAAGGGTAGTTGTTAATGTGGTTCACTCAAGGGAGGTAAGGATGAGAAGTGGGTTACAACAGGGTTCAGTTTTGGGGCCGATACTGTTTAACATTTACATTGGGGATATAGCAGAAGGACTATATGGGAGGGTGTGCATATTTGCGGACAAAACGAAAATCTGCAATAGGGTGGACACACTAGATGGGGTGGAACATATGATAGAGGACTTGATGAAGTTGGAAAGATGGTAGGAAAGTTGACAATTGAGATTTAATGCTATTAAATGCAAAATAATGTGCACAGGGCACAAGAATCCAAAGGCCACTTACACACTGTGGGGAGAGGAGGTTTAGGTAAAGCAGCAGGAGAGGGATCTGGGGATTATCATATTGGATAACCTAAAGGAGGCAAATCAGTGTAATAAAGTAGTGGCTAAGGCAAGCTGAATGCTGGCTTTTATAGGGAAGGGAATTACAAGTAGGAGAAGAGAGGTAATCATGTCTCTTTACAGATCCATGGTTTGTCCACATCTGGAGTATGGGGTAGAGTTTTGGAGAACCCAACTACAGAAAGACATAGATCGGGTGGAGAGAGTCCAGAGGAGGGTGACCAGAATGGTATAGGGCATGCACAAGTGGATATATGAAGTGAGGTTGGAGGAGCTTAACCTGTATTCAGTGGAAACAATGAGGGAGCGAGGGGATATGAGTTGTGAACTTGGTGAGCATTCTAGATGGACACTTGAAGGGTATTCCTGTTTCCCCCTGTAATGAATTGCACTTAGCGGTGAGTACTGTGAACTCAGTGAACCTGGCCCACAGGAGTGGGTTTGTGACAGATCTGGTGCACAGTACTGGGATCTGAGAGATAATGGTGGCACAGGCATAAAGGTTGCATTTAAGGCCTGTGTATTAGATTGATAAACTGAAAACAATACATACACAAACAGGGCAGAGTTTGAATCACAGCAAGTAACTGAAAGAGACCAGACCTTGGGCGTGGGGGTGCCAAGAGACATCATAGTGTCCAATCCCAGGGAGGAGGACAGCGAGACCAGAGGGAACCCAGAGCCACAGCACCAGGGTAATGCCACTACAATGCTGGAGCAGGAAGGGTCAGGCTGGAGCTGAGGAAATTGGATCTTGCAGAAAAGCAGTAAAAAAAGGAACTGGAGCTGGAATTAGAGCAGAAAAATGTCAAAGTCCAGCAGCAGAGGGAATTCAATCTGAGGAAGTTCAAAATGGAGCTGCAAGAAAAAAAACACCAATGAGAGTTTGAACTGGAGAAGCTAAGACTCCAACGACCAGCGCCAGAGAGGATAAGTGCTCTGCTCAGAGGATTGATCCTAGTTTGGAGAGGCTGAGGGCTTGTGCAGAATCTGACAGGACACAGTGAGGTGACATGAGACATAGGGTATTTTGGGACAACGAACTGCCGTGTAATATTGCAAGATGTATTTTTATTTCTTTACTGTGATTTCCATTTATGCTTTAAAAGGGTTACATGTAGAGGAACTTGGTTATGTTAAATTCCCAAAAAGGACAGAAAGATGTCCATGTGTTTTTTTTTTAAAGTGGTACATAGTTTTACAGAAAGATCACAGGAAAGAGAGAATGTCTTGCAAAATATTTTACATTCCTCTGCGACCCGAGAACAGGCTGATTAGCCAGGAAACCAATAGTCCATTTTCAAAGCAGATTTCCTTGGTTAACTAATCAAGGAAGAGGGTCATAAAACTCAGGAGAGGCTCTGTACCCTGTTATAAAATTAAGATCAAAGGAGAAATGGTTTTAGGCAGGAGGTGTCAGCAAGGTTAGCACAATCTAATTACATTTTTTTATAAGTGCCTGGAAGTTGGGATGGGGGGACACCTGAAATGTTAATCATGATGATTCCCTCAAAGTTTGCTTGCTGGGAAAGAACAAGGGAGACCCCTGGTGGCCAAAAAGATAAGGTCACCAACTATAAACCAGAGGGGCTAGATATATCCCTGCAAACAGAAGCTCATTGCATTGCATTTGGACACTTTTTCCCCTGACCACAAAAGAAGCAAGACTTCCACAACACAAAGACAGACTAAGAACCAAAGAATGCTACAGAAGGACTGAAACATTTGCCAACTTCTTTTGGTTCTGGACTTTCTGAATCTTCCACAAACAAGGTAGAAATTAGACAGTTAAATTTGACAGTGTGTTTTGATGTATACTTCCAACTTCATTTTGTTATTCTGTGACCAGATTTCTAAAATCTTTTGTTTGTAAAGTTTGTATGATAATCATTTAGATTTTAATCAAAGCATCTTGATTTTAAAACTGTCTATGAGTGTTTTCTGTGTGTGTAGAATCCAAAGGTTTAGTCAATTCTGAGACCATTCTATAATTGCTAAAGTGCTACCATTCACTGCCAAAACTAGGATCCAGAAAAATGGGATCTGGGTGCCTTAAGAAAGAGAGATACACAGGTCTCAGGAGGAGTCTGTAAAGGGCTCAGTCATCCTCAATAAATCCTGCCTCTAGCTTCCAGTCCTTTGAAAGCACAATGTCTTGTGGGTTCAAACAAGGTTGAAGAGCCTGGGACATTAAATTCCTGATTGGGGGAAAGTATCCATACTTAGATTACATTCCACTGTGCTTCCATCCAGATAAATTAAAGTGGACCTGGTTTAGTGTAGTACTATCCACTGGGATGCAGCACCTACCCACATGTACACAAGATTTTGCCACCTCTGAACCCACATCATGCAACAACAGTCCCCACAAAGTTCAGTCTTATCACTCTATAAATGATGTATGCCCAAACAGTAATTGCAAAGAAAAACAAGAGAGTCATTAGTGAAAAGGATCAGGTCCAAGGGGAGGAAAAGTGTTAATACCATTAGGTAGTGGTATAGTACTGGCTGGTATTCTAGTGCCCATCTAGGCTCAGCCTACATTAAATGAAAATGGCTGCTCTTCAGGTGTCCATCCAAGCTGAGCCTCAATGTGCCTGAGCCCACACCCAAACCTGAAGACATTAAAAATCATGTGGCA
Source organism: Neoceratodus forsteri (assembly GCA_016271365.2). Taxonomy (NCBI): domain Eukaryota; kingdom Metazoa; phylum Chordata; order Ceratodontiformes; family Ceratodontidae; genus Neoceratodus; species Neoceratodus forsteri. Next base: position 728,552,879 of record CM028138.1, on the reverse strand, counting down.
CGTATCTAAGAAGAGTAAAGGAATTTTATTTTAAAAATATAGAAATTATATGTGCAAAAACAGTGGCATAACAGGCTATAAAATCATATAACAACTGTCATCTGAAAAATAATCAAGATCATAAGAAGACAAAGCAAAAATAAAAAACATAATTCATGAAATAAAAGGAGGAGGTATGAACCATATAAAACAAAGCCAATGAAATAGATATGTGCAGAATTTGAACATTCTGAATGTGCTGCATTTTTATGAAATTTCATGAAAGTCCATGAAATTTCATGGAATTGTGTCAGAATTTTGTGGAATTTTTAAAAAGCATTGATTTGCTCATAAGTCAGCTGTCTTTTGAGCTAAACTCAAAAGGAAGGCATGTTTACTATCTGGGAGGAGTTCCAATCATGCCAAATTTTATGAAATTAGAATAGATGTTCTCAAAATTATAGGTGCTCAAAGTCTGCCATTTTATTTTCCATTTTATTTTTGTGATAAATTTCATGAAACTCTTTATCTGCATGTACCTCAACTGTCTATTGGATCAGCGATCTTATTTTTGGTGTGATTACTTTAAGATGAGAGTTCTAACACTGTGCCAAATTTCATGACATTATGATGCATCATCTCAAAATGATATGTGCTGAAAGCCTGTCATTTTATTTTTTGCTGAAAGTTACATGAAAATGTTTTTTTGCACATAACTTAGGCACCTTTGGAGCTAGACATGTGTAAATTGGCATGAATAACCTTTTTGTAATGGTTATGTAATCTTCTAAATATGTAGAGAATTGGATTGGAGATGTTCAAGTTACCGGGGTTCAATATGTTACTATGTAAATATTTGAAAAATGTGAAAACCCTCAAAAATGTGGGTGTTTGTAACTTCTCTGCTCTTGCAGGCATAAACTTAAAATTTGATGTGCATATCCAATGTCAGTGTATCCTGGTCTCTAACGCAACTGGTGAAATGGTTTAATAGTTTTAAATTTACTATGGGAAAAAAATATTGCTATTTATGGTAGCACATAGATGAAGCATCCAGAATTATTTTTGTGGAATGTAACATTCCCAATGCACTTATCTCTAATTCAGTTGATAAGTTGTGCTGAGATTTTTGCAGTCCTGCTGTTCCTCTCTAGGTGACATTTCTGCCTCCCCCACACTGCTTTCTTGGCATAACCACATTGATTCAGTAGAAGTACTGATCCCACTGATATCCTCTTTGTTCTTTACAGTGACAACATCTCTTAAAACAAGAGTTACCTAGACCTTTTACTATCATGTTGCAATAGCCAGAATTCTTCCTTCCTGGTACCCCAGATATTGTTTTCACCCACTACATCTTTTTGAGTACCTTTAAGTCCCAGACTTGCATGTATATTGGGCTATCCGGATCATCAGTTTACTGGGTGTGATCCTTATATATCCTGCATTCAGGTTGGAATTGTAGACACTGTGCTCCCTTGCTCAACTGTAGGGAGGTCTACCACTGGTGTGTTACCCAGCTCAGCTATCCATTTTGTGGTGAAACTGTTTATCTAACTCCTGAACCTGGTGACCCCCTGAACTACCTGCATCTCATACCCCATCCTTTAACCCATTATACCCATTAGCGCCATACGACATCAGAACCCTCCATTGCTTAACCTGACTAAAAATGGTGGCATCAGATAGAATGAGTTAATAGAATCCCCCAAATAAAGCTGAGTGAATTAGCAAATTCTAATTTCATGGAATTTTCATGAAATTCTACAATTTTCTCTAAGATTCATGGAATTTGACTCTAAGTACAGATGTTATTTTGCAGTTTCTGGCAGCAATCAGTTAGTACAATTGACACACACAGTCTGCTTGTAAGGCCTAAGAACCTGTTAAATTTAATGCAATTAAATTCTCTAGTTTTTAAGTTTCAGGGGTTTATACATTTGCAGTTTACATTCCTGCAAAATGTAATTTTAAAATGTTGTGAAAGTTTGAATACTTTCAATTCAGTCCCATTTAAAGCTGTAAATATGAACATTATCATAAATGACCACGTGGCATTATAGTTTAAATGTTCAAATCTGGTTAAATTTGGATATGTTGTTTTAAATTTAGAGGGAAATAACTGAAATTTAAATTTTGGCAACATGTCTGGTATGCTATAACTTAGTCTGATTTGAAGCTAAAAATATGACACTAAGTACATATATACATGTAGTGATAACCTGTATACCTGTAAAACTTAATAACATTTCAGCAAATACTACCAAAATTATACTAAAATAACAGAAATCTAAATTTTGGCAAAATGTTGGCCACCTATAACTCAGCCCCCTTTGAAACTTGAGACTTAAAACGTAGTGCACATACCCATGCCGTATGTTTCTCTAAATTCTGAAACTGTGGAGATATTTGGTTAAGAAATGTTTAAATTAGATCAAATAACTGAAATTTACATTGAGTTTAAATGCTTGGCCACCCATAACTGTGCCCCTTTCAACTTACAAATCTGACATTTGGTATGGGTATGTATGTCATAATTAACTGTCCACATACAGCGGAGTCAGCCACGATGAAGTGAAGTAACTTGCAGTAATGACATGTCACAAAATCCTGCATGACAAAAGGGTTTAATTGCCTTTGACTTACAATGGCCCCTGCAGTAAACTGCAGCATTCTATAATATTCTGCAGCATTTCTGCATTGCATCCTGGCTGTCACATCTGTGCCAAACGTAGTGTCATTTGGACATACACTTTTAAAATTAGAGCAGAATAACTGAAATTTAAAATTTGGTGAAATTCCACAGAAATGTCATGCAAATTCCTCAAAATTCCGTGGAATCAGAATGGTCATTACACGGGCATTCCACAAGTGGAATTTTATATTTTACATTGCTCTACAATGAAAGGAACAATCGCTATCCATTGCAGCATACATCTAACACGCACAAGAGTTACATGTTTTTACACACCTATTTATGTGCTTTCCATAACTCCTGAACATCCACAAAGGTACAAATTATGTTATCATTCATTTACTAATTCCTTATTACTGTAAGATTACTCCAATAACTGCTTCTGGAGTACAATACTTTTGTTGTAGTTGCAGGGTATATCTCACCTGCAACAGATAATACCAGCAGCAAACAAATATCATCTGCAGAGTGGTGGTATGGAATTTCTTTCAAGTTCCCTGATATAAGGCTAATACCAGTACCTACTAATCTGCTGCCTTAAACAAGGGTTCCACCCAAGTCCTGCTTAAAATGTACCAAAATGATACATCATAGAGACACACTGCAGAAGCAAATGTGACTGATTTTCAGGAATATTTATACATCTTATCATAGGACAAGTATCCTCTACCTTCTTATTTTTAAAGGAGTCGTCACTGCCATCTGACCATGCAGGCTCAACCACGTAGTATCACAGATTTGCCTAGTGATGCATTTATTCTGAAGCTTGATTTACAGCCTCAAGTTCCTTCCCAGCAGGACAATACTTAAGTGCCAACAGCTGAGAAAAACTAGTGGACGTACTGTTATGTGGAATTAGAAGATGGTCTTGAAAAATAAAGCATCCTGAATGGCTGAAGGCCATGTCCAGTCATACATTTATTTTTCAAAAGAGCCTGGCATAAAACAAGTGGCAATTTTGGGGTGACCCATTACTTAGGGTATCCTTGGGCCACCCTGAATTTTTATAAGTGATCAGCTGCCATTTTGTTTCACATAGTAAGCAAGGGACATGACCCCCATCCCTCTAACTGATACTATCAACCAAGCACTTCAACAAACAGATATTCCTTTCAGTTCAACTTTTAAAAAGAAAAAAAATCTTCCTTTTCTATTAGCCCTGCTGTTGTCCCTTTCCACTCACCTCCACTGCAGAACCAACTGTCATTACACCACAGTCTCGCCATGTATCCTGACCATATATTCAGAGATGTTCCATCATATTCATGACACTGTGAAATAATAAAAAAAATATTCAGCCACAGGTCCTCCTTCTTTTCAGTGGCAGCCTTCAAACATGTAAACGGGAGCTTCAAGCTCACTCCTGTCCTGGTCCAGCACTACACTCTGTCTCGCTCCACCTCTCACAGCAATACACTGGCACTACAGCCACAGCAGCCATTACACACTACACAGCAGTAGTGTCCATTTGCATATGTTGCCGACGGCAGCAGGGAGAGGTGTCTCAGTGCTGACTATATGTTTATTTACACTAGCCTCTGTTGCAGTATGCCTTTAAATGGCTTTAAAACAAAATGAAACAAGCATTTGTCAATGCCGAATGTTTGCTTGCTGACATTAGCATTGGAAGTGCAGGAGTTAGACAGATGCAGAATAGGAATGGCAGTGAAGTACTGAACTGATGCCAGCCCCAACCCCACCCTGCAGAGATGGACAGGCATTGGGATGTGCCTTTGGGTTGTCGCCCATACCACTCACGTCATTTCACCTCACCCTACCCTGCAGACACCAAGTGTTGAGGTGTGCCTTGGGGTGTTCAGGCTTTACACTCACCCCACTCCATAAGGAAATATACTGGAATGGGTGCAGTATAGTAGAATGGGATGAATTCTGGGTCAGAAGAGTCCAAGGTACACCTCGATGCCTGTCACTGGCTGCAGGATGGGGGTGTGGGTGGAATGGCATGAGCATTACTGTCGACAATCCCAAGTCACAGCCTTGATGTCTGTCAGTCCCTACAGTGTAGGGCCTTATGGTTGGATACCCTAACACTCTGGGTGTTTCTTGGTATTTTCACTCAAAGTTTTCAACATGGGCTTTTTGTGACCCCACTGCATGAACAGTGACACTATCAGTTCATTAGCCGAAAGATGATTTTGCACAGTGAGTGCGCCATTTGGTGCCATGGGTGTGAAAGCACATTTCAGGCAGGATGTGAAAAATGACAGCTGTACTGTTTATGAGGAGGTGTAAAAAAATGGTAATGTTGAAAATCTGGAGTGAAAATACAATAAAATTGGTGAAGTCATGAGCATGTGTAGAAACTGCACATCGCACACCTGTAATGCAATTATTTGGGGGAATTTTTACACCTCTTTTTCATCATAGGCTTTTCAGGACCTCCAATCATGAACAGTGGCACTGTGATTTTCTTAATCTGTCCTGAACATTGATTTCGCATAGCGACCTTGCCCATTGTGTGCCATAGGTGCGAAAACATGGTTTGGGCAGGATGTGAAAAATGACAGCTGTGCTGCCCATAAGGCAGCATGCAAAAATGACAATGTTGAAAATCTGGAGTAAAAATATAAAAAATTGGTGAAGTCACAAGCATGCGTAGAAACTGTGCAACGCAAGCTGGTAACGCAGTCATTTTTTGGAATTTGTTCACCAAATTTGCAACATGGGCTTTTTGGGACCACTCCTTATGAACACTGTCACTGTGATTGTCTTAATTCATTCTGAACATTGATTTCACACAGCGACCATGCCATTGTGCACCACATGTGTGAAAACACATTTTGGGCAGTATGTGAAAAATAACAGCTGTACTGTTCATAAGGAGGTGTGAAAAAATGGCAATGTTGAAAATCTAGAGTGAAAATATTAAAAATTCTCAAAGTTATGAGCGTGCATGGGAACTGTGCAATGCACTCTCGTAACACAGTCATTTTGGGGAATTTTTTCACCAAATTTGCAGTATAGGCTTTTTGGGAGCCCACCTCATGAACAGTGACACTGTTGTTTCCTTAATTGGTCCTGAAAGGGGATTCCATGCAGTGAACTTGAAATCACCTTTCAGGACCAAATAACGATATGACAGTAACTGAGTTCATGAGGTGGGGTCCCAAGAACCCCATGTTGAAAATTTTGGGCCAAAAGTCGCAAAACTAGCCGAGATAGCCACTTAAGTTGACCCCCTCCCCCCATTTATGCCATTATACAGCTTACCTGCATTTCTTCAGTTTGTGGTCGGCTTTCAAGAGTGTAGACATGTTCCCGCTCCACTGAAGATCATCACGCCAGACTCGAGAGGTAAGTATGGGGTGGGGGGGGTGCAGGGAGGTGTGGTGTGCAGAGGGTTGGTGTGTGTTTTCTGTGTTTCAGGTTATAAAAAAAAATAAAAACACCACGGACCATATTCTTTTTACAGGTGTAAGAGAGGTGGGCTCCCAGTGTTGTACACGATGGGGGTGAGGTCGGGGGCAGAAAAACGCTGACAAAATGGGTGTGTTAAACATGCTGACAGGGGGATTGGGCACCCCATTGACAGTCATGTCTGTGTTTGGGGGGGATGATGCCGAGGGGGATTGTAACCCCCCTCGGCAGATTGGGGACAGGGCATTGAACCTGACAGGGATTGGGCCCCCATTGGCATGTGTGACTGGGCTCCCCACTTGGTAGACAAAACATAGCAATGGAGCACATATGCCGATGGGGATTGGGCTCCCCCATCGGCAAAGGAACTGGGGAGGGGGCCTCCTGATAGGGGGATTGGGCACTCCCGGAGTCTACTTGCTGGGGACTGTGAGAGGTGGATGGTGACAGCCACCATGTTTATTGAAATGTTACACCAGGCAAGGCATGCCCTGCAATGAGGGGGTGCTTCCTCACTGCAGTGGCGAAATCGTTTCAAGTTAATGGCTCCTTCATTGCTGACACACAGACAAGCCGCAAAAAGCAGTGGCGGCATTGGCCACAACACTGCCACACCTCCACAACCTGCTTCTCCAGCAAGCTGCCACAACATGTTTCTTGTGCATGCGCACAAGCAAACATAAAAAGGAATGCTTGCCCAGGTACAGCTTTTGCATGAAGAGAAATTAGGGGATTTGTTTGAGGCAGAGGCCAGTGTTGTCCATTACTTGTTTATAGTTGTCAGGGAATCAGCTGGCAATAGAGTACACTCTGCTTTTCCCTTCTCCAGCTCGTTGCTTGTGGCTCCTCAGTTGCAAAATGCACAATAGCGGAACAGAGAGCTTAGACTCACTTCATCAGAAGGGTGCAGTATAAATAAAACATGCAGGTGGAGGAATTATTTTGCTACAAAATAAATGAGTTTTCACATATAAACATAAAAAAATATTTTTCAAACATATATAATACAGTGGCCTATTTTCTAAGTGCAATAATACTGGACATAGTGGGTGACATTGGGTTATACCTAACCTTCTAGTGGCTATAAGGACCAGTGCCATATTATTGCTTCCATAAAGCTGTTTTCTGTAAAGAGAAACAAGGTAATCTCTGTTTCTACTATAGAGCGTCACCAGTGGCTGGTGCCAATACTGGTGGTAATGTGAACATATTATCCAACTTTGCCATTCTGCCAACCACCATAAGAAGAGCAACAGAGTTTTCCCGGTGTTGTGGACAACATTTCTCCATCAGTAGAACAGGTCCATGCAACCCACTCCCAGGATGCACCTGGAAACAAGCTTTCATAACTTTGTGTCCCTTTCCTGGTTAAAAAAAAATACAAAACACACACACAGATGCACACAAAGTAACTTTTCCCAGCAGTACTGTTTGGCACCACCCATGTGACATTTTTTCCAAGTTAATACCCCTTATTATTATTAAGGAGCTCCCTAGCACTTCACTGAGTACCCAGCCCTAGGAACAATTTAGGTCCATAGCTGGTGCATGTGATTGGCCAGTGTTGGTGCAATTGAAATAATTATCAACAATAACTTTACTTGCAACAGAGTCACATGATGGCAGCTTGAGAGAAGACATGCCTGCTCCCTGCTCTCGCATTCCTCTGCAAAAATTTATGTTTCTACTGCTTCTATTTCATCTTCTACCGATTAAAACATGGTTACCATCTTCCTTGTCTACCAGAGAATATTTACTGGAAGGCTCTGCCATTTTTCAAAGATCAAATGGAGGTGGATATGAAAATTTCACCATCTCGTCATACCCTCCCCCCCCTCGCCGACATCCAAGAGGGAGAAAACAGCAAAATGGTTGAAACCACAAGCCTCAGGGGCTGCGAAGGCTTCAGCTGTACGAACGGCCCTTTCTGAAGAGAAGTTTGTGGCCAAAATTGCACCTCTACAGAACGCAATGCAAACATTTTCTGAAGAATTGCAGAAGCTCCGTTTCTCTATTGACTCCATGAACCAGCGAGTTGGGGATGCTGAGGCTCGCATTTCTTCCGTGGAAGATTGGAGACACTGGATGGATCCCGAAATAGTTGCTTTGAGACAACGCCTGAAGAAGACTGTGGACTAGCTGGAGGATCTAGAAGGCTGGTCCCAAAGAAACAGTATTGAAGTGCTGGGGTTACTGGAGGGGGTGGAAGACTCCCAGGCTATTCTTTTTACACAAAAATTGTTTGAAAAAATTATGGGGCCCTCCCCCAGTGTACATAGTTGAAAGGGTGCACCAGTCCTTACACCCCATGCCTCCATCTGTTTCTCCTCCTTGACTGTTTATTTGCAGCCTCCTCAACTATCTGGATCGGCAGCACATCCTCTCAAAAGTTTGCAAGCTCAGAGAGGTGCTCTGGGAGGGGAAGAGGATATGAATTGCCCAAGATCTCCCGCATTCAGTGAGGCAGCGAAAAGCCGCTTTTCATCCTGTGGTGACAAAGTTATTGGCCGCTAGTATTCGTTTTAAGGTTCATTACCCTGCAGCTCTTCAAGTCCTGCATGACGGTACCTGGCTCAGCTATGAAACCTCAGTTGTTGCTTCAGAGGACCTCTCAAAGCACTTTCCTGCTCTTTTCATGTAAGTAGTCTTTTGGTTCTGGGACTGCAGAGACTGCCAAGGACTGGTGCTTCTGGATTTGTTGCAGTCTCTGCTGGCGGCACGGTGCCTTCTTCTGATTGTTCTTCAGTATTCAATTAATGGAGTGCAATGGGGACTTGCTGCTTTGTTGTGGAGGGGTTAGAAATGCTCCAGACTGGATTCTCATGCTGTAGAACTGAAGTTTTGACAGGGGGCTACTGCACGAATCTGAACACAAAAAGAATAGTCCTTGACCTTTTTAGTTGCCCTGTTAACTGTGGATCTTCAGGACTGTTTTCTCCAGCTCGCCCATAGTTCCTGTGCCTAGCTGGTTTCAAAATGCCATGCGCAGGTGGTAGCTGTGATCAGTGAGCATTGGAAATGGACCCTTTGCAGTCTGTGATTTGAGGGGCTATATTGGAGCTGCTACTGAATGCAGGGTGTCCTGTTCCTCAGAACTTTACTTCAAGGACTGGTTTGAACTATCTTTTCTGGATGCATATAGAGACCCTCCTTGCTATTTGGTCATATTGGCCTTTGAGCATTTCGGGGGGATCTCTCAGTTTTCAGCCTTCATCTAGATTGTTTTTATGGACATTTTGACTGTTTATTCTTAATGAAGATTACTTGTTATCTCTGGGTTTGCTGTTTTGCTTTGTTACATTTGTATTTTCTCTTTCTTGTTACCAGTAGTTAACCTGGTTAGTATTTTGTCAGATTTTTGGGCTGGGGGGGGATGGGGCAGAGTGGTAGGTTCCCACCCATCATGGGAGTTCATATTGTTGGAGGATGATCAGGTAGACCGGAGTTAGAGGGTTTTTTTTCTGTTGTGGGTTTGTTTGGGTTTTAGGGGGTCAGTAAGTGGGAGGGTGGGGGATGTTTTGATGCCTTTGGTTCTAGTTAGTGTATTGGGGATCACTCACTTTTCCACTGTTCTAAGACATGACTGTCATTATGGTATATTTCTGCCTATTTTTATGTGATTATTTTTTACTTACCCCTGTTTTGATTTAGGGGTTGTGGGTGGTTTTGCTTGTTTCTTGCCTGGTCAGAGCTTTCTGGGGGTATATTTGACTGGGGGTTGGGGGACGGTGGGTTAGTTGTTAGTGGTTAGGGGAGTGGGGAGGACCCAGAGTACCAAGTCAGGGTTTCTTGTGAGATCCTTTTTTTTTTGTTATGCCCCCCTTTTCATTTATGCTTCCTTATCTATGAGTGTCAAGTACAAATTTTTGTCGTGGAATGTGAATGGGGCCTGCAATAAGCAGACACGTTATACGCTTCTTTGTCATCTTCAAAAGCTTAATCCTAATATAGTTATGTTGCATGAAACCCATTTGCCTCAAGAGGAGGTGTCAGTTTTCAGAAGGCGATGGGTGGCCCAGGTTTTCGGGGCAGGGGTGCATACTTCAAAAGGGGATGTGGCTATCCTGGTTGCTAAGGGCACTGCATTTCAAGTGACACAAGAGTATTGGGATCCTGACGGTCAATTCATTTTACTCCAGGTTCATTTGGCCACTTCAGTGGTTATACTTGGCTCCATCTATGGCCCAATTCCTGATTCACCTACTTTCTTTACTGACCTCGACCTCCATCTTTCCTCATTCCCCCGGCTACCCACCATTCTTGATGGGGATTGGAATTTAGTTATTCATAATGACCTGGATAGATCTGGCATGAATAGACAGGGTCTGTCTATAGGCCAAAGGGGTCTTAGGGCATTTTTAGTCCAGCTCAGCTTAGTTGACCCATGGCGAATTTTGCACCCCATGGATAGGCAGTACTCTTTTTTTTTTTCCTCCCCTGCCCATGGGACTTACTCCCAAATCGATTTTTTCCTGCTGAGTGGGTCTTCCCTCCCAGGTCTGGTCTCCGCTGACATTCTACCTAAAGTTCTCTCCGATCACACTTCTGTTGAGTTAATTCAGGTCCTCCAGGAGGCAGAGGAGAGGGATGTGATGTGGAAACTAAATACTCAACTCCTACAAGATCCTACTCTGGTGGTTAGCTTGAGGGATTTTATCCGTAATTTCTTGGAGGCCAACTGAGGTTCAGTTTCAAGGCTCAGTTGGCTGTTGGTGGGCCTTTAAGTGTGCCATATGTGGGGAATGCATTAAACTGGCTTCTAAAAGGAACAGGAGATGCACTCAAGAAGAAGATAGGCTCCTGGTGGTAATTAGGCACCTGGAGAAGAACCTGTATGCTAACTCTCCTTCTTCTGATTGGCAACAGCTGGATTCTTCTAGGCTGGCTTATGCCGAATTGCTTGCCAAAAAGGTAGACCTGGCCATCCTTTGTACTAACTCTAGATATCTTGAATCTGGTGAGCATGTGGGCAGGTTATTGGCATGGAAGACTCCGGTAGATAGAGGAAGCCAGGGTGATATCATCCTTCAGACCTGGCCCAGCCTTGATATTCTTACCTGACCCAGGGATATCATCGAGACCTTTAAAACATTTTTTCAAGATCTCTATGCTGCCCCTCCTTCCTCATTGGAAGACCAGACCAAGATTTTGGAACATCTGGCTAGGCTTTTTCTTCCTTCTCTCTCTCCTATTCCCAGCAGGAATTTGTTGATGGACCCATAAACATGCTTGAGGTTCATGCAGTAATTTGCCAGCTCCCTCTGGAAAAGGCTCCAGGCCCTGATTGGTATGGAAATAATTTTTATTCCACCTTTAGAGAGAAGCTTGCCCCTTCCTTCACTCAGTTGTTTAATTTTTTCCTCACTGATGGGTTAGAGGATTTCTCTTTCACCCAGACATAAGTTACTCTTTTATTTAAGCAGGATAAAGATGAGCTTCTGCCTGCTAGCTACAGGCTGATTTCTCTCTTTAACTCAGGTCTCAAGATTTTGGCCAAGGTTCTTACCAATAGACTCAGATCAGTATGTAATGGATTGATCTTTAGGGTGCAAGTGGGATTTATGCCTGGTCACTTGTCCAGTGACCATACACGGAAGATTTTGTATTTGATTTCTGCATCTGGAGAGAGCAGGATCCCTGTAGCCTTTGTCTCTCTGGATGTAGAAAAAGCTTTTGATCACATTTCATGGCCCTTCTTGTTTCAAGTGTTGAGAAAATGTGGTATTCCAGATAATTTTTGTAAGTGGATCCAGATTATGTACTCCAATCCCTCAGCCTGGATCCACTGCAATGGGCTCTTTTCCTCTCCCTTTATTCTAGGATGGGGGAACAAGGCAGAGTTGCCCCCTCTTTCCCCTTTATTCAACTTGTACCTGGAGCCCCTTATGTTTTGTTTACAGATTTCACAAGCTGTTAAGGGCATACAGACAGGAGATGAGTGGTACAAGTAATCCGCTTATGCAGATGATTTGCTCTTGCACCTTGAGGACCTGATCTCCTCTATCCTGGCTACATTGTGGGAGATCAACACTTTTGCCAGTTTGTCTGGGTACAAGTTGAATTTGGAAAAACAACAAGTCATGCCATTGAATTCTTTAATTTCTAAGACTGAGATTTTGGACCTTGGCCTATCTTGGGAGCCCAAAACTCTTACTTTTTTGAGTATTAGCTTACCTCAGCATCTCTCTGATCTGGTGTCTCTAAAGCTGCCTCCCTTTCTACTTAGTTTTAAAAATAAACTTATGAGATGGAGTACCCTGTCTTTGTCCTCTTGGAGCCGTAGACATGTATCAAGATGAATATTTCTCACAAGGCTGCTCTATCTACTAGGTATGATGTTTTTTGGGGTTTTTTTGCCCAAAGTTTGGTTTATATCCCTTCAGCAAATTTTAAACTGTTTCATTTGGAAAGGTGGAGCTGTCCATAGGGCCTATTATAAATTAACCCTCCTGAGAAATAGGGACAGACTTAGTCTCCCTATTTTTTTTGCTTATTACCTTGCTATACATGGAGCCAAGTTTTTCCCCAGGGGTAGGGTCAATTCAGAGCATGCCAGTGAGGGGTATCAACCCCTATAGCTAAATATTGAATCCTCACTCTGTCAGAGGGTGGGCCTTCACCTTGCCAGTCTTTGTACACTAAACTTTCCAGAGTCCCACCAATGCTCCATGTTCCTCCTTTCATTTGGTCCCTAAGGGCTCGGGTACAGATGGAGAGTTTTCTGCGCTCAGACTGGTCTCAATTGCTGTCTCAGCCTATTCTAGCTAATTCTAATATTCATATTGGTGGTCACCTAATTCCAATTTCATCTTGTCCTGTCCTAAGTAATGTAAGGGTGGTTGACATTACTGATCGGGGAAGATTCTTTCTCATAGGTGTTTACAAGAATCCATCAAGATCCCTGTTTCTCATCCATTCAAATATTTGCAATTATCCCATGCCCTCTCCTCTTATTTTGGGTGTGGCCCATGGGATCCAGGTGAGAATGAAGTTTTCTCTAGATTTTTGGAGATGAGTTCCCAGTCCCACCCAGTTGCCAATTTACAGTATATTCCAGCCCACAACTGGCCGATCCTTCTGCTCTGGTTGGTGTCTGTTTTTATTGGCAGCAGACCCTTTCCTGGCATAATGATATTAAACAGTGGCAGTCTCTTTGGTGTAATCTATATAAATATGTTAAGAGAGACTGTTACAGATGGACCCTATTCCGCATTTTGCACAGCCTCTTATTATACACCCCTTAAACTCCACCAGATGGGATGGTCTAACTCTCTGGACTGTACTCATTGTGGCTTGGCTGTAGGTCATCTCTATCATATGGAATGGGAGTGTCCCAAGGTGGCTCCCTTCTGAAAGAGTCTTAAGGATTCTCTAGACCCTTTGATGGGCCTAGAGGATGCCTTTACTCCAGAGACTTGCCTGTTAGGTGATTTTCCTCCTTCTTTGTTTGGGTCTCATAGGGCCCATATAGCCTTGACTTTAGCGGTGGCTAAGGTGATCATCCTTTGGCACTGGAGGGAGGATTCCATGCCCTCTTACAAGGAGTGGTATTGTGAGCTCATGCAGGCTCTTAAGGTTGAGAAGCAGATCATTAGATTACACCAGAGAGACGACCTCTTTCTCCAAAGGTGGGCTACCCTTCAGACCCTTATGTCCTTACTATGGATGGAGAACTAGAGGTGTCTGCTAGGTGCTCCCACTTTTTCTTCTTTAATTTTGATACCCCCCTTCTTTCCTTTCCCCTTTTTTCTTTTTATTTCTTGTTGTCCTTGGCTAGGGAACCTCACTACAGCAATATACTGGTTTTCCCTTCATGGTTTGCCAGTGCTTGGGGGGGCAAGTGGGTGGGTGTCTTTCATCCTGAATTCATGTACAGTGTTGGACCTATTTTTGGTATTTGTATGGGAGTGGGAGGTGGGGTGGTGGGCCTGTTGCATTGCAAACATTTCTGCATGTTGAACTTGGCTGTTTTTTTGGCTGTCTTTTCATTAAATAAAGTTTATATTAAAAAAATAACTAATTGCAAGTCCTACCTAAATCCAAATGGGTATTGTATTCCCGGTCAGATGTCAACTCCATCAATTGTTTTCTCAAATTAATTAACAGCTGGGATGGTGTGCTGCAGGTACACGGCCTTTAATTACTCATGGTTGTCCCAGTCCAGTGGGATCTCCCTTAATGCACTGCATGTAGTGGAGCAGCAGTAGCAAGTTCCTCATCAGTGTGGTTCCACTCCTTTCTCAGTCTTAGTCCTCTGGTGTTGATGTGCAAAACTGCTCTTAGCAGTGTCAGTCAGGCCTCTCTTGTTCTTTGCATGTAAAAGACAATCTCTTCTCTTCTCTTTGAGATCACAGGGCATTGGCCTGTGGAGCCCAACCGTGTCAGACCAACACACTATGGCCTCACAATCAGTTCCTAGTATGCTGTGAAAACCAGCAATAAGACATTATGCTGGCTTGGTGGCTGTATAGAGACAGAGCTGCTCTCTGCATTGGCTCAGGTGCTGTGATGCAGCAAACTCTTTCAGAGCTCCAGGACAGTGATTGCAGGGAAGATATCACAGATAGTTAGATAGATAGATAGATAGATAGATAGATAGATAGATAGATAGATAGATAGATAGATAGGCAGATAGATAGATAGATAGACATTTTATTGATAAAGCGCTCATTTCCATAGGACTCAGAGCGCTGTACAGTTAAAAAACACACCGCATAATAAACAAACACTTCAAGTTGAAACGACAGTTGTAGGTATAAAAATATCTATCACAAGATCAGTAATTAAAACCCATTAAAAGCCTGGTTAAATAAAAAAGTTTTTATAACCCTTTTTTTGAAGGACTCCACTGATCTTGAAGCTGTTTGGGAAGGGAGTTCCATAGGGTGGGCACAGCCACAGAAAACACTCGATCACCCGAGTGTCACAGCCTCACCCTAGGAACATCAAGGAGGCAACTCTTGGTGGAACAGAAATCCCAGATCAGGCAGTGGGGCATGAGGAGATCTTGCAGATAAACTGGTCCCCTACCATGTAGGGCCTTATAGATCAGTAAACCAACCTCGAAGATAATCCTCCACCTAACTGGCAGACAGTGCAGTTGGCAGAGGACAGACACAATATGATCATTCCTTTGTACGCCTGCCAGTAATTGAGCCTCTGGGTTCTGCACAAGCTGCAGCCAGTGAAGGTTACTTCCAGAAAGCCCTAGGTATAAGGCACTACAGTAATTCAGCCTGTACATGACAAAGGCATGTACTAGTGAGGACAGGTCATCAGGTGGTAAAAGGCGCAGGATCTGGGCAGTGTTTCCCTGATGGTAGAATCCACTCTTAATGACAGCCGATGCCTGAGAATCAAATGTCAAGCCATTGCCAAGGATCACACCCAGATCCTTTACCTGCTTAGAAGAAAGTAATAGTAACCCCCCAGAACAAGACTGGGGGGATCCCAGTAAGTCACCACCCCAACACGATGACCCAGATCCACTACTAGCACCTTAGTCTTGTTGGGGTCCAGTTATGAGACATCCAAGTCCAGATTTCAGCCAGGCAGCTTTTAAGCATGGAGTCCTCCATCTACCTGGTGTGCAGGAAAAGTACAGCTAAGTGTCATCTGCATAGCAGTGAAAACCCAATCCGTACCACCTGATAATGTCTCATAGCGGCAGCATTTAGACCGTAAACAAGGGAGACAAGACCGATCTCTGCGGAACTCCACAGGTCAGATGCTTTGGGCTAGATGAGGCTAACCCCATCATCACCCTTTGCACTCTGCCCATCAGGTACTACCTGAACCATTTGATAACCATACCGGACAGGCCACACAAGATCCGCAGTCAGTCAAGGAGCACCTTGTGGTCCACAGCATCAAATGCCACTGTGAGATCAAGGAGGATAAAGATAGTCTGCTCTCTCCTGTTTCTCGTAACCAGGAGATCATTCAACATCTTCACCAAGGCAGTCTCCATACATTGCCCAGCCCCTGAACCCAGACTGGAAAGCCTCATACTGTAGATGGAGGTGGTAGTAAGATGCCCTTCGAGCTGGATGGCCACCATCATCATCTCTTTAACCTTCCTTAAAAATGGAAGGTTTGACACCAGTATGTAGTTGCCGAGGCAGTCCAGATCCAGTAAGGGTTTCTTTAATAGGGTTTTAACCAGGGCATCTTTCAAAGCCACTGGAAAGCCCCACTCCTCAAGTACTCTGGACAATCTCGGCCACCACAGAACCAATCAGGTCCAAACATCCATCCAGAAGTCGAGTTGGGCCTGGGTTAAGATTATAATGTGTTGGCCGTAGCTTTGAGACAACCTCTACCATCTCATCCACCCCAACTAAGTCAAACTCAGCCCAGACCAGAGGAGTGCCCTGGCATGTCACAAAGTGGACCCTGCAATCCATAAGAGAGACATCTCAGGAGATCTCAGCCCTGATGGAAGATACCTTGATGGCAAAGAACAGAGCAAACTCCTCACATCTTGTATTGGAACCAGCTCCTCCCACATGGAGACACACCTGATGTAAAAGACCATTAACCATGCAGAAGAGATTAGCTGGTCAGTTCCTTGCCAAAGCAATCTCTCTGGACAAAAAAGCTGCCTTCTTATGAGAGATTGCTTCCTGATAGTCCCCACAATGGGACTTCAGGGCCAATTTGTCCTCCATCAGACTGGAGCCCCTCCAACACCTCTTTAACATCTGACCCTTAATCTTCAACTCCCTAAGTTTCCTATCGATCCAGGGAAGCCTTTGGTGGCCAGAAAGGGGTCAGACAACAACGGTGTGATAGAGTCAAGGGCTTCAGTGATGGCTTCATTATAAGCCACCACTGCCTCCTCTGTCCCAATCACACAAGCAACCCTCACTCCTAATAGGTCTGGCTCCACCGATAGTCCCATTGGGGACAATACCTGTAAAGGGCAGTACAAGACCATCTCCACAGAGGTAGGGACTACTGGGGGGGGTTGCTGGCATGCACCTTATGACATTATGCTCCCACTGGATCAACCCCTAGGTCAGAGACCTCGAGGCAAGCTGAAAATACAAAGTCCAGTGTGTGGCTGCATGAGTGGATCACTGAAGTAACATCCTGCATCAGGCCCAGGGCCTCCCTGCTCTTAAGGAGAGCACAACAAATGCTGAGAACCTGTTTTTGACCCAGGCATTGAAGTCACCCAGAATTAGCCATCTGGGAGACTTCAACAATAGGTTGGTGATGAGCTCCTCGACCCCCTGCAAAAATTCACCCCCTGGACCTGGGGGCTGTAGAGCAGGAGGACACCATAGTCCACACAAGGAGCCCCCCCTGCATGGCCACACACTTAAAAGACCCAGTAGGACCCAAAGGTAGCATTGTGAGGTTCAGGCAAGTCTTAAAACAAAGAGCCACCCCAGACCTCTGCAATCCTTCTTCAGGACATGTATCATGGAGTATTCGGCTAGTACTGCCACCTCCAAAATGGGAGTTGCATTTTCACCCAGGCAGGTCTCCATGATGCAAGCCAGATCAACTGAGGCAATCAAATCCACCATTATGGCAGTTTTGTTCCTCATTGACCTGGCATTGCATAACATGACCCATGAAGGATGGGGAAGATTGCTGGATCACTTAACTGCCCATTAAATGTATTGGAGCCTATGGGTATGGGCACTAACCAAGGGGAACCTCTCACTAGCACCCATTTCACCCCAGGGCATCTCCTCAGGTCTCACCACCCAAACCTGAGACTCTCTGGCAGCCACTCGAAATGATCCCCACCTGATCTCCTCCTCTGAGCTATCCCCAGCTCCTGACATCTCTTATAGGTTTCAAAAGGAAGCCATGTAAGCTCAAAATGTTGGCGATCTCAGAGGAGGGCTGCCAAGTAGTTGCCCCTTCAAACACACTGTCCCAGGCACATAATTAAAATATAACCCAGTCAAAACTTAATCCAACCCACAATCCATACAAACAGACAACCACGCCAACCAAATCACATTCAGGTTACTCACATAACAAAAACACACAATTCACAACCCACCCCAATAATAAAACAATAAACCTATGCAATTCTCACCTCCCCAACAGTTAGCAACATTCAATGCAAAACACACCCTTATTCAACATATATTTATCCACTATGCCATATCCAATTTAAGCAAAACAAGAAATATCAGAATAATTTAATACAGCCAGCCCGGTGGCACTGAGGGCTGAGGTGCTGGCTGCCACACCTCGCTCCACGCCAGCAACCAGTGTTCAGAAATGAGCACAGGTCACTGGGGGTCAGTTGGGGAGAAGGATTGAGCAACCGAAGGACTGCTTTCTTTCTCTGGGGAAGGGGATCCACAGCAGTCAGTGAGTGGTTGCCTCCTGGTGGAGGCTGGGAGATTGCATGCTTGTTGCACTCAGGGGTGGAGCTGAGGGCAGACGTCTGGAGGGAGCATGTGCAGACGCATGTGTGCCCCCTCCAGTGACATCACTGCATGCCTTCAGTTCTGAGGGGGGGAAACAGATGGCCAGTTGAGCGGCTTGATGGCTGTCCACGAGCTTCACCTGGTGGCTGGGCACCCAGGCTGGATCTGTGTTCCGTGGGGAGTCCGGGGGGGTTCCCTGCAGCCCTGCTGCAGAGGGTACAACCGCAGGGGCATATGGGTGCCTGGGACCAACTAGGTAGAGGTGGATGGTGGCCAGAATCCCCGGTCAGATGCGTGGACAAGAGGGGAGCAGACTGAGGCAGCCAGGAAAAGTAGAAAAAATCAGTATAAAAAAATAATAATTTAATGCTTCCAGTAAGTACTGGCTTCAGTTGCAGTTTCAAATTATTACAGATTCTGGCAAAAGTAAATATCATAAACAGAACCCAGTCCAAAAGCATTCATATGGAAAGGTTAGTCCATGGAGCTCTCACCACCTAGGGCTAAAACAACTATCCATTTACATACCTAAATGACTCTCACTCCTAAAGGTCTAACAGTATTGAAAGATGAAATACCAACTTGAAGCATATTAAACCCCAAACTCTTTAAAATCCAAGTTACAGTCTTTAGAGTTTCTATGGCCTCTCACCCCACAGAAACTCTTGTGGTATCTAGTTTAGGGAAAGAACATGTTCAAAATCATTTCATAATAAAATTGAATATCAAGAAAATGTCCTGCTAGGGTGAAATAAAGTTCACCGTCCTTAAAATCCTATTTCTAAATCAGTTAAAAGGGACCTGCACAAATCCCACCAAATCTTTAGTCACAGAGCTGTAGGATTTCTCACTTCCCACATCCAAAGTCTGGGGTATAACACAAATCTGGATACTCTTACTATCTGATTTCCTTCAGTCAAAAAATAGTAGAAGTAGTTGAGGCACTCTCACTACTGAATGAGTGTCAGTTAAACAAATAAAGTCTTATACCGACCTGCCCAACACCCATATAGTAGTCACCTTCCAATGTGATATACAATATTTCTTCTTCCCTCAATTTCCACTGCCAGAGTGATG
The DNA here is from genome assembly GCA_016271365.2 of Neoceratodus forsteri. Lineage (NCBI taxonomy): Eukaryota > Metazoa > Chordata > Ceratodontiformes > Ceratodontidae > Neoceratodus > Neoceratodus forsteri. The sequence continues at coordinate 728,533,349 of CM028138.1, read as the reverse complement.
ATTCCACTTGAGGGCAGCCACCAAACACTCCTCCCGGGAACAAACCCCCACAGGTCAAGGACTGCCTGATTCAGGCTGTGGGAGTGACAACTCTTCAGCAGCTTACCCCCAACCACCCAATGCTTCTGAAAATGTTCACCCTCCAGTTTCCAATTCTGGAGCTGAACCAAATGGCAACCTGAACCAGCATCACTGCCCAAGGACTCCTTGATTACTCATTAAGCTGCAAAAAAACAGCACCATCAAGGAAGCAATGGAGGGTCCTCTGAAACTTGAAGAGAACTCTGGACTTAACCGCATCGCCAAACACCCTCCTGAAGCTGACCCACAGTCCAAGACACAGCAACAACCACCCTCCAGCAGTCAGTCCACAGACTCACCAGGAACTCACCAAGCCCGGCCGGATCTCCCCCCAAATCCCCAGATTGCACTTACTCCAACTGGTGCTTGTTCTAGTGCCAGAATCCAGTGGCTAATAGTCATGCTTCACTCCTGCTGGGCAGACCATTTTATAAGGCAGTAGCAAGTTCTTTTCCAGGGAAGACTGCTAATGCTGACAACAACCAGAACTCCTTCCCATAAAGAATCCACGGTTTGATGAATACCATTCACATGTATAATTATAAAATACAGTCCAAAACTAAACTTCAAAGTTCTGTCCGGTCAACCAGTAAATATTTGATGCTTTGGCTCTTAACCCCCAAATGTGTTCCTAATTCCATTCCTCAACAGCAGAGCAGAGGGGAAAACAAAATAAACACTTATCAGGTTAAAAAAATTGAAAGTTAAACATTCAAATAAAAAATGAAACATTCAAAAAACAACAAAAATTCTGATTAAATCTTTCCATATCTGATGGTCAGCCCAGCGTGGCCGCTATCTTGACCAGGCTGTCAACCTCTGCACACAGAGGAGCACCATACAGAAGCAACCTTCAGCAGGATTGTCACTGCTAGCACCACTTCTCCTATTTTTGTTTGCAGTCATTCAGCTTGCACTGTACTAGCACATCGTTGCATCTTTTTTTATGTTTGCTTGCCAAAATTGATGGTGGATGCTCAATCCCACAGCCAGTATCCTTCCACCCCTTCTCTGACCCTGCTAATACACACAGCTGGCAGTAGGTGCTCAAGCACATCTCTGGTATCACCTACACCCTCTTGACACAACTGGTAATAAGCAATGGTGACAGATGCTGAATCCCACCTCCAGTATCACCTCCTGACTCCTGATCACTTTTGGAACAAAATCAGCTGCATGTGCTCAATACTGGCCCTGATATTTCCCCCTCTGACCCATCTCTTAAAAGTGAATTCAGCCAGTGGGGTACCCAGCCCATGGTTACAGTGAACACCCCCCACCACAGTATGTGACATCTGAGTGCCCAACCCCCAGGGCCTCCAAACAACTAATCGACACTGGGGAGCCCAATCCCCAGTGTTTGGTATCAGTAAAAAGGAAAACTGTCCCTTGCCATTTTTGTTTTGTTACTTTACAATCTGAAATAAAGAAAACTGTCCATCAATGTCTTCTAGCCCTTGAACCTCAGACCCCCCTCCCTCAGCACACACACCTCCACACCCTCACTTACCTCTCTAAGGTCCAACACTGTAATCCTCTCATGATCGGTGAAGTTCCTCTCTCTACTGCACCTGACCGTAAACTGACTAAAAAATGGTAAGTCTGGTTAATGGATTTTTAATGTGTTTTGAATTTTTATTTATAGCTTTGTCATTTTGAACATTTCTGCCCAAGACTTTCAGCATAGCTGTTTTTTACCCAACCTCATAAACAAGGCAGGTATCATTTTTCAAATCCTCTCTGTGAAATACATTTTTGGATGGGATTTAAAAAAATGCTACCCGTCTTGATCATAAAAGACTATGTTGATAATTTGGGAACAAAATCTCTAAAAACAGCAGGGGTATGAAGAAACATGACAATATTCCAATGTTTACTCATAACTTTGCTATTTTTGCACATGTTGAACCCAATTTTTTTTCCCATCAATTCAGATCTTAAGGCCTTCATTACCAGTCATAGAGACAATCATATTCCAGGCATATTATATCATCATTATTGACGGGAAAAGAAAGGAGGGGGAGAGGGGAGGCCCAGCCAACAAATATCTATTTAATTTTATTTTGAGTTAACTAATAATACCCAATCGTATATTGTCTCGGAAAGAGGCCCACATTTTCTCAAACTTATGCGCCTCAACTTCTTTAATCTAACAGAAACATTCTAAATTCATGATTTCTATCATGAAATCAATCCATGTTTGAATTGTTCGAGGATTCTTATCTTTCCACTTGAGTAATATGCATTCTTTTGCTATAGTTGTTGAAATTATAGTAAAATCATCTGGTCTCCATTAAGTTGCATAGATGGTATCATTAATAGTGCCAATTGAGCAGTATTGGCTATATTATTATGTAGCGTTGTTTGAATAAACCATATAATTTGATGTCAAAAATTTTAAAGATATGGACAGGCATACAACATATGTATTAAGGTATCCGTAGTTGTAGTACATCTAGGACATTTCTCAGTAATGGCAGTGTTAAAGTGATTTAGTCAAAGGGGGGTATAGTAAGTTCTAAAAAGAGTATTAATTTGAATATGTTGAAGCTTGCTAGCTTTTACATAGTGGCCCAGATATTCAAACTGCGTCAGGCTGTGGCGCAAGCTTGGGCACAGCTTAACTTGGCTGGGCAAGGGTGTGGACTGGGCTATATTTAACGGAGCTGCGCCATGGTTCAGCAGTGTTGAATATCATACCCTGGCCACTCCCAGTGTGCATGGCACAGTGGCACTGTGCCAGCGCAAGTGGCCAGAGTGAAGCATGGGGATGCGCCAGTGCAAGTTCCATTGTACCATGCACAGCAACCACGATATTCAAACGTTGACATGCAATTGGGGCCATAATGTATACAAGGTGCACATGGGGCCATTTGCATGTCATTATGGCCCCATTTGCATGCAGGTGCACCAATACCCGACGACTTGAGCCTGGCGCCCTACCAGGCAGCAGCCGTTGGGGACCAGCACGCCCTACGACTGTGATGGCATTTGTTTAAAAAAAAGATTGCTTCTAATATCCCTGGTGGTCCAGTGGACCAGCTATCTGCCCAATCACAGGCATTTGTATAACAGAAAGATCCCTTCAATATTCCTGGTGGTCCAGTGGACCAGCTATCTGTAATGTCAGGCATTTGTCTTAAAAGATCCCTTCAATATCCCTGGTGGTCAGTGGACCAGCTATCTGTGATGCGGGCATTTGTTTTAAAAGAAAGATCCCTTCAATATCCCTGGTGGTCTAGAATTTGCCCCCCTCCCACACCGCCACTGAGCCCACTGCCGCGCTCCCCAGTCAGCCCAGCGGGTGGCAGCTCCCGCCTCGCTCCGCCCATCAACTGACACCGTTGGCCAGGGCTGTACACCATTGGTTCACGATGTGAGCCAATGGGCGTGAAGCCCATCAGTACACACATTCGGATATGTGAATGATTCATTCACATATCTGGAATGTGTAGTACGGTATTAGAGCTGCATGCCCATTGGCTCATGCTGTGAACCAATGGGCATACAGCCCCACTGACAGTGTCAGTCAGCAGGCGGTGGGGCAGCAGGTGGTGAGCTGCCACCCAATGACTGACTGGGGGAGCGGCGGTGGGGCTCAGTGGGTGGTGGGAGGGGTACCCTAGACCACCAGGGATATTGGACTTATGCCTATTTTTACATACAGATGCCCGCAATCGGGCAGATAGCAGTCCACTGGACCACCAGGAATACTGGACTTATGCCTATTTTTACATACAGATGCTCACAATCGGGCAGATAGCGGTCCACTGGACCACCAGGGATATTGGACTTATGCCTATTTTTACATACAGATGCTCACAATCGGGAAGATAGCGGTCTACTGGACCACCAGGTATATTGGAAGGGGATCTTTTTTTTAAAACAAATGCCCATGATCGGGCAGATAGCTGGTCCACTGGACCACCAGGGATATTGGAAGGGGATCTTTTTTTTTAAACAAATGCCCACGATCAGGCAGATAGCTGGTCCACTGGACCACCAGGGATATTGGACGAATTATTCTATTTTTTTACAAATGCCCGCAATCGGGCAGATAGAGGTCCACTGGACCACCAGGGATATTGGACGAATTATTCTATTTTTGTACAAATGCCCACGGTCGGGCATGGGGGGCACCACCAGGTGCAGCCGGAACTCGGATGGCCACCCACAGGTGGCAGCTGCAATGCGGCAGCTCACCTGGGGGTGGCCATCAGTTGTTCCTTTTTTTTTGGATCAACTTTGTGCTGGCACAGGTAGGGGCTGCACATCCATGGCTCTGCACATCCCAGGCTGAATATCGGGCTGTGCAGAGTATGCATGGGCACGCCTCCCCACCTGTGCCTGCATACATTACTGATGAGTTCCGGCGCATCGGGATTTGTGCCGCACACTTTTCCCTTTTGAATATCGCACTGGGGCGCATCAGTGGGTTGTGCATAGCGCAACACTGTTGCACCATGCACAACCCTTTTGAATATCTGGGCCGGTATGTATATGATTTTAATGCATTTTGCCATAAGGGATCTGTAATATTTATGCCTTTATCCCTTTCCCATTTTTTAATTAGTTTTTGTTGTTCTGTTAAGGATGTGTCAGCAAGTGCTTTGTATAAAGTTGTTATTAATTTAGATTTTTCTTTTCTATCATTTAATACAATAAGTACCGAGGAAGTCCAGTTTTTATTTTGTTTTTTATAGGAATCTCGTACAAAATTTTGTAATTGTTGATATTGAAAGTAGTGCCTGTTAGGTAAATTAAAGTCCTGTTGAAGAGTTGAGAAAATTTTCAATTGTTCTTTATCTATGATATTTTTCATTTGTTTAATGCCCCTTGTATACCAGGTTTGAAAAGTCTGGTCTTTAACTGAAGGTTCAAATTTATAATTTAATGCAATAGATGAATGAAAAGAAATTATATTGTTTTCTTCAAGTTGATGATGAGCTTTGTCCCAGGCTATTATTGTAGTTATAGTAGCTTGGCTCAATGCTATATTTTATTCTTTTTTTATAATAATCAGAATAAAGTAATTGCATCATTTCGAAATATGGGTGTGTTTTAAACTCTAATAATGTTGTTTTTGATGGAGTTTTGTTCTCATGTAGCCATTACCAGACCGGAACAATTTGTGCAGCTAAAAAGCAGTCATACATATCTGGAAGGGCCAGCCCACCACTGGCTCTGTCACGTATTAAATGAGAGTAAGCTATTCAAGGAGATTTACTATTCCATATAAATTTTGTAATTATTTTCTTAAGATTATGAAAATATGTTTGAGATGGTATTAGCAGTAAGGATTGAAAAAGAAAAATACATTTAGGGAGAATCTTCATTTTTATTATGTTAATACGTTCCATCAACGGTAAAGGCAAGCATTTCCAGTGGTCTAATTCTTCAATCGTTTGCAATATGAGGGGTTCATAATTAGATAATATTTTTTGTTTAAGATTGTAAGTGTGCCTAATACCTAGATATTGAAGTTCTTTATCAATCTGCATATGATAAACTAATGGGTCATTTTTTTTAATATTCTGGTCTAGTGGCATAATTACCATTTTATCCCAATTAATGTTATAACCAGATAATAATCTATATTGTTTAGATGTCTCAATGATCTCTGGAATAGATGTCTCAGGAGAAGATATGCATAGAAGAATATCATCTGCGTAAAGGCTTAATTTATATGTTTGTTATTAATAGATATTCCTTGTATACCTGGGCTAGCCCTTATTCTATCAGCTAATGTTTCTATTACTATTGTAAATAGTAGTGGAGAAAGTGGACAGCCGTGTCTTGTTCCACGAAATAGATTAAAAGATTGTGGATAGTTATTATTAGTTTTAACAATCGCTGTTGGACTATTGTATATTAATTGAAGCCAGCTGCTGATCTGCTCCCCCACCCCATCTCCTCTATCAAATATAGCATATATTTCCATTCTACATAGTCAAAAACGGTTTCAGCATCTACTGCTAAGAATATTGCATCCTCATCATTAGCTAATGACAGTATATTAATAGATTGTCTAATATTCTCTCGTACTGTTCGACCCTTTATAAAGTCATTTTGATCAATATTTATTATAATTTGAAGAACAGTTTCTAGTCTTTTTGAGATAATTTTAACAAAGATTTTATAATCCACGTTTAATAGGGAGTTGGGGCAATAAGAGGAGCAGCTCAAAGGATCTTCATTTTTTTTTTAGAAAAACATGAATAATGGCTTCACAAAAAAATTTAGGAAGTATCCTAGATTCATGAAATGAGTTGAAAAGTTTAAGCATTATAGGAATAAGTAAATCTTTGAATTGCCTGTATAATTCAATTACTATCCCATCTGGGCCAGGAGACTTATTTGCAGGTGATTTATTAATGGCTAATTCAATCTCATCATAAGTAATTTCACCCTTTAATTGGTTTTGAAATTTAGTAGGTATATGTGGTGAAGGTAATGTCTGCAGATATTGTTTAATTTGTTCTATTGAAATATCGGGGTATTCAGATTTATATAAGTGCTGATAGTAATCAAAAAAACATTTATTAACAGCATTGGAATCCTCAATTATCCTGCCACATTGATCCGTTATTGCTAATATATAATTTTTTTGTTGTTCTCTCCTTATTATGCCAAGCCAAAAATTTCTGAGGCGTATCTGATAAGTATATGTAATTCAGTTTTGTACGCATGATTTGTTGAGTATTTTGGTCTATTTGAATAGTGTTTAACTGATTTTTCTTTTGCATCAATTTGTTGAAAATTCTACTATCCAGAGTCTGGGTATGTATATGTTGAAAAGATTGTATATCCTTTATCAGCTGGTTAACTATTAAGTCAGATTTTTTCTTCCAAATTTGTTCTATATTAATTACATGACCTCTTAACCAGACTTTAAATGTATCCCATACTATATTAATTGTTGCACTGGATTCCAACTTATTGTTGAAAAATTCCTGAATTTCACCGTGAAAAATCTGTAAAAATTCAAAGGATCCATATAAAAGGATAATTTAGTTTTCAGTGCTTGAAAACTGTCTGGGGTTGAGTATATTTAATACATAGGAAACAAGAGGAGTAATCGGAAATTAGTATACCAGTATATTTTACCTCAGAAATCATAAATTGAATAGTTTCTGATATTAAATAGTAATCAGTTTTAGAGTATGAGTGCTAAGCTGATGAATAGTAGGAAAACACTTTATCAGTTGGATAGATAATATTCCAAGGATTCACTAGGCCTTGTTCGCTAATGTATATTTTGATAATCAAATGTGTGGACCAATGTGCCTTGTCTAATTTAAACATGTTATCCTGAGCATAAAGCACTGCACTAAAGTCCCCTGCTATGATATATGGGGGTGGGAAAGTGGAAAGGGTCAAAAAGAATTGCGTATAAACATTTGGACTATTTTCATTCGGTGCATAAATAGTTGCCATAGTTACTTTTAAATTAGGGATTTTTAGGTCTACTATAACCCATCTTCCCTATGTATCTATGTCTGATTTGTTATTTTAGGGTATGGTTTTGATTTATTAAATAGTATAGCAGTACCCCTCAAATTATTAGTATAATTTGATAAAATGCCATTTCCCCATCTGTTCATAAACCTTGATGATTCTTTATCTCAGAAATGGGTCTCCTGTAGCACAGCTATATCTATTTTCTGTTTTTGCATACTTTTTATGATGCGCATCATTTTTGTTTTATTTTTTTGGCCTTTAACATTTCAAGACAACAGCTGAATAAAATTACTAATGATCTAATTTGTACATAAGCTGGGTCTCCCTCCCCCCCACCTCTCATGCCAATTATGCTAATGAATTTGCTTATTTGCATTAAAATGCTTTGTCATATAGAAAAGGTTGGGCTGAAAGTTATTCTTTTTATTAATAGAGAAAGAGCACCAAACCCCCCTCCCCCCACCCTAAAGAAAGCTAGCACTGGACTCCAGAGATTCCAGATCCCACCTCTACCCCCAAATACATGACGACCAACTATGGTCATCATTATACTCTGAGCAGAAAAGTTGAACCGGCCCCAAGCAGGGAATAATTTCTAAAAAACTTGAATGCTCTAAAAATGTTAATTTTATGAGTTTTCTTATAACTATAGAAGGAGATAATAGGGAACAACACTGGGTTTTAATATTAATAATAAAACTAAAAGATGGAAGAGAAAACAAAACAAACAAAAGAAAAAAATATATATGTGGGACATTCACCTATTTTATTTCCAGTATCTTTCCTATCCATATAGCCAGCTAAATTTCAAATTCTTATCCCTGTTAAGTTATCTTCCACATCTTTTCTCAGCTTTTTTCATTTTTTCCTCCTCCTTCCTCTCCAGCCCTCCACTTTTCCTGTTCTTCCTTCCCTCTCCCCTTCCATTTTATTATAGCTTCTTTATCCCATCTGCTTATTATACAACAGTTTTTCTCCCTACACTGGCTTTCAGATAGTTAGAATCCTGCTAAGTTAGAAGCACAAATAATTAGCTATAATGTTCATTAAATATAGCCATTGTATCCTCTGGGTCATCAAAAGTCTGTAATTTGCCCTTGATAACAAAGTGCAGTTTAGCCAGATAATTCATTGAAAACAGAACACCTTTGTGATAAAATTTCTCCTTATCAGGATTGAACAGCTTACGCTTTGCATTTGTTTATGAGGACATATCTAGAAATGCATTAAATTTTATCAACTCATATGTTAGACCCTTTTCAGTGTGAGCCTTAGCCAGGATCGCTTCTTTGTCAAGAAACTTGTGAGGCTTGATAAACACTGGCCTGGGATAAGTGTTATTCCCCACGTGGCTGCCCGCTCTGTGTGCTCGGTCCAAATGAATCTTTTCTTCTAGGTATTTGTGGTTTAGTGCTTGACTTAGCATTTTCTCAAAAAAAGGCAGTGGGTCACCATTGCCTTCAGTTCCTTCAGGTATTTTTAACAGGCATAAACTACCCCGATGGGCTCGATCTTCCTGTTCGGCAACCTGGTCTTGTAACTGCGCTAATTGTTTAGCAAGGCAATTGTTTTTTCTACCCAGGATTTTACCAGATCCTCAACCTGAGAGACACGGTTTTCAACCATCTCAGTATGCAAAGTCAGTTGTTCCAATTTAGAGTTTAAATCTGTGACTGAGGTGGCTACTGTTGTTAAGGAGGTTTTTGTTTCTCCCAGTGTTCACCAAACCTTCATTTCAGAAAGGGTCATTGTGTCTAACATTTCTGTCTTAATACCAGTTCCTGTATGTTTTATTAGGAGCTCCATTTGACTCTCCATGGAGGTATTATTTGCTGTAGGTATTATGTCTTCTGAGGCTTTAATTATTTTATGTTGGTCACCAAGTATAGTGTTGTCTGAGCACCCCTTCCCACCTTCATTTTGCTTATCAAAGGCAATTTCAAAGTTATGTATAAAAGCAGCCTACATCTCCAATATCTCCGGGGAATTAATTAACAGCTCACTCGATACAGCTTTTTCAAGAAAAGGTAAAATCTTACCTGTATTTAAGGTTTTAACCTTAGCCTTACCATCCAGAGTTTCTGGAAAAGGGGAAATCAGGGGCTCCAGCAATGTTGATTATTCAGAAATTTCAGGCAAAGGGTTGTCATGCTGTATTTCTGGTGTGGGCAACAGCAGCAGTCAAGCGTTTGCTTTTTACTGCAAGAAATACACTTTTCAAAAGAATGACCGTTGGAAAGCTCTCGAGTACTTCAAACACTTTTAGAGATACCCACGCATTAATGACACGGCATATATAAGGGGGAAAGAGGATTAATGTAAGCTAAGGTATTTTTCTTTTTCTTTTCTTTTCTTTTCTTTTCACTTCACTTCTACTTGCTGTTCTAATGAATTTTCTCAAGCGTTGAAGAAGTTCCTTCTTATTTTCTTGTTATTTTGTCGTCCATCCTTTAACAGCTCCCACTCAGGTCGGTCCACAATGCAGTCTGCTCAGAGTTGTATCCACTTGGCGTTATCAGATGATGTCAGAATGACACTACTCACAGGTGCCAGGCCATCCCCCTACCAGTTTCCAAGTACTCAACTAGACCACAACTGAAAAAAAAAAAAGTTGAACCCAAATTTTCAGCATAGCCCATATTTAACCCACTTCATGATCATGACACCTGTCATTTTGCAGATCTTGCCAAAAATATATTTTCGTGCTCATGCTGCAATTACATTTTGGTCAAGATTTCATAAATGACACCTGTTATGGTGGATCATCAGAACCTCCTGGGAAAGCTCTAACATACTGGAGTAGACAAGAGGGCTCTGGAATGGTTCACTTCCTATTTTTGTATGCAAGTTCAAGTGCAAGTTTATTGTAGGAAAACTCCATTGAGCACGCTTATTCACAAGGAGGTCCTTTGACACAGACAGCAAAGACAAATGACCATAGTAAATGGCAGAGTATCCAAGAAACTTACTATTAAAAGGAGAGTCCCTCAGAATTTTGTCCTGGGTTCCTTGCTTTATATATTATATTTAAAGGGGCCAAGGGAAAGTATCAGAGGCAAAGATTACCATCTTTATGCTGATGACAGGGTGGTATGCCCCTCCAGTGCCTCTTTACAGGTAGTACAAGCAAAGCTCCAACAGACTTTTGTGGAGTTTCAAACTTTGTTTGAGTCTCTTTGAGGTAAATGAAGTGTCAGAAAAACTTACAGCATGTTGCTTGGTACACCTGCAAAATTAAAGGCTCTTCAGAACCATGACTGCAATTGCAACCATTGGACGTGAAATATATTTATTTATTTGATTTTGTTTACCAGATAAGCACACTAGACAGCCAAGTGCCTATTTTCAGGAGCAACCTGAGAGGTTACAAGGTACAAACGAGAATAATTTGGCAATAGACATCACATCACATGTAAAACAGTATGGTACAGGTCTTTGACAGCAGTCAATATATAGAACATCACAAATACATATTAGTGGGCTAAAGCCCAATAAGCTTAGGGATAGCATAGAATATTCACTTAATATATACAGAAAGACAAGAAAGGTACATATTTCCAGACAATACAGCAGATAGCAGCAGGCTAGCCAGCGGATTGAATGCATTCAGTACCAGGATGCTCATCTACTCAAACAGTAATGGCTGGATTAGAATAGCCTCAGCCGGTCAGCTTGGATTAGGGAGGGACCTTAAGTGCAGAGACAGTTGGATGCCAATTTGAGGAAACCCCATAGGGAGGATTTGAAACAGGAGTGGGATGGGGAGGAGTGAGTGTTTTCTGGGAGGGAGTTCCACAGTCTGGGTGCAAAGACAGAGAAGGCCCAATCACCCATTTCGGTATGGGTTTTGGTAACCTAGAGGACATGAGCATCACAGGATCCTAAGTGGTAGGAGGGGATAGCAGGTTTGAGGGACAGAGCAAGTGCAGGAGGGTGGCAGTTCTGATGATGTTATCGATGAAGCTGCCGAGGACAAAGGTGCAATGTTTTTCTGGGGGGAGCCATTCAAGCCTGGTGTACAACTCACAGTGGTGCATGAGGCTGGGAGCAGAGATTGCAAAGTGACACATATTGTTGTAGGTGGTGTCCCATTTTGAGAAACTGTTTTTTGGGATAGTGACAAAGGAGACAAGCCCATAGCAGAGTGAGGGGAGGAGGACTCCCTTGGCCAGGGTGAGTCATGCAGCTGGGTTAGATAGCTTTTTGCTCTGTATGCCAGGCCCATCATGCAGTTCTCAGCCTTGTAAACATTGCAAATGTGCAGGGATAGGTCAAGTTATGGGTCAAGGGTTACCCCGAGGTACTTGACAGAGCCCACAACCTGTAGGAGGGAACCATCAGCTCCTGAGATTCATAGCGGAGCAGGGCAGGTTTCAGTTTTGGCCAGAGAGCCAAAGAGCATAGTCTGAGTCTTTTGTAGGTTTATTGCAAGCTTGTAGCCCTTTAGCTAGATTTGGATTGAATGAAGTCTGAGTTCAACCTGGTGTTGATGTCTTTGATGTCCTGGGAGCTGGTGAGGATGACGAGGTTGTCTGCGTACAGGGTGGGGTGCCTGTGGACTGGTACTGAGGGCAGCTCATTTATGTAAAGGGAAAACAGGAGGGGCCCAAGAACAGATCCCTGGAGGACCCCAAAGTTCACAGGAGAAGGATGAGAGAGGGCTTGGCTGAATCTAGTGTATTGTTGTCTTACAGAGAGGTAGTTTGCAAACCAGGTGTGAGCTGGGGGTGAGGCCAAGGGACAAGAGTGTGGAGCACAGGAGTGAGTTATCGACCAAGTCAAATGCCTTCGAGAGGTCCACGAAGGTGGCACCTGTCAGCTTGCCTTGGTCGGTGGCAGACCTGATCTCTGAGATGACCCCAGCAAGGGCAGTGGTAGTGATGTGCCCTTTTCAGAAGCCGTGTTGTGCTGGGGTGAGTTGGTCATAGCTTTGTGCTTTGTAGGTAGTGGATGAGCTGTGAGGCAACCACCTTCTCAAGTAGTTTACTAACTGCAGATAGGATTGCAATGGGGCAGTAGTTCTTGAGGGTTTTGAGGTCTCCTTGTTTGAAGACTGGGACAACTCCGGCTACTTTCCACACATCAGGGATGGATCTTGAGATTAGGAAGGTGTTAAAGATGTGGGCCATAGGCCGGGCCAGGGGAGAGGCCCCCAGGCAGAGCAATTTGGGCTCTAGAGTGTCATGCCCAGCTCCAGTGTGAGGGGAGAGACCAGCAAGGAGTTTCTGAGTCTCAGTGACAGAGACGACCTTTAGGTAGAAAGGAGGTCGAGTGGTTTTACCACTGAGCGCGGGATCTTGGGCCCTTGCATCAGGAGGCTGGGAGGGGTAAGCGGGTTGGTCAGAAAACATGAAGTTAAAATCATTGGCAATTGTATGGGGGTTGTTGCAGCTAACCCTGCCAATTTGCATGTCAGTGACCTGGACTCTGGCAGAGCCTCCAACAGTGTTCTTGATGTTTTGCCAGAAACTCTTCGGGTTCCTGGCGAGGATAGCAAGGCAGATCTGCAGTATTCACTCTTTGCAGAGTGAATGGCTCTTTTGCATTTGTTTCTCAGCTGCCTATATTCATGGAAGTCAGAACTTGTGAGGGAGGTTTTGTACTTCACCCAGCATTTGTCCCTCTGCTTCATGAGGGAAAATAGTCCACTATGAAGCCATTTTGTGACAGTGCCCCTCACCCTCCTCTTTGTAAGGGAAGTGTATTTGTTTTAGAGAGTAAAGACAGCAATAAAGTTGTCAAGGGCTACAGAGGGGTGGCAGTGGCAGTGACCCTGGACCAGTCTGTTTGGTAGAGGCCGGCAAGGTAGTCATCAATGTTAAATTTGGAGAAATCCCTCATCTGGATTACTTTACAGTGGATCTTGGGAGAAGAGCTACCCCAGGTACAGAAGGTGAGAGAGTGATCCGAGATTAAGTCAGGGAGGATCCCAGAGGAGAGGATATTGTTGGGTCTGTTGCTCAGCACCCAGTCGATGAGGGATCCTTTATCCCCTAGATGGGAGAGCCTTGAGGGATCTGAGATGAGTTGGATAAAGGGCAAGACCAGACATGCAAGAGCTCATATTGCTTGGCATTGTGGCTCTGCCAGTTTAGATTAAAGTCACCAAAGATTAGTAACTCAATTGTGCCAACCTTGGAGCCAAAACTGTCAAGGAGGTAGGAGAGCCCTAGCAAGCCTCCTATTAGAGGATTGTAGGTGCAGACCAGGTGTAACTTTTTTGAGTTACCTAGCAGGAGCAGGAGCAGGGCCAGGGCATGCAGGAATTCACAGTGAGTGGATGTAGAAGGTGAGAGGGGGTATGCCCAATGACAGATGAGTTTAAGTGCACCCTATAGTAGAGGAGCACACCACCCCTATGTTTGTTATCCAACAAGTGGAAACATATAAATATCTTGGATATTGAAATGAACCAAATGCTACTGGAAACATTAATGTCAAAAACCTAATCAGAAAGGTGGGGACAAGAATAGGGCTTTTAAACAGTTTCAAAAACTGTCTGGAGCCAATTACAAGGAAATAATTGTGCAGACCCTAGTCTTTCCACTTTTGGATTGTGCCAATACACTGCATGATAATTGCAGTTTAGGTAAATTACATGATTTGGATGCTCTCTACAATCAATTGGCCAGATAGATATTAAAGCATCCTAGGGACACTCATCATTGTACTGTGTACAATCAGTAAGGGTGAGTCTCTTTGGAGAAACACAGAGTCTCTCATAAAGTCATATTCTCCTACAGATGTGTACAGGAAACAATTCCCAAATATTTGCAAAACCAGCTGACTGTTAGAGGGGTTCGGGGTTCTCTAAGGGAATCCTTCTCCCTGGAATTATCAATACCCAGTCTAAAATTAAGAAGGCTAGCTACTCCTTTAGCCATTTTGTCCCATATAACTGGAATTCACTTCATCAAAGTCTCTGGCCAGTCAATGCAAAACTGCTTTCATTTAGCAAGTTAAAAAATGGTATTTCAAATCCATGTTGACTTGTTTAAATTGTGAATCTCTCATGAATAGGATAACTTGTTTATCTTCACAGTAATTAATTATGTATTAGTTAATGATTACTGGTGACCATACTTATCAGCCTGATTACATGTACTGTCGAATGCCATAATAACCCAAAAATGAGTTATTATGGCATTTCTAAAAACATCCATTCACTAGCACTGTCACTCATTTCTACCACGGCACTTGACTGGATCTTAGACTGTGTGTGGGCAGCCCACATATCTAAAAAAAATGGCGGCTCTCTTCCCGAGGATCTTAACTGGTTGGCCCGGTCCTCACAAGTAACTTATGTTTTTTCATTATTTATCTAATTCAGCCTGCCTTTACAACAAAACACTGTATCTGGTTGATCCTGCTCTTGTTTTGTTTCTGTCATGGTTTTGGGAGATCATGAGCCTAATCGACAATGGATTATAGTGAATAACTATTCTCACTGTGGTTCTCAGGGTGCTTCCACAAGGTGGGGAAAAAAAGAAAAAAGAAATAAAAAAATAATATCTGAAATGGAGAGACAGAGAGAGAGAGACACAGCTAGTGTGTGTGTGTGTGTGTGTGTGTGTGTGCTGCAGCACGCGCATCTGTGTTTCTCTGTCTCTTGCTGTCACTGTCACTTGAATACTTTTACTCTATGATAAAAAAAACCCTACACCAGTAATTATAAAAAAAAAACAGATAGGTAAGTGTGTGTCTATGAATATTTTTTCACACCCTCGATGTGTGATAACCACATAAACCTCTTGAGCTTCGCCCTCAAGGTTTATGGGTCATCACACGCATTGGGTGTTAAAAAAATATTCATAACACACACTTGCTTATCAATTATTTTCTATTTAATATAACTAGTGACCCCTATAATGACTGGATATTGAGCCTGATAAAACACTGTAATAATCTGCTAAATTCTGTAATAACTCAATAGTGGGCTATTTAAGCAATAAGGCACAACAGGGTGTGGGTTATTGGGGATTTACCCATGCCTTGTGTGGTGTGTCATCAGGCGCAGCTGAGTGACTTAACTACACAAGAAGTGGGTAAATCACCCAATAACTCACACCCTGGAGTGCCTTATTGTGATTATACAATGGACCCATGTGTAAAATAAATTTAAAATGTATTGAATTATGTTTTTTATAAATGCCATCCCACTGAGCATCCACCACCCTGCACTCCCAAAGCCCTTACTTACTCATTGGGGTCCAACCTTGTAATCCTCTCTGGACTGCAGACACATCTTCACTTTTCAAAGCAGGACTGTGAACTGAAGACACAAGTATGCAGTTCAATGTATTTCAATGGGGTTTTGAACTTAGTGCCATAACTTGGGCATTTTTTAATATTTTGGGCATTGATTTTCAACATACCTTCTTTGGGACCCCACCTCATGAACAATGTCACTGTCGTTAGGCAGATCTGTCCTGAAACATGACTTTGGGGTCCCTGCATGAAATCACCTTTGAGGCAGGCATGGAAAATGTTCTCTGCCTTTGTTAATGAGGTCAGGTCATAAGAAGACATGGTTGAAAATTTGGTATAAAAATATAGAAAAACAACAAAGTTATGGGTCTACGTTGAGCTTTGTGAATGCAGACTCATAACTTTGGTACTTTTTACCCCAAATTTACAACATAGCCAGATCTTTATAGCACATCATGAATGTGACAGCTGTCATTTTTCAAATCCTTGGCAATATGTTTTTTTTACATCCCAAAAGGTGATTTCGCAGTCCCTTCACAAAACCACCTTTAGGCCAGGAGTTGAATTTTTTCTCTGCCCTTGTTAATGAGGTGGGGTCATAAGAAGGCTAGGTTGGAAATTTGGAGTAAAACATAAAAAAAAGGTTATGAGCCTACACTGATTTTTGCAAATACAGGCTCGTAAGTTCAGTATTATTCAATATTTTTGCCCCCAATGTTCCACTTAGCCATTTCTTTACAGCACCTCATGAATGTGACAGCTGTCATTTTTCAACTCCTGCCCAAAATGTGTTTTTGCATCCCGAAAATTGATTGTCTGCCTGCCTTCATGAGGCAAGGTCATAACAAGGCTATATCGAAAATTAGGTGTAAAAATATTATAAACCAACACATTTATGAGCCTATGTTACATTTTGCAAATGCATGCTTGTAACTTTGATAATTTACAATATGTTTACCCCAAATCCCTCACCTGCAGACTATTGGCTCTGGCTAGAGTTTGTTATTAGATGTAACCAATTTTATGAAAAGTAGGTCATCATTGTAAATAAATACCTCTGTCTTAGAGCTTAGCTTTTGGCTTATTTATTCTTAATGTGCTCATGTGTTCTCTGTATTATCTGGTATTACTACCTTGCTGGATTGTGTTCTATTCTGTTTCTGACGTTTGCACTTCTTTCAATTGCCTGTATTTCATTGTATGCTACTCCTGTTGCCTACCTGTACCCTCCCAGGTTGTGCCTGAAAACAGGCATTTCATGTCTAGTGTACCTACCCCATTATCAAAAACAAAGAAAGAAAGAAAGAGAAAGAAAGAAAGAAAGAAAGAAAGAAAGAAAGAAAGAAAGAAAGAAAGAAAGAAAGAAAGAAAGAAAGAAAGCAATTAAGTTGCTGAATTGGTATTTCCCTAACAAATTAAAAGAAATGGTTGGGTCATCATTTTATTTATTTATTGTAAGTGTTTCACTAGGAAAAACATACTGAGCTAAACAGCTCTTTTCCAGATGTGCCCTGGAGAAGGGTCTGAGAAGACAGCAATTAGTTACATCAGCAATGTTACAATTATAATATCAATTATTAAATAACAATAATAAAGGTGCACAGTAGGCAATAAAGAGGAAGCACAGTGGTCAAGTAATGCAAAACATCACATATTAAAAGTAACAGTTCGGCAAAGTGCAACTTGCAGCAAAATGAGAGAGAAAGGAGAGATAAGGAGTACAACAGGACAAGTTCAGGGGTGATAATGGACCAATGAATCATGGCAGATGGAGGGAGGAGCTAGGAGGGAGATGGAGCAGTGAGACTAGCCTAGAATCAGTGGCAACTACAGGAATGTATAATGAATTCATATGGGACTGATTTTAGTGATAGGAAACAGTGAGCACTGCAAGTAGCAATGGGGAGGGTGCTCCAAACGTTGGCGTAGCAGCAGGAGAAAGTAACTTGACCAGCAGAGGATTTTACAGGTGGGAATGTGAGGTGTAAGAGAGTGGGTGACACAGCTGAAGAGATAGTAAGAGGTTTAAGGAGGGAAAGAGAGGAGGGAGGGAAGGTAGGGAGGAGGCAGCAAAGCCAGAATTTGGAGATGGAAGGTAGTACAATGAGTGATGTACCTGGTGTCAAGAGAGGGCAAGAAGAGGGAGGAATACAAGGAACAATGGTGGGTTCTAGGGGGTAATCCAGAATAAAACAGAAAAAGTTGTGAATGGAGGGATCCAGCCTGGCAAGTGTAGACTTGGGAGCAGTGCTATATACAATGTTGCCATAATTGAAGATATGTAAAATCATCTTCTTGACAATCTCTGTACAGGGAAGGAAGCAGGATACTTACTTTGTTACTGTAAAGTGCCCCATATTTAGGGTGCAACTACTGGTGAATGGCATCCATGTGAGTAGAAGTCAAGATGACAATAAATCCATACCCCAGGGTATTTATAGGAAGAGACATCCTCAATCACAAACACCATCAAGGATCTGGAGAAAGGGGGGAGAGCTTGAAAAGTTTCTGTTTATTTGTTTCGTTTATTTATTTAGTTTTTTTGTTGACCAGGTAAGTGCACTAGACAAATTCTGCCTATTTTCAGGCACGACTTGTGGTACAGGGATACAGATGAATGCCAACTGACCTTGAACCAGAATAAGCTGTTGGTGGTATTTTTAGTGAATGGGAAATTTGTCCAAGGCACTGGGGAAATTCCCCATCTCTGTCAGCAGGGGGCTTGACTTCCTGAGAGCAGAGTGGAGGAGCACAGTTTGATGCCAGACAGCAGAACAGGAGGAAATGCTGATATGGCAGGGGAGAGGGCCTCTCCTTCCCTGTCTTGTATACTACTAGAGGCCTGAAAATGAGTTCTGATGTGAGGAGATCAGTTGGAGAAGCCGGCATGAGGTTGTGCCATGAGGAGAGTTCAGATGCAATGTCAACAGAACCAGAGGCTGGTCACAATGCACAAATAACTGCTAAAGGTGCGGCGCTGGTTAAAGAGCAAGGAATAAACAGTGTGCCTTCCGAGGAGTCGGAGAGTGCAAGTAAGAAACCACATAGTAAAATTGTTGGTGGCAAAGCTAAAGTTTGAAAAAATAATAAGGGGAAAATGACTCTGTGCAGCAGAATTGAGCAAAAAAGAAAAGCAGAGCAAACTGATGGCAAGATTGTGGCCTGTCAAAGTCAGCAGGTAAACACTGATGAAGGAGCATCAAAAGAAACAGGGCCAAGGGGTACAAAAAGCTGGTTTTAAAGCAGCAGGCACAAGGGAAAGTGAAGCCCTGAACAGGATGGCCAGAAAGGGTTGGAAACGGTCCAGCCTAAAAAGGTCTACGTAAGACAAAAAAACAATTGATGAAAGTATTATCGCTGAGAGTGAAAAGGATAGATAAATACAAGAGGATGTTAAAAATGACCAAGCTATAACACAAAATAGCATTGACAGTGGTAGGAGTGAGGGAAAAGGAACAATAGATCATGCTGGGGCCTCTGGGTCAAGCATGTAAAGGATACACCAGAACGGGTTGCAGAGGCACTATTACAAGCAGGATGGAAGAGAGCAGAGGATGGCAAAGGGTGGGATCCTAACAGGCCAAGTGGGTCAGTAGGACCAGAACACCGAAATCCAGATAAAATGCAGATAACAGAACAACAGGCTGCATTACCAGATGTGGGGACACAAGATATAGAGGTGCACTTGCCTGAAGTTGGGCAAAATGAAACAGAGAATGGAAATGATACAAAAGAATTAGAAGGTCTAGTTATGGATGAGGGCCTAAATGTGTCCATGGAGGTAGAAGAAGATGCAGCAATAAATGAGGAAATAAAAGAGAAAGAAATGATTAGCATCCTATAGTGTGGATTGAGAATGTAGCAGAAAGGTTATTTCTTGATGCAATAAATAGACTTTCAGAGCCAGCTAAAAGAAGGAATGCAGTGAGGTTAAAATATAGGGATGTGCCTGATGAGGCCCCAGACCACATCTTTGTTGGAAAACAACTCCTCAAAACCAGCTTGAAGTTTTATGCATATGAAATTTATGCTTTGAGACACTCCCCAGGAGAAAGAACTTATGATGTAAATTTTAAGCACCCATCAGGATTGAACAGATTTTGGAAACTGTACCATCAGGTGAAGAGAACCCCTTTATGGGGAGATTTCTTGACAATCCCCCCTAACCAAACCAGCTTACAGACTGGTGACTGTCTTATTTAAAAATGAAGGGGTGAACGTAGCAGACATTTCATAGTGGCTCAAACAGAGATGTACTCTTACTGGAACCCCACAGCCAATACTAGATGAGGAGAGTTTGTGGACTGGGAGTTGAAAATTCAAGGTGACTCTTAAACAAGTAGACGGAGAGTTGCGGCACCTGCCAAATTGTTTTTTTGGGGGGAGAGATAGGGGAGTTGTTTTTGTACACTGGCCAGCCACAGGCATATTATAAATGTGGGGAGAAAGGACATCTTAGCAATGCCTGTGAAAAAATTGAATGTGGACTACATGGAGTATTGGGGCATCATGGGGCTATCTGCAAAAACCCAGTTAAGTGCAGCCTCTGTGAAGAATCAGGGCCTATCTTCAATAATTGCCCATGGGCAATGCATAACAGCCCAGATCAGCTGGAGAAAGCTGAGCAAGATGTATACTTGGCACAGGCACAGAAAGAAAAAGCAAAAAAAGAGAAAATTATAGAAGAAACCACAGAAATGGGAAATATAAACCAAGAAAAAAGCAGGGCCCAAGGAAGGGAAAAAGATACCTCATCTCTTCCAGAGACAAGCAAATCACTGGAAGCCCAGAGTGATGGGGGACAAAGTAAGCAATCAACAGTTTTGAAGAGTAATGAAGGGAAAAATAAGGAATATGGAGAGGATGGGTACACAGTGGTGACAAGATCAAAGAAAAGGAGTTGTAACCCCCTAAATGGGATGGGAGGAAGAAAGAAAAGGACTCAGTGCCTCTGTCTAACAAATACGTGACATTACAGGACAAGGAATGGGCCACAGTAGATGATGATTCAGACATAACTATATCTGAACCATCAGAAGGGGAACTTACCTCTGAGTATGAAACTACGGACACGCAAGCTTCAAAAAGAAGGAAAAAAATGCTTGAAGAAAATGGAGAACAGCTAGGGACTGCACAAACTATCTGCTAAAGTGAAAGCTCTGAATTGCATTAGTAGTAATGTGAATAGCATTAAAAATAAAGACAAAAAGATGATAACATTTTCCTCAAAAATAGATTTTAAGGGGGATGACTACTTCTTTCAAGACACAAGATTACACACAATAAATGAGTTAAAACAAGCCCAAAAGGATTTGAGGTGGGGGCCCTTTATATGGTCCATAGGAGAAGAAACATGCTTTGGTGTTGGTATTAGGTTTATGTCTCCAGAGGTTAAGATACTAAGGCTAGTAGACTTACTTCCAGGAAGAGTTTTGATTTTAGCTGTTATAATAAAAAAAAAAACAGGAGTCAGGCTGATTAACTATAAACAACCCCCAAAGTAAAGCAGGAAGATATAAAACCATGGAGAAAATTGAGCCCTTCCTTCACACCTCCAAATTTACCTTGTGGGATTTTAATTGTGGTTTGACCAAAAAAGATTGGGGTAGAAAAATGGAAAAAATCTTTTGTGATACTAATTGTTTGAAAAAAAAATTGTTGGGAGCTCAAATGGTGGATACATATAAAAATTTAAACAAAGCTTCAGTGCAGACATTTTTTAAAGGGAAAATATCTACAAGGATATATTTTTGGTTTGTGGGAAAAAAAACAAAGCTTAAAGATGTAAGGGTAGCCCTAATAGGCACATCAGACCATTTGGTGCTTCACCTTAAAATTAATCAAATAAATAGTCCATATTTTCAGTGGGGGGGCTGGAGGATGAATACAGAATTATTACAGGATGAAAAAATAATACAAAATACTAAGGATATATTGGCAGCAGGAATCTCTGTACTAGACTTGTATAAAAATACTTTGGAATGGTGGGAGGACACAAAAAGGGACATTAAATCATGATTATGGAAGCAAACAATAAAGGGAAGTCAAAATATCAAACTTATCTTAGTTTAAGAGCTAAACTGTATAAAGAAATAACAAAATGAAACGACAAAACTGTACATAGAAAATACAAGGTATAAAAAATCAGATGTGGGAGTACCAATATAATAGGGAGAGATCCTTATTATTGGAACAAAAATGTGGAACTCAGGGGACAAAGGCTCAGACTAATCCATTTGAAAGCAATAAAGAGAGACTAGAAAATAGGGTAATTTATAGTTTAAAGGATAAGGAAGGGAATGTACATACAGATACAGAGAATATTAAAAGAACAGCCCAAGACTTTCTAAGGGAGAAGTTCCAGAGGAAGAACATAAAAGAGACTAACAGATTATGGGATCAAATCCAAGTGCCAGTCATAGGCCCACAGGGGAAGGAGGAGGTTAAAAAGCATATTAGGGATGCAGAAATTAAAGAAGCTATTGCTTCACTGACAAATAATACAGCACCAGGGTAGATGGAATCCAAAACTGTTTCTATAAAAAGTTTGAAAAATGCTCACTCCTATGTTGGGAATAGTGTATAACTATGTTTTTCACAAAAATGTTCTAACAGAGAGTATGAAACGGGGGGGGGGGTCACAATTTTTCTCCATAGAAAAGGAGACAGGGAGGATATGAAAAACTGAAGGCCTATCAGTCTGTTGACCACAGACTATACTATTTTGGCAAAAATTATACACAAAAGATTAATGGAGCAAGCACAAACCTTAGTACTTCCAACACAATCATGTACAATTCCGGGAAGGAACATCAGGCAAAATTTGATATATGTAAGAGAGCTTGTAAATAAAAGGCAAGAAGGTGAATTGGAAGGGCTATTGTAGCTAATAGATCAAGAAACAGCCTTTGATGTTGTAAAGCATGTGTGCATATGGTAAGTCTTAAAACAGTATGGGTTCCCAGATGAATTTATAGGATTGGTAAAAAGTCTGTACAATGAAGCTCAGGTATTACCTATGATAAATGGACATTTGGGTACTCCAATATACATATATAATGGGGTTCATCAGGGATGCCCGCTGAGCCCCCTCCTATGTGTTTTATGTCTAGACCCTTTGTTGAGAGGAATAGAAACTGAGGGGAGTATTAAAGCCATGGAATGTGATAAGGGAAGCATTCACAAAACACTAGCATATGCTGATAATTGTATTTTTTTACTGAAAGACCAGACCTCAAGGGAAAGAATGCTTAAGTTTTTTAAAAAATAATGAGACTGTGACAGTTATAAAGGTGAATAAGGGTAAAAGTAAGATTCTAGTCATAGGGAAAAATCCAGTGAACAGAAATGGAAGCATAGAAATTGTGCAAGGAAGTATAACAATTTTAGGAGTGTGCTTTGGTGAACAAGACCCTATGCAGGAAAACTGGGATAAGAAAATAAGTATAGCACAGAAACAAGTTGAGAGATGGAAAGCTTGGAATATGACCAAACAAAAAAGGATATACATGTTAAAAACTGTTATTGTACCCATCTTTCTATATATTGCATATGCATTTCCTATTTCTTGGAAGGATCAGACTAGGATCTTAGGTTTATTTTTTCAGCTTTTATAAGGAAATAGATTAAACCCTTGTAAAAGGAATCATACATACAGATCTATAGCAGATGGGGGCTTAAATATGTTAAATCCTCTAGTGTTTTTTATAAATATTTTTGTTTATGCTAATATAGTGCCAGTATTGCAAGGTAAGAATGATATTTGGGGTACTTTGACAGGAGAATAGAAAGAAGAGATGGTGGCCTCTTGGGGTGAGAAGGGGTATAAGAAAAAGAACAAGGAAACGTTGCCAGAATATATTAAAATAGTCATGAAATGTTTGGATAGCTGGAAAGTAACAGTTGCATGATACTAACAAAAAATAGGAAGCAGCTGTATAAAGAAGTGCTTCAGAGCAGACTTTATGAGACAACTGTTTTCCTAGTAACACAGAGGGTGAAAAAAACGTCTAATTCTAGAAGCTATGTAAGAGAAAAGAATACCTCAGAAGATGAGGGAAACAATTTGGCTATGTAGTCATGGGAATTGCAGGTTAAAGGGAATTTGAAACACAAGAAAACTGATGAAAGGTTATGTCTGGGATAGAATTGTATTAATATGGAAGAATCAATGAGTCACTTAGTTTTTGACTGTGATTACATTAGACCATTCTGGAAGCAGTTGGCAGATACATGGGGTATTAAGCAGTTTGAAGGGATTAATTATGACATATTAGTATATGAACAACTGACGGAAGAATGGAGTAAGTGAGACAAGCACACACTGTATCTGGTGTTTGCAGTTATAAAGTGGGCCATCTGGCAAGTGAGGTGTCAGAGATTTATACAAAATAAAGACATCTCTCTAACTGAACTGTTATTTAAAATCCAAGATGAAATAGATGGAATACATCAGAAAGGGTTAAACATGTATGGGGAAAAACAAATGTTGAATATGTGGAGGAACTTTGAATGTATAGGCTAAAGAGTGAGTCATTCTAGATACTGTGATCATATTTTGATGCGATCTTTTGTTAATTTTGTTTATGTATGTATTGTTTTTGGTTTAAATAAGTTCCTTTGTAAAGTTTGTTTTTGGTTTTAAGTAAAAATTTCCCCTACTCTTTTTCGAGAAGTGCCATGGGATCTTTAACATCCACCTGAACAGGCAGATGGGACCTCAGTTTAACATCTCATTGGAAAGATGGCACCTTAGGAGTGCAGCACCCCTTCATGTTGCACTACAGTGTCAGTATTGGAATTTTAGCCCAAGTGCTTGGTGTGGGATTGAACCCACAGCCTTCTGAGCTCCCAGACTCAGAGGTGAGTGAGCTACCTGTTGAGCCACTGACACTGGTTAGTCTGGTGCAGAAGGTCATGGAGACCATTTTTGTGGCATTAAGGGAATGCTGATTTGCCTCAAACCAATGCTGGATGTTGTTAAACTCCAGCTGGAGGCAGGTCATGAGGTCCATGGCATAGGACCCAGAGGCATACAGAACAGTGTCATCGGCATATATGAATGGATGTAGAGGAGCAGGTGAGGGGAAGGTCTTTCAGGAAAAAGGAGAATAGGATAGGGCTAAGGATGGATCCTTTGGAATGCAGGGGAGGGGAGGAGAGGAGAGGAGATGGTGTTATCATTACATACAGACTGGATTCTATCCTCAAGGTATGAGTGAAACCACACAACAAAGAAAAAGCCAGCTGCTTTTAGCTTATCCAGGAAGATGGGGTGGGCAACAGTGTCAAAGGCTTTGGCCAGATCAACAAAGATGGTGGAGGTGACCAGCCCTTAGTCAATGCCATAAGCCTGAGGCTGGAAGTGGTGGTGCTGATGAAATTGGATTTCCTGAAGCCAGACTGGTAGTGAGTGAAGAAGGAGGAGTTTTCAAGGAAAGGGCAGAGTTGGGAAAGGATCAGGTGTTCCTGAAATTTAGTCAGGGAGGGGAGGAGGAAGATGGGGTGATAGTTGCCGAGGAGGGAAGGAGGGGTGACACCCTTTGGGAAGGGGGAATGACAGTGGCCTGTTTCCACAGATCAGGAACTGAGGCAAGTGACAAGGTGTGATTTAGGAAGTGGGTGATAGGAAGGACAATGGCCAGGGGAAAGAGAAAGACAAGAGTTTAGGATCAATGCCATCTGGACTCCCTACTTTGTGTGGGTTTAGAGCAAGGAGGGCCTTGAGGGTCACAGAGGGAGTGGTAGGAGAAGGGACAGTGTGGGGAAGAACAGATTAAGGCAAAAGAAAAGTGGGTGTAGGAGAGGCGGAGGGAAGGAGGGAGTGGGCACAGGTATAGAAAAAAGTGATAAAAGATGAGGCAACCAGCTGGCCCAGTGGTGTAGAGTATTGAGGCACTGTGTTCCTTATCTCTCACCATGCCGACAACCTAAGTTTGGGAATAAGATCAGGTCACTGGTGATTGAGCATCCGACAGACAGCTATCCTCTTCTGGGGTGGGGAGGCTTGCCAACTCAGCCCTTGGCTACCCCCACGTGGAGGCCCAGAGGTGGCACCAGCAGCTCATGCAGCATGAAGAGAGGGGCTGCGGTTCCATAGTGTGTGTATGCCACCACATGCACACACTTATGTGCAGGGCAGGGGACTGCAGGAGAAAATGGAAACATGTCTGGGACAGACTATATGAAGCCTTGCCCACCTGTCTCCATCCCGTGCTGTCACCGGTTGACACAGCCTTCAAATCTGGATTAGAGTCCCCATATCAGGGGAGGATGACCCTCCCCTTCCCTGCACCACCGAGGGTGGCATTCCATGGGAGATCTAGGGCTTGGGGGACCACAGAGATGAGCACTGGGTGGGGGGGTCAGGATGGGACAAGGCTGCTTGTAGCAACCAGCATGAAAAAAGATACATGGAAAAAAAAACGATGACTTGGCTGCTGTGGGATCAGAGATGGGAGTGTTGCTCACTTTGAGGAATGGGGGAAGGGACTTGGAGGGTGGTAAGAAGAGGGTGTGAATGGCCTTCCATAAATTTGAGGGGGTGCTTAAGCTTGTTCTGGATCATGGGTGCAAACAAGTCAGCATTCACAAGCCTAGTAGCTCTGGTTCAGGCGTTGTGAAGTGACTTATATTTAGTAAGATCAGTTGGGGAGCCACTGGACTTGTGGATCCGAGAGGCAGGGTCATGTGCATGGTGACAGGCCAGCAACTCCACTGTGATCCAGGGGAAGTGAGAACCACGGACCTGAGTTTTCATCAGGGGGTTGGGGGAATGATGATCCCAGGCTGAGAAGAATTTAGAGTTATAAACCTGGAGAACTGTGTTAGTACTGGGTTCCAGTTAGTTGCCATCAAGTCAGCAAATAAAGAGGATACATCCAGGATCATAAAAAGACTACACTGAAAATCTGGGATCAAAATCTCAACAAAGTTATGAACAAATGTTAGCATTTATCAAGGTTTACTCATAATGTTGCATTTTTTTTTTTTACATTTCGAACCCACATTTTCAACATAGTCATTTTTATGTTGTCTTGCATGCACAGCGTAACCAACATTTTGTGACAGCTTGCTGGAGTAACAGGTTGTGGAGGTGCAGTCATGTTTTTTGGGCTGGTCTCTGTGGCACCAGTGAATGAGCACGCTGTCTATGACAGCAGTTCAGAAGCATGCCACCAACTTGAAAGAATTTTGCTGCTGCAATGAGGGAGCACCCAGTCATTGCAGGTCTTGCCTTGCCTGCTGAAACATTTCAATAAACAAGGTGGTGGCTGTCGCCGTCTGCTTCTCACAATCCCAAGCAAGCCGACTTCAGGGGTGCCCAATCCCCCTGTTGGCATACCCCCTCCCCAGTTCAATTGGTTTGCCAATGGGAGTGCCCAATCCCCATCAGCATAATGTCCCCCTAGTTTCATTTGTCTGCCAAAGGGATGCCCAATCCCCCTTGGCATCATGCCCCCCCAACACAGACACATTTTCTTTCCCGATGGGATGCCCGATCCCATCGGCTCCAGTCCCCTCAAAACACCGAGGTGGCATGCTGGGAGTCTACCCCAGCGTGCCAAATGTACTACCTGAAAAAAAGGAAACTTTCCCATGAAGTGTTTTTTTTTTGTTTTGACCTGTAAACAAGAAAATCATCCCAAAAGGTGATTTCATGGTCACTGCATGGAATCACCTTTTGGGACTGATTAATAAAACAGCAGTGTCACTGTTCATGAGGAGGGCCACCAAAAAGTCTAGCAGTTTTCACGCACACTCAAAATGTTTTGGAATTTTTAATATTTTCACTCCAGATTTTCAGCATTGCCATTTTTTCACACCTCCTCATGAACAATACAGCTGTCATTTTTTACACCCTGCCCGAAATGTGTTTTCGCACATCTGGCTCATAATGGCATGGCCACTGTGAGAAATCAACATTTGGGACAGATTAAGAAAATCACAGTGACACTGTTAATGTGCGGAGGTCCCAAAATGCCTATGTTGAAAATTTGGTGGAAAAATTCCACAAAATGACTGTGTTAAGAGCATGCGTTGTGCAGTTTTCAGACATGCTTGTAACTTTGAGAAGTTTTAATATTTCACTCCAGATTTTCAACATTGCCATTTCTTCACACCTCCTTATGAATGGTACAGCTGTCATTTTTCACATCTTGCCCAAAATGTGTTTTCGCACATCTGGCATAGAATGGCACAGTCGCTGTGGGAAATCAACATTTCAACGGAAAATCAAGGACAGATTAAGAAAATCACAGTGACACTGTTCATGATTGGAGGTCCCAAATGCTTTCATGAGGTGGGGGTCACAAAAAGCCCATGTTGAAAATTTGGAGTGCAAATATCAACAAACGCCTGGGGCATTAGGGTTTCTAACCATAACATCCCACCCCGTAGAGACTGACAGGCGTCAGGGGTGTGCCTTTGAATTGCCAGCTGTAATACTTATGCTATTCCACCCCCAACCCCTCCCTGCAGCCAGTGACAGGCATCAAGGTGTGCCTTGGACTCTTCGGCCCCAAAGTTCACCACAGTCTCCTATACTGCACCCATCTCAATGTATTTCCTTATGGAATGGGTTGAGCATAAACCCCGATGACCCCAAGACACAACATAACACTTGTCAGAGTCTGCAGGATAGGGTGATGTGAAATGGCATGAGCATTATGGCCAACAACCCAAAGACATACCCCAATGCCTGTCAATCTCTGCAGGGTGGGGTGGGGTTGACATCAGTTCTATACTTCACTGCCATTCCTATTATGCATCTCTCTAACTCCTGCACTACCAATGTCAATGCCAGCAAGCCAACATTTGGCTTGTTTGTACCATAGATCATGAACATAACAGGTGTAGTTTTCAGATCCCGCTCCCAAACCTGTTTTCATGTGGCATTTGATAAATGATATCTGTCATGTTCATATGCAGAGGTAATAAAAGTACCATCTTGAAAATTTTGGGTCACAATCTAAAGGAAACAACAAAATTGTGATCTTCTTCATTTCCCAGTCATGAAAATTTCACTATTATAACTTGTGTTATTAATTTAATTTTAACTGCTGCACTGTCTATGCCCAACAACAACACAGCAAACACAAGAAAGAAAACATGGTTTGTGATGGCCAGTGCTTGTTTCTATTCCAAGAATTCTGTTGTCTCTGGCGGACATGTGGTCTGTCTTTTTCTCATGCCATCAGCTCTATAATCTGTCTCTTGCAACAGTGTCACACAGACTGCAAAGTTCTGGAACAACCCCTGTTGTTCACTGGGAAAAATCCAGCTCTAATCTGGTTCACTGATCTGTCCATCACTCACAGTAGAGCTGGAGATCCATCACTCAATAAAAGATTTGTTAATTCAGAGGTACCAGAAATAGTGAGGTATCTTTCAGGTCCATGCCCCCTTAGTGCCCCTTCAATGGGCTTGGAGCTGGATTGACTACACATTCAACCTCTGACCTTGTTGCCATTACAATGGGGGTCAGATGTATGAGGTATCCCTTTGTTAGGGTGCCATGATTTTGGCGTCATTGGAGTGTGTGTGAATGGGGCATCTGGGTTTTTAGGGCTCTGTGTCTTTTCCGTAGGACACTTGTATGTTCCTGCTGTTAGTTATTAGAGTGCTGCTTGTTACAAGTGTCAGTAATGGTGCCATGAAGTACTAGTGTCTACAGGGTTGGGTGTGGGTACTGTGCTTTTCATCGTTAACTTCCACTGATTTCTCCATGAATTTTGAACTGTGCCCTCTCAATTATCTGTGCACTGTGTCCTGATATATTCATCGTAATAAAGTGCTGTTAAACCACCATAACCGAGTCTGAGTGTCCTGTCACTTGCCTCATAGTGCCACATACCTCCACTGCAGCTGCGTCTCGGAGTTGGTTATATTAACGTGTGTGGAGTGCAGGGGACAGAGCCCTCCACAACATGTTTGTAGCAACTGTGACAGGTTGTGTTTTCTGTGGTGTTTCCTTCATGCTGTTCACTGAGGTGCATTGTACAGCTACATTGCTGTAGTTGTACTGTGACGTCCCTGTATAGTTTTGTATTTGATTGTGCTCCATTTCCTTGTGGGATAAATCCGGCACCCAAAAGGACATCACGCTTGTTACCCATACACTGTCATGAGTGAACCAATGTATGAAGATGGTTGATGGAACTGTACTCCTCTGAAAGACTGGTAATAACTCACAGTTGCTCAAACATGCTATAATCAAGTCAAGTCAAACTTTATTTTTACAGCACCTTATCCCTGATGCTCTAAGTGCTTTACACAGAGGTAATAGCAGGAACACACATTTAAAAACAGTTGAAGATTCAGATTTCCAAGCAGTAAACAAACAATATAATTCCACCCCACAATATTAAAACTTCCTTAAAAATATTAAAATTAGTGGACATCAAATGCCAGAGAAAATAGATAGGCTTTCAAACCCTGCTTAAACGCATCCACGGAGGATGCCTCCCTCAGAACTCTAGGTAAAGAGTTCCATAAAACTGGTCCCACCACTCTAAAGGTGCAGTCCTCTGATGTTTTCAACCACACCCTTGGAACCACCAGGAGGTCCTCCATTGATGACCAGAGTGAGCGCACTGGACAAGCAGGTGTTAGGAGGTCCATTGGATGGCCCAGACATAAGCCATGTAGGGCCTTATAGATGAGAAGCCCATCTTGAAGACAATCATCCATCTGATCAGCATCCGGTGCAGTTCATGCAAAACTGGGGTTATATGAGTAGACCTGAGAAAGCCCGTCAGTAACCTAGCTGCAGCATTCTGCACTAGCTGCAGCCACCAGAGGTTGCCTCCACTGACCCCGAAGTAAAGAGTGTTATAATAATTGAGCCTGGACATAATGAAGGCATGCACCAATGATGGTAGATCCTCTGACGAAATTAAGGGTTTAATCCGGGTGACATTTCTTAAGTGATAAAAACCACTCTGGACAACAGCAGACACCTGCTGTTCTAGTTTTAAGCTGTCGTTAAAAATGACACCCAGATTGCACACCTTAGTGGCTGCCTCCAAAGTGGTGGTACCCAAGAATAAGCCAGTTCCTGCTACAGAGTCAGCCACATACTGCTGGCAGCCTGGCTCAATCATTAGTACCTCCGTCTTGTCCGGGTTGAGCTTCAGCCAGTTAGAGGACATCCAAGTCTGGATCTCGGATAAGCAATTATTTAGCACATCCACGGCATCCGATGTTCCTGGGGCAAAGGACATATACAGTTGGGCATCATCTGTATAGCAGTGAAAACCCAAACCATAACTCCTAATGATATCACCTAGGGGCAGCATGTACACCGCAAACAACATGGGTGACAGGATTGACCCTTGAGGCACTTCACAGGTCAGGGGCTTCGGGCAAGAGAAAAATTTCCCATAACTGCCTGTTGCTTCCTGCCTGTCGGAACGGACTCAAACCAGCTGATGACCATGCTGGCAAATCCACAGCACTCTCTTAGGCAATCCAACAACACCATGTGGTCTACGATATTAAACACTGAGGAGAGATCAAGGAGAATGAGAATTGACTACTCTCCTCTGTCTCTCGCCATAAGGAGATCATTCTTCACTCTAACTAACACTGTTTCAGTGCTATGCTTTCTCCTAAAGCCAGACTGGAGTGGCTTATAGATGTCAAAGGCCACCAGGTGGGCCTCAAGCTGCAGTACCACCACTTTCTCCAGCACCTTCCCAAAAATGGAAGATTGGAGATAGGCCTGTAATTCGCCAAGACATCAAGGTCAAGTGATGGTTTCCTCAGAAGGAGCCTCGCCAATGCCTCCTTCAAGATGTCAGGGAAAAGCACCCTGAGAGTGAACACCTGACAATCTCAAATAAACAAGGAGAATCCTGCAACCTGCACCTGGACCCCCACACATGGCCATGCATTCAAACGATGAAGTAGAATCAACTGGGTGCACAGAGAACTTCAAGTCAGATCTAAAGCAGATGGCCACACCCCCACCCCTACTTTCCCTCCTCGGGCAGTGCACAACAGAGTATCCTGGTGGGGTAGATGCCTCCAACACCGGCTCTGCATCATCCCCCAACCAGGTCTCCATAATGCATGCCACGTCAACAGAAGAAGTCAAGTCAGCCATACTAGCTGTCTTGTTTCTCATCAAACTGGCATTGCAGAGCACTACCTGAAGGGGACCAGTGGAGGCTGCTTGTCCACAAGCTGCCTGTCTACTCAGTCCAGTGGGAACCTCGGAGATGGAAACAAAACATATCTGGCCTTGCTCTAGGTTCCATTTTACCCGAGAGTGCCTGCTGCACCTGACCACCTTAATGCCACTCACCCCAGTTGTATCCCCAGCAACCCATCGCACACTTTTGCATCTCCTCCCGATACCAACCTCCTTGCTTTGTCTTACTGCGGTCTCTGAAACAAGTACATTGGCAAAAGGGCAGAGATCTTGCAACCGGAATGCTGAGTATACTATATGGCCATTTCTCTAACCATTACACATCCAGTCTAGGTTCAATATCACACTAGCAACCTACCCAAACCATCCACCCAAAACATTACCCTCGGCAACCCCCCAAACATCCTTAAAAATATCCCCAACTAACCACATTCACACGTGAAAACCACCTTCAAAATCCTCCACACACTTATACTATCCAAACAATAAACCCAAAGCTCTTAAAATTGTGCCCCTAAAAGAAGAATCATAAAGTAAACAGCGAAGAGCTCAAATTAACAATTATTTCAGTTAATGAGTGACAGCTTTCATCCACAAACTGTCCAAAATGTGACTAGTAGTTGATAGTTGCTCAGTGCTCACACCACTGAAGAACTTTCACCAAAGTCGGATCAGTGTGAGGTTACCAACACAGTTGCTCTTTCACAGCAAGAGGTCAAGATAACATAGTCACAGCAGATGCCCCGGAGGCTACCCATTTGCACCAAATAGTGCTATAGAGATCCAAAACCATAGTGAGCTGCATCCCACCACAGAAGCTCTCACCTTCTGCAATGTGGATTATAGCCCAGCTCACAGCTCTTTACTTGTAGCTCAGAGTATTCACACAGCTTACTCGATATCCAGTAAACATCAGCACTCGTCTCCCCTTCACTGTGTTGCTCCATGATTTCAAAAGAAATCTCCACTTCCAGGTAAATAAAGTCAAGCTGTACTGTACACGGAGGGCCAAACAAGCTCTTATCAGCAGCAGAAACACCTTTGCCATCAACCGGGTGAACCCTCTCTGTGGGCGCTAGCTCCCCAGCGTCCGGAGCAGGCTCACTCCACTACTCACTTCCTCACACCGTCCACTGTTGTACCAGACCCAAACTCCCTACACTACAGAAGCCACACTAAAATTAATGTTTGGCTGGCCACTGAAAATCATACAGTTTAACTTAACTTTAGATGCTCCAGATCTTACTTACTTAAAACTTATAAAAATGGGTGGAAACATACAGAGAGGATTCTTTTTCTTGTACATTACCCCTGCAGAGAGACAGCAGCCCAGGCTGGCTATCATCTTGCTCCTCCTCCCTCTCACCCAAGTGCAACACATTACCAATATGCAGCATGTAAAGAGTTCAGAAAAGAGAGTACAGCCAGAAAGTAACTTACTGTGGTGCTTCATCCTGCTGAAGTCCTTGAGTAGGATGAAGAGCTGGGATAAGTCCTTTTGCGGATATTCTCTCTTTCCTGACCCCTTTATATGCTGTATATTGACAATCTGTTGCACATTAAAATAATTTTTGAGTAAGTGTCAGTTAACACAAGTCTTTTGGCCTGCTCATTGTTTTTTCATTTCCTCACAATGTGTGTTTTTATTGAGCACACCCTGTTTACCTGTGCATGGTGATTCCATTTGGTTCAAAACTGTAATCCACTGTCAGCCTTTCCCAAAATGTTTTTGTCAGAGGGAGATCCCCTCAGAAATAATGCACAGACTCAAATATAGTGGGTGCTCAATTGACAATTAATTTATTTTCTTTTACAAAATTCAACCCTTCTGCACAAACACCGCAAATCATCATTTTGTTTGCAATATATACATTCTCCAATCCATTCTTCTTATACATTTCTGATAAAAATCAGTCCCAACTTGTATCATACTGCTCTTCTCTGGATGAAATCTTCTTGGGGTCTGGATGTGCTGAACCCAACACCCCTTCTGCTTAATGGGAAACAAATTCAATTACTCCAAACTGATTCTGGGTGCCACAAAAAAACTGACCCCCATAGTTCCTTCAACTCTTCTTTGTCATGTTGCAGTCATGACTGGGTGCACTTCGCCCCATCCTGCGCCTGATTCTCCCCACCCCTACCCCATCTATAACCCCTCACCCCTTTTACACCCAACTTTCCCCCCTTTTGGCTCACTTCACCTCTGTTTGTCTCTCAGCCGACCTGGCTGCCCTATGACTTATGATGTTGCCCTCTCATGGCAATCCTTCTCTTCTTCCCTTTTCACCTTTACATTCATCACGAGCCACCGTTGCTCTCTTTTAGGCAACCCTTCATTCCAGCATCCTCTCTCCTGCCTTCCCCAGGCCCCTCTATCCTCTCATGTCACCCTTTGTCACCCTCTTTCGGTGACCCCTTTCTCTTACAACCTTCTCCCAGGGTTGGTGGGTGGGTACAATCTTATGGGAATCCCAGCAAAAGAAGGGGGATCTGTGTCCTGTTCTCATTCCTACACCCCTTCAGGACCCCTTTCCTCAGACCCTCCCCTTGTCCAGTCCCTGAGTCAAAACTCCCACCTTGTCATTTGACTTCCACCTGATGTCATAGTCCCTTCCCTTTACCTGTCCTGCTGACCTACACCCTCCCCCTACCTGTCCTCCTCACCTCCCCCCCTTTCCTAATTCTATCTCACCCCCATGGCCTTGCCAAGCTACACCCTCACCTGTCAATTTCCTGGGAATCCCACTGACAATTCAGGTTGTCTTTTACAGTATGCTTTGACAATAGTCTTCGTTAGGGGGCCCCTGACAAAGACTATTGTCAAAGTTACAAGACAAGTAGTGTAATAGCCCATTCAAGCTTCAAAAACCATGTCTATATGCAATTTCAGATTTTGAATAAATACATTTTATATGCACATCTAGTCAGAGCTTTGGCTTGTTGAGTGCAGTAGCCACTTGCCTTGAATTCTCAATCCACCTCCCTTCTCTCTGGAACATTCCCCTCTCCCCACTAGACTCCCCATCCCTCTGCTTTCTTATACCTTTCCTGTTTCACATCTCTCTGACCTGCTTTTGGGATTGGCCGGCCCCATGCTCCCCTCTTCATTATGGCTTTTTATTGTATCACTGCTTCTGAATATGACTTTGTAAAACACATTTTACAAATGCAGCAATTGAGATGATATTTCCAGATACAGTATTTTATGATGTTTCTAGGGATTCTCTCTGGTGGCCTTACAGAAGGGCTGCAGGCAGGCAGGACATTTCTCTAGAGATGTACATAAACTGCAATGTCAATAAATATCTTTTCATGCCATTTGCAGCAGCTGTGTATCATTTTTGGTTATATGCTTGTTCACAGCCTTCACCACAGTACAGTACATAATTGTTACTTTTTAGGGCTGTAGGTAAAGCCTACAGCCGTTTTGCAAGAGCTCTGTAGCTCTGAAAATGGCCGATCTCAGAAACCCTTCCATTGGACTTTTGGAAGTATCCTTCCAAAAGCCCAACAGAGCTTAAACCCTTCCACCATGATCGGTCTACGGAATAACAACTGCACTATTTCAACTGTTACTTCCACATTACAATGTGTCAACTGCGCATGCACATGATTCATCGTGGAGTCATGCACAAGCGTGGCTGATGAGTGCCGCCACGTGCAGCCAAGTAAAATGTCATTCAGTATCTTCTGTGCCCCCTCACAAGTCATGCCCACAGCTCATGTGGCACACTGGGAGCCCACCCCAGTGTGCAGAAGTTTTGTTTACTGTAAATTAGAAAACAGACCCTCATCACTGTTTCTTTTTTCTTTGGTGCCCCCTGCCCAAGTCCTGCCCGACATCAGGGTGGCCAATCTCCATGTTGGCATTCATGTGGCACACTGG
This sequence comes from Neoceratodus forsteri, assembly GCA_016271365.2. Lineage (NCBI taxonomy): Eukaryota > Metazoa > Chordata > Ceratodontiformes > Ceratodontidae > Neoceratodus > Neoceratodus forsteri. Next base: position 728,497,554 of record CM028138.1, on the reverse strand, counting down.
GAGCCCACCCCAGAGTGCTGAAATGTTTTTTTGTTTTGCTGTAAATTAGAAAATGGTCCCTCATTGTCTGTTTTTTCTCCCTGTGAAAAGGAAAATGGTCCTTCATCATCACTGCACTCCCCTCTCCCTCCACCTCCCACTGAGCATCCACCTCCCAACACACCCTTCCCCCCATACTTACACTCCAGAGTTTGGCACTATCATCTTCTCTGGACTGGGACATATCTGCACTCTTCAAAGCCCAGCCTCGAACTGAAGAATCAGAGGTAAACGTGCTATACAGTCATTCAATGGGGTTTTCAACTTATGCTGATATCTCAGCCATTTTTTTGGAATTTTTGCCCTACATTTTCAACATGGGGTTCTTCAGACCTCATCTCATGAAAGCTGTCACTGTCATTTTGTTACTCTGTCCCAAAAGGTGATGTCATAGTCATTGCGTGGATTCACTTTTCAGGACCGAATCATGAAATGACAGTGCCACTGTTCATGAGGTGGGGTCCAAAAGAGCCCATGTTGCAAATCTGGTAAAAAAATTAAAAAAAAAATGACTGCGTTACGTTTCTACACACGCTCCTAACGTCACTAATTTTTAATAGTTTCACTCCACATTTTTAAAATTGCCATTTTTGCACACCTCCTTCATGACAGTACAGCTGTCATTTTCCATAATCTGCCCGAAATGTGATTTCGTACCTGAGGCAAAGAATAGCGCTTTTGCTTTGCACAATCACCTTTCAGGACAATTGAACAAAATGACACTGGCACTGTTCATGAGGAGGGGTCCAAAAAAGGCCATGTTGACAATCTGGTGATAGAATTCCAAAAAATGACTGCGTTACAAGCGTGTGTTGCACACTTTCTATGCATGCTCCTAATGTCGCTAATTTTTAATATTTTCACTTCATATTTTTAACATTGCCATTTTTGTACACCTCTTTCACAACAGTACAGCTGTCATTTTCTACAACCTGCCCGAAATGTGTTTTCGCACCTGTGGCACAGAATAGTGCCTTTGGTCTGCGCGATCTCCTTTCGGGACAATTGAACAAAATGACACTGGCACTGTTCATGAGGAGGGGTCCAGAAAAGACCATGTTAAAATTTTGGTGCAACACCTCCAACATATTGCCAAGTTACACCTGGGCATTGAATAATTTCTACGCACATGTGTAACTTTTGTCACTTGATAGCACTTCACAGCCCTATCGGCTCTAGCCAGAGTTTGTTATAATTGTTGACATTCACCCTTGTTGCCCCCCTTGCGGGGTCACACTGAGCTCTGGCTCAATGTGCCTTTCCCATATTTTACATAAATAAAAAAAATAATCTGGCACCCACAAATAGATATTGCCTTTATTATCATTCAGTATATCTGTACTAAAAAAAAACTACCACCGGTAGAATTTCCGCAGAAGTCAGATTTTCACTTCTGCAATAGTTAGGAAATCAAATTAGCAACGTTTACAACAATTCCAACTTAAAATGGTGGAATAAATGTATGAATTATGGAATTTTATTTTTTTTTTTTGTCAACTTTGTTTAGCTTCTGTCGCGGCTCCAAGGTCCTCTCTCAGGCATCCCTTCCTTGTTCTGCCCACCTGATGATCCCACGCTATGCCTCCTCTCTCCCTCCTCCCTGACACCAGCACCCCTGGCTAACCCTATCCAGGGTGGGTCACCCCTCTCCTATTTGGGGCACTCTTCAAGGCAGACTGTGGCATCAGACGAGGAGTGGGCCCTGGGGAAATTGAAGGCAAGCCAGGGAAACCCCGGCATAGGGCATGGAGGATCGGTGCTGTCACCTGATCCTTGGAGCTGGGTTTTTCCTGTGTTCTTGGTTACCCCCCATTGACGCAGGACATGCAATACCACCCAGCCCTAACGTGGTGCTCCCACCCATGTCAGAAAGGTGGCTGCCAGACATCACCCCTTACTGTATGAGCCCTGGTGCATAGCAATGCCGTCGGTCTCCACTGGGGGCCGCTGCCACACCGGGCTACCCCTGGATCTCTCCCCGAGAGAGGAGAGCAGTCCCACAGATGCTCAATCTTCTTTCCCCACCACCGACCCCCGATGGCCCAGGCTTGTTCCCGAACCTGGGTCACCAGTGTGGCACGAGGTGTGGCATCCAGCACCTCAACCCTCAGTCCCACCGGGCCGGCTCGTGGATTTTTATATTAAACTGTGGAAATAAAATTCTGCAGAACTGTTCAGTCACTGGTCAGTTCTGTGATCTTTCTTTCCTCACCGTTAAATACATTAATCCACAGTTCATACACTAATTCTGCAGTTCAGTGAGTCACTGAGCTGTGAAATAAATGAATGAATTGTGGATTAATTGTATAGTTGGATTACTGAACTGTGGAATAATTGCATGAGTTACATTGATGGATTTATGCTGATTTTGTTTCTTTAGGGAGCTTTGCCCCTCAAACCCCCCATATGTGGGCACTGCCTCCCCGCACCCCCTGTAATTAATATAATCAACTACAAATAAAACTTGATTCAGGGAAGGGGTGCAACACCCTGAGAAAGCAATGTCAGGGTCCTGAGTTGACAGTACCATTGTTCATGGTGAAGGTGTCAGTGTTCGATCGGCATAACGTGCAGAATAATCCATTAAACTGCAGAATCAAATTCCTCAGAACTGTCATTCTGTAGTTCAGCCAACCAATTCTGCAGAACAGGGGGAACATCCACTGAACATCAGGGGTAAGGGGCAACAGACTTCCTGGAAAACAAACTGAACTTACAAACTTAAATGGGCAGACTGGGTGGGCCATAGGCCCTTATCTGCCGACACTGTCTATGTGTGTATGTATCTATGAACACATTCGGAACATTCCGATCTCGCCAATGGCGAAATTTCTAAAAATTTTCACGAAAGTTCAGCGAAAGCAGAATTAGCAACTTTTTCCTAGCTCTAATCTGTACACAAAGCAACTGCTAGACTGTAGTAATGCTAAAATCTGATTTACATTTAGACTTGCAGTCACTGATGGAATCCTGGAATTTTGAGTTTTAAAAGTGGATATTGACTACTGAATTTACCATAAATCAGTTTTCACACAAATGTTCACACAAATGTTGCTTAGCTTGTACAGAACTACTGGTTTCCTGAATCTACAAACAAAATATTGCAGGCACCAGCTAGAATAGGTTAAAACAGTCACAATACATTTTTATATCCCCATGAGGTCACAAACAACCTATCAGCACTTACAGAATGAAACTGGTGGCCACATTTTCATACCTAGACACTGTATTTTATTAAAGTGCTCTCATAGTGCAGAACTAGTGCAATGCACAGGGGCTGAAGTCTCTTCATGGCTTGGGGGCACATGGACATTTAGCACATGTCTGTTGTGCTTTCCTGCTACTGCTACTCCACATGGAGGACAGTCCTAATTTTGTTTTTTAAACTGGATACCTTTACATGGAATTAGGTGAGAAGGGGCAGTGACTGAAATCTTGCAGGGTAATTGTTTTGCTGAATGGCAGCTCTAGCTGTGAGTTGACATTGAAATTGGGCATATTAAAATACTGTGGCACTCTAGGACCTCCATGCTACTCGAGGGGTCTGTAACTGGACTAGCACACCTCTGTGGGGTTTGGATAAATGATTTTGCTGCCAGGTGGGGTATAACCTGATCTTTTAAGAGCAGGTTAGCCCCATAGTCTGCCTCAGAACCTATCGCACTGAGTGACGGTTGCCATAGCAACAAGAGCAACATCACTTGGCTGTGCTACAAAAACCTCGGCTACAGCAAGGGGAGTCGAGTGCAGAGTGGAGATGATGTGGAAAGAGAACAGTGGCATCTGTCAGCGTCAGTCAGGTATAGGAGGGAAAAGTTATCTATACAAGTAACAGGTAAGCAAATTCGATGGAGAAATAGTAATAACAGCATGGAGTGTAATATGGAACTGTCGGAGAGGGGCTATACCAGCATGAAATGTTGCAATATGTGTAAAATGAATGTGGAGGGGGAGCAAGACAAGCAGTTTATGTGTGATAAATGCACCCTGATTGATATTCTGAGAGAGGAAATAGAATCAGTACAGAATAGGATACAGCTCCAAATAGAAATAACTAAGCAGGAGAAATTTATTGATTCAGCAGTGCAGGAATATGATGAAAAAACTAGAGGGGTACAGGCAGTTGGGGGCATAAATGCAGAGGGGGTATGTACACCCTTTGATGTAAAGGAGCAAATGGACTCTAGGGGAGTGGAAGACTGGTGTAAGGTCCAAAGGGGAAGTAAAAAGGGAAGGAGGAAAACTGGTGGAAAAGCACAGATTGAAACTCATAACAGATATGGCATCTTCAGCACTAAGGCAGTAGAGGATTATACTGACCAGCATAATACTGACTAGAGTATACCCAAGGAGACTAGTGGAAATATGGATAAATGTAAGGAGCAGGAGATACCTGACACTAACAACAGCAACAAAGAGCTACTAGTTATTGGTGAATCCATGATTAGAAACATTGATAGGGTACTTTGCAAGGGCAGGAATGAATTTACTATGGTCAGTACTCTACCAGGGGTAGGCATATGGGATGTCCATAAGCTGTTACCAGGATATGTGGACAATACCTACAAACCAGTTACCGTATTGCATGTTGATAGAAATGATGTTGGGAAAAGAGCATATCTGGACATTCAAAGGGCTTTTGAGGCAGTTGGAGAGGCCCTTAGGTTGGAGGGTTGTGACATCATGGTATCAGAGATCCTTCCTATCCCTAGAGCAGGGGCAGCAAAGCATAGGGATATAAGACAGCTAAATGGGTGGGTGAGAAGGTGGTGCCATAGGGAGGGCATCACAATTATACCCCACTCGGACACACTTAGGGACCCTGGACTGTTTGGGAATGATGATCTGCACTTAAACAAGCATAGCAGTAGGTTATTGGCTAAGGAGATACAACATCAGGTAGTTGACCTTTTAAACTAAGTAAAAAGGGGGAAGGAGCTGGCTACCAGGCAACCAAGGCATCAGGGGGAGTTCCCAAATACCATAATAAGGCTTATGAAACTCAGGATTGGAAATGCCTTTCCCTTAATGCCAGGAGCCTTATGAACAAGTTCAATGAACTAGTGTGTCTGCTTAACATTGAAAATATTCAGGTGTGTGTCATAACTGAGACCTGGATATGATATCACATGGATAGAGACAATAAAAGGGAGGGTAGCCATAAACGTATCTGATAAAATCCAATCAGAAGCCATTGAAGTGTCTCATTTGCCAGGAATAGAACATGTATGGATTAAGATACTGCCAACAGATAGCCCTAACATCGTAACTGGGGTTATGTATAGACCTCCCCTGATTAGCGCACAGGATGCTGAGGCTGTTCTTAGCTTTTTAGGCTCCCTAGATCGTACTGAGAGGATTATTCTTTTAGGTGTCTTTAATCTGCCCAGCATAAATTCGGAAATGCAACTAGCAGGGACATATAATGAGTTAAGATACCTGGACTCTTTCCTACTAGCTGGCCTGGAACAACATATAGAAAGTAGTACAAGGGGGCACAGCATATTAGACCTTGTGTTAAGCAATATGGGAGACCCAATTCAGCACTGTAGGGTAACCACCTCCCTTGGCTCAAGTGACCAATGTATGGTTAGCATTAAACTGGAAGGAATAAAAACTAATATACTTGGCTCTACAGTGGTTCAAAACTATACATAGATACATAGATACGTAGAGAGTGTCGGCAGATTAGGGCCTATGGCCCACCCAGTCTGCCCATTTGAGCTTGTAAGTTCAGTTTATGTTTTCCAAGAAGTCTGTTGCCCCTTACCCCTGACCTCCAGAATTCCTTTATGTCTATCCCATGCATTCTTAAATCCTGTGATTGTTTCAGCCCCCACCACTTCCTCTGGCAGGGTGTTCCACTTGTCCACCACCCGCTCTGTGAAGAAATTCTTCCTCACGTTTCCTCTGAATCATCCTCCCTCCAACTTCATCCCATGCCTCTAGTCCTGGAACATCTTTTCGCTTAAAATAGTGTATTCCTGCACCCTGTTCCTCCCTGCAAGATACTTGTATGTCTCTATCATATCCCTCTCCTCTCCTCTCCTCTAGGGAGTACATGTTCAGTTCCTTCAACCTGTCCTCATAGGACCTGTGATGCAATCCATGCACCATCTTTGTTGCCCTGCTCTGAACCTTCTCTACTCCTGTCTATGTCCTTACCTAGGTAAGGTCTCCAGAACTGTACAGTGTACTCCAGGTGGGGCCTCACTAGTGTCTTGTATAGTGGAATTATGACCTCCCTTTCCTGCTGGTGATGCCCTGCCTATGCATCCCAGCATCCTATTCTTTACCTGCTGCCTTGTCACACTGTTTTCCTGCCTTGAGGTCATCAGAGATGATAACCCCAAGGTCCCTTTCCTGCTTGGTGCATGCTATATCCTCACCCCCCAACTGATATATTGTGCCAGGGTTTTTGTGCCCATATGCATTATCTTGTACTTCCTTGCATTGAATTTCAACTGCCAAACCCCTGACCATTCTTCAAGTTTCTGCAGGTCCCTTCTCATTCTGTCTACACCCTCTGGTGTGTCTACTCTATTACAGAGCTTTGTGTCATCAGCGAACAGTGAAATTCTGCCTTCTAGGTCCTCCGCAATGTCACTGATGAAGATATTGAATAGGACCAGTCCCAGCACTGATCCCTGTGGTACCCCACTGGTCACTCTTCCCTCTGTGGAGTGACAGCCATTTACCACTACCCTCTGTGTCCTGCCACCCAGCCAGTTACCTACCCACCACACTACTGTCCTGCCCACACCCCTATTCCCCGGTTTGTGCAATAGTCTTCTATGTGGCACAGTGTCAAAGGCCTTGCTGAAGTCCAGATAATCCATGTCCACTGCCCTCCCCTGATCCACCTCCCTAGTAACCCAGTCAAAAAATTCAATGAGGTTGGTCTGACATGACCTCCCCATGGTGAAACCATGCTGCCTTGGGTCCTGTAGTCCATTGACAACCAGATGTTCCACCAATCTCTCCTTCAGTAGTGCTTCCATGATCTTCCCCACTACCGAGGTGAGGCTGACTGGTCTGTAGTTCCACGCTTCCTCTTTGTTCCCACTTTTGTATAAGGGGACTACATCTGCTATCCTCCAGTCTTTGGGTACCTCCCCTGTTTCCAGTGATCGGCTAAACAGGATAGCCAGAGGTTCAGCCACCACCTCTCTTAGTTCTTTAAGGACCCTGGGGTGCACCCCATCTGGCCCCATTGCTTTATCAACTCTTATTACTTCCAGTTCCTTCAGGACCCTTTCTCGTGTAAAGGGACTTGTGTGCATTTCTGCACCATTCTCACCCCTTGTACTCCGTTCAGACCCATTACCCTCCTCTTCTTCAGTAAAGACTGAGCAGAAATACCTGTTCAATATGTCAGCTTTACTGTTGTCATCCTCCACACAGCCCCCATTCTCCCCCTTCAGTCTCACTATCCCTCCCTTTGCCTTTCTTTTTTCACTTATGTACCTGTAAAAGGTTTTGTCCCCTCTACCCACTGATTTTGCAATGTGTTCTGTCTGAGCTTTGGCTTCCCTTACTGACCTCCCTGCCTCCCTTTGCTTCTCCTGGTACTTCTCCCTATCCCCTTCTGCCTGTGTCTTTTTGTATTGCCTGAATGCAATCTTTTTGGCTTTCACTTTCTTTGCTACCTCTTTGGAAAACCATAGTGGTCTCCTCTTCCTTTTCCTCTTGCTAACCTGCTTAATACATAATTCTGTTGCTCTTGTAATCCCCAATTTAAATACTGCCCACTGTTCCTCAACCCCTGATTCCTGCCCCATTCCCCATAATGCCTCTTTCAAGTATGCCCCCCTAAAATCCAGGATACATGTTTTTGTGTGGTTTGGTTCTGCTCTTTCTGTGATTTTAAACCACAGTGACTGGTGGTCACTGTTCCCCAGGTGCTCCCCCATTGTTACCCCCATCACACTGTCCCTGTTTGTGAGCACAAGGTCCAGTATTGCCTTCTGCCGAGTTGGTTCCATGACCAGTTGCTTGAGGAAGGCACCCTGAAGGGAGTCTATAATAGGGCTAACTTTGATAAAATAAGGAAAGATTTTTTGGATTGGGATTGGCAAAAGGAATTTGAAAACAAAGCACTAAATGAACAATGGGTTAGTTTTGAAAATAAAATCACATGCTTGATTAATAAATATGTACCGCTCAAATGAAAATACAATAGAGAAGACAAAATGCCCACATGGTTGGCCCCACGAATTAGAAGAATGATTAAAAAGGAAAAAAGAGCCTTTAATAAAGCCAGGAAGAGTGGGGGTGCAAGAAACTGGAAGATATACAAAAAACTGTAAAAAGAAACTAAAAGAGCAGTCAGGCAAATAAAAACATGAGATAAATCTGGTCACAATGGTTAAGGATAATCATAAATCATTTTATAGCCGCATTAATAACAAAAAGAGGGGCAAAACTACTGCAGGGCCTATTAAAGACCAGGATGGCAAGTCAATTGATGAAAACCAGGTAATGGCAGGACATGTTAATACCTACTTTTCATCTGTATTTAATAACAAAACAAGGGGAACTAAGGACCATCTTAATAATGCAGGGTACAGAATCACTCTAAACAGTGCGGATATTGAAGATAGATTGATGCAGTTGAACCCCAGTAAATCTGAGGGACCCAACTGGATCTATCCCAACATCCTTAGGGAGCTGGCAGCAGTATCGGCTGAACCAGTAATAGCAATATTCCAAACATTAATGGATAGAGGGGAGGTGGTAGAGGTCTGGCATAGGGCAAACATCATCCCAATCCACAAAAAGGGATCAAGACACGAGGTGGGTAATTATAGGCCGGTAAGTTTGACCACTGTCTTGGGGAAGATGTTGGCGTCCATCGTTAAGGACCAAATAGTGGAGCTCATGAATTTAGCAGGGGACTGTGACAATGCACAACATGGTTTTAAGAACGGCTTCTCATGCCAAACAAATCTGGCATTTTATGAGCATGTAACTGAGGCACTGGACGAGGGCAACTCTGTTGATGTCATATATTTGGACTTCTTGAAAGTGTTCAATAAAGTCCCCCATGGGGAATTAATAGACGCCTCAATAGAACACAAAATCCCTGGGTATATCACTTGCTGGATTAATGCTTGGCTGAATGACAGAATGCAGAGGGTCTGTCTGAAGGGTGCATATTCAGATTGGCTAAATGTAGAGAGTGGAGTTCCCCAGAGAGAGGTGCTGGGGCCTTGATTGTTCAGTGTGTATATACACTCACTAACGGGTGGAGGGAAAGTTTGGGAGTCCAAATTTGCAGACGCCATCAGGATTGGCACTAGCATCAAAAAGAGCGGGGATTCACAGAAGTTACAGGATGCTCTAGCTAGAATGGAAAACTGGGCAAGGGAGTACAGCTTATCCTTTAATACCAGTAAAGGTGCAGTTATGCACTTTGGTAAGAGTAACATCAAGAGGTATTATGTTTTGAATGGGCTTAAATTAGGAAAGGTCTCAGAAGAAAGAGATCTGGGCATTAAGGTGACAAATGACCTAAAGTTTCATCAACACTGTAGCCAGATGATAAGGACTGCTAGAAGTATACATAAAGGAATAATGCCCAACAGGGTAGGTGTTATGCTGTGATAACATCCTGCCTCGGGTGGTTGGGCCCAAGGCCACTGGCCAAGGGCGTCCAACATCAGAGAAGGGATGTTATCCCGGCATAACACCCACCCTGGAGGCCATTATTCCCATTATACAATGGTTTGTTATTACATGCAGAATAAAAAAATAATTTTAAAGAATATTCTTTGTGTGTAAAAATATTTTTGTTTCTTAAGAGAAGAAGCTAAAGAAGCTCCAAACAGTCAGCAGGGATGTTATGCCAAGATAACATCCCTGCTGTGGTGGACAACTGACCAATCAGAAGCCAGGATTCTTTCTTGCCACTGTATAGTAAATAACATCAAAAAACACATTAAAAGCAGGAGGAGGGAGGTGATTGTGCCACTTTATAGTTCACTGGAGAGGCCACATTTGGAGTACTGTGCCTAGTTCTGGTCATCTGGGTTCAAGAAAGAAATTAAGAGACTGGAGAGGGTCCAGAAAAGGGCAACAAGGTTGGTGGCTGATGTAGGGGGCAGGAACTATGAGGCCAGACTAGAAGACCTGGAGGTGTACATGCTGGAGTATAGGTGACTGAGAGAAGATTTGTGTATGGTGTATAGAGCAATTAAGGATACAGGATTAAGGGATAAACTGGGACTAACACTTAGGGAACAGCATCATAACACCAGGACGCACACATTGCAGCTGAAGGGGCAACACATTAAAACAATAAAAAGGAAACACTGGTTCAGTGTGAGGATAATACCGGTCTGGAACAGCTTGTCTGAGGAGGTTGTTGCAAGTAATAACATGCTAGGGTTTAAAAGGGAACTGGACAAATACTGTGTAGCAAATAAAATCATGGGTTACTACAACTAGGCAATGGCGAGCATCATGGACTAAACATCTTCTCTGCTCTGACAAAACCTATGAAACCTATGAGGTTACTAAGCCACAAAGAGACTTCAATCCTTGTGTTTTGCACCACTCCTATACTGAGAGCACTTTAATAAAATAAATGGTCTAGGTAAGTAAAAGGTCTCTCCAGTTTCTTGCTCAGAGTGCTGATAAGACTGTCTATGCCCTCTGGGGAGTATAAAATGCATGGTGATGCTATATTGCCTGTCTTTCGGATGAGACGTTAAACCGAGGTCCCATCTGCCTGGATTGGTGGTAGTTCAGGTGTATGTTAAAGATCTCATGGCACTTATCGAAAAAGAGTAGGGGAATTTCCCCAGTGTCCTGGCCAAATTTCCCTCATTCGCTAAAAAAAAAATACCACCAACAGCTTAATCTGGTTCAGGGACAGTTGGCACTCATCTATAGCCCCCTCTCCCTGGGTTGTGCCTGAAAATAGGCAAGATTTGTTTAGTGCACTTACCCGGTCAACAAAAACTAAATAAAAAAAAATAAATAAATATTGGTTAAAAAGAATTCTCTGTTCATACCCGATCATCACTGGGCCGATTCTCAGGGGAGGTGGGTGTTGGTTAACGGTACTTACTTAGATATCCCTTTATCCATTCTGAATCTATATGCTCCTAACTCACCTTCCCACTCCTTTTTTCAAGATGTATATTGGATAATAGCAGATAATGCCTGACTCTTCTAAATTAACTAATAGCAATCCAAGAAAATCTCCCTCAGCTAAATCATTAGGGTCCTTGGTGCCTGAATCTAGTCTTCAGGATGTATGATGATGGTTACACCCCATTTGACTGTGACTATACTTTTTATTCACACACTCATACAACTTATTCCTGTATTGACCAGTGATATATCCCTGTTTATTATGTACATCAGCTCACAGGTGCCACAGTTCACTCTGTTGAGCTAACTGACCATGCACCAGTCACCCTTATTCTAGAATTATATTCCACACCCCATAGGGTCTTTGACATTTAAATGTAGGGGCCTTAACTTTTGCTCCTTCTTGTGCTGTTATATAGGAGGCACTTGAGGAATATTTTCAATCAAACAGTGATCCTTCACTTCTCCAGTTACTCTATGGAATGGCATGGAACCCATTATTCAGGGTAAAATCATAGCTTATTTAACTTACTTTAAAAAAAGAAACAATTCAAAAGTGTTTAGATTTTGAAAAATTACTTGCAGTTTTTGAGACACAGCACAAAAAGGAGGGAGGGTCAGACCTTCATCAGCAAATTCAAGATATCCGTACTCATCCTTTAAAGCTTTCCATGGAGGATGCAGAGCAATTGTTGTACCATACTAAGTTCACCTGTTACTCTCAGGGTCATAGGGCGGGTCATCCTTTGGCAATTCAGCATCGTAAAGAGCAATCCTCAAGAGTCATACATAGGCTCCAATCACTAGAAAGTGACTGACTCCCATATCACCCACACTTGCAGATTGGATAAATGTCATACAAGAATTTTCGAGTTTTTGAGGATACATATGCAAGTTTGGATTTTGGGTATGATGGTGACAATCTCCATATATTAACTATGTGGGATAAATGGAATTCATATTTAGAGAAGTTTTCCCCTACAGGGGCCTCCTCAGTCTCCACACTGAAACCATAGTAAGTTTGATTACCCCTTCTGTGGCCAGGTTGGCCGAAATGAGTGAATTGAGGAAACATACACAGGAGTCAGAAGTTCAGATGAAGCAAAACACACCACTGTGTGACTTTATTTACACAAAAATAAAAATAAAAAAATCAATATTCACAGCTAGGATTTTCCAGACATAGTCCCACCCTCTGTGCCTTTAAGAAACCAACGGTCCTTACACAACCTGTTCAGGCTGTACCTATCTAAAGAATGGTCCCAAATGACTAGCTTTTATACTGTTCTGGTAACCACGTGATCCTTGGATCCATCCCCTAAGCTAATAAAAATAAATTTCTACTCTAAACAATAACAGAATTACATAACAGGACCCTAGGATACATTTTATTATAAAAGACATCAGTAAATGCAGCTCTAAAATGAAAATATAGAGGTCATAGCTTTACAGCACTGAGCTTGCTATTGTACTCTAGCTGTATTTAATCCTCTGTGTTTCCCTCCTTGTTCCACAGACGGCCCATCTGCGGGCTTCCCAAGCTGCTCCTGTGTCCCTGGCTCTCTCCGAGCAGGCCACAGCTAACAGACCACCCGATTGACCCCCGGACAGATTTAGGTACTCACCAGCCCTCTGAAACTCGTGGTTTTGAATGCTGCTGTTTTGACTGGATGCCCAGTGGAAGAGCCAGGCACTGATTGGCAGCTTTGCTCCTTGGCTGATTTTCCAACGCCTGGTGCTTCCTGATCTCAGGGAAATGTCTTTCTGTGCTGTGTTCTGGACTGAATTTTTTCCCCCACTCCCCTTCCCCACCTCCTCACAGTATTAAATAGACCCTTACTCTGCCCCTTTCCTCAGCCTAGCAGCTGATTGGTCACTCCACTGCTGCACATTTTCATGCTATTGGCCTCCCTGTCTTCAATACCTGACTTGACTCACTTTCTCACTGTCCCTTTTTAAAGCAGTCCCACCCACAGGATCACACACATGCACTCAACTTTTTCCTCAGCCACTCCATCTAACTCCTCTCAATTACTGCTCTACCTGCCCTATTGTTAGGGACCTCACCCTATTTCGACTATATACCCTTTCAACTATAAACCAGCTAGCAGTTAAGCAGGCCAGCAACACCAAATGAACTACCATGTGGTGCAACTACCTACTACTACTCCTCCTCCTCACTACCTCTTTTAGCATTGCTGGTACCATATACGAATTCAGACCCCTACCTCCCCACTCTGAATCCTCATTGGGTGAAAGCTGGAAGAAAAGCATACACATGGCCACTACCACTTCCGGTAACGATAGGCTCTTTATCCTCCCGCACCTCCCATACACAGTTATCGCCATTAACCTTCCAAAGCACGTAACCTTAATGGTTAGCTTTTACCCTAATTTAACACAGGCGTATAGACACCTCCCCCACCTGAAGCACAGATGCCGGAAGACACGAGGGAAGATAAACATCACCCTATCTGCCAGAAAGATTATCTTTCTGCTACTGCTACTCTCTGGCAATGTTCACCTAAACCCTGGACCAACAACCCTGAGGAGTAGGGGGGTCCATACAGTGAACGGTCTAAAGATAGCATCGTTAAACATCTGCAGCCTAACTGCCAAATTCGACCAGCTCCAGGCTTGGATGACCATCCATGCCCCTGACATACTCTGCCTAACTGAAACCTGGCTGTCGGGTAGGATCAAAAATGGTGAGGTGGCCATCGAAGGATTCCAAGCATTTCGACTTGATAGAATAGGCAGGAGCCGTGGCGGCTGCCTCCTATATGCCAGAAACTCACTGAGTTGCTCTATCCTCCCCATCTCCAAAGTTGTGGAGGATTATGAGCTACTAGTGGTAAAAATACAAGTCGGCCTAAAAGGCAAGACCCTTACCATCGCCACAACCTACCTGCCCCCCAAGAAAGCCAAGGAAGGCCTTCCTCTTGTTATGGAAGAAATTAGCACACTCAGAAAGGGCTCAGAACTCATCTTGACCGGTGACTTTAATATTAACTGATTATGTAAGGAGGCAACACCCTCCAGAGACCTAATCACCTCCCACAATCTCATGCAACTTGTAACTCACCCCACCAGGCAGAACTACAAGGCTGGTACCAGCACCCTCATTGACTGGGTCTTAGCTAGCTCACCGACTTGATTCTCCAAACTCAGGGTTCTCCCGGATGTGCTAAGTGACCACTCCCCAATCTCCTTTATATGGACCGCTAAACTTGTCAAAAGCCCACCCCGCCTCATTGAGAGCAGGGTTCTGTGGAAAGGCAAACTTGGATCCCTCAAATTGGCCCTGTCTGCCTACAACTGGTACCCCATCAACAAGGCACCTACGCTGGACCAGGCCCTTAGTTTTTTCACTGATGGCTTCAATTCCATCTGTGATATCTATGCACCACGCACAAAATGGAAAATTCAGGGGGAGGTTAATGGCTGGATTGATGGCAATCTCCTCTCCCTCCTAAAGGAGAGGGACTGCCTCTGGGAAAAAGCCTTAAACTCAGGCAGCAAGCATGACCTACAGTGCCACAAAACAGCTAGAAATCAGTGCACCAAACATATCAAGCTCGCAAAAGCCAATTTCCATAAGACCAAGCTTAACAATGCATGGGGAGATGGAAAGAGGTATTGGGACAACATCAAGATCATCCTTGGTAAAGATCAAAAGCAGCACCCTAAGATGCTCAACATTAATAACTCATCCTCCTCAGATCTGCTAGCCATTGCTGATGCCTTTAACCAGGCCTTTACAGACCTGTCCTCAGTGCTGCCTCCAGACTACCTTCTGCCTGTGGAGGACCAAGGTTGCGCCAACCTGCTCATAACTAACCACCCAGCCTTCTACTTTAAGAAGGTGACGGTGAAGGAGGCCCTAACGATGGTCAGGAAAGTCCTAGGCAAAAACCAGATTGGGGAGTGATGGGCTAGACTTGAAGTTACTATCTCTCACCCTTGATATTCTTATCATACCCATAACAATGCTATTTGATAAATCCTTGGCCTTAGCTCAATTTCCAGAGGTATGGAAGCAAGCCCTGGTAACTCCAGTGCATAAGAATGGTGACAAGGAGCTGGTGTCAAACTACAGGCCAATATCTATCCTCTCCCCACTATCCAAAGCTTTGGAAAAAATCACGGCAAGTCAACTCACAGAATACCTCAATAAGTACAATCTGCTCTGCCCAAACCAACATGGCTTCAGGCAAAAAACACAGTACCACCACAGCACTGCTGGAATACACTGACTATGCTCACAAGGCGCTGGATGAAGGCAAATTGGTGGGGTCCATCTACATTGACCTCACCAAAGCCTTAAACACCGTCAACCACCCTCTACTAGTACTCCAGCTCCAAAGATTGGGTGTGGCACCTAACGCCGTGAATTGGTTCAATGACTACCTAACACACAGGAGCCAGCGAGCAAAAATCGGGCAGACGTTATCCAGCTCCAGAGATGTACTCCTAGGAGTCCCTCAAGGATCAATTCTAGGGCCCCTGCTTTTCAGCCTCTTTGTAAATGACCTACCCAGATCCTGTGATACCAAACTTATTCTGTATGTGGACAATGCCGTGCTGCTGAGCAGCAGCACCTCTCAGGGTGCCCTACAAACAGAACTACAGAACTCTTTCAATAAACTCAAGGACTGGTTCAGTAGGCAAAAGCTGCTACTAAATTACAAGAAAACCAAGGCCATGCTACAATCCAGCCCCTACAACAAACACAAGCATGCTCCCCTCGTAATCACCAACAAGGCTGGTAAGCAGATTGAACAGGTGCACTTGTTCAAGTACCTTGGAGTCACCATTGATGACTCTCTCACTTAAACGCACCATGTAGACTCCCTTGTCAAAGTGGTAAACACAAAGATCGGGGTCCTCTATGGGCATAAGAAATGCCTCAACCCGGAAGCACTCCGAATCTCAGTCTCCAGCTCCATACTCTCCACGATAGACTGCGGGCTGGTGGTCTATGGAGCTGCTACTGATACGGTGCTCAAAAGGGTCTAAATTGCACTCAATAAGGCATGCCGCCTCACCCTGTGTGCAGATCACTACACTCATACTTGCACCCTGTATGAGCATACAAACTGGCTTAACCTAAAAGACAGGATCAAATACCAAACTCACCTCCTGGGAAAGAAGGCACTCCTCAGAAAAACCCCACCCTGTATAGGAAACCTGCTCGAGGCTTCTCTCTCAACACACATCACCAGACAGAGGAAGAATGGAGCACTGTCCATACCATTCCGCCAAACCTCACTAGGGCAGCGTGCTTTCTCCTATCGGGCCCCCTCTGGATAAATGAACTCCCGATGAAATTACAAACAAACAACAGCCTGTCTCATTTCAAAGTAGGCCTCAAACAGCACCTAATGTCTAACTCAAAATGCACCTGCTTCTCAGGCCCCACTTGTTAGACAGGCCTATCCCCAAGGTAAAACCCAGCAGGGCTGCCTAGAGAATCCTGCCTCCATTCCAGCGTAGCCAAGGGCTTACCGAACTTGGTAAAGTAAGCTATCAGTCATCTTTAAATGCACTTGGTACTGCCCCTCCAACCCCCCACAAACACACACCATACTCGACAAAGCCCTCTGGAGCTGCTCCCCATTCACAGCCCCCGTTTCACTATCCCCCCACCTCTCGCTCTCTGTGGTTGGTTTCAAACCCAATCCCCCTTGTTTCACTGTCACCCAGCCTCTCGCCATCTGGGATAGCGTAAACCTTATGCAGTTACTCTGCCATAGTCTATCAACGGATTTGGAGGTTTCCAAGGGTGTGCTACCTAGGGCAAATGATTAGAAATAGCTTAGTATTCAAATACAACTGCTCAGTTTTTTTTCTCCTATTTGTCTAATTGTCATGTAATCGCTTTTTAATGCCTAACGATCAGGCCTCTGTAACCACTGAATATGTGTACTGTGTTATTGTCCACCCTGATGTGGAATCTTTGTAAAAGAGCTCATGCTCAAAGGTCTTTCTGAAATACTAATTAAACATTTAAACAATTAAACAATTAAAACCCTTCTGAGTGTCCTTATGGCACACTTAGCCCCTCCCTGAATACTGAGATTGACAGTGTCAATCTTATAAGACTAGCAGCAGAAAGCGGCGTCTGCCCCCAAGGGCTGAACCTGCTAGCTGCTGCACAAGTAAGTCCCACAAAAGCAAGCTGCACTCTTAACAACAAACAAACAAAAATAAAATTTCTTAGTACAGTCAAAGCCGCTTATAGGGGGCACATTTGTCCTGCTACTTTGCCCATTATAGGCGTTGGTGGCTGTAACCAAAATAATGAACAACACTACTTTTTTTTATCAGTCTAAGAATAACTGTTAAATTACTGTAAAAGTTACTATAGATGGACTGAAGAACACTCATTCTATCATTTAAGTGAAGGGTTCTTTAATGGTCACCAAACAAATACAAAATTTAAAATACTACAGTATTTCATTTTCAGCAAGTCTTACTTTTACAGTTCAATAAAATGCTCAGTGATGTAGGTCTGTACTGAGTTGCTTCTTGTATACGGTCGCCAAGTTTCCTCTGCTTTGCTCTCGCTGCTTAATAAGATCTGCGATTGTTGATTTAGGGAGGGAAAGCTGAGCTGACAGGTCACGCTGGCTCATCTTAGGCAGCACATCAATACGGTTTAAAAGTTCAATTTTTTCACTGAGAGTGAGTGCCTTGTGTTTTGCCATCATTGCACTGCTGAAATTCGAACTGGCCGCTTTTAGACAACTTGAATGAGAACCGAGTGAGAGCTGAGTCGTGAACTTCTTTTATCCACACTAACGAGCTAAAACTGGCAGCTAATTGATCACAATTAGCATGAACAAACTGAGCACATAACGATTTAGAGGTGTGAACTAAGCTCTGAAATGCCCGCAATAGCAGGCATCTCTAGATCATTGTAAACAGAGGGGAAATAATGTTAACAATAGGAAATGGTATTTGGTTTTTTACTTTTGCCCACAGTTAGCGACTGCTCCATTTTAACCGCGGGCGCATTAAGTGGAGTAGACTGTACCTTTTTAGAACTAGAATAAGCACTAGCACGTTTATCCTTGCACTTTATATCAGGGTTCTGTTCTTGTACTGCAGTTTTTTACATGCTTTTGTTAGAGTATGCACTGATAGCATTTTGCATTCATTAGTGTTTTATTTATTTATTTAAACAAATCGGAAAGACCTTTGAGGCAAGGGCTCTTTTACAGAGGTTCCACGTCAAGTAACAAGAATAGCAAATTACAATGGTTTTAGAAAGTAGTACAACATGAGGAAAGTAATTACATAAACAAAAGAACAATATGGCAAGATAAATATTGTGTGAAGTGCAGCCAGTGGCCTTGTCTGAAGAGGGGTGAAAAGGCTTACCAGGACAGAAAGTACAGGGGGTGAATTGGGGGTGGAAGAGGAAAAAAAGAGCAAGGAGGGAGATTCCACAATGAAGCTTGGACAGGAAAGACCCACTGGGTGGGGGGTAGAGGGAGAGAACAAGGTGAGGAAACAGAGCAGAGAGGGGGGAAGTGGGAGTGGAGGGGTAAAGGAAGGGGGGATGAGGTAGGATGAAAAAGAGGGCAGGGATGGGAAAGGGATAAGTGAGGAAGTACTGTGAGTGGAATAGCACAGCAGAGCATTGGGCTATACAGGGGCAAATGATAAAAGAGGGAGGTCCCAGTACATTTAGCTGTCAGTAGAGATTAGGTATAGCAGTCGCAAGATGCTCTGGAAACTAGGAATTGATGCAGCTTCTGCTTAAAAGGTCCCAAGGTTGCAGTCATTGCAATCTCAGGAGGAAGAGAATTAAATAAATTAGCAGCTCTAACTGCAATAGATTGCTGTCGGAGCGAGGTTCGACAGCGAGGGACATTAAAAGTTTGGCTCACAGAACTTTGTGTGCTCTGAGTGCCCTGGAAGGGACTGAAAAGCTGAAGAGAACCTGGTGGTAGGAGACCAAGATCTGCCTTCTTAGCCAAAAGGCAGGCTTGATATTCAGTGTGAGCCTGGAGTTGAAGCCAGCCTACTTGTTCGTAAAGGTCACAAGTGTGAGTATGATACGCTACACCAGTTAGTAGACGGCATGCCTTATTCAGAGCTATGATGAGCCGACTTAGCGTTGTGTCTGTGGCGGAACCATAAATGACCAATCCATAGTCAATAATAGAACAACTGAACTTTGGATAGCCAATCTGAGAGCTTCGGTAGTAAGGCAGTGTTTATGCTTGTGTAGAAGGCCTAGGTGAATGTTAACTACCTTGGCAACATTCTCAGCATGTTTGGAGTAGGAGAGCGTACTATCCAGAGTAACTCCTAGGTATTTAAAAGATTGAGTCTGATCAAGGATAACACCTGCACTGTTTTTAATCATCAATTGTTTGGCTTTGTGCTTGCTGTGGGTACCATGGAAGAGCATGACCTTAGTTTTTATGCAGTTAAGCACCGACTTATGAGAGATGAGCCAGGACTCAGCTTCAGTAAAACTTTTCTGAAGTTGGGCCTGAAGGAGGGTAGGGTCAGCAGTCTTTGAGAAAATGACCACATCATCTGCGTAGAAGAGTACTGGTTCAGAACAGGATGCTGGAAAATTATTGAGGAAGGTGCTAAATAGAAGGGGTCCCAGTATTGATCCTTGAGGAACCCCAAAGCTGACAGGCAGTTTAGCAGAAAGGGCAGACCCTATTCTCACCCGCTGTGTGTGGTTTGCTAGATAGCTGGTGAACCACTTTAGGGCCTCTGAAGATATACCAAACCCAGCGAGTTGATGTATCAGCAAATGGTGATTGACCATGTCAAATGCTTTAGATAGGTCAATAAAAGTTGCACCAACAAGTTGACCCTGATCAAGGGTATGGTGAATGAAACCTGTGAATTCCAGTAGGGCTGTAGATGTGCTGTGCCCTTTCCAAAAACCATGTTGTTGGACACATTGTAGGTTGTATTTTTCCAGGTACTCCACAAACTGGTCAGCAATAAGCCTTTCAGGTGCTTTGGACAGTGGGGGAAGAATAGATATTGGCCTATAATTCCCAGGTAGTAATCTGTCCCCACTCTTAAAAATTGGTGTAACCAGAGCAGATTTCCAGATCTGGGGGAATTGTGAAAGTATGAGGGAGCAATTGAGAAGCTTGGTGAGGGGGGATAGGACTTCATCTAGAGTTAGCGTAAGAATATTTAGGTTGAGGGAATCGCTGCTTGTCCTAGTTCCTCCTTGAACTTTACGTAGGTAGATCTTGGTCTCGCTTTCCGAGATAGCTTTCTTTGAAGTAGAAACATGGGTGGGTAGAGGCCTCTTCTGATTTGATTGATGTAGGAGCTGTGTGTAGGAACAATGCCCAAACTAGCAGTTGCTGCTTTTCAGCCCATTTCTGAGGGCTGCCTTAAAATGGGAGACAACTGAGAAAACAACAGGCAGTCCTCTTGGGGTGAAAATGCTTTGATAGAGCTGCTCAAGATGAAATAAAAATACTAGTAGATACTTTATTTGAGAGGACATTTAGCACCATGGGCAGGGTTGTAAAACATTCATACATAATGCAAACTTCATAGACAGACCCTGCCCTGAACACCAAGTCCTCCAATTTATAACTGAAATGTTATATTATTTTACTCAGAATTTAAAAAAACGGAATGGAGCTGCTGACAGCTTTCAAGGTTTTCTCCCTGAAAAGTGCAGAAACAATGTATGACATAGAGCAGCTTTGGAGCAGCTTTCCCAAATGAACAGCTCAGTGTATTTACTTTAGGCAACACTATGCCAAACAGAAGCTGGGAGGAGAGCACTTGGGGCAAGAGAACAAAGGATCTCTCCCAGACATTGTACCCTAGAGGGTTTTACTTTCATTTAATCACAAGGTGCAGGCACAAATGATGGTTTTCTTTTGCAAATGCCTGACTGTGGCATTTGCAAAATGGCATTCAGAAGTGCAGTACATAAAAACAATAGCTGCACCACTATTTCATATTGCTGCAATTTTATAGCACTTCAGACAACAAACTGTACTTTAACTGTTTCTCTTGGCGCAAAAGGGAATAACATTATTTTTTTACAGGAGGAAAACCTTCACCCCTGCATTCCCCATTTTTCTTATTGGCACCCACAACCATGCATTTTTGCAGTTTGTTTACACAGGGGTTTTCACATATGCCTGTTGTTATACAGGTTTGTGTATTTACTGGCTCTGAGTGTACCCAACTGGCAGGGACGATCACTTCCAGGGATGGAAAGGGAATTATGGAATAAAAAAACAAACAGCTGTAGGTGGCCATCCTACAGGATAGAAAAGAATGGTACAGGACAGAAAGGTGCTGTTGCAACAGACTTATGGAAAGAAGAAAAGCAGATAGAAAACAGTCCCTAGGCTCCCCCTCCCCTACAATACCAGGGTAGGGCACTTGCACTACCACACTCCATCCTGATCAGATGGAAACCAAGGTCCTAAGACTTCCTGGTATTCTGTTACTGCTTTGGAACCTCCCTGGGACAACCCATGGGGTTGGTTGGGGCTTCCACCCAACATCTACAAAAACCCAACCCCAGGGCACCCTTAACTATATACAAAAATGTGCCATAGAACAGGCACATTATGCAATCATGCTTCTAAACATTCATTAATTACTACTAATTTTTTGCCCTGTGGTGTATGGTCTAAGCTGACCAAAATCAATACTTTTACCAGTACACATTCTCAAAACATTTTGTATATACATTTACATACTTACAGTATTCAAAGGTTCAACACCTGCAACATGATGTGACATGAAATCAGCATTTTTATGCTGCGATCCAGGTCTATGTTTAACTGTGAATTTGTAGGGTTGTAGGGCCAGGTACCACTGCATAATCCTGGCATTTTTATCTTTCATTTTGTGGAGCCAACATAGGGGGTTATGGTCTGTAACCAAAGTAAAAGCAGTACCCCATAGATAAAAACATAATGTCTCTATTGCACTTTTCACAGCTAAACATTCCTTCTCAATTCTAGAATATTTTTGTTCTCTATCATGGAGCTTCTTAGATATGTACAGCACTGGATGCTCTTCCCCATCGAAGGTCTGACTTAGCACTGCACCAATACCCATATCCGAGGTGTCAGTGTGAACCTCAAACTCTTGGTGAAGTCAGGACACATTAGAAATGGTGAAGAGCAAAGGGCAGCTTTTATTGCCTGGAATGCCTCTTCATATTCAGGGGTCCATTTCACAGTGTTCTCATACCACTTTTTTGTTAGGTCAGTCAGAGGGGTTGCTACTGAAGCAAAATCAAGAATGAACATGCAATAATGACTGGCAAGCCCCAAAAATGACCACACCTGTTTCATTGTTAGAGGAACAGGGCAGTTTGCAACTGCCTCAATTTTAGAAATTTCTGTCTTTACTTGAGCATTACCCAGTAGGAAACCCAGATACTTAGTTTTTGTTATTGATCCAGCACATTTGCTTGGGTTTGTGATCAACCCTTCTCCTCCAGTGGCTTTTATTACCTCCTTTATCTGATTCACTTGGGTAGTCCAGTCTGAACTGAATATTACCACATCATCCAGGTAGGCTACCGCATAGGCAGAATGGTGTGCTAACAACTGATCCATGACCCTTTGGAAGGTGGCAGGTGCTCTATGGAGCCCAAAAGACAAGGTAACAAACTGGAACAAACCCATTAATGTACAAAAAGCTGATTTTTCTTTTTAAGATTGACCCAACATGATTTGCCAGTGCCTCTTTGTTAAGTTCAGCATGGTAATAAATCTGACATTTCCTATTTGGTCAATTAGATCATCAATCCTAGGCATTGGGTACCTATTGAACTCAGAGACCTGGTTCAGCTTCCTAAAATCCAAGCAAAGCCTGACCCTAATGCCCCCCTCTTTCTTGGGTACAATCACTATAGGGGATGCCCATGAGCTCTTTGATGGTTCAATGATATGCAGGGTTCTCATCTTTTGTATCTCCTGCTGCACCTCTGTCCTTATCCACTCAGGGAGCCTGTATGGTTTCTGTCTAATGGAGGTGATGAGGTGTGAATGTGGTGTTCTACCCCTATCCCAGGTATTTTTGTGAAGGAAGAGGAATACTCCAGGAGAACCTGCTCTATCTCTGCCTTTTGGTATGCATCCAGATCAGGACTGATGTTAACCTCCCTTATGCCTGCCTCCCCTTCTTTCTCAAGCCTACTGTATGCTATCTCCATTTCTGATATGTCCTGTTCAGGCATTACTATCATGCTGAGTTGTGGCTCATTTTTCTTGCCATTTCTTAAGCAGGTTGGCGTGATTGAACTTCTTCCCAGGTCTTTTGTCAGGGTCTCTGTCTCTTAGGTGACGCTACCCACCCTGCGGAAGACTTTATGAGGCCCTTGCTATTTCATTAAGAGTTTGTTCTCTGTGGTTGGTAACAGTAACAAAACTCTATCTCCTTCCTGAAAGTCTTTTTCTTTCACTTTCTGATCATACCATTGGTTTTTTTATCTTGTGGGCTTCACTACAGTTTTGGTGGGCTACAGCTGTATATTTTACAATATTTTCGGTGCTGAGACATATAGTCTGCGATGTTATAACTCCCTGCAGTTTTGCCTTCCTCCCAGTACTCCTTGACAACATCAAAAGGTCCTTGAGGGTTACGACCATGCAAAAGTTCAAATGGGGAATACTCAGTCGATGCTTGAGGTACCTCTCGGTAGGCAAAAATAAGCAGGGGAAGGTGCTTGTCCCATTTCTTACTCTCCTCTTGAACAAACCTGTGGAGCATCCTCGTAAAGGTCAGATTAAATCCTTTTACAAGCCCATCTGTCTGAGGATGGTAGGGGGTTGTTCAGATTACCACCACCCCTAGAAGGTGATATAACTCTCTGAGAAGTACATAGTTGAAATTACTACCCCTGATAGTTAGTATTTCCTTGGGAATACCCAATCTGCTAAACAGTTTCACCAACCCTTCTGGAATCCTTTCAGTGGTAATGGACCTGAAGGGGATAGTCTCGGGGTAACGGGTTGCATAATTGCAAAACACCAGAACAAATCTATTATCCTTGCCACTCTTTTCAATAGGCCCCATGATGTCCATTGCCATTCTCTCAAAGGGGGTGGTCACTAATGGAAGGGGTTCTAGGGGCACCAGGTCTCACCTACCTATTTGGGCCACTTTATGGCACTCTTCACAGGCCTTACATTAATTGGACACTTGTTCATACTAAGGTTCATACTAAGGTTGGAAGGAAAGCTAGAGAGCCTCAAGGCCCATGTTTGCTTTCTTGTATGAATAATAACAAAAAATGAACTCAGATAGTAATAATTTATCCAAATGTGATTTAAACAGATGTTTAGAGCTGCTACAGATAATTTCCATAGGCAGAGAGTTCCATGGTTTAATTATTCATAGTGTGAAGAAGTGTTTCCATGGCAATAGGTTAAATTTTTTAAGTTTAATTGAAGTTGGTGTCCTCTAAGGTTAAAAATATCTTTGAACAATAGTCCCAAGTTTGTAAGTAAATAAGGGTCTTTCATGGTGTTGTACATTAACAGAAGATTCCCTCTCAGCCTTCTCATGGTAAGTGGCATCAAATTTAGTGTTTCTATTCTAGATTCATATGGGACATGTAACCCTTTTATTGATTTTGTATAACGTCTTTGAACTTTCTCAAGACGAGAGATGTCAAATTTTTTATAAGGGCACCATAAAGAGGAAGAGAAGTCCAAATGTGGACGAACATATGCTCTATATAGAGGCAACAGCACATTTTTATCCCTAGATCTTATATTTCTTAGAATGGACCAGATGACCCTATTTGCTTTTAATATCACAGCATGTATCTGAGAGTCAGGCCAAAAATCATCTGTCACTAATACCCCCAAAATCTTTTTCTGAACCCATATTTTTTTACCACCATATTGTCTAACATATACTGATGGAAATTATTTGCTTTCCTGAAATGAATTATCTTACATTTGCTATGATTTAATTTCATGCCCCAATGAATAAGCCAATTTGTAATGAAGTCCACATCAGTTTGAATAGAGGCAATCTGCTCAGGTGTGGAACATAGCCCAACAATTTGTATGTCATCTGCTTATTTGATGGTGTTGGACAAACAATTAACTGCAACGTCTGATGTAAATATCTGGAACAAAATGAGCCCTAAAACAGAGCCCTGAGATACTCCATTAGTCACATGTCCCAAACTTGATCATGTGCCATTTATAAGTACTTGTTGGGTTCTACCAGTTAACCATTTTAGTATCCATTGGACTAGAGCTGGGGCCAAATTTGTTGAGGTTAATTTTTTTGATAATGCCCAGTGTGGGAGGAGATCAAAAGCCATGCTGAAGTCAATATAAATTGCATCATATGGTAAACGGCTATGGAGCTGCAGGCTAACATCCTCATAGAAAAAGAGTAGATTTGTTAGACAGCTACGTCCCTTTTTGAACCCGTGTTAATCTACATCTTGTGATATTAGTGTTGAAGAAATAATATCCTTTATCAAGCTTTCCAAGACCTTACATAGGGGGGCTGTCAGACTAATTGGTCTGTAATTTTCATAGTTCTTTTTTGGTCCCTGTTTATGAATAGGGATGACATAGGCTACTTTCCACAAGGACGACAAAAAAATTTGATTTACACAGTGCTCGAAAAGTAATTTGAGGGGCAATGCTAGACCATCTGCCAATAGGTATAATAGGTGACCTGGTATACCATCAGGTGAAGTACTCATCATCCCTTTGAGATCAGTTAATTTGGTACACACATCATCTACTGAAATAGTAATATTCCCTACCATAGGGACAACATTGTTCGAAATTGTTTTTTTATTTGAAAAAATTTCACAGAAATATGTATTGAATATATTTGCCATTTCTAAAGGATCATGAACAAGATTATTTTTGTACAAAATTGGACCTACTTGACAAGTGGGATTTTTTAGTGAATTGATATATGAAAATACAGATTTACTATTGTCTTTTTTAGCATTTGTAGCTAATTTCAATTCCCATGTCTTTTTTGCATTTCTGATGCTTTTCTTACATTTTTTCTGGATATCAAGATATTTACCCCAGTTAAATGGATTCCACACTTTCAGATATGCAATGTAGCATTTATTTTTCCTTTTTATTAACCTTCTGATGGATTTGTCCATCCATTTAGGTTCATGTGTTTTAAAACATCCTTTTTGTTTTAGTAGGAATATAAGATTTTCTAAGTTCAGAGATTTTACTATAGAAAAAAGAGAAATAATCATCAATGCCAATTGTATTTAATCTGGAAACCCAATTTATATTTTCTAAATTTGTTTTTATACTGGAAATATCAGCTTTATCATACAAATAAACTGTAGAGGAATTTTGTAAAGGGACAATCATATGTTTGAAATTAAATTTAACAGAACAATGGTCGTTATTTCCTATCGGTGCAGTTACGTATAGATTTTTTGGTGTTAAATTTGTACTATTGAATACTAGGTCCAAAGTGTGCATGCCTCTAGTGGGATGCCTTACCCCCAAGTGAGGTTACATTGCTTGCAAATAGCGATTAATTTACTACCAGAATTTGTAGGGGCAAAATGTTTTACCCAGTCAATTTCATCTAGGTCTAGATCTCCTGATAAAATAATATCCCCCATAGAAGCTGCAATTTAAATTTCTGAGATAAGTCCATCCAGATATTCAGTAGATGCATCGGGGGATGATAACAAACACCCAATATCAGGTGATATTGTTTTTGCAAAACTGTTTTAATCCATGGAGATTCAATAGAACAACCAGGGGACTTGATTTTATCAGAAATGTTTACTGCCATAAAAGATTTTTTTTTTAAAAATGGCAACCCCTCCACCTTTTCTATTCAGCCTATTATATCTATACATGGAGTATCCAGGGATTACTGGACCCCAACTGATTTTATCATCTCCCCATGATTTACTGATCATAATTATGTCATTTTTATTGATTGAAATTTGGGCTTATAGTTCATCTAGTTTATTATTTAAACTCCTTGCATTAAAATAAATGAAATCTAAATTTTTTGAGAATATTGCAACAGGTGCCTTATTAGTGTACTGCTTGGGGGGGGGAGAAATATTTCTCTCCCCCAGGTTTAGCAGTTTAAATGTTTATTTATGTATTTTAACATATGATCAGCTAATAAATGATTATCCCTGGGACTTAAATGAAGGCCATCTCTACTAAATAATTCGGGTCTGTCAAAAAAGTCCTCCCAAAGTGTAATGTATACCTGATTTTGTTTAAGACATTTTTGATGAAGCCAGTTATTGAATTTGTGAATTCTTTTGTTATAGGTCTCAGAAGCTTTTGGAACTGGTAAAACTTCTGAAAAAGCAATCTCACATCCCCTTTCTACCAAAATATTTGAGAGTGCCACTATGTCTTTTTTAATTTCAAGGGAATCTGAGCATCTAAAATCATTTGTGCCAACATGCAGCACAACTAAGGGGTTCAGATCACTGTGTTTCAGTATATTATGGATCATATTTGTAATATTAGAAACACGGGTACCCTTAAATCTGGAACATGTACGATTTATTTTATCGGGGTCACATATAGCCCTATCGAGATTTTTTATAATCGAGTCCCCAAGTACATAAACCTGCCTGGGGGTACTCAAATTTGTGGCTGGAGTATCCATGTGATTTAAGTTATTTTCACTAATAGGAAGAACAGGTAGAATATCAGGAATCAGGAGGGTATGAGAAGGCAGAGGACATCCCTTGGAAGTGCTAAATGAAACACTAGGAGTTTTAGTAGAACTAAGCTGGTTTTCAGCAACTGTTGTTCTGGTAGAAATCATATCTATTGAGTTTGTCCCTTCAGCAATAGAAATGTCACATAAAGGCTCAAAACTATGATGTATAGGAAGGTGAAACTGTGTTGCTTTTCTACCTCTTTTGCATGCTCTGGTATATTGTACTTCATACCATTTGTCATCCATATTAGTATTATGATCCTTTTCTCTTGCTCTCTTTCTATTTATTTTACTAGGAGAGGTATACCTTGTGGTATTATGTGGAGTGCTAACATTTAATAAATCAGCTAGGGGGCACAAATTCATGGTGACTGATAAAACATCAGAACTTGTGATAGTATTTTGGTCTAGTGCTTGAAATCTGGCACTCATTTGATTCTGGCTATCTTCTAATTCTGTTAATCTCCTGTTAAAGTTACCATATGTCTAAGGGATTCATTTTCGATACATTTCTCACAAGTGAACTCAGTCGTGATATCATCAGTTTTATCCAATTTGTACATGAAACATACTTTGCATTGATTGCCCAACATATCAGTAGACTGACTGTCTATACCAACCACATCATAATACTCCATGGATTATGTAGCACTAAAATAAACTACACCTGAAATGTACCAGATCAAATCCTGTGGTCTAACTCACCTGCTCATGCTGAACATGCAGAACATGTGCAGGCGTCGTGTCTCTGTGTGTGGGAGCAGCGCATGCTCACACTGCTCACCGCAGGATGTTCTAAATAGCAATGTAGCAACCTGGAAGTGCTCCATGGGTTGCTCTATGAACGATGTTTGGATTTGTGCAATTTAAAATATAAAAAGTGGCAAAAGCCAAAAACGAAGATCTCTACTGTGCTAACACAGTGTCCAGAGACACAAGGTATAAAGAATCAGTACTGGCAAGTTTTGCAAAGCAGAGCACTACTTAAACTACTACTCACCCTCTTTCTGTCAAATTTTAACAGGGCTCAAACTGCAATACACATAGACAAATACAGTAGGTATACACAGTATATTTCAAGACACTCATATATTTAAAAGGTTTATCCAGTCACACCAGTACCTCAGAATATTGGGCCAATAAAATCTTTGTAAGAGTTGAGACATGGTCCTGCCCTTCCCAGCATACCCAGCCCAGGGAATATCATGACCCAAATACAACAATTGTGTTCTATATCTTTCTGGGACAACCAATTGTTCTAACTCCTCTCCTGTCTTTGGGTTAGTACACAATCTGTATAAGATATTATCTTTAATAATCAATTTAGGGGCCTCTTCTGATGTACATTTCCCCACCTGTTGAAAGAAAGGAGTTATTGTGCTATCACATTTCTGTTCTTTGGTTATTTCACATTCAGGTATAGGAAAGAATATTATGTTGTTGCTGTTTCCATTTTTCTTGTAGGGTATGTTTTTCCACCTTGGTTTCCGGTCCTTACCAGGAGTACCCATAATGTCTCCATATAAGGGAAACATATCCCCAACCATTTTTCTTTCTGGATCTGGGCCCTTGTCATGACTGCAGACACCTGTTCTTTGTTAGCCTACAGAGAGACAAAGTGTGTATAATCATGTCCTATGACTACTGAAACAGGAAGTCCTTGTGCCAATCCTGCAGGCACAGATGTTTCTTGACCCTGGATGTTCACCACTACTTCAGTAGTGGGGTACCTGAGCTTGTTACTGTGGATACATACAACACCCATTGGGGGTCCATTTGCAGCTAAAGAGTCAGTCAATTCAGGGCAAATCAAAGTATATTTACTCCCTGACTCTGTCAGTCCCATCACATTCTTGTCATTGACTTTTACCTCTGTTACATAGTACCCCCAGTTCAATAAGGCTAGGTGAGTGGGTTCTGTTTTTTTCTTCAGGCACTACCTTGCAGTGTGCCCCACCCCCCTCACAGTAGTGACTGTAACACTTAGACAGCTGGTTCTGACAACTGTATGATTTTTGTAGTATGAAAATGCAGTTGGATTGTCTGTCATGAAAAATCCTGTGCCTGGAATTACAAAACCCCACCCCCCCAGGTATCAGTTCAAAAGACAGGATATATGTTAAACCAGAAGATCTCTGAATGCAATTAACTTGTCAGTTTGCTTTGAAGCCAGGAACTAATATATCCATTTTATAACGTCCTCTGGAAAGTCATTTAATTGCACCTGGTGTCACAAGGAAGTGGAATATCCATTTTATGATGTCCTCAGGAAAGTCAGTTGACTGCACCTGGTTTCATAAAAAGTCCTTTTATGTGTTTGAGGAAGGGAACTGCTCATGGATCAGAGGGACAGAGAAAGTACAGTCTTAATTAAGAGTGTCATCATTTGGACAATGGGTCTTGCTGGAGTCACAGAATTCAATACGTTGACAGGACTTCCTATTTTGTGTATATATATATATGCATATTTTTTTTATGTATCCTGAAAGGGATATGCTAGATGATGACATCATGAAGAGGGTTGAAACGCAACATTTTTAAACTGTAGTCTGTAATTCCATTGAGACACATTCTTATTCTTGGACTGAGAGAAGGAACATCTAAGAGCACTGAAAGATGATAAGAAATACCTTAGATAAATAAATCTAATGGTTGGTAGGAATTTTGCACTTTTAAACCTGTTTTGTTTTTAAGATTGTATGCATCGGGATATGCTGTTCTGTAGTTACTGTTTACCTATTTTTATCTATTTTAATGTAAAGGTACACATTTTAAAACAGAAACTGCCTGGTGTGCCTTGGAACTTCTCTTTTTTGTAAGTGAAGCTTAGATGGTTAAAGTTGACACTGTGCTTAAGCTTATTGGGATACCAAATTGGGAAACAGGAATTAAGTTCTCTAAGGTCTTGCATAGGGTTTAAAGGGTTCATTTTGTAATACCTGGTTGGGTGCCCGTGGCAAAAGATATCTGGCATTTCCCTGAAGAGCAGAATTATCTGAGCCTGTACATTGGGTACGCTAGCAAGAGGTTAACAGTTTGAATCCCTCCAGAACTCGAGACCAAAGTTTGATTCAAACCCACAAAACGGACAGGAGGGTTACCCTGATCTGTTAACTGTTCACACTACTATGCTCAGAGGTTGGCACTTTGGGAGTAGAGGGCTGACCTGCTGAGTGGAGTTGTGACAGTGACAAATTATTTCAGGTGAAACAGTCCTCCCTCCTCTCCCTTGTCTATCATCAGTTTTCTTATACATTTTAGCTGAAGGATTATAAGATTGTCTTACCAGAGAGGAGGTGTGAGTTGAAGATGTTTCTGGGGCTCTGTTCTTTTTGGGGGGGTGGTGAGCTGACAGATAGTCTTCAGCTAGAGCTAGTATAATGGCAGTTTCTGCCATTTCTGGGTTATGTTTTTTATCCAGATCTGGACTTCACTGGGTAGGATCTGCAGGAACAGCTCAATAACAAGAGTCTCAATGAGGTCCATTTTTGACTTACCCTGTGGTTGTAACCACTTTAAACATAACTCCCTTAATCTAGTGCAAGTCTCTCTGGGAGTATAACAGGTATGGTATCTCAGAGACCGATATCTCTGGCAATAAGTTTCGGCATTAATGTCATATCTGTGCAGTATTTCTTTTTTGACAAGTTCATAATTGTCTATATTTCTGGCATCCATGTTGCTGTATGCAAGCTTTGCATTGCCAGACAGGTTTGGGGCTAAATGTACCACCCACTGCAATTAGGGCCAACTACATGCTCTGGCCACCCTTTCAAAGGTGGTCAGGTACGCTTGTATTTTATCAGTGGGGGTCATTTTGGTCAATTTAATGTCTCTGGGGCTTGGGTCATGCCCTCTGCTATTGGCCCCAATTACCTATAGGGCTCTCAAGGTCTCAACCCATTGTTGATCTTGCCTTCGTCTCTCTCTCTCTCTCTCTCTCTCTCCCCTTCTCACGATTGTCCAGTTCTTGCTGCTTCTCCATCTCCATCTGGCAGATTGCCAGCCTTTTGAGCAGATTACTGATGTCTGAAGGGAGCTGGATCTTCTTCCTCTGAACTAGACTCAGGATCAGGTCTGGTGTTTGGCTGGGTACTCATCTCCAGCCCAGGAAGTAGCTGTTCCCCACTCTTCTCGACCATTGTCCTTGTCTGGGCACCATCTGGGATCTCAGTTTACTCCAACTTCTCAAGTTTATGATCCATGGCTCATCACTTCTAAGTTTCCTCAATATCAGAGCTGATATCAAAGCTGGTGTCCCCCTGTTTACTTGTACCACCAATTATCCCACTCTGACACCACTGTGGCTGGGTTGGCCAAACTGAGTGGGTTGAAGAAACATACACAGGAGTCAGAATTTCAGGTGAAGCAAAACACACCACTGTGTGACTTTATTTACACAAAAAATTAAAAATAAGAAAAAGAAATCAATATGCACAGCTAGGACTCTCCAGACATAGTCCCACCCTCCTTGCCTTTAAGGAACCAACAGTCCTTACACAACCTGGTCAGTCTGTACCTATCTAAAGATTGGTCCCAAAGGACTAGCTTTTATACTGCTCTGGTAACCACATGATCCTTGGATCCACCCCCTAAGCTAATACAAATACATTTCTACTCTAAACAAAAATAAAATTATATAACAGGACCCTAAGATACATTTTATTATATTAGACATCAGCAAATGCAGTTCTAAAATGAAAATACAGAGGTTATAGCTTTAAAACCCTTCTGAGTGTCCTTATGACACACTTAGCCCCTCCCTGAATGCTGAGATTGGCAGTGTCAATCTTACAAGACTAGCAGCAGAATGGGGCATTGGCCCCTAAGGGCTGAGCCTGATAGTTGCTGCACAAGTAAGTCCCACAAAAGCAAACTGCATTCTGAAAAAAAATAAATAAAAATGTTTCTTAGTACTTTTTAGGGCTGCAGTGGGCATAGCAGTGCAGACCTATTGCATTGAGAAAATGACTATGTCATTCCTT
Organism: Neoceratodus forsteri; assembly: GCA_016271365.2. Taxonomy (NCBI): domain Eukaryota; kingdom Metazoa; phylum Chordata; order Ceratodontiformes; family Ceratodontidae; genus Neoceratodus; species Neoceratodus forsteri. The sequence goes on along the minus strand of CM028138.1, from coordinate 728,464,729 downwards.
GCAACCATACAACTTGATAGGGTGTTAATACTGCCTTCCGAGCCTGAGAACCAGAAACACTCCGCACTGCACTATTTTGCCTTTCAATGTGCCTACTCATCTCTCTCTGTCTCATTCTCACTCTCTCAACTCCATGGCTACAACCCTAAAAATGGAGTGGCTTTTAAAATTAACTTTCACACTCTCGGAACCAATGTGCCTGCTTGTCTCTATCTGTCTGCTCTCTCTCTCTCTCTCTCTCTCTCTCTCTCTCTCTCTTTTAAAAGCCGAAATCTATGTACTTTATATGCTTTTAGAGAAAATGTCCAACTGAATAACTATTTGTTGTGGTCACCTAAATCAGAATGAAGACATTCAGCCTTTGGGCTTCAGGGTCCTTTGCACTTGTACAAGGGAAATTGGATTGTGCAGACCTGAAATCTAGCATGTCGCTGATCCTTATGTACTAAATTTTTTGGAACATAAGTTTGAAATTTGAAATATCTGTACTTTATAGTAGCCTGAATGAAAATGTCCAACTGAATAACTAGCTGCTGTAATCACCTAAATCAATGAGAGAGCATTCAGCTTTCAGGCTTCAGCTTTAGTTCCTTGTGCTTTTGCTCCAATAGTCAACACAGTAAAAAGAAAGAGATAAAACAAGTATGGATTTTTAGAACAGCTTGTGTTTTTTTTTCCTTTAGCATCCTGGTAGTGACTGATCTTTGCAGCCAGAGTTTTGTTTCTGCTGTTTTTTTCCCTTCTTTTCATTGGCTTCTTTTTCATAATGATGTACCATTTGTATTACCTTCTAAACTGTCAGGTTAATACTCACAATTTTTAACAGTTCACAATTATTTCTTGTTGTTTTGTTAAGCCTGATAGCAATGGTATTAAAATAAAAATGAATTCACACAGTGCTACTTACAATGCAGTGTTAGATCTGGAGTGGTGTAAGTAATGGCCTAGTATGCAGTTATAACATTTAACCTCCCCCCCACACACACACCACTTTAAAGCACTGCACCTTTTGTCTTTTTAATGTGCCTGTTTATCACTCTATCTTTCTCTTTCTCTCTGTCTCTTTCTCACACTCACGACTACACAGCTACAGCCCTAAAAATGGAGAGGATTTTAAAATTAACTTATACCCTCCTGGAACCAATGTGCCTTTTTATCTCTCTCCTTCTCTCTCTCTCTCTCTCTCTCTCTCTCTCTCCCTCTCTCTCTCTTAAAAGCTGAAATCTATGTACTTTATGTGCTTTCAGTAGAAAATGTCCAGCTGAATAACTAGCTGCTGTGGTCATCTGAATCAGAGTACCCATACTGTACTGGGAGAAAGAGAGACGCACACTGTGCCCCTGGCAACCCACTAGCTGTTGTGGTCTCCTAAATCAGAGTGAATACATTCAGCTTCATGGTTCCTTGCAGTTGTAGTTTTTACAAAGGAAATTGGAATGTGCAGATCTGACATCCAGCGTGTCACTGCTCCTTATGTACTAACTTTTTTGAAACATAAGTTTGAAAGTTGAAACATCTGTACTTCATAGTAGCTGAATGAAAATGTCCAGCTGAATAACTAGCTGCTCTAATGACCCAAATCAGTGAGTGGACATACAGCTTTTTGGCTTCAGCTTCAGTTCCTTGCCCTTTTGCTCTGATAGTCAACACAGTAAAAAAAGAAATAAAGCAAGTATGGATTTTTAGAACTACTTTTTTTCTGTTAGCATCTTGGTATTGACTGATCTCTGCAGCCATATTTTGTTTCTGCAGTTTTTTTCCTTCTGTTCATTTGCTTCTTTTTTGTAATGATGTACCATTTGTATTACCTTCTAAACTGTCAGGTTAATACTCACAATTTCTAATAGTTTTCAGTTATTTCTTATTTTTTTGGTAAACCCGATAGCAATGGTATTAATTTAAAAATGAATCCACAGAGTATTACTGACGATGCAATATCAGAACTGGAGTGGTGCAAGTAATGGCCTAATATGCAGTCGTAACATTTGACCCCACACACACACCTTAAAAAAATAGTAAAGTGTGCATGCAATTAGGAAAAAATAAAAAATTAAAAACATTTTCAGATCTAGTTTCTCTGAACAATGTTATTTGCTATATACTGTGAAGTGCTCTGAGCCCGAATCATATCAATAGTATTTATGGTGATCACAAATGGCGTTCACTACACCATCTCACTCGGCTGGCATTGAAGGTGGACAAGAGGACCCAGCAAGATGGTGACAACTCTGCTCCGCTCTCTGCAGCTCACTATCTGAAGTGGCATTTTAGGTTTTGCCCTTTACATTTTATTTTGATTTTTAACTTTATGAATGAATGAAACTTATGTTTATTTTGACCACTTTGGGTGAAGCAGTACCGCTTTGTTGTTTTCTCCAGCGTTACAGTCGGAAGATTGCTCCCGGCATCTGGCATTCATCTTGGAAGTTTGTTGTCAGGTATTCAGCATTTGGTCAGTGTACCTGAGGTGCTGAATTGAAACTGGGAGGATTTTCGAACAGAAAGAAGGAAGCCTAAGATTGCAGCGACTCTGTGAGTGCAGATATGCTTCTTAAAGCCTTGAGAAGGCATGCTACTGTTGCCTAGGGGTCGGGGTCATTAGGATTTGATTTGCAAACCCCCAGAGTTATTGCGCTACTGGAGCACTTTTTTTTTCTTTTCTTTTCTTTTTCAAATAGTTGGAACTGGAAGATTTTGTCGGAATGTCCTGTGTAGTGGAGAGGTGCCTAGCAAATTGGAGAGGATGGAGATTACTACCCAGAAGAATGTTTAAGGCAGCCCCCGAGATGTTGCAGGGGGTCAGTAAATGCTTGAAAAGTTTGGAGAATTGGAGGTCCTGGTCAAAGCTAAATGGAACATGCAGGTGTTGCGTAACACTGGTGCCAGAGACAGGAAAGAAAGGCAGGAGACTGGAAACTGCAGGAGGTGTAAAATGGAGTGAAATGGAAGTTTGTCATGGACTCCCAGAGCAGGGAGACTGGGATAATTCTTTAGAAAAATTGAAGAAAACTTCACTAACAGTAACAGCAAATCTGGAGATTAGATAGCAAAGGGCAATTTGTCTTTGGTGTTGCGATATGTAAACTTACAGTTCTAAATATTGGCAATGCCCCCCCCATTTACCTGATGAAAGTCAGAAAACTGCTGCTTTTATTAGTTTGCAGCAAGTATTTTTTGCCATAGAGAATAGCTTATTGAGATTCTAGGGTAAAAACTGTTTGAATGTTTTTTTAGGTACTGGCAAGATACGCTTAATGTTTGTGTGATGGTAGAATTTGAGAAAATGTGCAGTTCTAAACTCTTTTTTTTTTTAGACAATTCTTTGAATGTTCAGAGTGGGTGTGGGGATAGCCCTGGTTGATCAATGATCTCAGTTAGGCTTGCTGACATGGTAAATGCTCGATTCTGAATGTACAGTAGGAACCTCTGTTACAGGACATCAATAGGAAGGAACGGAGGCAATGTCTTTGGAGTTAAGGAGCAAAGTTTATTTGGGATATCCCTAGGTAACTATCACTCAGAGACCAACACCAGCAAGCATAAAATATGTTACTTGTACATAGTTTAATTTTGGTTAGGAAATGTTAGCAGGATGGGTGAGGCCTAGACTGGATCACCTCAAATTTAGCATGACAGTACCAATAGTATTAACCACAGAAAGTAACATGCCAGTAAGTGGACTTAAGTCGCTCAGTAGCGACAGTACATTCAGGAGGCCCTATAGACAGCATGCCTGACATCGAACTCAGTATGCTCATAGTATCATCCAGACTTAGTGTCAAGTTGGGGAGGTGGGGGATAGGGATGGAGTATATCCAGTTAATGCAGATCTGTTTGGGGCAGGAGGTTCAGAGGCTTTTCCTTACACTACCAGACTTTCTAGTCTGTCTAAAGTAATTGTTTAAAGATTACTTAGAGTTTATTTAGTGTTTTAGTTCTCAAGTCTTTTCTTTTATAAAATTAGGTAAAGCCATAATATTTGTAATTATCAAATTAGAATTTGACTCTTATGTGGGATTATAGGACATTTTTTTATCTTTTTAAAGGTTAATGCTTCCTCATGTGTGTATTTGGAAGGATAATGTTTATGTATGTAGTTGATTAATGCAATGTTAAATTTGTAATGGTTTGAAGAACCAAACAAATAAATACAAACTGAACTGAACTGAATAGTATTTACTTAGGACACACTTTTCCGTGTGCACCAAGCTGGCTCAGTATGCAGCACAGATCCTGTGGTTCAGAGGATTGGACAAAAAGAAACAAAGTTCTGCCCACAAGATGACTTGTTGTAGCAAGCTGCTAATAGCTGCCTGCAGTGCCTTGTTCTTAGCAGCACATCTCCTATGGGGCATGATATTTAGACACAGCTGGCAGGTAGGAGTGAATGAAGGCATCTTTTCAAGATACAGTCCACCAGAAAAAGGAAGGACACCTTTGTTTCTCTACGACGTGCAAGTGGTATCATACATAGACACAATCAAATTCTGTGCAAATCTGTCATGCAAGGAGGAAACTAAGGAGCCTCCACTGACAGTAAAATCACAATGTAAATTCATCACCCAGATGATGCATCCACTAACAACTTGATTAGTGGAAGGCATAGGGGTCAGGGCATATCATAATACTGACTGTCTGCCATTATTTCACACTCTGGTTTTCAATCAGATTGTATTCTTTCCTAAACATCACTAGCCACACATCACTCCCTACCATTAATGAGACTGTGGGTGTATGAAAAATCCTTTTTTATGCCTTTTTTCCCTAGCCCCCTCATTGGACTTTACTGCCTATTCTACCTCTGTTATCATGTCAGTAAGATGTAAACTGAATGTATGCTGAGTCTGATTTTTAGGGCTGAAGATATTAGCTATTCTACTCATATGCCAAAATTGGTTATATAACATATGTATCCAGATCCTCCTCAAGCACTGGACATTGTATGCCCTGCCAGAAAGTTGGATCAAAAGGATTTACTTGTAAGTCTGCATACAAAGCAACCCTTAACAAATAAGATGCAGCATCTTATTTTTACTAACACCCCACCCCCCCAAATCATTGCAACGGTTTACTTTTCTCTCTCATTTTTTTAATTTTTGCATGTACAGGTATGGAACTCTGGAAGTAGCTTGAGGATACCAATGCAGAACATTGCTATATGTTTCAACTTTGTTGTCTGGGAGAGTCAAATAAAGAGTAAGCGTTTAACAGACTGTTGCAGCTGGCTTGGAATCTGAGATCAGCTGTGAACAATATATAAATACACTCCGGATGACGAGTGCCCCTTTTCCCTGCCATGTTCATGATTTCTGTTTCAGCATTGATCAATACTTCCAAAAGTTCAAGGGATCCAGGAAGGTTCTGCCTTGAATGAGTGCCTCCATGAACAGGAGGAGCCACAGAGTCTGTACCTCCATACATCAAAACAAGAGCTGAAGCCCTACTCCTTCTCCTTCAGTACAGTGTTGTTTAAGCAAAAGTCACATATTTTAATGTTTTTTTTTTCATATAGAGATTCGAGCTGAACACTATCTTTGTAAGCATATTTTAGGACTAATCTTTATGGGCTATTACCTTTTCAAAGATTTTGGTCAGCTCATATTTGTGGGTCCTCTCTTTTATTACATAGTCACATATTACTCATTTTAGGTCTGAGGGAATTCTATGTCCATTATTTATTTACCCAGGATGATAGCACAACTAAGATGCAGCATCTTATTTTTACTAGTGTCTCCATTTTAATCATTTCAACAGCTGGGCAAACTGGAGCACATGGAGATTAAAGGACTTTTTAGGGACCCCACTAGGCTCTAGTGAGGTATGAATGTGTGATCTCTTGTAATTTCCAAGATTGTACTCTAACCACTACACACTACCTCTTACTATATGTATACAGATGCCAATTAAATAAATGATTTTATGTTTGGAGAGGAACCCACAACCTTTTGAACTCTCAGTATCAAAGGCTATTATAGAAATCACTTAGCTACTGCCTCTTAGTGTGAGGATCTACAGATTAGTACATGTATTGGTAACTTTGTACAGGCACATTAATTTAGAATGTTTGCCTGTTCTTTGTAATACTGCATTCTCACATAAGTGGTCTAGTTAAAAATGTTACTACAACCTCAGCAATCAATCATGTATTGTAAAAAATTTAATAAAATAACCTCTAAATGGTATATTGTAAGAAATAGTAGAAGTAAATATACTTAAGTGTGCGTTAGAACCCATAGCCTTCAAACCTAAACCACCAGAGACAATTTTGCAACCCGCTGAGCTACCAGCACTGACTACTAGAGGTGCATGAATTAGAAAATCTTTTCTCAAACATGCAGAGTCTCTTTTCCTGAGATGAACAAGGGTTACATAGTCTCATTAGTGCTTCATTCTCTCATAAGGGGTCGACATCAAGTTGTCATTTAGGGGAATGGCAGCATGAAGTATGCTATAAATAAAAACAAAATGAAGTCAAGGTTTTTTTTTTCATTACATGCATTGCTATGAATAGGCACACTTTGTTACTGTTGATTGTCTCTTCTCAGGTACCAATACTGAGTTGTGGTTACATTCTGTTACAGCTTAAAAGTGACCCCAGCTAATATTGGGTAAGATCTTAGAGAAACATATTCATCACCAGGTCTCAGCTCATCTATTGAGCTTTAATCTTCAGTCTCCTGCCCAACATGGTTTCAGAGCTGGACATAGCACCACTACTGCCCTCACTTTACTCTCCAGTGAGGTTAAATCCAACATGGACAATGGTTTATTCACTGGTGCTGTGTTCGTAGATCTCACCAAGGCATTTTACCTAGTAAACCATCCTCTGCTCCTGCATAAACTACATTCTTTAGGTGCTGTTGGACCAACCCTATCATGGTTCAGTAGCTATCTCACAAATCGATCCCAATCCATCTCCTTTGGAAAAATTCACTCATCCCCTGCTACTACCTCCAGTGGCATCCCCAAGGCTCCATTCTGGGACCTCTACTCTTTTCCATCTTCATCAATGACACCCCCTCATCCTTTACCGTCTGTCAGTCCATCATGTATGCTGACGACCTAGTACTCTATGCTGCCTCTCGTTCTGTCCCGGACATTAACTTCCACCTCTCTTTCACATTCCGACAAATTCAACTCTGGCACTCCTCCAACTCACTCCTACTAAACCTACCTAAGACCCAGGCCATGCTTTTTGGGTCCAATAGGAAAGTATCGGCTGAGGCTACCAAGTTCCGTGTGGTTAGTTGTGATGGATCAGAAATCAAGTCTACTAGCTCCTTCAGATACCTAGGTGTGACTCTTGATCCTGTCCTTGATTTCTCTTCACACACATATATGAGGTTTGCAGGTCAGTTAACATCAAGTTAGGAGCTCCCTACCGTGTGCATCATTCCCTAAGTCCTACTGCCAGAATCGCTGTAGTGCGAGGCGTACTGCTTCCCAGAGTTCCGTATGCTCTCCCCATTCTCTCTCATGACAATGTGGGTATCCTCCGTCACTGGGACACCACATATAACGACATCTGCAGATTTGCACTCTCTGTTCCTCGCCTCACCCACCACTGCCTACTATACTCCATATTGAACTGGCTGTCCCTAAAGCCCAGCGTTCCTTCTCTCTAGGTTGTTTTATTGACTCCATGAACAGATCCCCCGTTCTGATTGCATTGGGGCCATGCTTACCCCTGCAATTCAGTCCCGCTCCCTAAGGTCCTCTAACTCTCATCTGTTCTGTGTTCCCCATTACTTGACCAAAATGGGGGAAAAAGCAATCTCCCATTTCACGCCCAAATTCTGGAACACATTACCAGCCACCTTGAAGGGCTCCTCATCTCACCCTGCTTTTAAATCTGAACTCTTTTCCCACCTCCAAGCACTTGACTCCTCTGTATGTTCCTAACCCCATGCACTCTGCTTTCCTGCCTTCCCTTCCCAGCTCCTCTGGGTCTCCCCAACTGATCTGTATTGTCTGACTGAATAAAATGTACTATTTTTCCATCCCTGCGTGAATGGTTACTAATTGTTGTTACAAGGTGACTCTCTCTGAGGTGGTCACTGTTGGTTCTGAACATTGTGTATCTGATCAATTTCTCGTATGTACTTGTTCATCTGGCTATTTGCAGACCTGTAACTTACAACTGTTTGTATCTGTTCTTGTTGATTGTCATTGATTGTTCTGTACCCTCCAGGGTCGTGCTTGAAAATAAGCAGGACTAATGCCTAATGCACTTACCCGGTTACCAAAAGCTAATAAATAAATATAGCTGTGTATTTTAAATTAGCAGATACAAAATCACCATTTTCCCCTCAATATGAACCTTTATGAACAGATAAGATAAGAAGTCCCATTTGAGTGTGGCTTTTCTTCAGGTGTCACTTGCAGCACTGCTAGTTGTAAACACAAGCCAGCCACTCTCAGCTTGTCTAACAGAATTAAAAAAATCATAATCTATAATCAAATGAATTGGTACAATTTAATCAGCACAATTTAAGCAGTGCTTCACAGTGGAAATGTATTTGGTGAAACAGACAAATCCTTACCACCTCCTCAGATTATTTTTGTTTCTTTTCATCAGAGTAAGTGTTTTTTCATTGATCAGCCAACAAGCAATCAACTGAGAACTGCTAGTCAAATTACTGTATTCCAGTCAGCACTAACATGTTACCATGTTTTAAAAAAAAGTGCAGTGAATCTCTCCCCCAGGCCCACACTAAGTGTCCCATAGATCTCTCTTTCTGTTTCAGTATTCTGAGTCTGGTTGGGACAGAGATGCCATGGCTTATTTATGTAAATTGTAATCAGCAAAGGAGCACAACTGTCTACCTGTCTCTGGACTGCCATCTTTTGCAGGAATGCAGTGCGATGAAAGATGCAATTGACTTTTTTTTTTCCTTTGTTAATTAAAAACAATCTTAGCTCTGGTGCCCCTCACCTCCACCCACCCCCACACACACATACACACACTGACAGTCCCATGCTATGGATTTGCTAACTGGCTCTGTTATCAGGAGACTGATAAATTCTTTCAACTCTCAGATAATACCCCCCCATATAACTACAGCATGTCCTGTTGCATAGAGCTCCTGACGTCCTGTGTCATTAGGAGACCCATTGTCTGCCGTTTTTTTGTAACTTTAAATGGACCCTTTGAAGTGTCCTGTAATTCCCTACTTTACTTTGAAAACATCAAGTGAGATTACTGTGCTTCACATAACACTGCAATGTTAATAGCTGTTGGGAGACTCAGTGAGGGACTGAGCACCATGTTACAATCAAACAGGGCATACTTATTTAAAATAGAGGTTAACCCCTCTAAAGTTTGTTAGCTGTATTAAAATTTTTTTTAGCATTAATTCATTCAATCAATCTTTTCTAAGGATCATTTTTCATGTATTGTCATGTATCCTATGTTTTATGAGTGAGCATGGGTCATAGAAGACACAGTGTCTGCTATAACATTCTATTTCCTTTCCACAAGGGTTTTTGTAAGTTTAAATTACTACTCTTAATTAATGCCTAGCTTAGCGCACCATATGTACCCTTTTTGACATACCAGATAAGCATTTTTTATGTTTGCTTGCACGCATGTGCAAGAAACATAGTGCCATCATCCGAGATTTCGGAGGTGTGTCACCTCCTCCTCCAATTCAGTCAGTGTGCTGGCAGGTGCGGCCCCTGTAAGCCAATGCATTCTGAAGCTGTCTATGACAAGCTCCAAAATGCAGTGGCATACAGTTGAAAGGGGGAGCTACGCTGAGTGAGCAGTGATAAGATATCGCCTGCTCACGCGCAGCTCCCTACACACACACACACACACACACACTCACACACACACACACACACCATTACGCACACGCAGCATACCGCAGCACGCCCCGGCGCACACACTTATAACCGATGGGGTGCCCAATCCCCATCGGGCTGTGCTGAGCCCCAAAGCCTCTCAAATGCCATGCTGGGTGCCCACCCCAGTGTGGCAACTGATAGAATAGCCAACGGGTGCCCAATCCCTGTCGGCCTCACTGTCTCTCCTCCCCCATGCTATTGCCGACGGGGTGCCCAATCCCGTCAGCTCCCCCACAGTACAAGGTGCCATGCTGAGAGCTCACCCCAGTGTGGCAAATGTCCTCTGTAGTCATTGGGGAAAAAACCTGTAAAGAAAAAACGGTCCCACGTAGTCTCCTGGCCCCTCCCACAACCCGCACCCACCACTGCGCACCCTGCCTCCCCACACCCCTCACCCCATACTTACCTCTGAGCTTGGCGGATGATCTTCGTGGACCGGGAACATGTTCTACACTCTTCAAAGCCGACCCTTAACTGAGGAAATGCCGTAAGCTTTATAATGGGCTAGATAGGGTTTCAACTTATTGCATATTCAGGCTGGATTTTGCATTCAATTTAACATGGTTTTTGGGAACCCATGAATGATAAACACTGTCGATGTCAGGCCCGGAGGGTGATTTTGCAGTCACGCGCAGTCACTGCTGCTAAATCACCTTCGGGCCTGAATAATGCCATGACAGTGACATTGTTCATGAGAAGGGGTTCCAAAACCCATGTTGAAAATTTGGCAAAATTCCAAAATGACTCTTTACGAGCTTACGTTGCGCAGTTCTTATGCAGGCTCGTAGTTCATGTAATTTTCATTATTTTTACTCAGATTTTAACTTTGCCATTTTAACACACCTTCTTATGAGTAGTACAGCTGTCATTTTCACATCTCACCCAAAACATGTTTCCACCCATGTAGCGCATAAATCGCAGTGGGTGTCTTGAAATCAATGTATGGGACAAATTAAGAAAATAACAGTGACACTGTTCATGAGCAGAGGTCTTAAAATAGCTATATTAATTAATTAATAGTGAAAAATTCGAAAATGACTGTTTTATGAGGGTGCATTGCGCGGTTCCTATGCATGCTCGTAAGTTTGCGAATTTAATATTTTCACTCCAGATTTTCAACACTGCCATTTTATTACACTTCCTTATGAACAGTACAGCTGCATTTTTCATATGTCGCATTAAATGTGTCAGCACATGTAGCACACAATGGTGCTCTTGGTGCGAAAGCAAAGTTTAGGACAGATTAAGAAAATCACAGTTACACTGTTCATGAGCGAAAGTCTTAAAATGGCTATATTAAAAAGACCCCAGTGACAAAGAATCCATAAAATGACTGTGTTATGAAATGAGCATTGCGCGGTTCCACGCACCTTTGGTTCATGACTTTGTAATATTTTCAGTCCAGACTTTCACCAGTGGCATTTTCCACACTTCCTTATGAACAGTACAGCTGTCATTTTTCACAACATGGCTGAAGTGTGTTTTCACACTTTCAGCGCAGAGATGCGTGGTCGCTGTGGGAAATCATTGTTCGGCACAGATAAAGAAAATCACAGTGACACTGTTCATGATCGGAGGCACCAAAATGCCTGAGTTGATAATCTGCTGTAAAAAATCCCCAACCTAATTATATTATGGGTGTGCATTGCACAGTTTCTATGTGCGCTCATGACTTCACCATTTTTTTAATATTTTTACTGCAGATTTGCAACATTGCCATTTTTTACACCTCCCCATGAACAGGTACAGCTGTCATTTTTTACATCCTGTTCGGAATGTTTTTGCACCTGTGGTGCTAAATGCCGTAGTCACTGTGCATAAAGCAGCTTCGGCTAACAAACTGATATTCCCCTGTTCATGGGGTGGGGTCACAAAAACATGTTGAAAATCTGGGTGAAAATACCAATGAATGCCTGAGGTATTAGGGTTTCCAACCATAACACCCAACCCTGTAGAGAATGACAGGTATCAGGGGTGTGACTTGGGATTCTTGCCTGTGATGCTCATACCATTACACACCCTGCAGCCAGTGAGAGGCATCGAGGTATGCCTTGGACTCTTTGGCCCCAAAGTTCACCCCATTCTCCTATATCGCACCCATCTCACTGTATTTACTAATGAATTGGGGTGTGCATAAAGGCCAAAGACACCAAGGACACCGTGACACTTGTCAGTGTCTGCAGGGGGTGGGGTGTCAGTGAAATGCGTGGCCGTTATACAATGACCCAAAAGGCACACCCCAATGCCTGTCACTCTTTGCAGGGTGGTTGGTGGGGTTAGCTTCAGTTCAATACTTCACTGCCATTCCTATTACGCAGCTCTGTAACTTCTACACTACCACTGCCAATGCCAGCAAGCAAACATTCGGCATTGACAAATGTTTGTTTTACTTAAACTACCTTGCAACAGTTAGATGGGTTGTGGTGCACCAGAGTGAATGTAGAGCCCATCTTCACCTCCTTTGATTTAAACTGAAGCCTTACTTCCCTTGAAGAGGAAAAGAATACCTAAGCATTCACCCACTTTTCTTCCCATTAAAATCGGGACTTTCCGAAGCAATGTTTTCTTTCTTTGTTTCTCTCCTGACCTCAGACTGCATCCTTTCAGCTTACTGTCTTGCCATCTTGCCGTCCATCTGTATGTCTACCAGATTAGTAAATCTACCCTAACAGATGTTAAGTTCAAGAAAGAATAACTCTTGTTTAAACAAGCAAATAGAGAAAAAGCTTCTAAAATGACAATTGTGTAATCAGATACAAATTTATTAAAATAATGATATAAGCAACTGTCTATCATAGTAACTGCTATACGAACACTAAACTAGCAGGGGTACTGTGATGACTTAAGAGTTAAACTGCAAAGGGAAATATAAGTTCATGGGGCAACAGGTATAAAACCAACTCAGAAAGTATAAACCCAACTCAGAAAGAACCATCTTTAAGAGATCTAGTTGTTTTCCAAATGAAAAAATGGGGTGTGAAAAATGTGCAAAAAGAAAATTAAATGATGACTGAATGCAAAATAACTTTTTCAGTTCCTTCTCTGCATCATCAGTGAGAAAACATTGGATGCCCTTTGAGAATGCTTCTCATTGCCCTCTTATAAATAAGACTGTCAGCATATGCCTTATTTTTGCTTTCTCATTTGACATACCATGTCTTCCTATCTGTCCAGAAACAAAGCAGAGGTTCACTTTCATGCTTTGCTATAGTACATGAGTCTTTATTCATAGCAAGTATCAGGAGATGAACATAAGCAACATGTTTAAAGTTGAAGTATTAGATGCTGGGTTTGATTTATCCTGTGCTTGCCCATTTATTTAAAAAGATTGCGTCTTCATATTTTAAGAGGCGATATTGATATTATCATTCAATGTAATTGGACAAACCTGGACTGGGGTAGAGAAATCTCTAGCATACTCAATGAGTAGAGGACTCTTGGAAGTATATTCATCTAGATAACTGCTATCCTAACCCACAAAGAAAGTGGAAGAGTTTGCCAGCATGCCAAGTTCATAGATATAGCACTAAGCAAAGGATGGCAATTTTGGTCTAGTAGCTTTTTGATCTCCTGAACTAAATGTACTGATAAATACTTAAGGCTATCCTTCACCCAACAACCATGAAGGCTGGAAGGGAATACACTCCTATATGTTTTCATATTTAAGGGGAAGATGACAATTTTAGAAATATTCAGTTTATAGTCGGATAGAGAACCAAATTTAGAATAAGGCTTGTAAACTCAAAGTGAGTGAAACCTAGGGGTGAGAGAGGTGAAGCAGAATGTCATCCACATATGTAGAAAGCTTAAAGGAATGCCAGCCAATAGTAATGCCCATGATCTGCAGATGCTGGGAAACTAACAGATTCTAAATGTCACCCAAGTGTCACTGTCTGATCAGTGTAAAGAATTAATAGAATAAATAAAACTGTCCTGCTGTATTAACTGTACAAACGTCGCTAAGAATTTGTTTTTTCTTATCTGACAACTATGGCAATAGTGAGAATACTCTGGAAGACAGACAGTGTAAATGAACTGTCAGAATTCACCCCACCCTGTAATTCAGAGCAAAGGGTGATCAGAGCTAACAGGGGCTGTCACATTAAAATCTCCAGCGGGATGGCTCACTCAGCAGATGGCAGTTCATCAGTAAAGCTTCCCTGTAACAGTACTACATTGCAAAAACAGGAACCTTGTGTTCAAACATAAATACATTTTTATTAAAACATGAAGACACATGGGGCCTGATTCCAGAAGGCATAGCACAAGTCACTGACAATTGTGACTTGAGCCAAATGCCAACGAGTCGAAAACCCTGCATCCAATTTCAGTACAGGAAGTGTCCCCAGTGACTACATCCACAACTTGTGGAACCCCTAGCAATGCACCAAAGGGAGAGTGCACCTTAACAGGGTGCCACAAGATGCAGGGAATGCCTGCTGACATGGTGCAAGCCCCCACCATCCCCAAGCCCGATCCCCATTGGCCAGCTTGCCATTAATCTGATGCCACATCCTGCAAGTTGAACAAGAATGTAATTATATACAAGAAAGAGACACCTGCAGTTCCTGTAATCCCTGGTAGGCTAGTGTCCAGCCCCCCAGAAGTGCTGGTCCATCCCCCAAGCCTGTTCCCTGTCGGCAACTGGCACAACCCACCTCTCACCTTCACAGCCAGCCACCAACTGAGCTCCCTTGAGTGTGTACTACTGTAGACAGTATGCACTTAATGAATGACAGCTCATTCATTGAGTATGTACTGTATATAGTAATATGCCCTCAGAGGAGCGCAGTCAGTGGCTGGCTGTGGAGGTGACAGGTCGGTTATGCCAGTCGCCGACAGGGCATGGGTATCGGGTGGATGGAACAGCACTGCTGGGGGGGACACTAGCCTACCAGGTATTATGTGCACTGTGGGTGTCTTTTTCTTGTATATTATTACATTCTCATTTGACTTGCAGGACGTGGCATCAGCTAAACAGAGAGCTGGCCAACAGGAATCAGGGATTAGGGATGGTGGAATTTAGACTACCAGGGATTTTGGGGTACTGGCTGGAATCCAGGTGGCTGCCATCAGGGCAGGGGGATGGGGGTGCTTGAATAGCCATGTGATGCATTGTCATGGTGTCATGGAGTGGGGCTTGGGGGGGTATGCAGAGCCCTTTGGGGCCTGGGGTGACAGCAGCCCACAGAGGGCTACCCTGAAAATGGGGGATGGGTGGGGGTCTTAGGAAGTACCGTGGGGGATAGCTGTTGGGGCACCTGGCACAGAGGTGCACCCCCGGTGGATGTAGTGTACACTGATAGCTGGTCTCACTGTACTTAGACCATTGTCCTCTGGGGGTTGTCTTGGCATATCACATTTGCTATTCTGACAGCCACCCTCTTGGAATCAGATGTAACTGCTTCCATAAACCCCCTCTTTTTCCATGTTGCAGGGGGTTTATGGTGTAGTCAGTGGCATAGCACACCTTCGTTGCCGGCCTACTGGAACATCAATTGTCGTAATGCATGGCACAAAGTGCTCCTTGCACCATTTTGCTTGGCACAAGTCACTTTGCGACATGCATAACAGATCTGGAATCAAGCCCATGATCTTTTTATAAAAAATGGAAAAGCACAGAAGGATAAATACAACTACATCTAACACTTCACCTTTAAAATAAGCACATGGTTGAAAACACTGCAGTGCATTTTGCCATTGTTTGTTTAAAAATGATTGTTATAGAGCCTTTGCCAAGCTGCACCATAATAATTGATTACCTTCATGCAGTATGCCCCATCCTCATTTTAGCAAAATAATTCTCAAAACTAGCCCCCACAAAATACCATAAGTGTATATATTTTACATTAAAAGTCAGAAAATGTAGCAAGTTTGTTGTTTGCCATTTTTGACAAGCAGCCTGCCAGTTTTCCAGTTGTCATGAAAAAAAAATATCACCAAGTGGCAAAACTCTGATTTATAAAGATAAACTGTCCAGTTCTCCATAAGCACAGCAGCAGTATGGATCTAGGTTGCCACTGTGAATGAGCATAAGCTCAATGGTTATTCCTAATAAAACAACAACAACAACAACAACTATGTTTCCTGTGCCAAACTATGCTTGATATTTCTGCTCCAACCCAGGCTGCTTCAGCAAGGGTGAAATTTAGTTTCATATAGCATACTACCTTTCATATAAGCTGTATCCTAAAGTTGTTTACAATGGAAGAGGGCATGTTGGCACACTGTGAGATTCAGACAGCACAACAATAGAAGAAAGACAGAGAGAGAGAGAGAGAGGGGAGAAGGTGTGAGATAACAGAGAGGGTAGGCACAGGGAGGTTAATTGACTTGCTCCAGGTTACTCGATGGGGAAGTAGCAGCTTATTTATTTTTTTATTTATTTAAGTTTGATAACTGGGTGAGTGCACTGATCCCAGGGATCATTTTCAGGCACGACCCGGGCCATAACACATGGTGCTAGTTGACAGTGGAGTACAAGGTAACAGTAATACACATGAAACAGATTAGATACAAACAACAATAGTAAGCACAATGTACAGGCATGATGCATAAGTCCATTTGAGAACAGTGAATACAAGGTTTCAATATCAGACATGAGGAGATTTCATACAAAACAACAAACCTTAAGTAAAGTGCACAAAGTATGATGTATAGCCCAGTGAGCATGTAATACACAGAATGCACAGTGACAAATATATATATATACAATATGTGCAAGCAAGGAAGTCAAGTATTACTGTGAAAATACAATATAAAAGTTGTAGGCAGGGGAGTTGACTAGTGTGGGTAGGTGGGTAACCCCTGGGCTGGGGAGTTGACTAGTGTGGGTAGGTGTGTAACCCCTGGAAGCAGCGGCAGGATGAGTTTGCCAGGAAGAAGATTTTAAAGTGAGACTTGAAATTGGAGTGAGTGTCAATGGAACATAGTTCAGCTGGCAGTTTGTTCCACTGCAAGGGGGCAACTACAGACCAAGCTCTGCTACCCATGTTGGTGGATACCCTAGGAACAGCTAGAGGCAGAGTACCATTAGAGCGGAGGTTGCAGTGGAGCATTCGGGTTTTCAGGAGGGAAGTTAGGGGGGATTCTGGAACTGTGCAGATAATATTGTCCACCATGCAACAGAGGGCTAGGTCAAAGCTACCTTGCAGCGGTAGCCATCCAAGGGTATTATAGAGGGTACAGTGGTGGGTGGAGAATGGGGCCAATAAAGCAAATTGACAGGTGCTGTTGTAGGCAGCAGAGAGTTTATCCATGGCAGTAGCTGAGATCCTGGCATAAATAGGAGAACAGTAGTCAAGAATAGAGAAGATTACCCTGGACAATGACTAGTCTGTCTTCAGGGGTAAGGTATTGCCTGAATCTATAGGTGACACCTAACTTTTGATGGAACCTTCTGACAAGGGAATTTGCATGCTCAGTGAAGATGAGGGAGGGGTCGAGCAGTAATCCTAAATATTTATAGCTGTTGATATCCTCTAGAGCTGGGCTGTCTGGGGTGAGAATGCGTAAGGGGACATGGTTTTTAGTTTTGGCAAGGAAGGGCTTAGATCTGAACAGCATGGATTTCGTTTTTTTGGCATTTACTAAGAGGAGTTTTTTTTGAGAACCAGCTGTGGGCCACAGCATAGTTGTCTGAGAGAACTGAGGTGGTTGCAGCCATGGATTTGTCACTGTGGAAGAGGACAAGGTCATCGGCATACAGGAGAGAGTGACAATTGAGGCAGTCGAAGGGAAGTGCGTTAACAAATAAGAAGAAAAGGAGGGGACCCAGGATTGAGCCTTGAGGGACCCCCACAGAGACAGACAGTGTGGGGGAGCAGGTTAGGCCAATACACATGAATTGTGAGTGGTCAATAAGGTAGTTAGTGAACCAGCATGTGACTTTCTGAGAACAACCAAGGAGGCTAAGCTTGGAGGTAAAGAGAGCATGGTTAACCATGTCAAAAGCCTTAGATAGGTTGACGAAAATAGCCCCGGTTGTGTTACCATTATCCATGTTAGAGAGGATGTGGTCAGTCAGAAGGGTGAGGGCAGTGGCGGTGGAATGATTCTTGCAAAAGCTGTGCTGTTGGTTGCATAGGAGGGTGTATTTGCCTATATACTCAGTGAGTTGATTGTGGACTGCTCTCTCAAGTAGTTTACTGAGATGAGGGAGGATGGATATCGGACGGTAATTGTCAGAGGATTTGGGGTCACCAGATTTAAGAATGGGTATAACCTAAGTGATCTTCCATGGGTCAGGCATGGAGGAGGTGGAAAGGGCAAGGTTAAGGATGAAGGTGAGTGGCTTGGCAATTGCCAGAGAGATCAGCTTGAGGAAGACTGGAGATAGGCCATCAGATCCGGAGGATCCATGGTTAGGTAGACTTTTGAGTAGCTTCAATATGTTGTGTATGGAGAGGGCTTTAAAATAGAATGGGGATATTTGCAGGTGATTGGCAGAGCTGGAGGAGGATGGCAGTGGGTCAGGTATTAGGGCTGGGCTTTGAGGTTGGGCAGTTGGCAGCTTATTTAGGTACATGGATAAGTTGGTGAACTTACAGTTGAAGACACTGGCCACATCGTGAGGGTTGGTCAGCAGCCCGTTCTGGGAGTTGAGATGTGGTGCAGCATTGCTTGAGTGGGGGTTTAGGAGGGAGCTGATTGAATCCCAGGATTTTCTAGGGTCTCCAAGGTTGGCCTTTTTGCAGATTGCCGAAGTGGGTCTGTTTCAAAGATTTGGCCTGTTTACATTTGTTCTTCTTGTGCCTGTAAGCATCCCAGAGGGCAGGAGAGGGGGTTGCTTTTAAAGTGGACCAGGCATGGTCTCTGGCCTTCATAAGGGTTAGGCTGTGGGATTCTAACCTGAATTTTCATGTTTACAGCTCTGTGCTCTGCTTCAGTGCAGGACTCTGTTATACTGCTATGCAGTTGCTGTGGGTAATGTTATTGTTTAGAGTATCAGCTATGTATAGGGTGCCAAAATTAAGGTAATGCCAACACATTGTTTCACAGTCACTGAGATCCTAAGAAACATCACATCACATTGTCCAAGGCTCATATGAAGTCTTTGTACCCTAGCATGCTCTTTCGGTATTTTTGCCGCTTTGTGTTAAACCCTAACCAGTACTTAAATGTAGGTGTTTTTTTTTTTGGTTTTTACAATTTTAAAAAGCAACCAATGCTTCCAGGAGAACTTTAAAACCCATGATATTAACATACAGTTTGGCTTATATTTCACAATAGTTTTGGAGTATTTCTGTCCATTATTTGTTACTGAGGTTGTAATCTAAATACTTTTGGTGTGTAGAGTAAATAATGATGATAAAGATTCTTGTGTCTCAGAGTCTGCCAAGAAACATTCATAAACAAGCAAGGAGTACTAATAAAGTTTATTATACTACTTACGCCAAGCATGTGACAGAGAAAATCACAAGGGAGATGGGTTTCTCACCACATCCTGAAGAATGTACATAATCTCCAGAATTGTAGATCTTAGGTTGTCTAAAATCTTGTTTCCTCTCCCCATGCTCCTAGAGTACTAATCTTCTAGAGTCAAACTAGTAGTGTCCATAGCCCACGTACAGTTGATTGGAAACAACTATATACTACAGATAACAGCATAGCAACAGAAATCACCTCATAGTTACAGATATGAGGAACAATATGTAGTGGTCCTAAGTCATTCTCCAATGGAGAATGACTTAGGAGACAGAATTACTAATGAGTATCATATGAGACAGAATATGCTTCCATTAGTATTATAGCTTAGACAAAAGAAATGCTGATGGGTCCAAACTACATGTGGCATTTCTTGCTTATGTACAGCATAAAACATAGACATAACAAAGGCTTTCTCTCTTTGTCAGCTTGCTTAGAGACAAAGAGAACTGCTGACAGGATTCTATTACATGGCATATCTGCCTGAGTGTAAAACACATACTACATATAATTATATGAGAATATAAGTATACAATAATCACTGATGATCCCTCAGAGTCATCATATCAGTAATTAGGTAGATTATATATGGAATATATGTAAAAGACAAACATAATCTAGGTAAATGTATTATAGTGAGGTATAATAAATCATGCATGATCAGTACTGTATTAGCATATCTTAGCAGCAAAACACATTCCTAGCACTCGTGCTTATATGATGGGTGCCTAAAATCTACATGTTAGTGCAAAATAGCAGTATCACAGTACAATAGACCAGGAATACAGTGTGAGGTGTATGTGAGGTATATGTAGGATGATAGGTGGCATAAACCAGGCGTAACAATCCCCTCTTTGTTGCCCTAATTGCAAAAGTGGCAACACAACAAAAAGATGAAGGTTAGGCACCATTTGTCTACAGGACCAAGGCACGAGCCTGATAGAGGAATATTAACTGGTCACACAGGTATTTCAGGGTTTTCCTTAAACAACAAAATGTAATTATATGGATAATGTTAGTAAACCTTGTATTACTATAAACATTTGGAATAAAACTTCACAATGGGGTTTTCCAATATCAAAACAAT
Organism: Neoceratodus forsteri; assembly: GCA_016271365.2. Taxonomy (NCBI): domain Eukaryota; kingdom Metazoa; phylum Chordata; order Ceratodontiformes; family Ceratodontidae; genus Neoceratodus; species Neoceratodus forsteri. Next base: position 728,444,367 of record CM028138.1, on the reverse strand, counting down.
CAGTAAATACTGATATGTATCATGTGTGTATCTGTCCTGTTGGGAAGAAATTAAAGAGACAAACTTAAGCTGCCTGTATGAATTTTAAAAATAATTAAAAATCGAGATACAGCATCAAGATAGTTAGGACTAAACTTAATGATATCTGGTTCTGGGATGGGAACAGGTGTGATTACTGTATAAACTATTTACCTGTTTAGGGAGTAAAAATAGAAGTTAGAAAAGTTTACTTTGCATAACTTTTAGTCCATATCAAAAGAATGTGTAGTTGGTCACCACACAATGTTCCACATCAGCAGAATATACCACCTTGAAGGATGACATTTTTCAGTTGATAAGTTGAACAGGACACAAAATGTCAATGTCCACAAGTCATAAACTACGAACATTTCGAGGGATAACTCCAGGGTTTCTTCAAGTGTTAGATGAAGATTCATAGTTCAAATTCGATGCATTTAGATTTTTTTCAAAGGTAGATCCAAATGTTCAGGAGGCAGCAGTATTTTCAGAAGCCTCAGCAGGGGGTGCCTTAGATTGCACATTGAGTTTTACAATGGAGTGGCAACAATGTGCAGTTGAAGATGATCACACAGCTGCATAAAGTGTAACAGTTTATAACAATACTCAGTTCTCAGTCTGTATGTCAGCCAGGCTTGGAAGACAAGCAGTGAAGAAAATGTATTTCTTGATTGTAGATCAAATGAAGAAGAGTATTCTTGCTGAGTTAGGGGATTGCCCCTACCCCAGACTAGCTTCATAGTATGGATAACAATGAGCTTGATTGTAGAATCTTAATTGGCTTGACTGAATACAGTTTATTGGAAAGTTCACAAGTGGAAGCCTAATTTCAGTTATTAGGCTAGTATTTACAAGTCAGTAAGGCAAGTTGGAAGATGTCACATCTGCATAAAAGGTGGTGTTCCTTTCAGGTAAGACATTCAAAGTTCAGAGTCAGTCATGATTCCAAGACCTCATGGTAAACAAGGAAAGGAGGTAGTTTCAACCTTTTCACAATAAAAGTTCCCATCAAGATGATCAATAGAATGGAAGGTTGCCAGACGATCAGAGATGGATGTTGCTGAATGAAGATGCGGCAATGACACTGTGAGAGTCACAAACATGGCTTCCTAGATTGTGCAGGAATAAGTTTCAAAACATGTAGCAATTCTGGTGTGTGTGGTGACATATCCAAGGTTCCTTGCCATTGACAAGGGAATAGTGCTAGATTCAAATAAACATTTGTTAACACATGCAATAGAGGTGCAAAATGTAGCAATGCCACTGACCCATATGTCTGTCATGTATGAGATCAAGGATATATCCTAATTCCAGATCCCAGAAGAGATAACCAAAGAGTTGTAAGAACATAATCGTTGTAGTCAGTGCAAAGGACTTTCCTAGTTATGTGATGCTCATCTGCTTCCTTAATGTGAGCAGAAAATAATTTATTAACATGAACAATTGTCAGGTCAAACCCCTTCACAATATCCTTAATATTGTAAAAGTAAATCACTCTTTTTGAGCAAAACCATGTATACCATGCAATGGTGGTGGTGGTGGTGTGGGGGGGGTTATGATATTATATTTCATACTGTCATGATCCTTTAACATATGTGCTCGAATAATGACTATATCAGCCCTATTTCAAATAGACATGTCAGAGCCAAGTAGGATTGAGTCTAAACCTGTGTTTTTTTTTAAATAAAAAAACAAAACAAAAACAAAATGCCTAATGCATTTGGGTAGATTTACGGTCATAAGATGTACCACTAACTGTCAGGATGTGAAAATCCTGTGTGTGTGCATGTGTGGTGCTGTCTGTCCTTGTATAGGGGGTCATTAATAAGTACCTGATATGCTGCAAGGGTATTCAATCACATCATTATTCAAAAAAAATATGGGAAATGTTTGTGAAAAATAAAACAAATCATTTCAAGTTTAAAAGGAGAGATTTAAAATCACTGGGATGTGCATGAACTGCACATTATTAACTAGGGTACCTGGCTGGGAAGTGGCTATTAGACCACTGGGAGGGCCAGAGTTCTATTTGGGGCACTTTGTATTAAGTGTTACAAATTATGGGGCATCATTGGGTAAAAATCTTTAAGATCTAATGACTTTTATTGCTATAAAAATTTGGATGCAAAATTCCTGATTATCAGTAAAATATAAACAGGAGTCCAGATCAAGTCTAGTTGTTAGAATTGATCCAAAGCAATGATCATAACATTCAGCAGGGCCTCACTACCCTTCTGGACAACGAAAATGGCTTTTAGGACTTTAGTGTGAATTCCACAGGATGCAATTAAATCATGTGGGCTTTTGAGGTATTCTGTCTCAACAATCTGTTTAGGTTTAAGTCGCTGGTTCTTATCTGCAATAAAATGAGCAGTTTGGGCTTGTAAGAAGACCCATACTTTTAAAAAGAATAATAAGCATAAAAGCAAGCATATCTCTCTCTCCCTCTCTTTGGAACCTAAAAGGAAAGAAAAGAAAAACATAGTTTAGTATTATTCCTCCCACTGGGATGTGGAAAAGTAATTTAATATCCTTTAAACAGGTTCATTTGATTGACACATAGCCATTTATTAATGACTGTTGTAGTGAGGCAGTCTAACTTGGTAGACTGCTGGACTGAGTTTGTTTACAATGGGATAGGGCATGTTGTTTGTCCTTGCCCATACATTATGAAGCAAACAAATGTACCTTTTTGGATGTCTTGTTTGAGATAGTTAACATATTTATCTACTGATGCTCCATCAGCAGTGGCAGTACACAGGTCCAAAAGTAAATGTTCTGGTAGCCTCATGGACCATCCATTCATGATTTTAAAAATGGGGTATGCTGTGTACCTGCAGAGGGTGTCACTCCTATTACCATAAGGAGTAAAGGCAATAATGAATTCCAGTACTTTTGGGTTTTCTGAACAAGTTTGGATAATATAACTTTGATCTGCCTGTTAGCCCATTCCACCTGTCATGATGACTGTGGGTGGTAAGGGATATAAAACTTTTGTTTTACCCATAACAAATCCAGAATTTCCTGCATTATTTAGGCTATAAAGCCAGATCCCTGTAATCAGAATTTACCTTTAGGGGTAAGAACCTACCTGGTAAATAGCTGGTTTACCAAAGATGTTTGCAGTCACTTTGACTGTGTTGTTTAAATTTGGGATAGCTTTAAACTGTTTGAAAAATAGGTCAGTGATCACTAGTGCAAACTAATTGTTCCTAGTGGTTGGCATAAGGCCTATGTAGTCAAACTGGATTTTGTTCCAGGTCAGGGTTCAACCTTAACTTTTTTGCACTAGCCAGCTGGGCTAGTGAACCAGAGATTGCACTAGCCCACAGTAATTTGTAGTAGCCCACAGTCAGTGTGGTCAACAGTGATTTGTTAAATGAAAGGCAAATAAAGTTGCATTTGTCCTGCCACCTACCAACTGATTCTGCACTGTGCCTTTAACTGCAAACCACACATACACTATCTCAGCTTCTGTGACTGATGACTGAAATGAGCTTTGTTACCATAATTTTTTCTCATAGTGCTACAGTATGTGTTCAACCTAGGCTACATAGTCAATAAAGTTGCTGAACTGATATCTAGCCCTTTCATATCATCAGGGCTGCACATCCACACAAAGTCTGTGAAAGGACGTCCTTTCTTAGCAATTGCACGGCATGTGTGAAACAATTTATCCAGATGGTTAAGTGTTGCTTCATTCATGTTCTTCAGCATTCGCTCCAAATTACTTGTCCCTGGAATAGCACTGCTGGCATCCTCCTTTTCTTTTGCCCTACCATGAGCTTCACTAATATTATGGGACGAGACAGAGTCAAGCCGGAAGTTATCTGTACCAAAATGAAAATTATTGTTGTTGCCCGCCTTACCCAACTCTATTTCATGTTTGATACACTAATGGCAGAACATCAGATCTTTTGCACCATCATACCCCAACCAGTCATATTTTTCTAGCCAACACTGCTGGAACCAACAGCTTTGCCTTATCTTTTCATACTTGTGATCTTTTATTTGTTTGTCTTCATCAGCATGCTTTCTATTAATGTCAGCTGGGTTACTGACTTCTTTAATATATGTCCGCATTTTCAGATTTGTAGTTAATAAAGTTGTGTTGTGAAAAGTGTGTAGGTCTTTTTCTTCCCTTTTTCTACCCTGGCCACAGATCCCAGAAATGCTTGATTGTTCCAGTTCTATTAAAAAACATTTACAAAAAAAAGTAAGGATAAATTCAACAGCATCAACCCATACTGTTATTTATTTAGTTTTATTCTTTGGCAACCAGGTTACTTCCATTGGGCACAAGACCCATTTACAGGGGTGGCCCTGGAAAACTGGGGGGGGGTCAAGTGACTTGCTTAGGGTCACACAGTATGCAATTGGAGGCTGTGGGAATTTAAACCCAGATCTGCTGGATGTACAATGCCCATTCACAACCTGTTGCTCTCTCTTTTTTTTTTGCCATTAACTTTTTATTGACAATTTAAAATGAACAGAGGCAATACTCTACGTATACAAAGTATCACAAGGTGCATAATACAGCATAGTTTACGTAGATGTGAACATAAAAGAGTAAATGAGCACCTCATAAATTAATGCCTCCCCCTCCCTCCGCTCCTTCTTCCCCTGCCCTCCCCCAGGGCCTCTCTCCACCACCCTCCGACACAAAAAATCATGGACATTAGCAGACAAAGCTTATACAAACAGAAAGGTTTGATACATAATAATCATGAATAGGCACAAACTAATGGAGACCAAATTTTCTCAAACTTAGGGAGCTGATCATGCAATATTGCTATTCGTCTCTCTGTCCTAAGTAGGGCTAAAAGCTCAGATAACCATTCAGAGTAATGGATTCTATTAGTTTCCTTCCAATGTCTAAGCATGAGCCTCTTAACTGAAATAGATATCAAAAAGATACGACATTTTCTCTGTGTGACAAAGACCTCAGGCATATATCCTAATATGCAGATCTCTGGCTTAAACAATTCGTCTAGGCCCAGAGGGCTCACATTCTCTTTAATGTCTGACCATAACTGATTGCGATCTTGGTACAATGCCAAAATATATGTAGTAGATCTCCTCCCTCTGACCCACACCTAAAACAGCAAGAGTCCGATAACATTTTTAAATTAAGCAATTTCTGGGGAGAATAACAGATGTTGTGTAAAATCTTGAACTGGGTTAATTTAAGAGGGTCCTGCTTCAAAAACCTATGACAATTAGATCATATCTGAGCCCAATCTAGCTCCAAATTAGGAAAAACACTGCCCCAAACTGAAGGAGGAGAAAAACCATCTGGGAAAGCCCAGTTCAGAAGTACTGCATATATTTTGGATATTGCATGCGGAGTGCCCACCAAAGGTCTAATAGTATCCCAAAAATCTATCTTAGGAGGCTTAAAACCATTTAGTCCCAGCTTCTGAACTATAAGGTGACGCACCTGAAATACCTTAAAACACTCACCCACCGGTAGGTTCAACCTGCTGAGTATCTGGGGGGTCATATAGAGCTTGCCATCCTCATCAAAAAAATCTCCCAACCTAATATCTTCTAAGCCGGGTAACCATCTATACCCAATCGGCTTCCCTCCAATCAACTAGTATGGGCTGCCAGTGAGAGGCTGAGATGCATCTAACCTATATTCGTATTTCAAAAAACTGCAGACTTGATCATGAATCCTGAGGGAAACACCAATGGGGGAGACTCGTGAGAGAGGAACTAATCTGGGGGGGGACACAACAAGGCCTCATGGTTAAGACCCAATCCCTTAATAATAGAGAATTCAAGATCATACCAGAGAGGGACATATTCATTATGCCCAACAGAAGTAGAAGAGCCCAGCCACCTGCTGCATTTGTTAATCTAGCGCCCAATAATATAGTGCAAAGTGGGAAGCCGAGGTCTCCATGGGTTTTGGGCACCGCCAGCTTATTATATGACATCCTTGCCTTCTTAAAATTCCAGATGAAATTGGCTATTAACTTATGAATTCTACTGAACCAAGCCATCGGGAGTTGAATATTTAACATAGATAATGGATAGAAAAGCCTGGGAAAAATGTTCATTTTTACTATGCTAATCCTGCCCCAAAGTGATAGAGAAAATTGAGCCCACCTTTTCATATCCAAATCGATATTCCGAACTAAAGTATCCAGATTGAGGTGCCGAAGACAATCAGTATTTACAGTTAAGGAGAGCCCCAAATAATTGAGAGATTTAGAATTCCAACCCAGACCCATCCCAATGATATCTTTTTTAAAAAACCCGTTAGAAAGAGGGAACACTACTGTCTTGTCCTGGTTTAGCTTATAATTGGATACTAGGCTAAATTCCTTAATGACGTTTAATAGGACAGGAACAGAAGAGACGGATCTGATAAGTAAATCAGGAGGTAAATCGCAAAAAGCGATAACCTTGATAGTCTGGTCTCTCACCTTGATCCCAAAAATCGTGTCTTTAAAGACAATATACCTAATAAGGGGCTCTAAATAAAGATTAAAAAGTAAGGAGACAAGGGACAGCCCTGCCTTGTCCCAGCCTTTAACACAAAGGGTTCAGATATAACACCATTACAGGTCACTCTTGCCGTCGGATTTGAATACAAGGCCTTAATCCAACCGACAAGCTGCTCCAGAAAACCTACCCTTAACATCACTTGGTAAAGATAGGACCAATGAACTCTATCAAACGCCTTCTCGGCATCCAAGGAGACCAAGGCCTGGGGGGCCCTGGCCTCCTCAGAGGCCGAGAACGCGTGCGACAACGCCCTAAATGGTCCGCTGAGGATCTGCCCTTCATAAACCCACTTGTTCCTGTCCTATCAAATGAGGCAGGAATTTGCTAATACGCTCAGCCAGAATTTTTGCCAGTATTTTAATATCGTAGTTAAGTAAAGATATGGGCGATAACTACCTGGGTTTTCAAGTGACTTATTAGGCTTGGGATTAACACTATTAAAGCTTCAAAAGGTATTTATCCACTTCCTCTCCCGATAAAATATACTGGTATAGGCCGCCAGCAACGGAATCAGTTGGGAAGAAAAGGTTTTATAAAAATTAAGTGAGAACCCATCAGGGCCAGGAGTTTTATTCATTGGTAGAGCTCTGATCGCATCCTCTATCTCATTATAAGTAATGTCCGCTACCAAGACCTTGCTGTCCACCCCCTCCAAACTAGGAAGAGGTATCCTGTCTAGGAATTGCTGGATGTCACTCAGCTGTGGGGGCGATTGCTTACCTCCTTACAATGCCTCATAATAATCACGAAAAACAAGGACGATGTCCTCTGGGGTGGTTTTAATCAACCCATCTTTACCCGATCTGACTCCTTCAATGAGCCGAGATGCTTCCAGCTGTGCTAACTGCCTTGCCAGTAGTCTGCCCGGCTTCTCCCCTTGATCTGTGTATAAAGCTTGGGTTTTAATGATGGCCAGCTCAGCTTGATCCCCCAGCATTCTAAGGTATTCATCCCTAACCTTAGTTAACTTTAGCTCAATTTCCTCTTGTGGATTAGAGACCAATGAAGCCTGCAGTTCCTTAATCACTCTCAATTTCTCTACCATTAAAACATTGGTTTCCTTTTTCATAATAGTGGCCTGCCTGATAAGGAGGCCCCTCATGAAGACCTTTAAAGTTGCCCAAAGTATGTCCGGCCTAGTTTCTTCAGTAGAGTTCAAGGCCAAAAATTCATTGAGCTGAAAAGTTAAGCACTGCACAACCTTGGGTAGGCGGAGTAACTGGTTGTTAATTTTCCACCTGTTACCTTTGCCCAAAGCCGATGGAAAAGAGATCAGAACCTCCACAGCCGAGTGATCCGACAAGGGGGCCGGCACAATCTCAGCGGTAAAAACCCCTTTAAGTAGGACCCGAGAAAGGAGTATGTGGTCTATTCTCGAGCCCGACTTATGCACTGCAAAAAAAGGAGTATTCCTTGGCTTGTGGGTGCAGAACCTCCAGACATCAGCTAGGCTCCAACTGCACCAATAAGTCAGTTAGAGCTAAGGTAGCCGGGGAGAGACACATACGTAGTCCTGAAGACCTGTCTAATGTGGGATCCAGGACCACATTGAAGTCCCCACCTAAGATTATGGGCAAATAAGCAAAAGGTAATAACCTTTGCAGTAATTTAATTAAAAAATCCTGATTGTCCGAATTAGGCCCATAGACTGATCCTAACAATACTTCCCTCCTATATAACTTCCCAGTAGTGAATACGAACCTCCCATCCTTATCTGAGATAACCTTATTGGAAACAAAAGGTATCGACCTATGTACTAGAATCGAAACACCCTTACTCTTTGTGGTACCCTGAGCAGAAAAGATTTCTCCAAACTGTCTTTTTCTCAAACATTTGCTTTCCTCAAGTAATAAATGTGTTTCTTGTAGGAATGCTATCTTAACCCTAGCCATTTCCAAATATTTCAATAGCTTGTATTGCTTGACTCGATGTCTAGCTCCCTTAACATTCAACGTACAAAATTTTATACAGGTATCAGTACCCATAGCCTAAAAGCTAACTGCCAACTTCTAGCCCACCTTGCCTGACCCATATAACCCCAGTCCTTGTGTCCGAAACCCAAACCCCCAATAGTCGAGAGGCCCCGAAAACCAAATAATCAGCCATATCTCAAAACCCCCATAGTCCCATAAGCCCCACCAAACCCCGCCCATTACCACCCCAAATCTCAATGTGGCCCTTGACAGCAGGATACACCGCCTTTCCGCCCCCCTCCATGACTACTCCACCTGAACATAATATACAGAAAGGTACCCAGACTGCAAGATACCATTAGAAAATGGACCCTAATACCAAATAATATTCAAACATGATTCCAAATGTGCTTATGGAAACTGCCTTGTGCCGAAAAGAGAAGTCCCAATATATACTGAGAAGTCCAAACACATATGTCCATAACGAAAAAGGCCCACAAATATCATGTAGTCCAGGCCCTGAAAAACAAAAGATGTCCCAGATTGGTTAGAAGTAGTGTTCTTTCTACGAAATGCAGTCCTTAGAAACCATACTGAAAGACAGTCCAGAACCATCTTAAGTCGCCAAGGGCATTTGTGCGAAACCAAATAACCAAAATTAATAGCATAACACCACTCTCAGCTTCGGAACCCTGAAGATGAGAGATTTAACAAAATGGACCCCCCGGTGGACCCGGGTTCAAACCCGAGTTGAGAGACAAAAAACATCATTTCACAAAAATAAAACAGCGCTGAGGCTCCCAGAGGAAACCGCGAATGTGACCCTGATTAGCTCAAGTGTCCTTGAAAAGATCGGGGAATGCCTCTTTCAAGGCCGGTGCAGCTGAGTCAGGAGATTCAAAAGATTTCCATTCCTTCCCAATATACACTTGAAGCCTCGCAGGGTATCCCATCCTGAACTTTACCCCTGCAGGTATCAGCTTCTTGACGAGAGGATGATAGGCAGCTCTCTTCTGTCTGACTATTAAAGGAAGGTCTTGGGCGATCCTTAGCTTGGTACTTTCCCAGAATATTTCTTTGTCCTCCCTTGCCTTCTGTTGCTCTCTCTGTTAAACGCTCTCCATTTTTCCTTTTCATGACAGCCATATATTCTGATATGCTTTGACCACCTTTTTGATAATTGAACTATCAGTACTTGTGGTATCCTCAATACTACATTGTGTTTTCTTTACCTCATCAGCTACTGCTGTTTCTTTTCAAATGTCTAAGACAGTGATGGGCAACATGGGATTGTATGAGGGCCAAAAGTGTGGCCCTCGCAACACTACATATGCTCCATATTCAAAACTAAATTATGCACAATACACATGTTAATAATGCAAAAACCTTTATTAATTGTCACACATTATTAAAATGTTAAAACAGTATTAAATAGTGTTTACTTATTGTTACTTTGTGTTAACATAAATAATACATAAACATAAAATGCAATATTACTGTAACCTTTGTATATATAGAAGAAGGGGGGGTTAACTTGACTCAAGTGTGCACAAATTATGGTAATTAATACAAGCAATTTATTCCCTTTTGCCTGGTATTCACAGCTTAAAAACCTTTGATCACTAGCAAAGCCCAATAAATTATCAGCAATACAGTGTGCGTTAATTTAATTGGGCATTTAAAATTGTGACAAACTAGTAATGATAAATTACTGCTTCAAGTATTCTGCATTAAATTTTCTCCCAGTTACTGCTTGCACAGCAACAATACCTTGGATTAGTGGCACATGTATTCAATGCGGCATAGCCGGTTGCAACAAAATAATCACCACAATATCTGTTCAGAGTTTTTAGTCCTTTAGTACAACTCGCACTCACCTTTTAAATTATTAGGTATCTGCCCTCTGTATTTCTTGTTGTTTTGCACTTTCGCTTGCAATGAGTGAAGAACTGATGCACTGGGACTGGCATTGGATTCAGACATGCACATATGTATTGGACGCCGTAAGGCTACACCACTATTTGTATTTTTAAAGCTACACCCCCATTTGTCCAGCTCTATTGTCCAGTGCTATTTTTTTCATTTTTGAAGCTTCTCTGGGGGCTGCAAAAATTGCATCAAGGGCAGCATGTGGCCTGCACACCGCAGTTTGCCCATCACTGGTCTAAGACATCACATTCCACAATTTCAGACACAGCATCCCATGCTATTTATTCCAGTGGCCTGTAAAGGTGTAGCTAATATCATGGAATGTTCAGGTTGGTAGTATAAAACATAAGAGAAACAGCTACTGAGGACTTAGGAGAGAAATAATCAACACAATGACAAAGGCAATAAAAATGTGAAAATGAATTCAAAAAAGTGGGTATAAAACATGTGAGAATATAGGAAAAACAAAAAGGAACCCATTACAGCATAGAAAGGTGTAAAATCTGTTTCCTATCATGGCAGTAAATGACCATACTTAAAATTCAGAGTTGAAAAGATTAGGTTGATTTACTGCTAATGGTCGTAATGGCCATACTTTACACCTCTTTGACAGACTGGTTTTGCAAACAAAGGCCTGTGCCTAGTGACATCAGAACTTTTTTCGTAACTTGGACATGCATGCAACAGTGAATGATTTGATACAATCAGTTTTAATACTGTCTGAGCACTCAAAATGGCCCAAAACTGGACTACATTTAATGTATTTATTTATTTAAGCATTTAACCAGGAAGGCATGCTGAGCAGGCTACTGCTCGATTCCAGATGCATCCTGGGGGGAGGGGGTACAAATACATAGTTGAAAGACAGTCATAATACAAGTTTGGATACATAATGGGAATACCCGCTAGCACAATAGGTCCTGGTTTAAAATACAAAATGATTGAGGGAACAATAGATACAGGCATAGTTTAGATGCATTACCATAAAATATAGTCGGATAGGTAGAACATACAGTGATGTATTCACAGCTTGGATGCACAGCCCTGCCATTCTGTGATCCGTAAATTGCATAGACACATGAGCGGGTAGAGGAGAAATGAGATTGGAGCATGGAGTTAAGGAGCGGGGGGGAAGAGAAGTGATGAATGTTTGCTGGGAGGAAATTCCACAACGCTGGTACATGGTAACTGAAAGCTGCCTGGCCAGCAGTAGTGGCCCTATGTGGGACAGCTAGGGACCGAGAGTCAATGTTTCTGAGGGAGTATGCTGGGGTGCTGGGGATGACAAGGGTAGTGTCGAGGTAAGAGGGGAGCAGCTGGGACCAATACTTGGCTGTGAGCTTAGCACATTGGGACAGTCTTGAATTGTCTAGAGAGGGTAGGTTTGTTGATTGGTATGGGGTACAGTGGTGTGAGGAGTATGGATAATTCAGGACAAAGTGACAGAAAGAATGGAAAAGAGGGTCCAGTCTGGCTAGGGTGGACTTGGGACCAACACTGTAGACTATGTCCCGTAGTCAAAGACGGGGAGGATCATTTTCTGCACAATGTCCCTGCGGGCAGAAACTGGGATGCAGTCCCAGTTGAAGTAAAGTACACCCAGCCTGGGGTGCAGCTTCTTGATTATAGAATCAACATGGGCAGAAAAGTTGAGGTGCTGGTCCAGCCAGACCCTGAGGTATCTGAAGGAGGTACAGGCCTCCAGGGGCGTCCTGTCCAGGGTGTGGAATGTGATGGGGGAGGGGAGCCTCAATAGTCTCTGCCTTGTGCCAAAGGTTACTGAGACTGTTTTTTTGGCATTGAAGAGGATTTGATTGGAGTAAAGCCAGTGCTGGACCGTAATAAAGTCCAGCTACAATCTGGTCATAACCTCTGAGGCCGAGGGGCCAGATGTATACAGCACAGTGTTGTCCGCATACATGTGGATTGAAGTGTGTGGGCAGGCAGAAGGCAGGTCATTCAGAAAGATGGAGAACAGGAGCAGGCAAAGGATAGAGCCTTGTGGTACCCCTGTGGTGACTGGGAGGGGGGCCGAGATGGAAGAATTGATTTGGACAGATTGGGACCTGCCTGCAAGGTATGAGTGGAACCAACTAATGGCGCAGCTGGATAGACAAGTGTGGCGAGTTTGGTCAGGAGGAGTGAGTGTGAGACAGTGTCAAATGCCTTGGCCAGGTCAATGAAAATGGCAGCAGTGATGTGGCCAGCATCCATCCCAGTGAAGATGGAAGCAGTGAGCCTGAGAAAGGAGGTAGTGGTGGAGTGGGATTTCCTAAAGCCAGACTGGTAGGGGGTGAAAAAGGAGGAGGAACCCAGAAAGGGTGATAGGTGAGAGAGTACTAGATGCTCTTGTAGTAACTGGACAGGTGGCAACCCTAGAACTGTGCTGCTCCTGTACACAGTCACAGATCTGCCTGCCACGAGTACTGAGCTAAACAAGGAAAGGAAAAGGAGAATGGATCTTTACCAGCAAAAAATAAAAGCAGTAGTTAGCATAAAATGAAACAGTTTGTAAATGCACTACACACAGACATCCATTTTTTTCATTTCACTAATGCTAAGGCAGCACATAGTTAAACCTCCATGAAAAGGACTTGACTTTAAATTAAATAACAGTTATATTTATGTGTTTATTTGATACCAGTGTTGAGAATGGAACTGCAACTTTCCACAGGAGGAATTGCACTAGCCCAGCCAGGCACGTAACTGAGATTCTGCACTAGCCCGTGGCAATCTGCACTAGTACCCAGGCTAGTGAATGAATGTTAAGGTTGACCCCTGTTCCACCTGTTCCAGGGGCCTAATTGTATTTTTTCTAGCTGGTATAGGATTGTTCTGTGCACAGATCAAACAGTTACTAATGTAGTGTTCTATATCATTTCTCATGTGTAACCACAATACAAAGGATTTTAGTCTGTCTAGTGTTTTTACTGACTCACTGGTGTCCACCAGTTGGAGTACTATGTATTTGGTACCGTAGATAAAATCTACTATCAGGTGTTCAGGAATTACCTGTAACTTATCATGAGTGTTACAGCAGTGGTGTTCCAAATGAGCAGGCTATCACTGAACAGGGGAATGTAATTTTTACTTTCTTTTAAGAGCTATTTCTGGAAGTTATTCCTCAGTTCCTTTATTAAGGAACATATACACTACCCTCAAATGAGGGTTGTTCTTATGGATCATAAGGTTCATGTTTAAAACATGCTTGAACCTTATGAATGTACAGTATTTAAACTGGTTAGTGTTGTGACGTACACAAGCATGTCACTGTATTTCACAGCAATACTACAGAGTATTGGAACAGAAGTTTGTTTTCTTTTCCAAAGAAATTCAGTTTAGAGAGACAAAGACCCAATTAGAAACTGTTATAAAAATATATTATCTGCAGTCTTTTAGATCAAGGCCATTTTGTCAGATTATTACACTTAACCCTCTCATGGAGTGCTGGTATCATTTAAACCAAGGAAAAATCTTTTTATTCCTTTCTTAACACAAGCTGTGTATTTCTCAAGGACATTCCAGCTCTCTAAACCATTCACAAATATTTGTGTTAATTAGGAGACTCCTCGCCTCCCTGCTTTTCATTTTATTTGCCTGGCATGTTTTAACATTGCCTGTGAATCATACATATGTGATGATGCAATTACTAGCCATGCACACTCTGTCATCACCAGAATGTAAACTAATTCCAAACCCTACTATCTGACCCTCGTTGGTATGTGTGGCTGAGTCATCAGTCAAAACATGACACACAGTGGTGTCTTTCAACACTTTCTGAGGTTCTGTCAGAAAGGTCCCTGGGACAGGTAGGTCAAGGGGTTGGAGTGAATAATCATGGGTCTCTCTTGTAAATTGTAGGCCATGGGCCAACAAAGATGGAGTTTTGATAGGAAGGACAGTGATGTCATAATCCTGTAAAATGAGAGACCAGTGTGTAAGTCTGGCATTGGATATAGAGTAATCTTTTACTCTGTCTGACAACAGAAAGTTAGTTGGCAAATGATTAGAATGCAGCACAATGGGTGCATATCCAATGATGTACATAAAGTATCTCACTGCCTAGTATGTAGCCAAAGATTCCTTTCACAAAGGTTGCATTCCAGCTCCACTGGGGCAAGCATCTGTGACGTATAAGCAATGGGTGTGATGTGTCCATTGTATGTTTGGGCTAAAACTGCTGAGATTGATTCAGCTGATGGAGCAGTTTCAAAATAATACCCTAAAGCTGTGTTAGGATTAACCAATGCTGGGGCCATGGTAAGTGATCCCAAAAGAAAAGCCAATGATATCAGTATTAGGATACCGTGTACCTTCTTGCCTGTAGTGCCTGCCATTGCAGCCATAGTATAGGATGATCCAGGTGTCACTGATGGAGGGGGTTCTGCATCATGTGCAGGCAGTGCTGGCACTACCAAGGGTGCCTGTACAGTGGAGAAAAGTGTTGTGCAAGCTGCACATAGTTCTCCAGCTATGGATTGTAGTTCAGTAGCCATCAGGGGTGGAGAAAGTAGTGCTGAGACAGTTGTCAGCTCAGGTTCAGAAATCAAACCTGTAACCCTCCCCCACAGCGTGGCCTGTGATGCTGAAAATATCACAGCCACGGGGCTTTCAGAATCAGTGTTGTCCCCTTCCCCATCAAATGTAAAGTGGGTTTCCCCACCGGAAGGTTGCTGGATGGTAGCTACACTGTTTTTAATGTTGCAGCTTAAGGTATTAATGCCCTGCATAGGAAAAGCAGTATGTTCAGTCTTCTCAGGGAAAGCTGATGTTAAATTGCATAGGAAATAAAAACATGTCATGTAATTAACTACAATGTGTTCTTTATCCATGGACACTGTAATACCGTAAACACTGCTAGCAGAAGTTTCTTCTGCAGTGTCAGACAATGACTTCACGACAGATTGCGTATCAACCTTATTCAAAAGTATGTCAACATAATTTTTAATGAGAATCTTCTGTCCCTCAGAAATGCTAGTGTTACTGATAACATTATTAATCATGCCAAAAAACTCCGGTTTGTTTTGTTTGGTTATGGCAGCAATCACAGGTCCCTGTGACTGCAGGATCGAATCTCCGTGGTGTGGTTGTTGGCCATTTTGGATTACCTCATGGGCATCATGGGTTACTGTGTCATGACCATCATCACATGACCATGAGTGGTCATCTTGGGGATGGTATGGGGATGCAACTTGATGACATGTGTGTCCACCATTTTGAGACTCTAACAATTCTCCATTTTGTGAATCACAGAAAAACAAGTGGCTAGGCTTTGTTCTAGTTCACCCCACAGCACACTGTGAGTGTTCAAATTCAAACTCTTCAACATCAGAAGAGGCAAGGTCTTTGGGCGTTAAGTTAATATGCCCTGCCAATACCTCTGGCTGACGGCACAAGTTCACCATATCTGACTTTTTACTCCTACATTCTAACTGCTCAGATACAGGAGTTAGCACGCTATGAAGTGCATTGTTTTCAGACTGCAAGACAATCACATCTTGTAAAACTTGCTTTTATCAACAAAAGCTGTGTCATAGTTTATATTCAAAACCTTCATTTCAAGTCTGCTGTAATAGCGGAATTTAAATTGGCTGCATCTTTATACAGAACAACTCTGTTCTGGACAACTCAAAGGAGTATAACCCAACAGTAATGCTGGTTTTGCAAGCAGTAAGTGTTATCTTTTCAGCTCTGCATATTCCCAGTGCTAGACCTTTTTTACAGAAAGGGTGTTTCAATCCTGCTCAAAAGTCAATGGGGAATCAGGGGAAAAAAACAACCTGGTCCATTTAAAATTCTCTGAAAGTGCAGGCTGGAAACTAGTGGGTAAGGGTTATGGGTACCTGATCCTACGGTTTTGCTCATTACACCATCCAGAACAAACACTAGGGATATATAGGAGATGCCCTCTGGGCCCCCTCTCTAATCTCTTGTACAGTCTACTTCTCAGCAGCCTTTTGTGAATGATTTTGATCTTGCTCTTCATTCAGAGGATGTTACTGTTTCACCTGATAGGCTACAAACTATGGATCCACATTCAAGCATGGACGAGGAGACAACAGGGGATATCAGCCCTATTTGAGGGGAATGAATGGATGCTGAAAGTCCAGTACAGGACACTATGCAGTCTGCAGCAGAAGAGGCTAAAACAATATGGGCTAATTTTTGCAGGAGGAATCTTCCAGGCACACCCTTTACCAGCTCAAATGAAAATGCAGTTTATTTGCAATATCTAGTGGTTTGGAAATACCACAAGACAGGATCTATATGGGGCAAAATTCAATTAAGAATTCATTGTTTATTTGTTTTCTAATGAAAGCTATGCCCTGAGTCACACTTCTGGCTATGCCCTGATTGATGTGAGTTGTAAAACACCACAAGATCTTGATAGATTCTGGATGAAGTATGCTAAACATAAATATTCTGAATTTTGGCTGCCTTTCCATGTCATTCCTTTGACCAAACCTTCAAAACAGTAGCAATCTTGTTTAGAAATTAGGGGGTGTCTGTACATGACATAACACATTGGCTCACACAAGGGTGGGATTTGATGGGTCTTCCACAACCTATTTTTGATATCGAACATATTTGGACTGATGACTGGAAATATAAAGTAAAACTTAAAATGACTGGGGCAGGTCTCAAACACCATTCTAGCAGCATATTTTTGGGATCTGACAGAGGACACTGTTTTTATCCAGGACAGACTGAGACATGTTTTAAGTGTGGGTCCTTCTAACATCTGAGTTCTGCTTGTGATAGGTTGAAACTTAACCTTTGTATGGAATTTGGTCTTGTAGGACAGGACTATACTAATGAATTGAGATGTAACCTATGTGAAGCTATGTGGCACACCTACAGAGCCTGTCCCAGGACTACTCAATATAGAACTGATAAACCACACTAGGATGACATCCTGACAGCTGCATAGATAATGGATATTGATCGAACTAGACAGCAATCTCACCCTCAACCCACTACATCTGAAACTGAGGCACAAGTTCCTACAGAGCCTCCCAGTAGTGAGCCGCAGAGAATCTAGCTATGCCTTCTACCACAGCAGCTGGTAACCAAGCACAAATACAAGAGAACTCTGCAGTGGCAGACATTCATGCCCCTACAAAAGGACTACCCACTACAGCAGATACAACTTTGCCTGAAACACAGTCTGACCCTGTAGGCCCAATAGACATAGAGCAACATACAGCGTTGAGGACTATGCCTCCCTGGAGATTACCCATGTGGCAAAGAAATGTCCTTTAAAATTAGCCCAGTCCAAATTGAAACCCCCCTAAAGCCTCAAAGAAGACCTTGGCTGTTGCTTTATCAAACAGATATACAGTACAAATCACATTAAACTGTTCCATCAACTCACTGGTGTAGAAATTTTTTTTGTGTTGCTACTGGATTGGCAACTCAAACTCTTGAGGCTTTCAAATCTTTTCCAACCATCCTTCACTGCCTATTCAGCTCACATGTAACTGTTTAATGAAATGTCAGTAGCTGCATTTTCATGGCATTGTTTATAAATATCACAGAATTCCTTAAGAGCATTGTTTATAAATATCACAGTATTCCTTAAGAGTTGTTTAGTCTGCCTTCTGAAATGAAACTCATAAGCACTCAGTTGAAAATAAAGCTTATAGTTCATAGCAGCTAGATGCAAACCAAGACTAAACTTTTACTAATTCATTGAATTGAATCCTGCACAGATTAGGAAACTCATTGAACAATGCTACACCAGTGAGTTGAGGAACAGTTTAATGTGACTTGTACTGTACAGCATTACAGAATGACATTCCAGAGTCAGATATTGAGGAGGACTCTGAAACATCTTCCTCAGTTTCTTCACAGCCAATTATAACATCAGACTCTGAAGAACTTTCTTCTCATACATGCCATTTAAGGGAAAGGAGAAGAGACTGGGAGTACAACCTAGAAGAATTTCCAGAAAAACATTGCACCTAACTTGGAACATGGCTTGTCTCTTAACCCTGAAGGCTGATACCTTGAATAAGAATAGTATTACAGCAACTAGAAGATGCCTGGCCACATTATCTATCCTAAAAGACTTGAATTATTTTGTATTTGTATGATACAAGACACTAGACTTAATACTAAATCTTTGATATCTACAGCACAAAAATATGGTGTTGAAGGCCTTCATTTTTTTTCCTTTGGGCTGGATGCTTGTGATGGGGTTGGTATTCTTTCTGGGGGACTGGATTTGCTGTAACCAGGATTTTAAAAATTTCTGCTGGAAGGGCTTTAATAGTAGATGTTACCTTTCAATAACTTCACTTGGAGATTACTGAATGTTTATGCCAAGCAAAAAAGAAGGATATGGCAATGGGGCCTGATGGGATTCACCCAAGAATTCTAAAAGAAATAAGGGAAGAACTAGTAACACCATGATTACCCTTTTTAATAAATCATGGGAGGATGGTGTGGTACCTGAGGACTGGAGGAAGGTGGATGTGATTCCACTTCACAAAAGTGGGAGCAAGACAGAGGCAGGAAGCTGCAGACCTGTCAGTTTGACATCAGTGGTAGGGAAAATGATAGAATCACTTCTAAGGGAAAGAATTGTTGAGTACCTAGAGGCCAGTGGGACACAGGAGCCAAGGCAGCATGGATTCACAACAGGAAGGTCATGTCAGACAAATCTAATTGATTTCTTTGACTGGGTGACCAAAGTAGTAGACCAGGGAGGGGCTGTGGACATGGCCTACCTAGACTTTAGCAAGGCATTTGACACAGTCCCGCACAAACAATTAATAAACAAATTAGCCAGCCTGGGAGTGGGTCCCAGGGTGGTAGCCTGGATAAAACACTGGCTGGACAACAGGACACAGCGAGTAATTGTAAATGGAGTTCACAGTGTAGAAAGCAGGGTTACTAGTGGGGTACCCAGGGTTCAGTACTGGACCGGTCCTTTTAATGTCTTTATAAGTGACATTGCAGAGGGACTGGAAGTGAACGATATCTTCTTGCAGATGACACAAGGATCTACAACAGGGTTGATACGCAAGGTGGGGTGGAAAGGATGAAAAGGGACTTGGCAAGGTTGGAGGAATGGTCAAATGTATGGCAGCTTAGATTCAATGCAAAGAAGTGCAAAGTAATGCACCTGGGAAACAAAAACCCAAGGGAAGTGTAGACAATGGGGGGGGTGAGATACAGACAACAACAAAAGTGGAATGGGACCTGGGGGTAGTCACATCAGATGACCTAAATGTGGGCCAGCAATGTGAGAAGGCAGTAAGGAGGGCTGGGGGGATACGGGGATGCAGAGGGAGAGGCATCACCAGTAGAAAACAGGAAGTTGTTGGCCCTTTGTACAGACAGTTGGTAAGACCACATCTGGAGTACTGTGTGCAGTTCTGGAGACTCCATCTCCACAAAGACATAGACAGGGTGGAGACTCTCCAGAGGAGGGACGCCAAAATGGTGCAGGGTCTGCACTAGAAGACATGTGAAGAAAGACTAAAGGAACTTAAGATGTATAGCCTTGAGGAAAGGAGGGAGATTGGGAACATGATAGAAACTTTCAAATACCTCAAGGGAATCAACAAAGTCCAAGATGGTAGCATCTTTCAGAAAAAGAGATGAGCAAGAACAAGGGTGCACAATTTGAAGATAGAGGGGGATGGCTCAGAGGTAATTTGAGGAAGTATTTCTTCACAGAGAGGTTGTAGATGAATGGAGCAGCCTTCCAGGAGGTCGTAGAATCAAAAAAGTGGGTGAATTCAAAATGTATGGGACAGACATAAAAACAATTCTTGTGGATGGTAGAAGGAAGTAGGCTGTTGGTTAACTAGGATCTGCAGCTTATTCAGTTACGTAGGGAAATGGGCAAACTAGGTGGGCCAAGCAATCCTTATTTGCCATCAAATTCTATGTTTCTATGGCAGACCTTTTACACTTATAAAACCCTACTTGATGACAAATACATGTATTATGGGGAGACTTTAATTGTTTCTTGAGTAAGGAGATAGGGATGGAATGTCACTAAAGATTACTGTGACACTAATTGTGTAAAACAAATATTGACTTCAGCTGACTTATTGATACCTACAGGACTATTCACTCTAAGGATGGGCAGACATTTAGGAAAGGGAATTTGGCCACTCAGATAGATTTTATGTTTCCTCCAAATATGTTAAAATTCATGCTGCTATAGTTTGCCCCATTGAGATATCTAACCACAATTTACTTTCCATTGTAAGAGGGCTTCAGGACTAACAACCTATTGGGAAATATACTGGAGACTGAATAGCACTTTAATGGATAATATGGATATCCAGGATTTAATTCTGGATTCTCTCCATGCCAGGAAAACTGTAGAAGTAAAACATGCATTTCAACAACAGGCCTCACATTTACATACATCTCAATATAAGAGGTATTTAACCCTAAAAACACAACTGGTCATGTGGTCATGTCCTTCAGTAATGAAGGGAGGGGAGACTATATGACTCAAATTAAAAACATAAAAAAGAGATGAAACAGTTACAATACTCAAGAGCTACATCTCTATTACAAGAGCATAAGGTATGTATCCCAGGTAAAGGAGTACATTGTGACAGTTTTGAGAGCTATAGAACTTGGGTTGCTTCTAGGATGATGGACTCCCTACTAACTGATACTGGGGAGAAGGCCACCAACATTAAACAGATTTTGGAAGTAATTAATAGGTATCTGTCCTGGTTTTATTCAGATGCAGCACCACACACTGCTCATACTAGAAACTATTTGGAATCCATACTGTTACCCTTTTAAGCCCCACACTTATTAAAGACAGAGATTGAAATGGTGATTAAAGATCTAAAAGAGACACAGCAGCTGGCCTGGATGGAGTCACTACAGAATTTAATAAAAATATGCCTCTGAGCTAACAGAAGTACTGAAAGTAGTCTTCAATTGGATTCTTTTAAACAATAAAATTGATCCTAGATTGGGGACAGCAATCCAAATGTTTACATATAAAAAGAATGACAGAAGAGCTATAAGTAACTGGCGGCCTTTAAGTCTGCTAAATACAGATATCAATATACTGATGAAAATTCTAACATCTAGATTAGCCAAGCTTGCTCCAGATTTGATCACCACTGCCCAAACATGTTTAGTTAAAGGGGGACAATTACTGATAACTTGCACTTGTTAAGGGAACTGACTGAAATGAGGAAACAAGATAATTTACATCAGTATGTACTTTCACTGGACCAAGAGAAAGCATTTGATACTGTTTCGCACATGTTTTTACAGCATACCTTTCTAGCTTATGGGGTTTCACAGGATTTTGTAAAGTGAATTACTTGTATTTATAATTCAGCTACAGCTGTTCCTTTAGCTAATGTTTTTTTTGGAAGGTCTGTTCACATTTATAGAGGGTGTAAGACAAGGCTGCTCCATGAGCCCCCTATTATATATTTTCTACCTGGACCCATTATTTCGCTCTCTTGAACAGGATGTAACTACTAGAGGTTTGAGACCCCTGCAAATGGTTTTGGAAGGTAAAATGACTGCATATGCTGACGATATGTGTCTTTTACTTGTGTATCATAAATAAGGGACAAGAGCTATTCACAGGGTAGACCAATATTCCATGGTATCTGGAGCAGGAATTAACACAAGCAAGCATAAAGGTTATAAATTAAGTGCTACAACCCTGCCAGTTTCAGATATACTAGGGATGCAAATTACAGAAGACCCCATAAAAATTCTAGGGATAATATTTGGAAGGGGGATATGGGTTTATGGAATTGGGAGGAAAAACTTGATACATGAAAGTGGAAAACTTGGCAACAAACAAAGAAAAAGAAAGTTCTTTTAGTAAAAACATTCTTATTGCCCATTTTTTTATATCTTAGAGTTATTTACCCTATACCTGTACAGTTGGAAGCCACCTTTTTTAGTTTAATCTTTCAAGTAGTCTGGGGGAGTCATTTGAACCCCATTAAAAGGGAGATGTTATATTTGCCTATTAAGGAAGGGGGACTTAATTTATTAACTCCTGTTGCTTATTTTATAGTTTGTTTCTTTTCACTATTTTTTCTAAAATGTACACACCAACAGGAGCAGTATGGCTGTTATTTGCAAATCAATGGCTCTGGCCTTTTCTTACCTGTTGGACTACCTCACTAGTGATCCCCCCCCCACTGACTGATAAGCTATGAATTTTATAAAACTGGTGGTAGTAAAACTGAGAAAATGGAAACTGACCCCAGATTAGGTACTTTCCAGACTCAGGCCTCAGATCTACACTGACATTCAGACATAGGCTTTTAACGTTAGACGAGTTTTTAGATGTATCATGGCACCTAAATTTTCTTTGATAAAGAAATTGTTAATAGATGTACATACCCCACCTAGGATGTGGGATGTACAATGGCTATGTTGCCATACGAGACTGGGAGGTAAGTCAAATGCCAAACATAAATGTCAGGTGGAAAGGATGTGTCCAAGGCCAACTTGTATAGCGAGAGAGGAAACCATGGATGATTTCTTGGTAGCTTGTCCCTTTGTAGTGGCATTATGAACTCTATTAGCTACCAAGTGGAGAAATCTGATGTGGGGTAAAATGTCATATGAGAATATTGTGGGTGGATTTTCTCATTCTATACAGTCAGTGGATGAAGGTACTGTATGATTGATTTTAACCTGCATAACATACATTCTATAGGAAGCTAGGTGTAAATATGTACTAAGGCAAATAGAACTTACTCCTTTAAGTTATCCTGATTGTGGAACATGAATTGAACATACAGTATGAGTATGATGGATCACATTTTTATGAGAAAATATGGAAACTTAGATGTGCATGGGGTCCAGGGATAGACAACTGCATAAGGTAGCATTGTCTATAGCTGTGGCTTGGGTCACCTGACACCTTTTCATTACTGTTTTGTTTCATAATTCTTTTATGATACGGATGTCAGATATGTCTAGATATTAGTTTTGTATTGTGTATATATTCTGTAATTGTGATTGCATGTTTTTGTTTGATTTCTATTCAAATAAAATTCCCCTACTCTACAGCAATAGGCTTTGCTTCCTGTGACCGGAGTGAAGGAATCCAGAGGACAGATGGAGGGCAATGGAGTAGGAGGCAATCGGAATGGTGCAGCGTCAGCTGCAAAAGAGAGAGCAAGAATGCACCTTGCAGGTGGCCAGCACATTGTCTCACAGGCTGCTTCAGCTAATAAAACAGAAAACCTAACAACTAAGGACAACGCCATCATACCTGAGGAAACAACAAGCATGGAAATCCAGTCAGAGGAGGAGGAGTTTCAAGCAGCTGAAAAACAAATAGCATTAGAGCTGGAAGAGAAAAAAGTAGAATTGCGAGCTCAGATGACAGCAGCAGATGAACACTATAAAAAAGAGAAATCCAGACTGGAAGAAGAAATAAAAAGTAAATGGCAAGGGGATGCATTCCCGAGAACCAAGGGAACAACAAAACTAAAGTTTTCATTTTCGGCCAGACACAGATCCTGGATGACCAGGCACAGCTGCCAGTATATCCTGGCACTTCAAAAGTAGCTGCCTGGACTCCTGAAACAGTGTTCGAATGAGTGGGCTGGATCAGAAGTGATTCAGACATTTAAACACCTGATCCAAGTATACTACTGCCAGGAGCAACAAAAACAATATAAACAAGCATTTGTCAATGCCGAATGTTTGCTTGCTGGCACTGGCATTGGTAGTGTAGGAGCTACAGAGCTGCATAATAGGAATGGCAGTGAAGTATTGAACTGAAGCAAACCCCACCACCACCCTGCAGAGACTGACAGGCATTGGGGTGTGCCTTTGGGTTGTCAGGCATAATGGCCATGCCATTTCACCACACCCTACCCTGCAGACACTGACAAGTGTCACGGTGTGCCTTGGGGTCTTTGGCCCTTATGTGCACCCCATTCCATCAGGAAATATGGTGAGATGGGTGAGGTATAGGAGAATGGGGTGAACTTTGGGGCAGAAGAGTCCAAGGCATACCTCGATGCCTCTCACTGGCTGGGAGGTATGGTGTGCAAACGTGGCGAGAATCCCAAGTCATACCCCAGATGCCTGTCATTCTCTACAGGGTGGGGCATTATGGTCAGAAACCCTAATGCCTCAGGCATTCATTGGTATTTTCACCCAAATTTTCAACATGGTTTTTTGTGACCCCACCTCATGAACAGTGGCAATATCAGTTTGTTAGAACAGCTGCTTTTGCACAGTGACTACGGCATTTAGCACCACAGGTGCAAAAACACATTCCGAACAGGATGTGAAAAATGACAGCTGTACTGTTCATGGGGAGGTGTAAAAAATGGCAATGTTGAAAATCTGCAGTGAAAATATTAAAAAAACTAGTGAAGCGTGCATAGAAACTGTGCAACACACACCCATAATGTAATTAGTTTGGGGATTTTTTTACAGCAGATTGTCAACACAGGCATTTTGGGACCTCCGATCATAAACAGTGTCACTGTGATTTTCTTTATCTGTCTCGAACAATGATTTCCCATAGCAACTACGCATTTCTGTGCTGAAAGAGTGAAAACACATTTCGGCCATGTTGTGAAAAATGACAGCTGTACTGTTCATAAGGAAGTGTGGAAAAATGCCACTGGTGAGAATCTGGACTGAAAATATTACAAAATCATGAACTTACAAGGGTGCGTGGAAACTACACAATGCTCACTCATAACACAGTCATTTTATGGACTTTTGTCATCAAATTTTCAACATAGCCATTTTAAGACCTCTGCTCATGAACAGTGTAACAGAGATTTTCTTAATCTGTCCCAAACATTGTTTTCGCACACCGAATGCACCATTGTGTGCTACATGTGCATAATGGCAGCTGTACTGCTCATAAGGAAGTGTAGTAAAATGCAATGTTGAAAATCTGGTGAGCAATTATTAAAAATTCACAAACTTGTGAGTGTGCGTAGGAACTGCGCAACATGTGCTCCTTAAACAGTCATTTTTAGGAATTTTTTTTCACCAAATTTTAAACATAGCCATTTTAACACCTCTGCTCATGAACAGTGTCACTGTGATTTTCTTAATCTGTCCCAAACATTGATTGCGCACGCCGACTGCGCCATTGTGCGCTACATGCAGGGAAACACATTTTTGGCAACATGCGAAAAATGACAGCTGTACTGCTGATAAGGAGGTATAGTAAAATGGCAATGTTGATAATCTGGAGTGCAAATATTACATAGAAACATAGAAGTTGACGGCAGATAAGGACCGCAAGGCCCATCCAGTCTGCCCATTTCTTTTTCTACCTTATGAATGTGCCATCGGCCTTTGCTCTGTCAGTGACCTATCTATTCATAGTCATTTGTATTGCTCCCTTATGCCTATCCCATGCCTGTTTGAAGCCCTGCACTGTATTCATAGCTACCACTTCTTGTGGTAAGCCATTCCATGCATCTACCACCCTTTCTGTGAAAAAGAATTTCCTCACATTCCCCTTAATCAGCCTCCTCTAATCTCATGCTGTGTCCTCTTGTCCTGCTATTTTTCTTATATTTAAACATGTTAGACTCTTTCACCTTGTTTATGCCCTTAAGATGTTTAAATGTCTCGATCATAACACCTCTCTCCCTCCTTTGCTCAAGGGTATACATATTGAGCTCCGTTAATCTGTCCTCATATGTCTTCTGATGCAGTCCCTGCACCATTTTGGTTGCCCTTCTCTGGACTGCCTCAATTTGGTTAATGTCCTTGTGAAGGTGTGGCCTCCAATACTGCACGCAGTACTCCAGATGGGGCCTAACCAATGTCTTGTACAGAGGGATTATTACCTCCCTCTTACGACTTGTGATACCCCTACTAATACACCCTAGCACCCCCTAGCCTTACCTACTGCTTTAGAGGTCTGCTTGATGATTTTAGGTCATCAGTGATGATGATGCCCAAGTCTCTTTCTTCCTTGTGACTGCTAGCAACTCCTCCCAGCCTATAAGTGGCTTCAGGGTTTCCTTCCTATGTGCATGATTTTGCACTTTTGCATTAAATCCCAGTTGCCACTCTTCTGACCATTCTGCTAGTTTATCCAGATCTCTTCTCATTCTGCCCACCCCATCTGGATCATCTACTCTGTTGCAGATCTTGGTGTCATCTGCAAACAGACAAGCCTTACCCTCTAGTCCATCTGTGGGGTCACTAATGAAGATGTTGAACAGGACTGGCCCCAGGACTGATCCTAAAGTACCCCACTTGTGACTTGCATCTCTTCTGACTGTATACCATTTACCACCACTCTCTGTTTTCTGCCAGTCAACCAGTTTGCCACCCAGTTGACCAACTTCTGACCCACCCCGAGCCTACCTAGCTTATTTATCAATCTTCTATGTGGAACAGTGTCAAAAGCTTTGCTGAAGTCAAGGTAGGCGACATCAACTGCTCCCCCTTGGTCCACCACTCTGGTTACCCTAGTCAAAGAAATCTATGAGATTAGTTTGACAGGACCTTCCTTTGTAAACCCATGCTGTCTTGGATCCTGTGCCCCTATGGATTCCAGGTGTTGCACTATCCTTTCCTTAAGAATGCCTCCATAATCTTGCCCACTACTGAGGTAAGACTGACCAGTCTGTAGTTCCCGCCTCCTCCTGCTCCCACTCTTGTGAGTGGGATCACATGACCCTTCTCCAGTCTTCTGGGACCTCTCCTGTGCTCAGAGACTCACTAAACAATTCTGCTAATGGCTCTGCTAGTTCCTCCTTTAGCTCCTTAAGTACCCTGGGATGTATGCCATCAGGTCCCATTGCCTTATCCACCCTGAGCTTAGCAAGCTCTTGTAGGACCCTTTCTTTTGTGAAGGGAGTAGTGCTCACCTCCCTCCCCCCTGTGTCCATGATGCTGAGCTGTGGGCCCTGCCCTACCTTCTCTTCAATAAATACTGAGCAAAAGTATCTATTTAGGATAGATGCCTTTACAGGGTCCTCCTCCTCACATGCTCCCTTTTCTCCATTAAGCTTAGCAATACCCCCTCTGGACTTTCTCCTTTCACTAATGTATCTATAGAAAGTCTTGTCACCTTCTTTTACTGTTCGTGCTAGTGTTCCTCAGTTTGGGACTTTGCCTGCCTTACTGCCTTACCTGCTTCCCTTAGGGCAGTTTGGTATGCCTCCTATCTTCATCCACATTGTGTTCCTTATATTTTCTGAAGGCCAGCCTTTTGGCTCTGACCTTTCTGCTACTGTATTTGAGAACCAAAGTGGTTTCCTTCTTCTTTGCACTTCCTTTCTGTCTAACACAATGGGATGTTGCTTCAAGTATTGTATCCTTAATGCTTGCCCACTTTGCCTGTACCTCCTCACCTGTGTTTCTTTTGCCAGGGCTAACTTAACTCTGTTGGCCATCTTATCAAAGTCAGCTCCTCTGAAGTCCCATATTTTTGCATTGGAATGGGATGATTTAGATGTAGTAAATTGAACCATACCATGTGATGGTCACTGGCCCCAGGTGACCTTCTACCTGGAGATCTGTGATCCCTTCTTTGTTAGTCAGTACTAGATCTAGGATAGCCCTGTCTCTTGTGGGTTGCTGTACCAGTTGTTTGAGGCCCTGCCCTGCAGGAATCCACTATGAGTCTAGTTCTGGCAGATGTTCCTGCTGGTATTGACCAATCTGTATCTGGCATGTTGAAGTCTCCATTATCAGAACCTCCTTTAGCTGTCATGTTTTGTATATCTTCTAACAGTAATGTGTCTATGTCCTCCCTCTGGTCTGGGGCCTGTAGACAACCCCAGTTCTTATGGCTGTCCCATTTCCTGTTTCCAGGGTGACCCACAGTTCTTCTGGCTCCTTATGTATTCTGAATTTCTGTAGCTTTGATATTTTCATTAAATACAGGCCACTCCTCCCCCTTTTGCACCTCGGTCTCTTCTGAACAATACATAGCCAGTACTGAAGTCTCCTAAGTGTGTTACTGGTAAACCACGTCTCACTAATTACTATGTCCAGTTTAGCCTCTGACATTGTTGCCTGCAGGTCTGGGATCTTATTTCCCAGGCTGTGAGCATTTGTGTACATGATTTTCCATTGGCCAGATTTTGTGTGTGTAAGTTGTTGGGTGAAGTTTGGCATTACCCCTGTGCATCATAGGGAGACAAACCTTTTTCTTACCTGGTGATGCAAATGAACGGCAAACACGCTGAATTCTGTTTGACCACTAGCTGAGGGGAGGGTGTTCTTCCCATTCGACGATGGGGTGCTGCACCCCTCCCATTTGCTAGTTTAAATATTCTGCAAAGACATCAAACTCTGCCCCAATGCACTGACCTCTCTTTAGTCAGATGCAGTCCATCAAATTTAAAGAACTTTCGCCCCAGAACTGTTGCCAGTTCCCTACAAATCTGTGTCCTTTTCCTGGCACCAGTCCTTGATCCACGTGTTTAGCTCCCTATCTCCCCTTCTTCTGACCTTCCGTCCATCTCCCTTCTCCCAGACTGGCAGGATCTCAGAGAAGGAGAGGCTGACCAAATAGATGATAGTTTGTCACCCAGCCTAGTCAGGTGTTCCTTGGTCTCCACAACTGACCGGCTGGCGAGATCATTAGTCCCTATGTGTACTAGGACATCAATGTTTTCTCCTGCTTTGTGAACAATTTAGTATGCGGTCAGTGTCTCTCCATGCTGATGTACCTGGAGACATCTGACCATCACCCCTGGCTGGAGATGGGTATCAACTCCCGAATCATGGAGTCTCCTATGATCAGAAGTTTTGGATTTCTTTGTGCTTGTTTAGTTTTGGTCTTGATTTGGGTGAGTATTGTTGTGTTAGCTCCTGTGCTGCAGTGTCCTGTTCTGCAGTGTCTTCTGCCTCTTTATTTGATTTTAGAGATAGAGGCAGATACCTGTTTGTAGTGTTTATATGGTTTTGAGGTAATGTGTTGGAGAGCAGAGAGTGATGGGCACCTGATTTGCTCCTCCTAACCACCTGCCAACCTCCTGGACCAACTACCCTCTGCTCGAGGTTTTCTGTTGGATGCTGGGAAATGGCGGTGGTTCTTATAATGTATTTCTCTTCAATATGAAATTTGAGGCAATCTCTGCCCATGCTGCCCGGAGCTGAGACCTAAGATCTCCAAAGGCCCAGCATGTAGGACAGTGTCCTAAATCCTGTAAGACTGTCCTTCTGAAAATTGTTCCACAGTACCTGCAGTTAATGAAATCCATTCCAAATAAGTTGCTGGGTTTGTAACCTAGTCAGAGTAATTAGAAGGAAAAAAATGCAAGTAATGGTTTAATTGTGCTTTGTTTAACTTGTTATAACAAGTTAAATTACTAGTGCCCTGTAAATGAGATCACCTTGTGGAGGCCCCAATGATCTGCCCTTCCTGCTCTGCCACAGGAAATGTCACAACTGTGGTACCCTATAAAAGGAGTGTAGCGTGGGGTGGTTGGGGATGGGGGTGGGTGGCTGGGCCCTTCCCCTGCCTAAAAAGAAGAACCACGGACGAAAGAACAAGGAGGTAAGAGCAGAAACAATCAGTCAACAACAAATGCAGTAACCCTGAAAGCTTATCCTAATGTTAGATAAAACTGTAAAACCTGTAAGGCACCACCTGTAATAATTTCAGAGAAGATATACGCTGTAAGAAACACTTTGCTCCGAGAAAAATAAAGCAGTAACAGAAGATATACCTTGCAAAGACAATTTGAATCAGAAGATTACAGCAGTAATCTGTTAGCACACACCTGTAGGCACACCTTGTAATAATGCAGAAGAAGGTATACCAGCAACAACAATTTGAATCAGAGAAAAATAGAGCAATGAAATGTTAGCAACAAACAATAGCAATCCCTGTGAGTAAAAAATAAAAACACCACCACAGAGTAAATCTGCTTAGCCAAACTAAGTCTTAATCCTTCTCCCTTGCTCTGGTAAGTTTCTCTACTCTGCCTTTCAAGCAGTCTTAGAAGGAAAGAGCTCAGGTGAAGCTAGGTGCCTTGGCCAGCAAACCAAGTCTTCTACCTCCATATTGCAAATATTAAACATTTGCAAACTTACGAGGGTGCATAGGAACTGCGCAACGCACGCTCATAGAACAGTCATTTTTAGGAATTTTTTCACCAAATTTTCAGCATAGCTATTTTAAGATCTCTGCTCATGAACAGTGTCACTGTGATTTTCTTTATGTGTCCCATACATTGATTTCACCCACCGACTGCACAATTCTATGCTACATGTGCGGAAACACATTTTGGGCAAGATGGGAAAAATGACAGCTGTATTTCTCATAAGGAAGTATGGTAAAATGGCAAGGTTGAAAATCCAGAGTGCAAATATTAAAAATTTGCGAACTTACGAGCATGCATAAGAACTGCGCAATGCACGCTCGTAAAACAGTCATGTTTAGGAATTTATTCACCAAATTTGCAACATAGGCTTTTTGAGAGCCCACCTTATGAACACTGGCATACCGTTGCGTTAATCAGTCCTGAAAGGTGATTTCACGCAGTGACTGCGAAATCACCCTTCGGACCTGATTAACGCCATGACAGTTCAAGAATTCATGAGGAGGGGTCCCAAAAACCCCATGTTGAAAATTTGGTGCTTAAATTCCAGAAAATGCCTGAGATATGCATTAAAGTTGAAAAAACCCTATTTATTGCATTATACAGCTTACCAGCATTTCCTCATTTTGCAGTCGGCTTTGAAGAGTGAAGATGTGTTCCTGGTCCACCAAAGATCATCGTGCTGAGCTCCAGAGGTAAGTATGGGGTGGGAGTGGTGTGGGGAGGCAGTGTGAGCAGCGGGTGGGCTGAGAGAGTGCCGAGGGAACGTTTTCTTGTTTACAGGATTTTTTGTTTTTTTTAAGGAAGATGACACAGGACATTTGCAATGCTAGGGTGGGCTCTCAGTGTGGCAGCTTGAAGGCTGTTTGTGGGGGTCTGGAGCCAATGGGGGATTGGGCACCCCTGTTAGCCATGCGGACATGTGCCAGGCTGGGTGGGCTCCCAGCGTGGCACCTGGAAACCTTTTTTTGTGGGGAAGTGTGGAGCCAACTGGGGATTGATTGGCCATACAGTATGTGTGTGTGGGGGAGCACATGAGCATGCAATATGCGTGCATGCATGTGTGTGGAGGGGGCAGTTCTGCTCACTGAAAAGGAGCTCTCCCTTTCAACTGTATGCCACTGCATTTTCAACTGCTGTCATAGACAGCTGCATCATGATTGGAG
The DNA here is from genome assembly GCA_016271365.2 of Neoceratodus forsteri. Taxonomy (NCBI): domain Eukaryota; kingdom Metazoa; phylum Chordata; order Ceratodontiformes; family Ceratodontidae; genus Neoceratodus; species Neoceratodus forsteri. The sequence continues at coordinate 728,412,795 of CM028138.1, read as the reverse complement.
AACTGCGTCCGTGCCTGCAAACACACTGACTGAATTGGAAGATGGCTGCCACACCTCCAAAAACTCGGATGATGGCACTACGTTTCTTGCACATACATGCAAGCAAACATAAAAATGGGAAACCAAATGGAGGCGACAGAAATGCCCACAGAACAACATCAGGAGATGGAAACAATGGGAAGCACAGTAAGCAATGTAACAATGATTAATAACAACTCACAAGTAAATAACTCTGCAGACATTTCATTTTCCCCTTTAGAAGGGAGTACAGAGTTTTTTGAAGCCCTCACTGAAGTGATAAACCTCGGGGCAGCACACGTGGGAACAACAGCATCTGAAATAACTGAAATAAATACAAATTCAAATACCTCACCAGCCCCAACACTGACCTATGCTAGCCTGCTGAAAAAAACCCTTGGAACAGGCCAAACACAGGCATGCAGTCAGGATTAGATATAGTGGAGGCCTAGACCTTCCTCCAGGTAGATTTTATGTAGGTAAGCAGCACATTTAAACAAGATCTTGGATTCTCCCCAGCAGAAGTATTTGCCCTAATTCATGCCCCAGACAAATCCATTTTCGATAGCAGCTTCCACTCAGCGCACCTTTCAGATAGGTTTTGGACTACCTTTTCAACTTTTAAACAGTCTTCACTGTGGGCCCCATTCCAAATCATACCTTTAATGAAACCTACCTTTAAACTAGTGACAATATTATTCCAAAAAGAAGGAGTCAATATCTCAGACATTATATATTGGTTGGAAAAGAAATGTGATGTGGAAGGCACCCCATTATGGATGAAAAAAGGTTTTGGATGGGGGGATGGAAGGTCAGGGTTAAACTCCACCAAGCTGACACAGGCATAAAGCACCTCCCTAATTGTTTCTACCTGGGAAGGGATAAAGGCATCCTATTTTACCAGGGACAGCCCCACTCCTGTTATAAGTGCAGATCCCACAGGTATATAAGCAACTCATGTGTAGTCCTAAAATGCATTCAGTGTGATGCAATGGGATTTTGGGGGGAGCTGTAGAGCCACACCATTGTGCCATCTGTGCAATGAGAATGAGCACTCTTTTCTCCTGTGCCCCTGGGCAGCACACAACACAAATGATGGAGACTTTGTGATTCAAGACATATATATATATATATATATATATATATATATATATATATATAGCAACTCAGCAGGCACAGAGACATGGCACACCTAACCAGGCTCTTCTCTATACAGCACTCTAGCAGACCTCAAATGTTGTACCAGAACCAGAGGTGTCCCCCTCTGCTTTTACAGGGAGCGCAGAGGCTAGCACAACCAAGTCACTTCAGCTTCCAAACCAAGAAAAGATCCCCCCTCCATGGAGATAACTTCAGCAGAAATTTAAATGCCCCAACCCCCAAACCTATCAGAGGCAGTATTCCAAACAATGCCAAGGGTAAATCATAGAAAGCTAAAGACAAACTTAACCAGGAAGCTCCCCACCTTCAAAATAAATTTACAACACTCCAATGGGGAGAGACAGAAATGGACATGGACTTGGATGTGATATCAGAGCATTCCTCACAGATGGATGGCCTAATGGAGGGAGAAGAAGAAGAAGATCCCTCTCTCCAAACAGAATCAAGGAAAAAAGATAGATGGGAACTAAGTTTAGTTTGATAGAAAAAAAAAACCCGGCTGACTGCTATGAACACTGAGTTATTTGTGGCTTCCTTAAACACAAATTGTATAAAATCAGAAAAGAAGAGACAAGCAGTATCCTGCAAGGTGGGCTATGTGCAAGTGGGTCCAACCAAACTGGCGACCCACTTGCAGTGACTGTCCCAATGGTGAGGTCATGGGAAGGACTACCAGATGGGGAGGGTTCATGAAAGTCAATGAGACGTCACTGCGTGTATACGTGCAAGGGGGAGTGAGCATGTGAATTGAGGGGTGGGAGGATTTGTGAGGGGTGGTACCATGTTTTGTCATCAAGCTGGCTCTATGGCGTGGTGGGGTGGGTACTTGCCTGGGGTGGTGGGGATGCAGGGTTCGGGTCTGGGCGCTGGCATATTTTATTGCGCCCAGCCCGAGATAGTGATTTTTTTTTTTACATGGATGCACCCCCCTACCTGACATGCACCCCCCCTGCAGTTGAAAATCTAAATGTAGGGGGGTGTGGGGCACCGTTGTTCCTTTCTCTGGGTGTGCACATTGCCAAAATTCAATTTTGGCAATGTGTAATTGCCAAAAGGTCGATCGCCGTCGGCCATCACCCTTATGACATAGAACCAAGAAAAGCTACCTTGCAGGGTTTGCCACAAATAATTATTATTTGGTCCTATTCCAGGACACTCATTTGAACATAATGCAAGAGATCCAAACAGCTAGCACTGAATGGATTTGGGGGGGAGCTCTATTGGTCCAATGGAGAAGACATATGCAGTGGGGTAGGGGTATGCATGAAGAACCCTGCTATTAAAGTTATACAAATAATAGATATTTTTCCAGGTACAGCACAACTGCTAGACATGTCTCTGCAGGCACAAGATCTTAGGATAATAAATGTTGTACGCCCCTCAGGAAAAGGCAAAAATGGTACATCTCTTTACCCTTACACAACCATACCTGTGTACACTAAAGCAATTTTGCTAGGAGGAGATTTTAATTGTAGCAGATTTAAATGTGACAGAGGGTCAGTTACAGAAAAGGATTTTTGTGATACATTTTTAAATGAAATGTTGTCACAAACAAATCTAACAGATGTGTTTCACACACACCACAAATCACCTCAATTGCCCTACTTCACAGGAACATTACAAAACAGAATTTACTACTAGTTTGTCATCCCACCTCCCTGTTATTTTTTTTTGGCAGTGTTACCAGTTGGCATTTCCAACCATGGCCTTCTAGAAGTCAAAATATCCCCTTCCACAGACACAGAAATGGGGAAAGTATATTAAACATTAAATGTCATTATTAGAAGATGAAAATATTCTATGTGGATCAGACAATATTATAGAGGCAAGAAAATCTGTGTTTTTCTTATATGATAACCCCATAGACTGGTGGGAGCAAAGTAAAATAGAATGTTCATCTTTCTTTAAGCAGGCAGTATAGCGCAGTGGTCTAAGGCTCTGAGCTGCAAATCTGGTGACATCCAGCAGACCAGGCCTGGGTTTGAATCCCACAGCTTCCACTTGCATACTGTGTGACCCTGAGCCAATCACTTAACCTCCTTTTGCTCCCAGGTCACTCCTGTGAAAAAGCTTTCAGCTTAGCGTGCTATACCTGGTTTAAAAAAAAAAAGGTAGGAAAACTCTTGGGCCACCATAGAAATGCCACCTATGAAGGACTTGGATAACATTTCTATAAACTCTTTTCTCACTACAAACAGAAACTGGGCAAGATTTCACATCCCAAATTCAAATTATCAAGTAGGACCTAGCAAATCACAAATATAATAGATTAAAATTTCTGGAGTGCGAACAAAGATTTAGCATAAGAGGGAACCAATATCAGGCCACTCCCTTTGAAAGCTGTCAATCAAGCAACAGAAATAAAAATATATCAGCTATTAAAACAACACAGAAAGGAAGAAACACGGGAAATCAGGGTATCATGTCTGAACTAGAACAGTATGTCTCTACTTTGTTTAGTACATCCGGTCCCTGTCTGGATAATACCAAGTGCAAGGATGCCATTTACCCCAATAATCTACCCTGGATAATAAGACATTTAAGTTTACCCATCTCTACTGAAAAAATAGCCACTGTGATAGCACAGCTAAATACAAGATCAGCACCAGGACCAAATGGCACACCACATGAATTTTACAAAAAAATACACTCCTTATCGATACCTGAACTTACCAGACTGTATAATTACATTTGTGTGAACAAAGTAATGCCACAAGAAATGTATGTAGTAGTAATGATCGTGATTAACAAAACAGGGGACAAGGAGCAATTAAAGAATTGGAGAGCTATAACATTATTAAATTCAGATTTTAAAATATTGTCTACACTGCTCATCAACAGACTGACTTCTGTGCTGACCTCCCTTATTCATTTTACACAGGCATGCCCACTTCCAGGAAGGAAGATTTCAGATATTTTAATAACACTTAGAGAAATTTTGAAAAAGGGGCAAGGATTCACACTCATACCTATGGGCATGTTTCACAGAATATGGGTTTCCTCAGGAATTTATTTCTTGAATAAAATTACATTATAAACACTCAACCATGTCCCCATTTATAAATGGAAGGATAGGGAATCCTTGTGAGGTAAAGGTAGGTGTACATCAAGGATGCCCACTAAGTTCGATTCTATACATTCTTTCTCAAGACCACTTAATTTGGAGAATAAATGTACATTCACACATTCAAGGCCTTTCTATATCCAGCTAAGATACAGAGATTCAAACCCTAGCTGATGCAGATGACCTCTGTATAATTATAGCAGATCAGCAATCAGGAGACGTCATAGAACCCATCCTTACAGCCTTCTCTGAGATCTCAGGATCCAAAATAAACCTTCAAAAAAGCAAATGTTTACCTATTGGGCAACCACCAGTACATAATCAAGGATTCTAGATATCCCCATTAACCAGAAGGAAGAAACAATTTTCGAGATATATTTTGAACATCAAGACTCTGCATATTTTAACTGGAATTACATGATAAAAAGTGCATTAGAGAGAGTAGATCAATGGAATAAGTAGAAGATGAGCAACAAAAAAAAAGATTTTATATGGTTAAGACCTATCTCATTCCAATGTTCTCATATCTAAGTTATGTTTATCCCCAACCCCAGAAACTAGAAACTAAACTAAATGGTTGTTTCATCCTCAGTATATGGGAAGCTGTTTGAACCCAAGTAAAATAAGGACCCTGTACTTAAAAATAGTCTTAGAAGTCCTCAAAATGGTGAACCCAGTAGTATTTTATTACAGCATTTTTAGCTATGCTAATATAAAACCCATACTGACAGGAAGTGTGTCCTTGTGGTCTCCATGGGTAATAGATCAACTGCATCACATCATAGAGACATGGGGAGCAACATTAGCTATGACCCAGCAAATTAGGGTGGCAGAACTAGTGAAATATTTTGGAGACAGTACAGGGAAGTTAAAACTATGGGACTAATTGCCATTGAAATTACATTGCTTTATTCAGTAGGTCTGCTGCAGCATTCCATAGAGTGCTGCAAAAAGCTTCAGAATTGGGTTTCATCCTGGGGGACGCCACTGTATTTTGTGAATAAAAATTCCCCTAGTCTTTTATACACACAGTACAGTAGACACAGTAGTGGGAGCCCACGTTGAACTGAGGAGAGCTGCTGAGATGTTAGTCCTTGGGAAGAGTGAGGAGAGCGATGACATCCAATAGGGTGGGGAGTGGGTCTCCTCCCCTTCCTCAGAAAACTTAGAGATCAAAGCTATTGAAATGGAAATGTTACAAGAGGATTTGGACCAAAACTCTGAAAAAATATTGGAGACACAGGAAAAACAAATGGCTGGAGAAGATGCTTGAGAAACACCTCTGGTTGCTGAAATGGAGGATTTGCATGCAAGGTTACTGGAAGAAGAGTTGTGGCATAAAGAGGAAAAATAAACTGCAGAAAGTCATTGAAAACATTAGCAAAAGGAAAGTGTCAGAAATGGAGCAGCCAGTTTCTGACAAACAGGCCCAGCTGACACATGATGATGCAGTATCATCAAAGGAAGCCAAACCTGACAGAAGCAGAGAGCAAGAGTCAAATGACAGAACTGGCAGTAAAGGAAACATTAGATGGAAACTGAAAAAAAGGAGGACTTTGGAGGAAACCTAAGTGGTGCTTCTACGGGAATGGCAAAAACAAGTTGGAAACTGCTTGACCTAAGATGCGCACAACAGACAGACCAAGCAGAAACAAATGAACAAAAGCAAGGACAGAAGTCGGAAAATCAACGAAAGACAAAAGAAATAGTGACAGAGAAGTGATTGAATGAGAAAGAGAGCTCCCAAGTGCCTTTTGAAAAAGTAGATGAGACAGATCAAATTGCAAGACAAACTGTTTCTCAGCAGGAAAGAATAACAGGTATTCCCTCCACAGACACACCAGCATAGGATGCAAAAGCATTGGAAAATGCAGGATGGAAAAGGATGGGATCCAAACTATCCTAGCAGATCAGCAGAAGGTTCACAGCAACTACAAAATAGGAGGGATAATGCTGAGAGGAACACAGAAGAAAGTGAAGCTCAAACAAACACAGGTCAGTACTTAAAGGAGCAGGCAAACAAAAACATTTAATGTGGAAAATGTGCCAGATACAGATGGAGAGGAGGGAATGCAAAATGGAAAAATAGAGTCAGAAGGAAATACAGAAGACATAGAAGAAGAAGAAGAAGAAGAAGAAGAAGGAGGAGGAGGAGGAGGAGAAGAAGAAGAAGAAGAGAAGAAGAAGAAGAAAAGTTTGAATCATTCATAGAAATGGAGGAACAAACCCTGCAAACAGAAAGAAAACAAAGTGACATAGAACCACAAAAAAAAAAAATCACTGGCAGAATCAGTATGGGGAAAAAATGTTAGAGAGAAACTGTTTCCTGAACACTTGATGTGCCCTAAACCTGCCAAACAAAGGAATGCAATAAGATTAAAATACAAAAAAGGAATGTCAGAAATACCAGACAGGATAGGAAAAAAACTGATAAAGGAGTGTATGAGATTTTATGCATATGAGGTGTATGCCTTAATACACACACGGGGACACAGTTTATGATATCAGCTTTAAACATTCATCTGGGTTAGAAAGATTTTGGAAACAATACCACCAGTTGAAGGAGACACCATTATGGAAACCTTTCATAGCTATACCTTAGACAAAACCAGCATATAAGCATGTTGTGGTGCTTTTTAAAAATGAAGGGGTAAACGTGGCTGATATAACTTTTTGGCTCAAGCAAAAATGTGATTTAAATGGACAACTGGAGCCTATTTTAGATGCAGAACATTTGTGGACTGAAGGATGGAGGTTTAAAGTTACTTTAAAGCAAAAAAAAAATGGAGAAATACAACACCTGCCAAATTTTTTCCTTTTAGGTAGAGACAGGAGTGTAATATTTTATGCAGGGCAATCAAAAGCATGTTACAGGTATGGAGATAAAGGTCATCTAAGTAATGTGCGTGAAAAAAATCAAATGAAGATTCTGTGGCATACTGGGACATAATAGTGCAATTTGCAAAAACCCTATGAGATGCAGCCTACATAAAGAAAATGGGCATACTTTCTGAAACTGCCCCTGGGCCTCCCATAATAGCCCAGACCCTGCAGAACAAGCAGAACAAAATGTTTATGTAACCCTAGCACAAAAATAAATGTTGTTGCAGGAGAAACAAACTGCAGAAAACACAAAACAAAATGAAAAATATATAAAAATGCCAAAAAAAAAACCAAACTCATGAGGAGTTGAAACAACCATCCCGCCCCCGAAAGAAGACAATGTGCAACAAAGTGAGAAAGAACTAAAGGAAAACATGGAAAATAGAACAGAGGAGATGAAGAAGAAGAAATGGAAGAAATAGGAAATATGAATAGCACAAACACAAAAACTCAGACAGTGGAAGAAGCAGACACTTCTCCAGTAGCACCAGTACAAGGGGATTTTCAAATGGTGACAAGATCAAATAGACATTTAAAACCCCCAAGAACTAAGCTAAAGAAAAAAGAAGACAATATACCTTTACACAATAAGTATATAATATTACAAGATAAAGACTGGGCAAACTCAGAAGGAGAATCTGACACATCCTCAATAGCATAATCACAGCCAGAGCAATCCTCAGAGTATGAAATCACAGACACACAATAATCAAAGCAAAGCAAATCAAAAATCAAGCATACTGTATATGAAAAAAGGGAAACAATGACAAGTAACCACAACAACAACAACAACACTAATAATGGGTTCCCTACCTTTTATATCCTACAATGTTAGCAGTATAAAAAAACAGGAAAAAAATAAAGACTGACACCCCCTCTCTACTTTAAAGGAATCAAAAGGAATGTTATATATTTACAGGATACAAGATTACATACCATAATGGAAATTGTAAATGTACAGAAAGAATGGTGATGGGGGCCTTCTTTGTGGTCAATACAGGAAGCGATGTGCTCAGGAATAGGAATTTTACTGACCACCAGAGATACATGTGTGAAAGGTAGTAGACATTAGTCCAGCAAGGGCCATGGTGGTTGATTCAGTAGTCAAAAATACCCTGGTGAGGATGATAAACATTTATAACCCACAAGTCAATCAGAAGGGAACAAATTTATACAAATGCTTGGGGAGGAGACTTTAATTGCAGTTTAACAAAGAGGGACTGGGGAAGGAAAACAGAAAATATATTGTGATACAAATATGTTGAACACCGTTTTGAATAGATCAAAGTTAGAGGACGCACATAGTATAACACCAAAGTCTCCTGAGGACACCTTTTATAATGGAAAGCTCTCATCAAGAACAGACTTCTGGTTTGTAAATAAAATAACAAAGGTGCATGACATATCCATAATACCAACTGAAACATCAGATCATGTCACAATACAATTAATTATAGACTTAAAACGGAATCTTACAATAACAAAAGGCTACCTGAAAATGAATATAACCTTACTGCAAGATGAAAATATAAACAGTGACATGAAAGAAATATTAATGGCAAGGAAAACAGTCCACTGTTTATATGACAGTCCAATAGAATGGTGGGAAGATACAAAACAATATATAAAGCAGTTTCTTTAGCAGAAAAGAAAGGAATGAACAAATTATGAAAAAATATTTAGGAATGAGAACCAAGTTTCCATGATTATTGGCACAGCAGAAACAAAATGAAATAGATGCAACTGAACAAATACTTTAAATCAAATAGAAAATGTATGAATATCAATATACAGTTCAACCTCATTTATCCAACCTGCTTGGGGGACATCCGATATGGTTGGATAAACGGGGGGTCGGATAAATGGGATTCCACTGTTAATTCTCTCTTCATTCTCTCATGAACACACACACAGTGCAGTGATACTTCACCATTTTATTCCATTTATTCCATGTGCAAAATGTACTAAATACATTACAAATCTTTCTTTTAGTAGTGCTTGGTGGTTTGTATAAAAAAATACATTTATGTACAGTAGTTGGGTTTAGCTTTTAAGAAAATTCAGCGAATTGTGCCATCTTGTGTGCAAACATCAGTGATGTTGGGGTGAGCTGGTGAATTGTCCACAAGAAGCAAGGCTTTCTGTGGCAACTGTTTCCCTCATAGGTAATGCTTTACCTGAGGGATGAACTGATGTACAAACCAGACTGAAAAAAATGTCAGCAGTCATCCACACTCTCCTCTGAGCGTCATACTGCACAAGGAGGGATGCCATGTTTAAATGTTTAAAACATCTAGGCACTCTTGACTTGCTGATAACAACCAGTTTTAACTTGTGGCCAGCAGCGTTCACACAGCCTAACACTGTCAGCCTGTCCTTCTGTCTTTTTTATCCCTGGCGCATCTTTTTCTGAGCCATGAGCAAGTGTTCTCTTGGACAAACCTCTTCAAAACAGCCTGGTTCTGTTGGCATTGAACACTTGCTCTGGCAGTAACCCACCAGCCACTGTCATATTCAGCAGCTGTTGAATAAAAGGCTCAATGCCCTCATCTGCCACGCTTAGCCTCTCACCACAAAGATGAAGCTGGCGAATCCCATGCCGCTTCTTAAATCTCCAGCCACCCCTCGCTTGCTGAGAATGGTCCAGAAATGGCAAGTCTGTAGTGAAACTGTAATGTGTCTTCTTTAAGGGGAGGGCTGGATATCAGGGTGCCCTTCTTTCTCTCCTGCCTGAACCACATGTAAACTGCAGCATCACACTGCTCCTCTTTACACATCCTGGTGTTTTTTTCTTTCATCAGATCCAGCAGCCATCTCCAAACTGACAGCAAAGTCCATAATTTTTCTTTAGCTGACTTTATGTCACTAATTGTGGACTTTCAACTCCATACTCCTGTGCTAAAGCAACAACACGCTCACCACCTTCAGTCTGTCAATGATTTGAGTTTCTCTGCCACGGTAAGGACAACCCACTTCCTTTTGCCTGAGGAGAATCCATAGCCTCGCAGTACTGTACTATTACATTGCATGAATCTTGTTATAATGACACACCTCATTAAGTGCTCAGCAAGGTCATCAGGTCCAAGCTGCACAGAATTCATGTTAATTGCAGTGCATGCTAATGACAGCTTTGACAGCATAGCTCTGACAGCACAGATGGACATCACGAAAATAGTGGGGGTCACATATCGGGTTCGTTAAATAGGGAGGTTCAGTAGTTCGGGGTTGAATAAACAGGGTTCTACTGTAATAGGTTTAAATCACTGATCATGGAGCAAAAAGTGGAACACAGGGAAGCAAATTTTATATTAACTCCTATGAAAGTAATAGAGATAGAATACAAAGGAGAATAATGGCAGAACTAATAGATAAAAACGGACAAAAAAATACATACATAAAGAACATGAAATTAATAATACAAGAATAGGTTAAAGAAAATTTTCAGAAAAACAATCAAACAGGAGAAGGAAATCTACTTGATCATATCAGAGTCCCGAAAATTACAGAGACAGAAAAACAAATAAGAAAAGAAAAGCTACAAGAAACAGAAATAAGAGAAGCTATACACTCATTAACAAATAGCACAGCCCTAGGAACTGATGGAATTCTGAATTAATTCTATAAAAAATATGAAAAGGCGTTAACCCCATTGTTGAAAGAACTATATAATCACATTTCAATGGCCTATGCAGCCAGTATAGTGTTATGCTAGTGCAACTGTTACTTAGGTTTTGGCCAGTCGCACTCTCTATTCCAGAGGAATTACCACCCAGTAGAGGTACCAAAGGCAAGGAACCATCTAGAAGGTTCTACCCCTAGAGGTGCTGTGGGATGATTCCCTTGGCTAAAGGTACCTTAAGAAGGATCCCAAGGAGAAAGGCTGCTGTTGGAGGAAGAGTAGAGGATGGCGGCAAAGAAAAGGTGCTTCAGAAGGAGGCTGAGGGAAACTGTTTATATAGCTCAGGAAGTCAGTGGCTGGCTGTTGTCCAGTAAGCCATAGGCAGAGCCTTCCAATTCAATGGCCAATGCAGCCAGTATAGTGTTATGCTTGTGCAACTGTGTTACTTTGGTTTTGGCCATTCACACTCTCTATTCCAGAGGAATTACCACCCTGTAGTGATACCAAAGGCAAGCACCATCTAGAGGGTTCCACCCCTAGAGGTGCTGTGGAATGATTCCCTTGGTTAAAGTTACCTTAGGAAGGATCCCCAAAAAGAAAGTAGTAGTATGAAGCATATAAGCAATCAGTAGTTGTGAGACATACTGTACTACCAGATAAAGCATTAGGTAGCTTGATGGTGTAATGGGATGCACAGGTTAACAATGGCATGGGTTTGATGGGTTGCAAGAGAGAGTGAGGAGATCACCTAAGGAGAGAGGGAATGGCAAAAGGGACTCCATCCCCCTCCATCCAACAACGAATCCTGCCTACGGAACTAAGAAACACTATGCTAACTAACAGTTATGACCTGAGATATGGAGGAGAGAAAAAAAAACCTTTGAGGAGGAAATCTCTGGGGATCAAAGGCCTAGGATGCCTTCCCTCCAGGCTTGGGATATTTTATTTAGTAATGGCTCTGCTGCTGCAATTTGGAAACCCAATTAAAGGGAGGTGGAAAATATTCCAATTTGGAGGAAAGCTGTCCTCCAGTCCCTCTAATGGGAATGCCATGGAAGTTTGAGTGCCACTCTACAACAATGGACAACCTAGGTTGGAGGAGGAGAGCAATGACTGCTGAGGCACTCACCTAGCCTACTGATCTACCATTAAACTAGGTGAACCAGAAGCAGTCATGGGAGAATAGCTTAAAGGGTGCCTCTTCACTTGGGCACTAAAAGGGCCCCTGTAAGCAACCCCAGCCCTTCATAGCTGAGTCTTAACTTCTACAACTTGAGGTGCCACCAGTACAGTTGATGACTGAAGGTCCACCTGGAGTGAGGCCATTCCCAGCTATGGGCCAGGTGCGAAGGATCCTGCCCGAAGCTTCGCATGCTCAAGCTGTGGACTCAGGTGCAGAGTGAGACCGTCGGCTGTAGGGGAAAACCTGTGCCAGAATAGAATGGATGGCATGCCCCAGGGACTAATGAGGCTGAATGGGTGTGAGTACTGAGAAGCTGTGAGGCAAATGGCAGGGAGCACTGAACATAGGTGGCATGAGTAAGAGTGGATCTGGATGTATTTCAGTAAAGCAGGGTAATGCAGTGGGGCAGGGTAACAATAGTTGGACCAGCACGTAGGTCAGTAAGCAGTAGAAATAGTCAGACCAGCACACATGTCTGCAAATCATAGTAGCAATGATGGGACATGAACATAAGTAGGGGCAGCAGTATGATAATGGGGCAAGCCAGCTAGGCATACAAAAAGCCAAATTAAGGTGACAAATATTATGAGGATTTTCTGCAGTGGAGGCAGGATTTAGAACAGAAGTAATTAGCTATATGGGGACATGACTCCCCAGACAATTCCCAGTCCCTGCCATAGGAAAAACAAGAAAATGATGGAAGGGTCAGGAACCACATGCAGAGATTAAAACTAGGTTACAGCATCAGCAATAGCTTAGCTGACCTCAGAGTACAACAGCAGTGTACAACAGGGAATAGCATCAGATATGAGTGGTAGTATTCTATAAGCATGGAAGGAGGGAAGCACAATGCTGTGAAAACAGTTATAACCACAGGAGAGGTAGATTAAGCAGGGAAAACATGATTAAGCTGCATAGCAAGGGTTCAGGGGGAGCCTGACTCAGGTGAAAAAAATTAGGCTTGATAGCATGGGAAAACAATTAGGCCTGTAGTATGTGAAGCAACTTAGTTGTAAAACATAGGTACTGGTTACAATAGCAATGGGAGTAACTAAAAGCAAGTGAGCCCAAGCTGTAAGAGCCAAATGGTAGGAGCAAGAAAATGGTAGGGGCTGGGAAAACAAATCCCCAAAAAGAAAACAAAAACAAAACAAAATGAAGACGCACATAGAAGAAACAGGGAAGGAACAAAAGGAAGCACACAGCAGGAGGCAAAATACAAACCAGAAGAACAAATGCAGAGTCCAGCAGAAAGAAACAGCAAGGTGGGGGGCAGGGCAGGTCCCCAGCCAAGCTACAGAGAGCAAATGGACAGAGCCCAGCTGGCAAAGAAAACGTGCTTCAGAAGGAGGTGGACAGGAACTGCTTATATAGCTCAGGAAGTGGGAGTGGCTGGCTGCTTGTTCATTGAACCATAGGTGGATCCTTCCAAATATCAGTCAGGTCATTTGGGAAGCAGCATGAAGTAAGGAGTAACGATCTTCATTCATAAGAAAGGGAGAAAAGCAGATATAAAAAACTTGAGACCTATAAGCCTTTTAACATCAGACTTATTAAAATATTAGACAAAATAATAACAAAAAGGTTAGCAGTGCCTGCCCAGAACATAAAACTTAACTATCAAACATGTGCCATACCAGAAAGAAACATATGGCAAAATCTGCTATGCATTAGAGAAATTGTGAACAAATGAATAAACATGGATATAGATGGTTACATATTTTCTTTAGATCAAGAAACAGCCTTTGACATCATACAACATAAATGTATCTGGACAGTATTAAAAGCATATGATTTTCCAGAGGAATTTATATGATTTATTAAAACCCTCTATGAGAAGGAACAAGTACTACCAATGATAAATGGGAATATGGGCATACCCATGTATATACTGTACATAATGGAGCTAGGCAGGAATGCCCACTAAGTCCACTGCTATGCAGTATGGGACCGATTCTAGTACACTTACACCTGATGTAACAGCAGTTGCACCAGGTAGAATGGTGCATGTAGCAACTTAGCCAGCAGTTGCGACATGCGATTCTAATGTGACCCTGCGACATGTGTAGCCATATGGTACAGCTGTTATGCTGGCAGTTGCACCATTAACCCCTGTGACATGGTGCTTGGGCATATGGAAGCAGTTGTGTCCCATTCCAGAAGGGCAGCATCAAGTTTCCCAAGGTTGGGATTCTACAGTAACCCACGAAGGAGAACTGGCAATGTAAGTTACACCAGCATTTAGCTGGTGTAACTTACGGATGCCCCCCGGGGGTCCTGTAGACCCACCTACAGTCCAGTGGCCATACCATAGTTGCCCACCTCCCCATGCCCAGCATACTGCAGTGGGTGCTCCCCACCCCTGACGTGTCCATTATGTGCCCCGCAGACCTGCCCACACCAACTGCCCCCGAAGTTAACTGTAAAAGCCCACAGGGCTGCCCACACCAATTGCCACCAAAGTTAACTGTAAGAGCCACACAGGGCTGGCCACCCATCCATCTCCCATATCCCACAATAACTGCCCCTCAGGGTTGGCCACACCATCAACCCCCCGAATCCCCCATTGTGAAATGCCACTCAGGATTGTGCTGTCATCCCCCACCCATGCCCCAAGTTGCCCACACAATTGTGGCATACACCCGAACACTTCCTAGTAGTCTAAGCGGCCCCCCCCCCACCAGCCATGCCAGTCCACCCAGCACCCCCCTACCTGTTCTCAGCTGATGACTGGCACAGCCCACCTCTCACCTCCATTGCCAGTTGCCGACTGAGTTCTGTAGGAGCGCTACTGTAAAGACACACTCAAAAATTAATTTCTGAGTGCTTCTTTACAGTAGCTCTCCTACGGAACTCAGTTGGCAGCTGGCCATGCAGGTGAGAGGTGGGCTGTGCCAGTTGCCATCTGGGGACAGGTGTAGGGGTGCTGGGTGGACTGGCATAGCTGGGTGGGGGTCATAAACTACCAGGAAGTGTCTGGATGTATGCCTCAATTGTGGTGAAGTGAGCACCAGAAGTCACTGGGTGGGGGTTACAGTGTACTTACTCCCTGTGGGGCATTTCTGTCGAGAGACTCGAGGCAGTGTGGCATCCCCAGCGGGCAGTGTATAGCAGGATATGGGTGGATGTAACCCTGAGGTGGTGTGTGGGGTTCAGGTGGGGCAGAGGGGTATTGGGCAGCCCTGGAGCACCTATTGTGGCTGGCTGGGCATGAGAGGACACTTGCGATCGCGTTGTGGCTTGTGACATGCTCGCCAGTTATGCACCACTGTTCAGCATACCTGGCGCATGTCACAAATTGCAGGACTTTGATGCTGAGATTCTGCCCTTCTAGAATTAGGGTGCAAGGTCACGTCGTAGAGTTGGGGTTGGCGCAGTTAGCATTGCGACTTGCACCAACCTTCTAGAATTGGGCCCCATGTCTTATGTTTGGATCCAATTATGAGAAAAATTGAGAAACAGGAAAACATAAGATCAATGCAGTTACAGTAAACACGGGAGAAAGCCTGAACAAAATGTGTGCATATGCATACGATTGCATCTTGTTTGTTGCAGACTTACAGTCTGGGGGAAAGCCTTGCAAACTTTTGAAAAACACAAGAAGCATACAGGTATCAGCATAAATAAAAAGAAAAGTAAAATCTTAGCATTAGAACAGGTAATCACAGAGTATACTGGGGCTATACCAACTACAAGAGAAAATGTGCAGATTTGGGAAATAAAATATGGACAGCACATTGCAAAACAAGAAAATAGGGAAACAAAATATAACATTGCCCAAGACAAAATATTGAGATGGAAATCATGGAGTATGACACATAAAAAAGAGAATCTACCTTCTGAAAAAGTTTATAGTCACTATTTTTTTGTATTTATCATACATATTTCCTATCCCATACAATATGAAGACAAAGATAATAGGTCTATTCTTCCAGTTATTGGGGGGAGGGCAGAGGCTAAATCCTGTTAAATGAAGCCACACATACAGGACAAAGAAAGTAGAAGGGCTGAACATGATACAGCCTATAGCCTTTTTGCAAAGTATATGTGTACATACATACTGTATATCATACCACTACCAAACAACGAAGAAAATATATGGATACTACTAGATCAGGAATTGAGGGAAAAGGTGCTGACAATATGTGGAATGAAGTCAAAGGGTAAAAAGAAATCTGAAATACCTGAGTACATAAACATAAGTAGGAAATACATGACTCAATGGAAACTACAAAAAGGAACAATATAGACAAAAAACAGAAAACAGCTTTATAAAAAAATATTATACAATGGCAAGAAAGAATCCTGGTCTCTGATTGGTCAGTCTGGGACTGTACCCGTGATGATATCCCAGCACAACAGCACAGGTCTAGTCTCAGCAATGTGAACCCATTTGGATGAAGCTAAAATATTCTTCCACACTAACAAAACATTCTTTAAAAATTATTTTGTTATTCTGTATTACAACAAGCCACTGTATAATAGCAATAATGCCCTCCAGGGTGTGTGTTGTGCTGGGATAATGTCATGCCTCAGGTATCGGATGCACTCTGCCTGCTGTCTCATGCCCAAACACCTGAGGCGTGATGTTATCCAGCACAACACACATCCTGTCGGGCATTATTGCTTAAGTAATAAACAAATAGTAATAAGGAACCAGTGTTTACAGCAAATCCTACAGTGGACAAAGGAAGCATATTAGAATCCATTTTGGAAAATAGGATACCAAAGGAAATGAAAAAAACAATATGGATGTGTAGCCATGGTAGGTTGAATATCAGAAATAATCATAAACATAAGGCAGTAGAGGAAAATGTGTCTGAATGAGAAAGTGAACAGATCTGTTGAAAACCATTCAAAATACTGGACATTGGATTGTTTTAAGAACATGAGATATTACATTTTGACATATGGCAACTTACATCTGAATGGAAGAAATGGGATGAACACACTGTAACAGAAATGGGAAGGAAGGAAGGAGTTATTGGCTTGGATTATCTGGCTGGTATTTTTTTTTCAGCCTGCTGAAAAATACTAGCCGGAAAATCCAATGTGACAGAAATGGATAGGAAGGAGTTAATGGCTTGGATTTTCCATCTGGTATTTTTTTAGCAAGCTGAAAAAAAAACCCACACACAGGCTGGGATTCCACTGTCCACCAGCATCTAGATAAGGACTGAGTAATAAATTTCAAGACACAGGGACCATGAAGGGGAGTGGACATGTACACACAGACTCATAGTTTAAATGGATTGGATCATTCAAATATAGACCTAAGGTTAAGAATGAATATAATTGAACACTGAAAAGTGTTCAATCTGATCGGACAATTAAATACTACATGATAGAGGGTTGGTGCATTCAAAGGGGAATAGAAATCACCTATGCTCAAGTGAGAATATAAGATGCTGAAAGAAAGTCAGTAGGGGGAGATGCTCCTGGAGTTGGGGTAAGCTACATCCAAGAGGCTAAGCTTGGGACTACTCTTCTAGCTATGTCCGTGGGAGTTGGCAGATAGCATAGGGTCAAGTTTCTCTTGATGGATAGAGAAGTGTAAGAATAATGATAGCATATCTCAGTAATAGCCTTTTTCCTTTGTCATCTGTTATTTAAAAATACTTGCTTACTTTTCCTGAAACAGTGTTATTCTCTTGTGTTAAACATATATATCCTGTAATGCTACTTTTGACTTTCTGTTAAGTAAAAAGCTATTTATTTACTCAACAGTTGTGGCTGTGATTTCAATTATTTCTAAGGTAATTCATGGTTTCCACTGGCTGAGGCAAATGTCTGTGGTAGCATCCACCACCTGAGAGACAGACTACCAGGCTTTGATCTGTGCAATTGCATGTTTGACCTCCCACTTTGAAGAAAGAGAGAGTTTGATGCTGGATGAACCCAACTGGTGGCAGAGAATACTCAAAGACAAACACCTCTCTGAATGCTGTTACAGCCCAGAAAGAGAGAGGTGGGTTGTCACAAATTGGTTGGCAGTGGTGGGGTGACTGTGGACTTTCTAGCACACTGAGATACAGAGTTTGCCACCGGAACATTTACCTTAGCAGTTACAAAACAGGATATATAAGAGAATACACTTGCACAACTGTTTTTTTTTTTGTTTCTAGTTAGCATAGTGTAGTGTAGGGGGAGAGAATGAGCGCCGCTGAGTATGGTTCACTTACTGTGCAACAGCTTTATGAAAAGTGCCAGGAAAAGGGAATTCAGCTTGAAGGTCTAAAACAGAAGAAAAAGGCAGACCTCATAGCCACCCTGGTGGCACATGACCAGAAGCAGACAGTCCCTGGGGGTGAGTCAGGAGCTGATGTAGCAGTCCCTCCCCAAACCAGCTTGATGCCTTGCAACTGCAGCTGTTGCTGTGAGACAAGGAGCTGGAGGTGAAGAGATTGGATGCAGAGGCAAAGAAGCTAGACATTGAGACTAGAAGCAGTTGTAGAGACAAGAAGACAGGAAGCAGACAAAGAACTGGAAGAAAAAAGACTGGCAGACAGATATAAAGAAAGTCAGGAAAGAGAAAAAGAACACCAGGAAAGAGAGAAAGAATGACAACATGAAATCCAGAGACAACAGCATGAAGTCCAGAGACAACAGCATGAAGTCCAGAGGCAACAGCATGAGAAGGAGATGATGACCCTATGCAAATCAACAAAATGTAAGTAATAGTGGAGTAAATTTTCCTCATGAAGCTAGAATTAATTCTAAATTGTTTCTTCAGTGTAGAAAGGAAAATTATCTTGATTTATTTTCAAGGTCATTTGAGAGAGTATGTGAGCAATTCCAATTGGCTAATGTTTCATGGTCAACTTATCTGACACCTTTACTTACGGGAAGAGCTTTGCAGGCATTTACTAAAATGAGTGATGAAAACTATGCTGATTATGATGAGGTTAAAACAGTGTTGTTAAAACATTTTGAATTAACTCCTGAGGGTTACAGAATGAAATTTAGGGAGTTAAAGAAAAGCCCAGAAGACAGCTATGTGGAATTGCTTGTTCAGTTGTGCGCTTACCTTGATAGGTGGGTGGAAGGGGCAAAAGCAGACACTGTGGAACTAATCAAAGACTTGCTTGTGACAGAACACTTTCTTAACATTGTGCCAGAGGATATGTGTGTATGGCTCCTAGACAGGGCATGCAGCTCATCAAAGGAGGTGGCCACAAGCATTGACATGTACATGTCTAGCAGGCCATATACATAGCGTAAGTCTTGTGGTTGGGGGCAGCACATGGTTCTAAGGGGTCCCATGGGAGCAGCCCAAAGGAAACCAGCCTGAATCTGAGCCCAGAGCAGAACCCTCTGGTTCTAAAGTGACTCAAGAGACAAGACCAGGAAATGTCATATTCGCAATCAAGTGGGGCACTTGAGATATAATGCCCTCAGAAAATGGTTATAGGGCAAAGACCTGGGGGACGGTGTGATCAAATAGCACTGGTCTGTTGGTGAGGTGTGTGCAGCCTGAAGACCCTCTCTCCTCCGAATATGCATCCCATTGAAGTTAATGGAACAGTAACCCAGGGACTAAGGGACACAGGCACTTATATCTCCCTGGTGAGGCAGGATCTCATCTGGGTGGAGCAGATGTTGCCAGGGAAGCACTCCAGGATCCGGAGAGTCACAGGGCCAGGAGTCCAAATACCAATGGCTCAAGTGTTCCTGAGCTGGGAGGGGGGCCATGGAGAAAAGGAGGTGGGGGGGTCATAGAGGACCTCCCTGTAAATGTGATCATGGGGAATGATTTTGACCACATGGAATCTCTGGTGTGTGTTGCAACCTGCAGTCAGGCAAAAGAGCATGCTTCTGAGGACGAAGAGGGGTGACTCAACATGGTCCAGCCCCTCTCTCAGCAGCTGAGGAAGTGGCTAGCAAGGGGGACGGGCTGGCTAGAAACAGCAGTCCTGAACCTCAGTCACAAATGGAGAAGCCAATAGGACTTACTTCTGAAGGGGCACTGGGAAGGGTCAGACGAGGGGAGTTGAGGGCAGCACAGAGGATTGTTCCTACCTTGCAAAAACTGAGGGAAATAGCTAATAGGACTGAGGATCCTCAGGGGGGTAAATACTCAGTTTACTGAGACAATGGGCTGCTGTACAGAGAATGCACAACAGAAGAAGGGCTAGATGTTAAGGTGCTCAGCAGCTGGTAGTCCCTAAGATCTCACCATCAGCAGCTTTTAGCCCTTGCCCATGATATTCTTTTTCAGGCCACTTGGGTGTGAGGCACATGAAAAAGCAACTGACCAACAATTTCTTCTGGCCTGGTATTGGCAAGGAAGTGGAAGATTACTACATGACTTGTCCCCATTGCCAGAGGGTGAGGAAAATGGGGGACAAGGCCAAGGCAGCTTTGGTACCCCTGCCCTTTAATGATGAAATCTTAAAGAGGGTAGCTGTGGACACAGTGGAGACATTAAGCACCCCAAGTCGCACTGGCACATAGTATATCCTGGTGCATATGTCTCAAGTTTCAGCAACTGGAATGCCGGTCACTACAGCCGAGGAGTGGGGGGGTGAGGTCGATAGCTGCGGGTGGGGGGTAAGAGTGAGAGTGAGGGGTGGAACAGGGGAGGGATTATGGTCTTTTACAATTGAAAGCAAAAAAAGAAAAATGAAACAACCACAAAGTTGGTTATTACTGTGTCATTTAATTTGCAACTACTTGAAGTCTCATGAATGGTATAATGTTGATAAGTGACAAACTTCAGTTTTTACATCCCCAAGTCCACTGACTTTTGTATTCACATGCTTATCCACATGAAACATGGCAGCACAGATTATGAAAGTGACATTCACCACACTATATTAAAAGGGCCACTGTCAACTTGTTTTTTTATCATAATAGTTTTAGTTAAAGACCTACATTTTATGATTGCTTACCTTCTCTAAAATTCATTGATGTTGCTGTTTGTTTTGTCTGTCTCCTTGTTTAGTAGAACTGAAAAGCATGCTAATGTATATTTATAAACAACCTTGTTTTGTTTACAGTCCTGGATCTGTTCTTGCTGCATACTTTCTGAGCATTAGAAACACACCCAAACAGTGCAATCACTCATGAGGCATTGGCCTCCTAAACTCCCACTGCATCATAAGGGGAGGACTGTGTTGTGGGTGTTCCCAAGTACAGGAAAGATGCAGTTGGAGTTGATCAAGGAATGCAAGCAAATCTGTGTTTGTGTGGTAACACCAGTATGGTGAGCAGTCTGTTTTTCACTTTTTTGAAAGAAAAAAAGAGTCAGAATCAAACTATGAGTTACATCAGCAATCTTTACAGAATATTGGAAATCATAAAATGTGCTTTTTATGTTGGCGTGCTTGCACAACCAACATCTTGTGGCAGTGGGGATTTGGAAGAACGGTCGCTGTTGGGCAAATGCAGGGCACGCACCAGTAGATGTGTCCCTCATTCCCCAATCAGCCTGCATGCCGGTGCCACACCATGCATACATAATGTTGCGAGCACATCTAAGAAAAGGAGCAAAGCTCATCAGATGCAGCGGACCTTCCCTGGACATGCTCACCACATTATGAACATAGCGGCACACTGGCCGCCAAACTGCTGACTTTGGGGGTGCCCAATCCCCCTGTCAGTTTACCCTGTCCCTCTATGTATGTGCCAATGGGGGGAGCCCACTCCCTGTCGACATAAAGCACCCCCCATTGTTAAATGCCGAGGGGGGTGCCCAATCCCCCTTGGCTCACCCCCCTGCTTTCTCTGTATGCCAACGGGGGAGCCCACTCCCTGTCAGCAAAAAGAACCCCCCCTTTTTGTAAAATGCTGAGGGGTGCCCATCTCCTTCAGCTTGCCCCCACTTCTTTGTGTGCCGACAGGGTGCCCAACCCCGTCGGCATAACATCCTCAACCCCCTTGTTGTGTGCCTACAAGGGTGCCCAATCTCCGTCAGCTACAGATCCCCCAAACATTTAGGTGACATGCTTGGAGACCACCCCAAGCGTGCCAATGCCTGAAACAAAAAACTGTCCTGCAATGGTTTTTGTTTTTCACCTGTAAAATGAAAATAGTCCCACGTAGTTTCCCAACCTCCCACTCATAATCACCCTCTGTGCACTCTGCCTCCCCACACCCCCACCCCATACCTTACTCCGGAGTCTGGCGCATGATCTTTGGTGGACCGGGAACACGTCCACACACTTCAAAGCCGACCGCAAACTGAAGAAATGCTGGTAAGCTGTATAATGGAATAAATAGGGTTTTTTCAACTTTGCTGCATTATCTCAGGCATTTTTGGGAATTTTGACCCCAAATTTTCAGCATTGGATTTTTGGGACCTCTCCTCATGAATTCTTGCACTGTCATGGCGTTATTCGGTCCTGAAAGGTGATTTTGCAGTCACTGCACAGAATCACCTTTGGAGCTGAGTAATGAAATGACAGTGCCATTGTTCATGAGGGGGGCTCTCAAAAAGCCTATGTTGCAAATTTGGTGGGAAAAATCCAAAAAAATGATCAGTGGTTAACAGCTGCAGAATATGAGTTGCTGTGCACACTTGTGTTAGTGAATTTGCAATATTTTCACTCCAGATTTCAACATTGGCATTTTACCATACCTTCTGTGAACCTGTACAGCTGTCATTTTCACATCCTGGCCAAAATGTGTTTTCACACTTCTGGAGCAGAATAGCGTGGTCGCTGTGTGAAATCACTGTTTGGGACACATTACAAAAATGAGAGTGACACTGTTCATGAGCAGAGATCCTAAAATGCCTGTGTTGAAAATTTGGTGACAATACTCCATAAAATGACTGTGTTACGAGCGTACGTTGTGTAGTTTGCACGCATGCTCGTAAGTTCATAAACTTATAATAGTTTCATTCCAGATTTTCAACAGTACCATTGTTCTACACCTCCTAATGAACAGTACAGCTGTCATTTTTCACATCCTGGCCAAAATCCATTTTCGCAGTTCCGGCGCACAGTAGCTCGGTCGTTGTGGAAAATCCATGTTCGAGACAAATTATGAAAATGGCAATGACATTGTTCATTAGCAGATATCCTAAAATGCCTATTTTGAAAATTTTGGGATGAAAGTCAATAAAATGAGTGTTTTATGAGCGTGCGTTGCGAGTTTGCATGCACACTCATGACTTTGTGGATTTGTAATAGTTTCACCCAGCTGTTCATCATTGGCATTTTCCATGCCTCCTTATAAACAGTACAGCTGGCTGAAATGTGTTTTCGCACATCTGGCACAGGTTTGCACGGTGACTGTGCGAAATCAGTTTTAGGGACAGTTGGAGGAAATGACAGTGACACTATTCATGAGCAGAGGTCTTAAAAATGCCTATGTTGAAAATTTGGTGTCGAAAGTCCATACAATAATTGCGTTGCAAGCATGCATTGAGCGTTTTCCATGCACCCTTGTAACTTCTTAAATCTGCAATATTTTCATGCCATATTTTCACCACACTGACATTTCTGCACACCTCATCAACAGTCCAGCTGCCATTTTTCACAGCCTGCCCAAAACGCATATCCGCAGCTGTGGCACACAATGGCGTGCTCGCTGTGCAAAATCACCTTTTGGGACACATTAACAAAATCACAGTGCTAGGCATCTCCAGCTCCACCACTACCAATGCCAGTGCAACAACAACATTCGGCATTGACAAATGCTTGTTAAACTAGGGACACTTTGAGACCTAAAGGGTTGACAGTGTCCTTTTAATATTAACAATGATAACAACAACATTGGTTACATTTCCAGTTATATAGTTTGCAACCAGAATTTCCATCAATTAATGACGTGTGCTGCAGACAAATGACAAACTTTTACTTTTTTACATAACTCAAACATTTCAAATCCACTTACTTGCTACACTAGAAAGAATGGCATTGTCTATATAACAACAAAAGAGAAATAAAACAGGATTGGTTAACTTCTAAGTATTTGAAACTTGGATTCCCATCAATCATTGAATGGTAATATAAATAAAAAACTTCAGTTTTTTAGATCACCCTAGCAGTTTAATCTTCTTACTTATTCACGTGAAACATGGCAAGAAAAGATCATGAAAGTGGGGTGTATTACTACTCAAACATCAAATGTTCAGCCATCATGTTTTGGGGAAGTATGGTCAGTGTTGTAGTCTGAGGCAGCATTTTTAGCCTTTCTGAGCAGAAACTTGCTAGCGACAAATCTGTAGCACTGCATTTTGTTGAAATGATTGGCCTTGCAAGTTAGAATGGATGGGAGTGTTGTTTGATTTGATAGGCTTGATCTAAAGGCGGTCTTGTTTTTGGCCACGGTAGAAAATATGCATTCTTCCTCTGCATTGCTGTGTGGGAGAAGAAGAAGAATCTATTTGGCCACCTCAAACAACACATTAAATTTTGGACCATCACACCCATTCACCTGCCCCAGATAGTGCCATAAATGGTCCTCCCATTCTAGTTCAGCCAGTTCTTGTTCAGAGTCATCTAAAAGCTGAAAATCAGTTAACTGATAATACATTCTGTCCAGAATCCCTTAAACTTTTTCCTTCAGTGTTGGAAATATGTCCACAAAGAACACCAAATTGTCAAAACTGCGTACAGTACGCTGATCAAATAAAAGCACTTCAGTATTTTTCAGTACAGGGTCATTTACAGATAAGTGACCAGTGACATACTGGTATGCCTGAAGTAGAAACAATTGGCAGCTTTTGGCAACATTCCATTCTTCATTAGGGCGAAAGTTATTCTGCTGCATGACTGAACGGGTGGTGAATCCAATCATTACGTTTTGTGGGGGGAAGCAGATTCTCAGGCTAATGCACATCAATGTTAGCTAAGTCCTTGCCTTTGTATGCATCTACTTTCATGCACCTACCCAACAATTTCTGCAAGAAATTGTGGATCTCTTGACGCAACACATGTATTTTAGGTTTTTCAGACTGAAGACATTTGTTTAGGTCAGAGAATATGGGCATGATAGACTGGTAGAATAAAAGGTAAACCTCAGTGAAAGGATCAGTGAAGTATTGCTTCAGCCTCTGTAATCTTGGATCAGATTTCAAATCTGGCTGACTAGCAAAGAAACTCTTCAGGCTAGGGTACTGTTTGAGAACTCATGATACACACACATCTTTGCTTAGCCAGTGTGTAACCCCATACTCTGGTAGTCACAGAAGTGTTTCTTGGTACTGTGGTATTGATGTTCGGTAATAAGAGCTGCCACTCAGTATGATGGAGCTGTCGCTCTTTACCGAATTGGTGGAGCAATAATGCAGCATTAAATGGCAGCAATACAGAAGGTGACTTAATGCACTTTCACAGTTGTTGGCCACATGATGGCAATCACTGTTAGGGAATAACCTTTTTATTATTTCAGTGATTCAGTCTCCGGCAGATGGCAGTGTTTTTGAGATGCATATTTCTCTCGGTAGTTCTGTACTTTGTGCTTTGCCATGTGAAACTGGCCAGCTGAATTGTGAATGAAGTGATATTTATTTAGGATTTTGTTTTTTTACTTTAGTGATTTACTCTCTGGCAAATGGCATTGTTTTTGGCAAGGTAGACTGCACAGAAAATAAATAAATACATCATTCAGTCCAGATGTACCGTAGCTCATTTGATTTTTAAAAGCAAGCATCTGTGTTGTTACAGGAGCGATGTACAAATACAGAATGAAACAGTTATTAATAAAATATTACAGTTTGGTGGTGATCATAATTCATTCAGCCTTTGAGAGGTTATAATTAACAGGCTAATTACATTTTGGCTATACTTCTGCGAGACAGTTCAGGTGGCACTGTGTGCTGTACAAAAAAATAAAACATTCAATAATTTGGGGCTATACATAAATAGAATCGGCTGTCCAAGGTGGGTTGTCCAAAAAAAAAGTAAATACTGACATACTGCAAAATCTTGCACCATTCTTTCTCCCATAATACTGATGGATCCATAAAGTGCGATACTAACAGCACGGTCCAAATGGTCTGAGGAAGACCTCATAGCACTGACCTCAAAAAAATAAATAATTTGGTCCAGATGTACTGTACAGTAGCTCATTTGGTTTTTAAAGCAAGGTTTTGGAGTCACCTGACTGTCTGTTTGGTGAATTCTAATAATATTTAATTTAATCGCTTTGAAGTACTGTACTCTTTCATCTGTGCATCTAGTGCCACTTAAGAGAGCAAATGAAGAAGTGGCAAACACATCATATCGGATTACTGCATCTTCTAGATGCATGTCATTTTACTAAGGGGCTATACTTAGAATCAGGCTGCGCAGGGTGGGCTGCTGAAAAAAACATTCAATCCAGATGTAGCTCATTTGTTTTTAAAGCAAGCTTCTGGAGTCACCCAACTGTTCGTCACACAATCAGGCTAAAACATGCCGATGAGCTGAATGTACTGGGTTCTTGTACTGACTTAAAATTTACTGTACAATGCATAAAACACAGGGATGGGTTTGCAGTTCATATGGTTCAAGTAGAGGCAGACACTGGAATGATCTCACAGTTATTTCTGACAGATTTTGAACAGGGTTCCCATTTAATTCCATCTGACTGACAAGAAAGTGAAGCCAGTGTTATGGGAGCTATGGTACAAATGCAGAATGCAACAATTATTAATAAAACACTACAGTTTGGTGCCTGTCTATATCAAACTGCTGATTGAATTAGTTAATTCAAAGCTTTAAGAAGCTATACAGTAATTAACAGGCTAGTAATGTTAGTAAATTCTGGCTAGACTTCTGAGAGAGGGTTCAGGTGGTTCCATGTGCTGTACAAAAAATAAATAAAATATGCATTTTATTTATTTATTTATTGAAATGTTTGACCGGGAGGGCACACTGAACAACAAGTTGCTCGTCTCACGGTGCGACCTGGGAAATCAATCAGTAATTTGGGGCTATACTTAGGTAGAATTGGGCTGTGCAAGGTGGGCTGTCCTCCCCCCCAAAAAAATACTGACATGCTGCAAAATATTATACCATTTTTCTCCTGTAACACTGATGGATCCATAAGTGCGATACTAACAGCACAGTCCAAATGGTCAGAGGAAGACCTGATTGCGCTTGTTTAAATATGTCTCACTTGACTCTCTCTCTTTCTCTCGCTTTCTCAAAAGAAATATGTGTTTATGTTGTTATTGAAGGAACAAGCAAAGCTCTTTTTATAAAAGCATTAACACTGCTTCATAATCTGGAGGATAAGAGTGCATTTCTAACTGAGATAACTTGATGAGCATTGGTACAGCAGAGTCACGCGACCTTTGAAGTTGTCACAAGTTCACTGTGGTTTCAGTGAGGCCCTATAGGCATTTAAATGTTTTCTGAGCAGTGATACTGGGTTATATTGATCATAAAAAACAGAAATCCAATTTACCCTGTATGTTATAATAAGAGATTATTATTTCATCTAAACAGAAACGTGTCATGGGCTGGGTGTCTTTGAGAGTGAACAGGCAAAATAAACAGACACTTCACCATGCATACCATTATGCAGTATGCATGTTTTTTGTTCAGTTCTTCCAATAGCTTGGTCTGAAGACTGTTCTATGCATTGCCTAAACAGGCTGAAATGTTGGCCCCTGACAGAGTAAGTCATACAAAAAATAACTAAATAAATTGATAAATCAATCAATTAATACATAAATAAATACATCTATAAAATCTCGTACATTATAAATTGTATGATCTGACCTGCAGGGCAACGAGAGAGAGAGAGAGAGAGAGTGTGTGTGTGTGTGTGTGTGTGTGTAAAGATGCACACTTGTGTGTGTATGTGTTTCATTATTTTAAGCAAATGTGTTGTCAGTACAGTCAAGACCTGTGAATATGTACTGTAGGAAGTTCTAAATGTTGTGAGTTGCCCATGTTAGATAAGTCCTAACAGATTTATATATGGTTAGATAATGAAGGAGGCCTATTATGTACTTAGTGCTCCACTGCCACTGAAAACATGAAATACAGAATGCCTTATGTAATGATCAAGGAAACGTGGTAATCCTAAGGGCTGAATAAATAAGGGAAAAATGGGGCATTCCACTACCATGTCCAAAACTCCAACCTCACCTTTAATCAGTTTGCACCCACTCTAAGTAAGTACTCTCCTGCCATGGAGTGGTAATATATAATTACACAGTATACTGTATGTCCTTACATGCCCGTTAGATATTACAGACTTAGAATATGGGCAGGGAGAAATCTTCCTTCTCATTGGTTTAGGCCACCAACCAGCCGGTCCAGTATCAGGCAACATAGACCTGAAATAATACGACCAGTCTCTGTTGCTTGATTACATTCTAAAATCACTCAGTTCAGAGAATTTTAAAAATGAACAGCAGCCACTGTTTTTTTCCGCTGCTGAGTGAACAAGTTTCTAAGATAGCCACCCCTTCCAACAACTGCAGTCTCTGTCTCATAATGTTAATGTTTTTTAAATAGTGAATTAACATTTCTTCTCCCTTCCTGTACCTGACAAATCATGTTGGCTAGCATCCCTTCAACCATCCGCTGTTACGGTAACCGCAAATGTAGTGCCGTGACTGAAACTCCAGAGTGCAAACTGATGTGGGCAGGTAGAAACCACCTTTTTTTTCATTTAACTGCCCCTCGCAGCACTGAACAGGAAAAAAAGCTATTCATACCTTAACACTTGGACACTAGCACCACAGTTGAAAAAGTAGGAAGCAAATCCTTAGAAAACCTCCAGTCCTTTTGGAAAGGGATCACACTTGCAAACTATGTGGTGCCAAAAGAGAAAGAAATGCTGGCAGCAACTCCGGGATAGGGAAAGAGGACGCACCTAGAAACGAGTAACTCAGCTCAGTGTGCCTTCCTGGTTAAAATTTTCAATAAATAAAGAGCTAGCTCATTTTGAAATGTCCTTTTTTTTCTACCCTTTCAAAACAAGAAACGATGACAGCGCTATGGGTAGTCACTCGGGGGTATAGTGTTGTGAGGGAGAACCGTAAGCTCTAAAATGTAACATTAATCCCCTCTTCCCCACTTTGAGTCTGCCTTATTTGCAAGAGACAATAGCCACACATTTAAAACAAAAAACAGGAAAGAAAAAGAAAAACGAAGCAGTCAGTCCCGCCAGCTTAATACAACCGGTTCTGGACATCGTGATTTTAAAAGGGCAGCGCGCTACTCTCCTTACAAGCTATACTACAACTGCAGCTTGCCCCAAAATAGCCATCGCCCACAAACCAATAAAAATACACAGGAAACCCATTCCTTCTAAGTTCCTCAGAATGTCTTACTGTCTCTACAAAGCATTTCACATCGCAAGTCTGAACAACCATGTTCGTACTCCTACATGAAAAGCAGGAAAGATAATTTTGTCTAATACACCCTGCTGCTTCCAGAGATACCGATCTCTCTGTCTCTCATTATTTTCCTGTTTTGCAGTCAACTTACTAATTAAACTATGGCAACAGGCGACAGAGGCTCACATAGCACAATAGACCCCAACTCAAAAAAAAGAAAGCATTATAATCCAAGCGAAGGAACTATTTTATTTAAAAAACAAATAAGAGTTAACAATTTTAACATTTCAGCATGAAAATTTTTTTTTTTAATACAGTTTGTCCATTTTCTAAGCACAATAATACCCTCCAGGGTGGGTGGTATTGGGCAATACCGGATCACCTAGGTGCTATAAGGCCCTCCACCTGTGGCTTCGGGCCTCATTATGCCCCTGGCCGGTCCAGTATTGCCCAATACCGCCCACCCTGTTGGGTATTATTGTTTGCTTCTATAACAGTGTCATCCATTTATGTATTTTAATGTAATTTATGGAAGAATACGCGAACCAAAACAGTTCAATTTCATTGTATATGAAAATATTCTGAGAGGAACCAAACACAGATTAACAAAAATAATTAACATTGTCTTTATTTCTCCTTGTTAGCATGTCATTTTCAAAATCACACACTCTCAGACATGTTACTGTTGGCTACTGTTTTCAGGTCAAGATCTTATTAAATCTGTTTGCGTCTGAACTCTTAGTTCAAAGAAGAATATTAGTGAGATATATTGTTACCTGCATACTTGACAAAGCATGACATTTGCCAAAGAACAAAAATAAAATAAATAAAATTAAATAAAACATTGTAACTGTTATCATTCAATCAGTCAGCTGAATGTATTGGGTTCTTTTATTGACAATTTTGCAGCAAACAGGTGCATCTATTCATTCATTCATTGCCAGATATGAGATATGAACTCACAGCTACAGTATCTGATCATCTAAGCTGTAGGGGTGTGAAGATCCTTTTGTTTATTTTATTTCAGTGAGGATTCATATAGTCACTCTGAGATAAAGAAAATGAGGGCTTCATTTTAACAGGTGGGTGAAGACATAGAATAAGGATTTCAGAGTGGTTGCTACAGTATTGATACAGTACTCCTGCACTAAATAAAACGCTTTGTTTAAAACATTAACTGACTTGCTGTAATTTGGAAGTGCTGGCTTGTGCAGTCAGACTTGCAAACCTCCCCCGAAGTGACTACAAACTCTAGACATTCACCAATGCCCCCCACCCTCACCCACAACAACCACCATCATTTCTCACCACTCATTTTGCTTAACTGTAATCAAGTGTGTGTTAGAAAGAGATCAGTCACCATGACAACAGGTAGAACTGTTTTGTCATCTGGCACAGGTCCACCATTACTGATGGAATCATGCTGTTCTGTGTACAATAGACATTTGCCCTGTACTTTTTACAGTTACTGTACTACACTGCAGTGCTCCCAGATCTACAGGGATTCCTGTATTTTAAGGAATTTTTACTACAAAAACGGGATACGGGAAGGAAATCTTTATTTGTAAAATATCAGGGAAATGGACAAACACTACAGGAAAATGCCCTCTATGAATCTCATGGCTGCTAAGATCCAGACAGAGCCCTCCAATTGGTGCTCAGTTTGTTGACTTTGCTACACTAAGCAATTCTGTTGGTCCATTTGCAGCCTGTGTTTCTCTGGGGTAGTAAGGTAATATGCTGGCAGTGCATCTTTTTGAGGATGAATTCAGATCTTCTGATCAAGAACCAGTGAGCTGCTGCATGATCCAAACACCTGCCATGTGGCCCCACTCAAAACAGCAACACCATTGAGTCAGCCGAGCTGCATCTCAAATGCCACTGTTCTGGACTGGCAGAGAGCCTAAGCCACTGAAAGTAAACTAGCCTTCTTGTGGGAAGCCTCAGGTTAGTCTATTTTCAACTCATTTTAAGTGCAAAATGAGTCAGACAAAAGACTGACCACTTGATGATGATATGCTTGGGGGTGCAAGAAAGATTGCTTAGTGTTCTTGAGGGAAGCAGCACCCTAAACTACTAAGCAAATAAAACCTTCTGTTTTGCAAATTAATCTATTTTAAAAACATGAAGTGCAAAAAGCGAGCCAGATAAGAGACTCGATGATGGTGGGCTTTAAAGGTGATGGGGACACAAAGGTGCTTAAGTGCTACTTGGCTTGTTTGGTGCACACAGAGTTGTGGTTTTAAAAGATCACTAAGGCAGCACTTCTTCTGACAGCCTAGAGGTTGAGGTTATTTGAAAAAAAATTAGACAGTGTTTCTATTTAATTGTGAGCCTGGGAAAGGTATGGGGTGTCTTCATCAAGATAAGCAGGAGTTATGAATTATATGTGTGAGATCAGAGGGGACCCATAGACCCTGGTCTGGCCTAAGGTTAGTAAAATAAATGAAAAAAAAAGGTAATATTTGTTTTTACCTGTGAGAGTTCAGTGCACAAAGCTGTGTTGTGTGTGTGTGTGTGTGTGTGTGTGTGTGTGTGTAGGGGGGATGCTTAAGCATGCCAATGAAAAACACAACAATACACTGAAACAATGTTTATTAATGGAGCACTACAGGTACACAGAGCTGTAGGCCCAATGCACGATTGGTGTGCAGTGGCTATGCACGCATATCTGGGGCAAGGAAGTTATTCCACACCCCGTGGCCTCCCACATAGCATGCACAAAGGGGGCACATGCAGACCCACTGTGCTGATCCCCAATGTCTGCAGACAGCTCCACGATGAGGATGTTCGGGGAGGGTGCCAGCACTATGTGTATTCACTAACCCACGTAGTGCTGGCCACATGGGTGCAGAGGGTGGTGCAGGGTACACCAGGAAGACCCTGTTACAACCCACAGCATCCCCCATGAACACAGGTATCAGTCACTGGGGACCAGGACAGTGCACACTGTGCTGCTCCCGACTGCTGGCAGCAGGAGCTGGTAGGGGCAGCTGGATGGGTGAGCACCCAGAAAGTTTATGTGAGGCAGCACTGGGACTGAGAGTGCCGTGCTGGTCTGGGTGCATGCTATCGCATGCACAGCCCCAGACCCATGCC
The DNA here is from genome assembly GCA_016271365.2 of Neoceratodus forsteri. NCBI lineage: Eukaryota > Metazoa > Chordata > Ceratodontiformes > Ceratodontidae > Neoceratodus > Neoceratodus forsteri. Next base: position 728,380,538 of record CM028138.1, on the reverse strand, counting down.
ACCCTATGTGTGAGATCCACTATGGGTCCCAGGGTGGCATCCCATTGGATGTCTGCCTGGGACAACTCCTCCCCCCAGCCACCCTGCAGAGTCTTGTGTGTTGGGGAGGAGCCATGGATAGGTGGTCAGCATTGGTGAATGCCAGTATGGGTGCATCTGTCCGCGGGATGCAGGGGCAAGGGTTGGGTATGCGCATTTTGTGCATCCCTATGCCCCTTTCATGCATTGTGAGCAGAACACAAAATGGATCAGTCTGTGATTAAGGGGTAAATTTGAATTTACTATAAACAGAATACTGTATAGGGGACTGTATTATTACAAGGTTATAATACCTTCAGGAGGTTCTGGAGACATGTGAACATTGAGAACTGAGCTTTATGCATCCCAACATGTCCCCAGAACCTCAAGATGGTATTCATTGTAGGTGATTTTTTATATTTAAAATAAATAAGAACACATAAAACAGCCGGAACATTTGTCCTAGTGACTTTATTGACTGGCACAATGACACCAATTGTGTACTTACATTGATTTGTGCATACAGGAAAATCTACAGGAATTTCATCCCAATTTTATAGGGAAAATACAGGAAAATTAGGGTGCACTACAGGAAAATGCTTTGCCTGATCTGGGAGCATTGTACACTGTTCCTTTCCTAGCAGCTAGAAGGGTCATTCTGAGAACAAACATTACAAGAACTGCTTTGGTATAGTTGGCACTGCCACAGCCACATAACAGAATCTTGTGGCAGCCAGTGGGGTTGTCTCTGTGGTTCCTTTGTTCCTCCCACACCCCAGACATTATCATAGAAACGTCACTGCTGAACAAATAATAATATGTGTAATTCACCCTGAAAGTGTTATCTATCATTATTTTAAAGTTGTATCAGCAGAGCAAGTTACAGCATTTCTGTATCACATTCTGAGTCAGCTTCTGTTTTGTGATATGCAGAAAGTCTAGTCATTCTGCTGTATTAAGTCAGAAATCAAGTACTGTAATGACTGTAGCGGTGTTCCCTGTGAGGAAATTATTCTGTAGTATTCTTTACTTTTAATGCTGCCAGATGAAAAGGTCTGCTTATTCCATACCATGTTGCACTCTATCATATATTCTGGGGTCCCTCTAGAACTGTGCAAAATATAGAATTTATCATATCCTGTTTCATTCGATGCCTCTGACAGTTTGTCTTTTAATATCACCTTTTTTGTTTAGGGGGGTCTAAACCCATTGACCCACAGACAGAAACAGCTATACAATGAGCACTACAACATCACAACCAATGGGACATACCCTGATAATCCATATCAGTGCATGTAACTTACCTTTTCGCATCAGTGAGTCCCTCACAAGATATTTTTTTTTCAGTGAGAATAAACTTCAGAGAAAGACAGAGAGAGTTCAGATGGTACCATATATACAATATCACTGCCTGACAGAAAATATAGTTATTCACATTCTATGGCACCTCTCCTTGACACTGGGCTCTAATTGCTGCAGAATGTGATTCCCTGCAAGGGCTCTAAATTCTAACCACATGCTACACTAAACTGTATTTCATGGAAAACCTGTTGCCTTGATACAGAGGCAGAAGTTCTAAGATATTGTCGTGTTGCACAGCATGAAAACTCCACAAGTTGCAGCTTATATTTTAAATCAATGTGGTACAACTTGTGCAAGTAGACTTTTATGGAATATGTCCATCATTTTCATTCATTTAGGCCAGTTGTGTGTAGGGGAAAATGTCATCAACTACTCATGTTTCAAAAATAACCCACCAACGTTATGTCCAATCCACGGTTAGCTGCACTGCACTGGATTGCTGCACAACGACATGAAAGTAATTCTATCTTTACACCATGTTGCAGACAGTAGGAGAATAAGAGAAACGTATTTTAAAATAGGGCACTAGGACTACAACTGAAGAATGACCCAATATACAGTAATGACTGGCTGCCAAACCTTAATGCACCACTTTGGCCAAAAGGAAAAAAAAATCATGTACTGTACAGTAGAAAGTCTAGTGACTCTGCTCTGCTAATTCAGAAATCAAGTACTGCAATTCGTTGTGTTCCCTGCAAGGAAATTATTCTGTAGCATTCTCTAATTTAAATGCTGACAGATGAAAAGGTCTGCTTATTCCATACAGCATTCTTGCAAGTACTTAATTTATTTATTTGCTTTATTGACACAGGTTTAATAACTGCTTGTTACAAGTCTGACACAATTACCAATTCATTCACAGAATTTTAAGTTAATTTTTGCAAAGTATATGATGGATATGGTAAACAGCAAACTGTCTTACTCCCTCCATCCACCCTTCCTCTATGCAGTTTTGCCCTAGTAGATGATGTTTATTGAATTTAAAAAGTTATAGCAGTAGATCGGCAGCATATCTTTTCCCGATACTTAGGCATACATACTGTATAAGGGGATAGTTCCTAATCTGTGCTATTCGAGGGGCACTTTCAGCCTTATTATACAGTCTTTGTTTCTTTCTGCTATAGTTTAATGTATTTTAAACAAAAAAAATTAAAAAACAAAGCACCAATTGATTATTAGTATTAAGCTGAGTCTGTAAGATGGGGGAAGTTAGTTTTCAGAAGAAGGGAAGAGTTTGGAATGAGAGGGATGCAGTATAAACAAGAACATTGGAAAAAGCCTGCAATACCAATGAATTGATTAAATCACATGGTTTGAGAGAAAACTTCCTATACGGTTTGTATAAACAGCATCCAGATTGAGACATACAACACAGCTAAAAAAAGGATAGAAAGCAGATCTGTGATGTGTTGGTTGCAATGTGCTGCATGTTTATTCAGTTGATAAAAAATGAAGCTTCCTTCTTTTTTCCATAATTCTTGAGTTGACTACATTTAATACTGAAAATTAAAGAAAGAAAAATAAAAGTATTACTATCACGTCTGGGTGATTGCAGTAGGACACCACTCAAACAAACACATGCTAAAAGGCTGGCTAGTCACTAACTGGGGAAGTTTTGAAACAAGTGATCATTATATGCCATGGATTACTTTTAACACGGTGAATGAAAAAAAGCCAGCAGCCAAATCGGCGGAGTTCAGTCTGCAGTACTTCAATCCTGTTAACAATATCAAATACATTACAGATGTATTCCTTTGCATTATTGTATTAGCTGTTTTTTAGTATATTCCTAGTGGGTGATTGCTGTTATTGCATGGATTTTGGTAGGCTGATGATTTTTCACTTCTGTTATTATTATTACTGTTATTGTTATTATTATGACGCGAGTACCTTTATTAAAGTTTTAGTACACAGCTTACAATATTCTCACAATGGGCTTATTTTAACAGGTGGGTGAGTGGGAGATGTAGAATATGGATTTCAGGGTGGTTGAAACAGTATTGATGCAGTACTCCAGCACTAAATAAAAAGCTTTGTTTAAAACATTAACTGACTTGCTGTAATTTTGAAGAGCTGGTTTGTGCAGAGACTTGCAAACTTCCCGCTGAAGTGATTACAAACTCTAGACATCCATCCCTGACCCCCACCCCCACCACCCGCCATCATCTCTCTCCACTCAATTCACTTAACTGCAATCAAGTGTGTGTTAGAAAGGGATCAGTCACCATGACAACCGATAGCTCTACTTTTGTTTCTTGGTAGGCATTCAGAGTACAGAAAAACAGAAGCTTCTAAGACTGCAGTAGTCTCTTTAAATTGATTTGTCTAAAGAATGAAGCTCTTTTCCTTCATAGTATCAGAGGGCTAGAAACTTGACATACTTTATGCTGTCACAAACTCAGAACTGTTTTGTCAAATCTGGCACAGGTCCACCATTTCTGCAGGAATGCTGCTGCTGTGTGTGCCATAGCTGTTTGCCCTGTACTTTTTATGTTGGCTTGCCGTGCCTGCATGCAAGTCAACATCTTGCGGTAGTGCAGATTTGGAGGTGCGGCCGCTGTTGGACGAATGCAGGGTACGCATCAGTAGGTGCGTCCCTCATTCCCCAATCAGCCTGCATGCCGGCACCACACCATGCATGCTAATGTGGTGAGCACATCTAAGGAAAGGTCCACTGCAATCTAAGCAAGGCTTGTCAGACAGAACAGACCCTTGCTGCATGCTCGCCACATTAGCAGCATGGCGGACAGCCACCCAATGGCCGACTTTGGGGGTGCCCAATCCCCCAGCCAGCTTACTGTGGCCACACAAATTTGCAGATGGGGGAGCCCACTCCCTGTCGGCATACAGCAGCACCCCCATTTCCTATATGCCGAGGGTGGTGCTCAATACCCCTCGGTTCTTGCCTTCCCCTGCTTTCATTGTGTGCTGACAGGGAAGCCCACTCCCCATTGGCATAAATCAGCCCCCACATTTCATATATGCTGAGGGGGGTGCCCAATCCCCTTTGGCTCTTGCCCCCCCGGCTGTCATTGTGTGCCAATGGGGGTGCCCAATCCCCGTCGGCATTATTTCACCCCTATTGTCTGCCGACGAGGGTGCCCAACTTCGCTGGCAGCAGCAACCCCTCAAAATAGTTAGTGGCACGCTGGGAGCTCACCCACAGTGTTGTTCCTGAAAAAACTGTCCCGCTGATGTTAGTTTTTTTTTCTTCCTGTAACATAAAACGGTCCCTCGTAGTCTCCTGCCCCCCACCCGCACTCACCCACTGTGAACCCTGCCTCCCTACAATCCTCTCACCCCATACTTACCTCTGGAGTCTGGTGTGACGATCTTTGGTGGACTGGGAACACGTCTGCACTCTCAAAGCCAACTGCAAACTGAAGAAATGCCGGTAAGCTGTATAATGGAATGAATAAGGTTTTTTCAACTTTTGCTTATCTCTGGCATTTGTTGGAATTTTGGCACCAAATTTCAACATGGGTTTTAGGAGCCCCTCCTCATGAATTCTATCACTGGCATGGTGTTAATCAGCCTCGAAAGGTGATTTCATAGTCACTGCACGAAATCACCTTTTGGGACCCATTAATGAAATGACAGTGCCAGTGTTCATGAGGTGGCCTCTCAAAAAGCCTATGTTCCAAATTTGGTGGAAAAAATCCAACAAATGCCTGTTTTATAAGCGTGCATTGCGCAGTTGCTATGCAGGCTTTTAACTTTGCAAATTCGCAATATTTTAATGCCAGATTTTCAGCATTGTCATTTTTGTACACCTTCTTGTGAACAGTACAGCTGTCATTTTCCAAATCCTGCCCAAAATGTGTTTCTGCACTTCCGGCACACAATAGCATGGTCACTGTGGGAAATCAGTGTTTGGGCCAGATTATGAAAATGACAGTGACACAGTTCATGAGCAGAGGTCCTAAAATGCCTATGTTGAAAATTTGGTGATGATACTCCGTAAAATGATTGTGTTATGAGCGTGCGTTGGCAGATTGCACGGGCGCTCATACTGTCATGCATTTGTGATATTTTCACTCTGGATTTTCACCATTGCCATTTTTCCACACCTCTTGATGAACAGTACAGCTGTCATTTCACATATCCTGCCCAAAATGTGTTTTCACACTTCCGGCGCAGAATAGCATGGTCACTGTGCAAAATCACTTCTTGGGACACTTTGAGGAAATAACAGTGACACTGTACATGAGCAGAGTTGCTAAAATGCCTATGCTAAAAATTTGGTGCTGAACGCCCATAAAATGGCAGTGTTCCAAGCATGCATTGCATATTTCCCATGCACCCTTGTAACTTTGCAAATTTGCTGTATTTACAGGCCACATTTTCAACACTGGCATTTTTTACATCTCCTTATGAACTGTACAGCTGTCATTTTTCACATCCTGCCCAAAATGTTTTCCCGCACTGCACTACCAAAGCTAATGCCAGTATGACAACATTCGGCATTGACAAACTTGTTTGAATTTTGGCTCCAGATTTTCAACATGGGGTTCTTGGGACCCCATTTCTTGAACACATGCACTGTCATTTCGTTACTCAGTCCCGAAAGGAGATTTTGTGGTCACTGCATGGCATCACCATTTAGGACCAATTAACAAAATGACAGTGACATTGTTTATGAGGTGGGGTCTCAGAAGGCCTATGTTGCAAATTTGGTGAAAGAATTCCAAAAGATGACTGTGTTACGAGTATGCTTTGCAGTTTCCACACATGCTCATAACCTGACAGTTTTAATATTTTCACTCAGATTTTCAACATTGCCATTTTTTCACACCTCCTTATGAACAGTACAGCTGTCATTTTTCACATCCTGCCCAAACTGTGTTTTCGCACATCTGGCACACAATGGCTCAGTCACTGTGGGAAATCAACTTTCGGGACAGATTAACAAAATTGCAGTGCCACTGTTTATGAGCAGAGGTCCCAAAATGCCTATGCTGAAAATTTGATTAAAAAATCCCCAAAATAATTGCATTACAGGCGTGCATTGCCCAGTTTCTATGCACTCTCATGACTTCACCAATTTTTCATATTTTCACTCAAGATTTTCAACATTGCCATTTTTTTGTACCTCCTCATGAAAAGTACTGCTGTCATTTTCACATCCTGTGCAAAATGTGTTTTCGCACCTGTGGCACCAAATGGCACAGTTGCTGTGCAAAAATCACCTTTCAGCTAACGAACTGATAGTGCCACTGTTCATGAGGTAGGGTCCAAAAGTCCATGTTGAAATATTGGAGTGAAAATGCCTCGGCATTAGGGTTTCCAACAGTAACGCCTTACCTTGCAGAGATCGACAGGTGTCGGGGTGTGACTTGGGATTGTCGGATGTAATGCTCACGCCATTCCACCCCCCCACCCTGCAGCCAGTGACAATCATCAAGATGTGCCTTGGACGCTTTGGCTCCAAAGTTCACCCCACTGTCCTATACTGCACCCATCTCAATGTATTTCCTTATGGGATGGGGTGAGAGTAAAGCCTGAAGACCCCAATGCACACCGCAACACTTGTCAGTGTTTGCAGGATAAGAAGAGGTGAAATGGCATGAGCACTATGGCCAACATCCAAAGGGACACCCCAATGCCTGTCAGTCTCTGCAGGGTAGGGGTGGGTTGGCATAAGTTCAATACTTCACTGCCATTCCTATTATGCATCTCTCTAACTCCTGCACTACTAATGCCAATGCCAGCAAGCCAACATTCAGCATTGACAAATGCTTGTTTACAGTTACTATACCACAAGATTCCTTATCCCAACAGCTAGAAGGATCATTCTGGGAGCATACATTACAAAAACTGTGTTGCATAGTTGACCCTGCCACAGCCTCATAACAGTATTTTGTGTGCCAGTGGGATTTTCTCTGTGGCTCACTGTGTTCTTCCCCACACCCCAGACATTATCGTAGAAATGTCACTCTGCACAAATAACTCACCCTGAAAGTGTTATCATCATCATTGAGTTATAGCAACAGAGCAGTTACAGTATATCTGTGTCACGTACTGCACCAGCTTTGTTTCAAGAGAGATAAAAGTCTAGTGATTCTGCCCTCTCAATTCAGAAATCAAGTACTGCAATTAGCTGCAGTTTTCTGCAAGGAAGTTATTCTGTAGCACTTCTTTCTTGAATGCAGACAGATGAAAAGGTCTCATTTGTTCTAAACTGTTGCTTTCCAGCATAGATTCCAGGTCCCTCTAGAGCCGTTGCAAATGTGTAATTCATCATGTGAAGTTTTATTTGATGCCTCTGACTGTCTTTTTTAACATCTCATTTTTGGGTTGGGTTAGGGGTTCTAAACCCATTGACCCACAGACAGGGACAGCTATACAACGGGCACTATTTACATTGGTAAGTCCCTCACAGTTTTTGATTTTTTTTATAAATGCAGCTATAGTATATAGAAACATTTATTACCATAACTTAACAATATACATATTTTAAAAGGGGCTCTGACATAAACATAGAAACATACAGGCATTCTGACACATAAACCTGACCTTTTCACATTGGTGGGTCCCTCACAGTATTTTTTCCCCCAGAACTATTTTTTTTTTTGTAGTTAACTCACTAGGATTCATCAGGTGATTTCTTATTAGATGTGTCTGACTGTTTTTTTATAACACTTTTGGGGGTTTGGGGGAATTCTAAACCCACTGACCCACAGACATAGACAGCTACAGTATACAGCTGGTGATCCAAAAGCACAAGAATGGGACATTCTGATGTGTTGCCTAAGTAGTAGAATCAGAGAAACTTTACATAGGTTCCACATCACAGGAGAAATATCACGGGAGTACAAAACATACTGTAGTGTCGGATGGAGGCTAACACAATACATTCTACAGGTACAAAGGCAATAACACTTTCGAGCATGACAGAACTACCTGAACCCCAATCTGATAAGACAGACACGCACACAGACACACAAATGACTACCACCTTATGATATACCCTTGGAGTGACATGAGCATTGAAAATAATGTGCATACAGTGGTAGCCATATATATTGCCAGCTATTTCCAGCTATTTCACAAAATTTCTAAAGTGTTTCTCTGCTGCCCCTACTAGAAATATGAAAAGCAGGAGATTTCTCTAGAAATATTACATACATTTCAGGAAATAGCTGGCAATGTCTATGGTTACTGCTGTAGCAATAGAGCTAAATTGGAACAGATAAGTTTATGCCATTGTCAATGGTATTGTGTCAGTGGGTAGTCTTCAGTGTGAATAGTCTTGTTCAAAGAATTTTGATTTGTTTACCCTTTATAACCTAGGTTTACAACTCAGTGAGGATTCATATAGTCACCTTGAGATAACGTATTATGAGGGATGTGGCGGGAGTAGTTCACACTTCATTGCTAAATATTTATTATATGCCATGCATTACTTTTAATAATAAGAATGGGGGAAAAAAACAGACAGCAGCCATCACCATTTAGCCAGCATGATAACAAATACTCCTACTATTCTTTGAGAGGAATGCCTGGTATGTGATAGCTGGGGGAGGGGTATCATTCTATTAAGTGCAGTAGCCTTTCAAAACCACTGTTCTGAGAAACAATCAAGTCTGGAGGAGGGACTTAGCATCCATAGTCTACATGCACTGTAAATTCTTTTCAATGAAAGGAGAGAGGAGGAGGAGAGTGCAGTTTAGTGAGATCTGCAAAATACCTCTGGAAACCATAGTACATACATAATATAGACAACACTATGAAAACAAAAATAATCTCTGTGGCATTTGCACAGTAAAATGTAATAAAACCATAGGCAAATTATGTGCTGTTGCCTCCACGCTTCTCCTCTCCCTTTCTGTTTTTTCTTTTTGTTTTTGCTGTGGCGCTTTTAGGACATTACTAGTTAATATCTGGGCTGGCAGTATAGCCTAGAAGTTAGAGGAACGAGTGATGAGCTTGGTACATCCAGCAGATCAAACCAGAGTTTTATTCTCACAACCTCCACTTGCATACTGTGTGACTCTGAGCAAGTCACTTAATCGCCCAGTGCTCCCAGGTCGCCTCTGAAAACAGGCACTTGTGCCTAGTGGGCCTTACCTGATTACCAAAAGATTAAAAAAAAAATGTGTAAATGAATTATGAAATGTATATACTGCACAGGCAACACATACCGCAAGACTAGGCTGTCAGTGCAACATACAAATTATTCCACATTACCCCCCCCAAAGAAAAAGCAATTGTGCATGTGAAGTATAAAACATAAGAAAATATGCTAACACCAGGGGATTTTGGCACATGCTATAGCATATTTTCTTGGAGAAAACTGTTCAATAAGCCACATAATGAATATTTATTAGCATGTAACTTATTAACATGTAAAACGAGTCTAGACAATGGAGATCTGAGTAATTGTTTTGAGCCAGACAAGCTGCAATTCCTCAGTATCACAAGCTTTTATTTACCTGTAGGTGTTTTTATTTTTCATTCAAAGCAGAGTTTCTGTTTATTCTGCATCCCTTTTAAGTGACCCCTGAGAAGTTCCAACATTTTTGCTGCTCATTTTGTTGTATTGATTTAATATTTTAGCTGTACAAGTAATCTAGGCATACAGTACATTATAAGAAATTTAAGCTGCTTATTTTGTTGTATTGATTTAATATTTTAGCTGTATAAGTAATCTAAGCACACATTACATTATAAGGAATAATACATAAATAAATAACCAAGCAAACATGTTTAATCTAGCAGAGAAATTGAACAGTTGATGCATTAAAATGCTAAAAAAGAGAGCTAGGGAAATATAAAGAAAGCTGTTGTCTTGATCCATCGAACGGGACTCTCATTTTTTTTTCACCCGCTGTGTACAGTATCTCCTTTACCTCTCACTTTGCATCCAAAATGAAGAATCAGAATGCAAATAAAATGTCATTGGGGAAATTTCACAAACAGCAAGGTGAAAATAATTTTAATGTACATACAGTGGTCAACAATAACAATGTGCACTTGATTTTATCAGCTAGTATGTGAGATGGTATTTAAAGTGTCAGCATACTGTATAATGTATCTGCATGACTATTTCATTGTTATCCAGGTGCTGTGAATATATAGTTTTTCTAGGCTGTTTTGCTTGACTGTGAACAGTAATTGAAAGATAAGGTGCATTATTTATTAATTATTTTGCTCAATTAATTTCCTGAGTTAACATTGGTGATACCAGTCAGCTAATTAATCACCGGTGTGGCCAACCCACCATTAATTTGCTATAGCAGTCCCACTAATACACTACTAGAGCTGTGGCCCATAAATTTAATATCAGCAGGTGATATGAGAGCGATTGTCAGACAGTTACAGTGAGAGTGGTTATTGATGGGCACAGGGAGAGTGATTATTGGGTGGCTGCTCTGAGAGGTTGCATGGAAGGTGCAATGAGAGTGATTAATTCTCAATTATTGAAACCCGACACTCCTGGCATTTCCATTTGTATTCCAGATTCGAAGTTAATACTGGAAGATGTCTGGGAATTTTCATTAGGCAAACCTCTAATTACCGTATGAATGTGCACTGGACCTAGGAGAGGCAGCAACGGTATAACCTCATCTTTGTGATTTTATTCCACCCACTGACCCTCATAGTACCTATCAGTTCTCCACTCTAGAATCGCCACCATGGGGATGTTACTAACATACTACTAACATACTATTTGCCAGCAGATTAGGCCTTACGGTCTATCGAGTCTGCTTGAACCTCAGATCCTTAGTTGGGTGCCGATGCCCTCCCCTCCCTTGTGCTCCAGAAACCCCTATCATCCATCCCCACCCCCCTGGGACAGGCCATCATCTGATACATCCACTTTCTGTGTCTGTCCCACCCTCTCTTGAAGCCCTCCACTGTGGATCTCTGAACCAACTCGCCAGGCAGTGCATTCCAAGGTTCCACCACCCTCTCAGTGAAAAACCTCCTCCTCTTTCCTCCTCACCCTTCCACCTTCCAACTTCAAACCATGCCCTCTGGTGATACCTCCCTGCTTTAGTCTAAAGATCCCCTCCATGTTTACCCTATTTATTCCCTTGAGGTACTTGAAGACCTCAATCATGTCCCCCTGTCTCTCCTCTCCTCCAATGAAAACAGGCAGAGCTCCTCAAGTCTGTCCTCATACGTCAAATCCCCTAGCCCTCGTGATCATCTTAGTTGCCCTCCTTGTACCCCTCCAGGAGCTGTATGTCCCTCTTCAAGTGTGATCTCCAGTACTGTACACAGTACTCAAGATGTGGTCTAACTAGTCCATTGTACAGTGGCAGAATCACTTCTTTGCTCCTAGAGGTGATCCCCTGTGATGCATCCCAACATCCTGTTTGCCTTGCTAGCCGCCTCTCCTGCAGTGCTCAAAGTTATTCATACATGCATCCACCATGACCCCTAGGTCATTTTCGCCTATTGAGGCCTCCAGCACCTCCCCTCCCAGGGTGTACCTGTGTTTAGGGTTTCCCCGACCAAGATGCAACACCTTGCACTTGGTGATATTGAAATTTAATTTCCATGTGTGAACCCAGCTTTCCAGGGTGTTCAGGTCCCCTTGCAGGGCCAACCTCCCCTCTTCTCCCTCAACTACTGCTCTCATCTTGGAGTCATCCACGAAGAGACTCATTTCACACCCTATACCCTCCCTGATGTCCGATATGTATGCATTAAACAGGATCAGACCCAGGACCAAGCCCTGCGGTACCCCACTACCAACCTCTCTAGGGTTCGAGAGCTCCCCACAGACCACTACTCTCTGGGTGAGTCCAGCTCACCAGTTTTCAATCCATATGACCATCAAAGGGCCTACTCCTAACTCCATCAGTTTCTCCACCAGACCATTGTGGGGGACAGAGTCAAACGCCTTGCTGAAGTCCAAGAATAATACATCCACAGGCTTCCCCCTGTCCAGTTCTGATGTTACCCATTCGTAGAACTCCACAAGATTGGTTTGACATGATCTACCTGGCACAAACCCATGTTGCCAACTATCCAGACTTCCCACCTCCTCCAACTAGTGTAAAGAAGTTTTCTTTAAGTCATAAATTCCATTTCCTTAAGTAGCTTCTAGTAATGTTTAAAGGACTCAGCTATTAAGACTCTGGTGGACCTTGACCATTTTAAATTAGGTTGATATGCAGACAGAAATTGAAAATACAGGAGTTGGATTGACGCTTGGCTTAGTTACTGACTTAGAACAGTTTCCTTTTGTTCACTGGTTATCTAATTACTTCACTGCAATAGTCTGCAAGGTACAATGACTTTTTTTTTTTTTTATTTATGCACATGCTGCATTTGTCAATGGGAACATCATTTGGAACTAGCTATGCAATTGTTTATGGAGGAAAACAAATTATAGGATAATGAGAATTTGTTTTGTTTTTAAAAACATGGAGAGTACCATTTCCAACAAGCCTCCTGTTTGCAAGCTAGCTTGTAGCTGTTCAAATGGATTACGTGATGGGAGCTGACTATATGAGTGACAACCTCTATTCAAAATGTTTCACATTAAACAAAAAAAAAAGGAAAATGGGAAATGTTTTTTCCATATGGAGACACAGTTACTTGCCCAGACAGAAAGGTGCAACATTCCTAATAACCTAGCTTCCCGGTAGCTAGAAGGAAAAGAATAGCTCTCTGTCCCTCCCTAGCTGCTGGAAACATAGAAACATAAAATCTGATGGTAGATAAGGACCACTTGGCCCACCTAGTCTGCCCATTTTCCTACCAAACAGATAAGCTGCAGAACCTAGTTAACCAACAGCTTACTTCCTCCTCACGCACCCCAACTAGGACTGCCATATGTATGTCCCATGCTCTTGAATTCCCCACTGTTCTTGACTCCACAACCTCCTCAGGGAGGCTGTTCCATGCATCCACAACCTCTGTGGGAAAAATACTTCTCACATTACCTCTGAGTCGTCCCCTCTATCTTCAAATTGTGCCCCTTGTTCTTGCACATCTCTTTTCTGAAAGATGCTACCCTCTTGGACTTTGTTGATTCCTTGAGGTATTTGAAAGTTTCTAGCATGCCCCCCCTTCTTTCCTCAAGGGTATACATACTAAGCTCCATTAGCCTTTCTTCATATGTCTTCTGGTGCAGACCCTGAACCATTTTGGTTGCCCTCCTCTGACAGCGCCCACTCTGTCTATGTCTTTGCAGAGATGGGGTATCCAGAACTGCACACAGTACTCCAGATGGGGTCTCACCAACTGTCTGTACAGAGGGATGACAACTTCCTGTTTTCCACTATTGATGCCTCTCCCTATGCATACCAGTATCCCCAAGCCTTCCTTACTGCCTTCTCACATTGCTTGCCCACCTTTAGGTCATCTGATATAATTACCCCCAGGTCCCTTTCCATTTTTACTGTTGTCAGTATCTCACCCCGCATTGTGTACTCTTGCCCTGGGTTTTTGTTTCCCAGGTGCATTACCTTGCACTTCTTTGCATTGAATCTCAGCTGCCATACATTTAACCATTCCTCCAACCTTGCCAAGTCCCTTTGCATCCTTTCCGCTCCATCTTGTGTATCAACCCTGCTGCAGATCTTTGTGTAGTCTGCAGAGTCATACTTTTCCTTCCAGTTCCTCTGCAATGTCACTTATAAAGACATTAAAAAGGACTGGTTCCAGTACTGAACCCTGTGGTACCCTGCTAGTAGCCCTCCTTTCTTCACTGTGGACTCCATTTACTACTACCCTTTGTGTCCTGTTGTCTACCCAATTGTTTATCCAGCCAACCACCTTGGGAGGTCTGACTCTGAGCAAGTAAGGAGACTACTGAGAAATATAGAAACTTCTTGTCTCAGAACAGGAAGAACAGGAGCTTAAAAGACACAGAGGCAGTAAGTAGGTAGAGAGAAAAATAACAAAAAATAAACAGAGGAAAGAGTAAGCATTCCAAACAACAGTTAAGGGGCCAGAAATAAGACATGATGGGAGTGGTGCAGGGTATGTGGAGCAGCAGTCTTCTGGGAGATGTTCTGGAGGATGCGGTGTTGTCCCATCTGCAGGCACCTCTCTGGGCTAAGGGAGGAGTTTGCCCATCAGGCTGAGTTGGCCAGGATTTTGGGGACCTCCTCTCCCATCCAGGGACCACCAGGGCCACTGCCATTGCCTCAGAGGTTGCCAAGAAAGAGAAGTGGTTGGACCACAATGGGCTCAGGGAGGGTGAGGGTGGTGGAACAGAGGCACATCCCTCCAGTTGTACCTCTCCACAACTATATGCTGTTCTGGAAAAGTGTGGTTCCTCTATGGAGGCAACTGCAGAGGAGGCCAGGAGGATGCTGGGAACCTCCACAAAGTAGACCCACAGGAGGGTGGCATGGGACCCCACAGGGGAAGGAAACAATTCCTGGTGGGGGACTCCATTGTTAGGAAGGTAGAACTGGGGAAGGAAGGGGAGAGGGAGATAAGGTGCCTGCCTGGTGCCATGGCTTAGAGGGACAGGGAGCAAATCCTCAGGATCACTGGAGCAGCTGAATGGGGGAGGGAGCTGGATGTCATTGTCCACCTAGGGACAAATGACCTGACTGAGAAAGGGATCAGAGCAGTGCAGGAAGAGTTTGTGGAGTTGGGGAGGGCTTTAGACAAGTAGCATGCATGGTAACCTTCTCAGAGGTGTTGCCTGTCTTTGGCATGGATAAGGCTAGGGTGCTCCACACCATGGGTTTCAATCAGTGGTTGAAAACTGGTGCAGAGCTCAGGGATTTGGCTTCACTGGGGACTGGGGGTCTACCTGGAGTGATGCAGGCCTATACTGGTGTGATGGTTTGCATCTGTCAAGCAGGGGAACCAGGATCCTAGGTGATAGGTTTAAATGCTTCATAGGCAAGCATTTAAACTAACCAAGGTGGGGAGGCATTGGAAAGGAGCAGGGAAATCCTAGCCTCCCCCCAAAAAAAATATGGGTAGTTAGTGAGGTAAACACCAGGACAGAGATGTCAATAGGGAGAAGGGCAGGAGTAAATGGAGAAAATGACAAAGACAATAAGGACAGGGATGGGGCAAAAAGGGGTAAGGCCATCAAGAAATGGAGGATAATGAGTACCAATGCCCATAGTCCGGGAAACAAGCCCACTGATCTTGTGGCCTTGATGGAAGAGGGCTGCCTGGAAGTGTAGCAGTCATATAAACATGGTACACAGAGAACCATGACTGGGATGTTAACATACCAGGGTACACAACCTCACAGGAGAGACAGGTAGGGTAGAAGAGGGGAAGAGTAGCTCTCATGTAAGGGAAGGATAAAAGCAATGGAACGAACGAGTAAACAGGGAGGAGAGGAGGCAGAGTGGCTCACCATAGAGACTGGAAATGGCACCACAATCCACACAGGGTTGTATACAGACCCCAATGTCAGGGAGAGGAAATGGACAAGGATATGATAGAAGGCATCCTTAGGATGGCAGAGAAAGTGGAGATACTGTTGATGGGGACCTGAATATGCCAGATGTTAATTGGAGCACTTTGATGCAGCCACATCCAAGAGCAGAGCCATTCTTTATGCCTCTACAGGTGGCATTCCTCAGACAGCTAGTTTTGGAACCCATTCATGAGGGAGCAATCTTAGACCTCATACTCTCAAATGGGGACAGCGAGAGGATGTCAGATCTAGAAGTGGGTAGCCATCTGGGAACAAGTGACCACCAAACAGTGTGGTTCATGATAACTCAGCTACAGAGTCAAGCCATGCAAAAGTGAGGGTACTGGACTTTAGGAGGGCTGACTTTGGCAAGATGGGAGAGTGTCTAAGAAAAGCACTAGCAAGCAGGCTAGAAGGAGGGTGAAGCAACAATGGAGAAACATCAAAACTGCCATCACAGAGGCAACCTGCCTTTCTGTGAAGCAAATATACCAATAAAATGAAAAAAAGCCACTATGGTTCTCAAAAGAGGTGACAGGAAAGGCTAGGGAGAAAATATAGCATTTAGGAAGTATAAGGAAACACAGAAGGAGCAGGACAGAGAACTGTACTAGTTAAGGCAGAATGAAGCAGGGAGAAAAGTCAGAATAGCAAAGGCCCAGACTGAGGAAAAGATAGCCAACTCGGTTAATAAGGGAGATAAAACCTTTTATAGGTACATCAGGGAACATCGAAAGACAAAGGGAGGGATAGTGAGGATGAAAACTTGGTAGGTAGAAGGTAGAAGACTTGGTTTGCTGGCCAAGGCACCTAGCTTCACCTGAGCTCTTTCCATCTAAGACTGCTTGAAAGCAGAGTAGAGAAACTTACCAGAGCAAGGGAAAAGGATTAAGACTTCTTTTGGCTAAGCAGATTTACTGTGTGATGTTGTTTTTATTTTTTACTCACAGGGATTGCTACTGTTTGTTGCTAACATTTCATTGTTTTATTTTTCTCTGTAGCAAAGTGTTTCTTACAGCGTATATCTTCTCTGAAATTATTACAGGTGGTGCATTACAGGTTTTACAGTTTTATCTAACATTAGGATAAACTTTCAGGGTTACTGCATTTGTTGTTGACTGATTGTTTCTGCTCTTACCTCCTTGTTCTTTCATCCGTGGTTCTTCTTTTTCGGCAGTGGAAGGGCCCAGCCACCCACCCCCATCCCCAACCACCCCACACTACACTCCTTTTATAGAGTACTACTGTTGTGACATTTCCTGTGGCAGAGCAGGAAGGGGTGGATCAGTGGGGCCTCCACAAGGTGAGCTCATTTACAGGGGCACTAGTAATTTAACTTGTTATAACAAATTAAACAAAACGTAATCAAACCATTACTTGCATTTTTTTTCCTTTTTTCCTTCTAATTACTCTGACTAGGTTATAAACCCAGCAACTTATCTGGAATGGATATCATTAACTGCAGGTACTGTGGAACAATTTTCAGAAGTACAGTCTTACAGGATTTAGGACACTGTCACATGCTGGGGCCTTTGAGAATCATAGGGCTCAGCTCCGGGCAGCATGGGCAGAGATTGCACACCTCAAATTTCATATTAAAGAGGAAATATATTATAAGAACCACCCGCCATTTCCCAGCATCCAACAGAAAAACTTTGACCGCAGAGGGTAGTTTGTCCAGGAGGTTGGCAGGTGGTTAGAGAGGGCAAATCGGATGCCCCATCACTCTCTGCTCTCAACATATTACACCTCAAACCATATAAACACTACAAACAGGTATCTGCCTCTATCTCTGAAAGCAAACAAAGAGGCAGAAGACACTGCAGAGCAGGCACTCAGCACATGAGCTAGCACAACAAAACTCACCCAAATCAGGAACCAAACAAAAAAAAAAAGGAAATCCAAAACCTTCTGATCATAGGAGACTCCATGATTCGGGGAGTTGATACCCATCTCCAGCAAGGGTAATGGCAGATGTCTCCCAGGTACATCAGCATGGAGACACTGACCGACCATAAAATTGTTCACAAAGCAGGAGAAACATTGATGTCCTTGTAACACATAGGGACTAATGATTCCGCCAGCCGGGTCAGCTGGAGACCAAGGAGCACCTGACCAGGCTGGGTGACAAACTATCATCTATTTCATCCGGCATCTCCTTTTCTGAGATCCTGCCAGTCTGGGAGAGGGGAACAGATGGACGGAAGATCAGAGAAGGGGAGATAGGGGAGCTAAAAACGTGGCTCAAGGGCTGGTGCCAGGAAAAAGGACACATATTTGTAGGGAACTGGCAACAGTTCTGGGAGCGAAAGTTCTTTAAATTTGATGGACTGCATCTGACTAAGGAGGGAGTCAGTGCATTGGGGCAGAAGTTTGACATCTTTGCAGAATATTTAAACTAGCAAATGGGGAAAGGGGTGCAGCACCCCATACGTCGAATGGGAAGAACACCCCTCCTCCCTCAGCTAGTGGTCAAACAGAGGATTCAGCATGTTTGCAGTTCATTTGCATCACCAGGTAAGAAAAAGGTTTGTCTCCCATACGATGCACAGGGGTAATACCAAACCTCACCCAACAACTAACACACACCAAATCTGGCCAATGGAAAATCATGTACAAAATGCTCACAGCCTGGAAAATAAGATCCCAGACCTGCAGGCAATAATGTCAGAAGCTAAACTGGACATAGTAGCAATTAGTGAGATGTGGTTTACCAGTAACCACACTGGGAGACTTAGAACCTGGCTATGTATTGTTCAGAAGAGACCGAGGTGCAAACAGGGGGGAGGAGTGGCCCTGTATGTCAATGAAAATATCAAAGCTACAGAAATTCAGAATACACGTAAGGAGCCAGAAGAACTGTGGGTCACCCTGGAAACAGGAAATGGAACAGCCATAAGAACTGGGGTTGTCTACAGGCCCCCAGACCAGGGGGAGGACATAGATACATTACTTTTAGAAGATATACAAAACATGACAGCTAAAGGGGAGGTTCTGATAATGGGAGACTTCAACATGCCGGATACAGATTGGTCAATACCAGCAGCAACATCTGCCAGAACTAGACACATAGTGGATTCCCTGCAGGAGGGCCTCAAACAGCTGGTACAGCAACCCACAAGAGACAGGCTATCCTAGATCTAGTACTGACTAACAGGGAAGGGATCACAGATCTCCAGGTAGAAGGTCACCTGGGGGCCAGTGACCATCACATGGTATGGTTCAATTTGGCTACTACATCTAAATCATCCCATTCCAAGGCAAAAATATGGGACTTCAGAGGAGCTGACTTTGATAAGATGGCCAACAGAGTTAAGCTAGCCCTGGCAAAAAGAAACACAGGTGAGGGGGTACAGGCAAAGTGGGCAAGCATTAAGGATGCAATACTTGAAGCAACATCCCATTGTGTTAGACAGAAAAGGAAGTGCAAAAGAAGAAGGAAACTGCTTTGGTTCTCAAATACAGTAGCAGAAAAGGTCAGAGCCAAAAGGCTGGCCTTCAGGAAATATAAGGGAACACAGGGATGAAGATAGGGAGGCATACCAAACTGCCTAAGGGAAGCAGGGAAGGCAGTAAGGCAGGCAAAATCCCAAACTGAGGAAGCACTAGCACGAACAGTAAAAGAAGGTGACAAGACTTTCTATAAATACATTAGTGAAAGGAGAAAGTCCAGAGGGGGTATTGCTAAGCTTAATTGAGAAAAGGGAGCATGTGAGTAGGAGGACCCTGTAAAGGCATCTATCCTCAATAGATTCTTTAGCTCAGTATTTACTGAAGAGAAGGTAGGGCAGGGCCCACAGCTCAGCATCATGGACACAGGGGGGAGGGAGGTGAGCACTACTCCCTTCACAAAAGAAAGTGTCCTACAAGAGCTACAAGCCCAGGTGGATAAGGCAATGAAACCTGATGGCATACATCCCAGGGTACTTAAGGAGCTAAAGGTGGAACTAGCAGAGCCATTAGCAGAACTGTTTAGTGAGTCTCTGAGCACAGGAGAGGTCCCAGAAGACTGGAGAAGGGCTCATGTGATCCCGCTCCACAAGAGTGGTGGCAGAGAGGAGGCGGGGAACTACAGACCAGTCAGTCTTACCTCAGTAGTGGGCAAGATTATGGAGGCACTCCTTAAGGAAAGGATAGTGCAACACCTGGAATCCATAGTGGCACAGGATCCAAGACAGCATGGGTTTACAAAAGGAAGGTCATGTCAAACTAATCTCATAGATTTCTTTGACTGGGTAACCAGAGTGGTGGACCAAGGAACAGTTGATGTTGCCTACCTTGACTTCAGCAAAGCTTTTGACACTGTTCCACATAGAAGATTGATAAATAAGCTGGGTAGGCTCGGGTGGTCAGAAGTTGGTCAACTGGGTGCAAACTGGTTGACGGGCAGAAAACAGAGAGCGGTGGTAAATGGTATACAGTCAGAAGAGATGCAAGTCACAAGTGGGTACCTCAGGGATCAGTCCTGGGGCCAGTCCTCTTCAACATCTTCCTTAGTGACCTTGCAGATGGACTAGAGGGTAAGGCTTGTCTGTTTGCAGATGACACCAAGATCTGCAACAGAGTAGATGATCCAGATGGGGTGGGCAGAATGAGAAGAGATCTGGATAAACTAGCAAAATTGTCAGAAGAGTGACAACTGAGATTTAATGCAAAGAAGTGCAAAATCATGCACATAGGGAAGAGAAACCCTGAAGCCACCTATAGGCTGGGAGGGGATTTGCTAGCAGTCACAAAGGAAGAAAGAGACTTGGGCATCATCATCACTGATGACCTGAAATCATTCAAGCAGACCTCTAAAGCAGTAGGTAAGGCTAGGGGTGTTAAGGTGTATTAGTAAGGGTATCACAGTCGTAAGAGGAGGTAATAATCCCTCTTTACAAGACACTGGTTAGGCCCCATCTGGAGTACTGTGCAGTATTAGGTCACACCTTCACAAGGACATTAACCAAATTGAGGCAGTCCAGAGAAGGGCAACCAAAATGGTGCAGGGACTGCATCAGAAGACATATGAGGACAGAGAGACAGAGCTCAAAATGTATACCCTTGAGCAAAGGAGGGAGAGGTGTTATGATCGAGGCATTCAAACACCTTAAGGGCATTAACAAGGTGAAAGAGTCTAACATGTTTAAATAAAAGAAAATTAGCAGGACAAGAGGACACAGCATGAGATTAGAGGGGGCCGATTAAGGGGAATGTGAGGAAATTCTTTTTCACAGAAAGGGTGGTGGATGCATGGAATGGCTTACCACAAGAAGTGATGGCTATGAATACAGTGCAGGGCTTCAAACAGGCGTGGGATAGGCATAAGGGCGCAATACAAATGACTATGAATAGATGGTCCACTGACAGAGCAAAGGCACATTTATAAGGTAGAAAAAGAAAAGGGCAGACTGGATGGGTCTTGCGGTCCTTATCTGCCATCAACTTCTGTGTTTCTATGTTCCTATGAAAAGAAAGGATGGTGGGTGGGCAGACAGGGATAGTGAAAAAGCAGGGATACTGAATGAATACTTCTGCTCAGTATTCACAAAGCAGGAGGAGTGGGTGGTGCCTAATCCAATGAACAGAAGCACTCTGTATGGGGGGGTTGCTCCCAGTCCTTTCACAGAAGAAAGGGTTCTGAAACAACACAGAAAACTGAAGGTTGACAAAGCAATGGGGCCTGACAGAATTCACCCCAGAATTCTAAAAGAATTAAAGGGAGAACTAGTGACACCACTGACTACCCTTTTTAACAAATCATGGGAGGATGGTGTGGTACCTGAGGAGTGGAAGAAGGCTGATGTGATTCCCCTTCACAAAAGTGGGAGCAAGACAGAGGCAGGAAACTACTGACCTATCAGTTTGACCTCTGTTGTAGGCAAAATGATGGAATCACTTCTGAAGGAAAGAATACTTGAGTACCTAGAGGAAAGTGGGGCGCAGGACCCAAGGCAGCATGGGTTCACAGTGGGAAGGTCAAGTCAGACGAATCTAATTGATTTCTTTGACTAGGTGACCAAAGTAGAAGACATGGGAGGGGCTGTGGACATGGCCTACCTAGACTTTAGCAAGGCATTTGACACAGTCCCACACAAAAGATTAATAATCAAATTAACCAGCCTGGGAGTGGGTCCCAGAGTGGTAACCTGGGTAAAACATTGGCTAGACAACAGGACACAGAAGGTAATTGTAATTGGAGTCCACTCTGAAGAAAGAGGGGTTGCTATTGGGGTACTGCAGGGTTCAGTTCTGGGTCCAGTCCTTTTTAATGTCTTTATAAGTAACATTGCAGAGGGACTGGAAGGACAAGTATGCCTTTTTGCAGATGATACAAAGATCTGCAACAGAGGTGATACACAAGGAGGTGTGGAAAGGATGAGAAGGGACTTGGCAAGGTTGGAGGACTGTTCAGAAGTATGGCAGCTTGGATTCAATGCAAAGAAGTGCAAAATAATGCACTTGGGAAACAAAAACCCGGGGGAAGATTACACAGTGGGGGGGGGGTAGTAACAACAACAAAAATGGAAAGGGACCTGGGGGTAATCATATCAGATGACCTTAAGGTTAACAAGCAATGTGAGAGACAGTAGGGAGGGCTGGGGGATACTGGGATGTATAGGGAATGGCATCACCAGCAGAAAACAGGAAGTTGTTATCCCTCTGCACAGACAGTTGGTGAGACCACATCTGGAGTACTGTGTCCAGTTCTGGAGACCCCATCTCTGCAAGAACATAGACAGGATGGAGGCAGTCCAGAGGAGAACAACTAAAATGGCGCAAGGTCTGCAAGAGAAGCCATACGAGGAGAGACTTAAGAAGCTTAATGTGTATAACCTTGAGGAAAGGAGGGGGGGGGACATGATAGAAACTTTTAAGTACCTCAGTGGAATCAACAAAGTCCAAGATGGTAGCATCTTTCAGAAAAATGATGTGCAAGAACAGGGGGACACAATTTGAAGATAGAGAGGAGAAGGCTCAGGGGCAATGTGAGGAAGTATTTTTTCACATAGAGGGTAATGGATGCATGGAACAACCTTTCTGAGGAGGCTGTGGGGTCTAAAACTGTGGGAGACTTCAAGAATGCATGGGACAGATATAAGGCAATTCTTGTGGGGAGTAGAAAGATATAGGCTGTTGGTTAACTAGGATCTGCAGCTTATCCTGTAGGTAGGGAAATGGGCAGACTAGGTGAGCCAAGCGGTCCTTATCTGCCATCAAAGTCAATGTTTCTATGTTTATATACCTGGTTGTTAGTGGGAAAGCTGTCTGCATTTATGCAGTGCTGGATGTAAGTGGTAATAATACATGACAAACTTCTAGCCAGAGATGCAAAACAGGAGAAGAACTTCAGGAACAAGTCAAAGTGGGATTTGAATTACATCTAAGTGCACATAAGGAAGTGTGGGCACACTTAGATCAAGAAAATAAGAAATGGCCCACAGGCCCTAAGCATTTACAGAGAAATCAAATGTTCTCTGCTGGAACATAAACACTTCAATCTTCCAAGCTCAGGTAACAGCTGAACCAGGTTATCCAGTGCTTTGCCTTTCGTTCAGATGCCAGTATCCAGAGGTGACTGTGCAGTCTGAATTTGGTATTGGGAAACAAAAGACTGACAGCAGCATGGAAATGCTTAGATTGCTGCTACAGCTTATTATTAGTTCTCAGGCCTGTGAAAACAGTAAACCAGGGGTCAATTTTAACATTGTTTTACTAGCCCAAACACTAGTGCAGATTGGCCAGGGCTAGTGCAGCTAACTCTCCACTTGTCTGACTTGATTAGTGCACGATTTCATGACTGTTCATGAAGTTAAAAAAGTCTCTATTTGAGCAGGCTTCAGTCTCAATGTTCCAGATGGCCTGGTGTGATTAACAGCTCATTAAGAGCTGCAATTATCTGGCAGTTCAAGAGGGAGATCCCACAAAAGACTTAGTGTGAGTCGTTATCACTCCACTGTTAGGACTTTCAGCTATTGTCCAGGGTAAGATGAAGGGTAGAGTGCAGTTAAGTAACTATCTTCCAGTTTTCTGAATGTGTCTCTGCCTAACAATTTGTCCATATTATTCAGACCAGTGCCCCTCATTTCCCTGCATTTTGAGTATCTGTATCCAGCATTTCAGTGACAAAATGTGAGGAAGTATACTAGGACGGCCCTGCACATCCCTCTCAACTGTCTCTGATTTTCAGGGATGTCCCTGACTTTGCTTCAGACTTTTCTCTGACGTTTGCGATTTTCTGATTGAACTGTGAAGATTGTAAGCATAAAGTCAAACTTTAAAGTTGCAGACTTATTCTTCTTCAGAGAATTCATCTTATACTAGTCCCCTCATTCTATCAGCTTTTTGAGCACATATTGCCAATTTTTAAGATGTGTCCCTGATTTGCTGTCTTTTTCCCTTATTTTGTAAGCCCTGTCCCTGATTTATGAGGCAACAGGTTGAGAAGTATGGTCCTGCAGGTGATGGGTTTTATCCCCACCTCACCATACCTTCCCTCTCCCCTACAGATCCATAGCTGCCATAACTGGCAAGTGTAGTGGGTCCCCAGCTCTTCTAAATGGACCATGCCAGCCATCATAATCCATACAATCCCACCCTTATCCCACCCAGCATATCCTTTCATTCTAAAAACAAACCTTTGGATCATGTATGCTACAAAAATAAACCTTAATAAAATACATACTTTTAAGGCTTAAAATAGGCATTTCTGGTGTACATTTTTTTCAGTCTTTGGTAACCGGATAAGGCCCACATGTCTGCTTTCAAGAGCAACCTGGAAGGTTAAGGGAGTTGCTCAGAGTCATACAGTATGAAAGTGAAGGCTGTGAGAATCAAATTTAGGTCTGGTCTGCTGGGTATACCAAACTCACTCACAGCTTGTTACTCTAACCTCTAGGTTTTACTGCCAGCTATAGATAATCCTGTATAGAGATAGTGTAGCATTATGCCTGTGTACTGTTTTGCCTGGGCTGATGAAAGGACAACGTTAAATAAACATATATTATTATTGGGGCAGAGCATATTAAAATCAATGCTTTTAAAAATAAAAATGTCATAGTTTTCTGTTTCCCAAGCTCTTTGGGTTTGTGTAGTCCCCACCCCAAAGAAATGTTGTGTGCTCCTGGCTCACTTGAGACTGTACAAAAAACTTCCAGAAGTAAAGTTTTCCACTTTTCTATAGGGTGGGGTCTGAGTGTGTCTTTCTCAGCCTGACTCTGTTCATTGCCCTGTGAGTGATGGTGACAGTGCTGTGAGGTGCATGATGTCAGATATTCCTATGGTAAAAATGTTACTCCCCATCTGTGTTGCTTCTTGGCCCCACATATTTCTTTCCCCTTCAAGTGTGTGACTGACTCACCTCCCCCAAACTTGATTTTTCACAGGGTGTTACTTTGTCTGATGTAACAGGAAGGCACATTTCAAGTGCTAATAATAGGCCTCCCAACTGACTGACCTCTTGTCTTAACCCCCCGCATATTGTTGTTCACTGCACCCTGCTGGCCTGATAGACCAGGAAGATTCTACCTGCCTTTTACAGCATTTTCAGACTTGCTCTCTCTAGTGTAATGGTTAAGTTAGAGGATGCAGGGTCAGTGCTTTAACAGATTAAAAGGACAAGGTGTAGAACAGACATGCATATGCATTAATGCAGTGAGAAATAATCACAGTCTGGTCGCTAACAATCATAAAGAGGAAGTACTGTATACAGCAGTGGTTTTACTGTTTTTACTAAATTCATAAAGTGTATGTACAAATGAATGACTAAGTTGTTTGGTGGGTTGGAGTGTAGTGTGTGTGTCATAGACATCTAGCACTTGACAGGTCTGCAATAAATGCATTTTTCTTAACACGCCGAAACCCAACAGTGTCTACTCTTACTAATTTTGATACATACACTTCTGAAGTTAATAACAGACAAGTAAAACCACTCTTGTCAATGATCTCACATATAGTGACCAGGCTGTAATGTATTCTTACTGTATTAATACCTAGAAGACACGTATGTTTTCTAAGTACACTGACTTGTGACAATCAGGCACTGACCCTGCATTGACATCTGCATAATATCACATCACAAACTACATACATCCTGCCTTTACCAGCGAGTTCCAGATGACAAGACAACTCTCTCACAATTCTTTCTCCCCACTCCAACCCCAGGTCCCCTTGGGACACTGCTCAGGCCACTCAGCAAGCCTAGCTGTCAGGGTACTGTACACATTACATAAAATTTCAAAGTCATGATCTGGTCCCCTCCATAGCCCTCTCATACTGAAGAACTCATCAAACACAGGACATATGAGATAGAAACTATCGTATTTACTGGGACAGAGTTTATTTCTTAGTTAGCATCTTGGAATGTTATGAATCTGTGTGAACCTTATAGCACATTATCTGTGTGGGCAGCACCTGGTCCATGAAGAATGGCTGAGACAGCAATTTTGAGGAGCAAAATGAGGGACGTCCAAAATAATCAGGGATCATTGGGAAGGATGGCACTTACCCTGGGTAAATCCCCTTTTGTAAGCATGATTAGAAAGCAGGCCCCACCACTGAAATGAGACCAATCAGTGAGCAAGTGCATCTGTCAGAGTACCATGAGCAGACTGACAAATAAATATCCTGATGTATGACTGGTGTCCAGTCTGGTCCTTTAATTTTCCGCCAACGACTCCATTTAAATCTCTCAGTCTGTCTCAAGCCCAACTCAGAGCACCATCTACATGACCCTGAAAATTAGGAATTTAGTATTCTTGAGAGATCATCAGCCTGCAGCTTAGATTTTTATTTAGCCCTTGCAGTCATGTAGTGTCTCAAAATCTCTGTTCATTTAGTAAAACTATATTTTTTTTGAGTTTAACTGAGCAAGCCAGCAGCTTAGTAAGTCCAGATTCTTGCTGAAACACAGAAATACAATTTTAGTTTTTCTCTGTGTTTCTCAAAATAATTATTTTCTCAGCCAAAAGCTCTCTCCAGATTTATTAATTTATTTGTAAGTTTTAAATCTTGTCAAGTGTCCCACACATACAGAAAATGATCTTTTGACTGTCAGAAAGGGAACAGAGCAGGGACTTTGTTTTTCTGTCTCACTCAACATAATTTCTCAGCCAATAGCTCTCTCCATTTATTAATTTAAGTCTCTTCAATCTGCCTGTCTCACATATACAGGAGGAAATGTTATGATCTCTTGACTGTCAGAAAAATTAAAAAAACAGAGCAGGGACTTTATTCTTCTCAGCCACCAGCTAACTCTCTCTCCATTTATTAATTTAAGTCTCTTCTATCTGACCAGTATATACAGAAAATATGTTATGATCTTGACTGTCAGAAAAAAGAACAGAGGAGCAGGGACTTACTGTGCACCATGCTTTCTCTGGGTTCCCTTTCACAGGCTGTACACAGGGCCAGCCAGACAACCACTGCCTCTGGAAGCTGGTCAAAGAATGCTTCCTCTTTGGCTGCTTTTTCTTGGCTGTTGTGACACCCAGAAGAGACACCACCCCAGGCTGGTCCCCATCCTCTAAGTCACTTTGACTATTCCTACCATTGGACTGCATTGCTGACCTGGTTGTTTAATTAAAACTTGGGCTTTCATTCAGACTTGGAGTTTGAGATAAATTTCTCGCACGGAGTGACACCTCGGTCTTCCCGGGCTGACTCGTGCTGTCACTGTCAGCTGCTTGCCCTGTCAAATTTGCCACTCAAAATGCAGATGATCGCAGAGTCAGTCTGCAGCTGTGCAGTGTTCTTGCTAGAGTCTAGAGCCTCTCAGAATGAGCACAGTGGGGCTGTGCACTACATTCTGCACAAGAACAGACTTGGAAGGGGTCAAAGTGGGTTTGGATGAGGGGCTTGCAGATGAGTTGGTTTTAGAGTCCTAAATTGGGTCAGACCAACAAAATTTGGGTCACACGGGGGCTGTTCACTGGTGGTAGTTGATTATGCCACAAGGTACCCAGAGGCAGTGGCTCTATTGTCCTCTGAGGGGGAATCTGTGGCTGAAGCACTGTTGGGAATATTTAGCTGGGTGGGCTTTCCCCAGGAGCTACTGACAGATCAGGGTGCCAGTTTTATGTCAGGGTTAATGAGTAGTTTGTGGGAGAAGTGTGGAGTAAGGCAGCTCAAAACTTCCCTATACCACCCCCAAACTAATCGTCTGGTGGAGCAATTTAATTAAACCCTTAAGACCCTGCTAAGGACTTTTGCTCACCAGCATGAGAGGATTGGGACAAATATTTGCCTCATCTCCTATCTGCATACAGGGAAGTCCCACAGGAGTCCACAGGGTTCTCACCTTTTGAGCTCCTGTTTGGCCATAGGGTGAGGGGGGCCCTAGATTTGATTCAGGATGAATGGGAGGAAGACTGTGCCTCCCAATGGAAGTCTGTTGTGGAGTATGTCCTGAACTTCAGGACCTGCCTTAAGAAGCTCATGGGGCTTGCTCAGGAACACTTGGCCACTGCACAACAGTGGCAGAAAGGCTGGTATGACTGTGGGGCCCAAGCCAGAGAATATGAGGTGGGACAAAGAGTAATGGCACTCATCCCTGTCTGACAGAATAAACTACAGGTAGCAAGGAGGGGCTATTCTCCTTTGTCCAAAAGAATGGTGATGTCAATTACATGCTTGAGCTACTGGGCAGGAGATGAAAGCAAAAGATGTATCATGTTAGCATGCTGAAGCCCTACTATATCAGGGAGGAACTGGTCCTTGTTGTGTGCAGCACCCCAGTAGACGAAAATGAAATGGATCCACTAGTGGACCTGCTCAGGAGGCCCAGGTTGCATCCTCCTTGGACAACCTTGCCCTTTCTGAACAACTGACACCAGCCCAGGTGCAGGAAATTCAGGTGTGCTAAGAGAATTTGAGGACATGTTTACAGGAAACAGGGGTACACATGATGACAGAGCACCATGTGGCTACTGGGACCCAGGT
The DNA here is from genome assembly GCA_016271365.2 of Neoceratodus forsteri. Lineage (NCBI taxonomy): Eukaryota > Metazoa > Chordata > Ceratodontiformes > Ceratodontidae > Neoceratodus > Neoceratodus forsteri. The sequence goes on along the minus strand of CM028138.1, from coordinate 728,351,878 downwards.
GCCCAAAACAGTCTCCCTACAGGCACTTGAGCAGGTTAAGCAGACCATGAAAGAGGAGCTCAAGGAGATGTTGGAACTTGGAGTAATCCAGAAATCTAGTTGCCCCTGGGCCTCACTCATGGTATTGATCCCCAAGAAGGACAGTATCACATGATTCTGCATTGACTACTGGAGGTTTGATAGCTGCATGGAGTCTGACACCTATCCCATGCCCAGAACAGATGAGACCCTGGAGCAACTGGGGGGAGTCAAGTATCTGACCACAATAGACCTAACAAAGGGCTACTGGCAGGTATCTCTGACCCCTGCAGCCAGGGAAATATCAGCTTTCATCACTTCATTTGGCTTACATGAATTCAAGGCAATGTCATTTGGAATGAGGAATGCACCTGCAACCTTTCAACGGCTTGCGGATCACATTCTGTCTGGGGTAGGTAAGCTTGCATTGGTGTATATGGATGATATAGCCATATACAGCCAGACCTGGGTGGAGCACATCAAGAATGTACGGGATGTGTTCCGCAGGCTGAAGAATGCAGGTCTGACAGTCAAGGTGGAAAAGTGCCAGATAGGTATGGCAGAAGTGTCCTACCTTGGGCACTGGATAGGTAGCGAATGCATCCACCTGGAGTCTGCCAAAGTCAATGCCATCCTGGTCTGGCCCACTCCTACCACTAAGAAACAGGTAAGGGCATTTCTGGGGACAGCAGGGGACTACCAGAGATTTGTTCCTCACTATAGTGATCTGGCTAAGTCCCTGACAGACCTAACCAAGAAAGGAAAGCCAGATAAGGTGCAATGGACAGAGGGCTGCGAGGTCACTTTTCAGGAGCTAAAAAAGGCCTTAAGTGGCCCAACTGTATTCGCCAGCCCCAATTACAGTCTAAAGTTCATTGTCCATGTGGATGCCTCAGAGCATGGGCTGGGCATCATGGTAAGCCAGGTTACTCAGCAGGGGGAGGAGCACCAAGTCATGTATCTCAGCCAGAGGCTTCTGCCTAGAGAGGAGGCCTATGCCACAATCAAGAAGGAGTGATTAGGAATAGTGTGGGCACTTCAGAAGCTGCAGCATTATTTATATAGGACAAGATTTACTGTGGTCACAGATCATAATCCCTGATCTTGCTTCATAGGTCAAGCGAACAAAATGGAAAACTACTACATTGGAGTTCGATATTGCAGGTATACAACATGACCATCCAGCGTCGTAGTGGTAAACAAAATTCCAATGCAGATGGGCTATCTAGGCAGGTCTAATGGCATAGCTGGATACTTTGAGCACTTCCCAGGAGCTGCATGAATTGCTGGGTCATGGGGTGGCCAAAGGAAGCAGCTTCATCACCTGGAGGGGAGATGTGACAGAAATGGGATGGAAGGAGTTAATGGCATGGATTTTCTGGCTGGTATTTTTTTAGCAGGCTGAAAAATAACCCACACACACAGGCTGGGATTCCACTTTCGACCAGCATCTAGATAAGAGTTGAGTAATAAATCCAAAGACACAGGAACAATGAAGGGGAGTGGACATGTACACATAGACTCACAGTTTAAATGGATTGGATCATTCAAATATAAACTTAAGGTTAAGAATGAATATAATTAGACACTGATAGGTGTTCAGTCTGATTGGGGCAATTAAATGCACACATGGTAGAGGGTAGGAATCACCTATTCTCAAGAGAGAATATAAGATGCTGAAAGACAGTGAGTAGGGGGAGTTGCTCTTGGAGTTGGGGAAGCTACATCAAAGGCTAAGCTAGGCCTACTCTTCTAGCTATGTCCGTAGGAGCTGGCAGATAACATTGGTTCCAGTTTCTCTTGATGGAGTGAGAAGGATAAGAATAATAATAGCATATATCAGTAATAGCTTTTTCTATTGTCATCTGTTATTTAAAGCATTTGTTTACTTTTCCTGTAACAGTGTTATTCTCTTGTGTTAAACATATATATCCTGTAATGCTACTTTTGACCTTCTGGTAAGTAAAAAAATATTTATTCACTCAACAGTTGTGGCTGTGATTTCAAGTATTTCTAATGTAATTCATGGTTTCCAATGGCTGAGTCAGAACTCTGGTAACATCCGGCACCTGAGAGGCACACTACCAGGCTTTGATCTGTGCAATTGCATGTCTGACATCCCAGTTCAGAGAAAGAAAATGTTTAATGCCGTATTGGTCCTAGTAAGAACAAATCCAGAACAAATAGCTTGATGCCTTTAATTGGACCAACAAGGATGTAACAAAAAGAACAAAGAGCTTTAGCTTTTGGACCGAAAAGTCCTTTTTCGGAAGCCTAATGAGAGTTATTTGGAAAACCCCATATTATTACCACTTAGAACATGCAGAAAAAACAGAAATAATTCTCACTGGTTTAAAACAGGCCTTCAGAAATAATTACAGTGACATTGGAGAGCTTGAATATCTAAAGTGTGATTTCAGCTGAACCAAACTTAAAGGTCAAAGGCTGTCCAGAGATAACAGCAGGCAAAGAGTTCAACCCACATGTATTATACCATGTATCAGTCTAATGGATAAAAAAACAAACTTAAGCTTCTCTGCTCTCTAAATCACATGTCAAGTGAAGAAATCTCATGAAGACACATACTTGCCGAGTGAGGTAACAGTACACCAGTAAAATCCAGCTTCAACTCTGCCCAGAACTCGGTTTGTGAATAGAGCCTATGATAATAAAATGACCCTGGAGAAAACAACTGCATGCCAAAATCTAACCTATTACCAAGTAAAAAATAATAAAAAATAAGCCCCCAAATTACAACACAGAAATTATCTTTACACAGCATATAAAATGATGAAAGTGATGTTTACCCAAAGTGAGTAAGTGTATCACACTGATGAAAGTAAAACTGGCTGGTGATATTTTCCCAACATACTCTCAACAAGCTATTATGTTACAGAAACCTTAAGCCTTTGTTGTAACAAGATTTTATACATGATAATATCAGTTGTCAGTGTAAGTGGCAGATACAAAAAACATAGAAACATAGAATTTGATGGCAGATAAGGACCACATGGCCCACCTAGTCTGCCCATTTCCCTACCTAACGGATAAGTTGCAGATCCTAGTTATTCAATAGACTACTTCAACAGCCTAGTCAAGGAACCCCAAGAAACTGAGTCTGTGCAGCCTGATATGTACAGATTTAAATAAATTGTCAGTGTATAATCAAAATAATACATTGAAAAAGTCCAAGGAATGTAAACAAAAATTCTTAGGAATTATCACGCTCCGGGGGAAAGTAACTACTTAAAATGAAATATATGTACATGAATCCTAATACACCATCAATTGCACCTTTCACTACATTAGTTACCCAAAAAGGAAATGCACCTGTTATGAGCCCCCAAGTAAATGAGCCAAGTGTCCTAATAAGTACAGGGTGTAAAAACATTACAGTATATACTCAAAATGTGTTTGTCTCTGTCAGTAGTTTAGTTTTGTGGTTTTCTTGTGTTTCTACTTGGAGGAACTGGACCATTCTTGGACATAACATCTATGAATATTTTCTGGACTAAGAAACTACAAAACATCACCACCAGGTATAGGCATTCTCATCATAAATCAACTTTTTTGGAAGGCATCAAAAAGCAAAAGTGAGGTCAGTAAATATTTTATACAAGTTTCTGGGTTGTGGAGTGCTGCATTGAATCCACATTTCTGTCTGACTTTCTTAAAGGATGTGTGCTTGTCTTTGAGGTCTATTCACAATTGTTTTGGAGAACAAAGGAATATTCTAACAAAGGATTTTACATCCTGCATATGCCCTAGGTCAATGTTCATCACCTTCAGGAATTTAACAGTTTCTGGGTCTTTGATCTACAGTAACAATCAGTTTTCTGGTCCACAGTAGCTCACCACGAGTCACTCAGGATCACTCACTCTTGCTACAGTAAACATTTGCAGTCTCCTCTACCTCTCACACTAACCATTCAAGCTCTATAGCAGCAACCTGGCACCATGGCAAATCCTCCCTACCCTCACTTGTGGCACCCTCCTACAAAGGACTGGGTGCAAATGACAGCTCACGCTGCTGGAAAGTTGACAAATCAACACCTGCTTCTAGCCATTACCCTACACTGGGACGCTAAAAGACTACACTGTACTCAAACTAACAAGAAACAGAGGTGTTATATGGTATACTATGAGCTGTGGCAGATGTTCCTTAAACTCCTGCTCCTCCTCCTTCTGATGTTAGGAAGTGTCCATCCAAACCATGGCCCTGTTTCTACCAGGGTAACAAATCTAGCAAAAATGGAGGGGGGGGGGCTCACCATCGCCACCTTAAATATCTGTCATCTCCTTCCAAAACTGGCATCCCTTCAAGTCTTTGGCAGTCAACACAATCCCAACATACTAGTCATTGTTGAAACCTGGCTGACATCAAGCACTCTGGACCATGCCATCTCACTACAAGGCTACAATATTTTCAGACTGGACAGGACTAATAAAGGGGGGGGGTTGTGCTATTTACATTAAGGACAACCTCTCTAGCCACCCTGTCTGCTTTTCCACCACTAACTCCTCTGTGCAATTTCTCCCTGTCAAGCTACTACTTGGTGCCCAAAATAAAGTGCTTACTTGGCCGCTGTCTATATCCTCCTAAGATCCAGGGTCCGGCCTCCAGACTGTTCTTGAATTTGTAAGATCACAACCATCTGACACCAAGCTCCTTCTCCTTGGTTACTTTAATATAAATTGGCTCACATCAGACGATGGGTCTGTCAAGGATGCTATCCTAGCAGCTAACCTAACGCAGATGGTGAGATCCCCCACTAGAAAAAACTACAAAACTGGAACTTGCACTCTCATTGACTGGATCCTTGCTAGTCACCCATCCTGCATAAAAAAACACAGTTGTTCTCCCGGACTCGCTCCATGACCACTCCCCTGTGATCTGTACATGGACAAATAAGTTCCAAAAACCACCTCCAAAAACCATCTCAAGCAGAGTGCTACCCCATAGAAACCTTACTAAGCTCAAGACCTGTCTTTTACAGCAAGACTGGCCCCCAATACTCTAGATGTTGACGCAGCCTTAGATTATTTTATCACAACTTTCAACACTGCCTGTGACACCTCGCACCAGTAAAAGCGTAAAATCAAAGCTCTCTCAAATTCCTGGCTCACTGACCAAACTACAGCCCAACTCAAAGCTCGGGACCACCTCTGGGCTATAGCCAGAGCCACAGGCTCCTTGACGGATATCCAGAAGTATAAACAGGCATGAAACCAATGTACCAAACAAATCCTACTAATGAAGAGCTCCTATTTCAAAAATGTCCTCGCAAACTCCTGAGGTGATGGGAGATCATTCTGGGACAACATCAGAAATATCACGGGTAAGCAGTCCAAATCCTCTCCCACTATAATGACTGTTGATGGAACCACTACCCTAGACCCAATGGTCATGGAAAAGACCTTAAATAAAACTTTCACTGACCTCAGTGGGGTCCTCCTGCCGGACTTCTTCTCTGACATGGACTCGCCAAAACCAAAATCTTCTACCGCCTCACCTGACCAACTGCTTTTCCACTTCAAAATAGTTAAGGCACATGAAGTCTACAAATATATAAAAAAGGCTATCTCTAAATCCAGAGCAAGCAATGATACTATTGATCTTAAAATTCTGTCTCTTACCCTGGAAGAGGTGGTGCACCCACTCACCAAAGTTTTCAATCTCTCCCTCTGCCTTAGTCAATTTCCCAGCAAATGGAAGTCTGCTATAGTCACACCAGTGTTCAAAAGTGGTGACAAGTTCCTACCAGGAAACTATTGGCCTATATCTATACTTCCACCCCTCTCCAAGGCCCTCGAATGCATTGTGGCTGACCAACTCTCAGACTACCTGCATAAGTATAACATACTCTGCTTGCAGCAACATGGATTTAGGAAAGGACACAGTACATCGACCACCCTACTGGAATTCTCAGGGAGAAATTCACACTGCCTTGGACAAGGATATCAAACCAGAGCTGTGTTCATTGACTAACAAAGGCATTTGATACTGTTCACCATGAGCTTACTTATCATACAACAATACAGTCTTGGGCTCTCAGAAGGACCAGGTGCCTGGGTTAAAGTTACCTGTCCCAACGCTCTCAATCAGTAAAATCTCAGAAGTTCTCTCAGACTCAAAACCAGTCCTCTCAGGTGTTCCACAGGGTCAATCCTAGGCCCCTCCTTTTCAGCCTTTTCCTAAACTCTCTCCCCAAATCCTGCCCGGAACAAATAATCCTTTATGCTGACGATGCTGTGATTCTCTCCTCTCATAAGGACCCGAAACCCTTACTCCAGAGCCTGTAACTTGCTTTCTCCAATGTTGAAAAGTGGTTCCTAGATCACAAGCTGGTCCTAAATCACAAAAAAAAAATAAAAATCCATGCTTTTCACCAGTCCACAAAACAGAAAAAGACAAATTCCACTTACTATCAAAACATACCCAAGAAATACCCTTGAACAAGTGTCAACATTTAAATACCTTGGAATCACCTTTGATCAAGGTCTTACCTTTGCGACCGACATTGATAACACAGCGAAAACGGTCAACCAGCGCATTGATATCCTGTCCCGAAACCAGCAATTTCTTACCCAAGCTGCGCTGAGGATTGCTATCCAAAGCTCTGTCATCTCAATCATAGACTATGGTTTAATTATCTATGGCTCTGCCACTACCACCGCATTAAGGCACATCACAACCACCTAAACAAGGCCTGTGACTTAGCTCACTGGAGCACAAGCGTACTCATACATGTGAGCTCTACACTAGAAAGAGGATGGTTGCAACTCTCAAATCGCATAAGGTACCTCACATGCTTGATGGCAAAAAATCCATCTTGGGCCACACCTACCGTGTATCCAAGACCTACTTTGCCGAATACCAGCATCTATCCCACCAGAAGATCGAACACCAGCCTCTCCAGGTAACCAGATGCGGACCACACGGGCCAAAGATCTTTGCCTATCCTGCCGTCAGCTGATACAATGCCTGAGCTCACTCACTACATCCTCCACGTCAATAGGAGCTTTCAAATCTATGCTTTACTCTCACCTATCAGCCTCTCGCTCCTGTGACCACCTTGACTAATGATTCTTCCCTCATGGCTGTTTTTACTGTTTTTCATCCTCCTCCTCCTCTGTTCCTTTCTTGACAAAGGCATCTGAGTACCTCTAACTACTCTAAGTCTGCTCCCTTCCCCATGTCTCCTCCTATCCTTCCCACCTTGACCATTCCTCCAATGTTTGTTTTTTTTTCCTGTGATATACTGTATAATACTGGCTTATTGAAACCTTTATAATTTGCTGACCATTCTATGTAACATGTCTTGTTTGTTTGTACATTGATGACATGGAACCTTTGTAAAAGAGCCATTGGCTCAAAGGTAATAATTCCTAGAACAATAAACTAAACTAAACTAAACTAAACTAAACTAAATTAAATTACAGTACTAGCAGAAGGAAGTAAATATCTTCTATAATATGAGTACAGAGTCCTAGCCATTATGGCACCATAATGTCACGTACCTGAACATAAACTAAAACATCCACACACAGAAATAAAAATTGCAATTATTCTGCTTATTATTCCACCCTTACACATAGAACCCCAGCCCACTATGGAATGGCCAGTGGTGACTAAGTGCATGTTATAATTACAGGAATAGTTGGCAATGTTCAATCTCTGTTTTTTTTTTTCTAACTTGCTTTGACCTGTGCATAGACTCAGGCTCCCAAACCATATTGTCAAAGCACCTTAACCTAAGACAGTTACTGGCCATCACTGGTTAACATTTGATTCACTTTTAAAAATAATGCTGTCAGGACAACTGGGTGAAATGGGTTTGACCAGCAAATGGATCAAGTGCAAATTCGTTTTTCTGCAGTAATCAAATTTCAAAATCATGTTAAGTTCCACAATCTACATGTCCTCTGTTTAATATCATATTTTTTCATTTAATACAATCAGTCGAATGAAATTTTCACTCCTGCATAATGAATGCAGAGTTTTCATTTTCTTCAGTGTGTGTGTGGGGAGGGGTATATCTCCATTAGCTGTCACAGTGTTCCAAAATTGCTTTGTAGTACTTAATTGTACTCATCTCCTACCTAGATTTAGCCCTCTTATCAGGATGTGTACTGTGTCAAACACTACTCAGTCTCACTACACACCACTATTAGAGGTAAAAATCACCCTCATCACCCTGGCTCTGGGCATGTAAGAGAAAAAAAAGGTTCAGAACCAGAAATCGCAGCGCTTATGCCCACATATTTAACACCAGCAAACTCATCAAACAGTAGATGATTTTGAACCACACTGATATGGGAAAGTCTCAAGTTTTAATGTTCCATAGTCATGTTTGTGACTTTCCCAAATCAGTGTGGTTCAGATAATGTATGTTTTGATGACTTTACTGGTGTTATGCAGTTGGTGGCTTGTGTCTGCAGAATCATTCTCTTTAGGAAGTCTGGTCTACACATCATGTCATAGCTACTTGCATGCCTGACAAAAATATTTGTTTCATCGTTCTCACATTTCCAAGCAAACTAAACAAAAACATATAGTGCAGTTTTTCTGGTTTGCCTCTGTGATTCTAGGGAGAGATGCACCCAGCTTTCCAGCACTCCAACCTCATTTGTCCTTTGATTCAACCATTGTGTTGTGCTGGGTTCAGTGATGCTGTAGTCAGTTGGGTGATGGTTTGGTTATCCAATACCCCAGGGCATTAATCATCCTAGCCTGAGGTGTCCATGTGGTGTCCACAAACTCTCAGGATCTGTAGTCTGGACCAGCACTGTGGATGTGAATGCAGAGTTTGGGATGAACACCAAAATATAGTATCACTTCATTTTATTAATGTATGCTCCTGCACATCATCCAAATGGGACTGTCTGAGGTCCAGTTTCTTGTCATGCATTAGTGATGCAATCTGTAGGGCTCCAAATGTTTACATCTTTTGATATGCACTGATGGATGGCACAAGTAGAAGTGAAGCAGACATATGTATACTGCTTCTGAGAGATTTCAGTTTTAGCCACAGTAATGACACACAGAGGCTACACAGCTAACACCTCCCCTGCATGAGGGATGAAAACTATGACTGTTCATGTGCTTTTCACCTAAGCCCGCTTCCTAGTTTCTTCCATCACAGTCCTGTGACAAGCTTCCTTGGCAGGGATGAAAGGAAGATGATGGACATGTCTGGTTATTCTACCAGAACAACCAGACATCTCCCTCTGAATCAATATATCCAGGTGAAGCAGCCATTACTGTTTGCAGCTGCCTTGTGATGGAAACTAACTAGGAGATTTTTTGAGGGGGTAGACAGTACTTTGCTCCTGAAACTGGGCCTAAAATGCACGAAAATGCACCATTTCACACCTTACATTTTCAAAATTTCATGGGGGGCATGCCCCCAGACCCCCCTAGAGAGGTTTGGTTTGTATAGCCTAGTGTGCACCCCCTTCTGTCAATTCCTGGATCCACCACTGATTTTGGTAAAATATTAACTTTTTATCGTATTTACTCTCCTGATTAATGTGAGGAGGAGGGATTGCCAGTGCTTTAGGTTGCTGTTTATTTTAGTTATCAGAGAATTAAAATTTTGGGTAAATAGTTCTTTCATCTCTTGATCTTTTGTAATACCTGAATATTTGATTTTAGTAACTTTTTGGACTTGGCATAGCACAGGGGGGAGGGGTTGAAAGGGTTTGAATGCTGGAAATCTTTTTCGTTAACTAAAATGTCCCTAATCTTTTAAGTAGTGCCGGATCTTTAACATTCACCTGAAAAACACCAGAACAGGCAGTTCAGTTTAACATCTCATCTAAAAGATGGTACCTCATGCTGCATTACAGTGTCAGTACTGGGATTTAATCCAAGTTCCTGCTGTGGAGACAGAACCCACAGCCTTCTGATATTCTAGCCCCAGAGGCAAGTGTGACCTCTGCCAAGCACTGACATATAAGCCTGGCAGTTTGCAATATGAAGGTCCACAATGGAAGAGGCATAAGTCCTACTACCAGTCACATCCAATTATTTTTTTATTGCAGTTTATTGATTTTTTGCATGAAACACCAAACAATAAAATGCTGCTGAGTAACACATGATAATACAGTGGACATTCCTAGTATTCGGTACATAAAAAATAATTTGCTAAGCATATATCCCTATTACGGTATAAAATAACTTCACTTCATTATGAGGTACATAACCCACTTTCTTCACAATATTTCAGATTTAGGCAAACTGTGATTAACCTTAGCTGTCAGCAAGTACTGCCATAAACCCTCTGAGGGAATTTATCCAGGTAGCAAGTTTTTTGTAATAGCTTTCTTTCCCATTAACAGTCATATTATTAATAGTTTTCTCAAATGTGGTTAACAAATCTCCTCTGGGAGATCAAGAAATAAGAGTGTACTTGGAATCAGGTTAAAAGCAGGGAGAAATATTGTGATGTGCACATATATGGAACCCAAACAAGCATCAGAGAGAAAGAAATAAGTGGCTTAGCTGGAATTTGAATCCAGAAAGCCTGTAATACCATTCTGACTGCACATTAGAGAACGGTAAGGTGCCCTTGGAGTCTTAGATTTCTAGTTGCCTTGGTAGAGCAACTGGTAGAGCAAGCAGAGTGATATTTTGAGTGGCCTGTGTTCTAATTCCAGCTAAGGCACTTATTTCTTTCCCTTTTCTGTTTGTCTGGGTTCCATATACGTGCACACTGCATCCTTGTGAATGAAAATGTAATTAGCTGTGCAGCACCAGGTTGTGGATTAGAGAAAGAGTAAGGTGTTTCTGGGAGTGCCAGGTTTCCAGTTGCCTTGGTGATGCAGCTGGTAGCGCAACCAGAATGGTACTCTGTTCAGCCTGTATTTAAATCCCAGCTAAGGCACTTCTTTCTGTCACCTGTTTCTCTGAAATTTTTGCCAAAAACCTGCAGTGCAAGGCATGCCCAGAATTATGCACAGGTGGCATTTTGGGCTTTCTGCACTGACACTGACATGTGCCTCAAAACTGAAGAGCATATTTCACTTGTGAGGGGCTACCAAAAAACCTGATTTGCACTTTGAGGAAAAACCTCTTTTCTTCTCCCTTGCAGGGAAGGAGATTGCCAAAAAATGTGGTCAGGAGTTGCTGTTGGATTTTGGTTAGCCCTGCAGCAGAGAGCCCCATGAAGGGAGGGCATGCTTGACTTGTTTGGTGGGGGTGCAGAAGAATGTAATAAAGGACTTTGTTGAAAATTCTTTCCATATGTGTGAAGAAGTGGGATAGTGAGTGTAAGATGTGCAGAGGTCTCATTGTTTAATATATATATATATATATTAGAGGCAAAAAAACTCCATTTAATGCATCATTAGGGTTAAGCAGCGAGAAATTGATTGTTGGGATGAGCCCTTGGATCCTTCAGCCCACCTCCAACTGGCATCGGGTGCACATTGGGTGTGGTTCGCCCTAACTCTCATCCCATCACATGTGTAAAGAAGCTGAGGTACAGGAGAATGGGGTGAGAGTTTGGATCAAGACCCCAACACGCACCTGATGCTGGTTGGGGAGGTGGGCTGAGTGGTCCAAGGGGGGCTTTCAACCCTAACACCAAATTTCCTTGCTTTTGTCGCTGTGGAACAACCCTAACTGATGCACTAAACTGAGTTTTTTGCCTCTAATTTCCTTTCTTTTTGAGAAAGAGGACAAGAAATAGTGAATGTAATGCGGTGGCGGGAGCGTGGTGCCCTTTGGTCCCTGTGCTCCCACCACATGATGGCTTGTGAAATAGTAACAGGAACAGCAACGCAAATGGAAGCACCAACAGTGCCGCATATGGTAACGCAACATAAATGGTAAAGCAAATGTTAATAGAAACGCAACCACAAAGTGACGCCGGTTAACAGTGATGCAAACGGACATGCAAGTGCATACGAAAACATTAACTGAAGGAGATTGTTGGGTTGAAAGCTCGATCTTTCCAGCTCACCCCCAACTGGCATTGGGGTGCGCTAGTCATCAGCCCTAACTCTCACCCCATCACATGTGTAAAGAAGCTGAGGTATAGGAGAATAGGGTGAGAGTTAGAACTGAAGACCCCAACACACATCTCGATGCTGGTTGGGGGGGTGGGCTGAAGGGGTCCAAGGGGCGCTTTCAACCCTAACACTGAAATTTCCTTGCTTTTGCCACTGTGGAACAACCCTACCTGATGCATTAAACTGAGCTTTTTGCCTCTAATTTCCCTTCTTTTTGAGAATGAGGACGAGAAATAGTGAATGTAATGCGGTGATGGGAGCGTGGGGCCCTTTAGTCCCTGTGCTCCCACCACATGATGGCTTGTGAAATAGTAACAGGAACAGCAACGCAAATGGAAGCACCAACAGTGCCGCACATGGTAACGCAAACAGAAATGGTAAAGCAAACGTTAATAGAAATGCAACTGCAAAGTGACGCCGAAGTGAACAGTGACGCAAACTGACATGCAAGTGCATATGAAAACACAACTGATAAAGCGAACAGTGATGGCAGCAGTATTTTAAATGGTAATGTTAACTGTCACAGGAAAAAACATGAAAGGAAACAGAAAGGAAATGTGAACGTAAGTGCACACGTAACGCAAACCGTAACGCGACGGGCACAGTACCACAACTGTAAATGCAAACAGTAAAGTTAACATGAAGAATAATGGCAAAGGAAACAGAAACAGAAACGGAACAGAAGTGCATACAGAAACGCAAACCATAATACACATGGGCACAGTAGCGCAATTGTAAAAAGCAAAATGGTAATGTTAACTGCAACAAATAATGGCAAAGGAAACAGAAATGCAAGAGGAAATGCAAACACATATGGAAATGCAAACCGTAATGCGCACGGAAACAGTAACATAATTACAACGCAAATGGTAACAGTAACAGCAAGGAAGATGCAAAACAAAAAGAGAAACAGAAACGCAAAAGAAAGGGCTGCCAGCAACGCAAATGGCAATATGCATGGTGACAGAAACCAAAATGCAAATACAAACAGTAGTGGAAACATAAATGAAAACAGTAACACAAATGCAAGCACAAATGAGAACTCAAAGGGTAACGCACACGGTGGCGTACAGGGTAACGCAAACAGGTACGTAAACACAAATGGAAATAGTAACTGTAACAGTAACAGAAGTGCAAACCCTAGTTTTGCCGGACAGGTGCATAGAGAAACACAGCGTGCACAAAGAATGTATGCATTGTAATGGGAATCAAGCTTAAATGATAATTGGAAGTACTTAATTGGTAATATCTCAGCAACTACTTGTGACGTAGAAAAATGTAAATTTCACAAAATTATTATTTTCCTGGCTATGTTTTTATATTACATAGCCCACAGGGCTATGGAACTCGTGGCAAAAAATCTGTATCTCGTGACTGTTTTGAGATATAACCCCCAAACATGCGAGTATGCCACCATGTTAGTCTATGGGAAAAATGTCAACTTCGAGTATTGTAACTTTGGAGCCATGCAATATTTTATCACCAAACTACCAAAAGGCACATCTGTGAGATGTTGGCTGCATTCTCTTCAAATTTCAGGCCAAAAGACCAAACGGTTCTTTTGCAGCAAGGTGGCAAAGAACTCCTGTCATTTTGGCCATAGTGTTGCAAAGCAGTGTTGTGATTTGCGAAAGCTTTCACAAAAATTTACGAAAGTGTCACAGTTGCGACACTACTTTACGACACTACTTTTTCCAGAAATTTGAAAAACATATTTCTGGGCCGTTTATCCCCAAAATAAAGACATGGCTAGCATCCTTAGGGTCCGACTAGGTGAACACAAAAAGAATTGTGTCCATAGATGGTCCCAATTTTAAATGCCAAGCATTTTTTTGATCACCAACTGAAAATAAAATGGCTGCTTTGCGACACAACTAGGGCCATTTGTGACAGTAAAAAGTGCATTTGCGAAAGTGTTGAACTTTTTGGGAACTTTTCCCATTGACTTATAATGGGAACTTGTTTTTTGAATAACTTTTGAACCGTTTAATATTATTTCATGAAATCTTCAAAAGGTACATCAGGCACCCCAGCCGCATGTTCCCAGAAGTTTTCAGACTGCTCACGCAAACTGTGCAACCTGTAGGCACAAGCAAAGAATTCACCAAGTAGCGTAAACGCCCATGCAGATCATGCTTAATAACTCCGCAGCCATATATCCGACTGGTAGAAAACTTGACAGATGCCAAGGTGTATGTCTCTTGATCATGCATTCCATTAGTTGGGGTATAGGAGTATCAAGTGGACATGCCATCCTACAGTTTAAGACATGTCTCTTAAGCTGTGTGAGTCAAAGAGAGTCAGTGGGGTATAAACCATATTTGTTTCATATGTCTCCAAAATATACAAATTCCCCATCAATCAAGATATTCCCAGGAAGGTACAAACCATGGGCCCAGTTTTCAAAGGGCTGAGAGACTAAGTCCTGTGCTGCAGTCTGCTGGTTTGGAACAAATCTTCTCACCAGTGGACAGTCATATTATCATAGTGTGCTCAGCGTGTGCAGCAGGCACAGCTGCAGGAGATGTTACACCTGATCCAACCAGCCATAACATTTTAGCATGGGTGGGTGAAAAATTGACCACAGTCTTCCACAGTTCATGTAGCTGGTCATATACCAGCTCCTTCTTTAAAAATCCAGTGCATGTAGGAAAACTGTGACTCCCCAAGTTGAGACTCACTTGCGCCAGTTTTCCTACCTGCTCCAGTTGCTGGGGGCTTTGGAAATACAGCTCCTTGTGTTTTCCATAATTTAGAAGTGTGGTCTAATTTCAATGGAGGAAAGTTAGGGCTTGTAGCAAAGAGTTGTAGGTAAAAACAACATATGCTTAATTTTGTGTGTACTAATGATTTAGACCATAGGTTAGATGTATGCTTGGTTTAGGGATTTTCTATATCCCCCTATTAGTAATACCCACTGGTTGAAATATAATATGAGTGAAGGGGAGCAAATCTTCCTCTCCAAGTTATATATCCTTCCACTGTGCTACATAGCAGAAGGAGAGCCAAATGCATACCATACATAGCTGGACTGCAATGCAATACAGTTCTCAATTGGAAAAGGCCAAGTTTTACTTTTTATTAATTTACTGTACTTTTCCCCTGATGTTGACCAGCCCCTTTCTGCCCTCTTGCCTTGTCCAGCCCCATCACCTGCCTTCCCTGGGACTTACCTTTCTCACCCCTGTTCCCCCATGGATGACCCTTGAGCAAAGCTGAAGTGTTGGTTGGGGAGAAAAAGCCTAGTTGGCAGCGCAGTATCTGTAGCAGAGCAGCAGGTGACATCCCACATGGTTGTGGAGTTTCCTTGGTTCATCCCACTCTTCTGAGTGTTGCAAGATATATGCATCTGATGCCATGATGTCAGAACACTGAATCTCCCTTCCCTGTACACTGGCTCCATGGCACTGCCACCAGTGGTCACCAACATGACAGTGTTGCTGCTGTGGCAAGGAACCCTTCAACCCCCAAGAGGGCGAGTGTCCATGGGACATTCCACTTTCCTCCCCAGCCAGCCCTTCAGCAGCTCAGTCTCATTCCTAAATGTAGGTCCCTGGCATCACAGGCAGTAGTGCTGCCCCTGGACTGGTGGGCCAGACACCACCATTATGTTTAAGTATTTGCAAGTAGTACATTTAGTTTGGGGCCTGATCCCAGTCCATAGAAACTGAGAGATCATCCTGTCCCATTTTTTGTGATTTCACAGTGGAAACTTGGAATGTCTGTGCAATGTACAGGAGCCAGGTAAAAGATACATGTGCACACAGTCCACTTGCTGTATCAAATTACATGGGATAAACTGCCACAGAGTCAGATAAGTTCGAGAATTCTGCATGAAGGGATCATAGTTTAGAGGCAGCAACCTGGTAGAATCTATAGGTATGTGAACCCCTAAGTATTTCAGGTCTGAGAGGCCCCAGTGAAACTGAAACCTTTGTTGTATGTCATTTGCAGGCTGGTACTGTATTTGCAAAACCTCAGTTTCTGTTGTGTTTAATTTATATCCAGCACAGGATCCAAACTGGTGAAACAGTTTCCATACTAGAGATAAAGAGGTGTCAGGGGACATCATATAAATTAACAAATCATTCACATAAAGGGACAGTTTCCAAATCCTTCCTCCTACATTTAGCCCTTTAATGTCCGGATGTTGCCTTGTGACCTGTGCCAGGGGCTCTAAGTATAGAGTGAAAGTAGGGGCAACAGGGGACAGCCCTTGTGCATCCCCATTTATAGTGAAAAAGTTTGGTAGTGAATATCATTTTTCTTTATATAAGTGAAGGTGCAGTATACACTGAGGTCTCGATAATATGGTGTAGAAACTGCATCCCCACAGAATTACGAACAAAAAGGGTCAAGACACCCTGACAAAAGCCTTCTTGGAATCTGAATTGAGGAGCAAGAATGGAGCATTGGATCAGGGGGCCCAGTGCAGGTTCAATCAGTCAATCAATCTTTATTTTACCAGGCAAAACACCTTTGAGCTGAACTTAATTGCAAGGTGGACCTGGAAATAGCAACGTATAATATTAAAACGATGTGAGTAAGTTACAAACAATTGAGAGAATACACAATAAATGCTCAAAACACACAGAGTGTGAACAGTGTGTAGGTTGTGTAATGTACATTTTATATTGTCCTGCATCTGCCTCAATCTGACAAATCCTGTTTGATCTTGGTCTACCGTATAATGACTGGAAGCAATTTATCTAAGCATTTAGCAAGGACAGCGGTAAAATGTTTGTAATCTATATTATGTAACAAAATTGGTTGGTAGAAAGAACAGAGATTTTTATTCCTTATTAGACTTCAAAATAGCTGATATGCTGGCTTGTTACCAGGTACTGTAGGTGATTCCAGTTTCCCTTTGCATTTCCTGACAAACTTGCAACAGGGAGCATACTAAGGTATCTTTAAAATACAGAATTCACTAGTATACCCATCTGGGCCTGGACTCTTGCCCTTTTTTAAATTGGTTATAACTTCCTCTAGTTCAATTATTCCAATTGCTGCAATTAATTTCTTAGCATCAGATTGTGATAACTGAGGGAGGGTTCCCTGGAAGAAGAACATCTCCATCATCAAAGTTGGGTTTGGGTGCTCAGGGGTATATACATTAACTATTCATTATGGGGTCTGTAGGTTTCAGGAGCAAACAGCTTTGCCCTGTGCAAATGTTTGCCTTGTAACTGTATGGAATGCCTACAGTACATCTTTCCACTGACTATCCCTCCTACCTAGGCCAGCAGGGCGCTCTGGATGCACTTTGCTCCCTCATTTCCCTGCACTACCATGAGGTATAATGGAACAGACTTTGCATGGGGAAACCTAACTCTGTAACTATTCTGTTATATTACTCCATTCATGTCAGGCAACTGCTCACCAGTAAAGGACTTTGTCCGGTGCTTTGCTGTAGACTTCGAAAATGCTGCACCAGGTTTTTTGTTAAACACAGAACACTGAGTGATGGTCTGCTGTATCTGGCAAAACTCTCGCATTCATTAAGGAGTGCAGTTAATTTATGAGAAACCATTAATTCTACTTGAGTCTCCTAGTCTGCCTTTATGAAATTGTGAAGACTGCTTGGCAGCAAACCATAGCACTACAATTTGTGTTATATGTGCAAAAATACATTATTCTAATCCCCTCATTTCTGTTTTTTTCCCTCTGTGGACTACAGTCAGAACCTTTTTAAGTGGTCTAACCTTACCTTGTGCCCACTGAAGAAACAATCTCTGTCCAGCTGCCTGTCAGCTCCCAGTGCTGATCTTGATCGTCTAACTGATTCACACTTCCCTTTATAGTCATGCCAGGAGCTCTCTACAACAGGAGGCCCAGTGAAGAATCAACTCCCTTTACTAGCATGAGGCTGAATGAACTATTCCCCATTAGGTTGCAGTCCAGTGAGGGTTGTTCCTTGGGGGTTATGGTTTGGAGAGTCCAGAGCAGCCAAGTGTGATGTGGTAGAGGGTGCCTCATTATCCACCTAGCCCTACCTCTTATTGTGTAGGCCCCCTTTCACTCCAAAGCTTCTACAAGACCTAGGGGAGCTCTGAGGATAGCCTTGTTGTTAATTGCAGTGTCTTCCATGGTTCTCATCTGCCCCACCTTTGCACTGTGAGCAGTGATGTGCAAAACTGGGAAATTTTATTATGTGAAATATTTCGTGAAATTCACACATTTAGTGAAATATTTCTCGGGTGCAACATGCAAAATTTTGCCTGAAAATTGCAAAATTCCACCCCAAAAAAGGAGAAATTTAACTGCAATGTGTGAAATTTTGCAATTTTCTGGCAAAATTTCAAAATTTTCAGGCCAATGTTGCTATTTTCGGGCAAAATGTTGTTTTTTTGGGGGTAAAATTTTGCATTTCACACCAGCAAAATATTTTGTAAAATGCAAATTTCATGAAATATTTCACTTGGTGAAACTGCTAATTTTACATCAATTTCTCTGGTGAAATTTTGTTTCACCACATCTCTACAGTGAGTACTGGGGCTAATGAGAAGCAGCATAAGGGACTTTCTACTGCCTCAAAGAGGACTGCATTCCTAAGGATGCATGATCCTCTGCTGACCCACTGCAATGATCCAGGCTAAGGGAGTGAACTTGGGTGTGCTGGTGTGGCCAACGCCCCCATCTGCTGTTGCACCTACAAGTTGTTCCAGATCATTCTTGGTTAACATAGCTTTCTGAGTAGAGGAATGTAGTCAAACATCCCCATCACTCCACCCTGCAATATAAATTTAATTAATATTTTCATTCGCAAAAGATTATCCTAAGGCATCCGTTAATAGCTTAAAGCAGAAAACATTTGATTCACAGTAGAGAATGTTTATTAATGTTAGAGCTGTTTACTTAAAATAAATTCTAATTGCACTTTTAAAGTTTCCTTATGGTTTGAATGTAATGATTTCCTATGGCTTTATTGGTCCTTTTTTCAATGAAAAACTTTCACAAAATTGAGAAAATATGGTGAAACATGATTAGATCTATAAAAACAAGCATTTGTCAATGCCGAATGTTTGCTTACATATATTTGATGTACAAGTGTTTGGTTCTGATAGTGCAGAGGTGATAAGTAACTTGGGTCTGGCCCTGATGCACCCATGATGTACTGCTTAAACTCTGTGGCCCAATTCTCAGCCTGACTCAGATAGGCTGTCTTTCTCTGTCTCACAGACTCCCGTCATTTAGCTCATCTGAGTGCCCATTTCCTGCTAGTATGCTCCTGCTCCCACTCATTACTGGAGCAGGAAGAGGGTTCATTAGCTCAGGGGTTAGCTATCAGTTGGAGACTCAAGGGACACTTGGGGGAAAAAAGAAGGTATCGAAAGCCTGTTCCTGGAGTTGCTTCTACCAGTCCTCAACTCACTCATTCTGCACTACCTTGACTCTGTGCCTTGATTCCTTGCCCAAATCTGAAAGGCTCTCTCTCTTTCTCTCTCACAAACCACCATCATTCAGCCCATCTGGGGGACCATCATTTCCGTGCCAGCACACTGCAGGCAACATCTCATTACAGGGGCAGGGGGAAAGGTTCATTAGCTCAGGGGTTAGCTCTCAATGGGATACATGGGCGGAGATAGTTGAATAAAAAAAGAAAAGAGCTCAGAAGCCCATTCCCCTGATGGTGGCACTGTCTATGAAAAGTAGTACCCCTGCTCGTCTAACCTTTTAAGTACTACCCTATTTCCTTGCTCTTGCCTTCAAGTTTTGTCCCCCTTAAACACAAAGACAAGGAGATACTTACAGTACATCACAACCTCTGCCTGTCAGCACAGAAGTGAGGAACCACATAGGTTTTCAAACAAATTGACATAGTAATTTTTTGCAGTACTCCAAGGCACTCGATCCCTCTAATGATTGATAGTAATTATATTAAAAATGTTTAAAATGGGAACAAGTATGAGTGTTATGTGGGACAAAGAAATGGAAATCTAGTCAATTACATAATGAATACATTTGTACAACTATGCACTGCTGTCAGAAATCATCCCAAAAGACCTAGTATTATGGATGCGTTGCTGTAGCAGAAAGTATGATACAAAGTACACTGAATACTGTGATTTCCTCTTTTGGGGATGGCGGCAAACCAGTCCAAGCCCTGGCCCTCTCTGTTAAATTACAGTCTTTCTCCAAATGTCTTTACACCACCAGCATTATTGCAAGCACCGTAAGGGTTATGCTGCTACCTGCAATATTGTTGGGTGCCACAGTGTCCTTGTCTACCTACCTATAAACAGGTTGCAAAAAGGGGGTAAATAAAAAAATGTTGATAAAAACAATATATCAGAAACTGTCAGGAGGACAGACTTTGTAGAAACATGAAGATTATTTTGGAGCCAGTTGGCACAATAATTGGGATGGCTAACTACTGAAAATCCAGCATGAATATGAGACACCCACCCCCAAACCCACCATGCTCAAAACAGTGCTCTGACCACTCTCATACAGACATGACTGACCTTATCAGTGTGCACTGCAGGCATCCATGCCTGAGAATCTCTAGTTGGCTGCAACACCTGCCAGCTGAGTGTCTCCTTTTCCAGCAGCCTAGAATGGTGTCCATTGTTGTTGCACTCATCCGACTGCTGTGATCATTGTCCAATGGTCATCATCAGTCAGCCTCAGACAGTTGGCAGTGTCTGATGTGTGTCTTTCAGTCTAGATTGGCTGTAGGGACCATATTAGCACTGCCAACAAGGAGATCATTAGCAGGTGGTGCAGATGGGCATCCAGGTGATATTTCATATTGGGACGCAGAGTTTGGCAATGGGTAGCTTACACTACAATCAGGGAAGAGAATGCCACAGAAAAATTTTAATTTCTCCAAAGTTCACCAGCAGGTTCACTGGGTACAAAATAAGTTTGGTCTGGGGAGGTATAGCTCACTGGTATAGCTCCTTTTGCCACAACTGCCTGACTTAAGTCAGCAAGCTGAACTATTATGGCTTTCTTTCACACACTGTATCTGGGTACTGTACGAACAAGCAGTTAGACATTCTCAGAGACATTCTAAGCCTGTACTGAAATGGAAAGCAGTACTAAGGCCCCAGACTCGATTAAAGCATGTTGGAAAGGGACAGATACACCAGGAGATGCCCAAGCACATTTCTAAAAATGTGCTGCCCATTTGCAGTTTCTGGCAGCATGCTCCAGATTTTTGATGGTAAGACAGTTACAATTTGAGCACTTTAATTATTGGATGTATGCAAAAGGGAGACTGACTCAGTGCTTCATCTGTGGTATCATTCCATTGTATTCTATACCAGGGACTTGGGGCACTCATACATCATTAAAACAAGAATTTGTCAATACCAAATGTTGTCTCGCTGGCATTGGCATTGGTACTGCAGGAGTTAGAGATGTATAATAGGAATGGCAGTGAAGTATTGAACTGACACCAAACCCACCCCCACCCTGCAGAGACTGACATGCATTTGGGTGTGCCTTTGGGTCATCAGCAATAACATTAATGCCATTTTACCTCACCATACCCTGTAGAAACTGACAAGTGTTGTGGTATGCTTTGGGGTCTTTGGGCCTTATACTTACCCCATTCCATAAGAAAATACACTGAGGTGGGTGCAGTATAGGAGAATGGAGTGAACATTGGGGATGAGCACTCCAGGGCACACCTCAATGCCTGTCAGTGGCTGCAGGGTGAGGGGTGGGGGTGG
Source organism: Neoceratodus forsteri (assembly GCA_016271365.2). Classification (NCBI taxonomy): domain Eukaryota; kingdom Metazoa; phylum Chordata; order Ceratodontiformes; family Ceratodontidae; genus Neoceratodus; species Neoceratodus forsteri. The sequence goes on along the minus strand of CM028138.1, from coordinate 728,330,159 downwards.
AATGGCATGAGCATTACAGCTGATGATCCCAAGTCACACCCCTGATGCCTGTCAGTCTCTACAGGGTGAGGTGCTACAGCTGGAAACCCTAATGCCATAGGCGTGTGTTGGTATTTTCACTCCAAATTATCAACATGGGCTTTTTGTGACCCCACCTCAAGAAGAGCGGCACTATCAGTTTGTTAGCAGAAAGGTGATTTTGTACAGCGACGTGCACCATTTGGTGCCACAGGTACGGAAACACATTTTGAACAGGATGTGAAAAATGACAACTGTATTGTTCATGAGGAGGTGTAAAAAAATGGCAGCATTGAAAATCTAGAGTGTGCCTTTGGGTCGTCAGATATAACGTTAATGCCATTTTACCTCACCCTATGCTGTAGACACTGACAAGTGTAATGGTGTGCTTTGGGGTCTTTGGGAAAAGCAGGGAGAGATACCTAATCCTGTCAATAGAAGCACTCTGGATGGGGGTTGATATTAGTCCTTTGCAGAAAAAGGGTTCTGAAACAACTCTTAAAACTGAAGGTGGATAAAGCAATGGGGCCTGATGGGATTCACCCGAAATTCTAAAAGAACTAAGGGAAGAACCAGTAACACCACTGACTACCCTTTTTAATAAATCATGGGAGGCTGGTGTGGTACCTGAGGACTGGAGGAGGGTGGATGTGATTCCCTTCACAAAAGTGGGAGCAAGACAGAAGCAGAAAACTATGGACCTGTCAGTTTGACCTCAGTGGTAGAGAAAATGATGGAATCCCTTCTGAAAGAAAGAATTGTTGAGTACCTAGAGGCCAGTGGGCCAAAGGACCCAAGGCAGCATGGATTCACAGAAGGAAGGTCATGTCAGACAAATCTAATTGATTTCTTTGACTGGGTGACCAAAGTAGTAGACCAGGGAGGGGCTGTGGACATGGCCTACCTAGACTTTAGCAAGGCATTTGACACAGTCCCTCACAAAAGATTAATAAACAAATTAGCCAGCCTGGGAGTGGGTCCCAGGGTGGTAGCCTGGGTAAAACACTGGCTGGGCAACAGGACACAGTGGGTAATAGTAAATGGAGTCCACAGTGAAGAAAGGAGGTTACTAGTAGGTACCACAGGGTTCGGTACTGGGGTCAGTCCTTTTAATGTATTTATAAGTGACATTGCAGAGGGACTGGAAGGAAAGTATGTATCTTGCAGATGACACAAAGATCTGCAACAGGGTTGATATGCAAGGTGGGGTGGAAAGGATGAAAAGGACTTGGCAAGGTTGGAAGAATAGTCAAATGTATGGCAGTTTAGATTCAGTAAAGAAGTGCAAAGTAATGCACCTGGGAAACAACAACCTGGGGGAAGAGTACACAATGGGGGGTAAGATACTGACAACAACAAAAATGGAAATGGACCTGGGGGGTAGTCATATCAGATGACCTAAGGGTGGGTCAGCAATGTAGGAAGGCAGTACGGAGGGCTGGGGTGATACTGGGATGCATAGGGAGAGGCATCACCAGTAGAAAATAGGAAGTTGTTAGCCCTCTGTACAGACAGTTGGTAAGACCACATCTGGAATACTGTGTACAGTTCTGGAGACCCCATCTCTGCAAAGACATAGACAGGGTGGAGGCTGTCCAGAAGAGGGCAACTAAAATGGTGCAGGGTCTGCAAGAGAAGACATATAAAGAAAGACTAAAGGAGCTTAAGACGTATAGCCTCAAGGAAAGGAGGGAGAGGGGGGACATGATGGAAACTTTCAAATACCTCAAGGGAATCAACAAGGTCCAAGAGAGTAGCATCTTTCAGAAAAGAGATGCAATCAACAAGGGGTACAACTTGAAGATAGAGGAGGACGGTTCAGAGGTAATATGAGGAAGAATTTCTTCACAGAGAGGGTGTGGATGCATGGAACAGCCTTTCTGAAGAGGTTGTAGAGTCAAAAACAGTGGGGAAATGCAAGAATGCATGGGACAGACATAAGGCAATTCTAGTGAGGGAGTAGGATGATGTAGGCTGTTGGTTAACTAGGATCTGCAGCTTATCCGTTAGGTAGGGAAATGGGCAGACTAGGTGGGCCAAGCAGTCCTTATGTGCCATCAAATTCTATGTATCTATGCAGCTAATATGAAAAACTGGTGAAGTCATGGGCATGCATAGAAACTACTCAACGCACATCCATAACCCAATTATTTTTGGGATTTTTTAACCACATTTTCAACATAGGCATTTTGGGAGCTCCCCTCATGAACAGTGGCACTGTGATTTTGTTAATGTGTCCCAAAAGTTGATTTCCCACAGCGACCATGCCATTGTACGCCACAGGTGCGAAAACACATTTTGGACAGGATGTGAAAAATGACAACTGTATTGTTCATAAGGAAGTGTGAAAAATTTCCATTGTTGAAAATGTGGCATGAAAATATTGCAAATTTGTGAAGTTACAAGGATGCATGGAAACTACTCAATGCATGCTTGTAACACAGTCATTTTATGGACTTTCATCACCAAATTTTCAACATAGGCATTTTAGGACCTCTGCTTATGAAAAGTGTCACTGTCATTTTTCTTAATCTGTCCCTAAAACTGATTTCCCACAGTGACCATGCTATTCGGCGCCGGAAGTGCGGAAACACATTTCGGCCAGGATATGAAAAATGACAACTGTACTGTTCACAAGGAGGTGTGGAAAAACATCAGTATTGAAAATCTGGAGTGGAAATATTACAAATTCACGAAGTTATGAGCGTGCATGGAAACTGGACAATGAACACTCATAAAACAGTCATTTTTTTGGATTTTTTTCACCAAATTTGCAACATAGGCTTTTTGAGAGCCCACCTCATGAACAGTGGCACTGTCATTTCATTAATTTGGTCCTGAAAGGTGATTATGTGTGGTGACCGTGAAATCACTTTTCAGGACTGAATAATACCATGACAGTGACTGAATTCATGAGGAGGAGTCCCAATAACCCCATGTTAAAAAGTTGGTGTCAAAATTCTCAAAAATGCCCGAGATATGCACCAAACTTGAAAAAAAAACTATTTGTGCCATTAAGCAGCTTACCAGCATTTTTTCAGTTCGCAGTTTGCTTTGAAGAGTGCAGACATGTTCCTGGTCCACCGAAGATCATCGCACTGGGCTCTGGAGGTAAGTATGGGGTGAAGGGGGTGCGAGGAGGCAATGTATGCAGAGGGTGAGTGCAGGTTGAGGGAGGGGGGCAGGACAGACCGTGAGGGACCATTTTCTTGTTTTACAGGGGAAAAAAAAACAACATGAGTTGGTTTCCTTTTTTTACAGGTGTGATTGGTACACTGGGGTGGGCTCCCAGTGTACCGCCTGCATTTGTGGGGGGGGACCAAAGCCAACAGGGATTGGGCTCCCCATCAGCACAGAAATGGGTGGGGGGGCATGATGCAGAGGGGGACTGGCACCCCCTCACGACATAGCTGAAAGTGGGGGGACATTATGCTGATGGGGAGTGGGCTCCCCAATTGGCAAAGAAAGACTGTTGGGGCACATGATGCCTAGGGGGATTGGGCACCCCATCATCACACAGTTGGAATGAGGGGGGCATTATGCCAATGGGGAGTGGGCTACCTCATCAGCAAATGAACTGGGTTGGGGCATCCCGACAGGGGGATTGGGCACCCCTGAAGTCAGCACTCTCTGCGGCAGCAGTCAGTGCCACCATGTTTATGGAACTGCTTCTTTAGGAAAGGCACATTGGGAGGTGTGTTATTGTGCCACTGCATAATGAGCTTGCCTTTCATTGCTGTGGCATGTTTCTTAGATCTGATGGCCACTTTACATATTGCTGGTGTCAGCACCTGCATGCTGTCTTATTGGGGAATGAGGGAAGCACCTACTGATGTGTGTCCTGCATTTGCTCACAGTGACTGCACCTCCAAATCTGCTACAATTGCAAGATGTTGGCTGGTGCACACAAGCGAGCCAACATAATAAAGTAGTGAAGGTACCTGGTTCAATAGGAGGCACCTTATCACAGGTGGTCAGGGTTAATACACACTTCAGTTGAAATACAAAAACTAAGAACTTCATTCCAAATTATGGTAAGAAAAATGAATGCAAGAAAAATAGAAAAGCCTTAGGAGATTTATGGACTGCCTTGATTTGAGTTTGAGGGCACTGACTTATGTGTACATAAGCAATCAGAACCAATGGAGTCTAGGGAGTCAGTGATCCTGTTTTCATATTAATGTGCCCAGTTATATAACAAGCACCACTTTGTTTTACTAACAACAGTTTTAATTGCTAGTGAATGCTACCAGAAACAAAAACATGAATGTTAAGTTTCCTGTTGTCTTTAAGGTAAGCGGCATGCAGACTCCATGCCTCACCCTTTTCTGTTCTGAGATTAGTATCAGCATAGATGGGCCCTCACCACTAGCTACCAGCCTCTCAATGCACCCCCATTCTGCACAAGATGGCATCTCTCTGCTCCTAGTGAATGTGTGAGCTTATTCTTAAAAAACAGAGTTTGTGCAAGCCAGCCTGAATGACTCAAGACACAGGTTCCCCCTCTATCATGACCCCAGGAAAAGACTAAACATTCATTTAGAATTGTTATAGCTAAGTTACTCTGTATTATTTTACATATTTCATTAGAATACCACATTATTAGAGAAAACAGTGTATTTATTCCAATTTCTGCATTGTATCCCACCTTTCCTTCAGGATGCACCTGGAAACAAGTGGATTTCAGCTCCATGCATCTTCGCGTATTTTAATATTTATTTATTTAATAAATAGATACATCAGCTAAAATGAGTCCTTCAGGGTCTGATAACTAAACTCTCCTACATGTTTTGGTCTTCTGGAGACAATTTTTGAAGTCTTAGGTGGGTCTTTTAGTGTTGGACATCAAGGGCCCCATACAAGTTAGCTAATGTTGCCACCAAGTCATGGCAGGGACCACTTTGCATCACTTTTCTAACTTGTACCCCTTTGTATTATATACAGTGGAGATATAAAACTTTCTGTGCTAATGCTGGCCCGGTGGAGCAGAGGGCTGAGGTGCTGGATGCCATGCTCATGTCACGCCAGCAACCCAGGTTCGGGAATGGACTCAGGTCATCAGAGAACCAGCACATGGGGAGGGGAGGGAGCAGAATCAAGCAGCTGAAAGGCAGCTCTACTCTCATGACAGGCTGTGGCCCCAACCCTCGAAGTTATGCTGCCATCAGGTGGAGGTCCAATGGTTAGTGTAGGTGGGAGGGGGCAGCAAGTAGTGGGAGGGTTGTCCCAGTACTGTGGCATGCACGTGCCTCCACATGCATGTGCATGACCAGGACAGGGGCTGGGAGAAAATAGGGGAAAAAATTGGGACCTTAAAAACTTATTAAAAAACTTTCTGTACTGGTGCAATCAGCATCATACCAGCAAAGCAAAAGGAGCAGGAGTCAGCATGCTAGTAAAGTGTTGTGCTATGAGCAGCTGCTTCTTATCCCCCAAACAGATGGCTGCACATCAAAGTGCCTGCAATCTGAGTTAGGAAATAAACACAAGGTGCTGAAGGGTTGGAGGGGTGGAGAAGTAAATAGCCCAGAAGATGCTCACTACCTCTAGTAGCAGAGGTTCACTGCCTCTGCTGCAGTAGTGCCCCTTGAGTGACCATGGGTTATAGTGCAATGGAGGCAGACTGGGTGGTGGACATCAGCTGGGCTCAAGGACATGGACATCATCTTGCCTTCATGCCTCCATGAGCCCTATGAGTGCTGGCACATGGCAGGATGGGTGGAAATAAGAAGCTAGAACCTCCCCCAATGGGCAGGAGGCTGACCCTGCACATTTGGACCCCATACAGCTGTCTGTCCCCTCCTATCATGAAACCAGAGTATAGAGGAAGGTAAGCCACTCCTCCCCAACCTCTGCCCTGGGAACAAACAATGAGGATCACAGAGGCCGCAGGTCAAGGTGATGGGATTGGGTGGTCATCTGGGGAGAAAAGGGACTAAAAAGAAACTTTCAAAGAATCCAACACTGGGGTCAACTTAGGAATGACCACATCACAAAACTAATGTGCTCAGTTTCTGAGGAAAAAGGGAACAGGCTACCCAGCATTTGTGCCTCCCGGCACAATACAGGAATAGCATTGGTATCCACTGTGAAGGTAGCTGTGTACATGTCTAGGGAGGGAACAGATGTGGCAGCCCAATAATCAGGACAAGGGATATGGGAAACATAGAGGGACTAAACTGGGGGAAGCTGAACCTCCACGCACATGCATAGGTGGCAAAGGGTGAGCCTGACAGACTGATGGAGGCACACTTGGGGTCCTGATGGAGGTGAGGTTCTGAGGAATGCAGAAGAAAGAGGCAAATAAATGACACAAAAAAAGAGAGGGATCTGCCAACTGAGCTGGCAAACTGTATTCATGCCTGGAACCTGGGATGTTGATACCAAATCCTGAAGTCACAGTCATCCATCCAGGAGGGATGGCAGCAGCTCCCATTATGGTACTCCCACCTGGGTGCCCATAAATGAAAATGTAGATGGGGAGCACATCAGAGAATAGGTCTGTGTGCATGGCGTCAGGTTTCCATTCCCCTGCATCCCTGTAGATGGTAAAATTGGGGAGAACTGATATAAATTGAGGAAGATGACCATACCAACAGTTCTCACGATGTTGGTGACCAGCTTTTGGAATGAACCCAAGTCCCCAGGTGCCAGCCATGGGAGAGGCAGATTAAGCATTCCAAAGGATGCTCTCCTACTCCAGGAAGAAAGGGTTCTGTTCTCAGGCACATTAGTGCCACCTGGGTGACCACAGGTGACAGGGGTGTTGAAGGGGAGGCAGAAGGGCTGCTACATCACTGACACTGGGATGCAGTCATGCATCACATGCATGTGCTGCTTGACATCCTTGCTGCAACATCCCGTGGAGTTGTGGAAAAACTGCTGTAAAGGCCTGCATGCCTGTAACAATGGATGCTGGTGTATCTGAGTCCACCCTCACTCTACAGTGTACCACCTGATGAAACTCAGAAGACTGGAAAGGGGGAAATCTTCACCTTATCACTGCTCAGGAGAATCCACAGCTCTATGGAGGATGGTGCCTGGAAGTAGGTGGAGTTGGCGGTTAGGTTATGCCTGGAGCACCAAACTGAGTTGGGTGCTGGTGTGCAGGAATGGGGCCTGTGACACTTGGACAGCTGGTTCTGATCACTGTATCATTTTTTTTGTAATATAAAATGGGTTATGAACTGTCTCTCATGAGAAATGCTGAAACAGCATGTGAGATCACACACACACACAGGTTTTAGATACAAGGTGTTACCTGGAAGGCCAAGAGCTAATTACAGGCTAGAAGATACCTAACTGCCAAGCTAGATCATAAACTTTTATAATGCTTAGAGGAAGAAGAGCAGGTTATGACGCTTTAGTGCGAAGTCACAAAAGATGCTTTGATGTTCTGGGAAGGGAAACTGATCACAAGATCAAAGAAATGTTATTTGAAAAGAAATGAGTTGTGCTGAGACCACAGAATATTAATTTACCTTCTGGGAAAAGACATCCTGTTTTTTGTATAGATATATATTTTTTATATATTCTGACAGGGAGGAGCTAGGTGACCTCAAGCAAGAGGTGGGCCAAGTCAGTTTTTATCAATATTCTGTTTTCCTTCAGACAACACTTTTATCTAAGCTCCGACAAAAGAAACATCTTTGAGCACTTTAAGCAGATATTTAGACAGAGAGATACATCTAAGTACTGTAGTAGGAATTGCAGTGTTAAACCCTTGTTCATTTAAAAGATTTGTATGTTCTTGTGATATATAGTTTTGTATTTTATGTGTTACATATTTTTATCTATTTTAGTAAAACTCTATTTTAGAGCCTACTTGGTCTGTCTTTGAGTTTCTTTTCTTTAACAAGTGGAGTATATATGGTTAAAGCAGACACTGTGCATAAGCTTGAATGGTGATACCAACTGGAAAAAGGTGAGAATAATCTGAGGTCTTTATTAGAGTTTTATGGTTCATTTCTGTACACCTGATTAGGTGCCCATAGGCAAAGATATCTTGCCCCCCCAAAGACAGACTTGTCTAAGCCTGTGCACTGGGTACACTAACAAGAGGATCACAGTTTTAATCCCTCCAAGACTTGAGACCAAAGGTTGATTCGGACCCACAAAAACAAACAGGAGGGTTACTGTATTTCTGTTAACTGTTCACAAGACTGCGCTCAGAGATTGGCACTTTGGGAGTAGAGGGCTGACCCGCTGAGTGGGTTTGTGACAGATTGGTTGGCAGCGGTGGCATACTTTTGGTATTACAAGCTTTCATTGTTCAGTGTGTCAACTTGAAACTATCAGTTCATTTGCAAAGAAAGAAAAAGGCAGAGTTTTATTTTAAAAGGAGGCAGAACTATATCACTTGGCGTACAGTCAAGTTCCTACCCATTTCATTTTTTTTTCTAAAGTGCAAATAAGAGTAGCAGTAGTAGGGAAGATGGCTTTCAGCTACAGCAGGCACACTGTAGACTACTTAAGGCAGTTGTGCAGGGACAGAGGAGTCCAGTTCAAGGTGAAAGCCAGCAAGCAGAACCTCATAGATGCCCTGATGATAGCAGATACCCAGAGCAGCAAGTCACAGACTGTTACTGAAAAGGACCAAACCTCGAGTTTTCAGGGCTAGCAGCCCATGTAGTGTCCAGATCTGATGAGGAGGGCAACAGGGTCAGTGCCAGGGAAGGGCCACAGCAGCAGAGGAAGTTCACCAGTATCCTGGATCCAGAAGTACTCAGGCTACAAATTGAGTTGTGCAGAATGGAGCTGGAGTTCCAGAGGAAGAGGGACCATGAACAGCGGGAGGCAGAGTGAGAACAGAGAGATGCTGAGCGTGAGGAGCTTGCATGCCAGTGAGCTGCAGAGGAGAAGAGGGAATGAGAACGCCGAGACGCAGATCGTGAGGAGCAGGAGCACCAGAGGCAACATGAACTGGAGAAGCTACGACTCTGACCAGTGGCACCAGAGCAGGTAAGTGGCTTGGGTTTAACTGGGACTACAGGACTGGGTTATAAACTGAACTCCAAATTAATAGCTGAGTTTACAGAGGTGGAGGATATGGATGCCTTTTTTAAATTCTTTTGAAAAAGTTTGTGTTCAGACTAAACTTCCTAGAGAGTCCTGGAGCTTCCAGCTATTCCCACTACTTACTGGGAAAGCTTGGGATGCATTGGGTCAAATGGACAATGAAAACAGTGATGATTACAGCAAACTTAAAGCTGCACTGTTAAAAAAAGTTTGAATTAACTGCTGAATCATACTGAGCTAAATTCCATAAGCTCAGGAGAAGCCCTGACATGAGTTACAAGGAGCTAGCCACGAAACAACATCAGTTCTTAAAATGTTGGTGGGAAGGAATTGAGGCAAACTGTGTTGATAAAATTGAAAATGTGATTTTGTTAGAACAGTTTTATTGGGCATGCCCAGCAGAGCTGAAAGCCTGGCTTGAGGACCAAGATCCCAAAACAGTGCAAGAGGCTGCTGAACTCAGGCTGCTATGCCAAGAGCAGACCTGCTCTGAGAGCGAATGGGGTGGGCGTGGCAGCACACAAAGGGAAAAGCACACCTTCAGGGCAGCTAAAACCCTCACTGCCTCCACCAAAACCAGTTAGCCTCAGGTTTCAGAGAAAAGATTTCTCTGAAAAGAGAAGTGAATATTGGTTGTGTAAAGAAATTGGGCATATTGCCAGACAGTGTCCCAAAAAGGTGAGCAATAATACACAACCGGGTCCTAGAAAAGAAGTTGTTTGTTTGTGTGTCCCAGGAAGCATGCCAGTGAACATGAGGGAACACATGCACCCAGTCATGGTGAATGGTGTACAGATGCAGGGGTTAAGGGACACAGGGGCATCCCTGACATTGGTAAAGGGGGATCTGGTACAGCCTGGTCAGCTTATACCCAATAAATACATCACTGTACAGGACTTTGTGGGTGGGGAGAAAACATTGCCCCTCGCTAGTGTTCTCTTAGACTGGGGTGAAATGGAGGGAACTGTGCAACAGGGGGCTGTAGCTAAAACATTAGCAGTGGATGTGATCCTGGACAACAATCTCAAACAAGGGATGGTGTGTGCAGTTACCCATAGCCAAGTGGCAAGGAAAAATTATAGTTCCCTGAACCCCACAGAAGCCATTGTGGAAACCACTGAGACTAGTTCCCAGCCTGTGTCCTCAGATGGGAGACTAATGAAAGGGTTGAAATTCCGCAGCAAGTAACCACACATGGCTACAGAGGGGTTACTCCGAAGAGGGAGGGTGACTCATTGTCAGAAGGTTGGGACTGACAGTGAACCTGAGTGCCCTGAAGCTAGTGCTTGGGACCCTAGTTTAGTGACTGAAAGGAATCTGTCCCATGTCTTGGGAATGTGTGAAGGGTTCAGAGCTGCTTAGAGAAGTGACCCTAGTTAGCAGAAGCTGAGGGCTATGGAAGACTCATACGGTACAAAAGGAGGTGATGGAAGACATAAGGTTTATTGGGAAAATGGACTTATGTATACTCAGGCAGTGCAGACAGAGGGAGGGATGCTGGGCAGGCAGCTTGTCGTTCCCCCAGGGTTATTGAGACAGTTACTCAAGAGTGCACACTGATAGTCCCTTACCTGGTCATCTGGGAATCATGCACACTATGCAGCGTGCTGCCCTGAATTTACTCTGCCTAATCTCACCCAGCAAGAAGAGATGCGGTCTTGTCACCGTGCCAAGAAATAGGGAAGGTGGGCAAGAAACCCAAGCTGCCTTGATTCCATTGCCATAGTAGAGGAGCCATTCCAGAGGGTGGGAATGGATATTGTGGGGCCTTTAAATACCCCAGCTCCTCAAGGAAGAGATTCATCCTGACTGTGGTGGATTATGCCACCGGTACCCAGAGGCAGTCACCCTATCCTCACTGAGGACAGACAAAGTGGCAGATGCCTTACTTGGGATTTTCTCCAGTGTTGGGTTTCCCCAGGAGGTTATCACCAATCGAGGGGGTTCCTTCATGTCAGACCTGATGAAATGTTTATGAGACGTGTGGGGTGGTGCAGAGATGCACAGCACCATATCACCCACAAGCCAATGGACTTGTGGAATGATTCAATGGTACCCTGAAGTCAATGCTCTGGGTGTTTGCTGAACAGCATGGGAGGGACTGAGAGAAATACTTTCCCCATCTGTTGTTTGCATACAGGGAGGTGCCCCAAGAGTCAAAAGGATTTTCTCCTTTCGAACTCTTATATGGATGCCAGGTACGTGGGCCCCTAAACTTGATCTGGGAGGACTGGGAAGGCAAGCATGACACCCAGGGAACTCTCATTGTGGATTTCATCCTTAGGTTTGGAGAAAGGCTGAAGGAGCTTATGGGGGCAGCCCAGAGCAACCTGGCAGCTGCTCAACAGAAACAAAAAGTGTGGTATGACCGCAGAGCCAGAGCTCGCTTGTACATGGCGGGTCAGGAAGTGATTGTCCTTATTCCGGTCCAGAAAGACAAGCTGCAGGCTAAGTGAGTGGGGCCATACAAAGTGGTTAGGAAGGTAAATGATGTGAACTGCATTGTGGAGTTACCTGACCGAAGACAGACAGAAAGGATGTACCATATCAACATGATGAAGCCATATGCAAATAGGGCTGGCATGGTGTTTGCAGTGTGTAGTCCTGGGGAGGGGACGGATGAAGGAGATGCCCCTCTGGACTTGCTGGAGGAAAGTAAGTGGAGTCCTCTGAGGAGATAGTAAATTGTTTCCCAGCTGACCCCAGCCCAGATCCAGAAATTAGGGAGGTTTTAGAAGACTTTGCCCATTGTTTAGTGTCAAATCTGGACTAATCCCCTTAGCGACTCATGATGTGGAGACAGGGACACAGACACCCATACGGTGGGCAGCATATCGGGTGTCAGAGGCTGTCCAAAGTGCATTAGGAGGGAAGTGGAGGAGATGCTGGATTTAGGGGTAATCCAGAGATCCCACAACCCCTGAGCCTCACCCATAGTTCTTGTGCCTAAGCCAGATGGCTCTACTCATTTCTGTGTGGACTATCATGGACAGAATGCAGTCATGAAGTCAGATGCATACCCAATGCCCTAGTTGGATGAACTCCTGGATAAGCTGGGAGGGGCAACCTACCTTATGACTATTGACCTGACCAAGGGGTATTGGCAGGTAGAGTTGACAGGCAGAGCTAGGGAGAGGTCAGCCTTCATTGAGTTTAAAGTAATGCCTTTCAGAATGAAGAATGCCCCGGGGCCACTTTCCAAAGGTTGGTGAACCAGGTATTAAATGATGCTGAGGAGTATACCATGGCGTACCTGGATGACATTGCCATCTTTAGTACCAGCTGGGAGGAACACCTATCCAACCTTAGGGAAGTGCTGGGCAGGATATAGAGGGCCGGGCTCACTGTCAAAGCTGAGAAGTGCCAGGTGGCCATGAGAGAAGTGGCATACCTTGGGGGCATGTGGTAGGCCAGAGACAGCTCCGTCCTAACAAAATAAAGATAGAGGTAATCCAGGCATGGCCCAGACCAGAAATGCAGAAGCAGGTCAGGAGTTTTCTAGGGAAAGCAGGGTACTATAGAAAGTTTGTACCTAATTACAGTGCCCTGGCTGCACCCCTATCTGACCTGACAAAGAAAAAAATGCCAAAGAAAATTACCTGGAGCCCAGCCTGTGAGACAGCCTTTTCCAAACTAAAGGAGGCACTGTGCAGTGCTCCTATTTTAAATAGTCCTGACTATAGCAAACCCTTTATAGTTCAGACTGACACTTCAGACATGGGTATTGGGGCAGTACTGAGCCAGACATCCAACCAAGGGAAAGATCACCCAATAGCATACCTGAGTAAAAAGTTGCTTCCCAGGGAGCGGGCATACTCCATGGTTGAAAAAGATTGTCTTGCCATAGTGTGGGCCCTAAAGAAATCAGAGCCATACTTGTATGGGCAGTATTTTGTGGTACAGATGGACCACAACCCCCTGGTTTGGATGCAGATAGGGAAAAACAATAGCAGATTGCTAAGATGGAGTCTTGCTTTGCAAGGGTATGATCTGACAATCGTACATAGAGCTGGAGCCAAAAATCAGAACTCAGATGGGTTGTCTCGTGTCCATGAGGAGTGGACTGATTTGGGAAGCTCATGCCATGCAGGGGATAGAGCCCCCAAATTCAGTCTAGGTGGGGAGGAATTATGATACTTGGACAGCTGGTTCTGATCACTGTATCATTTTTTGTAATATAAAAATGGGTTATGGACTGTCTCTCATGAGAAATGCTGAAACAGCATGTGAGATCACTCACACACACACACACACACACACACACACACACACACACACACACACACATACATATACAGGTTCTAGATACAAGGTATTACCTGGAAGGCCAAGAGCTAATTACATGATAGAATATACCCAACTGCCAAGATAGATCATAATCTTTTATAATGCTTAGATGAAGAAGAGCAGGTTATGATGTTTTAGTGTGAAGTCATAAAAGATGCTTTGATGTCCTGCGAAGGGGAAGCTGATCACAAGATCAAAGAAATGTCATTTGAAAAAAGAAAATGATTTGTGTTGAGATCACAGAATATTAATTTACCTTCTGGAAAAAGACATCCTGTTTTTGTATAGATATATATTTTTTTATATATTCTGACAGAGAGGAGCTAGGAGGCCTCATGCAAAGAGGTAGGCAAAGTCAGCTTTTAATCAATATTTTGTTTTCCTTCAAACAACACTTTTCTCTAGACTCTGAGAAAGAAACATCTTTGAGCACTTTAAGCAGGTATTTAGAGAGAGAGAAAAATCTAAGTACTGTAGTAGGAATTGCACTGTTAAAACCTTGTTCTTTTAAAAGATGTGTATGTTCTTGTGATATACAGTTCTGTATTTTATGTTTTACATATTTTTTATCTATTTTAGTAAAACTCTATTTTTAGAGCCTACTTTGTCTGCCTTTGAATTTCTTTTCTTTAACAAGTGGAGTATATATGGTTAAAGCAGACACTGTGCATAAGCTTGAATGGTGATACCAAACTGGAAAAAGGTGACAATAATCTGAGGTCTTTATTAGAGTTTTTAAGAGTGTTCATTTCTGTACACCTGGTTAGGTGCCTGTAGGCAAAGATATCTGCCCCCCCCCGAAGACAGACTTATCTGAGCCTGTGCATTGGGTATGCTAACAAGAGGTTCACAGTTTGAATCCTTCCAAGAACTGAGACTGAAGGTTGATTCGAACCCACAAAAAACAGACAGGAGGGTTACTCTGTTTCTGTTAACTGTTCTCAAGACTGCACTCAGAGATTGGCACTTTGGGAGTAGAGGGCTGATCTGCTAAGTGAGTTTGTGGCAGGGCCTACATAAACTTATACAAAAATTTAAGAGAGTCACAGGAGGATGACACCACTGTATCTTCTGTGTTGACTGGGTTCACTCTGCTCTCCTATTTTTGTAACTGACATTGTATATCCACTGTACTGAAATTGCAATGGTTTACAGTTTTTCAAGTCTTCATTCATCAATTTGCATTCCCTCTCCTGTTGAGGATAACTGATTCCATTATCTGAGGCCCTCCCCAACCCTCCTTGAAGACACTGCAGGCTACTCCTTCCCCAGATGCATGGTTTGGTAAGTCCACAACATCACACTGGAGACAAAGATGTGCTGAAGAAAGTGAAAAATTATGGAGACAGCAGAGGTGCCCCATGGACATGCGGAATGTGGAGTCTGCAATATGCATGAGTATGGCATATGGGTACATCTTAGCAAATGCTTCATTTAGCCCCATATTCTCACATCATCCTTTTGAATCAGCTTAGAGCATACTCCCAGTCTCCCCCAACTTCAACCCCTGATGACAGATGTCCAAAATGACCCCTTGTTTCCACCTCGACTCTTCCCTCCTACTCATACCCTGCCAGTGCCAATCAAACTGGGAAACCAGAGGGCTGCTGCTCTGTGGTAGAGGAGCCAACTCACTCTCTCCAGAGGTAGACAGTGAAGTGAGTGACAATCCTCTTCCTGGCAGGCTACCATGTAATTCTGGGCCCTGTACACAAACCTGGAATGTCAACACAGCATGAGGCTCTGCAGCTGCTTGGTTACCAGGCCAGTCAGGCTTTTTATGTTAAATAAATTCTTTTTCTTTTTACAATTCTGCCTTATTTTCCCCTTCAACTCCATCCTTCAGCCTCATTTCTATGGTGCCCAGAGTCTCTGCAGGAGTAATTCAATTGAGATCACCCTTTGCTCACCACCAGAAATCATCAACAAACTTGCTCCCCAAACAACCCATGTATGAGTGGAGAAGGGTGGGGATATATTCAGTTTCAAGGTCACTGGTCTGGCCTGTGGCTTGCTATCTGGCAACAGGCAGGCTTTTCTTTTTCCTATATACGTTTTATATTTCTCTGAGCCTGGCAGGCAGCTTTGGCCCTCCGAACAGAGGGCTGTTTCTTCAACTCTGCTGCTCCCATCCTAGGTGGCTCTGGAAATTCCACTGTGGATTGCCCCCCCACAGCAGGGCCAGGAGGAGGTTGCTGGCTTCTCCCTCCCCCTGGGGACCCAATCCAGACTCTGGGGACCGCTCCCAGGAGTAGCAGGCCAACATCAAGCCTGCCAGGCTCAATTTTCTCAATTTCTCCCATCCCCCCTCCCTGCTGATGTAGAGATGTCAGCTTCCAGCCTCCTGACCTGTACTACCCTCCAGCCACCACAAGAGGGCAGTTAGCAAGCAGAATGACTCATCTTCTTCCCCCTGAGAGAGGACAGGAGTCCTCTGGATGCTCAAACCTCTCTTCCTGCAGACCCCCGCAGCCCAAACTTGTTTATGAACCTGGGTCACCGGCATGACACGAGGTGTAAACAGGCAGGCTTTTTAACTAGGAATTATGATTAGGATTGTGGGAGAGAAATGAAATGGTGCACAAATGAGGCTGTGTACATTGCAAAAATTGCTTAATTTTGTTTTTTGGTCTAACTGATATTAGATGTGATCAGATAATGGTGCCACAATACCCAGCTGTCCTTTTTTCCTAATGAATGAGGCTTGTTGGAAACTGGAATTACCAAGACATTTTCTAAACTTTAAATTTTATTGAGAGTTCTTGCACAAACTATGGAACTCTTCACTGGGATTCAAACCTATATACTGTAACAATAAATTTATATTTGACACCATCTGAACCCACTTTCTAAGCCAGTGATCTATGCTAAAAGTACATGTGTGTGGCAATGTGTGTGTGTGTGTATATATATATATATATATATACGGTGGCACAGTAGTGCCACCATAGTTAGGGTTGAGTACCCCATTTAAGGTTAAAGTGTGACATTTTGTAGCTTAACAATTTGGCCACCAAGTGATGGATTTGCCTGAAATTTGGCAGGCATGGAGCGGAACTATCAATCTCTAGATCTGCTAAGTTTCGTAATGATCAGATATATGGTTTTGGAGTTATAAAGTGCCATTTTGTGCCACATTTATGCTTTTTTGCTTATTCTTTGCTAGCACTTACAGGTCGCTCGGTTTGTGTGACTGGTCCAAAAGCTTCAGGGAACATGTGGCCAGGGTCCCTGATGTGTCTTTTGAAGATTTCATGAAAAAATATTAAACGGTTCAAAAGTTATTCAAAAAACAAGTTTCCCTTTATAGTCAATGGGAAAAGTTAACAAAAAGTTTGACAGTGTTGCAAATGCGATTTTAGTGTCTCAAATCTGCCATTTTGTTTTCTGTTACTGGTTACAGAAATGCTTGCATTTAAAACTGGGACCCCCTAGGGACACATTTTTTGTGTTCACCTAGTTGAGCCCTGAAGATGCTAGCCATGTCTTTTTGGGGGTTAAACACCCCAGAAATATATTTTGAAATTTTTAAAAAGTAGTGTTGCAAAGTAGTGTCGCACCTGTGACACTTTCATGATTTTTTGTGAAAGTGTGCAAATCACAACACTACTTTGCGACACTATGCACAAAATAACAGGAATTCTTTGCCACCCTGCTCCTCCCCCTGTAACCTGTAATTGCTTACCCCAACACCTGCACTTACTTTGCTGTCCCACCTGCAACTTCACCTGTCCCTGTCCCATCTTCTCCCCTGTTCCCCACCTGCCCCTACACCACCTCACTGAGTTTTCATCCCACCCCACTTACTATTCCTCACCTTTGCCCCACACCCCCACCTGCCACCAACCCCCATGACAAAGTGACCTCAGAACTGGGTTACTGCCATAGCTACAACCCCCACTTCCTCTATCTGTTCCCCTTTCCTCTAATTAAGGCCTACTGTGCTGCTTAATAACCTTCTCCACCTATACAAACTCTTAGTAATCTCCAAGTACAAGTATAGTAACTGTAACAATTGTTCTTCTCATTGTGATTTGTTTCCCTATAGCTCTCTCTGTGTTTTCCCGTTCTAGTAATGTACTGTGAATTTATTTTTTCCTTTCTGCCTGACGTGGAACCTTTTTAAATGATCTTGAAGCTCAAAGGTTGTAATCCTAGACTTCAATAAACATAATAAACATAAACCCCACTGCAAAAGAACACTTTGGTCTTTTGGGCTGAAATTTTGAGGGAAGACAGCCAACATCCTACAGATGTGCCTTTTGGTGGTTTGTGCCAAATATTACAGACTGAGAGTTATGGCACTCTGAAGTTGACGCTTTTCTCATAGGCTAACATTATGGAAGGCCCATCAGGCTCTCTTCAGGGGCCCATATCTCAGAAACGTTCGAGATACAGACTTTTCATTAGAAAATGCTTAGCCCCATTAGTGGGC
This sequence comes from Neoceratodus forsteri, assembly GCA_016271365.2. Lineage (NCBI taxonomy): Eukaryota > Metazoa > Chordata > Ceratodontiformes > Ceratodontidae > Neoceratodus > Neoceratodus forsteri. The sequence goes on along the minus strand of CM028138.1, from coordinate 728,312,401 downwards.
TATGCAAACTAGACAGAAAAGTCATAAATCATATGAAATTTTAATTTTTTTCTACATCATACAGTTCCTGAGATATAAGCAATTTAGTATTCAAGTCCTCATTTTCTGCTCCGAGGCCCATTATTATACATACATTCTTTGCATTCACTGTGTTTCTCAATGCAGCTTTTGGGGAAAATAGGGTGTGTGCTTTCATTACTGTTACAGTTAGCATTTCCACTTTCGTTTCCATTACCGTTTGCTACGTTCCCATTCTACGCCACCGTGTGCATTACCCTTTGCATTTTTATTTGCGCTTGTGTTTGCATTACTGTTATCATTTATGCGTTTCCATAACTGTTTCAATTTGCATTTCATTTTGCATCACCGTGTGCATTACCGGTTGCATATATGCTTCCGTTTGTGTTGTCTTTCCTTTGGCGTCATTGTTAGTGTTACCGACTACTATTTGCATTCCATCGCACTTACGTTTGCATTTCCATTTGTGTTACTGTTCATTTGGCATCATCGTTGCTGTTACTGTACCTGTTTGCATTTCCAATTGCCTTACCATTACTGTTTGCATCTTCGTCACCATTTGCGTTTCTGTTGGCCTTAACATTTGTGCTTTCAGTTGCATTTCCATTGTCGATTCTTGCTACCGTTTACTTCTGCAGTGCCATTGCCTTTACCTTTTGCATCTTTGTTTGTGTTTGTGTTACCATTTGCATTTTCTTACCATTTGCGTTAGCATTTGCGTTACTGCTTTTGTTAACATTTGCGTTTCTGTTGCAGTTAGCACTTGCGTTACCATTTGCGTTACCATTTCTGCTTTCATGAACGTTTGCACTTGTGTTTCTTTTACCATTTTGTGTTATCATTTATGTTTGTGTCACCATGTGCGTTACCATTTGCGCTTTCCGTTTGCATTACTGTTAGCCTTACTATGTGACAAAAAATCACATTCCATTCACTATTTATAGTGCTCATTCTCAAAAAGATGGGAAATTCATGGCAAAAAAACTCTGTTTAATGCATCAGTTAAGGTTGTTCCACAGCAACAAAAGCAAGGAAATTAAGTGTTAGGTTTGCCACCTCTTACACCCACACCCACCCCGTCCCCACCAACAGGCATCAGGGTGTGCATTGGGGTCATCGGCCCAAACTCTCACCCCATCTCATGTGTAAACAAGTTGAGCAGTGCAGTATAGGAGAATGGGGTGAGAGTTGGGACAGACAACACACACCCCAATGCCTGTTGGCGGAGACGGGGTGGGCGTGGGGTGCAAGGGAGTGGCAACTCTAACACCAAATTTCCTTGCTTTTGTTGCTGTGGAACAACCCAAATGGGTCATTTACACAATATAACTTGTCCATGCAGCGAGCAGGGCACGTGTTGTCACACGCGGAGACGCGCACAGAGACACGCACGTCTGTATGTGTCTGCTGTGTCCGCTGGACCACAGGAAGCAGAAGTGTAGTGATTGCTGTAAGAGCACAAGTAATTGATTGGGTGATAAACTGAAAAAGCAAAGTGAGTGTACTTAAGAAGTTACATTGAGATAATGGCACCAGGTAAGGGTAAAGCAAAAAAATGCAGAAACAATGTGTACAATGCAAAATGTACACAGAGGGGGATAAAGAACAACAATTTCAATGTAGTAATTGTTTATTAGTGGAAACATTCCAGGAAGAAATAAAGTCACTCTTGGCCAGATTAGAAGTTATGAAGAAGATAGGTGAATTAGAGGAATTCATAGACTCCATGTCAGAATTATGGACAGTCCATTAGGGCATTACAGGAGCTAGTATTATAACCAGTACTCTCAGTTGTATACTTGGGAAAAATAAAATTGTATCTAGTAAAAAGGGTAAGGGTAGGCTGTCTAAAGTAAACCAAAAAAAGGAAAACTTAACAAGGGAAAGAGCACACAGTAGTGAACCCCTACATTTGTCTAATAGGTATGAAACATTAATTCAGGTACCTATACCACATATGGAAGGAAGTAATGAAACAATAGCAGAGAAGGAGAATAAGGAATTGTGTCAAGATATACCAGATGCTGGATCAAAACATACTGTAGCACCAAATAGTCTGTCCTAAAAGAAAAGAATGGAACAAGATATACTTGTAATAGGTGATTCAATTATGAGAGGAATAAATGAAATAGTATGCAGAAATAGGAAAATGCAGACAACCGTTAGCACATTGCCTGGGGTGAAATTAACAGATTTGGAAAATATTTTGGATGGCCTCATGTAAAATACATATAAACCCCTAGTTATATTGCATGTGGGATTAATGATATAGGCAGAAACAGTATGGAATTAATACAGCAATGTTATTTGAATATAATAGAAAGAATTCAGGCTAAAGGAGCTGAGCACTTAATTTGAAGGATTTTGCTTGTTTATGGGACAAATGCTTATAAAAATGTGACCATAAAATCAAGTGAATAAATGGTTACGTTCACTTTGTATAAACAAAGATATTGGGTTTATTGACAAAGTCAGTACTTTTAAAAATCAAGTTGCTTATAACCATGATGGACTGCACCTAAACAAAATAGAGTCAAGAATGCTGGGTGCTAAAATAAACAAAGTAATAAGCTTTCATTTAAACTGGGAGGTATGGAGCGGAAACTATCAGACATGAGGGCAATATATGGTCTTACTGAATCAGAGGATGACTTGGCCAAGTGAGATTGAAAAAAGGGTTGGAACATGGTATTATTAAATGCAAGAAGCTTGAGGAATAAATTTGATGAATTCCAGTTTATGTTATTGGTCAATAATATAGATATAGCCCTGGTGACCGAAACATGGTGGGAGGCCACAGATACCTGGGAGACAGAAATTGTAGGGTATAAGCTTTATTATAGAACTAGATCTCAAAGAAAAGATGGAGGGATTGCTATATATATATTAGGGTTACTATAAACTGTGAGCAGGAAAATATTCAAATTGACAATATAGAAATGCTTTGGGTCAAACTAATTCATAAAACTTATGCTAAAACAAGAATAGGATTAGTATATATACCCCCATCTATAACTAAACATGAAGATGATCTCCTCATGGATTATATCTCTAACTTAAATCCAGCAGATGACCTACTCCTATCAGGAGACTTTAATATGCCTGGAATAGATTGGATGAGTCTTAGTGCAAATACCACATCAGAAAAAAGATTCCTTGAAGCAGTACATCAGACTGGTTTAGAACAAAAAGTTATGTTCACAACTAGACATCAAAATTTACTAGATTTGGTCCTAACAAATAAGGGGGATAAAATTAATAAAGTAAGTATTGGAAGTCCGGTGGGTAACAGTGATCACAGTACTGTGCTTTTTAGGATGGAAGGTGAACCAAATGTTGAAAACAGTAAAGGTATTGCTCAAAAGCTAAATTAAAAAAATGCAATTTTTTTAGGTTTAAATAAAGCAATAGCTGCCTGGGATTGGGAAAGTATGTTCATTGGCCAACCAGTTAATCAAATAAATGAAACCCTGGTTACAAAAATTAATTCTGAAGTGCTGAATTTTATACCCAGGGTAAGCAAATATAGCAAAAAAAACACAATAAAGGATGGTTTAATCCCAAGTTACAAAAATGGTTAAAGAAAAAATAAGATTTTTAAAAGAATAAGCAAACATGACAATGAGGGTTGGATCTTTATAGGAGCAAAGTAAGACAAATAAAGAAAGAAATAAAAAAGGCCAAAGGGATTATGAAGTTAATTTGGCAACAAAAGTAAAGGACAATAAGAAAGCATTTTTTCTTATATTAATAGTAAAAGAAAGGTGGAAAATGTTATAGGCCCATATATTAATGCATCAGGTGAGAGAGTGACTGATATTAAGGAATTAGCTGATATTCAGAATTCATATTTTTGTTCAGTATTCAATAAAAGTGATGTTTCAGATGCCAAGAATATGATAAAATTAAAGGTGGGCCAGGTGAAATTAGAGCCTGATGAAGTATTTAATAGAATGCAAACCATCATTATAAATAAATCTCAAGGACCAGGTGAATTACGTCCTATAGTTCTAAGGGTAATGGCAGCAAATCTGGCTCCTCCATTGACTTATTTGTTTCAGAAATCCTTGGATGAGGGAGAGGTAGCTCAGGCATGAAAGGAAGCAATAGTGATTCCCCTACTCAAGAAAGGTGCTTCATATAGACTGGAACATTTTAGACCAGTGAGCCTGACATCAAAAGTAGGGAAATTATTTGAAAGAATATTAAAAGATCTGATTCTAACACACTTAAGTATACATAACTTAACAGACCCAACCCAACATGGGTTTACAAAAACTAGGTCATGCCAAACAAATATGCTAACCTTCTATAGGCAACTAATAAGGCCCTGGACAAAGAATGCAGGATGTTATTTTTGGATTTTCTAAAGCTTTGATATTCTACTTCATAAAGAACTTATAGTTTGGGCCAGTACATACTCATGAATTTAGTTAACTGGTAGCTGCAGAATAGCAGAGGGGTTCGCTTAATTACTATCTGAATGGAGTTTGGACAGTGGAGTTCCACAGGGATCGGTAAGGCCTTTGTTTATTTAATATATATAACATCAATAATGTTGAATTTCATAACATCTGGTTGATAAATTCACGGATGATTTTGCAGGATTGGTGAATAACCTGGAGGATCAAATTAAAGTTCAAAAGGCCTTAGACACATTGATTCATTGGACAGTCCAGCACAAGCTGGAACTTAACTTGAACAAATGTGCAGTGATGCACCTAGGCAATAATAACAGCAGTTGTAAATACAAGCTGGGTAATGTGCCATTACAACAAACTAAAATGGAAAGAGATCTGGGGATTGTGAGGGATTTTATTTAAATATGAAATAATGCTTAGTCTCACATGATTTAACTAAGTAGCTAAAATAAATGCACATGTCCAGGCTTGCTGAAGCAGGGTTACTTTAGGTGAAAAATATAGCTGTGTAGCTGAATAAAACTAGTTAGAACTGGCAGTTGCTGTCTAATAAGAAATAACTAAATAAGGTAAAAACAACTCCATATAAGGAAAAATGCTAATAATAGAGTTCTGTGCATCTGTTGTAAGCAGAAAAATCAAGTGAAACCACACCAATAATGTATAAAAACTGCTGTAAATTGTAATCGGGGAGCTTCTCCTTTGCAGAACTCCCGCATGCATGTGAAAGATTTGATCAAATAAGGCGACGTTAAGACAAAACCCAGTGGTGTGGTTTTGGCCCCGTGACGACGGGAGCGGTTGCTCAGGTAATACTTACAGTAAGAGAATTTGCGATCACAGTTTGGCATAGTCGGCAGGATGAGTTCTTCGGTCCGTGTCACCTCGTGATCGGGTTGTTTCCTTGGACAAAAGAAGGACATTTTGTGGAACCCCATCAGGACGTGACGCCTAGGGGCTGGCGACACTCATCATCACTCTAAGTACAAGAATACCTTGGAGTGAGTGTACACTATAAAGAACAGGCCTAGATAAAATGGAAAACAAGAAAAAAAAAATAAGCTGGGTCCGGAGTTAGTATTGTCCGGACCGGCAAAATGTATGTTTGACAAGTTTGGCCAAACAAATTACAAGGGCAACTGCACTGCCCTTTGCCCTTGTAATTTGTGCTTGCTGCAAGTATATACTGTTAGAGCCAATGATGGCTTTCACAGTTCAGGCTGCTTTTAGGAGAAAAGCAGCGGCTGATTAAGTAACGTTAGATAAGCAACATTTAGAAAAAAAAATAAACTACTGTGGATGTACGCACAGTAGGTGACTACAGACGGGATGATTTGAAAATCCTCCCCCCATGTTACCTATCTGTGTAGTTGTAAGTTTTTCTGTATTAATTTCAAGTCCCCTTGACTCCTACAGAGGCTGAATCATTTGATCCCAAACCCAGGTACTGGGGACCGCCACCAGATAGATCTCAACCTAGTACCTAGTACTGTTACAGATTTTTTGTTTTGTTTTTAAACTGCAACCCGGAGCTCTGGGGAAGACTTGATTTGGCAGTTTTCTAATAATGGCCAGAAGACAACCTTTAAAAGGGTTAATAGCTGCAGTATTTGGTAATGATCATAAAGGTCCCGCAGTCAGTTTTCTCACCACACCAGTGTATCAGAAAGAAGAAAGAAAATACCTTGGCACCGGTTAAGTCTGAATTTTTATTTAAAGTTGTTTTATGTCTGTCTGTTTTATTTCTGTGATAGATATACTAAACAAGGTAATGCTCCATCTCTCTCATGCATATTTTCTAGCGATATCTGTGTTCTGTAATTATGTTCTGTTGTCAAATTGCAAAATAGCATTGACTATCCTTGGTACCACATGTTACAGTAAAAAAGAGAAGAAGCGTCTTTGCCTCATAGCTGACTGTTTTAATTGGTTTTATTTTTAATGAAACATTTGTGCTGCCTAGATAGGGTCAGTGAAGAACTTTTGTATGTAGTTGTTGGTTGGAGCAGGTAGTGTTAATGGTGAAGAGTTATGATGTCATATATCTCAATGTGCAAAAAGATTTGTAGTTTGCAAGCAACGTGCCAAGCCACTGCTAGGTAAAAATGTAATGTGTTAACAGCTATGAATGGCTTTATCATACTTCTAGTTATAACCAGAAACTTTTTGCAAAATGGCAGAGTGCCATATTTTGGCTATGCCCCAGAAGGTGTAACCATGTTATACTGGATGTGTTCACTTACAGATGGTATGTTGTGCTGTATTTTAAAGGAGTTGGAAGATGTTTAAAAAAGAGTTTTGTTCTGAAAAGATTTGGCATGGAGATATGTATAAATTTGTTGTTTTAAAAGAGAAAAAAAAATTGTCAGTGCTACAAGACGGGGGAGGCAGCACATATATCTAAAACATGTACAGTTTTCTAATGAAACTATGGGCATTACCTCAGCAAATTGGTGTCAAATAATGTCAGTCTTATTTTCTGTTAAGTATTTCTTTTTGTGTATGTGTACTGTCTTGGCCAGCAGTTTTATTGTATGCTGTATTATTATTTAAATATATTTAATATCAGCAGTGTTCAAGGACACTAAAAAAAAAAATAACTGGGTTTGAACGACCCTTGCATGCACACTGTGACATTTTCCACGTTATTTGACCTTCCTGTGTTTCAATATTTTATGTTACTACCAGTTCAAACTTGATGTGTGTTCCATACCTAAAGCACAACTTTTCACACAAAATGTATGTTTTCATGAAAGCACACCAAGAGTGAACCATGTAATTTGATTTTTATTGCAAAACTAGTATTCTAAGTAAAAAGGAACAAACTTTTTTTTTCTCTTCTCATTTCTTCTGACTTGCAGCCAACACAGGCAATACTCCAGCTGGAAGGGGAGAATTATTCATCATCTCCCCATATTTTTTTATTATATTACTTTTTTATATTTATGCAGTACACTTTTGAAAAAGGACTATTACAGCTGTTTTTGAGAGTTTACCATCTACAGTTAAAAACAATGGTTTTTGTTTTTATGTGTGACCATGGTGTAATCATTTTTTCTTTTTAAAATGCATTCTAAGAGATACATATGTACGGTATTACCATTAATCCGGATCCTTTATAAACTCAGCTGACATTTTGTCATGCTTAGGATAAGGGAACCCAGGGACACTTGGCTTCTTTTATCCTATGGAAATAATCTTGTTTTATTTTTAAACTTGTGTAGGTTTAGTATTTTGTTGTTTGTCTGTGTTTCTTCTCTTTCTTCTAGAGAAAAAGACGTTCCTCATCTTTATAGTAAGGTATAAAACTTACTAAACTAATTGTAATATTATCTTGTTATAATTTAAAGTGTAGTAGGTGGGGATCATGTCACCATCCACAGCTAACCTTTTTATTGCTACAGTATTCGAGCTGTTTCTTCCACCAGTAGGAGCTTGGAAGGAGGGGTTAAGCTAGCCTCCTCCCTTCCAGTGTAATACCCACAAAGGTTGCAAGGTATATCACTGTCCCCCCAAAGGGGTAAATAAAGAAAATGTGTATTTGCCAATAATTGTTTCTTATTTACAAGTTTAAAAAAAAAGACCCAAGGTATTTTAACAGCATAACCCAGCCCAAGCCCTTCTGCTTTTTCTAGTGCAAACAGTTAAATCTCACACCTATTATTGGTACAAGGGCTTCTGCCCTCAGCAAGTAATCAGTTACGCTGGAGGGTGAAGTTGTGTATGTATGTCCACATATATTCATTATTTTGATTGTCTTTTCAGCTTTCTTATCCTGTCAAAACAAATGTAAAACAACTTTTGTCATAGCCTTACAGCAATGAATGCATTTTTTTTCAACCAGTAAATTCACAATACTCTAACATTGCTGGACTCTAAGCTAAGTTTACAGTCTATATGTGTTGTTTAAAATGTATTTTATGCATTATGCTCAATACTAAAATTGTTCTATTACAAACATGCTTATGTTTCACGTTTATGTTATAATGTTTTGATATACATCTTGTTACACTGTGTCATGTATGAATTCAAAAAAGTGCTCCACTTGTATAGTGTTTTTAATGCTCATAACCAAACCTAAATACTGGGGCCAGCATTGCTGACCCACCCCTACAATATGTTCCAAAGCAAAATCAAAAGTAAAATTAATGCTCCGTTTGTCTTATTACTCACAGGTACGCCTGAAGAATGAGTGCACTCTATGCAGGTTTTGTCATTTTAAATTTTAACAATTATAATATGCAGAATTTAAATTGTACTCCAAACCTATGCTTCAAGCCTTACCCTACTCAGTACTTTGGAGTATTTCACTATACAGGGTAAAGAAGGTAGACCTTTTCACTTGTCACAGGTGCAATAGGCACTGTTATTAAATTGGCATAGGCCAACAACATATGTATTTGTCCCACTAATTGCATTGTGTAACAGGCATATTGCTATGAACTATATGTTTGAAGCATGTTATTGTAACATTACAAGATTTTATAACTCAGGTCTCAGTCAGGCCTGCTTGCAACAGACAGGGAAATAATGTTCATCTCTGTCATAACTGCTTCTGTGATTTAAAAGCAGGAGGTAACCATAACATTGTCATGATTTACAGATGGTCAAATGGTATAATTGAACCTCGGCCTGCACCCCCAGGTGTGCGGTTGATGTCCCATTTTTATTTTTTTCTTTCTAATTGCCAGAATTTAGGCTCTGTCACACCACTCTTTACAAAACAAAAAGTCAATGGTTTAAAAATTGTTATTTATGTGTTTTAACTCAGTGTCTAACACACTTTGCAAGTTTGCAGGTTTCCATGGTGTGGCACACATAAGATCTCCACGTTCAACAGCAGTAATACTTTCATCTAAGTTGCCAAGACCTTCATCTTTTTCCTTAAAAAAGAAAAACAACTGCCACAGTTTTGATGTTATCACCATCTTTGTGCCTGACTGGTTCCTTATAAGGACTATTGCATGAATCCAGTTATTATTACCTCTGCAAGTGTAATGTTTTCAGCAAAATTACACCTATTTGTAAAACTTTAAATCAACTGAAGAAGGTCCAGTCAGTTCAGACTCTGCAATCAAGCTTATTGTTTCTGCTTACTATGAAGTTAAGTCTGGGTTAGGGGCAATCCCTTAACTTCAGCAAGAAAATTCTTCTTCAATTGACCTTCAAGCAATACATCCATTTTCTTTGCTGCTGCCTGTTCCAAACATGGCTGGTACTTTCTACAACCCTATTGCTCTGTTATGGACTGTGTTCTTAATGGTTTATTGTCAATTGTTACCTTTTTTATGGACTGTTAATCTTTAAGCCGGGGTGTAATCAACTACCACAACACAAATGCCATGCCAGTGTGTGTGTGTGTGGCTACTCCATTAAAAGGACTCAATGCACCCCTGGCCAGTGTGTCTGTTAATCAGCCATCCAGCAGCCAGCAAAATGAACACTGACTTTTCTACTCTGCTGGTGTTTTGTTTTTAAATTACTGTCTGCATTGCCCCATATGTCTTGTGGGGTTACCACCATTCTGTAAATGACATTTCACCTGTACTGTAACTACACCAACCTGTGGTTACTTATATAAACTTATGAACTGTTAATTTCATGGACTATTATGTTTTATAAGGACTTATCTGTCAAGAGACATTATCAACAAATTCTTCAATCAAGCTCCAAGGGTGTGCCACACCTCAACACAAGGTAGCATCTACCTTATTCACTCTCAAAGTGGATTCCATGAAATCTTTTTCATCAACAAAATTGTTATGTTATATTGTGTTATATGTGGTGTCACATGTTAGCATTTTTTCACATATTTCAATTGTGGTGTTGACATCCCTCAATTCTGTACTATGTTTTACAAACTCATGATTTGTGTTCCGTCTGTAACCACCCCTGTACCAACTCCAAAACAGGATGCTTTTTATAAATGCCTTGACTATCTGTATGCTGGCAACCAGTTTTAAATCATATACCTATTCACCTAGTCTAACAGTCTAAAAGTAGAAATGCTTAGTTTTTTTAACCTTCAGTTAATAACTAATATCTTTACATTTATGTTCAATTTTTGTAAATGTTCGAGTCCCTCAGGGGCCTCCTATCTTCAGGGTGAAAAATATTAAAAGTGGTAAGTGGCCAAGGTTTTAGTAATCAGTGACCAAACTTTTATCAACAATATGTAGTTGGCTAACCAAAAGATTGAGGAAATAGAAAGGTGTAAAATGGCTAATGTAGATTGCTAAAGGGCTAGTAAAAGGTAACAATGGTTAGTAAATGACTAAATAATGCCAACATGTAAATTAGTATATCTAGTAGCAAAGGCTGCAAGTGGCTAAATACCACCATGTCACTTAATATATGTGTGTGTAAGACTTTAAAAGGGTTAATTATAAAATTCTATACAATGAAAAAATAGCTGAAAGCATAAGGTGAGGCTGTGGTAAAATATGCACACAGCTGTGTTTAGCCTTGACTGTTAAAAGTTTCTCATCATATAATTCTCTTGTGTTAAAAAATATGTTCAACAGAAAACTAATGAGAAATAATGAGATACCTCATTTGGTTACTGATACAAGGTTACTTTGACATTTGTAGCAAGCTAGTCACTTCTCTCATATGCTTTCTGACCCAAAACAAAAAGTTATTTGTAATAAATATACTATTCTGTCACCATTTGTTTTCCCTCCAAGGGTGAAAATAACTCCCCTGTCTTGGCAAAATGTCAGGTACATCTCGTAACCAAATAATTTGATTACGGGATGTCTCAAAAATTGTAGCTACTAAATGTATCAAAAACTTTAATTATGAAAATGTATTAATGTACAGGTGTCCAGGCTCTGCTGTCATATTTTTTTGGGAAATTCCAGACTTACATTTTTTTCTAAGCTTGCTACACATAAATATAGGACCCATGGTCATAGCTTACAAGCATATTTGGTGACTGGGGTGCTACTCTTCTCCATTAGATGGCAAAACTTGTAGTGGTCATATTAGCACTATGGCTACTAATAACCCTAATTAAGTTCTTCCCATGACACCTCTTCAGTGCTATGACATCATGTGATGTCACTCAATTACATCCATTGTTGCAACCAAAACAAAAGGACCCCATAGAACTTAACAAACTATTCCCATTCTATAGTGAGCCAAATGTGACTACAATATAAATGAGTGGTTAATTAGTACAGAGTCTCAAAAGGGGGTGAGGATTTTATTTAAATACGAAATAATGCTTAGTCTCACATGATTTAACTAAGTAGCTAAAATAAATGCATGTCCAGGCTTGCTGAAGCAGGGTTACTTTAGGTGAAAAATATAGCTGTGTAGCTGAATAAAACTAGTTCGAACTGGCAGTTGCTGTCTAATAAGAAATAACTAAATAAGGTAAAACAACTCCATATAAGGAAAAATGCTAATAATAGAGTTCTGTGCATCTGTTGTAAGCAGAAAATCAAGTGAAGCCACACCAATAATGTATAAAACTGCTGTAAATTGTAATCGGGAGCTTCTCCTTTGCAGAACTCCGCATGCATGTGAAAGGTTTGATCAAAATGGACGTTAAGACAAAACCCAGTGGTGTGGTTTTGCCTCGTGACTATGGGAGCAGTTGCTCAGGTAATACTTACAGTGGGAGAATTTGCACCACAGGATACAGGTAACCAATGATTTGAAGCTTGATACGCATTGTACTACTGTTGTAAGGAAAGCAAATCAGCTTTTTAATTGTATTCTACATCATATTGGAAGTAAGGACAGTAATGTGCTCTTGCCCCTGTATACTGTATTGGTTCGTCCACATCTTGAATACTGTGCCCAGGTTTGGTCACCCTGTAAGAAAGTGGATATCATAGAGTGGAGGGGGTACAAAGAAGGTTGACTAAAAGGATTAATGGAATGTGTCATAAATAATTTCAAAATAGGCTTCAGGATCTAGGGTTATATACTTTGCAGTATCGAAGGTTGAGGGGAGATATGTGCATGATATTCAGAGAAATAAAGGATGAACAACTTAAAAAAGATATAGGGTTAAGGGAAAGGAAGTATTATTTGTATGAGCCAAGAGGTCATAGATTGCAACTGGAATTGGATAAATGCAACAGTTTACAGCGTAAAAAAAAATGGTTTAGCCAGAGGTGTTCAGTTATGGAATTCCCTCCCAGAGGCACTTGTAATGAGTAAAACAATGGACTCATTTAAAAAAGGATTAGATAATTTTTATGTAAATAAAAGCTGATGTAAAATTTATTGGCAAGCACCAAGGACACAAGTCTATGTAGCTTGAATTACCTATGAAACCCTAACTGATGCATTAAACAGAGTTTTTGCCATGAATGTATGTATATATATATATATATATATATATATATATATATATATATATACTATACTATAGATACTAGATAATACTATAATATATATATATTAGAGGCAAAAAACTCTTTTAATGCATTAGTTAGGGTTGTTCCACAGCGACAAAAGTGAGGAAATTCAGTGTTATGGTTGAAAACCCCCTTGGACCCCACACCCACCCCCCCAAGCGGCATTGGGGTGTGCATTGGGGTCATCAGCCCTAACTCTCACCCCATCATATGTGTAAAACAGCAGAAGTATAGGAGAATGGGGTGAAAGTTAGCACTGACGACCCCAATGCACACCCCAATGCTGCTTTGGGGAGTGGGTGGGGGTCCAAGGAGTGTTTGTAACCCTAACACCAAATTTCCTCACTTTGTCGCTGTGGAACAACCCTAACTAATGCATTAAATGGAGATTTTGCCTCTAATTTCCTTCTTTTGAGAATGATAACGAGATATAGTGAATGTAATGCGCGGCTGAAGCATGGAGCCCAGATGTGATGTCTTGTGGCATAGTAACAGAAACAGCAACGCAAACAGAAGTGCTAACAGTGGCGCACATGGTAGGCGCAAGCGAATGAGAACAGAAAGGGTAATGCACACGGTGGTGTAGAGGGAACGGTCTGCCACGTGATGTGTTGTCACATAGTAACACAGTGCCTGCAAAAGGAAATGTCAATGGGCATAGTGACGCAAAGTGAAACAGAAAAAGAAACAGTACTGTAGACACAAATGGCAAAAAATAACAGAAACGCAAGCACAAATGAAAACGTAAAGGATAACGCACATGGTGGCGTAGACGTCAATGGTAAGTGAAATGGGTACGGAACCACAAGCAGAAAGGGCAACGGTAACAGTAATGCAAGTGCACAGGCTGGTTTTCCCCAAAACCTACATAGAGAAAGACAGTGAGTACAAAGAATGTATGCATAATAATGGGAATCGGAGCAGAAAATGAGGACTTGGAATACTAAATAGGTTATATCTCAGGAACCGTACGACATAGAAAAAAAATTTAAAAGTCATATGATTTATGACTGTCCTGGCTAGTTTTGAACTTAGCCCCCATTATTTTTCTGATGAAAAGTCCGTATCTCACACCGTTTCCGAGATACGGGCCCTGAAAGGCGTGGCAAACGCTGTAATGTTATCGTATGGGAAAAAAAGAGAAGTTCAGAGTGCCATAACTTTGCCTCCCTGTAATATTTTTTCACTAAACTACTGAAAGGTACATCTGTGGGCTGTTGGCTGTCTTCCTTCCAAATTTCAGGAAAAAAGGCCTAACCGTTATTTTGCAGCAGGGTGCCAAAAGATTCCTGCAATGCGTCTGGCGCCATAATGTTATCCTATGGGAAAAACTGTCAATTTTGGAGTGCCATAACTTTGCTGCCATGTAATATTTTTTCAACACAGCAACGAAAGGCACATCTGTGAGATGTCAGCTGCGTTCCCTCCAAATTTCAGCCCAAAACACCCAACCGTTCTTTTGCAGCACAGTGCCAAAGAATTGCTGTCATTTTCCCACAGACTAGAAAAGTACTGTCTCAATTTGCGAAAGCTTTCGCAAAAATTTGTGACACTTTCATGAGCAAGAAAGTACTTTGTGAAAGTACTTTTTCCAGAAATTTGAAAAACATATTTCTGGGGTGTTTTACCCCAAAATAAAGACATGGCAAGCATCCTCAGGGTCCGACTAGGTGAATACAAAAAGAATTAGGTTGCTAGAGGGTCCCAAATTTAAATGCCAAGCATTTTTCTGATCACTAACTGAAAAAAATGGATTAGCGAAAGTAACAGGGCCATTTGCGAAAGTAAAAATGCATTTACGACACTGTCAAACTTTTTGTTAACTTTTCCCATTGACATAATGGGAAATTGTTTTTTGAATAACTTTTGAACCGTTTAATATTTTTTCACCAAATCTTTGAAAGGCACATAGGGGACCCTGGCCGCTCATTCCCTGAAGATTTCGGGCAGGTCGCGCAAACCGTGCGACCTGTACACGTGACCATAGAATTCCATAAAAAGCGTAAAGGAACGCGGAGATCACACTTAATAACTCCACAGCCATGTATCTGACTGGTACAAAACTTGGCAGATCCCAAGGCCTATGGTTCTTGATCATGTATTCCAAATTTCAGCCAAATCTGTCAAACGGTTGCAAAGTTATTAAGGTGCAAAAATTTGGGTTTAACATAGAAATGGCTCCTCAACCCTAACTATGGTAGCACTACCGTGCTACCATAATATATATATATTAGCTGCAAAAAACTCAGTTTAATGCATCAGTTAGGATTGTTCCACAGCGACAAAAGTGAGGAAATTTGGTGTTAAGGTTGAAAGCCCACCTTGGACCCCCCCAGGCCACCCCCCCAGCTGGCATCAGGGAGCACATTGGGGTCGTCAACCTACCCTCTCACCCCATCAGATGTGTGAAGAAGCAGAGGAATAGGAGAATGGGGTGAGAGTTAGGACTGATGACCCCATTGCACCCCAATGGTGGTTGGGGTGGGCTGGGTCCAAGGAGGATTTCAACCCTAACACTAAATTTCCTTACTTTTGTTGCTGTGGAACAACTCTAACTAATGCATTAAATGGATTTTTTTGCCTCTAATTTCCCTTCTTTTTGAGAATGATGATAAGAAATAGTGAATGTAATGTGGTGGCGGCCCGCCACATGATGTCTTGTGACATAGTAACAGGAACAGCAATGCAAACAGAAGTGCTAACTGTGGTGCACATGGTAATGCAAGTGCGAATGAGAACACAAAGGGTAACGCACATGGTGGCATAGACGGGGACGGTAATACCAACGAGAAATAGTGAATGTAATGCGGCGGCGGGAGCATGGGGCCCGAATGTCTTGTCACATAGTAATATGGTGCCCACAAATGCAAATGGTAATGGGCATGGTGACGCAAAGCATAACAGAAAGAGAAACAGTACTGTAGATACAAATGGTAAAAATAATGGAAATGCAAGCACAAATGAAAACGCAAAGGATAACGCACATGGTGGCATAGATGTGAACGGTAAATGAAACGGGTACAGAACTGCAAGTGGAAAGGGCAATGGTAACAGTAATGTAAGCGCACAGGCTGGTTTTCCCCAAAAGCTTCATAGAGAAAGACAGTGAGTACAAAGAATGCATGCATAATAATGGGTCTCGGAGCAGAAAATGAGGAGTTGGAATACTAAATTGCATATATCTCAGGAACCGTACGATGTAGAAAAAAAATTTAAAGTCATATGATTTATGACTTTCCCGGCTAGTTTTTTACTTAGCTCCTGCTACGGGGCTAAGCATTTTTCTGACGAAAAGTCTGTATCTTGCACCTGCTTCCAGATACGGCCCTGAAAGGTGCGGAAATGCCGAATGTTATCCTGTGGGGAAAAAAGAAGTTCAGAGTCCCATAACTTTGGATCCTGTAATATTTTTCACCAAACCATTAAAAGGCACATCTGTGGGATGTTGGTCATCTCCTTTCCAAATTTCAGCCCAAAAGACCAAACCATTATGTTGCAGCAGGCGCCAAAGGATTCTTGTAATGTGTCGACGCCGTAATGTTATCCTGTGGGAAAATCATCAATTTTGGAGTGTCGTAACTCTGCTGCCATGTAATATTTTTCAACAAAACACTGAAAGGCACATCTGTGAGAAGCTGGCATTGTTCCTCCAAATTTCAGGCCAAAACACCAAACCGTTCTTTTGCAGCAGGGTGCCAAAAAGTTGCCATTTTTTCCCACAGCCTAGAAAAGTACTGTCGCAATTTACGAAAGCTTTCGCAAATTCATTCGACAGTGTCGCAAGTGCAAAAATACTTTGCGAAAGTACTTTTTCCAGAAATTTGAGAAACATATTTCTGGGGTATTTTACCCAAAAATAAAGACATGGCTAGCATCCTCAGGGTCAGACTAGGTAAATACAAAAATAATTAGGTTGCTAAAGGGTCCCAAATTTAAATGCCAAGCATTTTTCTGATCACCAACTGAAAACAAAATGGCAGATTTGTGACAGTAAAAGGGCCATTTGCGAAAGTAAAAACTGCATTTGTGACAGTGTCGAACTTTTTGTTAACTTTTCCCATTGACTTATAATGGGAACTTGTTTTTGAATCCGTTTAATATTTTTTCATGAAATCTTCAAAAGGTACATCGGGGAAGGCCGCACGTTCCCTGAAGATTTCGGACTAGTCGCACAAACCGTGCGACCTGTAGAGATGACCATAGAATTTCAAAAAAGCGTAAACACTTGTGCTGATCATGCTTAATAACTCCGCAGCCATGTATTCGAGTGGTACAAAACTTGGCAGATCCTAAGGTATATGGGTCTTGATGTGGTATTCAAATTTCAGACAAATCTGTTGAACGGTTGCA
This sequence comes from Neoceratodus forsteri, assembly GCA_016271365.2. NCBI lineage: Eukaryota > Metazoa > Chordata > Ceratodontiformes > Ceratodontidae > Neoceratodus > Neoceratodus forsteri. The sequence goes on along the minus strand of CM028138.1, from coordinate 728,295,237 downwards.
AAGTTATTAAGGTGCAAAGTTTTAGGTTTAAAATGTAAATGGCTCCTCAACCCTAATTATGGTAGCACTACTGTATGCCATAATATATATATATATATATAGATAGATATAGATATACTGTATATATGTATGTATATATATATATATATATATATATACACATACATACACCTTTATACATCTATATTATACACATCTATAGACATACATATAAATAATTTTGTGTGGTCATTTTAATTCACAGCCTGTATGTCATATAGGCATAGTGGTCAGAAACTGAGATGTAACCAGGTCAATTCTGAAACTTAATTGGGATTACTGGAGTTTGGCTACAATTTGTGTGGCTATGTAAAGCTCTGTTCTAAACCTGTAAATAACTAAATAAAAAGGTGCTATCCAGACAAACATGCTTGGTTCTTCTTTCACCAGGAGATGTTACAGTTCTAAAATAATTAAAATAAATCCTATGAAACAATTAAAACTTGAAGAATTACTTACATATTGTGCTTGTCATGAAGCTTGTTCTCCTGTATTATTGTGGCTGTTAAAAAAAACATTTGTCAATGCTGAATGTTGTCGCACTGGCATTGGCATTGGTAGATCAGGAGTTAGAGATGCATAATAGGAATGGCAGTGAAGTATGGAACTGATGCCAACCCCACCCCCACCCTGCAGAGACTGACAGGTGCTGGGGTGTGACTTTGGGGCATCAGCTATAACGCTCATGCCATTTTACCTCACCCCACCCTGTAGACACTGACAAGTGTTGTGGTGTGCTTTGGGGTCTTTGGGCCTTATACTTACCCCATTCCATAAGGAAATATACTAAGATGGGTGCAGTATAGGAGAATGGGCCTCACCCTACCCTGTAGACACTGACAAGTGTTGTGGTGTGCTTTGGGGTCTTTGGGCCTTGTACTTACCCATTCCATAATGAAATACTCTGACATAGGTGCAGTATAGAAGAATGGGGTGAACTTAGGGCTGAACACCAAGGCACACCTCGCCCGTCACTGGCTGACTGGCTGCAGGGTGGGGGGTGTGGAAGGCATGAGCATTCCAGCCAATGATCACAAGTCACACCCCTGAGGCCTGTCAGTCTCTACAGGGTGGGAAGTAACAGCTGGAAACCCTAACGCTGTAGGCATTTGTTGGTATTTTCACTCCAAATTTTCAACATAGGCTTTTTGTGACCCCATCTCATGAGGAGCGGCACAATCAGTTTGTTAGCTGAAAGGTGGTTTTGCACAGCGGCTATACCATTTGGTGACACAGGGATGAAAACACATTTTGGGCAGGATGTGGAAAATGACAAATGTATTGTTCATGAGGAGGCATAAAAAATGGCAACTTTGAAAATCTGGAGTGAAAATATGAATAATTGGTGGTCATGAGCATGCATAGAAACTGCGCCATCATGTCTGTAACTCAATTATTTGGGGGATTTTTTTAGCCACATTTTCAACATAGGCATTTTGGGACCTCCCCTCATGAACAGTGGCACTGTGATTTTGTTAATCTATCCCAAAATTTGATTTCCCACAGCAACCACGCCACTGTGCGCCACAGGTGCAGAAACACGTTTTGGGCAGGATGTGAAAAAAGACAACTGTACTTTTCATAAGGAGGTGTGAAAAAAATGCCAGTGTTGAAAATATGGCATGAAAATATTGCAAATTTGAGAAGTTACCCGGGTGTATGGAAACTGTGCAATGCATGCTTGTAACGCAGTCATTTTATGGACTTTTGTCACCAAATTTTCAACATAGGCATTTTAGGACCTTTACTCATGGACAGTGTCACCGTCATTTTCTCCATCTGTCCCAAAAACTGATTTCACACAGATACCATGCTATTCTGTGCTGGACATGTGAAAACACATTTTGGCCAGGATATGTAAAATGACAGCTGTACTGTTCATAATCAGGTGTGAAAAAATGCCAATTTTGAAAATCTGGAGTGAAAATATTACAAATTCATGAAGTTATGCGCGTGTGTGGAAACAGCGCAATGCACACTTGTAAAACAGCCATTTTTTTGATTGTTTCACCAAATTTGCAACATAGGCTTATTGAGAGCCCCCCCCCATGAACAATGGCACTATCATTTCATTACTCAGTCCCAAAAGGTGATTCTGCGCAGTGACTGTGAATCACCTTTTGGGACCGAATAATGCCATGACAGTGACTGAATTCATAAGCAGGGGCCCCAATAACCCCATGTTGAAAATCTGATGCAAAAATTCCAAAAAAATGCCAGAGATATGCACCAAAGTTGAAAAAAACCTATTTATGCCATTATACAGCTTACTGGCATTTCTTCAGTTCACAGTCAGCTTTGAAGACTGCAGATGTGTTCCTGGTCCACCGAAGATCATCTCACCAGATTCCGGAAGTAAGTATGGGGTGGGTGGGGGTGTGAGGAGGCAGGGTGCGCAGAGGGTGGGTGCTGGTTGGGCAGAGAGATGGACAGACTGTGAGGGACCTTTTTCTTCTTTTACAGGTTAAAAAAAATCATGGGACATTTTTTTACAGGGCATTTGGCATGCTGGGGTGGGCTCCCAGCATGCCACCTGAGTTTTTGGGGGGCTAGCCGATGGGGGATTGGGCACCCCCATCGGCACAAACCAAAGGGAGGGGCAAGAGCCAAGGGGGAATGGGCACCCCCCTCGGCACATAACAAATGGGGGACGGTGCATTATGCCATTGGTGAGTGGGCTCAACCATCAGCACATAAGCTGGGTCAGGGCATGCCGACAGGGGGATTGGGCACCCCCGAAGTCGGCATTGTTGCAGGCAGTGTGCCGCCATGTTTACAACAATGTTTCACCAGGGAAAGTAGGTCAGGAGTTGCCACTGCATATGACGAGCTTTGCTCGCATTGCAGCAGACCTTTCCTTAGATGTGCTCACACATTATGTATTCCTGGTGTGGCACCTGCATGATGGCTTATTGAGAATGAGGCATGCCCTGCATTCGCCCAACAGTGAAGGCACCTCCAAATCTACTACTAGTGCAACATGTTGGCTGGTTTTGCAAGCGCAAGCCAATATAAAAAGGGATGGGATAAAATGGCAGTTGCTAAAATTTCAATCCACTCAGCTGGTTGTTGGGCTGCCTAACCTAAATGAAACAAGCTAGCTGCTGTCTGGTAAGAGTGACTGACTCCTTTCAAGTATGCAAAGTTTCCACCCAGCAAGCACTGAGTAGTGTCACAACCAGACTGCATGGTCATTGGTCTGTAATGCTGAGCCCCTTGAAGCTTGAGCTTCAATGGGCTCAGCCATGACACACCCCTGAAGTGCAGTTCATGTAACAAAATGTTTAATTCATAAGCACCAGCAAATGAAAACATTTTTGAAGTAGGAAAGAAAGCAGGCTTGGGTTAAATCTAGTGGAATAACTAGTAACTATGGCCAAAGAGGGTATGATGCTTGGCAGGTTCTTTTCCACTGATATATGCTGCTTCAGGCTATAACTCATTAAGGAGTTTGAAGGGAATGCAGAAGCTCTTTGCTGCAATGGATGGAATGCAAGGCTCAAGGTCCGGGTTCCTGTAACAAAAGAGTATTTGCTTTAGATTCTTCCATGCTACAAACAGCACAAAAATGAAGGCATTTTTATGTTGTCTTGTGCATGGGCAAGCAACATCTTCTGGTTGTAGGAGAAATGCAGAGGTGTGTCAGTGTTTGCGAATGCAGGGCACACCTTAGTAGGTGTGTCCCTCATTCCCCAATGAGTCAGCATGCTAGCGCTGACACAAGTATATGCAAAGTGCCACCAACTTGAAACAAACATGCAGCTGCAATCGGAGACAAGCTCATCATGCAGTGACACAGATGACACACCTCCAGTTTGTGAAACATTTCAATAAACATGGAGGCAGAGCCACCACCACACAATCCCCAAAAGAAGCCGACATTGGGGGTGCAATCCATGTGTTGACATGTCACCCCCCCACAGTGTGTGGCACATTGGGAGCCCAAGCCAGTGTGCTGCCGCTCACAGTAAGCCAACCATGTCAGCATGTTCTTGCCCCTGCCCACCCCCATTGTGTGGCACACTGGGAGCCAACCCCAGTGTTGCCAACATCAGACCCCCCAAAAGTCATGGGGCATACATGGGGCACACTGGAAGCCCACCCTTGTGTGCCCAACATTTGTTTTCTTTCACTTGTAAAGAAAGAAAACTGTCCTGCAGCAGTGTCTGTTTTTTTCTGTACCTGAACAAAGAAAATGGTCTGTTGTATGCCTCACCCCCTTCCCCCAACCTGTGTCCACCCTCTGCGCACCCCACCTTTCCACACCCCCCTCACCACATACTTGCCTCTGGAGATCCGGTGCTGCATTCTTTGGTGGAGTGGGAACACGTCTGGACTCTTCAAAGCTGAACTGCAAATTGAAGAAATGCCAGTAAGCTGTATAATGGCATAAATGGGGGCAACAGGAGGACATCTCAGCCATTTTTAATTTTGGCTCCAGATTGTCAACATGGGGTTCTTGGGACCCCACCTCATGTTTATATGCACTGTCATCTCGTTATTCAGTCCCAAAATTTCATTTCTCGATCACTGCACAGAATCACCTTTCAGGACTGATTAAAAACATGACAGTGCCACTGTTTATGAGGTGGGGTCCCAAAAAGCACACGTTGCAAATCTGATAAAAAAACTTCCCAAAAATTACTGTATTACGAGCATGCATTGAGCTGTTTCCACGCATGCTCATAACTTAAACAATTGTTAATATTTTCACTCCAGATTTTAAACATTGCCATTTTTTCACACCTCCTTATGAACAGTACAACTGTCTATTTCTCACATCCTGCTCTAAATGAATTTTTCGCACATGCGCACAATGGCACTGTTGCTGTGCGTAAATCAATGGTCAGGACAATTAACAAAATCACAGTGACACTGTTCATGAGTGAGGTCCCAAAATGCCTATGTTGAAAATCTAATTAAAAAAATCCCCAAAAGAAATGCTTTATGTGTGTGCATTGAGCAGTTTCTACGCAAGCTTGTGACTTCACCAATGTTTCACATTTTCATTCCAGATGTTCAGCATTGCCATTTTTTTACACCTCCTCATGAACAGTACAATTGTCATTTTTCACATCCTGCCTGAGATGTGTTTTTGTACCTGTGGCACCAAATGGCACAGTCACTGTGCAAAATCACCTTTTGGCTAACGAACTGATAATGTCACTGTTCAGGAGGTGGGGTCACAAAAAGCTCATATTGAAAATTTGGAGTGAAAATACCAACAAACACCCAGGGCATTAGGGTTTCCAACCTTAACGCCCTACCCTGTAGAAACTGACGGACATCAGGGGTGTGACTTGGGATTGACGGCTGTAATGCTCACACCATTCCACCCCCACCCCCACTCTGCAACCAGTAACAAGCATTGATGTGTGTCTTGGACTCTTCGGCCCTAAAGTTCACCCCATTCTCCTATACTGCAGCCATCTCAGCCTGTTTACTAATGGAATGGGGTGAGCATAAGGCCCAAAGAACATAAGGCACACCGTGACACTTGTCAGTGTTTGCAGGGTAGGGTGTGGTGAAATGGTGTGAGCAATATGGCCGATGACCCACAGGCACACTCCAATGCCTGTCATTATCTGCAGGGTGGGGGTGGAGTTGGCATTAGTTCACTACTTCACTGCCATTCCAATTATGCATCTCTTCTAACTCCTGCACTGCCAATGCAAATGCCAGCAAGACAACATTCCGCATTGACAAATGCTAGTTTTAAATGAGATCACATTGATTCAAATACACAACAAATTTACATTTCTGTAGCAGTCAGCCTTATCCAGTTTAACTGTGGCTGCAATAATGAACCAATCCCCAACATCAGGACATCAGTAAAAGTCTTGTCAAGCCTGATAATGAGATTTATTGATGCTGATAAGGAAAAGGGAAACCTTTTGAAAAAAAGACTGATTTTACCCAGTACGTGAACTCAGTAACCCATATTCTTATCAGCGTTTCTTTCTTACACAATTGCCAGTGATTGCCACTGGCTATCTGCATAAGTAAACATTACCAATTTGTAGGCTATGTGCCTTGCTTTGCTACTGAATTGTATGCTGTTCCCTATATACTGTGTATTGAATGGTATATTTATTGCTGTTGTGTTAAATGTTCTTGAGAAGATTCCATGTCACCATGACTCTATGAAAACATGTTTCCTGTATGTCCAAGGAGTTAGCACATCTATACAATCCTAGCTGATAAGCAGGATGATGAAACAGAAAAAAACTCTGATTAGTTGCCCAAGCCAGACATCACACCCCCACCTTCCTTCCCCACGAGACAGGAATCACACTGTGTTGGGATTTAAATGGCCACAGTCATAGGTCTATTGGCAAACTTGTGATTACAGGATTGACATGCACAGAAGGGAGTTTCTCCTCAGTTCATAGCCCTGCTTCCATCTGCAAGGAAGAGAGCTCACCAACACAGCCTTCCCAACCCCCAAGCAAGACTGCATCCTAACAGCAGAATAGGAAGCCTTTCACCTTCCATGCTGGGCATGTCTCTCAGCATCCGCCCCCCAAATCTGGCACCGGAGATCGTGGACCTCCAACTGGGAATCCCACCCAAGGAGGCAGTATAGGGCAGTGGTTTAGGGCTCTGAGCTGCAAACCTGGAGAACAGGGTTTGAATCCCACATCCTCCACTTGCATACTGTGTGTCCAAGAGCAAGTCACTTAACTTCCTTATGCTCCCAGGTTTGTTTTTTTCTGTAAAGTCTTTTTCCCTCTGGTCACAGCCTGTGGAGCCTCTCTCAGGCATCCTGCCTGTTTCTGCCTACCTGAGGTCCTCTCCACCCTAAGCTTCCTCTCGCCCCCCTCCCACAGCCAGTACCCCCGGCTTAACCCCTCCAGGGTGGGGCCGCCCCCCCTCTTGGGCCCATAGGGTTACCACCTTTTAAAAAGCCCAAAGTGTGACATTTCTTACTGAAACATGATTTTTCTCAGGACAATATGTAGTCTTGACCAATGCAACAGGCTTGTTTTGTCTAAATAATCAGAATTAACACTAAGTGTTGTAGTTTTTTAGCTATTTTTAGTGTTTCATGTCATTTTAAGGTATTTTAGTTAAGGTATTATGTTGTTTTGCAGCATTTAGAGGAAAGTTAGAAAATATTTTTTTTCTGCTATAATGTCAGGATATTTTGTATTTTTCATGTTTTTTTGCAGGACACAGCTGCCCAAATCAGGACTGTCCTATGAAAATAGGGACAGGTGGTAACCCTATGGGCCCACTGTAGAGACAGACCATGGCTGCAGGTGAGGACCCGGGAGGAGGAACTGGAAGGCCAGGAGAGATGGATCCGGTGGTGGGCATGGGAGTCAGGAGCTATCACCTACCCCACAGAGCCAGGTTTTTCCTTCTTTCTGGTGACTTGCTCCCTCCTCCCTCCCACTTGAGTGGTGCATGTCTGACGCCAAGGTGCACGGAAATCCTGCCTGCATCAGTCATGCTACTGAATATGTTGCCTGCATTCCACAGGGCCCCCAATCTCCACCAGGAGCTGCTTGAATGCTGGGTGAACCCCAGTCCTACCCCGGGAGAAGAGAGCATCCCTGCAGGCGCTCGATCTTCTCCCTACCCTGCCAACCCCCAGCACCCGATCTCACTCCCAAACTCGGGTCACCAGCGTAATGCGAGGTGTGGCGTCCTGCACCTCAACCCTCAGTGACACTGGGCTGGCCTTGTGCTCACAGGTTGAACCTGGAAACAAGCTTCAGCTTAGTGTGCCTTTCCTGGTTAAACAATTTCCATTTTCCATCCTTGAGGCCAGATGCAGCAGACCCCCCCCCCCCCGTGGGCACAGCATGTCCCTGTGACCTTGGTTAATCTGTGCTGGGGCAAGCTATAGTTCCTTTTCGTATCACCCATAAGAAAGGCCCCAGTTTTTGCTGGGCACTGATACCAACCCTTTCCCCAGGTTCAGAACAGGGTGGACCCAGCTCACCTGAGTCAAAACTTGGAGGCAATCTTATCCATGTACAAAGAGGCTGTGACATTGTCACTATCACCACATCCCGATGGACGAATCTCCAAGAGCTGTACTGGCAGAGGCAAAAAACCAGGGGAAAACCCTCCTGTAGTGGCAAAAACCTGAAAAAATTCCTCTGCAGCCCCTGCTGGTGGTTCTCCTTGTAAGGGACAGTGATCTTGCACTACATTTTATGGGCGTGGTGGGTGAGTTTTACACCATACAGAGAAATGCAGGAAAAGGGACTTTGGGACCTCTTGTAGCTCCGTTTAAAGAGCTCCTAACATATCTGTCTTTTTCTGTGGATCCAAACTCCTTGAGCCACATTTTTAAAAAGGTACCTGTTATTTTGTCTTTCACAGTTTGTGTCCCCAATTCTGACTGCAATGGTCATGCCACCCACTCCCTGTATGGTTTTCCGTGGTTTGCCACTGGCAGCCAGGCTAAATCGCAAATGATGTAATTTGTAGATGAGCTTTCCTGAGCTGCTAGTTCACTCTCTGGGACTGAACACAAAGGCTGTTTTTCTGAACTCCTACTGAATGAAGAGACCATTCAGGCTCAGAGCATATTTCAGTCCCTGCCCAACTAAGCATATTGCTTCATTCCATTCCAGGTTTAAAAAAATAAAAAAATAAAACCCAGACAATTGAAAACTGATCGGGGCAAACAGAAGCGCAGTTTGTGAGTGCTTGTTCTACTTCAGTTTAAACAAAAAAACAGAGCACCTCCATTCTATGCACTGACATCTGCTCCCATTACCCCTCTCCTAAGAAGCTGTTGGGAAAGAAACAAGCATTTGTCAATGACGAATGTTTGCTTGCTGGCATTGGCATTGGTAATGTAGAAGTTACAGAGCTGCATAATAGAAATGGCAGAGAAGTACTGAACTGAAGCCAACCCCACCACCACCCTGCAGAGAGTGACAGGCATTGGGGGTGTGCCTTTGGGTCGACAGGCATAACGGCCACGTCATTTCACCACACTCTATCCTGCAGACACTGACAAATGTCTCGGTCTGCCTTGGGGTCTTTGGCCCTTATGCACACCCCATTCCATCAGGAAATACGGTCAGATGGGTGCGGTATAGGAGAATGGGGTGAACTTTGGGGCCGAAGAGTCCAAGGCATACTTTCTATGTCTCTCACTGGCTGCAGGATGTGGAATGGTATGAGCATTACAGGCAAGAATCCCAAGTCACACCCCTGATGCCTGTCATTCTCTACAGGGTGGGGGCATTATGGTTGGAAACCCTAACACCTCAGGCATTCATTGGTATTTTCACTCCAAATTTTCAACATGGCAATGTTGAAAATCTGAAGTGAAAATAGTTGGTACGCAAACTTACTGAAGGTATAGAGCTGGCGCGACGCCGCGCCTCGTAAAACAGTCATTTTAAGAATTTTTCACCAAATTTTCAACATAGCCATTTTAAGACCTCTGCTCATTAACAGTGTCACTCTGGTTTTCTTAATGTGTCCCATACATTGATTTCGCACACCGACTACGCCATTGTGCACTACCTGGGCGGAAACACGTTTTGGGCAAGGTGTGAAAAATGACAGCTATACTGGTCATAAGGAGGTGTGGTAAAATGGCAATGTTGAAAATCTGGAGTGAAAATATTGAAAATTTGCGATCTTATGAGCGTGCATAGGAACTGCGCAACGCACGCTCGTAAAACAGTAATTTTTAGGAATTTTTCCACAAAATTTTCAACAGAGGCTTTTTGAGAGCCCACCTTATGAACAGCGCAATGACAGTGAGATCACTCATGAGAAGGGGTCCCAAAACCCCATGTTAAAAATTTGCAAAAATTCAAAATGGCTGAGACATGCAGCAAAGTTGAAAACCCTATTCATTACATTATACAGCTTACCGGCTTTTCCTCAGTTCACGGTTGGCTTTGAAGAATGCAGACATGTTCCTGGTCCACCGAAGATCGTCGCGCCGGAGTCCAGAGGTAAGTATGGGGTGAGGGGGTGTGTGGGGAGGCAGGGTGCGCAGTGGGTGGGTGCAGGTTGTGGGAAGGGAGCAGGAAGAAGTGCCGAGGAACAGTTTTTGATTTGCAGGTTTTTTTTCTTTAGGTGACCACGCGGGACGTTTGCCATGCTGGAGTGGGCTCCCAGTGTAGCACAAGGATGGCTGGTGGGGGCAGGGGGGCATGGAGCTGACGGGGGATTGGGCACCCCTGTCAGCAATAGCATCTGTTGCCATGCTAGGGTGGGCTCCCAGCATCGCACCCTGTACTGGGGGGGATAGTGGAGCTGACGGGGACTGGGCACCCCTGTCGGTTATACAATGTGCTGCCACACTGGGGTGGGCACCCAGCATAGCATATATAACTCTGCTGGAGGCGCCCAGCACAGCCAGCGGGGAGATTGGGCACCCCGTCGGCCTACACAGTGTGCTTATGGAGGGGGGCCGAGGCAAGCATGCATGCCTGCCTGTGTGTATGTGTGTGTGTATGTGTAGGGGGAGCACACATAAGCAGGCGATATCTGATTGCTGCTCACTGAAGCATAGCTCCCCCTTTCAACTGTGTTCCAGCAGGCATTGGAGAACTGCGGCCATGCCTCGAAACACACTGACTGAATTGGAAGAGGGCTGCCACACCTCCGAAAACTCGGATGATGGCACTATGTTTCTTGCACATGCGTGCAAACAAACATAAAAAGGAACTTGACCAGAAAATGTTTCTGTTGAGCTGATGTCTGTCCCTGCCCCTTACTGAAAGAAGGAGTTTGAAACAGCAGCAGTTCATATGATGGCTATATGTATCTCCGCAGATATCTCCGTCTTGCCAGCTGACATAACCAGTAGCTGACAGGGGCACAATGAAATGGGTGGCTAAGAAGGCTATAAGCCCCCTCAGCCACCAAGAAATTAAGGTTGAGACTGTAGGATTACTGGCACACTGCTTTCATCTCCTGCAATTTAACCTTTGTCTTTTCTTATTGGCTTGTGCTGCTGATGCTTGCTCACTGCAATTTCACTATAATGATAGAATTGCAGTGAGCACTAGCAGCAAGCCAATAAGGAAGGACAAAGGCACAATGAGTGAATGAGTAATGTGACAGTCTGACAAGGGAGTGGATGAGGGAGATGAGAGTAGAGGATCTGGATCGGAACTGCGGTGTACCATGCATGTGTGTCTGATTGTACGTTTTTTTGCAATCTAGCCCAAAGTAAGAATGTTCACATGGACAGTCAGTGCCTCCCTATGAACAAATTACTTGAAGTCATAGCACACCTTACAAACTTTTTCCTGCATTCCGAAACAAAACTGCAACTGACGCTGCTGCTGGCCCCAGACTCCTGCTTTCAGTAGTGGCAGGGACAGATGTCAGTTCAACAGAAACACTTTCTGGGCAAGGTACATTTTTTTTGCCAACAGCACATAATAGGAGATGGGTAGTGGGAACAGATGTCAATGAACAGAATAAAAGTGCTCTTTTTTTTTTAAACTGATGTACAGTAGAACGAGCATTTGCAAACTGCCCTTCTGTTTGCCCTGATCTGTTTTCGTTCACCTGTGTTTCATTTATTTATTTTTTTAAACTTGGAATGGAATGAAACAATTTTCTCAGTTGAGTAGGGAATGAAATGTACTCAGAGCTTGAAGGGTCTCTTCATTCAGCAGGAGTTCAGGAAAACAGCCTTTGTGTTCAGTCCCAGCGTGTGAACTAGTGGTTCAGAGAAAACTCGCCTACAAATTACATCACTTGCGATTTAGCCTGGCAGCCAGTGGCAAACTGTGGGAGAACCATAGAGGGAGTGGTTAGCATGATCATTGCAGTCAGAAGTGTGGGACACAAACTGTAACAGGCAAAGTAACAGTTACCTTATTAAAAATGTGGCTGAAGGAATTTGGATCCACAAAGAAAGACAGATATGTCAGGAGCTCTTCAAGCCTTTTCTGCATCTCTCCACCCCTACTGTGGTTCACCCTATCCTGATCCCAGCTGACATGGGCCAGCCTCTGACCCCTTTTATGCAGCTTCCATACCCAGCCCACCTAGGACAAAGGTGACGGAAATGGGGAGGGTCAGCTACAGATGGCCCAGCCCTCACCTACTGTCCTGGGGAGAGAAATGTTGGCAGGGGGAGGGAGGGAGGCAGCCCAGGCACCAATCCCCCTGCTCCCTTGATGTGTACTGTGAAGGCACATTGGATGCCCAAGCCACGAATCCACCTCCAGCTTTCTTCCCCTCAGGGACAATAATCACACTATGTTGGGATTTAAATGGACACAGCCAGATGGTTACTGAAAAACTTGTGATTACAGGATTGATGTGTGTAAAAGGGAGTTTCCTTTGGTTCATTGCCCTAGTCCTCTCCTTCCCTTCATGAGGTAGAGACCTCCCCAACTCAGCCCACCCCCCCGGCAAGGCTGCATCCTGGGGTACTTGAGTATTCCTGGTGCCAGAATGGCAGAATGGGAAGCCTTGTCAACATTCCTCTTCATCTGGCACCAGAAATTATGGACCGCCAATGGTGAATCCCGTCCTCAGGGTCCCAACCTAGTGGATCCACGACTTCATGGGCACAGCACATCCCAGGTGACCTCGGTCCATCTGGCTGACAGGCCATGGTCCCTTTTAGATCACCCATAAGAAGGGCCCCAGTCAATGCCAGTAGCTGGTGCCCCACTTTCCCCAACATCAGAGCTGGGCAGATCTGGCTTGACCTGAGACAAACCTGGATGACACTCCTATCTGCCAAAAATCTAATCAGTGAGCAGGTCCCCCATATCACGTCACAGTATGATCAGAGCTGTAGCCACTTCACTGTCCCTGCAAAATAAGTCACATTCCAGTTCAGACAGGTGTATGACATCAGGATGAAATAGGTCTGGGGAGACAATCACGATCTGATCATGCTTGATCACACCACTGGGCGACGCCTCATAAAAGCTCCCATCTCCCATTGATTTTTCTTCTGGGCTTGTCTTTTGCTTTACCATTGGCAGCTCCTTACCAGTGTTTGCACTGTATGATGTGCGACTGAAGTATCTTGACCCTTGGAAGGCTGCGCTGGATTGTGATGATATCAACCTTCATCTTGTGTAACAATGCGAGCAACTTCACGACACTCAAGTTATTTCCACACAAATGGATTATCAGGATGTCCATGCATGGCCCTATCTGGCACTCTTCCTGCAATGTGGGAACCAGCTGATCCCAGTGCATACCCTGTGTCCAAGACAGCACACCTTGACAGGAATATCGTTGAAGGTCAAAACTGGTGCTTCAGCTTGAGACCACTATTGAATCCCTGCCCAATGGATGAAAAGTTCTCCAGAACCACACCCATTTCTAGGTCCCCACCACCCTGCTTACTAGAACGGAAACACATTAGAGTACATGTGAGAGTATACACCTTCTAACTGCTTGGATTTTCATCTGTCTAACCTTTATTTTTGCCTGACACATACCCCCTGTTAGCCACTCAGGTAGCCACCTATCTGTAGTGAATGAGTACCATACTCGGCTGGATCTTCCCCACTAAGTGAATGGCCTTGTTAAACAACCTTGTGAACTGAAACTGGGTTAGCGGTGACCCGTCCCTGTGTCTAAAGTACACCCAGCCCTTGCCTAATGTTCCTGCTTCATAACTGGCTAGCACTCACTGACCTTCCATCCCCACCCACCCAAGTCCTTAATCCTACCCCAAGTGCTCCTAGCATACTGATCAGTCTTTGACCTCCTATGTGTACCAGTACCCTTTCCCCTGACAACACTACATCTCCCAATGCAAGCCCTCATAGACTTATCCTGTCTTCTAGCTGCTGTGACCTCTGACACTCAAAGGCCCCACAGAAGATCAATAGAAATGCGGCCCAGAACAGCCATGCCTCCTGGTGCTCTACACACAACATTGGCAAAACCCCAACCATGAGTTCAAGTGTCTGGGGCTTCAAAAGCCTTTCTCCCATAAGGAGCTTTGGGATTTATCCTACCCCAACCTCCACTAGTTTCCATACCATGAAACCTGTAAATTCTTGTAACCCCATTGCCCTGCTGAACCAGCCTATGCTGACAGTTGGTGGCTTGCTGCCACCACTGAGTTACCTCCTCCTCCTCCTTCAGGGCCACCATGAACCAGTGCAGTTGCACCTCTTGGATTGTCCTGCTTTCTTCCTATCCATAAAGTTCTTGGATCCTCAAGAATTCTCTATTCCTCTCCTATACACTTTTCAGGTACTGGGAACAAGAGATTGCCACATTAACACCAAGTCATTGACATCCCGGGTTTCATAGGAACACTGAATTTCTTCTGGTGTGTTGTCTGCTTCTGGAGCTAGGGTCTGGAAACATTCCTACTGCAAACAAGGTAAAGCATCACCTCTACCATTGCTCTCACATGCTTATTCCCAAACTGTATATTATGCAGTAAGCACCTTAAGAGGAACACCCAAATCAGGTCCCCCGATGGGAACTCCTACTCCCTGCTGCTAATTGATAATGTGCACTACCCCAGTACTGTCTGGCTGGAAAAAACTTTCTTATCCCTTAGTTGCTGTCCCACACAACAACTGTTACTACAATTTGGAAAATTCCAAAAAGGTGATATTCTTGGTCAGACCCTAATCCACCTATGACCCTGGCCATGTCCCCATGAACCAGGCCCCTTAAAGGTATGCCCCAAACCCTTGGCCTCTGGATGCATCCATAAACAATTCTAGGTCCGTGGTAGATACCTCGACTTCTGGCCAGTCCATCACCCCATTAAATTCAGCTAAAAAGGTTACCCAGACTGCCAGATCCTCCTTCACCCAAACGGGTATGCTTATCCTGTGGTGAGGCAGTTGGATCCCAGCAGTAATCTTTGCCAGCCATCATACAAAAGCCCAACCTATTGGGATAGAAACATAGAAGTTGACGGCAGATAAGGACCGCAAGGCCCATCCAGTCTGCCCATTTCTTTTTCTACCTTATAAATGTGCCATCGGCCTTTGCTCTGTCAGTGACCTATCTATTCATAGTCATCTGTATTGCTCCCTTATGCCTATCCCATGCCTGTTTGAAGCCCTGCACTGTATTCATAGCCACCACTTCTTGTGGTAAGCATTCCATGCATCTACCACCCTTTCTGTGAAAAGAATTTCCTCACATTCCCGTTAATCGGCCTCCTCTAATCTCATGCTGTGTCCTCTTGTCCTGCTATTTTTCTTATATTTAAACATGTTAGACTCTTTCACCTTGTTTATGCCCTTAAGGTGTTTAAATGTCTCGATCATATCACCTCTCTCCCTCCTTTGCTCAAGGGTATAATTGAGCTCCGTTAATCTGTCCTCATATGTCTTCTGATGCAGTCCCTGCACCATTTTTGCTGCCTTCTCTGGACTGCCTCAATTTGGTTAATGTCCTTGTGAAGGTGTGGCTTCCAATACTGCACGCAGTACTCCAGATGGGGCCTAACTAATGTCTTGTACAGAGGGATTATTACTCCTCTTACGACTTGTGATACCCCTACTAATACACCCTAACACCCCCTAGCCTTACCTACTGCTTTAGAGGTCTGTTTGATGATTTTAGGTCATCAGTGATGATGATGCCCAAGTCTCTTTCTTCCTTTGTGACTGCTAGCAACTCCCTCCCAGCCTATAAGTGGCTTCAGGGTTTCTTCCTATGTGCATGATTTTGCACTTTGCATTAAATCCCAGTTGCCACTCTTCTGACCATTCTGCTAGTTTATCCAGATCTCTTCTCATTCTGCCCACCCCATCTGGATCATCTACTCTGTTGCAGATCTTGGTGTCATCTGCAAAGAGACAAGCCTTACCTCTAGTCCATCTCTGAGGTCACTAATGAAGATGTTGAATAGGACTGGTCCCAGGACTGATCCCTGAGGTACCCCACTTGTGACTTGCATCTCTTCTGATTGTATACCATTTACACTCTCTGTTTTCTGCCAGTCAACCAGTTTGCCACCCAGTTGACCAACTTCGGACCCACCCCGAGCCTACCTAGCTTATTTATCAATCTTCTATGTGGAACAGTGTCAAAGCTGTTGAAGTCAAGGTAGCGACATCAACTGCTCCCCTTGGTCCACCACTCTGGTTACCCAGTCAAAGAAATCTATGAGATTAGTTTGACAGGACCTTCCTTTGTAAACCCATGCTGTCTTGGATCCTGTGCCCCTATGGATTCCAGGTGTTGCACTATCCTTTCCTTAAGGAGTGCCTCCATAATCTTGCCCACTACTGAGGTAAGACTGACGGTCTGTAGTTCCCGCCTCCTCTCTGCTACCACTCTTGTGGAGTGATCACATGAGCCCTTCTCCAGTCTTCTGGGACCTCTCCTGTGCTCAGAGACTCACTAAACAATTCTGCTAATGGCTCTGCTAGTTCCTCCTTTGGCTCCTTATGTACCCTGGGATGTATGCCATCAGGTCCCATTGCCTTATCCACCCTGAGCTTAGCAAGCTCTTGTAGGACCTTTTGTGGAAGGAGTAGTGCTCACCTCCCTCCCCTGTGTTCATGATGCTGAGCTGTGGGCCCTGCCCTACCTTCTCTTCAGTAAATACTGAGCAAAAGTATCTATTTAGGATAGATGCCTTACAGGGTCCTCCTCTCACATGCTCCCTTTTCTCCATTGCTTAGCACACCCTCTGGACTTTCTCCTATCACTAATGTATCTATAGAAAGTCTTGTCACTTCTTTTACTGTTCGGTGCTAGTGTTTCCTCAGTTTGGGACTTTGCCTGCCTTACTGCCTTACCTGCTTCCCTTAGGGCAGTTTGGTATGCCTCCCTATCTTCATCCCGCTGTGTTCCTTATATTTTCTGAAGGCCAGCCTTTTGGCTCTGACCTTTCTGCTACTGTATTTGAGAACCAAAGTGGTTTCGTCTTTCTTTGCACTTCGTTTTCTGTCTAACACAATGGGATGTTGCTTCAAGTATTGTATCCTTAATGCTTGCCCACTTTGCCTGTACCTCCTCACCTGTGTTTCTTTTGCCAGGGCTAGCTTAACTCTGTTGGCCATCTTATCAAAGTCAGCCCTCTGAAGTCCCATATTTTGCCTTGAATGGGATGATTTAGATGTAGTAGCCAAATTGAACCATACATGTGATGGTCACTGGCCCCCAGGTGACCTTCTACCTGGAGATCTGTGATCCCTTCTTTGTTAGTCAGTACTAGATCTAGGATAGCCCTGTCTCTTGTGTGATGGTCCAGCAAGCAAAATTCAGGTGACCTAGCAATTGCTGCACCTGCCGCAATGTCATTTTCCTCACTTCCCTTGCCTGTCCAACCATCAGCAGCAGGGTGTCAACTTTATCTCTTGGCAGCATACAAACCATTGCCTTTAGGTCAGTTTCTAGCCCTAGCAAGGCCTGCACAGTAGTTGGAACTACTGTCTTACCATGTGCAAGGGACACACCAAATTCCTCACAAACTCCATCCAAGGGTACTACAGTCAGTTTACAGGTGTCATCATCTTGTACCCCTCTGCCAAAAAAATCATCTAAGCTGTGGAGAATCCCCATGCTGTTTCTGCAACTACCCAATGCAAACAACTGCTGAATTTTCAAAATATGTTGTGCAATGGCACACCCTCATGCATACAATTATCTATTTAATAAGCATTGTCAACTTCCATTCCCAAGAATGTAAAATCTGCTGGGTGAATCAGAAGTCACCAGAAGGCAGAATTCAATATCTGCCTTTGCCATGAGTGCTCCCTGACCAAATCTCAGCACTTCACCAACCGCCTCTGTCAAAGGATGCATTGTGAACTGAAGTCAATGCTAGATCGATAGTTATTCATGAACCTGCCATCAGGAAACAATAATTGGGTACTCATCTGGAGTGCTCTTGGGGACCACCCCCACAAGTGATTCCCTAAAATTTCCTAAGGGCTGCTTCATGATTGGGGCAGTGATGCTCCCCAGCTGTACTTCACTTGATATCTTTTTCTACACCACCCTCTGGTTATCTCTTGCCTACTTCATGTTGGGTGCCTCAAAATCCCGTTGGGGACCCATGTATGGAACCCTGTAAAATTCTCTAACAACAGAACTGCGTCCTCCTTGATGGGGTATTGTTATAACTTCCTCCCATTTGATTAACACTTATTGTCATTTCCACCAAGTACAGGGCTCATTTCTTGGTAGGGTATTTGTTATGGCTATGCCCACCCCTGCTTACTCCTGGGCACTGTGTGAATGGGTGACTTCTACATGCAAAACATTCATGCTCAAACTTGCATCTGAACTGCAAGCATGATCCCTTGTTGTCGAAAATAAAGGTTGCCTGCCCAACATGACTTCCTGATTCCTTAAAGGCTGTAATCTGTGCATTGCATGGATGCCCTGTCCATAATCATGTCCACCCACAGGAGCATATCTACCTGGGCCCATTCCCATCTCGGGTTCTGTGTAGGAAGAGATGGAAGTCCTCATCATAGTGAATCCATTCTGATCCTGCCCAGGCTGCAGGCACTCATTACCTGAGACCAGTGGCTAAGGAGGCCACAGCAAAGCTCCAGTTTGTTACAACATAGAACATACATATAAATTAGAAACCCAGCCAACCAATTTTCAAAATTCCTTTTGACCTGGGGCTTCTTGTTATCCTTACTCTTTTCAATTTTCTCACACTTCTTTTTGTCACATTCCTCCCCTCTATGTAACAAACTAAACACATCTATAAATTCACTGTGACAGATGGCTGCTCTTGTCTTCTCTGATAAATGCACCACCACTTCCTCATCCACAGTAGACTATAGCTGTTTAGACACCACTCCTATTTCTCCTGCAGTTCCACCAATGCTATCTTTTCCCTGGCTTCGCCAGGATGCAGGCTAGATTCTTTAAAGCCCCAAGAACTTCATTAATCTTACTGTCTGCTGGACTGGCCCCACTGACACCCCTTCCCCATCCTTTGAGTCAGAAGAGATTAGTGGTCTCCATGACTGCTGGCCCAACCCCACTGGTTGCTCAGCTTCTGACTCATCGCTAGACTAGGGATCCAGCCTAATCACTTGAAGGGTTTGAAGGGAATGCAGGAGCTCTTTGCTCCCATGGATGAAGCACCAGGCTCAAGATCCTGGTAACTGTAAAGGAAGAGTGTTTGCTTTAGATTCTTCCATGCTGCAAAGAGTACAAATATGAAGGCAGTTTTTTTTTTAAATCAAGGTTTTTATCCTCCTTCTCCTTTCTGGGGCTGGCAGGTGGTTATGGCCCCTTGGAGGGGCTCGTTCTCTGGTCCCTGGCTTCCCACACTCAGCCCTCCCAGTAGGTCCCCCATGGGTTGCCTCTCCATGGCAGGGCCGAGAACTAAGGGCGTTGCCCCTTCAGAAGCCAACATCTAAACTCTGGGGGGCTGGTACGGGTGCTCGGGGGCCATCATGGAACCTGCCAGCTCCACTTTTCCACATAGTCTCCCCTCCCATTGTTACGGTTACCAGGACGTGTGTGAAGGCATGTGTATTCAGTGATCTGCGGTACCCTCCCTGTTCTAGCCACTCCCCAGTTGTACTACCCTTGGGGCTCCACCTGGGGGCAACTCTGCAGTGGGAAAGACTGGGTCCACACCCAGGAGAGGAGAGCTTCCTTGCAGCCACTCAGTCCAACTCCTGGCCTCCCCCCACTGACACCTGATGACCCAGGCTTATTCTTGAATCTAGGTCACCGGCATGGCACAAGGTGTGGAGTCCAGCATCTCAACCTCAGCACCACTGGCCGGCCATTCTTTTTTTATGTTTGCTAGCATGCATGTGCAAGAAACATAGTACCACCATATGAGTTTTCGTGAGGTGTGCCTCCCCACTTCTAATGCCGTGCTCCATTTTACAGGCTTGGCTGCACCACGTCAATGAATGTCCGAGTGGTCTATGACAGCCATTCAGATGCAGTGGTGTACAGTTGAAAGCAAAAAACTTCTGCAATCAGTGGTTGTAACATGTAGGCAATTTGCATACTGCCGTCAGCAGGTAATTTACATACTGCCATCAGCAGTATGCAAAGTGCCTACACTCAGTACTGCATCCTGAACACAGCTGTCATAGACAGCTCCTTTGATTTCAAGTTTCCACCCTTCCCCAAACACTCAAGTAGCACGATGGGAGCCCACCCCAGTGTGCTCATGCACTACCCCCCCCACCGCACTCCGTATGGCTGACGAGGGTGCCTAATCCCCAGTCGGCTCCGGCTGCCCCCACAGACTTTTTAGGTGCATGCTGGGAGCCCACCCCAGCATGGTAAAAGTCAGAATGGTGCTGGGGTGCCTAACTCATCGGCTCCACCTGCCCCCCCAAAAGAAACAACATTTGTGCTGCCATGCTGGGAGCCCACTCCAGCATGGCAAACATCTGTATGGCCGACGGGGTGCCCAATCCCATGTTGGCTCCACTGACCTCCCCCAAAATGTTCCAGCTGCCACATTGAGAGCCAACCCCAGCATGGCACAAGTCCCAGCCATCTTCTTAAAAGAAAAAACACCTGAAAACAAAAACGGTCCTCGTTGATTGTCTTGCCCCTTCCCAACCCGCACCACCCTCTGTGCATTCACCTCCCAGACCCCCCAGACCCCATGCTTACCTCCGAGTCAGGCATGATGATCTTCGTGGACCAGGAACACATCTGCACTCTTCAAAGCCGACTCATGAACAGAAGAAATGCCGGTAAGCTGTATAATGGCATAAATGTTTTTTTTTTTCAACTTTGGTGCATATCTCAACCATTTTGGGGAATTCTTTCACCAAATTTTCAACATGGGGTTCTTGGGGCCCCACCTCATGAACTTACTCATTGTCATTTTGTTATTTGATCCTGAAAGGTGATTTCACGGTCACTGCACGGAACCACCTTTCAGGACTGAGTAACGAAATGACAGTGTCACAATTCATAAGGTAGGCCCCCAAAACCCTATGTTGAAACTTTGGTGAAAAAAATTCCGCAAGATGACTGTTTTACGAGTGTGCATTGCGCAGATCCTATGCACGCTCATAAGTTCACCAATTTTTAATATTTTCACCCCAGATTTTCAACATTGCCATTTTAACACACCTCCTTATGAGCAGTACAGCTGTCATTTTTCATATCTTGCCCAAAATGTGTTTTAGCGCATGTAGCGCTCAATGGCACAGTTGGTGTGCAAAATCAATGTTCGGGACAGATTAAGAAAATCACAGTGACACTGTTCATGAGCAGAGGTATTAAAATGGCTATGTTGAAAATTTGGTGACAAAAGTCCATAACATAACTGTCTGTTATGAGCATGCATTCTGCAGTTTCCACACACTCGTAAGTTCACTAATTTGTACTATTTTCAGTACAGATTTTCAACACTGGTATTTTTCCACACCTCCTTATGAACAGTACAGATGTCATTTTTCACACCCTGGCTGAAATCCCATGGCCAAAAATGGCCATCCCTGATATTCTCACTGCACAGTACTTTGCATTCAGAACTCTTCCCCTGTACCTGTCCCACCCCTCTTGAACCACTCCACTGTCTCTGCCTCCACCAGCCCCCTGGGCAGTGCATTCCATGGCTCCACCACCCTCTCAGTGAAGTGGCACCTCCTTCTTTCTCCCCTGAATCTCTCCCCTCCAGCTTCCACCCATGCCCTCTGTTGCCCCCATTCCTTCAGAGCACCTTGACTGCTCCTCCCTATTTACCCCTTCATGTACCTGGAGACCTCTATCATGTCCCCCCGGTCCCTTCTCTCTTCCAATGTGTACATATTTAGCTCTTTGAGCCTCTCACCGTAGGTCCTGTCCCCCAAGCCCCAGATCATTTTGGTTGCCTTCTTCTGGATCCTCTCCAGGAGTTCAATGTCCCTCTTTAAGTGTGGCCTCCAAAACTGCATGCAGTACTTGAGGTGCAGCCTCACCAAGCAGTTATACAGAGGGAGTGTCACTTCCCTCCTTCTGGAGGTGATCCCCCTAGTGATGCATCCCAGCATCCTGTTGGCCTTGGCCGCTGCCCTACTACAAGTCTCAGAGTTGTTCATCTTGACATCCACCACTACCACCCCCAGGTCCCTCTCAGCCATTGAGACTTGTAGCATCCCACCCAGGGTGTACATTTGGCCTGGGTTTCTAGCTCCCAGGTGCAGTACCTTGCATTTCCCTGCATTGAACTTCAACTTCCATTTTCTAGACCACCTTTCCAGAGCCTCCAGGTCCCCCTGTAGGGTGACCCTCCCCTTCCCCCCATCCGCCAAAGCCCCCAGTTTTAAGTCATCTGCAAAGAGACTCATCTCACTCCTGATACCCTTCCTTATGTCAAAGACATAGACGTTGAACAGGAGGGGCCCAAGGACCAATCCTTGAGGGACCCCACTAATGACCCTCCTTGTGGATGAGACTATCCCACCAACCACGACCCTCTGAGTCCAGTCCTTGAGCCAATTTTCTATCCATCTGATCATCTGGTTCCCCACTTCCATTTCTCCCAGCTTATCCAACAGGCCCCCATGATGAACAGAGTCAAACGCCTTGGTGAAGTCAAGAAAGATGACATCCACTGGTCTACCCAGGTCCAAGGCACTCATCACCCAGTCATAGAACTCCACAAGGTTTGTCTGACATGATTTCCCTGGGATGAATCCATGCTGTCTATCATCTAGGCACCCTGAATTTCCAGGTCCCCCCCAGCCTATCCTTGACAATGCCCTCCATCTATCTTGCCCACCACTGATGTCAGGCTGATGAGCTTAGTAGTTCCCTGCCACCTCCCTTGATCCCCCCTTCTGGATAGGCACTATATGCACCACCTTTCCAGTCCTGGGGCACCCACCCTGTCCTCAGAGAGATGCTGAAAAGCTCTGCCAGGGGTTTGCCAGGACATCCTGCCTTGGGGTCTTTGGGACTTATGCTCACCCCATTCCATAAGGAAATATGATGAGATGGCTGCACTGTGCAAGGTGACTCAAAACTTGGGGCTGTGGTGGATGGGGAGGAGGGGAGGGTGGCCCTACAGGGGGACCTGGAGGCTCTGGAAAAGTGGTCTAGAAAGTGGAAGCTGAGGTTCAATGCAGAGAAATGCAAGGTACTGTACCTAGGAGCCAGATTTTCCACACTGCCATTTTTTACATCTCGCCATGAACAGTATAGCTGTCATTTTTCACATCCTGTTCAAAATGTGTTTTTGCACCTGTGGTGCCAAATGGCGTAGTCACTGTGCAAAATCAGCTTTCAGCTAATGAACTGATATTGCCACTGTTCATGAGGTGGGGGTCACAAAAATACCAAGTCAAAAATTTGGAGTGAAAATACCAATGAACACCCCACCCTGTAGAGACTGACAGGCATCAGGGGGTGACTTGGGACTGCCGCCTCTAATGCTCATGCCTGCTCCACCCCACCCACACCCTGCAGCCAGTGTCAGGCATCGAGGTGTGCCTTGGACTCTTCAGCCCCAAAGTTCACCCCATTCTCCTATACTGTACCCATCTCACCATATTTCCTTATGGAATGGGGTGAGCATAAGGCCCAAAGACCCCAAGGCGCACCGTGACACTTGTCAGAGTCTGCAGAGTAGGATGTAGTGAAATGGCATGGCCATTTTGCCTGACAACCCAAAGACACACCCCAATGCCTGTCAGTCTCTGCAGGGTGGTAGTGGGGCTGGCTTCAGTTCAGTACTTCACTGCCATTCCTATTATGCATCTCTCGAACTCCTACACTACCAATGCCAATGTCAGCAAGCAATCTTTTGGCATTGACAAATGCTTGTTTTTAATGAGATTACATTGGTGCGTTAAACAACAAATTTGCATTTCTGCAGCAGTCAACCTTATCCACTTTAACTGTGGCTGCAATAATGAACCAGACTCCAACATTGCGACATCATGTCTCGTCAAGCCTGATAAAGAGATTTATTGATGCTGATAAGAAAAAGTGAAACCTTTTGAAAAAAAGACTGATTTTTTCTCAGTATGTGAACTCAACAACCTGTAGTCTTCTCAGAGTTTCTTTCTTACACAACTGCCAGTAGTTGCCTTACCACTGGCTATATGCATTGTAAACACTACAAAGTTGTGGGCTATGTGCCTTGCTTTGCTACCAAATAGTATGCAGTACCCTAAATACTGTGTTTTGAATGGTGCACTTATTGCTATTGTGTTAAATGTTCTCGGGAGAAGTCCATGCCACCATGACTCTATGAAAATGTTCCAAGTGAGTCCAAGGAGTAAGCATATCAATACAATCCTTACTGATAAGCAGGGTGATAAAACAGAAGAAACTCTGTAGCTGATTGACTTAAACCATGTCTGATCTGTGACTGACTCCTCTCAGTATATTATCACAGGATGGAACCGAGGTAAGAGATAACACATATCAGGGTGTGCAGTAATAAGGAAATAATGCACACCTTATGTGGTTGTTAGGCATAAGGTGTAGCCGAGTGTTGCAGTCAACCAAGACATGCTGTTTACCTTTCTTAGCACGACCCTGGAGTGTGTTACCCACTTATAATATGGATTTTATTTATTAAAAAAAACATACAGTTCAGGTGACATTGTTTAAAAATAATGGTCATGTCAAGTGTTTCAACCAATGAGGTTATAGGATTTTATAGACCATTTTATAATACAATACAAAGGAAACCATATCCCAACACTTTAGGGCCATTTTACAATTGCAAGAAACAGAAGAGAGAAACACGCCTGATCAACTAGTTGAGGTAACATCAGAAAACAATTTGGTTAAAGGAAACAACCACCTAAAATAAGGCCCCACCTCAATGTGAGGCAGAGCCCAAATAGCATTTTCACAGACAGTTGTGTTTTTTTTACTTACAGAGCCTTCATTTATTTAGAATTTTTCTGGTTGATCCTGCATCCCTCCGCTGGCAATATGAATCCAAGAGACCCTAGCTGCATGTCCACAATCTCCTCGCGCTGTCCTGAGAATGGTGTATGATGCAGGGAGCAGCTGCTGAGGGACATCCATAGGGTACTTTATAGTTGGAGCTGTAGCTCTCTGGTTTGGAGTGTACATGCCTGGGTTGCTCTCGAGACCAGATATAGACTGGGAGTTGAGTCCCAGTCTATACCTGTTCTCAGTATAGCACTGAGACATGAACCAAACCAGAGCTATTATAAGCTCTGACTAAACAGTAACTCTATACACACTCCCACAGCTGCTCCATGCAGAATACATCATTCTTGGGAAGCTGCAGGAGGTTGCAGGCCCACCAGTTGCTCTTGGAGTCAAAACACTGGTGGGCAAAGAGGATCAATCAGATAAATTCTAAATAAATGAAGTCTGTGTGAGTAAAACAAAAATAACTGTTTGCATAAATGCTAATAGGGCCCTGCTCACATTGAGGTAGGGGCCGATTTCGTGGACAGTTCCTTAGCCAGTTTGATACAGTGAAAAGTGAGGGGTCACTAAAGGAATAAAAAGATTTGGGGCTGGCCCTGCCGGGTAGTGGTAGTAAAGCATCACTCATGATGCTGGCAACCTGAGTTTGGTAATGGCCTGGGGTCATCGAGGGCCAGCCGCAGGGAGGAAGATTACATCCCATAGGACACTCTCCTCTGGAGAGGAAGGGTTGTCATCCCTGTTACTATACTGCCACCTGGGTGACCACAGGTGGTAGTGCAGATCGGGGATGCCAGGGAGGGAGGAACATCAGCCAGATCCATGTGCACTGCCATGCCTCTGCATCTGCTTGTGGCCCTTGGAGTTCTCTGCATGCTGATGTCCATGGAGGGAGAACAAAATCAAAAATGGCCACTGTATGCCAAGACGATGGAGTGCCTGGCACCATATCCAGATCTCCCATGCCCGTCCTGTAGCAATGGCTTCCCAAAGGCACATTGAAGTTCAAGGCAGGGCCCTCTCATCCCTGCCTGAAGGGTAAACCACAGCTCCATGGGGGAAGGCCTGTGCACGAATCTCAGGTAATGTGGGACAACTCATATGGAAAAGATCTATATTTTTAATATCTTAAATACATCCTAGTGTCCATAAATATATCTCAATATATGTCAGATATTAGTCAGAATTTCAGATATATTCAAGATATTCACAGAATGATTCAGACACATCAGATATTGTTAAAATTATTTAGATATATTTTCAGATATGTTTAAGATATTCGAGAATGATTCAAACACACTTCAGTTATTATTCAAAGAATTTATGTATATTTTCAGATATATTCAAAATATTCACAGAAGTGTCAGATACTAGTCACAGTTTTCAGATATATTTTCAGATATATGTAAGATATTCACAGAACAGTTCAGGATGCATCATACCTTGGAAACATCATAGATAGATAGATAGATAGATAGATAGATAGATAGATAGATAGATAGATAGATAGATAGATAGATAGATATTTTAAATGCAGTTCTTTAAGCTTGCACAGTATCTTCATGTAGTTCTATTTTAACTATATACTGTATATACACACACACACACACACACACACACACACACACACACGCACCTACATATACATATCTAAACATATTTTGAATATGTCCAAGATATATATTATGATTTACCTGTGTCTATTTACTTTTTTGAGGCCCTTATCTATGGTAATTGTCGTAGAAACCCTAAAATTGTATTTATAAAATATGCTTAAATTATACTTATATGCAAAAATACGCAACCTTTAAAAGAACAGTTTTGGGCTGGCCTGCCGGCACAGCGGTTGGATTTCTGCTTGCGACGCCGGCGACCTGGGACGTACTCAGGTCGTACGAGGGTCGGCCTGGGGGAGAAGGATCGAGCATCCCATGACTGCTCTCCTTCTCTGGGGGAGGGTGCGGGATGTCACAGTTGCAAGAGGGACACCTGGTGAAGACCAGAAGAACCTCAAAGCATATGGGCCAACAGTTACTAAGGGGTGGGACGGACGCAGGCATCATTGCACATTCCCATCTCTCTAACAGGGAAAAATCCTAGCCTCCTCCCACCACCTTAATGATGCCTGTCCCTCGGGCTGCCATAGGCTCCTCAGCTCAACTCCCACCCTAACCCATCGTTCGTGGTGCCTAACTGGGGAGTGCCACATCTCACCCTGGGGGAAAGCCAGGGGTAATAGGGAGTACAGCGAATGGGATGCCGCAGGGGGGGATCCATGACCGGCAGATAGCTTGGCAGTTAAGAAGAGGAGGGCTAAAAAAGTATAAATAAAAAAAATAAAAGAACAGTTTTGAAGTTACTAAAGCAGTTTATACTTTTTGGTTGTCAGAGGCCCACTTAGCTCTGCCTCATGCTCAATAATATTCACATTCTTTTCATAATCTATGTTATTATTGGTCTCTTGTGGATCACCAGCAACTGTTTCATATAAGCCCATATGGAAAATAACTATACTGTATTTTGTTAATATCTAGATTATATGTCAAATACATCACATATTTCTGATATCTGTGCATTTTTCCAGTTGTACTTTCGATATTTGCAGAATTCAATGAGGTATATCTTATACTTGGCATTGATATTCTAAATGTACAGTATATGTTTTGTTATACTGTCAAGGAACATATTTTGTTTTACTTTTTAATGTTTTTATGGACTCTAAAATGAAAATCATTATAGTTTTATGCAAGCAGAATTTTACCCTGAATTTCTACACTAAGTGTATGTTAAACATATATTTTCAGTACAGTAGTGATTTATATTCTGAGATATATTTACTGTATATATGTTAATGTAGGTTCAGCCTGATATACATCTGAAAGTATCTGTAATATATGTATTATATATATATATATATATATATATATATATATATATATATATATTTATATAGATAATGCATTGTAAATATATGTTTCACATAGCAAATAAATATGTTCTATAGTTTTAAATATGACTGGAATATATATTACATATACACTTAAAATACACATAGGCTACATTCTGTAAATATATGTTGAATGCACTATTTCTACATAAAAGATAAAATGTAAGACCAAAGCCAAAAGTAGCAATACACATAGTAAAAGTCAGACCCTACGGGCTGTCATTTTGTGCTGTTCCTGTGCTTTTAGAAAGTGTGAAATATTTGTTCTGTGGAAAGTCTGTTTTTCACTATTGCTACTTTTGGCTTTAGTTTAATAATTTTTCTTTACTGTACAAATACATTTTGTGATGGAAAATCCAAGAAGTGCCTTCTGGAGCTCTGCTGTCAGTAAAATATGAATCTTGTTTGCTTGCAAGATAACATATGTGTGAATATAAGCGGAATATATAATTGTATATATATCAAATATATTTATGCAAAAGCTTGCTATGGTACTGTGTACAGATTTGCATAACTAATTTGCATATTTTGAACATACAGTTTCTCAACCAAAAGCATGGTAATTTCCATTTTTAAAATAGTTTTGAATTGATAGCATTAGCTTACAACAATAGGGAAAGGTAAAGAGCAAAAAATAAGTGCATGTTGGAACTCACCCCAACATAAAAAGGAACTAAACAGGGGCGGTATAAATACCAATATGAGCATTACAAAATAATGAACTAATGAGGTAAGTTCTATGTGTAAGTATACATGTAATTTGTAAATCAGTAGTAATAGTGCATAATTAAATGATAAGCGTTCTATACTGTACTCATCTAAGTGGCTGCTAATAAGAGGAATTCTAAATACACAGTTCTGCATATTCAAAATTAATCTATTGTTTGGTTATTTTAAGATATTTTTAACAATGCATATATTTAAAAAAACTATTTTAGAAATATGTCAACTGTATAAAAAGTATATCTGTTTAATATTGAAAAAGTATACACAGATATACAAAATATATATCATGCACCTATAATAAAGATATCATGGACATATATTTATGATATATCTGCTATCTGTCACATATAGGCTGCAAATAAATGCACTTTTATAAATATATCTAAAATATATTTATTTTCCATATGGGAGAATTATCACAGAATATTAACAAGATAATTATATGATATATACAATAAATAGTATCTAAGATATATCTGAAATATATGCATCAGATATATCTCAAATATTTCAAAACCAGCCAATTTGAGATATAATGCATATATCTGGAAACCATTACATAAATCTATTTTGGAATATAATTCAAAAACTAATTAAAATTTATCTTAAAACATATAATCAAAATACAGTTCTTTTCCACATGAGCAGCAAACTGGATGTTTTGATGACTCCCAAAGGAGATGGCAAGAAGGTGGCAGGGGGATAAAATATTAAATAAAAAAAAGATTTGTACAATTGTCCCTGGGGACAGAAGGCTGGGGATCAGAATCCTGAATGGATAGAGTTACACCTAGGAGCTTCACAAGAGATGAAAGGAACAACGGAAGGAGCTCAGGTAGTTGCTGCACCTCTGATGGTCCTATTTAACAGCTCATTGGAAACAGGAGTGGTCCCAGAAGGCTGGAGGTGGGCAGATGAAGTCCCACTTTATAGAGGTGGTAGCAGGGGGTAGGTTGATAATTATAGGCCAGTCAGCTTGACGTGAAAGAAAGGATAGTGGAATATCTCAGAACTAATGACCTGGAAGGGGAGGAGGTGGAGGAGGTACAAAGGAGATTCAGGGAGTTAGCCAAAGGGTGTAAGGGCTTAGTCAGCTCCCTGGCTTTTTCTGAAGTCCTACCAGTACATTGTGCAAGTACGGCCAGGCAGCTAAGAATCATAAATTTTAATCACTGGCTAAGGCAGTTGGTGCAGAAGGGAGGGTCATGCATGGACTGGGGAATGGGGAGACACATGGGCAGATGTACACCTGTATGCAAGAGACAGACTGCAAATAAATGATGAGGGAGCTAGACTGCTGTGGGGGAAGCTACATGGGTATATAGATGAACAACTGGGGAATGATTTAAACTAGGGAGTGGGGAGTATGAATCTAGGGATGGACTAGGAAAAGTTTCTAGTGGAACTTGCCTAACTCACACTCCCCACAAATGGGGGCAGGGGATGATAGAAAGCAAATGAAGGAGGATGGGATAGATGGAAGGGTCTGCTAGCAAATGCTACAAGTCTGGGGAACAAGATGAGGGACCTGGAGGCAGTGGAGGGGGCCAAAGATTTAGACCCTCATAACAGTAACTGAGACATGGTGGTTTGATAACCACTGTTGGGAAGTGGAAATACCAGGTTATAATCTCAACAGGAGGCACAGAAGAGGAAGAAAGGGGGAGGGTAGCCTTTACGTAAGAGATGGAAAAGAGCAACAGTGAGTGGGGAGGAAAGGGCTCAGCAGAGATCCTCTGGGTCATAATGACTAAGAGGACAGGGAGGTAGTAAGGATAGGGTGGCATACCGACCACAGAACCAGGAGGAGGAGGTGATAGGGAGCTGACTAGTGAAATACAAAATGGCAGGCAAAGGAGAAATTCTGGTGGTTGGGGATCTAAATCTTCCCGATGTGAACTGGGAGGTCCTAACAGCAACATTTGATAGAAGCAGGGAGCTGTTGGAGTCAGTAGAGGTGGCATTTATTCAACAGTTGGTCAGGGAACCTAGTAGGAGGGCCATACTGACCTAGTAATAACCAATGGGTTAGTGTTGTGGATGTGACGTAGGAGAAAATCTGTGAAATAGTGACCACAGTATGGTAAGGTTTAGTCTTCAGACTGGAATGGATAAGACTAGATCCCTCACTAGGGTACTAGACTTCAGGAACACAGATTTAAAAAAAATGGAAGACATTTTCAAAAGGGAAACAGGCGGGAAGGAGAATCTAGAGGGAGTTGAGGAATTATGGGGATCAATAAAGAGGGGAATTCTGATGGCAACAGAGCAATGCATCAAAAGAATAAGCAAATGTAAGAGAGGGAGTAAACCAATCTGGTTTACAGTAGAGGTGAAAAGAGCAGCCGGGAAAAAAAAAGAATGTGTTCAGTACTTACAAAGCTTCACAGGGGATAGAGGATAAGGAAGTTTACAAGGAGAAGCTAAAGGAGGCAGGTAAAATAGTCATGAGAGCTAAAGAGGATACAAGAGAAAATAGCAAGGGAGGCCAAAAGAGGAGATAAGAAAATTTTCCGGTATGTAAGGAATGAGGAAAAAACAAGCAGGAGATTATAAGGTAAAGAGGAAGGGGAGCTCTGATAGAGGAAGATGAGAAGAAAGGACATCTGCTGAATGAATACTTTTCCTCTGTCTTAACAATTGTGGAAGAAGGAAAGGGGCCAGTGTTGAACAACAAGGGAAGGGTGGGCAGAGAGGTAGACACAAGCCCATTTTCAGAAGGCAAGGTGTTAGAGGAGTTAGGAAAATTGCGGACGGACAAGGCTCTGGGTCCTAATGAAATCCACCCCAGGGTGCTGAATGAGGTAAGGGAGGTGTTAGCATCACCACTCAATAGGTAATTTAATATGTCTCTAGACAAGGGAAGAGTCCTGGGGAACTGGAAAAGGGAAGATGTGGTGCTGTTGCACAAAAGGGGAGGAAGGAAAGAAAGAGATGGATAATTATCATCCGGGTCAGCCTTACCTCAGTGAGGAAGCTGATGGAGGCATTTATAAAGGAAAAGCTGGCACAATATCTGGGGGAGGAGGGGCTCATTGATGAGAACCAGCATGGGTTCACAAGGAGAAGGTCATGTCAGACCAACCTGATTGAATTCTTTGATGAAGTGACGATGATATGTGATCAGGGAGGGGTGGTGGACATGGCCTATCTGGACTTCAGAAAGGCTTTTGACACCATCCCTCACAGGAGACTGATCAGCAAGTTGAGTAGCATAGGGGTAAAGAGCAAAATAACAAACTGAGCAGAGAATTGGTTGAAGGGGTAGAACTCAGAGGGTGGTAGTAAATGGGGTGCACTCAGAGAGATGGTGACAAGTGGGGTTCCTCAGGGGTCAGTGTTGGGTCCCATACTAGTCAACATATGCATTGGGGACATCTCAGAAGGCCTAAATGGGTAGGTGTCACTGTTCACAGATGACAAGAATATCTGTAACATGGTGGACACAATGGAAGGGGTAGCAAAAATGAGGGAGGACCTGGTCAGACTGGAGGAGTGGTCAGGGAAGTGGCAATTACAATTCAATGCAAACAAATGTAAAATTATGCACATAGGGGATAGATACACAAGGTCAAAATACTGTCTGGTGGGGAGGCACCTGAGGTAATAAAGCAGGAAAGGTACATGGGGATCATCATTTTGTATAACCCTAAGGTGGGGAAACAATGCACCAAGGTGATGTGGAATACTAACAGAATGTTGGCATGCATAGGGAGGGGCTTTAAAAGCAGGAGGAAAGAGGTGATCATGCCACTATACAAAACTATGGTCAGACCACACCTGGAATACGGGATCCAGTTCTGGAGGCCACATAAGCAGGATGACAAAGACAGATTGGAAAGGAACAAGAGAAGGGCAAGCAGGATGGTTCAGGAGCTGCATAGGAGATCATATGGAGCGCGGTTAGAGGAACTAAACCTTTACTCACTGGAGATGAGGAGGGAGAGGGGGATATGGTTGAAACCTTTAAATATCAGAAGGGAGTAAACAGGGTGAGGGAGGGTAGCATTTTCAGGATGAGTGACAACTAATCAACTAGGGGACACATATTCAAGCTGAAGGGGGGCAGATTTGGAGGAAATGCAAGGAGGAAGTTATTCACTGAGAGAGTAGTTGGTCCTTGGAATAGGCTGCCAGAATGGGTGGTTGGGGTTGATTCAGCAGACAAATTCAAGAGGGCTTGGTACAACTACATGGGGCTAAATAAAAGTATAAATGCAATGGAAGGAAGGGGGTAAATGTAATATAACCAAACAGGGGGGTACATGGACAGACTGGATGGGCCGATGGTTCCTTTTCTGCTGACAAATTTCTATGTTTTTATCTTGAATCCAGTGTGTTACAAGACCTGAGGCGACATGGATTGATGGGGAAGGGGGGTCATATAAAACAAATCTGATTTCTTTGACTGGGTGACCAGTAAACTGGATCAGAGGAGCAGTGGACATAATCTACTTAGATTTCAGTAAGGCATTCACCATTCTTCCACATAGGAGACTAGAAAGCAAACTGGGTAGTTTAGGAGTGGGTTCAGAGGTGGTAAATGGGGTAAGAAATGTGTTAGGGATTGGCAGCAGAGGGTGCTGGTAAATGGAGCTCACCCAAAGAAGGGATGGTGACCAGTGGGTGACCTGATAAAACTCAAGGAGTGTCAAGGGCATGGCAGCTAGATTTCAATGTGAAAAAGTGTAAAATAATGCACTTGGGGCACAGAAACCCGGGCAGAGTACAAAATTGGAGGTTGGTACTGACGACTCACCAAGCAGGAAAGATACCTGGGGTGATCATATTGGTTGACCCAAAGCTGGCCAAGTAGTCTGACAAGGCAGTTTGAAGGTTAGCGGAAACTGGGGTGCATAGGGATGGGTATCACCAGCAGAAAGAGGGAGGTGGTGTTGCTCTGTAAAGATCACTGGAAAAACCTCACCTAGATTATTGTGTCCAGTTCTGAGGCCATATCTCTGAAGTACGTATACAGAGTGGAAGCAGTCCAGAGGATTGTAATTAAAATGATGCAGGATCTGCATCAGAAGCCCTTCAAGGAGAGATTAAAGGACCTTAATATGTCCACTCTGGAAATGAGGGGTATGATGGAAATCTTAAATATTTCACAGGGTAAAAAGGGTACAGGAAGGAGGTATTTTCAGGAAAAAAGGTGCACTAGAACAAGGGATATGTTATGAAGCTGAGGGGTAGATTCAGGACAGATGTGAGAAAGTACTTCCTCACACAAATAGTGATGGGGTGAAAATGATGGTGAGGTTCAAGGGAATCTTGGGAACAGGAAGGTGGGGGGAAAAACAGGCTGAAGATCCAGACGGATCAGTTGTGATACTGTAGGTAGGGAAAATGCACAGACTAGGTGGGCTAAGTGGTCCTTATTTGCCAGCAAATTCTATGTTTCTTGGTAACTGGGGCTACAGTGAAACAATCTATTCAGATTGGTGCGCAGGTGGCTGAGGTGAAGATTTGCAAAGTGAAAAGTGAAAATAAGTCACATAAAATAAGGGTAGAGGAGAGAATGAAAGAAGAGATGAGGCTTCCAAAGAGAATGTGGGTGGGAGAAAAATGAAGTGAGCCAAAGAAAGATCCTTGAGGCAAATCAAAGAGAACCCGGACTATAGGGAAACAGTTTAGTGTATTTCACATCAAGAAGGATGTGCTGCAAAAATCATGAGGAGACACACCAAAAGACAATAATCCAGGGGTGGTGGGAATGGGGAGGGGGTCACATTTTCCCGGAACTGCTGCAAAAAAATGAGTTATTCCAGATATGGAAACCCACCAACAAATATGGGGAACAAGGACAGTACAGGTTGAAGTCCACTTAGAACAGTGAAAAACATCAGGGAGCTTTGCCTTTGTTTGCGATAATTGTTAGTAGTTTCCCTAACTATAATATATCATTTTTTGCAGCAGTTCTGCATTTGTGTGTTTTTGTTTTCCTTTCACTAAGGAGTGCTTTTTCTTTTGTGTGTTCTCAACTAAGAATTTTAGCATGTATACTTAAAAAGCTAGTGGAGCCAAACCAGACAGACAGGAAAATATTCCAAATAATCCAAATTGCTCATTAGAAAGTCTTCTAAATGATTATATTTGTGCTGGATGTGTGGAACAGCTGTATGCCTAGCAGCTGACATACTATCTCTCTATCCTCCCCCACACTACACGCACAGCATTGTGATCTCATTGACAGTGACATCACTGGTGACTGACCTGGCAGCCACTGAGTGACTGTTCCTTGGCAGTAGTGATAGCACAGTCAGTGAGGTCACAATGCTGATAAATTAGTGGGAGGAGTAGAGAAGATGGTAGCATGGTAATTCAGTGACTGTCATAGCTGTGTGTCAATTACCATGGATGGAAAAGCGTGGAAAGATGTCGCATGGCAGCAATTACAGTGCAGGTCGGGACAGCAAATGCAGGCTGCAATAACTGCAGACAGGTTCAACTGTGTGCTACTGTAGGAAGCAAAGAATAGACAAGTTCAACAGGTAGCTTGGGGAGTGGTGCAGAACAATGATGTACAGGGTGGTAGTGGGTGACGAGACATGGAATAAGAAGGAACTCTATGCTAAGGACAGGTTGCATCTCAGCAAGGAGAGAACAAGGGCTTTGAAATGGGTTGGAGGTTTACATGAAAACTAAAATAACTTTAAACTAAGTGGGGCACAGAAGGAGACTGCAAAAGGAGTCACCAATCAGGGAAGACCAGAAGGCCTCCCCCCAAGAAAGGGAGGAGGGAAGGGAGGGAAATCTATCAAGAAGAAGAAGAAGCAGGAGTAAGGGATGGGAGAGAATGAACAGGGCACACGGTGGACTGTTGTATCCTTGAATGCATGGAGCTTGGCAAACAAGGTAGCAGAATTCCAGGCAGTGATGGCAGTCAGGGAGGTAGATATTGCAGCCATCATAGAAACCTGGGGCACTCAATATCATGACTGGGATCTCATGACCCCTGGATACAAGGTGTACCACAAGGATAGGGAGGGGGGAAGGGAGGAGGGGTAGCTATTTACGTGAGGGATGGGATGCTATGTACCAGGAAGGAGGGGGAAGAGGGGAAGCCAGAAGCCATATGGGTACAGCTCCAAACCCAAAGGTAAGAAGATTAGGATGAGGGTGTGTACAGGTCACCATCACAAAATGAGGAAAATGACAGGGAGTTGGGGAGCAAATCAGGAGGGTCACAGCATAGGGAGTATAGTTCAGGGGCAAATCTAATCTACTTGAGATTGACTGGCAGACCATGACTACCACAAACACCAGGGAGCAAGTACTGATTGAGGCTACCCAAGACAGTTACTTAGAGCAGGGGATGACAGAGCTCACCAGGGAGGGAACATACTGGATATTATATTAGCAAATGGGTACCAAGTCCAGAGTGTGACTGTACAGGACCCACTTGCAGGAAGTGATCACTGCTCAATGTGGTTCTTCCTCAACACAGGTATGGAGTCAGCTAAGACCAGGGCAAGGGTGATAGACTTCAGGAAGGCAGATGTTGCCATGATTGGCAGCATCCAAGGGGGCATCTTGCTGGAACTGGCCAAAGGATGGATGCTGAACAGAAAAGGTCTTTCATAATAAAGGGTCTGACAGAGGCAACACACATGTGTTCCAAGTCACAGTGTAAGCAGTCCAGGTCTAAAAACTAGTTGGCTCAGCAGGAAGTGGTGGGAAAAGTGAGGGAAAATAGAGTGGTCTCTCAACAAGTACAAGAAATCAGGGGTGAGTAGAGGACAAGGAGGAGTAATCGAACAAAATCTAGGAAGTAGTAGGGCAGTCAGGGCAGCTAAAGCAGCAAGGAGCCAAGCATTGGCCTAGGGACTGTAAGTAGGGGATAAGGATTTCTCTCAAGTTCATATGAGAAAAGGAGTTGTAGGGCCAAGATAGTCAGAATCAAGAGGGGAGAGGCCGGCCCGTCGGCGCAGCGGTGGGATTTCCGCTTTCGACGCCAGCGACCCGGGTTCGGGAACGGATCCGGGTCGTCGGAGGGCCAGCCGGGGGGAGTAGGATTGAGCATCCGACAGACAGCTCCTACTTGGGGTAGGCGCAGGCAGCACTCTCGGTGCGCTGGGGACCCTGGTGAAGACCGGGAGTTCCACGCAACCACGCCCGATGGGGAGGAGGCTGGCAGACGCCTGGCATCATTGCACATCCCCGCCTCCCTCTGGGGAGAAATCAGGTGGAAAAAGATGGCGGGCAGGACCACCGATCAATGAAGCCTCCCTGAGAGCCTCACATTGCCGCCACTGTGGGACCCCGACCAGTCGCAGTCTGGGTCACGGCGGCCCACGGCCCCATCCTCTGGGGGCAAGCCGGGGGGTGACTGAGGGTCCTAAGCAGCAATTGACGGCAGCAGAGGTCTCCAGGGGCCGTGACCAGGGCGGATGGCAACCGGTGGTCCTGCCAGATAAAGGGCAAAATAAAAAAAAAAAAAAAAAAAAAGAATCAAGAGGGGAGGATGGGCAGAAATAGGGAAAGACCAGGCAGAGGCACTCAACATGGACTTCAGCTCATGCTCATGAAAGAAAAGGATGGGCTGATACTACAAAGGACAGTAGGGAGGGGCGGAGGGCAGAGGTAATGGATGGGGTCATCCAGGAAGATGGGTTTAAAAAGCCATAAAACATTGTGAGTGGACAAGGCACCAGGACCAGATGGTGTACATCCAACAGTCCTGAAGGAATCAGCAGAGATATTAGCAGGCCATCTGGCAGACCTGTTTAACACCTTCTTGGAGACAAGGGAGTGTGTAGAGGGACTGGAGAATGGCCCACGTGGTACCCTCCATGACAGTGATCCCAGGGATGAACCAGGCAATTACAGACCAGTATGCTTGACTTCTATAGTGGGGAAGCTGATGGAGACGATTCTGAAGGAGAGCTTGATAACCTTCCTGGAAAATAATGGACTCCAGGACAAAATACAGCATGGGTTTGTCTCGGGAAGATCTTGTCAGACTAACCTGATCAACTTCTTTGATTGGGTCACAAGAGTGGTTCACGAGGGCCATGCTGTTGATATCCTGTATCTGGACTTCAGCAAAACGTTCAACTCAGTGCCACGCAGAAGGTTATTGGGCAAGCTGAGGGATCTGAAGGCAGGGGAGAAACTAGTGGTGTGGTTTAGGAGCTGGCTGCAGAGCAGACAGCAGAGGGTAGTTGTAAGAGGGGAGACATCCATGCAGAGACCTGTGACTAGTTGGTGCCACAGGGTTCTGCAAAGGCCCTGTTTTGTTCAATGTCTTTAACGGATATTGCAGAGGGGGTCAAGAGTAAGATCAGCCTGTTCGCTGATGACACAAAGATAAGTGCAAAAGTGGACAGTGAGGAAGGAAGGCACTCACGCAGAATCTATCTAAACTCAAGCACTGGTCAGATGTGTGGCAGCTGGGGTTTATTGCTAAGAAGTGCAAGGTTATGCACCTCAGAGCCAGAAACCCCAGGACAAGCTACTGGCTGGGGGGAGTGCAGGTATCATCTTTGGAGGAGGAGAAGGACCTAGGGGTACTAGTCACAGGGGATATGAAGGTAACAGCACAATGCAGGAGGCCAGCAGCAAGGGCCAGTCAGATGCTGGGAAGCATTGCCAGGGGTATCACCTGAAGAAAAGAGGAGGTTGCCAGCCTGGTAGCACTGAGGGCTGAGGGGCTGGATGCCACACCTCATGCTACACAGTTAACTCGGGTTTGAGAACACACCCAGGCCATCAGGGGGATGGCTGGGGAGGGAGAGGAATGAGTGTCCAATGGACTGACCTCCTCTCCCTGGTGTGGAATAGGGGCATACATCATTTTATGGGAGCCCCCGATGGAAGTCAGGGACATTCTCAGAGGAAGCACAGCGGACATCATTGCACATCCGTGCTTCTGGGAAAAAAGCTCAGAGGAAAATGGTGGTCAGTTATGGCAGCTTGATAGCTGTGCCTCTCGTCACCCAGGGATTTATCTGGAATTGCTCTCCGTATTAGATTTGGGTCTGGCAGGGGAGGGACCTCTGCAGGTACTTTGCTTGCTAGCTTGATGAAGTGAGACGGTGATTTGAATGGGGAGAGGAAGGCAGCCGATGATAGTCAGACTGAACCATGGGGAGAAAGAATCAATGTAGTGATAAACAAAAAAGAAAAGAGGTTATACTGCCCTTGTACAGATCGCTAGTGAGGCTGCACTTGAGTATTGTGTGCAGTATTGGTGCCTTACCTAAAACTGGATGTAAAATTGTTGGAGGATGTGCAGTATAGGGCAGCAAAGAAGATCATGGGGCTAGGGGAGAAGCCGTATGAGGAAAGGTTGATGGAGATCAACATGTACTTCCTGGAGGACAAAAGGGAGAGGGAGGACATGATAGAGACCTTTAAATATTTAAAAGGCATAAACAGAGTCAGAATTGGATGGTTGTTCTGTTTAAAAGGAGGAAGGATCATGAGGGGGCACAGAAGTTGGAAGGGAAAAGATTCAGGAGGGAGATGAGGAATCAGTACTTCACAGATAGGGTGGTGGCTGGGTGGAATGTGCTGCCGGAGGAGCTGTTTGAACTGAAGACAGTGAACGGTTTTAAGCCAGGATGGATAGAGTCATGAGCAGGGTAGGTACAGACAAGAACAAAATGAGGCAGGTTCAGGGATTGGGGATGAGGGTAAGGAATGGGTGGGCAGCTGCAGGAGTATTAAACAGTGAGCTGCACATTTGGCAGAGTTGTTAGACCTATGGGCCTTTTCTGCTGGTGACTTATATGTTCGTAGCTGGTCAACAAGATGGCATATTACCTGTTGTGGTGTTATGCCAGATCTCAGAGTTGATTATATTAATTTATGGGGTTTGGGGCACAGCCCACCAAAGAAAATTATTGCAGAGACACGTCAGTAATCAAAATTGCAGAGACATTTAGTATTTTAACACCTCCAGTGTAGTGGAGTGTTAGCACCTAAGCTGCTGAATGTGTCATTTTGATGTACTGATGTGTGATTTAGAGGTTAAAGTGATGACCTATGACTGCCGTTGGTACAGCTGACCCATTTCAGGTCTTTGTCTGGTGTTTTATTTTGTTGTTTGTTTTTTTTTTTAAATTTAAGTTTATTAATTTTACTGACAAAACAACCAATCATCACAGAAATATACAACTCGTAGAGAATACAGGGCATAACAAAGAAAGGAAAACAAGAAAAAAATGAAGCCCCCAAACATCAAAAAACGATAACACAAAAACCCTCCTCCTCCCCTCCTCCACCCATCAACCCACTCCCGTTCCCCCCAAACCCACCTCGAAACCATCCAGCCCAACCTAGTCGAGTGCCAAATAATTAATACCTCCAATCTGGATAATTAATATAATAACCATACAGGGGTACTCCACCCTGAGTTATTTGATACATAATCACCATATATGGCAAACTGGAATACAGTTATGGGTGTAGGGTAAAAAAACAGGAACTCATTGGTGCAAATACAGTGCTTGCAGCTTGCCCCATTTTTTCCGAAACAGATCCATACGGCACCGCACACTGGCTACTAAATTTTCAGAAATTAGATAGGCAGAGAGCTCTGATAGCCATTCGGCATAGGACAACACCAGTTGGTCGGTCCAATGTCTAAGGATCATCCTTTTAACAGCAGCAGATACCAAAGCAATATGATATCTACGCTCCACACTAGCTATACTAGCATAGTCACCCAGAATACAAATCTGAGGGGTGAAACAATCTGAGAGACCTAGTAAAGGATTTAAATTGTCCCGGATAGAAGACCATAGGGGGGCAACTTTACTACAATACCAAAAAATGTGTAAAGAATCTCCTTCCCCCTGCTTACATCTGGAGCAGAGTGCAGTAGGGTGCTTCTTAAATTTAAAAAGCTTTTTGGGAGTATAATACATGTCATTCACTATATAATATTGGGTAATCCTGAGTCTGTCCTGTGAGTGATATTTGTGGAGATCCTTCCAAATACGAGACCAGTCCAGACCCGCCTCAGGCAGCAGTGGGGACCAGGTACTGGAGCCCTCCAGAGGTTCCGGAAATTTGTAATTTAGAAGGAAAGAATATATTAACGAAACAGAGTGCGGTTTGGAAGCAAGGCCTACTATTTGAGAAAGGAAGGGCGGATCTTCGCTCCTTAAAAAGGGCACCAAATTTTCCAACCACAAGGTGTCTCAACTGATAGACTTTAAAAATCATGACCTTAGGAATAGCATATCTATCAAGAATGTCCACTGGTGAGAGAAGGGATCCATGGTCGTAGAGGTGCTCTAGATTAACATCCCTAAGTTGTGGAAGCCACTCGGAAGTAATCATCGAGTTACCCAACTTAATATTGGGGTTCAAC
Organism: Neoceratodus forsteri; assembly: GCA_016271365.2. NCBI lineage: Eukaryota > Metazoa > Chordata > Ceratodontiformes > Ceratodontidae > Neoceratodus > Neoceratodus forsteri. Next base: position 728,254,441 of record CM028138.1, on the reverse strand, counting down.
ATAATCGGTTGGCTTAAGTCCCGTGTAGGAAATACATTTATAAAACGCCAGCACTGAAAGAGAGATTCAAGAGACCCAAGGATCAACCGGTCATCTATCCATTGTGAAAGCACCGAGAGAGGAGAATAAAAAATGGCATAGGGATCCAACCTAACCCCCGAGAGAGCCGACCTCTCAATTTGGAGCCAGATCAGATGAAAAGAGTCTGGATTAGTCGAGAACCATCTGCCTAACTTAGCAAGGTGGGCTGCCCAGTGGTAGAGCAGAAGATTTGGGAGTCAGAGCCCGCCCTTATCTTTAGGGAGAGAAAACTTAATGAACGACCGCCTCACTCCCTTTCCTCGCCAGATAAAATTGGAGAACATCTCATGATATTTCTGAAGTATGAAACAGGTAACCAAAGATTAAGCATGTTAAGAGGGTAGAAAATACGGGTAGAACATTCATTTTAATAATGTTGATCCGGCCCCAGAGGGAGATAGGAAGAGTAGACCACCGTGACAGATCCTGCTGAATAAGACCTTGAGATCATCTAAATTGAGCTTCCTAAGCAGGGAGGGATCCGTTGTAAACTGGATCCCTAAATATTTAATTGATCTGGGAGACCACCTCATACCGAAGTTCGCAAACTCATGCTTATACGTATAGGCATTTAAGGGAAAGATTTCAGATTTAGCAATGTTCAGTCTATATTGAGAAAGGGCCCCATATTGATTAAGGACATCCAGTGCATGTCTAAGGGAGTCCGCAGGGGGATTCAATATGCAGGAGAATATCATCTGCATAAGCAGAAAGGACCAGCTCCTGTTGACCCACCGCGCATCCCTTTATAAGCACTGAAGATTTAAGTTTAATGAGAAGAGGTTCTAAATACAAATTAAATAGAAAGGGCGAGAGAGGGCAACCTTGCCTAGTGCCCGTGAACAACTGGAATATCGAGGAAAAGACTCCATTGCAATATATTCTGGCTGAGGGAGCTTTATAAAAGGTCTGAACCCATTCCAAGAAAGAAACCGGAAAACCCATTCTAGCCATCACAGCCCAAAGGAAGGACCAATCCACCCGATCAAACGCTTTCTCTGCGTCCAATGAAACTAAAACCATGGGGCGTTGGGATGTACGAGCGTACTGAGATATGTGAGAAAGGGTTCTTAAGTGATCAACCGAAGATCTAGAATGCACAAAACCCACTTGTTCTGGGCTGAGCAGTTGGGTCCAAACCGCCTTGATCCTCTCAGCCAGAATTTTGGAGAGAATTTTCATGTCATAGTTTTGAAGGGATATGGGCCTATAATTCGCTGGGTCTGTAGGATTTTTACCCGGCTTGGGAATTAAAATAATGGTGGCTTCAAGAAGAGAAGGGTCTATAAGATGGGAAGAGAAAAGATACTCATAAAGTTTGAGAAGTATAGGAGCAAGATCTTTGGAGAGAGCTTTAAAAGTTAATGGGAATCTGTCTGGTCCGGTGCCTTATCCAATGTCATAGAGGCAATAACTCTTTCTATTTCCTCTAGAGAGAGAGAAGCAGTCAAAATTCCTTTATGAAAAGACATAAGCTGAGGGATATCAAGACCATCTAAATACGCTTCAATATCTGACAGGGAGGCAGGGGCGGCCGGCTATATAGGTCCTTATAATACCCTTCAAAGATTCGTATAATTCCCCTTAGGAGGTTTCCACAGAGCCGGTGGGCTGCAGAGTTGGGATTATCCTGAACCTTCCAACGCATGAAGGCTAAGCTAGAAGCCTCCCAGCCTTTTCAGCCTGATCGATGTATTTAGCCTGGGTTCTAATCAGGCAGTATTCTGCCTTCTTTAAGAAGATCAGTGTATTCATTTTGGCTGCTACCAGGGCTTCTAAAGAGGACAACGGAGAGGCAAAGACTGGGCAGCCTCCAGACCCTGATTCTATTCATTAAGGAAACTGCTCGCCCAATCGGGCCTTCTTCCTGCAGCGCCAATTTAATCAATTCTCCCGAGGTAATATTTTAAAGCTTCACCAAATAGTGTCAAACCTCAGAGATGGATCTAGATTATCCACATAGAAGAAAGAAATCCAGGACCCTATTTGTGTCACCATCTGAAGATCCTTAAGTAGTTGGTATTAAGTCTCCAGGCCGTATCACGCTGAAATCCAGAGCCTAGAGAAAGTTTAATCCAGACTATTGCATGATCTGAGAGGATAATCGGTTCAATGCCAGACTGACGGAGCCCCGGAAGACGAGCTTTACTAAGCAGAATGTAGTCAATTCTCGACCACGATCCATGGGGTTGGGAAAAGAAAGAGAAGATCCGAAGAGAGGGGTTAGAGAGTCTCCAGGGATCACATAGTCCCAGCATCTGTAAAAAATCATATAGAGCTCGTTGCGTGTTTGTCGGGGGCCGATTATCCTGGGGATCTCTATCCATAAGATAGGAAGATGGGACATTCCAGTCTCCCCCCAAGATAATTTGCGAGGGTAGGAGAGCGCTGATTTTATCAGCGAGAGCCATAAAGAAATCAGGACTTCCCCCAACAGGCCCATAGACAGAACCTGAAATTACCACATCCCCGTTGAGTGTGCCCTTTACCAAAATAAACCTCCCCTCCAGGTCCTCCACTACCAGGTCTCTCGCAAATAACACATGTTTTTTAATAAGAATAGCTACTCCTCTGCTATAATTGGATCCAGTCGCCACATATACCTGTGAGAAGCCAGAGCGAGATAGCCACTTAGCCTCCCTACCTTTCAGATGGGTCTCCTGAAGGAATAAAATATCAATTTGCACCAAAGAGCAGTGGTTAAATACCTGAGTTCTTTTAACCTTTTCCCTAAGCCCGCACACATTCCACGACACTATTTTAACATCTCCAGTAACAATTTTAAAAACAGTATGAGAAGAGAATATATATCAGAACATCCAGAGGTATAGCAAAAATATATGCACACTCTATCCCTAGACTTCCATACCCACCCCGCTTGCCCAAAGATACCCATTGACAATAATAACAAGTTATGGAACTTAACCCCAATTGAGATACGATCGCACCAAAACAAGGCTTGGTAGGTAAACCTCCCCCAAACAACCCTCTTCAAACCCCATCAAATAACTACATATGATGCAACATACCCCCAGAGCCTGCCACGAGGGTCCCAACCGGTAATCCAACAACTTCACAGAAATAACTACAGATAGTATGGAGTCATAGAAGAACATTGATTGGCAGGCCACCCCTCTCCCCGAAAAACCCATCCATAACCCCACCCAACAACTATATACAACATGTTCCCCAGGCTGAAAACATTTAGAAACCTCACAAAAAAGCCAAGGTTTTGGGGGACACATCCCAGCAGCGAGTCCAGCCCCACCCATCCTTCAGGGAGTGAACAAAGAAATAAAATACTCGATAACACTCCCGCTGGGAAAAAGTCCCTCCCTATACCATTCTGGGAAGCCCTGCAGGATCCCTGCAAATGAGACTGAACTGGCATACCCCCCTTCCATAAGCTTGCGACTCAGCCGTCCCAAAGGCTGGGCCCAGAAGCCCCCCCCATCCAACCACCACATCTGCACCACCTTAGGTCTCATCTCCCACTTTCAAAGTATCAGAAGGGGGAAATCCCCAAAGCAGGAGTCCGCTACTCACCCCCTAAGGTGAAGTGGGAGAGAAGAAGTCCACCTCGAACTGGGCAAACCTCCAAAAAAAAGAAATACTCAACCAGCTCGCCGTGTTTCCAGGGGCTTATATATGTTAGTCGGACCGAACCAGGTCCTACATAAGAAAGCAGTTCCCTGGGAAACTCCACCCCAATAAAGGCATTCCAGGAGGAGGCCAAAGGACCAGCTATCTTGACCCATTACAATCCCCACTCAGCCACCTCGGATCTCACCTGCAGCAAAAACCAGAGGAAGTAGCCAGAGCAGGTAGGAACTATCCAAACCCAACTAGCAGAGAAAGTATTAAAAAGAAATAAGACCCCTGCTTTTAAAAGAGAGAGGGACCCCTGTGTACAAAGCGAAGTAACAATGAAAATAGCCTTAGGCCAAATCCCCTAAACACATTGTTCGCCATTCAGTTCATCCCTTTGCCTTGAACAAGTCCGGGAACTTAGCAGCCAGTTCTTTGTGTGCAGTCTCTGGAGACTCAAAGCTGTAAGTGGCACTGCCCACTGAAACTTTAAGGGTGGCAGGGTATATCATCCGAAAAGGAATAGACGCCAGCGATTAGCTTCTGTACCTTTGGGATGAAACGTTCCTTTCTCAATTCTTCATCTCCTTAGGGAGATCCTGGCAATCCTCAGCTTCATTGACCCCCATATGATCTCTTTGAGCTCCTGAGATTTATTAAATATGTGCTGCCTCTCAATGTAGCTCAAAAATTTAATGATTATGGGACGCGGGAGTTGGACGGTGGTCAGGGTCTCAGCGACCTGTGAGCCCTTTCGAGATGGTAGCTTGATTAATCGGGAGGGACCAACTATTTTAACAAGGAGCCGTTGCAAAAGGCTGTTAAGTCCGGGTCCCTCTTCCAACTCCGGGTAGCCCCAGAATGAGGAGGTTGTTCCGCATCAAGTGCCTTCCAAGTCTTCCGCTTTCAATTGTACTCTCCGAATCTGCTGGGACAGTCAGGTTACCTCTGTGTCCACCTTTGCCCTCTACTGTTCCACTGAAAAGATTCTGGCCTCCGAGTCCGACACCCTCATAGTGAGGGAGGAAAGGTCGCCCCTTAAAGACTTTAATTCCCAGGTCAGATCCTGAAGGAGAGTTTTAACTGGAGCTAGCTCCTGCATGAACTTGTCCTCTGTAAGAGGAGCTGATGCCTGGGATTTATCTCCGGCCTTCTCTGACCCCAAACCCGCTTGGCTGCACGGTTTTTTGGCTGACTTTTCTGGGGTCGCAGGCGGCGTATGCTTAGCCATGGCCTGTTTCCTATCCACTTCCATCTCCTCACCCAAACCGACGGGCATACGAGAAACCGTCCAAAAATCAGAAATCCAAATACAAATGACTCAGTACCGAGAGTCTGGCCACTTTACTGGAGCGAAAATAGACGCAGATTATGGCAATTAGGAGGGTTGGAGGAGAGAGCTCTAGGCCCTTGCTGCCATTCAGCCAGCTGCCATCACGTAACCCTTTTATTTTGCTTGTATTTTTTGTTCACTGTTGTAACCCCACTGTCCCCCCACCACCACCACTGGAGTTGGGATACTAAGTCCTGCCCCTCCCAATTTCCACAGTCAAAAAAGTAGTTTGCTGGCTGCTGTTGTCCCAAATAATGGTTCTTGACATCAGTTATAAACATAATCAACATTCTTTATTTTTTTTTTTAGAATTTAATTAGTCCCAGCATTTTGCTGGATTGGCTTCTTCTGGGTTCATAGGTGAAGCCTTTTTGCACTGTGAATTTCTGAAAAGGGGCAGTTCCACCAGAACCTATACAACAAAAGAAAGATGATTATGCTTGGGAACCCCTCCACCCCCTCCCAGTTTCCTTCCCCCTTTCCCGAGTTGTGTCCCCGAGTTAATTTCCTTGTAGTGTTCACCCACCCGAATCCCCCCAAGTTGCATTCTCTGTGGAGTTGTTCTGCTGACTCTCTGAGATTTGCCCTCGCGAGCTGCATCCCCTCCTAAAATCTTTCCACCCCCACTCTTTTAGAGAGGTTTTTGTATCATGGTGTGTTTCTTTTAGCTGCATTTTGCCATTTTGCCATGGTTATTTCTCTGTGCAATGTTTTTTGCATGGCTTTTTCTGTGCTGTTTGTTTTTGCTGAACTGTCAGGGATCCAAGAAAGACATATCAGCTGTCTGGAAGAATGCTATCCTTCACACCATACCTACTAATACCAGGTAAACCATCTTCTATTTAACCAAAGGGAAAAGAAAAAGTAACTCAGATATAAAAGATAATGGTTGACTGCTTTTAAAAATTAATATTAAATGTTAGTTTTTGGCAATAAACTAGCTCCTTAAGATGATACAAAAATGAGTATTACCTTTGATTCTATTTTTTTTAACATATCTGTGTAGATTCAGTAAAACCATGATTATGCTATGTTTGATGGGAATGTAATGAAAAACAATTTGAATGTTACCGATAATGAAAAATATAAACATTTTTCATTATGTATTCCAGAATTACCTATACATTTGGGTAACACAATTTAAATGTGATCTATCTATCTAGCTATCTATCTATCTGTCTGTCTGTCTGTCTCTGTCTATCTATCTATCTATCTATCTATTTATCTATATACTGTATATATATATATATATATATATATGTGTGTGTGTGTGTGTGTGTGTGTAGATAGGCTTGAGTAGCCTGTTTAATGTTAAACCTCAAATGTTGTACTTTAATAGCTCTGAAACTGTTCAATGGATTTGCAAAAATTTGGTATGTTCTGTCCTGTGGGAGAAAGGTCTTTTGATGTGGCAAGTTTCATTCCGTTGCATGTGCGAATTCTGACACCTAGACAGTGTGACAAAGTGAAAAGTCACCACTTTTTGTAGTTTTTCCTCATTGCTTTGTGACCAGATGGTGTGGAATTTTGGCATGTTTTTGTGATGAAGAAACTTGGGTAAAAGAGCTGCCAGTGTTAATTTGGTGCAAAAATATTAATCTGTTGCAAAGTTATTCAATTTTTAAGTTCCCATTTCTTCCTATGGGAAATTCATTTTTCAGGATAGAGGTAAAAGGTTACAACAAAGGAACTGATCCTGCAAAATAGGATTCACTCTCGTGAGAATTGTTCCTTTTTTGAGAGCATAAAATCCTTTTTTGTAAGAGAAAATTCCTTTTTTGTGAACCACCATCTTGTTTTCCATTTAAAAAAAAAATCATTTCAAAAGCCACAAAAATGACATCCTGGAGAAAGACCACTACACCTAGCTGGCTGATCGAGACCCCCTTAGGTGCAATCTGCACCTCAATGGTAGAGATATGGTCCAGAAATGTGTTTTATTTCCTGTTAGAAATCCTTTTTTTGTGACCGCATGATATGAAAAAAGAATCCTTTTCACAGAAAAGGATCCTTTATTGTACTCCACAGGGGTGCAGAGTCTTCAGGCAAGATGGTGCCTGAAGTGAGCTACAGGGCAGAGCTTGGCGTTTCTCTCTTCTCCCAGACTGGTAAGTCATGCTCCTGCAGCCATTTTTGTCCATCACACAGTGGAAGGAATTAATGTATCTGACGTCTTTTGAAATCTGAAACAGTGGGATCTTGCTAATGTTGAAAAAGAAACTTAAAACCAATAGAATTTTGGAATCAGTATGACCCCCAAAAAAAAAGAAGAAAACAGACAAATGCAGAGTTCGGGATAAGCTCAGGACAGTTCCTATAGAAACCATTTGCCAAAACTGTTAAACAACTTGACATGCAATGAGATTAAAAGCCAGCAAAGTAACAGCAGGCATTCTGGATCAGTCATTATCTAATGGGACAGAAATGGATTGCCTCTCCTAATACCATGTCTGCCAAGGAACTCAATCAGCAGTCCATCCTTTCAGACCCAATTTTTCTTTTCAAGAACCCTTCTGCTCAGGAAAATGGAAACAAGCAAAACATATTACTTGAGCCTGAAGCAACAGCTCTCATGGCACATGCAACAAACCAATCAGAAAAAAAAACAGTGGGCTCACCCGTCCAGGACACGTAGTTGGAGCAGGAGAACATGCCAGGAGATATCCTTCCAGATATAGACGTAAACCCTCTAGCCAAGGAGCCAAGGAACCAAAAAACAACAATGTAGAATGTCCAACTACTTCAGGTACAGTTCTAATTTCAACTACTTCTCAGTATTTGAATGAAATAGGACAAATAAATATAAACGTCAAGCTTCATGCCAATCAGGAAATAAAAAAAAAGAGAACAGGCATAGGCAAATGTGAGTTAGTCCCCTCGCAAGTGTTACAGACACTTAAACTCACAACAAATTTTTTTTTTAATGGAACATGGGGAGATCAGTACTGATAAATGTAACTTTGAGGCAGATGTTCAGAGCCCAGCAAACTCACCTGAGAACTTAACTGAAACCCCTACTACTCAACCACCAAAAAATACTTTGGAACACTGAAGATCCCACCCCAGTGTCCCAAAATAATGTATGTGTACCTGTAAAAAAGAAAACCATCCCCAACATCTTTTTTTTTAAAGCCTGAAAAAAACAAAATGGTCTCTTGTTGTCCCCAACATCCCCCTCCACCATCCCAACCCTTTCACTGAGTACCCACCTTCCGGTACCACTTCTTAACCTATACTTGCCTCAGGAAGTCATATGCTCTCATCTTCTGTGGACTGAGATAGTTCTGCACTCCTCAAAGCTGAACTGCAAATTAAGGAATAAAGGCAAGTGCCCTATAATGTATTTCAATTGGGTAATGAACATATGTTGATATCTTTGTTATTTTTGGAATTTGTACACTAAATTTTCAACATGGTCTTTTGGCATGCAACATCAAGGAACACTGCAACTGTCATTTCATTAATTGGGTCCAGAAGGTGATTTTGTGATTGCTACAAGAAATCACCTTTGGGGACTGAAAATGAGGTTTCACTGCCAGTGTTCATGAGGCGAGGGCCCAAAAGGACCATGTTGAAAAGTTAGTATAAAATTCCAAAATATGCCCAAGTTATGTGGGTTCATTGAACTTTTTCTATGCCCACACATAACTTAGGTAATTTTCAATATTTTGACTCCAGATTTTCAGCATAGATATTTTTTCACACCACATCATTAACAGTATATTTTTCACATCCTGTCTGAGAGGTGTTTTTGCACCTGTGGCATAGAATGGCATTTTGCCATGGATTTTAAAATGTTCCCCTATGGGATTTAAGAAGAATATGTTGAAGATTTGGGGTCAAAATATATAATAATGCCAAAGTTATGACCATTTGTTGCAATTTCGCTACACCCACTTGTAACTTTAGAAATGTTAAATATTTTAACCCCATATTTTCATATTTTATAGCCCTACCTTATGTATGTCACAGCTGTCACTTTTCAAATGCTGGCCTAAATGTGTTTCTGTACCTGTACCTGTACATCATAATGGCATTGTAGTTGTGCAGAATTACATTTTGGTGGGGGATTCGAAAATGTCCTGCTTGTTTCAAGCCTGAAGAAAACAAAATGGTCTCTTGTTGTCCCTGACATCCCACTCCACCATCCCAACTCTTTCACTGAGCACCCACCTCCCCACACCCCTCCTTACCATATACTTTCCTCAGGAGAACATATGCGGTGGGCTTGTTACCCAGAAACCAGTTCTGGGGTAAATAAATCAGATTCTTGTATGTCTACAGTGTCAGTCAAAGAAACAACCACACAAGCAGAAGTAATAATGATAATTTATTACTACACTCATGCCAAGCATGTGACAAAGAAAATCACAAGGGAGTTGGGTTCTCGCCAGTCTCTGGAAGAATGTACAAAATCTCAGTGAGGAGCTGGCTTACACAAGGTTATATACCATAGATAACATCATGGCAATAGAGATAACATTATAGGTACAAATATAATTTTTCAATTTCAATTTCAATTTCAACTTTATTTTTAAAAGGCGCTTTTCTTAAATCAAAGCGCCTGTACAAATAAATATAACAATAAATATAGTAAATCAAATCGAACAGAAATCCTTAAAAGCTATATTAAAAAGGTGGGTCTTCAACTCCCTTTTAAAACTAAGGACGGTCGGGCAATCTTGCACCTGACGAGGTAGAGAATTCCACAGGGTAGGTGCCATAAAACTAAACAATCTAGCACCAGATGTTTTCAGACGTACCCTGAGAATCTCTAGAAATCCCTCGTCAGTGGATCGGAGGGGGCGAGAGGGACTATAGGGGCACAGCAGCTCTTTCAGGTGGGCAGGTCCCAGATCATGTAGGGCTTTATAGGTCAGCAAACCGACCTTGAAGGTAATTGGCCAAAACACTGGCTGCCAGTGCAGTCCGTGGAGCACAGGCGTTATGTGACTGGATCTAGAGACTCCAGTCAACAGCCTGGCTGCCGCATTCTGCACCAGCTGCAGACGGCGAAGTTCAACTCCCGATAGCCCTAGGTATAGGGATTTACAGTAGTCAAGCCGGGAGGTAACAAAGAAACATAATGCGTTGGTTCCACATTATAAACAAGACATTCTTCCTTGGATAATTACTTAGGAGACAGAATCACTAATAAATATAATGTGAGACAAAGAATATGTCTCTGTCAGCATGAGCTTAGACAAAGAGAAGTGCTAACCGACCACAATTACACATGGCCTACTAGCCTAAGTCCAAGACACACTACATATGATTATATCGGGCCTGTCAGGTGAATGCATGAGTCCAGACAATCTCGTACTAGCCTATAATAAGGCTGTGGGAGATGCTGTGGAGAAGATTGCTCCTGTTCGTGTTTGGCCTCTCACCCTTTGTTCAAGAAGCCCTTGGTTTGATGGCTGCTTGAAGGAGTTAAGACGAGTTGGCCAAAGGTTGGAGAGAGCCTGGTGGAGGTCCAGCCATGATGCTGACAGGCTTAAATTGATGGCACATTATGATGGCTATCAATCAGAAATCACCTGTAAGAAGGCAGAATTCCTGTCAAGGGAGATTTCTGCTGCACAGAATCGACAGGCTCAGCTTTTCTGGACTGTTGACAGATTGTGCAATCCAATCTGTCTCCAGCCCAGAGAAGCTTTTTCTCAGTTGAGATGTGAGGAGTTTGCTCGGTTTTTTGCAGATAAGGTTGCTAGCATCAGGTCTGGCATCAGTCCGACCTCTCCTAAGAAGGATTACAGTGGTCAACAGGAAGTGGCATGTACTTGGTCTGTCTGGTCAGATTTTTGCTGGCTGGAGTTTACTGACATTGTGAAGATCATCCAAACACTGTGACCAACCAATTGTAGTTTGGATCCGGGTCCTACACCCTTCTAGTGGGATGTGTAGAAGTTATCTGCCCGATCCTTGCTGACATTGTCTGGAAGTCTTTGGAGAGGGGGTCTTTCCTGACTCCCTCAAAGAGGCGGTCATTCGCTCACTCCTTAAAAAACCCTCCTTGGACCCAGATTGTCTAGCCAACTACTGGCCTATTTGTAACCTGCCATTTGTTGGTAAGGTTATTGAAAAGGCGGTTGTGTTGCAAATGGATGATCATCTTACAACTCACACTGTCTATGATACTCTCCAGTCTGGTTTTAGGAAGAAGCATAGCATGGAGACTGCCCTTGTCCAGGTATTGAATGATCTCCTAATGACTAGAGTTTGAAAGGCACGCACCATTCTGGTCCTTCTCGATCTCTGCTGCATTTGACACTGTAGACTGTGGTGTGCTGTTGGAGCACCTGAGGTTCTTTGTGGGCTGTCTGGTGCAGTCCTCAGATGGTTCCATTCTTACCTCACAGACAGGTCTCAGAGAGTTGCCACTGGAATTTATTCCTCTGGTGCTCACTCCCTGCCTTGTGGGGTACCACAGGGTTCCATTCTAGCCTCCATGTTGTTTGCAGTGTATATGCTGCTATTGGGAGATATCATCAGGTGATACAGTCTGAGTTTTCACTGCTATGCAGATGATACTCAGCTGTATTTGTCCTTTCTGCCTGGACAAGATGATGCACTCTCCATGCTAAATAACTGCCTTGCTGAGATCAGACCTTGGATGAGTTCCAGCTAGCTGAGACTGAATCCAGATAAGACTGAGGTGCTGGTAGTGGACCCAGGTTGTCCAGGGGTGGGTTTGGGGGCTGGAAACCATCAGGCTTATTACTTGGTGGTATGTTGCTCACTACTTTGATCAGGTGCATAACTTGGTGTTATTTTTGATGATGGTTTGACCCTAAAATCTCAGGTGTCAGCTGTCACAAATCCTCTTTACCATCTGAGGAATATTGCCTGGGTGAAACATCTGGTTCCTCTGGGTGATCTTCCAACATTGGTCCATACCTTTGTCACTACCCATCTTGATTACTGAAATTCCTCTACCTAGGGCTACTTGTGGTTGATATCCTCTGCCTGTAGCTGGTGCAGAATGGCAGCCAGACTTTAGACTGGGACTCTAGAACCAGTCATATTACACCTGTGCTCCTTGAACTGCACTGACTGCCTGTTTGGTGGTGGATCACCTTAAGGTTGGTTTACTAACCTTAAAGCCCTACATGATCAGGGACCCGGTTACCTGAAAGATCTCCTGGTACCCTACTGCTCCTCCGTCCTCTCTGTTCTGCCAACAAGGGATTGCTGGAGATTCCGGGTTCGATTAAAGACATCAGGATCTCGTGCCTTCTTTTTAGTGCCAGCCCTGTGGAATTCTCTACCTCACTGGTTGGGAGAATGCCCAACTGTCAATAGATTTAAAATGGAGTTAAAGACTTATTTATTTAGCATAGCTTTTCCTAGCTATGGATGATTTGTTTTAATGTTTGTTTTAAAATGTTATCTTTATGTGTATGTTTTATGTACAGTGCCTTGGTTTTGAAAGGCACTATAAAAATAAAGATGATTTGATTTGATTTTATATGAGATATAAGTATATAAGTCTATACAGTAATCACTAATGATCCATTAGCCATCTTATAAGTAATTGGGTAGCTTATACGGTATATGGAATATATATATAAAGACAAATGTAATCTAGGTAAATGCATTATAGTGATGTATAATGAATCATGCATGATATAATCCTGTAACAATGTAAACAATAGCATATATTAGCAGCAAAGCACATTCCTGGCACCCATGATTATATAATGGTGCCTAACTCTATGTTAGTGTAAAATAGCAGTATCACAGTATAGTAGACCAGAATACAGTATAAGGTGTATGTGTGATGATATGAGGCATAACTCAGGCACAACAGTCCCCTCTTTGTTGCCCTAATTGCAAAAGTGGCAACACAACAAAAAGGTGGTGGTTAGGCACCATTCATCTACACGCCCGAGACACATGCCTGATAGAGGAATTTTAACTGGTCATGGTGGTGTTTTAGTGTTTTCCTCAAACAACAGAATGTAAATATAAGGGAAAATGTTAGTAAACCTTGTATTACTATAAAAATTTGAAATGTAAACTTCACAATTGGGTTTTCCAATATCATAGCAGTGTCATCACTGATCAGATCATCAAGTGCTTCCTGAGCCTTGGTAACATTGCTGCTGATATAAATCAGGTGGGTATCTGTTCTATTGAGAAGAGATTTGAAAACAAACTTAGTTACCAATATAAATGTTAAAATAGATAAAATTGAGACAAACCATCCAGACAGTCAGGACTAGACTCAATGGTATCTGGTTCTGGGATGGGAACAGGTGTGATCATAGTATAACCTACTGTATAACCTGTATGGGGAGTAAAAGGAACTTAGAAAAGTTCACTTGGCATAACTTTAGTCCATTTCAGAAGAATGTGTAGTTGGTCACCACACAATGTACTCCATCAGCAGAATATACCACCTTGGAGGATGGCAATTTTCAGTTGGTAAGTTGAACAGGACATGAAATATCCATGTCCACAAGACATAAACTACAAACAATTCCAGGGACAAAGCCAGGGTTTCTTCAAGTGTTATATGAAGATTCATAGTTCAAATTAGATGCATTTAGATTTTCCAAAGGTATGTTCAAATGTTCAGGAGACTGCAGCATTCGCAGAGGCCTCATCAGGGGCTGCATTAGATTGTGCCTTGAGTTTTACAATGGAATAGCAACATTGTTGTGGAAGTTGATCACATGGCTACATGAAGTGTAAACGTTCATAACAATACTTAGTTTGTATGAGGTGTGAGCTAGGCTTGGAAAACAATCAGTGAAGAAAACGGATGTCCTGATTGTAGATCAAGTGAAGAAGAGTCTTCTTGTTGAAGTTAGGGAATTGCCCCCACCCCTGACTTGACTTCATAGTATGCATAACAATGAGCTTGATTGTAGAGTCTGAACTGGCTGGACCTTTTTGGTTTATTTGAGATTTCTAAGAGGAAGCCCACTTTCAATTATTAGGCCAGAATTCACAAGTTGGTATGACAAGTTTTCAGATCTGCAAACTTTACATCTGCATACAAGGTAATAATCCTTCCAGGTATGACAATCTATTTTCAGAGTCAGTCATGATTCCAAGACCTCATGGTAAACAAACAAAGGAGGTACTGTCAACCTTTCATGATGAAAGTTCCCATCAAGATGACCAATAGAATGGACGGTTGCCAGACTATCAGAGATGGATGCTGCCAGATAAAGATGTGGCAATGACACTGTGAGAGCCAGAAACATGGCTTCCCAGATTGTGCAGGAATAAGTTTTGAAACATGGAGCAATACTGGTGTGTGTGCTGACATATCCAAGGTTTGTTGCCATTGGCAAGGGAATAGAGCTAGATTCAAATAAACAATTGTTAACACATGGAATAGAAGTGCATTTGGGGCAATACCACTGACCCATACATCTGTCATGTATGAGATTATTAATTCCAGATCCCAGAAGAGATCACCAAAGGATTTTAAGAACATAATAGCTGTAGGCAGTGCAAAGGACTTCCCTAGCTATGTGATGCATGTCTGCTTCCATGTTGTAAGCAGAAGTTAAGTCATTAATATTAACCTTTGCTAGGTCAAATCCCTTCACAGTATCCTTCATATTGTAAACTGTAAATCTTTCCTCATGAGCAAGACCATGTACACCATGCAATAGAGGAGGTATGATATTATATTTCATACTATCATGAACCTTTAACACATATGTGCTTGAATAATGGTTATAGCAGTCCTATTTCAAATAGATATGTCAGATCCAAATAGGCTTGAGGGCAAACCTGTTTTAAAAACAAAACAAAACAAAATGCCTAGTGCATTTGGGTAGGTGTACAGTTATTAGATATACCATCAGGGTCAGGATGTGAAAATCCTCTATGTGTAGGGTAATCAATCCCTGTATAGGGTTATTATTGAGTACCTGGCATGCTGCCAGTGTGTCCAATAACATAATTACTTAAAAAGTGAGAAATGTTTGTTGAGAAACATAAAACAAATCATTCCAAGTTTCAAAGGGTAAGAGTTGTAATTACTGGATGTATGAACTGCACATTGTTAACTAGGGTACCTGGTTGGAAGTGGTGATTAGACCACTGAGTGGGCCAGGGTTCTGTTGTGGGTAATCAGTATCTGTGTCACAAAATATGGGGCATTATAGGATTAAACCTTATATCTAATGGCATTTATTGCCATATAAATTTTGATGCCAAATTCCTGATTATCAATAAAATGTAAACAGGGGTCCAGATCAAGTCTAGCTGCTAGGATTGATCTGAAGCAAAGAACATAACTGCCCTCCTGAATGATGAACATGTCTTTTAGGACTTCAGTGTAATCTCCACGGGCTGCAATTAGATCACTTGGGCTTGTGAGGTATTCTGCCTCAACAAGCTGTTTAGGTTTAGGTCACTGTTTTTTATCTGCAGTATGATGTGAAGTTTGGGCTTGTAAGAAGACGCATACTTCTAAAAAGAAAAATAAGCATAAAGCAATCATCTCTTTCTCTTGAACCTAAAAGAAAATAGAAAAGAAAAACATTGTTAGTTGAGTACTATTCCACCCATTGGGGTATGGAAAAGTAATTTAATCTAATTTAAACAGTTTAATTTGATTGGTATGTAACCATTTATCAATGACTCTCTTATTGTGAGGCAGTCTAACCTGGTAGACTGCTGGACTGAGTTTGTTTACAATGGGACAGGGCCCCTCCCATTTGTTTACAAATGGATGTGTAGGTGGTGCAAATCTGAGTACCATTATCTGGTCCCCAACTTGCCAGTCTACAGGATGTACAGTTTTGTCAAATTGGATTTTTGGCCTGTTGCTGGGCCTGGCACATATGTTGTGTAGCAAACAAGTGTATCTTTTGGATGTCTTGTTTGAGTTGTTTGACATACTTATCTACTGACGCTCCATCAGCAGTGAAAGTACACAGGTCCAGAAATAAGTGTTCTGTGAGTCTGGTGGATCGTCTGGTCATGATTTCAAATGGGGTAATAATAATAATATAATTTATTTAATTAAGCGCCTTTCAAATTTTCAAGGCGCTGTACAAAAGGCATAAACACCAAACATCAAAAAATACAATAAAACAGAGCAACAATTATAACAAATAAAAGCCAGTTACAATATAACAGGAAAAGCCTTGTCCCATCAAAAGGACTTTAAAGCCCTTTTAAAACTGTCCACCATTATACTTTCTCGGAGCGGACGGGGTAGACAATTCCAGAGGGATGGAGCCACGAAACCAAAAGCATGGGCTCCAGAAGACTTCAAATAAACCCTCGGAATCTCCAGCAAACCCTCGTCAGCCGAGCGAAGCTCACACTGTATACTTGTGGAGGGTGTCTCTCCTATTGCCATAAGGAGCAACAGCAATAATGAACCCCATTCTTTGGGGGTTTCCTGAACAAATTTGGATAACACAACTTGGATCTGCCTGTTAACCCATTCCACCTGTCCTGATGACTGTGGGTGGTAAGGGATATGAAGCTTTTGTTTTGCACCTAACAAATCCAGAGTTTCCTGCATTACTCCGGCTATAAAGCCAGCTCCCTAATCAGAATCTACCTTGGGGTAAACCCATCTGGTAAATAGTTGGTTTACCAAAACATTTGCAGTCCCTGTGGTTGTGTTGATCTTTGTTGATAGCCTCGACCCATTTGAAAAATAGGTTGGTGATCTCTAGTGCAAACTTATTGCTGTTCTTAGTGTTTTGCATAGGGCTAATGTAGTCAATCTGGATGTTGTTCCAGGGGCCTGAGTGTCTCTGGGTAACAATTTAGCATTTTTCCCAACTGGCATAGGATTGTTCTGTGCACAGATCAGACAGTTATTGATGTAGTGTTCTACATCATTTCTCATGTGGCCACCAGACAAAGGATTTCAGTCTGTCTGTCTAAGATTTTATTGACTCCTCTGGTGTCCACCAGTTGGGGCATCATGTACTTGGTAGATCAAATCTACCATCAGGTGTTCAGGAACTACCCATAACGTTTTTGAGTTTTATGGCAGTGATACCAAATGAGTAGGCCATCACTGGATAGGAGAAGGTCATTTTCACTTTCTTTCAAGGGCTTATTTCTGGAAGTTCTTCCTCAGTTCCTATACACTGCCCTCAAATGAGGGTCTTTCTTTGCATGGTCACTAGATCCAAGGGTTCAAAAGGAGTTGGTTCTTTATTAATGGCAGCAACACATAGCGAGCTGGGACAATAGGGGGTTTCATTTCCCATGTGCACTTCCTTGAGCACCATCTTTGCCAGTGAATAGGCAAAGTTATTAAAAGGAGAATAAGATTCCAGTTTGCATTGTACTCAGGCCTTATGGATGTATAGTTTATATTTAAACTGTCTGGTTAGTGTGGTGATATACACAAGCAAGTCTCTGTACTTTACGGGGTACCATCAAAGGATTAGTTTGTTTTCTCCCAAAAGGGTAGAAATTCAGTAAGAAGAGGAACAACCCCAATTAAAATCTGTAATAAAGACAGTGTCTGGAATGTCTTGCTGTAGCAATTACACAGTACAAGGTTGTTTTGTCAGATAGTGCAGCACACTTAACCCTTTCATGGAGTGCTGGTGTCATGTTACTTAGGGAAAAATCTTTGTATTTCATTATCAACAGCAAGCTGTTTCTTAGTTAAGGACTTACCAGTGCTGTAAGCAGTCCACAGGTCATTTGTGGTAATTATAAAGATACTTCTTGCCTCTCTGCTGTACATGGCTTGCCAGGCATGTTTTAACAATGCATGTATACTGTACATAAATTACGGTACACCTCCTAGTAATGCACACTCTGTCATCACTAGGATGAAAAATAAGAATTCCAAACCCTGCTGTCTGGCCCTCATTGGTATGTGAGGCTGAGTCATCAGACAAAACATGACACACAGTGGTGTCTTTTAACACTTTCTGCAGTTCTGTCAGAAAGAGCCCTCAGACAGGTTGGTCAGGAGGTTGGAGCGAACAATCATGGGTCTCTCCTGTAAATTGTAGGCCATGGGCCAAGAAGGGTGGAGTTTTGATAGGAAGGACAGTGATGTCATGATCCTATAAAAGGAGAGACCAGTGTGTAAGTCTGGCATTGGAGACAGAGTTTTATTTTACTCTGACAACAGAAACTTGATGGCAAATGATTGGAATGCAGCACAATGGGTTCATATCCAATGATGTACATAAAGTTTCTCACTACCCAGTATGTAGCCAAAAGATTCCTTTCACAAAGATTGTATTTCAGCTCCACTGGGAAGAGCATCTGAGATGCATAGGCAATGGGCCTAACCTGTCCAGTGAACTTTTGTGCTAAAACTGCTGAGATTGCTATAACTGATGTAGCAGTTTCTAAATGGTACCCTAAAGCTCGGTTAGGATTAACCTATGCTGGGGCTATGGTCAGTGGTCCTAAAAGAAAAGACAATAATATCAACATTACAATATCTTGCACCTTCTTGCCAGAAGTGCCTGCTGTTGTCTGTGCTGGGAATAACCCAGACTGTTCCTGGCTTCGCCTGCTACTGCAGTCACAGTATGGAATGATCCAGGTGTCACTGGTGGAGTAGATCCTGCATCACATGCAGACAGTGCTGGCACTATGGGGGAATGCCTGCACAGTGGAGAAAAGTGGTGTGCAAGCTGCACATAGCTTCTCCAGCTATGTTTTGTGGTTCAGTAGCCATTGGGGGTGGAGACAGTGATACTGGAACAGCTGGCAGCACTGGTTCAAAAATGAAACCTGCACCCCCCCCCCAAACATGGCCTGTGATGCTGAAAATATCACAGCCATGGGGCTTTCAGAATCACGGTTGTCTCCCCCTTCAAATGCATAGTGGGTTTCCCCACCGGAAGGTTGCTGGATGGTAGCAATATTGTTTTTAAGGTAACAGCTAATTAACACTGGGCTTCATATGCCTAATACTGTCAGCGTTAGGAAAAACAGCGCATTCAGTCCTCTCAGGGAGGGCTGGTGTTAGATTACATAAGGAAAAAATCATCACATTCCATATAATTAACAGCAAAAGTGTTCCTTAACCAAGGACTTCCTAGCTGTGTAATCATTGCTAACTGCAACAGCTGCTGCTGACTCCATAACATTAGGCTGTGTACCAGCCTCATTCAAAAGTTCATCAACCTCATTTTCAGTGAGATCCTTCTGTTCCTCAGACACACTGTTCCTACAGGTAACATTAGGAATCATGCCTAAAACCTCCAATTTGTTTTGTATTGATAAGCTGCAATCACAGGTCCCTGTGATTGAATGATCCAACCCTGTGATGTGATGAGTGACCATTTTGGATTACCTCAAGGGCACTGCCATCTTGGGTTACTGTATTATGACCACCATCACATGACCATTAGCGACCATCTTGGGGATGGCATGGGGACACAATGTAATGACCTGTGTATCCTCCAATTTAAGACTCCAATAATTTTCCATTTTGTTAATCACAGAAATATAAGTGGCTAGCCTTTGTTCTAGTTCACCCCACTGCACTCTGCAAGTGTTTAAAATTAAACTCTTCAACACCAGACAAGGCAAGGTCTATGGGCATTAAGGTGGTATGCCCTGCCAGTACCTCTGGCTGATGACGCAATTTTGCCATCTCTGCTTTGCAATTTATATGATCAACCTGAGAGTTGGTATGACAAATTACACATAACCTGTATCTCCAAGTTCCTACACACGGTGGTAACTTGAGCATTTTCCCTAATACTACATTCTAGCTCTTCACTTACCTGCGTGAGAACCCTGCTAAGTTTCTCATATTCAGATTGCAAGATTTTATTAGTGTGTAAAACTTGCCTTTTATCAAGAGAAGCCCTTTTACATTTCTGTTTCAAAGCATGCAGTTCCTGCCTGCTAATAACAGGTTCACGTAATAATGAATCATGCTGCTTACTTAAGGTCTGGTTTTGAAATGCCAGCCTGTTAACTCTTTCAGCAGACTCAGCATTCACCACAATCATCTCCTGCCTGTATGCAGTGTAATCTGATCTCAGAGCAGCACATTTTTTCATAGAAGATTCTAAGCAAATGAAAAGTGTTATAACTAGCCATTGTCCAGGATTCCCCCCTTTTTCCCCCACAAAAGACAAACCACTTGTGTGTTGTTGTGCTCAGGTTGGCAATTAATTTACTGTATATCATAATTTCATTTACAATTCCCATCATCATTTTTATGTTGGCTTGAGCGCATGCACAAGCAACATCTTCTGACAGAGTGGGTCTTGGGGCGCGTGTTGCTGTTGGGTGAATGCAGGGCATGCATCAGTAAGTCGTCCTTCATTCCCCAATCAGCCCTGCATGCCACAACCACACATGCATTCATAATGGGGCGAGCACATCAAAGCAAAAGTCTGCTGCAATCTGAGCAAAGCTCGTCATATGCAGCGGTCCTTTGCTTGCCGTGCTCCCCGCCATTATGACCATGGTTGGTGAGCAGGCGGCTGCCTCAAGTTTCCTGACACTGGGGGTGCCCAATCCCCCTGTTGGCAACCCCCCCGTGTTTGTGTGCCGACGGGGAAGCCCAGTCTCCGTCGGCATCACTCCCCCAACTGTTGAATGCTGAGGGGGTGCCCAATCCCCCTCGGCTTGTGCTCCCCCCTTTCTTTGTTTGCCAGAGGGGGTGCCCAATCTCCCACCGGCATTACCCCCCTGTGTTGTGTGTTGACGAGGGTGCCTAATCCCACGTCGGCTACTGAGCCCCCCCACAAAACCCACTTAGGTGGCATGCTGGGAGCCCACCCCAGTGTGCCAAATGCCCTGTAATGTGAAAACTGTCCCGTGATGGTTTTCCTTTTTTTTACCTGCAAAACGAAAACCGTCCCTCGTAGTCTAGATGCCTCCCCACCGCACTCACCTGCTGACACCCTGCCTCCCCTCACCCCTCACCCCGTACTTACCTCCAGACTCCGGTGCGACAATCTTCTGTGGACCGGGACCACGTCTGCACTCTTCAAAGCCAACCGCGAACTGAGGAAATGCTGGTAAGCTGTATAATGCAATGAATAGGGTTTTTTAACTTTGCTGCATGTCTCAGGCATTTAATGGAATTTTGGCACCAAATTTTCAACATGGGGTTTTTGGGGCCCCTCCTCATGAATTCTGTCACTGTCATGGTGTTAATCGGCCTCGGAAGGTGATTTCACAGTCACTGAGCGAAATCACCTTTTGAGACCCATTAACGAAATGACAGTGCCAGTGATCATGAGGTGGCCTCTCAAAAAGCCTATGTTCCAAATTTGGTGGAAAAAATCCAACAAATGCCTGTTTTATGAGCGTGCGTTGCACAGTTGCTATGCAGGCTCGTAACTTTGCACATTCGCAATATTTTAACGCCGTATTTTCCGCATTGGCATTTTTGTGCACCGCCTTGTGAACAGTACAGCAGTCATTTTCCACATCCTGCCCGAAATGTGTTTCCGCACTTCCGGCGCACAATTGCGCAGTCGCTGTGGGAAATCAGTGTTTGGGCCAGATTATGAAAATGACAGTGATACTGTTCATGAGCAGAGCTCGTAGAATGCCTATGTTGAAAATTTGGAGCTGATACTCCATAAAATTACTGTGTTACTAGCGTGCGTTGGCAGATTGCAAGCACTCTTGTACCATTGTGCATTTGTGATATTTTCACTCTGTATTTTCACCATTGCCATTTTTACACACCTCTTGATGAATAGTACAGCTGTCACTTCACATATCCTGCCCAAAATGTGTTTTTGCACTTCGGTAGAGAATAGCATGGTCGCTGTGAAATCACTTCTTGGGACACTTTGAGAAAATGACAGAGACACTGTACATGAGCAGAGGTGCTAAAATGCCTATGTTGAAAATTTGATGCTGAATGCCCACAAACTGGCAGTCGCAAGCATGCCTTGCATATTTCCACGCACCCTTGCAACTCCATAAATTCGTGATATTTGTATGCCACATTTTCAGCACTGGCATTTAATTACACCTTCTTATGAACTGTGCAGCTGTCATTTTTCACATCCTGCCCAGTATGTTTTCCCACACTGCACTAGCAAACACCCACAGAGTCACCCCTAATGCCTCTCACTCTCTGCAGGGTGGGGGTGGGTTGGCATCAGTTCAATACTTGACTACCACTCCTATGCTGCATCTCTCTAACTCCTGCACTGCCAGTGGCAGCAAGACAACATTCGGGATTGACAAATGCTTGTTTATTATTGTCTCTTCCACAATTTTATTTGTATTGCATCCAAATATCACTCTCTGATCATCCCTCTTTTTTCCTCTTCGTCTTCTCGCTTCCCCAGGTGAAAACCTGGGTGCCTTCTTCTCTTTTTCTGGTAGGTAACGGTCAGAACTTAGACCACTTTTTTCTCCTTCAGTTTCTTTTTCTTCTTGTCATATTCCTTTTCATTCCCTCCCCTCCCCCTTTTTCCCCATAGCTTGTCTCCAGCTTGTGTTGATGACTGGCCTTCCCTTTAGGGTTCTGTCTTTTTTAAATCTCCTTCCTGTCTCCTCCTTGCCTCAATAAAACCCATCATTTCGGTATTAACCATGTCTATGCTAAAATCTGACAGGTGAACCCCATCTGATCTGCAAAAACCTATACCCATTCTTCCACCTCTCTAGTATTACGTGCCCCTCAGGTTCCTTATCAATGTTCCTTCCCTCCTATTCATCTTCCTCCTGGCCCTACCAACTGCTACGTGGCTGTGTTCATGTCTCCATATCCTCCTTGGTATCATGTCCGACCAGGCTATGCTCACTCCCGGCCACCACAACTGTATCTTTCCTAAGTCCTGTTTTATCTGCATATACGTGTCCACCCATGGCTTTTCCCCAATGTCATTACTCCCCAGGTGTATAATGATTAAATCTGGAATGGGTAATCGCTCTTTCATTTCTTTCAGGGTAGGAAGTAACTGTGCCCATCTCATCCCTCGGATGCCTTGCCATACCAGCCTACATTGTCTGACATCCTGGTACAGCTGTTTTCCTGGCCTTTTTCTGCTCTCTTTTCCACCCAGTAAATGTAGGAGTGCCCGTAGAACCATACTTCTGTGGTGCTCCCTCTACCTATAAAATTTAAGCAAAATATACATCTTAATCATCTTCTTGACTTGCTTGTTTGCCTCTAAACCCATTCTTTTTTAACCCCGCTTCCGGTTCCATTCCTGCAAGACAAAACAACAGATGACAGGCTAAGCTACATCCTGTAGGGCCCAAATATACCTCTTGTAGCTGGCAGACTGCCAGCATCCCTTTTCCAACATACTGGTCACCATTTTCCCTGCCGCTGCCCATTTTAAGCAACCCTATTCAAAAGGGTAGAAGAATAATTGCCTGGGTCCTCCTTGGAACTCCATGCCTTTTTGAGCATGGCCATTACTTGCAACTTGTCACCTTTTTCCCATCTCCATGCACAAACAATCTCCTTTTTCAATCCCATGCTCTGCGGCTATGCCCACAAAGCCTTTACCGGCACACTGCCTCATCTACATGAGCCTTAATGGTTATGACACACTCATTTCCCCCTTGATCCGTCTTTGACCTCTTAATTGTAACTTGTATCCCTTCTGCCCCCAGGTTATGTCTCCCCATTCCAAGCCCCCTTCTTCATCCTTTCTGCCATGCCCCACTGCCTCACTCACTCAGGGCCCCTGCAAACATCACTAAATAAATTGTGTGAAATTACTGTGCCTCATCCTTGGATCTGCAAACTGCTGGTAGTACACTTAATTTGGCTAGCCAATGATCTGCTATTGGCTGCCTACCATTCTTGGGTCTTTGTTTCAACCTACTCCACCCTTGCATCATTCTCCCATATCAACATTGGCTTCGTAGGGTCCTTCCACCTCTTTAGTATACAAACTAAACTGATCCCCGCTAGGTACACCCCCATCGTGGTGTGGGCCGTTCCTCTCTGTCATTGGTCCACTGTAAACTTTCCTAGCTGCTCCTCATTAAGTGGCCCACTTACCTCCATGTGGTGTGCTTCCCTGAATGCCTGCAACACCCGCCATGCCCCTTCATAGGCTCTCAAGGTCCGTCGTGCCCATGAGTTGCGAAACAGCATTTTGGCTCCCTCTTGCCAATGTCCAGATATTTGTTGGTATGGGTGTTTTCCACTCCTCTGCTGTTGGTGCCAGCATCTAGAAATGATCCAGCTGCAAATGGGAAAGGCTGTCAGCTAGGATATTTTAACCCCTTCTATGTGCTTGGCCCCGAATGACATAGTCAGTTGCAAAGCTCTTAACACTAGCAGTCTCAACACCCACGTAGCTGCCTCAGACCTGGCCCCTGTTGTTCAAACCTCTACCACTGCCTTGTTGTCACACCAAAATGTAACCTTCTGATTCCATAATTCCTCTTCCCACACCAGGGTACAGGCCCAAATGAGCATGATTTCCAACAGTGTGATGTCCTTTACCCTTTGTCTCTTACCCAATTTTCAGGCCATGGCTCTGAGAACCATTTTCCTCTAATAGCCCCCATTCCTAACCCCCTACCACATCTGTATACAATTCAAGATCCGTGTTATAAACCCATTCCTCTTGCCAAAATAAACAGCCATTGTAGCTGTTGAGGAATTCCTCCTCCTTGAAATCCTCTTTTACTCCCTTTGTTATGTCAACCCAGTGGTGTGGTCTGGTTACTCCTGCTGTGGCCCTCACTAGCCGCTTAGTGAAAGTCCTTCCTGATCCAATTGCCCTACAGGTGAAGTTCAAATGCCCCATTATTTGTTGCACCTGTCTCAACTGCACCCGTCTCCTGTTCATATGTACCTGAATCAGCTCCTCAGCTTCAACACCTTGCTGTCTGGTAACCTAAACACCTCTGCCAGTGTGTCTATCTCAGTTCCCAGGAATTCTAACACCTTACTGTGGCCTTCTGTTTTTCCGGTGCCAACAGTACTCCCAGCTCTATACACAGCTCTTGAAACTACCAGCATCCTCTGTCTCCCTCCATTCACTGCCTATTAACAGAAAGTCATCCAGGTAATGTATGACTGTCTTGTAACCTGTTTTTTCTTGAAATATCCATTGCAAACAGGTGCTGAATGCTTCAAATGTAGCACAAGCTATGAAACAACCCATGGGCATGACCTTTTCAAGTTCAAGTTCAAGTTTATTGCAGGAAAACTCTATTGAGCAAGCTCATTCACAAGGAGGTCCTTTTCAAAATAGTACTGGTCCCCCACCTTAAAACCCAATAGGTCCCAATCCTCCCTTCTAACTGGGAGCAATCAGAAAGCAGACTATATCTGTCTTGGCCATCCATGCACTGGGGTCACCCTGATAATCTGTACGGCCTCCTCCAATGTGGCATAGGTGACCCTGCTTTGTTCCTCTCCTATGAAATCATTCACTGAGTCCCCCTCTGGAAATGACAGATGGTGATCACCCTGTATTCTCCCTTTTGTTTCTTGGGAACCAAACCCAATGGGAAATTCTCATATTCCATAATGGAGGGTTGGATATGCCCTTCTACTCTACCTGCCGCCTTTTCCTTCTCTATTTTTGCTTCAAAATATTCTACTTCCCTTAACTGACCCCAGATTGTTAGCCTCTTTGCTTTTCTTGGGCCTTCGACTGTAGCAGGAAACCTTTTCTAAACCCTTATTTATCGCTTGCCACCTCTCTCTCCCGGTACCATTTTAACCATTTCTCCCACCTCTATCTTGATGGGGGTCTTGCTTCCTTAAATTGTTCTGCTACTCCTCCCCCTTTGTCTGAAACCCCCATCCCAGCCAAGTCTCGTTCCTCCCTCTGCTCAGTAAGTCTGGCTCCCTATCCCCATACCTCTGCCTGTCGAACCTCTAGTCCATGAATTACCCCTATAGCCCTGCCCTTCCTGAAAGTACTGCTGGCCTGTTCCCTGTCCCCCTGGGCCCCTTGTGTCCATGTGGCCCTGCATCTATTCACAGGATGGGCTCCCCCACATCTTGAACATGCATGCCGAAACCGGCATTGGGGCCATGAACAAAATGCTCTATTATATTCCCAACAACACTGCTGGGGTACCCCCCTTTTTCCTATTTCTCCCTCTGGCGTGAATTGATCGCTTACATAGTCTGTCCACAAATCCAACTGCTTTGTGTCCCATCTCACATCACCATATGTCGCCATCCTTTGGTGGAAAAACTCGTCATAATATATCCACCCTACTCCTCCTTTTGCCTTCACCCTTCTTATAATCAATGAGTATGTAATAAGAGGGATGCCCAACTCTGGTTTCGTTTCCAACACTATAGCTGAGTACGTGGCAAAACCTACAAACCACCCATCCCACATCTTTCCTTTTGTAAATTTGTCCTCTTCTTTCTTACCCAGCAAAACTACTGCTGCCACCATCTTGCTCTTCCTGATATTCTCCATCTCCTCATATTTTGCAGCCGACTCTCTACTCACTAAAGCAAAAATGTCTACATATTCCACTTTCCATATTTTTTCATTCGTAGCCAGTGGTACATGCTCCCCTATTCTCATCCCTGGGGTTCCTATCTCCCTTGTTCCTTTTCCTATGCCTTCCGTCACCTTCTCCACCTCCCCTGATGTCTCTTTATCTGACCTGATCTCTGCCAGTGCTGATTCCATCTGCCCCAGACCCCCTGTCTCAAGGACCACAATAATTTGGTCTATGTGTTCTTTAATGCTCTCCCCCACAGAACCTGATACATTACCTGCAGGCTTGTCAGCTCCCTGTGGCCTGTTGTCGTTGAGCTGCCCTGGACTGGCTTCCTGTAGCTGGATGGCTGGTTGAGGCATTGTCCGCAGAGGAACCACTGTGTTCAGGGATCCGTCTCGGTTCCAGTGGCAGGACCACTACCTGCTCTTAAGGAGGTACTGACAGTTCTGGTGCACAGGGCTGCGGTGGTACTGGGCTGACCGGTCAGGGAGGTGTCACCGTGGTGGCTGCAACCTCTTTGACTGCATAGCTGCCCGCTGGTCATTTCCCACCATCCCTTTCCCTTTTCCTGCTTTCTGTTTCTCCCTGATCTCCCCAGTTCCTCCCTTCCACCATATGCCACAGCTTGTTGGCCTTCTCTGCCAGCTCCACGATAGCCTTGTGGGCATTCTCCTTTGTTGGCCTGTTCCTCTTTGGTGCCATCTCCTCTTGCTTTCCTGTATAAAAGCTGCGAACAAAACTGACAAAGCATCTTCATTAATGAGCAGCCATGTGTTTTACCATGCCCTTGTGTTGTCCTCCTCCTATAAGCCCTTATCTTTGCAAAAACGGCCATGGCTTCCATTCACTCACTTTATATATAAATAGGCCCCACCTGCTGCATGTCCCCATCCCTCCCGTGTCCCCAACTTTCATCATTACTCGCCAGCATGCCACGGCCAATACCCTGCATTGTTCCCATATTCCCTTCTGTCCCCTTTTAAACTAAGCCCTTAACCTTGCATGCCAACTTCCCTGGAGCTAGACCCCTCATATGGCCTGCCTCATCATGAGAAAATGGCATGTGACATCATGCCACATGGCCTGGGT
This sequence comes from Neoceratodus forsteri, assembly GCA_016271365.2. Taxonomy (NCBI): domain Eukaryota; kingdom Metazoa; phylum Chordata; order Ceratodontiformes; family Ceratodontidae; genus Neoceratodus; species Neoceratodus forsteri. Next base: position 728,226,996 of record CM028138.1, on the reverse strand, counting down.
CTCCAGGCCTCTCTCTCCCTTGCATGCATTCCCCTCTCCTGACTTTTTGGTGCCTTCTCCTTTTTGATGCTCATCCCCCCATCCCGTTTTTTCATGACATGTCACTCTGCAGGCCTCAGTCTGCAATGGGCCCCCCCATCGAGCTAGTGTCATCTGATATCACTCCTCGTGGCCTCACTAGGCCTTTCACCTTCCCTATTGATTGCTGCACCAAAACCCGGTGTCTGACTTCCTGTTGGTTCATCTTCGCTAGGCCCCCATTGTTCTCTGCTACAATCTCACCTGAAAGCGACATTTGTACTTCTTCTCCCAGCACCCAGGCATCTGCCACCGCACCACATGGCCTTCTAGGCATATCATTTCTTCCTTTTCACCCCAAAGGCCTCTGGTCTCACCACGTGTTCTTCTAGGCCTTAACACACCAACCACCCCTCGCTGACTCAGTGGTGTCTTATGTCACACCACATGGTCTTCCAATGCTTGTCCTGCTCCCTGTGGCTATTTTGCCAGCACGGCATCCTGCCTTTCCCTCCTGTCCTGTAAGCCAGAGGCAACCATCCAGGCCACTGCCCACAAGCACTACATAAATTCCCTTCTGCTCGCACGGCCCATCTGCGGCGTCTGACGTCCACACCACATGGCCTTCCCATGCTTTCTAAACCAGCCTGACCATCCAGGCCACCCCCACAAGCACATGTTTCCATGCTCACAAGGCCCATCTGTGGCCTAGAACCAACCCAGCAGTTTCCGCCTACTTTCCTGCTTGCTGTCCACATTTCAGCCACCAGGCAGCTTGCTCTCTAGGTCTTCTTCAGAAAAACCTTTCTACTTTTGCTTTTCACTGAGCGTGTCATGCTTCCCTCTTGGGCACTATTCGCCCGACTGCCCCAAGCCATCAACTCAGTCACTTCTCAACTTTGGCTCTCTGGACACATACTCTTTATGGCATCAACGCAAGGCCCTAACCACACATAAACAATTGAATTCAGCACTCATCACATGCTGCTCTTTATAACATATATCACCATTTTATTTATTTGTCCTCCAGTTCTCCAGCTGCCGCAATGCAAAGAACAATAAATTGCCACATGCCAAGACTACCCTCTTATTTTTTTTTTTGCAAATATATCGTCGTATCACATTTGCCCAAACCTTGCTTGTTTGTTCTTACCTTCCCAAGTTCTCTTAGTGCACAAACCTCAGCCAATTGCTCCAAAACTCCAAATAACCAATCTGATGTGCTGCAGTTTATTAGTGTAATAAAACCTAATAAAACTTCAGCAAAATGGCTGAACCACCGATGTGCTGACCCTTATGCACCCCCTTTTGCCACTCCCCTTCCTGTCTGCCTACCTATTGTCCTGGCTCCCTGTCCCTCCCCCTACCCCCAAGCAAAACCATCCTTCACTTAAGGAGAGGGGTGCACCAGGACAACTTGGTCTGCCCCTTAAAGGGCAAACCCCATTGTTCAGGAATGTTTTCCTTGGTACCATATTTCAATTCACTATAGTGTTCAAAGAAAGCCCTTATAGGATCAGCTCTGCTTTTTGCCACACTGGCAAAATCCTCCAAACCACCATAGGCAGCTTGGTTTTGTGAGGCATCCAGCCTCAACTCAGTACTGATTTTTTAAGACATGTCTATATAAAATGAGAAACACTTAGCAGTCTGTGGATCAGGAAGTATGTTTCGAACAGCAGCTCCTGAAAACACACAGGCAGACTTTGGCTGATGTGGGCTCCTAAGTAAGTATAACCCACTAGGATTTAAACCCACACATGAATGCAGTCTATCTGACTGTTCGGATCCCTTTACATCTGTGTGTTCCCACAGAGAAAGAGAAAAAAAAACTCACTATGCAGGATCTGGTAGGAGGTCTGTTTATCTAAGTTTTATGCACTGGGGAACAAAAGCAGACCAAAGAGATTTACACAGATGACATTAATGGCTGCTTGTCACTGGGGATTTCTCACCCAAAGTGTTAATTTGCACAGGAAATTAAAATGTAACTTTGACTAACACCCAGACATTTGCCTCAGTCGCGATAAATGTAGTCTAGAAACCATCTCTGGGGTAAATAAATCAGATTCTTGTATGTCTACAGTGTCAGTCAAAGAAACAACCATACAAGCAGAAGTATTAATGATAATTTATTATTATACTCACGCCAAGCATGAGACAGAGAAAATCACAAGGAGTTGGGTTCTGCCAGTCTCTGGAAGAATGTACAAAATCTCAGTGAGGAGCAGACTTACATGCAAGCAATAATACCCTACAGGGTGGGTGGTATTGGAAATCAAATCAAATCAAAATATATTTATAAAGCGCTTTTCAAAAAATCAAAGCGCTGATACAAAGCAGAGATAAAACATCAACACTAATAAATAAAGACATAAGAACAGTAAAATAACCATAAAATAAACTAACCAAATGCCAGCAAAAATAGATAACTTTTCAGGGATCTCTTAAATGCTTCCACAGACAGGCACTCTCTAATCTGATGAGGTAGAGAATTCCACAGGGTCGGGGCCATAAAGGAAAAGCCTTGCCCCAGATGATTTATAACGGACCCTGGGAATTCTAGCAATCCCTCGCCAGTGGAGCGAGTGGGTGGAGAGGACAATAGGGACAAAGGAGATCTTGCAGGTAGCCTGGTCTCTGGCCGTGTAGGGTCTTATAGGTCAGCAATGCGACCTTGAAGGTGATTCTCCATCGCACTGGCAGCCAGTGCAGTTCGTGCAGCACAGGTGTGACATGACAAGTACTTGGTAGCCCTGTCAGCAACCTAGCTGCCGTGCTCTGCATCAGCTTCAGGCGATGGAGATCTACCCCCGGCAACCCTAGATATAAAGCATTACAGTAATCAAGACAGGAAGAAACAAAAGCGTGAACCAGCACAGGAAGGTCATCATGTGGAACAAGGTGTTTTATCCGGGCGATATTCCTCAGATGGTAAAAGGAAGATTTGACAGTGGCCGACACCTGCATCTTTAGTGTCAGCACACTGTCAAAAATACCGCCCAGATTTCGCACCTGTTCAGAAGGTCTCAACTGGGTATCCCCTAATAAAAGACCAGAGGGGACCCCAGGAGTCAACTTCTTTGCATAATGACCAGGGTCAACGACTAATACCTCAGTCTTATCCAGATTTAACCTCAACCAGTTCACACTCATCCAATCCTGAATCTCAATGAGGCAGTTATTAAAAACCGAGACAGTATCATTTTGTTCGGGTACAAAGGACATATAGAGCCGAGTGTCATCTGCATAGCAGTGAAAACTCAGCCCATAATGCTTATAATGTCTCCCAACGGTAGCATGTACACCGTGAACAACATGGGAGAAAGCACAGAGCCCTGCGGCACCCCACAAGACAGAGCAAAGGGGCCAGAAGAAAAAATCCCTGAAACTACCCTTTGACTTCTGCCTGTGAGGAAAGAATGGAACCATCTGAGGACTGTCCCTGACAGTCCACAAAGTAGCCGCAGGTGATCCAGCAACATCCCATGGTCCACGGTGTCAAACGCTGCAGAGAGATCAAGAAGAACCAAGATCGAACGGCTCTTCTGATCTCTTGCTATTAGGAGATCATTAAGTACCCAAACTAATGCAGTCTCGGTACTATGCCTCTTCCTGAAACCGGACTGGAGAGGATCATAGACTTCATGGGTGGTAAGAAAGTCATCAAGCTGTAACGCGACTACTTTCTCAATAACCTTGCCCAAAAAGGGCAGATTAGAGATCGGTCTGTAGTTAACAAGGCAGTCGGGGTCAAGGGAAGGTTTCTTCAAAAGGGGTGTCACAACAGCTTCTTTCAAGGACTCTGGAAACACCCCTTGATCCAAAGAACCCCAGACTATCCTCACAAGGATTGGTCCAATCGTATCCATGCATCCCACAAGGAGGCGCGTAGGACCAGGATCCAAACTACAGCAAGTCGGTCGCAGACCTTGGACAATCTTCATGATATCCATGATCGCTGGCTGGTCGAAGTCCATCCAGACAGGCCGAGGACATGTAACCCCATGTTGGTCACTGCAATGCTCGTTTGAACACATGCCGTGGATCTCAATCGATTGACGACACCTTATCATCAAAGAACTGAGCAAACTCATCACACTGTATTTGTGAAAAGCTCTCTGATTCCAGAGACAGGCTGGATTGCACAGTCTGTCGACGGTCCAGAAGAGCTGAGCAGGTCAGTTTCTTGATGCAGTTATCTCCCTGGACAGGAATTCTGTCTTCTTATGGAGATTACTGATTGATAGTCCACATAATGGGCCATCAATCTAAGTTTGTCATCTTCCAGGCCGGATTTCCGCCAACAGCCCACCTCGCCTCTTCTCCTCAACTCCCTCAAAGTCCCATCAAACCAAAGGGATCGAGGAGAGAGGGAGGGGTGAACTCGGACAGGCGCAATGGAATCCAGTGCCCTCAACACCATATTATTATAGTGCACTACTAAGGCATCTGGTTCCCTGCACTCCATCGGTACTCGAAGGTCCAGCACCGCCATCAGACCCTCTGGGGTAACTCCTCAACGGGCGGTACTGGACCATCTCCAACGGGTGGGTCTCATAAGGGGTCGCTGAATTGAACTCACAGAGGATGGTCAGACCACCCAACTGGTTCCACCACCAGTCCTGTGATCTCCATACCCAAGGTGAACACTAAATCCAGAGAATGACCATGAATATGGGTAGCAGCGTAACCACCTGTACGAAGCCCAATGAACTCATTAGTTGGAGAAAGTCTTGACCAAACTGCTAGAGTTCATCGTCAACCCAGGCGTTAAAGTCCCCAGAATCAACCACCTGAGGGCTCCAATACCAGATCGACAATGAAGTCCGCGACTTCTTGCAGAAAAACTTTCTCCACCGGGTGGACGGTAAACGAGCAGAATTCTGCAGCCCACACCTGCTCCCATGATACATTCAAAGGATCCAGGGGACACCATTGGAACCTCTACAAGGCCCAATTCCAATTTAAAACAAATAGCGACCCCCCCCCTATGATCCAACCTCGGGCGATGTATTATCGAGTACCCGGCTGGAACAGCTGACTCCAAAATGGCCAGCATTTTCATCCAGTCAGGTCTCGTAATGCATGTCAGGTCAGATGATTCAACAAAATGCAATTATTGCCGTCTTGTTTTTATTGACCTGGCATTGCATAATAATGCCGGGTTGGATGAGAGGCCCTGGAGGAGCAGGCTACGTGCCCCTATTCGTGGAACCTTGGGTATGGGAACCAGGCAACGCCTCCCATATCTTGGACCCATTTTGCCCCAGGGCATCTCCTCGACCTCACCATCTCAATTCGCCCACTCCACTCGCCCCCATGCGAGGGACCCCCTCCCTCTTTGCCCTCCTCCGCACAATCCCCAAGGCACAGCAACGCCTATAAACTTGGCTGTAATGGGGGCAATCAAACCGTGCAACAGTTCCTCAGCCTAGAGGGAGAGTAGCGCCTGTCCATGGATTTTTGATCCCAACATATAACTATATAGATCTTCAAGAAGCTCTTAAAACCACTTTAATATAAACGTTGTCAATACCAGCAACAAATCCAAAATAATAAAATAATAATACACTTTTTCATTTAACCAACTCCAAAATAAAACAAATCTGGACAAATTTTTCACAAATTCCACTGAGAAAAGAAGTTTATAGCAGTTCAAAGTAAAATCACAGTGCTTCTAATCCATGCTTTTACTAGAACAGTAAAAGATCCCACAGAGCTCTCACCCCTGGGGAAACTGTCCCATGGCCTATCCCTCACATAGGCCAAATGGAAATGCTTTATAGTTCTACCATATACTCCTAAAGTAGAAGTCAATCTGCAGAAAATTAGTCCGGCTATTTCGGTGGGGGATATGATCTATCAGTCAGTAGAAGGAAAACTATCCCTATGGTCGCCCCAATATATCCTCCAGGAGACCAGCCTGTAACTGGACTTGTATGAGCAGGTTCTCCAATCTACTCCAACAATAATCCATAGACCACGGGTACCCCAGGCCCATCCTCCGATAGTGCTCCACGAGCTCCTATGGCAGCTGTTCACCCTGGAAAGCCACACTGGTTCAGACCGATGTTTTAATAAACAGAGGAGTCCCCTGATCGTCCCCAAGGCACCGCTGGAGAGATTGATTAATATCTGAAATTCACACTAGCAGGCGCTCCAGCCTGCCAGCTATGAAACAGAGAGCACAGATACCCTGGGGCCGCCTCTGACAGCACCCCTAATCTGCCCAACCACCCCAATGGACTACCCTGGTTAAGATCAAGAAAAGACTGACAAACTCACCCACTTCCCAATGGTGAAAAAATCCATAGATCACAGATGCAGAAACAAAGCCAGATTTTCTTATTCCAAAAAGATAAGCCCAGTATCTAATTTCAGGCACACCAAGGCATAAGCAGATCCAGGGGGATAATAAATAGCAGGATCAAGTTAGCTCCAAAGTAAATTCCTCACTGAAATGCCTTCGGGCGAGGAAATTCATGCATTTACAAAAGTCAATATTTCTCGGCAAATCGCCGAGAAAGAGAGAGTTCTAGACCGTCTCCCTTTCCAACTTACAGGCCCAGGTCTCTCATATCCCATAAAATGACAGGACACCAAAAAGATACAAAAACCCAAGAATCTGGGTCAGAAGGCAGTCCCGGGCCACAAACAGCCGTGCGCCAACACACCAACACCAACACAATCCCCAAAAAAACAGCAAAAGGTGCAGGCTCCCTCGACAAAGGCACTCACAGTCCAGAAGAGAATCCAATGAGTCCAGAGCCCAGAAACAGATCCTCAGACAGTCCCTCCCTTAGTCCGAATCAGAGTCTGAGCTTATCACTAAGGGACATCTTCTTTTGCTGTTATCATAATGGTTCCTTGCAGAAAATACATACGGGAGCTTCAGGAAAAGCGACAGTCACAGACTGAACATCCCCGAGGTCACTCTCCAGCAGGCGATCTATCGACATCCACAGTACTCCGTGAGGATCCCAAACAGGAGAGCCACACAGACCGAAACGCTGACCGATGCAAGACAGCAGCCCGAATCCAACAAAACAAAACGCAAATAAACAAAATAAAATATAAACGGACCAGAACAAAACAGACTAGAAAACAAACCAAAAATAAAACAAATAACAAATTTAACAAATTAAAATGCTACTGAGTTGCTGCAACAGCCAACAGCACGCCCAGCTCGGTGGCCATCTTTTTTTCCATACCAGACCACCCAGGGGCATAATGAGGCGTGAAGCCACAGGCGAAGGGCCTTATAGCCCCTGGAAGGTCCAGTATTTCCCAATACCACCCACCCTGGAGGGTATTATTGCACTTAGAAAATGGGCACTGTAAAAAAAATAAAAAATTTGATAACTAAATTGGCAATTAATAATTTTAAATAAGTTTTGTAATCAAATAGTTACTCGCCTTCATCAGAACAATGGCTTTTGTCCTATTCAGACTCCATAGTTAGAAACCTGGTTGTATGCAGTTAACACCCACAGCAGGCTGTCTAAACTTTGTTTTTGTTGTCGCCCTCCCATCGTCATGCCACAGTTTTGTTCACCCTCTACATCTTTTTCACTTAAGAGGCTATATCTTTTTATGTCCTGCTGCTTTTTTGTTTTCACACTGAAGTCAGGAGATGTTGAGATTGAGAGAACGAAGGGTGAGTTGGGAGTGTGAGCGTGAACAGGAGCCAGTTGTTCAGTTTTCTGGTCCTCCCTGCCTGCTGTAACTTCCAGGACTCAGTTATTTCTGCTTTTTTTTTGTTTTATGAGTTCCTGATCCTTGCTGCCTTCCATGAGGACCGGGAGTGTGATGAGGAGCATCCGGTTTGTCCAACGAGAGTGAGTGAGCCTGCTTGAGATACCGAACCAGAGGAGCTGTAAGTTAAACAAATCAGTCAGCGACAAGAATGATCTGCGTGCTGTGGGCATGTTAGGAGGGATTTGTATGCTGTGGCAATGTTTTCTCTTTTTTTTGGCCAGCTGTGGAGAATGAGGGCACAGTGCAGTGGTGAATGATCATACAATGGAGGTGGCATGCTTGGTCATTCACTCCATAAGTGAGCGGAAAAAAAGTTATTCTCTGATCACTGTATGTTTAAACATTAGGTATGGGAGGCTGTTTGATTAATTTTGTGTAACTGGGTGACTGCAGATACTTCCGTTGTACATGGTGAGAGAGAGGGTCTGCTCACTTGCTAAGTGACTTAAAAACAATGGCGGTAGTTTGAAATTTTCCAGGGTGGTTTCATCCATTGAGGAAGCAGGGGAACCTGGATATCAAAGAGGGTGAAGCCAGTTGGGCTGGACTTTTATTTGGTGGGCATCTATTTTCAATAGATGCCCACCTCAGCCATGTTGTCAGCCAATCAGCTTCCAGGATTTTTCTTTGCCATTTTCTAAAAGGTTGTATACCACAGATAACATCATGGCAACAGAGATAACATTATAGTTACGGATATAAGAAATATAATGTGTTGGTTTTACATTATAAACAAGGCATTCTTCCTTGGATAATTACTTAGGAGACAGAATCACTAATGAGTAAAATGTGAGACAAAGAATATGTCTCTGTCAGCATGAGCTTAAACAAAGAGAAGTGCTGACAGACCACAAACACACATGGCCTACTAGCCTAAGTGCAAGACACACACCACATATGGTTATATAAGAGAATATAAGTATATGAGTATATAAAGTAATCACTGACGATCCATTAGAGTCATCTTATCAACAGTTAGAGAGATTATATTTGGAATATATATATATAAGACAAATGTAATCTAGGTAAATGCATTATTATTTTATTTTTATTTATTAACTCTCAGATTAAACACCTTTGAACAAGAACAGCTCATTTACAAAGGTTCCACGTCAAATTGTAGGTAGACAAACAGGGTGAACATAATTACAAAAATTATACAGCAGTTACAATGAGGGTAGGAAACAAACAAGGAGGAACATCATTATTCCTTATAACAGACTACACAGGTAAGGTAGGAGTACAGCTTAAACCAGTGATTGATGTAGAGAGGCCAGTTCAGACGAGGCATGAGCAGTGCTTCGGAAGACCAGATGTGATGGCATATGAGGGGAAGGGCCATAGGGAGGGTAGTCCCAGTGGAGTGGGCAGGCTAGAAGGCCATTGTCAAGGAGGGAGGAGGGATTGAGAAGTGCTGTAGCATTGGGGTAGGGGACAGGGATGCTAAAAGTGCTGGTGGTGACGGGGGTGAGAGTAGCAGGGGCTAGCAGAGGGGTACGAATGGTGGACTAGATAGCAGAAATTTATAGGAGAGGAGCAGGAAGGTCTGGGGTTCTAAGGGAGGTGAAGCTCTAAGTATAACAATCGCAGCTACTAGAAGAGGTGAGGTGTACCCAGAGCAACAGTTTGAAGGGGGCAATTATGGAAGTAGTCAGGATATCCTGGTTGAGAGCATTGTACCAGTGTGGAGCCCTGTAAGCAAATAATCTCTGTCCCATCAAGGTCCAACATCTGGGAACCTGGAAGGTTTGATTGATGGCATTATGGGTACGCTGAGTGGTCCTGTGCATGTTTAGGAGCTTTAATAGTGAGGTATAATGAATCATGCATGATTTAATCCTATAAAGATATAAATATTAGCATATATTAGCAGCAAAGCACATTCCTGGCACCCATGCTTATACAATGGATGCCTAACTCTACATTTTAGTGCAAAATAGCAATATCACAGTATAATAGACCAGGAATACTGTGTAAGGTTATTGGGATGATGGGAGCATAACCCAGGCAAAACAGACTATGTTGACAATTTGGTCACTATTGTTCTATAAATGCAAGTACAAGGCTCCACAGCTACATACAGTACATATATGCATCTATGGAGGGTGGAGAGCCAGGTCCAAAGGACCCTGAGCTCCCACAGTAAAATAAGAATACCATTATACTATCTCAAAAGTAAAGAAATAAGATGCAAAAACTTCCTTAATGCTCCAGTTAGGGTCAAATTGACAAAAGTTGGAAACCTAACACCTCACTGTGTTAGAGTTTCCATTCCTAACACTCCCCCACACACACACACCAGGCAGGAGTGGGGTGTGCCTTGAGCTTCTCAAGCCTAACATTCACCACATTCCATCTATCAATGAGGTCAGATGTGTAGAGTATTAGAATGGGGTGAGCATTAGGCTTGAGAAGTCCAAGGCACACCCCATACATGCTCTCCTGCCTGGTTTGGGGGATGAGGTGTTAGGGTTGGAAACCCTAACACCTCATTTCCCAGCTTTTGTCACTTTGAACCTAACTGGAGCATTAACAAAGTTTTTGGCAACATATATATCTATATTAGAGGCAAAAAACTCTGTTTAATGCATTAGTTAGGGTTGTTCCACTGCAACAAAAGTGATGAAATTCGGTGTTATGATTGAAAGCCCCTCTTGGACCGGCCCAGCCTACCCCCCCAACTGGCATCAGGGTGCGTGTTGGTGTCATCGGTGCTAACTCTCACCCCATCACATGTGTAAAGAAGCAGAGGTATAGGAGAATGTGATGAGAGTTAGACTGATGACCCCAACGGCACCCCTATGCCAGTTGGGGTGGCTGGGGTCCAAGTGGGGGCTTTCAACCCTAACACTGAATTTCCTCACTTTTGTCGCTGTGGAACAACCCTAACTAATGCATTAAAAGGATTTTTTTGCCTCTAATTTCCCTTCTTTTTAAGAATGATGACGAGAAATAGTGAATGTAATGCAGAGGCGGGAGCCCGGGGCCCAGTGACATAGTAACAGGAACAGCAATGCAAACAGATGCGCAAACAGTGGCGCACATGGAAATGCAAACATAAATGATAAAGGAAACATTAATAGAAACTCAAGCTCAAAGTGACACTGAAGCGAACAGTGACACAAACAGACATTGAAGCATGTATGAAAATGCAACTAGCAACGAACAGTGAAAACAGTGGTATTTTAAATGTAAATGTTAAGTGTCACTGCAAAAAGAATGAAAAAGGGAACAGAAATGGAAACGCGAACATAAGTGCACACGTAAAAGCAAAATGCAACGCACACAGGCACGGTACCACAATTGTAAATGCAAATGGTAAAGTTAACATGAAGAATAATGCCAAAGGAAAGAGAAACAGAAACAGGAACAGAAGCACGTCTGGAAGCACAAACCGAAATGCGCACGGGCACAGTACCGCAATTGTAAATGCAAATGGTAACGAGAAACAGCAACAATAACAGCAAAGTAAACAGTAGCAAAGGAAACACAAGCACATATGGAACACAAACCATAATGGCGACGTGGCACAGTAACGCATTGCAAATGCAAATTGTAACAGTAACAGCAAGGAAGACGCAAAACAAAAGAGAAATGGAAACACAAATGAAAGGGCTGCTGGAAACGCAAATGTCAATGCATATGGTGACACAAAGAAAAATGCAAACAGAAACAGTAGTGGAAATGCAAATGGTAACAGTAACAAAAATGCAAGCGTGAATGACAACGCAAAGGGTATTGGACACAGTGGCATACACGGTAACGGTAATGCAAATGGGGACATAAACGCAAGTGGAAACAGTAACTGTAACAGTAACAGAAGTGCATACCCTGTTTTTGACAAACAGCTGCATACAGAAACACAGTGTGTACAAAGAATGTATGCATTGTAATGGGGATCGAAGCTTAAAACGAGCATTGGAAGTACTTAATTGCTAATATCTCAACAATCGCACGATTTTGCGAAAATGTCATGCTTGCGACATTACTTTGCGACACTACTGGTTCCAGAAATTTGAAAAACATATTTCTGGGGTGTTTTACCCAAAACTAAAGACATGGCTAGCATCCTCAGGGTCCAACTAGGTGAACACAAAAAGACTTATGTCCCTAGAGGGTCCCATATTTAAAATGCCAAGCAATTTTCTGATCACCAACTGAAAACAAAATGGCAGATTTGCGACACTACTAGGGCTATTTGCGACACTAAAAAGTGCATTTGCTAAAGTGTTGAACTTTTTGTTAACTTTTCCCATTGACTTATAATGGGAACCTGTTTCTTGAATAACTTTTGAACCATTCAATATTTTTTCACGAAATCTTCAAAACGCACATCAGGGACCCTGGCTGCACATTCCCTGAAGTTTTTGGAGTGGCCGCTCAAACCGTGCGACCTGTAGGTGAGAGCAAAGAATTTGCAAAAAAGCGTAAATACTCATTTTGTTGTTGCTTAATAACTCCGCAGCCATATATCTGACTGATACGAAACTTGGCAGATCCCAAGATCTACCAGGCCCCATAGTATATATATATCAAATTTCAGGCAAATCTGTTTATCAGTGGCAAAGTTATTAAGGTGCAAGATTTGAAACATTAACCTTAAAAAGGGATCCTCAACCCTAACTGTGGTAGCACCACCATGCTACCATAATATTTACATATATTATGGTGGCATGGTAGTGCCACCACAGTTAGGGTTGAGTACCCCATTTAAGGTTAAATGGTGAAATTTTGCACCTTAATAACTTTGCCACTGTACATTGGATTTGCATGAAGTTTGGCAGACACGGAGCAGTAGCATAGGTCTTGGGATCTGCCAAGTTTCATATTGGTTGGATATATGGTTGCGGAGGTATTAAGTGACATTCTGTGGCACATTTATGCTTTTTGTGCATTCTTTGCTCATGCCTACAGGTCGCACGGTTTGCGCAACTGGTCCGAAAACTTCAGGGAACATGCGGCCATGGTCCCTGATGTGTCTTTCAAAGATTTTGTGAAAAAATATTGAATGGTTAAAAAGTTATTCTAAAAACAATTTTCCCATTATAGTCAATGGAAAAAATTAACAAAAAGTTCGATAGCGTCACAAATGAGGATTTCAGTGTCGCAAATGACCCCAGTAGTGTCACAAATCTGCCATTTTGTTTTCAGTTAGTGATCACAGAAATGCCTGGCATTTAAAATTGGGACCATCTAGGGACACAATTCTTTTTGTGTTTACCTAGTCAGACCCTGAGAATACTAGGCATGTCTTTATTTTGGGGTTAAACAACCCAGAAATGTTTTTGAATTTTTTTTAAAAAGTAGTGTTGCAAAGTAGTGTCACACCTGTGACATTTTCATGATTTTTTTGGGGGAAAGTAACGTCGCAAAGTAGTGTTGAACCTGTGACACTTTCATGATATTTTTTGTGAAAGTGTCGTGATTTGTGACACTACTATTCAACAGTATGGGGAAAATAACAGGAATTCTTTGCCACCTTGCTGCTAAATAATGCTTTGGTCATTTGGGCTGACATTTGGTGGGAAGACAGCCAACATGCCACAGATATGCCTTGTGGTGGCTTGGTGAACAAATATTAGACAGCTGCAAAGTATTGGCTTCACAAAGTTGACACTTTTCCCATAGACTAACATTAATGCATCTGTCATGACTTCCAGGGCCCGTATCTCAGAAATGGTGCGAGATACAGACATTTGTTAAAGAAATACTTAGCCCCCACCCAGGGGCTAAGTACAAAACTAGCCACAAAAATCATGAATCATATGAAATTTTAATTTTTTTTCTACGTTGTATGGTTCCTGAGATATAAGCAATTTAGTATTCCAACTCATTTTATGCTCCGAGGCCCATTATAATGAAAACATTCTTTTTACTCACTGAGTTTCTCTATGCAGCTGTTGGGGAAAACCAGGGTGTGCCTTTCTGTTGCTGTCACACTTAGTGTTCCCGGTTGCTTTTCCATACCCATTTGTGTTACCGTTCCCATGTACGACAATGTGTGCATTACCATTTGCGTCTCCGTATGCCCACCCAAACCAGACACTACATCTTGAGTGGACAGCCACAGCAAAAGTAAAGCTATGGACATCAACGGTACACCTCCCTTATTGCAGGTGCACACAAGTTAGCAAATGTAGCAGTTGCACAACCTCACCCAGGCAATGCCCCTCCCCAAGCAGGTACTGCATCCTGAGTGGAGAGCCACAGCAAAACTATGGCCATGTACATCAGCAGTGCACATCCCTGATTGCAGAGGCACACAAGTTAGCACAGTTAGAAGTTGCACGGACTCAGAAAAGCAATGCCCCCCAGCCCTCAACCAGGTATTACATCCTGAGTGGAGAGCCACACCAAAACTGAGGCCATGGACATGAATGGTACACATCCTTGATTGCAGGTACATACAAGTTAGCACAGTTAGGAGTTGCACGACCCCACCCAGGTAATGCTGCCCCCCCCGCCAGACCAGGTACTGCATCCTGAGTGGAGAGCCACAGCAAAACTGAGCCCATGCACATGAATGGCACATGTCCCTGATTGCAGATACACACAAGTTAGCACAGTTAGGAGTTGCATGGCCTCAGACAGAGCGATGCCCCCATCCCCCTGGACAGGCACTGCATCCTGATTGGAGAGCCACAGCAAAACTGAGTGCTTGGACATCAATGGTACAGCTCTCTGATTTCAGGTGCACACAAGTTACCACAGTTAGGAGTTGCATGGCCTCATCCAGGCAATGCCCTCCCCCCAGAGCAGGTACTGCATCCTGAGTGGAGAGCTGCAGCAAAACTGAGGGCTTGAACATCAACAGTACAGCTCTCTGATTGCAGGTGCACACAAGTTAGGACAGTTAGCAGCTGCACGGCCTCAGCCAGGTAATGCCCTCCCACCCCAGACCAGGTACTGCATCCTGAGTGGAGAGCTACAGGAAAACAAAGGCAATGGACATGAATGGTAGATGTCCTTGATTGCAGGTACACACAAGTTAGCACAGTTAGGAGTTGCACAGCCTCAGCCAGGCAATGCCCCACTCCTGACCATGTACTGCAATACTGCATCCTGAGTGGAGAGCACAGCAAAACTGAGGCCATGGACATCAATGGTACACCTCCCTGATTGCAAGTGCACACAATTTAGGACAGTTGGGAGTTGCACGGCCTCAGCCAGGCAATGCCCCCAGACCAGGTAATGCATCCTGAATGGAGAGCCACAGAAAAACTGAGGCCATGGACATCAACGGTACACATCCCTGATTGCAGGTACACACAAGTTAGCACAGTTAGGAGGTTGCACGGCAACAGAGAGGCAATGACCCCCCCCAGACCAGGTACTGCATCCTGAGTGGAGAGCCACAGCAAAACTGAGGGCTTGGACATCAATGGTACAGCTCTCTAATTGCAGGTCCACACAAGTTAGGACAGTTAGCAGTTGCACGGCCTCAGTCAGGCAATGCCCTCCCCCCCAGACCAGGTAATGCATCCTGAGTGGAGAGCCACAGGAAAACAAAGGCCATGGACATCAATGGTACACCTCCATGACTGCAGGTGCACACAAGTTAGGACAGTTAGGAATTGCATGGCCTCAGCCAGGCAATGCCCACCCACCTCCTGACCAGGTACTGCATCCTGAGTGGAGAGCCACAGCAAAACTGAGGCCTTGGACATCAATGATACACCTCTCTTATTGTAGGTGCACACAAGTTAGAACAGTGAGGAGTTGCACGGCCTCTGCCAGGCAATGCCCCCACCAGACCAGGTACTGCATCATGAGTGGACAGCCAGAGGAAAACAGGCCATGGACATCAATGGTACATGTCCCTGATTGCAGGTACATACAAGTTAGCACAGTTAGGAGTTGCAAGGCTTCAGACAGGCAATGACACCCCCCTCCAGACCGGGTACTGCATCCTGAGTGGAATGCCACAGCAATACTGAGCACTTGGACATCAACGGTACAGATCTCTGGTTGCAGGTGCACACAAGTTAGGACAGTTAGGAGTTGCACGGCCTCAGCCAGGCAATGCCCTGTCCCCCCAGACCAGGTACTGCATCCTGAGTGGAGAGCCCCAGCAAAACTGAGGCCTTGGATAGCAACAGTACACTTCTCCGATTGCAGGTGC
The DNA here is from genome assembly GCA_016271365.2 of Neoceratodus forsteri. Lineage (NCBI taxonomy): Eukaryota > Metazoa > Chordata > Ceratodontiformes > Ceratodontidae > Neoceratodus > Neoceratodus forsteri. The sequence goes on along the minus strand of CM028138.1, from coordinate 728,211,095 downwards.
ATGCAAGTTAGGACAGTTAGGAGTTGCATGGCCTCAGCCATGCAATGCCTCCCCTGACCAGGTACTGCATCCTGAGTGGAGAGCCAGAGGAAAACAAAGGGCATGGACATCAATGGTACACCTCCTGATTGCAAGTACACACAAGTTAGGACAGTTAGGAGTTGCACGGCCTCAGCCATGCAATGCCCTGCCCCTCCAGACCAGGTACTGCATCCTGAGTGGAGAGTGACAGCAAAACTGAGGCCTTGGATATTAACAGTACACCTCTCTGATTGCAGGTGCATGCAAGTTAGGACAGTTAGAAGTTTCATGGCCTCAGCCACGCAATGCCCTCCCCCCTGACCAGGTACTGCATCCTGAGTGGAGAGCCACAGGAAAACAAAGGGCATGGACATCAATGGTACACCTCCCTGATTGCAAGTACACACAAGTTAGGACAGTTAGGAGTTTCATGGCCTCAGCCACGCAATGCCTTCCCCCCTGACCAGGTACTGCATCCTGAGTGGAGAGCCACAGGAAAACAAAGGGCATGGACATCAATGGTACACCTCCCTGATTGCAAGTACACACAAGTTAGGACAGTTAGGAGTTGCATGGCCTCAGCCAGGCAATGCCCCCCCACCCCCCAGACAAGGTACTGCATCCTGAGTGGAGAGCCACAGCAAAACTGAGGCCTTGGATATCAATGATTCACCTCTCTGATTGCAGGTGTACACAAGTTAGGACAGTAAGGAGTTTCATGGCCTCAGCCACTCAATGCCCTCCCCCCTGACCAGGTACTGCAGCCTGAGTGGAGAGCCACAGGAAAGCAAAGGGCATGGACATCAATGGTACACCTCCCTGATTGCAAGTACACACAAGTTAGGACAGTTAGGAGTTGCATGGCCTCAGCCAGGCAATGCCCCCACCCCAGACAAGGTACTGCATCCTGAGTGGAGAGCCACAGCAAAACTGAGGCCTTGGATATCAATGATTCACCTCTCTGATTGCAGGTGTACTCAAGTTAGGACAGTTAGGAGTTGCATGGCCTCAGCCAGGCAATGCCTCCCCTGACCAGGTACTGCATCCTGAGTGGAGAGCTACAGGAAAACAAAGGCCATGGACATCAATGGTACATGTCCCTGATTGCAGGTACACACAAGTTAGCACAGTTAGGAGTTGCACGGCCTCAGACAGGCAATGACCCCCCCTCCAGGCCAGGTACTGCATGCTGAGTGGAGAGCCACAGCAAAACTGAGGGTTTGGACATCAACAGTGCAGCTCCCTGATTGCAGGTGCACACAAGTTAGGACAGTTAGGAGTTGAACGGCCTCAGCTAGGCAATGCCACCCCAGAGCAGGTACTGCATTCTGAGTGGAGAGCCACAGCAAAACTGAGGCCTTGGATATCAACAGTACACTTCTCCAATTGCAGGTGCATGCAAGTTAGGACAGTTAGGAGTTGCATGGCCTCAGCCACACAATGCCCTTCCCCCTGACCAGGTACTGCATCCTGAGTGGAGAGCCACAGGAAAACAAAGGGCATGGACATCAATGGTACCTCCCTGATTGCAAGTACACACAAGTTAGGACAGTTAGGAGTTTCATGGCCTCAGCCACGCAATGCCCTCCCCTGACCAGGTACTGCATCCTGGTGGAGAGCCACAGGAAAACAAAGGCATGGACATCAATGGTACACCTCCCTGATTGCAAGTACACACAAGTTAGGACAGTTAGGAGTTGCACGGCCTCAGCCATGCAATGCCCTGCCCCTCCAGACCAGGTACTGCATCCTGAGTGGAGCGACAGCAAAACTGAGGCCTTGGATATTAACAGTACACCTCTCTGATTGCAGGTGCATGCAAGTTAGGACAGTTAGGAGTTTCATGGCCTCAGCCACACAATGCCCTCCCCTGACCAGGTACTGCATCCTGAGTGGAAGCCACAGGAAAACAAAGGGCATGGACATCAATGGTACACTCCTGATTGCAAGTACACAGATTAGGACAGTTAGGAGTTGCATGGCCTCAGCCAGGCAATGCCCCCACCCCCAGACAAGGTACTGCATCCTGGTGGAGAGCCACAGCAAACTGAGGCCTTGGATATCAATGATTCACCTCTCTGATTGCAGGTGTACACAAGTTAGGACAGTTAGGAGTTTCATGGCCTCAGCCACAATGCCCTCCCCTGACCAGGTACTGCATCCTGAGTGTAGAGCCACAGGAAAACAAAGGGCATGGACATCAATGGTACACCTCCCTGATTGCAAGTACACACAAGTTAGGACAGTTAGGAGTTACGGCCTCAGCCATGCAATGCCCTGCCCCTCCAGACCAGGTACTGCATCCTGAGTGGAGAGCGACAGCAAAACTGAGGCCTTGGATATTAACAGTACACCTCTCTGATTGCAGGTGCATGCAAGTTAGGACAGTTAGGGTTTCATGGCCTCAGCCACAATGCCCTCCCCTGACCAGGTACTGCATCCTGAGTGGAGAGCCACAGGAAAACAAAGGGCATGGACATCAATGGTACACCTCCCTGATTGCAAGTACACAAGTTAGGACAGTTAGGAGTTGCATGGCCTCAGCCAGGCAATGCCCCCACCCCCAGACAAGGTACTGCATCCTGAGTGGAGAGCCACAGCAAAACTGAGGCCTTGGATATCAATGATTCACCTCTCTGATTGCAGGTGTACACACGTTAGGACAGTTAGGAGTTGCACAGCCTCAGCTAGGCAATGCTCCCCAGAGCAGGTACTGCATTCTGAGTGGAGAGCCACAGCAAAACTGAGGCTATGGACATCAACGGTACACCTCACTGATTGCAGGTGCACACAAGTTACCACAGTTAGGAGTTGCACGGCCTCAGCTGAACAATGCCTCCCCAGGACAGGTACTGCATCCTGAGTGAAGAGCCACAGGAAAACAAAGGCCATGGACATCAGGTACACCTCCTTTATTGCAGGTACACACACGTTAGGACAGTTAGGAGTTGCACAGCCTCAGCTAGCAATGCTCCCCAGAGCAGGTACTGCATTCTGAGTGGAAGCCACAGCAAAACTGAGGCTATGGACATCAACGGTACACCTCACTGATTGCAGGTGCACACAAGTTACCACAGTTAGGAGTTGCACGGCCTCAGCTAGACAATGCCTCCCCCCCAGACGAGGTACTGTATCCTGAGTGGAGAGGCACAGGAAAGAAAGGACATGGACATCATCGGTACTCCTCCCTGATTGTAGGTACACACAAGTTAACACAGTTAGGAGTTGCACAGCTTCAGCCAGGCAATGCCCCCCTGACAGATCAGTTACTGCATTCTGACTGGACAGCCACATCAAAACTGAGGCCATGGACATCAACAGTGTATCTCCCTGATTGCAGATGCACAGAAGTTACCACAGTTTGGACTTGTATGGTCTCAGCAAGGGAATGCCCCCCCCCCACAGGCAGGTACTGGTTCCTGAGTGGATAGCCACAGCAGAACTACAGCCATGGACATGTAGTGTAGAAATACCTGATTTCAGGTGTAGACAAGTTAGGATGCTGAAATTGCATGGACTCAGCTAGACAATGCTCTCTGCCCATCCTGGCAGGTACTGTATCCTCAGGGAGATCCACAGCAAAATTACAATCATGGACATGAACGGTAGACCTCTGTGATTGGAGGTGCACACAACTTAGGATACTGAAGGGTTGCATGGACTCAGCCAGTCAATGGTCGTCCCTGCCACACAGAGTAGCTGCTGCATCCAGAGTGGGTTGCCACAGGAGAACTAAAGATATGGGCACTCATGATATGTCTCTGTCATACCAACAGCAGACTACTTATGACAGTGATGGGTTGCACAGCCTTAGCCAGGGAATGCACCCATGTGCCATAGTCCAAGTAGTGGATGTTCAGTAAGCAAGGGGGATGAACATCAATGGTATGTCAGTTTTTTTACAAGATGAGAACACTTAGAATACTTTTGGTTGTTCAAAATGCTAATAGCTATAGAACAGGTACAATAAACACACTTTTTTATTGCAAAAATATTTATAAAAAAGTATATTGTATAAAATATTGTTTTGTAAAAACATATCAAATATATCTATGATTGCAATTTTTTTAAATATTATTTAGAAACAAAAAATGCATTCTTTAGGTATAAAAAATATTGATTGTAGAAAATGTTAATTTTCTGCTGTATGATTGCAATTTTTTTTAATATAATTTAGAAAAAAATACATTCATTCTGTATAAAAAATATTGATTATGAAAAATATAAATTTTCTGATCTTTATTGATAGAGAGGAAGGTGTGCTGTCTTGATTGAGGTGGCTTAGAACAGGAAGCTGGATGTATGTGGAGGCGCAGCAGAAGTGGAAGGTGCTGCGCCATCAAGGAGATACCGGAGAACTGTGGAGGCCCTTCAGCTGTGGTCAGGGAGGTTAGATGGTAGTTGAACAGGTGAAGCAGTGCTGCTGTGGGTGCTGGCATCTGTGACTGTGACCACCGGCTCTAACAGAAGGTTGACCGTGCCCTGTTGCACCTTTAACAGGGACACAATTTGTTTTTGTCCCTGTCTCAGGCTAACAACTTCTTCTGTGAGCCAGTCAACCTTCGGTTCGAGTCGATGTACACAGCCGCAGTGTGCGGACCATGATGGAGTTGCTGGAACATCTGTGAACAGAAAAATATTGTATGAACATGTTACAGTGAAAGGTGAACTTTACTGGTTTTGTTCATGATCTGATTAGAACAGCAATAGTGTCGTGAGTGAGATGCTCATTTGGATTTTAAGTTACGTTATTGACAGTGCTGTTATATGTGTATGAAAGCACTACCAGACAAGTCAGGACTTTCAGTACTTCTATAGACGTAGTCGTACGGTACCCCTACTGATCAAGAACAGTTAACGGTCATGACTGTAGAATCATATTACTAGTTAGGAGTTGGGGAGGTAGATAAGGTCAGTCAGGGAATGTACATAGGTCTGGTAGACCAGGATTTGCACCCAGTGCGTCGGCAACAATGGGTGGTACTCGTTTACCTGAAAAGATATGTCTTATACTCATGCCCAAAAACTCTGTTAAATGCATCAGTTACAGTTGCTGCTCAGTGACAAAAGTGAGGAAATTCAATGTTAGGCTTGGAAGCCCTCCCTTGTGCCCCCTCACCCCACCCACCTAACCAGCATTGGGGTTTGCGTTGAGTCATGGCCCTACTCTACCCTATTCCATGTGTAAGCAAGCTGAGATGGTGAAGTACAGGAGAATGGGATGAGAGTTAGGACCAATGAGTCCAACACATATCTGAGGGCATGGACATAAATGGTACATGTCCCTAATTGCAGGCACACAGAAGTTAGCACAGTTAGGAGTTGCACGGCCTCAGCCACCAATGCCCCCGACCAGGTACTGCATCCTGAGTGAAGAGACACAGGAAAACAAAGGCTATGGACATTTATTTATTTATTTAGCTTTTGTTAACCAGGTAAGTACACTAGACAGACACATGCCTATTTTCAGGTACAACCCAGGAGAGTACAGGAAATCAAAGAACAGAGTACAATTTGAAGCAAGTAGGGCAGATACACAGATGTCAGGAGAAGCATAACATACATAGTAAGGTATCTCAGGTTATGACAGTAATCATAGTCAATGTGATAAGGTACAGAGTCACTGACACAACGTCACCAGCAATATATATACAGATATATATACAGAATTTACACATTAGCAAGATACATGGAATGAATACGCTCAAGTATACTGTGCAGAGGACCAGGCTAATCAGAGAGGCTAAGACAGTCACATACTGTGGAGAGCTTCAAGTGGTTCCACAGAGAGGGAGGGCCTGACTGGGAAGGGAGGTCCAGACCTGGACAGGAAAGGAGTTCACAGTCTAGGGGCACATGGCACAAAGTCCCTGTCCCCATTTTGATGCAGTGTAGGAGGGACCTTAAGGATAGCAGGCCCAGTGACCTTCAGGGGTGAGTGGCGAGGGCTGCTGGCACAAGGAGCTCTGCCAGTCCAGGGGTGCCAGTACCCAGTACCTTAACCGTGAAACTGCCACAACAAAAAATTCAAATAATTGGGCGGAAAAGCCAGTTGAGCTTATGTACAGATCACAGTGGTGAGTGAGACGAGGACCAAGAGCAAAATGGCAGATCTTATTGTAGGCAACGGTCCATCTAGAGGTGGATCTTGGAGGTATTGGCAAACAAAAGGCCCATAACAGAGAGATGGTAGAAACACCCCTCTAGCCAGTGCTAGGTGAGCAACCGGAGTAAGGTTATTCTTTGCCCTGTAAGCCAGACCCAATTTCCAGTTAACAGCTCTACACGCATTTTGGATATGCTGACCAAGATCGAGTTGAGGGTCAAGTGTCACCCCAAGGTATTTGACGGAATCGGTGGTGAGAACAGGAGTGCCATCAATACCCGAGATGCACATAGGAACAGAGGAGGCCTTTAACTTGGCCAGGGAACCGAACAGCATGGCCTGGGTCTTTTTAAGATTTAGGACCAGCTTGTGGGACGATATCCAGGAATGGACACTCCTGATACTCTCAAACAGTTGGTGGTTAAAGATCCCAATATCCTTGGAATGAGTGAGGATAACAAGGTCATCAGCACAGAGGACAGCCCTGCAGGAGGCCGCTGAGGAGGGAAGGTCATTGATGAATATGGAAAAAAGCAGGGTCCCAGGGACTGACCCCTGGGTAACCCCTGAGGACACGGGGGTGGCGTCTGAGAGCACCTTACTATATTTGGTCAGTTGCTGCCTTCCATGAAGGTAGTTGGAGAACCAACTCAGGGCCGGAGGGGACAAGCCCAAAGACCTAAGTTGAGAGCATAGCAAGGCATGGTCAACAAGGTCAAAGGCTTTAGAGAGATCAATAAAGATAGCCCCAGAGAGTCTGCCTGGTCCATAGCAGCCCTTATCCCAGAAGTGACAGAGACCAGCGCAGAGGTGGTGCTGGTGCCTTTTCAAAAGCCATGTTGTAGGGAGACAGAAGCTCATGAGCCTGGATATAATCCAAGAGTTGTCCCACCACAACTTTCTCAAGGAGCTTGTTGATGGCAGGCAGAATGGCAATCAGGCGATAGTTGTCAAGGATCCTGGGGTTGCCCTGTTTGAGCACAGGGACAATCAGTGCCACCTTCCACAGGTCTGGGATAACCCCAGAGGCCAAGGATAGGTTGATGATATGGGCCAGGGGAGACAATGTAGGCAGCGGCAAGGCAGAGAAGCTTTGATTCCATGGCATCAAGGCCAGCACTAGAAAAGTGAGAGACCGTTAGCAATCTCTGTATTTCTTTGCTGTCACAGCCTTAAGATAGAATGGAGGATGGGGGGAAGGTGCCATTTGAGGCAGAGGGACTTGGATAGGACTATCATGACCAGTGGAGGAGAATAGTGAGGTGAACGCAGATAGGTCCAGAAGTGAGCATTGAATGCATTTGTGATGGTTAGCGGATTATTACAGCTAGCACCATCAATGAGCATGTCTAGAGCCTCACAGGAGGAGGAGCCACTCCACTAGGTTTTTAATATTCCTCCTGAAGTTTCTAGGGTCCTTAGCTGAGGTCTGCAGGCAGCTTTACAGAAGTCGCTTTGGCAGCCCTGATACCCTTATGCACTCATTCCTGAGCCTCCTGTAATGTTGGAATATGGTCTGGTCCACTGAGACCTTGAAAGTGACCCAACATTTGTCTCTAGCCCTCATGAAAGTGAGGAGGCTCCCATGCAACCATTTTGTAACAGCCCCCCTTACCCTCCATCTGACCAGGGATGCATGCTTATCCTGTAACATCCCGAAGATACTATTGAAGTGACAGACTGCTGAGGAAGCATTCTGGGCATCCAACACTGAAGACCAGTCAAGGAACATGAGATCCTCCTGGAAAGTCCCTGGGTCAAACCTAGAGAAGTCCCTGACCTGGATGATTTTGGGAGGGATCTTGGGGACGGAGATCTTCCATATGCTGTACACGGGCATGGTCAGAGATGGAGTCAGGGAGGGTACCAGAGGAGGTAATCCGCTCAGGCCTGTTGGTCAGGACTTGGTCCAGGAGAGAGCTGTTACCATCTATGGATGACCATCTGGTGGGCTTCTGAATGAGTTGGTACATTGAGAAGCCAGCTAGCAGAGTTTCATACTGCTTGACATTGCCTCCAAGCCAGTTTAGGTTGAGATCCTCTAGGATTATTACCTCATTATTTCCTGTTCTGGAACCAGCAGATTCAAGAAGGAAGATAAGCCCAGTACACCACCATGGGGATTATAGGTACATAGAATGTGCAGTTTCTTTGCATTCCCAAGTAGCAGTACAGTGTGCAGCAGCTCACAGGAAGACTGCTCTGGCTGAGGGCAGGTCAGCACAGGCAAGTTAAGGTGGCTCCTGTAGTAAACCAGAATACCCCCTCCTTTTTTTCCTGGACAATCCTGACTGAGAAGTCAAAGCCAGGAAGTGCACAAGCAGAGTCTGGGATCAGGGTTTAAGCCAAGATTCTGTGTTCCCTAGGATGTCAGGCTTTGACTGGGTGACCCAGGCAAGGAGTTCAACCATGTTGGGCAGAGGCTACGGACATTAAGATGAGCTATTTTCAGCCCATTCTGTGACTGCCAGCCCACAGGAAAGGAGAGGGCTTGACATGTAGGACGTGGGTTCAACTCCACATCCCCTGCCAGGATGAGTGTCACCAGTAGGAGCCAGAGGAAATGCCTCAGAGGGGGAGTGCCAGCCTTAGTGGATGTCCTGCGGCCGATGCGCCTGACCACTTTGACAGGGTACAGGAAGCACTGCAGGTTAAGGCAGCAGATGGGCCAGGGAGACTGTCTGTCTCTGGTGGCTATTAGGTTAGAAAAAGTAAAGTCCCTCTCATCAAGTAATCCTGGTGAGAACCGAGGTTGACCCATGTGGGAGCACAGTCCAGAGTGAAAATAGAGGAACAATACCATGAGCAGCCTTTGGCAAGGGTGTTAGAGATGGGGACTGATGCAGCCCCTCCTGGAATGCTCAGGGTCCCCATAGCTCTAAATGCACACCTGAGGCAGACTTAAATTCAACCAGTGCCCAGGATAATTGAGGGAGATGGGTGACCAAACCCCCAGGCTACCTGGAGGGCACTGAGGAGCAGTCAAAAAGGACAGTTAGGCCTGCAGCCATCACTCCCACCAGGAGCAGAGTACCTCTGGGCTGCCTATTTCCACACTTGTAGCCCAACACAGTAATTTTCAAGCAAGCAGCCCATAGCAAAACAGCGAGACAAGGGCAGACAATAAGATAAACACAAGTCCCCAATGGCTAGTGACTACAATTGACTACAACTTTATAGTCCACAGCTGACTGCAGAGAAAGTTCTGCTATAAAGATCTGTACCACCCAGAGGATTAGACAACAACCACACAGTAGGTATGGAGGAGAAGGTGGGGAAAAGGCAGCAGCGTAATACAAGTAGTATCCTAGAGTTGTGAGGACAGAATTAATCTTTCCCAAATTCGATCCCCACAGCGGACAGACAGTAGGATCAGCCAATCACCCACTCTAAGCATAGGACAACCCCAGGTGGAGCAGCTTAGGCACATTTAATGGGAGGAGGACGGGGTGGGTGGCCGGAAATTTTCAATCCTCAGCAAGCAACAGCCACTCAGTCATTTGTGCCGAATGTCCCACACTGCGCCTTTTCCTTCACGATGAATCTGCTGCTGTGCAGCAGGGGTACAGTCCAGCTTACAGTCAAACCTTCGGTGACAGCTTCAGTGGGCGGGAGGACAGCCTGACTCACGCCCAGGCAGCGGAAAGGTAATCACTGGGAGGGCCCATCAGGCAAAGGCAGCCTCGCTCCACCACACACACATGTAACACAGGGCAAACAAGTCCACCGCTAGCCCTCTCGCCTTTGTACTGGCGAGGACGCCACAACAGGTGAGCAAACCAATCAGCGCAATGGTAGGATTCAATTTAAAATGGCGTCAAAGTCAGAATCAGGATGAATTTTCAATCCCCAGCGAGCAACAGCCACTCAGTCCTTTCTGCCGAACGTCCCACACTGTGCCTTTTCCCTCGCAATGAATCTCCTGCTGTGCAGCAGGGATACAGTCCAGCTTACAGTCCAAATGTTCAGTGAGAGCTTCAGCGGGCAGGGGAGGATAGCCATGGTATATGTCCCTGATTATAGGCTCACACAAGTTAGAACAGTTAGGAGTTGCACGGTCTCAGCCAGGCAATGTCCCCCAACCCCCAGACCAGGTACTGCAACCTGAGGGGAGAGGCACAGCAAATGTGAGGTCATGGACATCAGTGGTACAACTCTCTGATTAGTGGTGCACAAAAGTTAGGACAGTTAGGAGTTGCACTGCCTCAGCCAGCCAATGCCCCCCTCATGCTAGGTACTGCATCCTGAGTGGAGAGCCACAGGAAAACAAAGGCCATGGACATCAATGGTATATGTCCCTGACTGCAGCCACACACAAGTTAGAACAGTTAGGAGTTGCATGGTCTCAGCCAGGCAATGCCCCCACCCCCAGACCAGGTACTGTACCCTGAGTGGAGAGCCACAGCAAAAGTGAGGTCATGGACATCAATGGTACAACTCTCTGATTGGTGGTGTACAAAAGTTAGGACAGTTATGAGATGCATGGCCTCAGTCAGCCAATGCCCCCATGCCAGGTACTGCATCCTGAGTGGAGAGCCACAGGAAAACAAAGGCCGTGGACAGCTACGGACATCTCTGATTGCAGGTGCAGACAAGTTAGGACAGTTAGGAGTTGTATGACCTCAGCTTGCAATGCCTCCCCAGACCAGGTACTGTATCCTGAGTGGAGAGGCACAGAAAAGAAAGGCCATAGACATCAACGGTACTCCTCCCTAATTGCAGGAATATACAAGTTAACACAGTTAGGATCTGTGCGGCCTCAGCCAGGTAATCTCCCCCTCCACAGACCAGGTACTGCATCTTGAGTGGAAAGCCACAGGAAAACAAAGGCCATGGACATCAATGGTACACCTCCCTGATTGCAGGTACACACAAGTTAGGACAGTTAGGAGTTCCACATTTTTTGTTTAAAACTTCATGAATCATCTTTGTATTCTGTCACCTGTTGCGTTTGGAGGGGATCAGATCCATTATGTGGTGTAGAACATTAGTTGATCATGGTTGACCATATACTGATCTGTATATATATAGAGTGATACCACCTCAATATAAGTAGTTCTACACCATTTAACCATAGACTAGGAAACAGAATGTGAAATGCTGTGTTCACCAGTTTTTGACAACTGTATGTCTTTCTGTTACAACACTTATGTTCAGCACTGGTGCCAGGCTCCTGCTTCACCTGCTCTTTACGTCCTGTAGCGACAGTCTCCCTGGCCACTAGAGAATACAGAAATAGTTTGTTTAATACAGATCATGCCAATATGTTCATGGACAAGAAGACTGTTATTGTCTTTTATGTCTTTTCATATGTAATAATTTCAGGATGCTAAAATGTGGTACAGTTAAGAGTGTGTGTGATAATTGCTAGGTGTGAGATGAAATCCATGGTCAAACAAATAATGCACTGGATCCTGAGTACAGAGCTACTGCTGAAATATAGGCATGGACATCAATGATATACGTCTCTGATACCAGATGTATACAAGATAGGACACTGAGTTGTTGAACAGTGTCAGACAGGTAATGGCCACCCCCCACGATCTGGTACTAGAGCACGAGTGCAGCACCATAGTCCAAATAGAAGCATGGACATCAATGGTATACACCCCTGATCACAGGTGAACAGAAGTAAGAACGCAGAGGAGTTGGATAGGGTCAGCCAGGCAATGCTCTTTCACCCCTTCTCATGCCACCGCAGAACATGTACTGTTTGCTGAGTGCAGAGGTACAGTCCAACAAAAGGCATGAATATCATCAGTGTATCTTCAAGGTAGCAGCTGCAGACAAGTTAGGACACAGGAGTTGTACAGATAAAGCCAGGCAATGCCCCCACCCCTCCCTCCCTCCCAAGCAGCTACTGCATCCTGAGTGAAGAGCCACAGCAAAACTACACTCATGGATATCAATGGTACACCTCCTGATTGCAGGTGCGCAGAAGTTTGCACAGTTAGGAGTTGCCCATCCTTAGCTAGGCAATACTCCCCCCCAGACCAGGTACTGCATCCTGAGTGGAGAGGCACAGCAAAACTACAGCCATGGACATCAACGGTAAACTCCCTGATTGCTGGTACACACAAGTTAGGAGAGTGAGGAGTTGCACGGCCTCAGCCAGGCAATGCCCCCCTCAAGCAGGTACTGCATACTGAGTGGAGATCTGCAGCAAAACTACAGCCATGGACATCAATAGTACACCACCCTGATTGCAGATTCACACAAGTTTGCACAGTTAGGAGTTGCCTGGCCTCAGCCAGGCTGTGACCCCCCCCATACCAGGTACTGCATACTGAGTGGATAGCCACAGCAAAACTACAGGCATGGAGATCAATAGTACACCTCCCTGACTGCAGGTGCACACAACTTTGCACAGTTATAAGTTGTACGCCGCAGCCAGGCAATGCCCCCCCACTTCAGGTACTGCATCCTGAGAGGAGAACCACAGCAAAACTACAGACTTGGACATCAATGCTACATCACCCTGATTGCAGGTGCACACAAATGTGCACAGTTAGGACTTACCGGCCTCAGCCAGGAATGACCCCCGAGAACAGGTACTGCATCCTGAGTGAAGAGCCACACCAAAACTACAGACATGGATACTAACGGTACACCTCACTTATTACAGGTGCAGACAAGTTAGCAGACTAAGGACTTGCATGGCCTCAGCCAGGCAATGCCCCCTCCCAAAAAACAGGTTCCGTACCCTGAGTGTAGAGCCACAGCAACAGTACAGCCATGGACATCAATGGTACACCTCCCTGATTGCAGGTGTACAGAAGTTTGACAGTTTGGAATTGCACTGCAATGCCCCCCCCCACCCTGAGCAGGTACTGAATGCTTAATGCAGAGCCACAGCAAAACTGCAGCATTAGACATCAATCTTACACCCTCTGATTGCAGGTGCACACAAGTGTGCACAGTTAGAAGTTTCCTGGCCTTAGCCAGGCATGCCCCCTCCCAGACCAGGTACTGCATCCTGAGTGGAGGCACAGCAAAACTACAGCCACGGACATCAATGGTAGACTGCCCTGATTGCTTGGACACACAAGTTAGGAGACTGAGGAGTTGCACGGCATCAGCCAGGCAATGTCCTCCCCTGAGCAGGTACTGCATGCTGAGTGAGAGCAGCAGCAAAACTACAGCCATGGACATCAATGGTACACCATCCTGATTGCAGGTTCACACAAGTTTGCATAGTTAGAGTTGGCCACCCTCAGTGAGGCTAAGACCCCCTAGACCAGGTACTGCATCCTGAGTAGAGAGCCACAGCAAAACTATGGCCATGGATATTAACAGTACACCTACCTGATTGCTGGTGCACACAAGTTTGCGCAGTTAGGAGTTGCACATCATCAGCCAGGCAATGCCCCCTCCAGCAGGTACTGTATCCTGAGTGGAGAACCACAGGAAAACTACAGCCTTGGACATCAATGTTACACCACCCTGATTGTGGGTGCACACAAGTTTGCACAGTTAAAAGTTGCACGGTGTCAGCCAGGCAATACACCACCCTATCCCTACCAGATCAGGGACTGCATCCTGAGTGCGAAGCCACATCAAAAGTTAACCTATGGACATAAACCATATACTTCTCTGATTCAGTTTGATACAAGTTAGGAGACTGAGTACTTGCAGAGGATCACCCATGGTATGCCCACCAACTACGCAGAACATTTCAATAGGATTATCTTACCTTCTGACTCGACAAAGATGACACTATCACTGTCAGAGTGTTGGGCCTCCACAGACTCAGCCTCTACTGGTACTACTTCCTAGTGTGGTGGGGAGCACCTCTGATGTCCTGTGAATGAAAAATAAAATATATATCTTTTTGAGTGTGGTATGCACCTCTCCAGTAATTCAGCACAGATTTGTTTCAACATTGCTAGTATTCTCTGCTCCTTAACGATTCTCTTGTCTAGAGTTTTCTGTCACTGTGTCTATTCCTGTGTAGTACTATATGCCTTAAGGAAAATAGTAGCATAAGGTCTGCTGAGGTACAGAACATGAAACAGCATTCATTTAACACATTGTAATAGCCAATAAAAAAAAACAGTGACTGCAGTCTTTTAAATCTAGTATTTGAAGACCATGTACAGTAATATATCTATCACTAATCTTTCGTACCATGGTTTTTCCCATGTTCACTCACAATTGTTTATTGTTCCTGTGTACATTTTTGAAGGTTGATGTACTACAGACTTGGTGTCTTCTGTATGTTTCTCTGTTATACAATGGTAATACCATACAATAACTGATAGTACACCAATGTTTTACTGCACATCATTCTTAACAGCGTCATATATATTGCCGTGATTAAGAAATGGCTTCTATACTCATGATGTTGTAGGCGCTCCCCCAAAGAAGGCTTACCAGCAGCCTCCCACATCTCATATGTGAGGTAGTACCAGCCCAAGTCATTCTCCGGTATCTTCTAGCATTTTTTTGAGGACGTAAAACCACTGGCACAACAGCTTCCACTTCCGCTTACACATTAATGAGGTCTTATTTTTTACTTTGAAACATGTGTAGATGTGCATTTATGTGCCTCCATATTACATACAACTTCCTGTTGGTGCTGTTACCCGGCCTCAGCCAGGAACCAGTTTCACCTGCAATCAGGGTGATGTAGCACTGATGTCCAAGTCTGTAGTTTTGCTGTGGTTCTCCACTCAGGATGCAGTACCTGAAGTGGGGGGACGTTGCCTGGCTGTGGTCGTACAACTTATAACTGTGCAAAGTTGTGTGCACCTGCAATCAGGGAGGTGTACTATTGATCTCCATGCCTAAGGTTAGCACCTTTGCATTACCTTTCTTCTGAGCCACCTCTACCAAGCAGCACACCTCCCTCAGAGTCCACAGTCTCTTTGTTGTCTTGTTTTTTTTAGTGCTGCAATGAATAGAGAGACAGACAATAGGACGTAGCTATGGTATATTCTTACGTCTGTAATGTTGTCTTCTGTTTAGCTTTTCAACTACATATGTGCAGGTACCATGGTTATTACAATTGTACAGTTGTGATTATGGGCTATGACATATGAAAACAGTGATAGATTACATCATATAAAGAACACACTACTACCTCCCCATGTCATGTTTGAACTGCAGTGCATAGGCATACTCAAACCACATGCCTAAACATTAATATTCAGTCTTGATGACAGAAGCTGTACATATATCACAATTCTCAACATGTCTATTCATCAACCTTGCTATGGTACAGTGAAAGAGAGATTGCATGTGTTTGTGTTATGTGTGTTATGTGTGCAGCTTTTCTATTTTTTGACCAAGGTTTTGTGGCTCTTAAAAGAACCATTTTTGGAAAGGTGAACATCTTAACAGTCTGATATTTTTAGAGGATTGCGAGGATTCTATCTCAAAGGTCTCCCAGGAAAAGGCAATTGCCAGCATGAGAGAAGTGCACACCATCTGGTAGGTATAGTCAATCATTACAATACTTAATTTCAGGGTGACATATGGTGTGCATCCCAGACATGCGTATATATCCAGATATTTGTGTTTACCTTTCTTCGTGCTCTGTCAAGCAGGTACATGTGCTGTTCTGCTTGCCAGACCCTACGCTCTGTAATATCTGAAAAAATGATCTCATGGGCAGGTAAGATACCCATAATAGAAGCAAGGTCCGATTTTGCTTCTGACACAAAATCTACTTATCGTTTGGTACCTAAATCATTGCCTCCGAGATGAATCAGCAGTATGTCTGGATGAGCTTGAGTGCTCAGTAGTTTGTGCATTGTTGGCATGAGATGCTCCCACTTCATGCCTCCCCTGCCAAACCACTTAACAGATCAAGTTGGAAGCTGCAGGTCTTTGCCAAAATGACTCCTCTGAGTATGCTCTGAAGCTCATCATACTATGCTGCTGCCGACAACCCACACAGTACATTTGCTGTTTTCTGCCATTCTGAGGTTTTAACCTGAGAAGTGGACAGAGAGCTACCAAAAAAATCAGTGTTTGTCCGGCAGTGTCTAGTCACTACTGAATAGGAAACTGAAATGCCCCTCTCTCCTTCAACATTGCTTTGGTGGGCTGTCCCAAAACACAGTGATTTACAAAGTAATTGGTTAATGCTTTCTCATGGTTCACCAATACAGTGGATGCATGCACTATGACTACACTGAATGGCTGCAGTTCCTGTCAACCAGAAATGTTGGAAGATTTCTAGGTGGGAAAATACTACATTTTCATAGGCTAGTTCAAACAATCACAAGTATGCAGAGATGTATGTTTGGTTGCCTCTTGTGTTACGATACATGTGCTGCTTGCTTTCTGCCTCCATTTGCAGCTCTATCTGTGCTAGTGAGTACTGATTGTCACTCTGACTTTAAACAGTAATAACTTCTTTTTATAGTATTACAGGTTATTTACATTGTCATAGTCAAACAGAGCAGTAACAAATGTTTCATTTAATGCTATTGTTGTGGTGCTAACAGTTTTAATAATGCTAGAAAATTGTATAGAAAATGTGATGTACTTACACAGAGTAAAGCAGGCTGCTCAGTGTTTTCCTAAGATGGCAGCTATGTCCTTCTTCTCCAGTCTTCAGCAGTTGTGATTGGTTGCCTGCCATGGCCTGATCAATGTTATGTTCCATTGGTATGAGTGTCTGTCAATCAAATACAAAGCAGTGTCTGATTGGCTTAGCTTTAAAGAGGGTGTTTTTTTATGTAATTATTCAACACTTTCATGCTCATGACACTATTATTTGACACTTTTGTGCTGACAGCACTATTATTCGATACTACTATTCGACAGTGTCGTGCTGATGACACTCAATATTTATGATACACTGTCGTGCTTATGACACCAAGATTTACTACACTATTGCATATTTGACACTACTTTTTGAAAATGTTGGAAAAAACTGTTTTTTGACTAAAATAGTGTGGATAGTTCAAATTTTGAGAATAATTTAGTGTCTGTCATATTTATGGATATTTTCTCATGTTATAAGTGAGATTCTGTTCTGCGACACTTGAAAACATTGTATGTTGCGTTCACTAGTGTTTGGCTGTGAGAAGGATTATCTGTGCAATGTTGTGTTAGCAATGCTATTTATTCCCATAACATGACACATGAACAGTGTGTGTGACTATGTAATGTTATTAACAAAGAAATTTGCTCAACACTAAATATTTTTTTTCTGTATTTCTTATTCAGGTGTCTGATACGTACAGAACATTGTCCCACAGTACTGTGAATTTCTAGAGAAGAAAGATGCCTTCTAAGCAGAGATGCAGTTCTATGCAGAGATGAAACAGGTATCATAGTAGTTCACTGTTGCTTAAGAGTGGTCTGAAACCACATGGTACATCAAGACGTAAACTGAATCAGCATTCCACTCAAGGAGTGACTTCTCAGGTTGCACACTCCACAGAAACAGTACGTCCTTGCTCAACTGCAAGGCAAAATGCAGAGCTCAGCAACATAGAAACATAGACTTTGACAGCAGATAAGGACCACTTGGCTCATCTAGTCTGCCCATTTCCCTACCTACAGGATAGGCCACAGATCCTAGTTAACCAACAGCCTATTTCTTCCTACCCCCACAAAATTTGCCTTATGTCTGTCTCATGCATTCTTGAATTCTCCACAGTTTTAGACCCCATAACCTCCTCAGGAAGGCTGTTCCATGCATCCACTACCCTCTCCATGAAATAATACTTCCTCACATTGCCCCTGAACTGCCTCCCATCTTTAAATTGTGTCCCCTTGTTCTTGCATGTCTCTTTTTCTGAAAGATGCTACCCTCTTGAACTTTGTTGATTCCACCGAGGTACTTAAAAGTTTCTATCATGTCCCCCCTCCCTTCTTTCCTCAAGGGTATACATATTAAGCTCCTTTAGTCTCTTCTCATACGGCTTCTCTTGCAGACCCTGCACCATTTTAGTTGCCCTCCTCTGGACTGCCTCTATCCTGTCTATGTCCTTGAGGAGATGGGGTCTCGAGAACTGGACACAGTACTCAGATGGGGTCTCACCAACTGTCTGTACAGAGGATAACAACTTCCTGTTTTCTGCTGCTGATGCCTCTCCCTAGCCATCCCAGTATACCCCAGCCCTCCCTGCCTTCTCCACATTGCTTGCTAACCTTAAGGTCATCTGATATGATTATCCCCAGGTCCCTTTCCTTTTTTGTTGTTGTTACTACCTCCCCCATTGTGTATTCTTCCCCTGGGTTCTTGTTTCCCAGGTGCATTATTTTGCACTTCTTTGCATTGAATCCTAGCTGCCATACTTCTGACCATTCCTCCAACCTTGCCAAGTCCCTTCTCATCCTTTCCACACCTCCTTGTGTATCAACCCTGTTGCAGATCTTTGTGTCATCTGCAAAGAGGCATACTTTTCCTTCCAGTAACTCTGCAATGTCACTTATGAAGACATTAAAAAGGATTGGACCCAATACTGAACCCTGCAGTACCCCACTAGTAACCCTATATCTTCAGAGCAGACTCCATTTACAATTACCTTCTGTGTCCTGTTGTCCAGCCAATGTTTTACTCAGGCTACCACCCTGGGACCCACTCCCAGGCTGGTTAATTTGACTATTAATCTTTTGTGTGGGACTGTGTCAGATGCCTTGCTAAAGTCTAGGTAGGCCATGTCCACAGTGCCTCCCTGGTCTACTACTTTGGTCACCCAGTCAAAGAAATCTATTAGATTTGTCTTACATGACCTTCCCGCTGTGAACCCATGCTGCCTTGGGTCCTGTGCCTCACTGGCCTCTAGGTACTCAACTATTCTCTTCTTCAGAAGTGATTCCATCACTTTCCCTACCACAGAGGGCAACAGTTGCAGAAATCTTTCAAATGGAAGGCTATTGTTGCAAAGGCAAGCATAAAGAAGTGTACCAAGCAGCAGCATACAGGCATGGCTACTGATGTTTATCTGAGGAAGCAAAAGTATTTCTGATCACTAGCTTCTAAAGCTAAGATTGATAGACTTATTGCTGCTGTGATGAGACATGAGCACAAAAAACTAAAGAGTCATCTCTCTTTGATGAAACTGTGTCTTAGAGTCCGTACATTTGTCAATAGGGCACTATTTGTTCTTCAACGCTTGTGGCATAAGATGGCACATGTACTTGAGCAGTTAAGAAAAGTTGTGTATGACATTAAGATGAGGCTTCAACGCTGTCCTGTCTTGAACCAACACAACTTCTGTGATGTTTTCACAGGTAGCTGGCTGCACACACAGCACTCAGAGGTGTATTTCTGGGAGGTCATATTACTCACAGAAAAGGACAGCAACTTCTGCATTGATGAGTCTGGTAAACTGTGTAATGTGCTGAGTGTATGTGATGACATTACAATGAGTCAGATGATGAGTCTGACCTAACTGTTCAGCCTCATGTCACTGTCTGTCATGGACATGTGATGTGACTTGCAACCATAGGCAATCATCATTTGACAAAGTTGAGCACTTCATCAACCTGTTTATTGTTACTGATCATAAAGACAGGCATAAACTCTTTGAGACCATAGACCTTTGTGAGATCCATCCACATACTGGACTTATGGGTCATTCGCTTGCATGCCTAGATAGTGGTGTTTGCAATAGTGTATTTCACCACATGCAGATGCTGAGACTGCATCAATCAGGGATGCGGAACTTTGAGTATAGGGTCTATGAGGTGCAATGAGTTGTTGCTCATTATACTCATCTGAATGAGTTACTGCAGTCTGGTGACATGCATGGCGCCATGACATTTCTGAAACAGCTGCGACGTGACAGCAGTGTTACAGATACTGTGATTGAACAGTCATAAATTGCTGATGGAAGTTCTGTCTCTGTCTTAGAAACTTATATTCTCAAGCAGTTTGGGAAATCCATTGCCAAATTTGAGTTGGCAAAGACAGAGAAATTTGACTCTGTATGTGTGTCATATGATCGATCTGTTACGAAAAATAAATTGTCACAGTTAACCTGGAAACCTTGTCATCATACAAGGACATGTGGTTTTGACTGTCAGCACTTCTGCTGTTAAAGTGTGACTTCCAGTTAGACCCAATCATTATGATGTGAAAGCACTGTTTCTCCAAGGTGAAGGATAACATTATGACACCAAGGTCACTGTGGAACAATATGGAGGTACATGTTACACCTGCTGAGATTGCCACATTGAACATGTTTGAATGGATTCTTATTCAGACTATGAAACTGTTTCAAACTATTATATGTCTAAATACAAAAACACAGAACGTTCCACAAAAGGAACTTATTAGATCTCTTAAGGGTTCCATTATGTATCTTCCACTTCCTGTGCAGGAAAATGTGGAGGCAATCTCCATTGAGAGCAGTTTGGTGATTCTTGTCAACGGTGTTCCAACAAACTCAAAGGTCATTTAGGAGGATGTTGTCAATGTAGAGAAGGTAAAGATTGCTCTTACTTACTTGAAGAGCAACAATCCCTTTTATGCAGACCTTGACATTGATCGCATGACTAGAGTGTCTGCTGAACGTGATGTGTTGGATACCAGAAAACCAGTGATTGAGAAGGTCAATGTACAGACAAATGATAATGTATGAACAGTACACAATACACTCACTGTATGGCCGAGATCCAGTAGGGGATAACATTGATCTGTACCAAATGAAACAGGTGGAAGGTGAGCCTGTCAGCATTTGGGAGGCAACATTGGAAGCACATTGTTTTCCAGATTTATTCCCAAAAGGGTCAGGTGCATGCCTAGATGAAAGAGAAGAGTGTGTGCAAGGTGCTGAGTAGTGCACTAGCTGTGTACTCAGTAAGGATGGCAAATTCAGGCACAATATACAGACCTGTTCCATCTCCTCTGGAAAAGTAGGCTGAGCATACTGTCTGCGTCTATTACACATACTATCGACTCACAACTCCACTGATGGAATCACTGCCACACTGTTTTTGCTGAAATTAAAGCAAAGGATGAAAATGTGCAAGTTAATTTGTCTTCTATTCTGTCAAGTCTCGTGGCGCCAAAGAATACTGGTATCGCAGACTCTGAGGTGATGACTATGCTGCAAGAGTATGGCACAACTACATGGTTTGTCACACTCAGTTATGCCAAGTATACCTGGGAGGAGGTAATTGAATTCTTGAAGTGGGCAAATTGTGATGTAGAGGGCATTTCATCAATGACTTTTGGAGAAATGTGCTCACTTGACCCAGTGTCTGTGACTAGACATTTTCACAAGTGATTTCATGATATTCTGACTTTCAGTTTATCAAAGGACAATCCACCTCTTGGTATTGTGGAGCATTACTTCTGGAGGATGGAATATCAGGCACGAGGTGCTCCTCATATTCATATGTTACTGTGGATTAAGGATGACCCACACATAGGTGAACATGAAGTAGCAGAAGTGCTAGCATTCATTAAGCAATACATCACTTGCCACATACCGGACAAGCATGACTGTCCTACACTGTGAAGTTGGTGCAGAAGTTCCAACACTATAATTGTGCTAAATACTGCAGCGGGTAGTGAAGAACAAATCTGATTTGTACACAAGATGTCGCTTCAGATTTCTCAAGCGTGTCTGTCAGGATGATTGCATGAATGAACTGTTTTCGGCTATGCGACACCACTTGAAGGCAAAATCAACCAAGAGGGTATATGAGTTACCCAAAGATGAGAATGAGGTGTACATCAATGACTACAACACCACTCTTCTTCTGATGTGGCAAGCAAACATAGATGTTCAGTTTGTGGCTGACAACTCGTTGGCTCTGATACGGTACGTCACTTCGTACATCACCAAAGATGAACAAACTAGCTTGCAGGTTCTTTGGGAAGATATTGCCAGTTCAAGCAAGTCATTGACATCTCAGTTGTGGTCACTGGGATTGAAAACCTTATCACACAGAGAATGTGGTGCTTATGAGGCGGCAATCGCTTGATTGGTACACATTTGTATGGCAAATCTGATGCTGAGTGCTTTCTCATTGTAAACTACAAAGAGAAGTGGAAACGTGTACTTATTCCTTATGCTGAGACTGAGGAACTGGCTCTCAAGAGATCCTCTTAAAGACATATCTTGAAGAATAATCTCATTGACAAGTACTACTCCCGTAGACATGAAGACATGGATCAAATGTGTTTATTTGAGGTGGCTAAATGGTATGACTACAAGACGGATGTCTCACCTGATTTCACACGTGACATTTACAAGGTCAAAGGAGTGGATGGTGTCTCATAAACAGACATAAACCGTGGCTCATTGACCACTGCAAATTATATCTAGGCACATCTGCAGTGGAGAGCATTACTACTTTGCTCTGGTGTTCTTATTTAAACCCTGGAGGAATTAGTCTGAATTAAAAGGTGACTGTGATACATTCGAGGAAGAATTCAATCACAGTTGAGACATTCAAAACTGAATACTCAGACACATATATACAGAGACTAGACACTGAGAAGGAACAGCTTGTAAAGGCACAGAAACAACTAGAAGAGGACACTCCTGTTAGTTCACCGGACAACCTTGATCCAGAAGGAGAAGGTATACTTGGAGAACCTCTGCCTCTGAATGCCCCAGAAGTACTCATGTCAGAAGTGGAGAGTGCTATGGAACATGGCACACACTGCAGTGTTGACCCAGCAGAACTGAGAGAGAGACTCAATGAGCAGCAACGTGTGGTGCACTCTGCGGTCACTGATGCTGTCCGGCATGGAATACTGCATGAACAAAAGAAATGTGACTGTCCTGATCACAAGCCACTATTGATGTTTGTTAGTGGCTCAGCAGGTACAGGAAAGAGCTTCCTTACAGAGGCCATTATGGCTAAAATACGGAAACTGACAGGATCATCAGTGTCTGTTCCTGTTAGTGCTCCCACTGGACTGGCTGCACACAACATTGGTGGAGATACATTACACCGTCTCTTCATGTTGCCGTGGAGCATGGCAAAGCAGGAGAGTATCGTAGCAGTCATTTGAGGTTGCATCTCAGCTTCGTTCTATGTTTACTAAGATGAAGTTACTCATCATTGATGAGATTAGCATGGTCTCTGATTTGATGCTTGCCTGTATACACCTACATCTACAGGAGATTTTGGGGAGTGACTATGGAGATGCATTTGGTGGTAAAAGCATTGTTGCATCTGGAGGCCTTTTACAACTTGCACCAGTTAATGCAGGACATGTCTTTGCAGCTCTGACTGTCAAGCAGTCTAAGAATACACTAGGCTGCATTGGAGGTTTTAACCTGTGGGAGTTATTTACCTATGTCGAGTTCGGTTACCCTCCAATAGCGACATTTCACCAGCGAGATCCCCCACAGTGACTACAGTGCCAAGCTGCTGTGGGAGACCTGCTGAAACCCAACGCTGTCTGTCGGGGGACCTGCACCCCCCCAATCAGCTCCAACTGGAGTTGAGAATCCTTAAGTGGGGGGTGTGGGAGTGCAGCCTCCCATGGGGTCTAGGGCAAAGCCTCCGATGAAAACAAGTAACTACAGAGCGAACTGGCAGCCAACTGCAGAATGCGGTCAACCTGCCGGTGTCGCTGACAGCATGTTCAACAAACTTTTTGTCGGACTCCTGTCATGGATCCTGTTGAGTTGTGTCAGAACATGTGGCAGAGTGGTGATCTGGCTTACAAGGCACTGTTGGATCAAGCTCACACAGGTTCTTTGTCACCAGAACATCTTTCGATGTTACATGGTCAAAGAATCAGAATGGCTACTACATCCCATACATACAGCATGTGATGTTTTCAGTGATGTGTACTCCAAGGGCACACGGATTGTGTGTCTTATGCCACGACTTAAGAAATGTGCTGAGTTCAACAGTGTTATGTAACAGAGAGAGAATCAACAGATTCTTGTACTGCATGCTGTTGATACAGTTGATGGTGTCATTCTAAGTTGGAAGCTGGTAACAAAGATGACTGAACTACTGGCTGAACTGAAATCGGACGTTTCATGCACAGCTGGTCTGGAAGCTGTTCTTACAGTTTGTAAGAATGCACGTGTAATGCTATCACATAATCTTGATGTTGAGTGTGGCATGGTGAATGGTGCCATGGGTCACATCATTGACTTCATTTACAATGTTCAGAAGACGTTTATTGAGACACTTGTTGTCCACTTTGACAACATGGAACAGCCTGTGGAGATTGATTGTATCTGTGTTAAGTTCCAGGTATTTAAGGATATCTATGTCAACAGAAAATAGTTCCCAATATGTGCTGCGTATATGCTGTTTCAATTCACAAGTCTCAGGGCTTGAGTTTGGATTCAGCAATGGTGGACATAGGCACAGACATTTTCAAAGATAGCACGAGCTACGTGATCACGTGTCCAATCTTTCTGGTTGCACATCATAACACTCGCACCTCAGAGGATATGTGCTGACAAGTGATGTATTGTTGAGTACAACAGATTACGTACTCTGTATCAGACACAGATGTCTCTAATACCACTACCTATGTATGTGATTGTCTCACATCCCACAGTCCCAGCTTCACCTGGCAACAAGAGAAAACAAGATGCCATCACTGAATCAACTGTGCAGAGTACTAAGAAGGTTAGAATGTCAAATGCAGGTGCAGAACCAGCTGTTACTCAGAAGCCACTTGGTATGGCTGTTGTCCCACTGCTTGATAACAGTACTAGAGTAAACTACTATGCTAATTCAGCTATGCAAGCTTTTCTACACATGCCACACTTTGTGCAGGAAATATCAACTTCACAAGACACTCCCTTATCAAAGGCATCGAAGGAAGTTGTCAACGTGACTTCTGATCAGTCAAACAACATACAGTCACTGACACCTCTACAGCAGATCTTAGGTAAATATGATGGATGCAGTACGTTTGCTGCTAACATGCATACTTCATATGTGGCAGATCCTGCCAAACCAACCTGGTCAAGTTCTATGACTGGGTAACCAGGCAACTGGGCAGGGGCCATGCAGTGGATGTCCTGTATCTGGACTTCAGTAAGGCATTTGACTCGGTGCTACATGGAAGGCTGGGAAGGAAGTTAGTAGGCACAGGAGCGGTGAAAAGCTGGTGAGATGGGTAGGAAACTGGCTGCAGGGAAGGCAACAGAGGGTGGTGGGTGGGGAGCCTCACACCCAAGGTCAGTGATGAGTGGTGCTCCCAGGGCTCGGTATTGGGACCAGTGTTGTTTGGGATATTCATTGTAGACATATCATGGGACATCAAGAGCAAGATCAGTCTGTTTGCTGATGATACCAAGGTAGGTGTGGTGGTGGATGACCTAGGGGATGGCATGGGGTTGCAGGATGATCTGGAAAAGCTTGAAACCTGGTCAGACACCTGGCAACTGGGCTTTAATGCCAAAAAGTGCAAGGTGCTGCATTTTGGGATGAAGAACCCAAGGAGGAGTTACCAGCTAGGGGGAATGCAGCTAGCCCAGACAGAGGAGGAGAAGGATCTGGGTGTGCTCATTACAGGGTCAATGAACAACTCAGCACAATGTAGGAAGGCAGCTGCAAAGGCCAACAAAATGCTGGGTTATATTGCAAGGGGTATATCCTTGAGGAGGGAGGAGGTGATTCTGCCACTGTATAGGTCATTAGTTAGACCACACCTGGAGTACTGCATGCAGTACTGGCATCCATATCTGAAGAGGGACATTGAGTTACTGGAGGGGGTGCAGCGCAGAGCGACAAAGATGATCAAGGGGCTGGGGGACTTATCATACAAGAGGAGGTTGAAGGATTTGAACATGTACTCACTGGAGGAGAGGAGAGACAGGGGTGACATAATTGAAACCGTTAAATACATGAAAGGAATAAACAAGATGGGTACAGATTGGCTGTTCAAAGTAAGGAAGGGGAGGGCCACCAGGGGCCATGATATGAGACTGGAGCAAGGAAGGTTCAGGAGGGAGATGAGGAGACACTTTTTTACAGAGAGGGTGGTGGCTGGGTGAATGCATTACCTGTTGAAGTTGTATGTAGTAGAGCAGTGGACTGCTTCAAACAAGGATGGGACAGGACAAGGGGGAGGGTTAATGAAGGGGAACGGTGGAAGGGAGGGGCAGCTGCAGAATAAGGGGTGCTAGCTGCACATTTGAACAGACTTGATAGACCTCTAGGCCTTTATCTGCTGGCAAATTTCATATGTTCGTATGTTCATATGCAGCAGGACGCCAGTGAGTTTATAATGGCCATCATAAACAGCTTGGATGAAGAGGGGATTCCAATGGATCAGTACTTCACTGCCTCATATGTTACCAGATATGTATGTCTGTCATATGGTCATTCAGAGTGAGAAACCACTGAAGACATACTTTGGGTTTCTCTGTTTGTGCCTCAGTCTCAAAGTGTCAAGTTCTGGCAGTTTTTACCAATGCTGAAAGTGGTCACTTATGTGTAAGGTGTGGAGGTACATGAAGTCAGTCCACATCTGAGGACTTCATCTAAATATCTTATTCTAATGGGCTCAGAGTTGACACACCGATCACAGATTTCACAGCTGGTAGAACTGTATTTAACCAAGCAGTGTTTGACACTCAGGCTGTGATTCACCGCTATGGCCAGTCTGTACATTCTGGACATTACACTTGTTTGTTGAGGTACAGAACTGGCTGGGTTGAATGCAACGACTCCACAAGCACTTTTAAACAGAGACTACTGTGACACTTAAAAATGCATACATGCTGATATTGAAGAATTACTACAATCTTCATGCATCAGAGGAACAGTCACACAACATGTGACATACCTTGCTGTCCATTTTGTTACAGATTGAGTTCTGGTAGATAAGCATTTTTTTTTCATGCAAATCTGCATTCAGGATTTACACTGTTAACACATCACATGTTTTTCATGCATATGTTTACTCAATCTGACATAAGATTGTTGCATTGATCACTGACACAGTGAAAATAGTTGCAGTGGTCTTCAATCTTCACCAGCTGTCTTCGCAGTCACTAGAAAAACCACACTTACATGTCTAAGGAAGACTTTGAAATGTCAAAAGAGATATTCCTATCTGGTTGTCTTCTTCTGTCATTGTCTTTCTTGAGCATCTCGTATGTAGCCATAATAAGTACTACTTGTCACACTTGCCAACTGTATGCTCTACTAAGGCACAATACTTGTCCATGTGCAAGAACAAACCTGTGTAACAAATGTCTTTTTAAAGAGTTGTCTGTGTCATCACATTATTTGGATCTTTATGAGTAAAAGATATCCCGTGTTTGTGCCACACTGTTTATTTACATGATCTGCTGACCTCTACTTAAGAGTACAATAGTCTGAAATACACATCACTCTGTGACATGTTGAGTATCACCAGATATGGCCTATGGGTTTTTTTTTGTCCGCTTGCTCTTCACTTATTAGCACCATATTGTGCCGCAACAGTGTAGTACTAGCCCTGTTTTCTGTTCATACATCTGTGTTGTACATATGTATATATGATTATACATTATTTCATTAAAGTTAGTACTGTTAGCTTTTAAGTAGTTGTATTAATTGCTATTTAAGTGAATTAATTTAACAATGGTTGATATTTTGCTGTTTAACAGTATTTCATTTACAAGTATTTAAACATATTCTTATATATTTATTAATATAACAGAGATATTTAGTAGAACTGTTCTAGTTTGTAGTTATTTCATATAGGCATCATTAATAGTAAAATAGAGTGTTGTGGTAGATATTTGTTTATTATCAAGACGACATTTTATGAATAAGAGATTCTTTAATGTTACATTCATAGCAGTGAAACAATTAATTATTAGTAACTACATGTTTTTAGTGACATAGATACTTCATTAGTTCACTATTAATGTTGATTATAGCTTTGATCATTTTCACTGATGTATATAGTTCCTGTTACCATATACCATTTTATTTTGGTTTGTGTAAGAAGTTAATTAAATGTATGTGTAGAATTGTACGCTATTGTAAATCAGACACTTTCGCTTGATAAGAATTTATTTTGATGTTCCTGATAATATTTCTTCATTGCCTCTATTGAGGGGGGTGGGAATTTTCCAAATACACCATATATCTATATGTCTTTACATGTATATGTATGTATATATATATGTATGTCTACACATAAATATATAAAAATTTAATGTTTTAAAATATCTTACAGATGTATCTTTTTTTAGACAGCATTATGTGTTTGTGCTGCTATTATTTAAACAGTTGGCATCTGGTGTTTCGCCTACTTCCAGGAGCATTCACACTATCAGTCACACAATGACAATAACATCATCACTGTTTGATGCATGTAAGCAGTGTACAGATAGTACTGTGGTAGCTGTGTTCATGTGTTGTGTGTCACTGTCACATCTACTCATGAAGTGCATGTCATACTGTTTACATGTATTTTAAACTTTGTGTAATACTTTTTAAGATTGTTTTTGAGACAGATTTTGTAAATAATTGGACTTTTAATTAAGCCTTTTAATGAACATTTAATTGGGCAATAAATCTTTTTTAAGCCTTATCTACCTGTGTTGTGTCTTTGATTATATATTAAGTTACAGTGCTGATATGTATACTGGTCTTGGTATATTCCTGCATGGAAACAAAGTGCAAGAGGTTCATCTGTGCATATTTTCTACTTAGCAGAATACATGTACTATTGTTCCATGTAGCACACAAATTACTCTGCTATTCCATTAATGTATCACTTTATTTTCATATGAAAGGTGTAGTACATGAACTATTGCTGGATGGATAGTATAAGACTAGTAAATGTTCTGACAAAGCTATCTATGTCTTGATCAGTTTGTGGTGCAAAAGGGACGACATTTCAACAACAACGATGCAATACAGTATGAGATTATGATTTCTCAAAGAGACAGGAAACTCATGGCAAAAAACTCTGTTTAATGCATCAGTTAGGGTTGTTCCACAGTGACAATAGCAAGCAAATTTGGTGTTAGGATTGAAAACCCTAACTCTGCATTCCCACCACACACACACACACACACACATATGCAAGTAAGTAGGGGAG
Source organism: Neoceratodus forsteri (assembly GCA_016271365.2). Classification (NCBI taxonomy): domain Eukaryota; kingdom Metazoa; phylum Chordata; order Ceratodontiformes; family Ceratodontidae; genus Neoceratodus; species Neoceratodus forsteri. The sequence goes on along the minus strand of CM028138.1, from coordinate 728,182,014 downwards.
AGTACCAAGGCAACACGACCAATCAGAGACAACCAGCAGCAGGTGACAGAAATAACATGCAACTGTCTAAATGTACTGCAAGACACATCCATCATCATGGGCACTGAGTGTAGAAGTTCTAGTGCCATCCAGCTGACTTGGTGGTATGCATGTATACTGCCCATTAGTTGTTGCTGTATCACTGTATCATTTTTTTATTGTAATAGAGTTCTTATCTCTTCTGAACAACAGTATGTCGGTAACCATCACTCTAATAACATACCAATATCTACCAGTGCTTTTAGTGACATTTGTTGACTGGTAATGTCTCCTGATGTTACCCCTGAATAAGACAATTATGTGTCAGCACACTATTATGTGTACAGTATTGCTGTACCATTATTTTACATTGTAGAATTGCAGATCTGTGTGGAAGTGTCAGACCCGATAATGCACATGGCCACACTACAACACCTGAGTTCTGTAAAGTTTCTCATTTTAAACAGGTAAGTGTGTTTCTACACAATTTTATATATTGCTGCTAGCATAGTGTTCAAAGGCCCCACGTTCACATGTTTGTGTTTATGACTGTGTAGTACTACAGATCACTGCAACACAGTTTAATATGTCTAAGTACCCACTGATCTTACCGTGGCATAAGAAAAAATTGGATCATTACAGTATTATCTACAAAGTCCTTTTCCACTATTATTTTATTCTGCACAGCTGTATACGGGACTGTGTCAGCCAAACTATTCCATGATACCACTTCACTCTCTTTGCCTTGCTGTGAGTTCATAAGTGCAAATTCCTGTCTCTGTTTGTATACAAATTCCTACCTATCTGGTAACATGGGTGACCAAACATACCATGCTACTTCTTCTGTACCTATGAATGGATAATATTAGACACCATTTACACCAACCTTTCATCTGTGTAAATGGCTCCTAATGTTTCCCTAACAGTAGCAAATACTGCATCACAATACTGTACAAGTATAGACACTGTGCTGCTGTACTGTTATCTAATCCTAAACAGTTCAGCAGCTACGTGGCACTGTAGGTCACAAACTATATAATATCATCATGGCCCATGGTTGACATTATTATAGAAAGCATTTCACATATTTACAGAAATAAGACTATTATCATAGGCTGGAAACATCATATAGCATTCATACCACTGTTAGTTCTGTTAGTGGTTCTCCATGTGGCAGTAAAATAACCAAATATTCAATCTGCATACTATAGTGAAACATTAATAACATAACTGTCATAAAATTATTGACTACTGCATGTATCAATAGATTTGTGATCAGAATTCATTATTCATACAACATGTCTGTGTCAATTTGACCATGCCCATTTTGATTTGAGCAGGCATGCATTGGATAGTTCATGTTACTGAAAGGGTCCCATACTATCATTTTTTGCCTATGTCCACATTGTATAATGCATAATTTTATACATGCTTTCTTCTATATTGATACGTCATGATATTATCACACCATTACCAAACTATGCACACCATAGGAATTCTGTACAGAGTACTATTGTCCTGCCACGTGACCCTCTGAAGATGTCTACAACACTGTGTACAACCATGCCTGCTCACATGCTACAGTTGGTGGCCCATGATGATGGATGTGTCTTGTAGTACATTTAGGCAGTTGTATGTTATTTCTGTCACCTGCTGCAGGTTGTCTGTGATTGGTCATGTTGCCTTGGTCCTCTCCCCTACTTACATGTGTGTGTGGTGCTGGGAGTTTGGGGTTGGGGAATGCGGAGTTAGGTTTTCAACCCTAACACCGAATTTCCTCACTTTTGTCGCCGTGGAACAACATAGAAACATAAAAGTTGAAGGCAGATAAGGACTGCAGGGCCCATCCAGTTTACCCATTTCTTATTCTACCTTATGAATGTGCTATTGGCTTTTGCTCTGTCAATGGCCTATCTATTCATACTCATCTGTATTGCTCACTTATGCCTATCCCATGCCTGTTTGAAGCCCTGCACTGTATTCATATACACCACTTCCTGAGGTAGGCCGTTCCATGCATCCACCACTGTTTCTGTGAAAAAGAACTTCCTCACATTACCCCTTAATTGGCTTCCCTCTAATCTCATGCTGTGTCCTCTTGTCCTGCTATTTTACTTATATTGAAACATGTTAGACTCTTTCATCTTGTTAATGCCGTTAAGGTTTTTGAATGTTTCAATCATATCACCTCTCTCCCTCCTTTGCTCTAGGGTATACATATTGAGCTCAGTTAATCTGTCTTCATATGTTTTCTGATGCAGTCCCTGCACCATTTTGGTTGCCCTTCTCTGGACTGCCTCAATTTGGTTAATATCCTTGTGAAGGTGTGTCCTCCAGTACTGCATGCAGTACTCAGATGGGACCTAACCAGTGTCTTGTAAAGAGGGATTATTACTGCCCTCTTCCGACTTGTCATATCTCTACTAATACACTCCAACATCCCTCTAGCCTTACCTACTGCTTTAGTGGTCTGCTTGGATGACTTCAGGTCATCAGTGATGATGACACCCAAGTCTCATTCTTCCCTTGTGACTGCCAGCAACTCCACTCCCAGCCTATAGCTGGCTTCAGGGTTTCTCTTCCCTATGTGCATGGTCTTGCACTTCTTTGCGTTAAACCCCAGTTGCCACTCTTCCAACCATTTTGCTAGTTTATCCAGATCTCTTCTCATTCTGCCCACCCCATCTGGATCATCTACTCTGTTGCAGATCTTGGTGTCATCTGCAAACAGACAAACCTTACCCTTCAGTCCATCTGCAATGTCACTGATGAAGATGTTGAAGAGGACTGGCCCCAGGACTTATCCCTGAGGTACCCCAATTTTCAATTGCTTCTTTCTGACTGTATACCATTTACCACCACTCTCTGTTTTTTTTTTCAGTTTAAAGTTTATTAACATCTTTTACAAGTTTACATCAAAGGCAGATATAGATATACAGACATAGGATACATAAGACATTGTTTATACCTGAACCTGGCCTCCCTCCCTTACTACCCTTTCCTCCCCCCTCCCTCCATCTGCCATCCCTTCCTGTTAGAACAACAACAATAAATATATCTGAGTTATGATGACAGACTGTAGATCTGAATTGGCTTAAGTAACAAGGTTTATAGCACTAAGGTCCATGTTATAATGAATATTGAGCATAGAAGGGGTTCCATATTTTGTAAATCTTTTCATTGTGTTATTTAAGTAAGCAATGGCTTTCTCCATGCATAGATTAACCAAGACTGCATTTAACCATTCATCATAAGGGATTTCTAATTGGTCAATCCAATGTTGTAATACCAGCTTCTTGACCAACATAGCTATAAGGGATATATAGTATTTACGGTTTCTGACTCTAATACCTGATAGGTCCCCCATGAGACAGATTTCTGGGGTAAATAGGTCCTTAAGACCGAGAAGGGGGTCCAAAAGATGTTTGATGGTATCCCATAATGGAGAAATTTTAGGGTAAGATCAAAAGATGTGATACAATGTCCCTTCTTCTTGTTGACATCTAACACATAATGAGTTAGATGTTAATCCCAGTTTGGCTAATTGACATGGAGAATAATAGGCATTATGCAGGATATACAGTTACATGAGTCTCAAATCTGTCCTTTGTAACCATTTTGGGCAATTTCTCCAGATAGTTGGCCAATCTATGATCCGTTTGGGAAAAAGATTTCAGAATCGGGTTGGCCCAAAGCTGTCAGAGAATTTCCAGAGGTATATTGATTTATAAATATTTGAGACTGCCTTGAACTTCCACTGAACTCCCGTAGTTCTTTACAAAAGGGGGAAGCTGGGATTAACTGGGGATGTTGACCAAATATTTGGATTAATAAGTGTCATACCTAGAGAACCCTAAAAGAGAACCTGGGAGAAACATCTAGCTTAGTCATAAGTTCTTTATTCGAGAACCATAGACTATCACTTTTAATGAAATGGGTAATATTAAGTTTCCTTAAGATGGGAAACCATGCTAAGGGGATTGGTTTGGCATCTATTTTGAGTTGCAGGTTTCCCACTATTGGTTGGTGGAGGTCCTTAATATGATTATATTTAAGATAATGACAGATCTGGGTATGGAACTTTAAGGATATAGAAATGGTAGAGTTCTTGCACTTTAGAAGGAGGAGGCTTTCTTTAGTATATAAGAGGCCCTCAGGGTCTAAACCATGTGAATGCATGAGGGTTAGTTCAATTTAGAGCCAAAGCGGGGCAGAGTGCAAGTTGTCTAGAGATAGCCATTTCAGCTACTTATTAATGTGGCTGGCCCAAAAATAAAGTCATACATAAGGGAGGCATAGTCCCCCGTTGTATTTGGGAGCAGCCAGAATGTGATAAGCTATGCTGGGAGACTTATTACTCCAGATGAATTTGGTGAATAGGGATTGTAGTTTCTTGAACCAAGAAGCCGGGAGCCAGACGTTGAGCATAGAGAGGGGGTATAAGAGCCATGGAAAAACATTCATCTTGATTAGGTTTATTTTACCCCACAGTAAAATTGGAAGTGAGGCCCAGTAGTTTAAATCTTGAGAGATTGTAGAGACCAGAGAATCCAAATTTAATTTAATGATTTGCCTGGGGTTTCAAGATAATTCTATGCCTAGATAGTTGAGGGAGTCTTGTTTCCAAGTAAGTCCTAAGGGCATTACGTCCACCCTAAACAATTTATGGTTGAGTGGAACGATTGTTTTACTGACATTTAATTTGTAGTTGGACATTTTGCTAAAAGGTATCAATAATGTTTCACATGGGGGTATGATGTACATGGGTTGAGATTTGAAAGAGGAGATCATCTGTATAAGCAGATACTTTAATCTCACAAGGATGGATGGGAATCCCCTGGATAGTTGGACAGCTTTGCAAGTTACGGATTAGTGGTTCCAGGTAGATATTAAAGAGTAGGGGAGACAAAGGGCAGCCTTGTCTGGTTCCAGAGTAGAGGGTAAAGTTGCCTGAAAACACACTAATGCCTGATACCCATGCTGTTGGGGATTTATAGAGTACACTAATCCATTCTACAAACCCTGTTGGAAAACCAAAACCTTCCATTGCTTGGAATAAATATTCCCAGTGTACTCTATCAAAAGCCTTCTCGGCATCCAGGGAAATTAAGGCGACGGGGAAAGGTGCATCCCTGGATACCGAAAGGACGTGTGACAGGGTTCTCAAGTAATCAGAAGAGGATCTACCCTGCATAAATCTGACCTGTTCTGGTCCAATGAGGGTGTCCAAAACCACCCGAGACAGTTGGCTAACAGTTTAGTTGGTATTTTAATGTCTTGGTTTATTAATAAGATAGGGTGCTAATTTGTTACATAGTCAGGAGATTTATCAGGTTTGGGGATCAGGACAATCACTGCCTCAGATAAGGAGGGGTCTATATCTACTCCCGATAAAATTTGATGATACAGGGGAAGAAGCATGGGAACTAACTGGGCTGTGAACGTTCCATAGAAAAGGGCTGTGTACCCATCAGTCCCGGGGGTTTTATTTGTTGGTAAGTCTCTAATAACTTTGGAAATTTCATATCTGTAATTGGGACAAGCAGTCTCTCTTGTTACGCCAAGGTAAGTTGGGAAGATTGACTCCTGTAGATAGGTACGTAATTGTTGTACCATTGGGGTAGGCATAGAGCCATATAATTTTTTTAGTATATATAAAATTTTTTATAATGTCTTCTGGGTGAGTCTTCATGAGCCATCAGATAAAGAAGTTATTGAAGCTATATAGCGGGTGGACTCCATTTGTTTAACCCTTAGCACCAGGAGACGCCCCACTTTTTTCTCCTGGTCAGTATATGATGCCTGTTTTCAAGATGGCATAGTCAGATTTCTCCCAAAGGAGATCCATATATGCCACTTTTAATTTAATGAGTTCTTGCTTTACTGATTCTGGTGATTGTGGCTTCAGGTCCCTTTCTAGGACTCTGATTCGGATAACAAGTAGGACATTGGGGAAGTGGAAGCCTTTTTCCAATGGGTGGTCATACTAATAATAACTCTAAGGTATGCTTTAAAGGCCCCCCATAACATATCTGGTCTGCCTTGGGGATCATAATTGTACCCATAAAAGCTGTCAATATGTTCCTGTTGAAGTTTAGTTGAGGAAGGATCCTTTAACAATAAATCATTGAGCTTCCATCTAGTGCCTCTTTTTGGTAGGGAAATAATCAATATTTTACAAGAAGCTATGGAGTGGTCCGAGGGGGGGCCAGGCAGAATCAATGTATCGAGGGCTCCTGGTATTAGAGAATGAGACTGTAGTATGTAATCTATCCTTGAGGAGGACAAATGGGCTGGTGAAACAAAAGTATACTCCCTATCCGAGGGATGAAATACCCTCCAGATGTCCCATACTCCAGTCTGGTCCATCAGTTCCCAGAGTCCCTTTGAGCCGGAGATAAACCATTTCTAGCTGACCTGACCTGTCCATCATCGGATCATATACTAGGTTAAAATCCCTCCAATAATCAGTGGGATGAGAAGAAGTGGATATAAACCTGGGGAGTTGTGAAAAGAACTCAGGGGCATCCTGATTTGGCCCATATACACTACCTAATATTATCTCTATTATAAAGAAGGCCCTGGACAAAACATATCTACTCTTTGGATCTCGAATCACATTGGCTGCTATGAATGGTATCCTCCTATGTATGAGGATCATCACCCCACAACTATTAGTCATCCCTTGCTGCCGCAAAGAACTGCCCAAATTGCTGTTTGAGAAGTTGGGATGCTTCTGGGTCTAGTAGACGTGTCTCTTGAACATAGGCGATGTCTACACTCAGCAGCTTCAAATGTTGCAGTACCTGATATTGTTTCTTTTTTTTTGTCCCCCCTTGATAGTCCAAGTAGCAATATGGATACAATTAGCCATTTTTCCTACTTTCTATGTCCCTAATTCTTCTGATGTAATCTAGAAAATAATTGTCCTGTCTGGATCACAATCTTCATTTCCTATGAGTTATGCTCTTAACAGTACCTGCCTGCCCCTCCTCCCTCTGTATCCAATTACATCTAAACCTTATTAATACCTCAAATGAATATCCCACAACCCCTTCTTATTGACAAAATGATATGCAGTTAGTCCTATGTCTATCCCTCTTCTCCTCCTTTTGCCCAGGATAGGAACAGGATAGATGGTCTTGTAAATGGGAAACAAGGTAATAAAAAAAAAATAAAAAATTAATCGTGTGTTTCTTATACAGCATACTTTATGTTATGTCTGGGGGCTCAGTTAAATTTAGGTGAGGTGCAGAATGGGGAACTAGAAGAGTAATAGCCCCTTTTTAACAGGGGTTCCCCCCCAATTGTAAATATTGTGCACAATTGCTTTGTGGACATTTTAGTCATCCCTATTAAACTACTCACAGGAGCTAGAGCTGTACTCCACTGCGGTTACCTGACTTATAAAAGTAACACAGAACCAAAATGATTTGTCCCCAGCTTATTCTTATAATTCCTATAAAAGCTCCTTCTTGTGGTGATTCAGCATCCTTGCGTATACTTTATAGACCCAGAGATAAGGAAAAGAAAAAAAATATAGAAAGAACAGCACTATACCAACAGCAGTGTTGTCCTGGGCTCTTATATATCAGAGCATTCAGTACTAATTACTACAGATAGAGTAAAAGAAAATTAGTGTGCATTGGTAAATGTATTTACTGTCCAAAATTGAAACTCTCATTTGATACTATGAACCAAAAAGTTCTGGGCAGCAGATCATCCCCAGAAGTCTATTTTCAAGAAACAACAATACTCAGACCTAAGGGTGTCAAGCCAATTGAGAATAAGACAAACAGTATTAAGATGGGTATTTGTCCCAAGTTAGTCTAGTATGTCCTCATAGTGAGCATTTTCTGGAAGTAATTCAGTGCCATTGCTTGATTTTCATATAGATGAAAGTAATGAAAGGAGTCGTGCTAGTCTACTAGAAGGTTTTCGGTGGGGTCTTAAATATTGGAGCAGTCAGTATCAATTCTAACAGTTAGGTTGAAAGAAAATTGTTGCACCTGCCCCATATCCTGATCCTGCACCATCGATTGAAGAAAACAATAAAAGACGTTGAGTTCGGTTGAACAGCTATCCTTTCCAGATGGATTCCTCTTCTTAAGTTGCCATCTAACTTGAAGTAAAACTCTTTCTTTTGTGTTTATTTATTCGGTTGTTTAGTCTCTCTTCATTTTTACCTTACCATCCCTCTAAGGTAGACGAAGAATTTAAGAACCCTTCATTTAGCCAGGGATCAGTCTCAAACTAGTCAGCGAACATGGAATAAGTCAGAGTAGGCCTTCTGCAAAGCTGATAAGGCTGGATCTACGTCTTTGAATGAGGCCCATGTTCCAGAAATCAAGACCTGAAGTCAGACTGGGTAACCAATGTGGAATTTCAGACCTGCTGCGATTAATTTAGAGACTATTGGATGGAAGAGGGTCCTCCTTTGCCTCATAGTAACTGGCAAGTCTTGGGTTACATGAATTCTGTTCCCCTCCCAGACAACATGTTCCAGTTCCTTTATTTTCCCCAAGAAAAATTGTTTTTCTTGATAGTTCAAGAACTTAAATATTAACAGGCGGGGTGATGACCCTGGTGCTGGCATCAGTCTCAACGCCTGAGGGCCCTCTCTATTGTATATGTTGCACCGAAAGGAGAAGAGCCTGATAGTTTTTCTATTAGTTTCTGGATAAACAAAATTGTGTTGTTACCTTCCTCTCATTCAGGAATACCCAATACCACAACGTTATTTCTATGACTCTTCCCCTCTAAGTCTTCAATTTTTGCTCTAGTTTCTTAATTCTGTGTCAATCCGTTACTATTTCACTTTCAGTATGGTCAGCTTTCTTCTCCAGGGAAATAAGATGAGACTCACTGTCTGTCATCCATGTGGATAAATCCTCCAGAGCTGACAACATTTGTTTCATTTTGATGACCACAGATTTCAAATCTTCTCAAAAGGGTTGAAGATCCTTGAGGAACAATTGAGGGTGGGGGTCACTTCAGGAGCTGATGTAGAGGAGGCATTGGTAGTAGGCTGCTTGCCGCCGCTAGTCGATTGTGCCCTGTGTTGTTTACCAATCTTCTCTGGGTAAACAGGAGGTGTATGTCAGGGTAACGAGAGCCGCATTTTGGCTTCCAGTCCTTGATATTGTTGCTGTCCTGAGATTCTGCTCTCTTTCCAACCTCTAAGAAGCATTGGGAAATTAGTTTAGGAGCCAGAAAATTGAAGGATTAGTGCTGGCAACGGGAGCTGAGAGTAAGGGCTGCTACACGGTCTGCTGCATTACCGGAAGTCCCCCACTCTCTGTTTTCTGCCTGTCAACCAGTTTGCCACCCAGTTGAACAATGTCTGACCCACCCCGAGCCTACCCAACTTATTAATCAATCTTCTATGAGGAACAGTATAGAAAGCTTTGCTGAAGTCAAGGTAGGCAACATCATCTGCTCCCCTTTGGTGCACCACACTGGTTACCCAGTCAAAGAAGTCTATGAGATTAATTTGACATGATCTTCCTTTTGTAAACCCATGCTGCCTTGGATCCTGTGCTCCTATGGATTCCACTATCCTTTCCTTAAGGAGTGTCTCCATAATCGTGCCCACTACTGAGGTAAGACTGACTGGTCTGTAGTTCCCTGCCTCCTTCCTGCTACCACTGTTGTGGAGCAGGATCACATGAGCCCTTCTCCAGTCTTCTGGGACCTCTCCTTTGCTCAGAGACTCACTAAACAGTTCTGCTAATGGCTCTGCTAGTTTCACCCTTAGCTCCTTTAGTACCCTGGGATGTATGCCATCAGGTCCCATTGCCTTGTCCACACTGGAGCTTATCAAGCTCTTGTAGGTCCCCTTCTTTTGTGAAAGGACTAGTGCACATCTCCCTCCCCCCTGAGTCCATGGTGCTGAGCTGTGGGCCCTGCCCTACCTTCTCTTCAGTAAATACTGAGCAGAAGTATCTATTTAGGATAGATGCTTTTACATGTCCCTCCTCCTCACACACACCCTTATCCCATTTGATCTTAGCAATACCCCCTCTGGACTTTCTCCTTTCACTAATATATCTATAGAAAGTGTTGTCACCTTCTTTTACTGTTCGTGATAGAGTTTCCTCTGTTTGGGCCTTTGGCTGTCTTACTGCCTTCCATGTTTCCCTTAGGGAAGATTGGTATGCCTCCCTATCTTCATCCTGCTGCATTCCCTTATATTTCCTGAAGGACAGCCTTTTGGCTCTGACCTTTCCTGCTACTGTGTTCGAGAACAAAAGTGGTTTCCTTCTTCTTTTGCACTTTCTTTTCTCACTAACACAATGGGATGTTGCTTCAAGTATTGCATCTTTAATGCTTGCCCACTTTGCCTGTACCCCCTCACCTGTATTTTTTTTCCAGGGCTAGCTTAACTCTACTGGCCATCTTATCAAAGTCAGCTCCTCTGAAGTCCCATAATTTTGTCTTGGAATGGGATGATTTTGTTCTAGTGGCCAAACTGAACCATACCATGTGATGGTCACTGGCACCCAGATGACCCTCTACCTGAAAATCTGTGATCCTTTCTCTGTTAGTCAGTACTAAATCTAGGATAGCCCTGTTCCTTGTGGGTTGTTGTACACATTGTTTGAGGCCCTCCCCCTGCAGGGAATCCACCATGTGTCTAGTTCTGGCAGATGTCCCTGCTGGTATTGACCAATCTGTATCTGGCATGTTGAAGTTTCCCATATATAGTCATGGCAAAACACTCTTTTTAATGCATTAGTTAGGGTTGTTCCACATAGACAAAAGTGAGGAAATTCAGTGTTAGGGTTGCACCCCCCAGCCTCCGGCCCCACTCAACAGGCATCGGGTGTGTGTTAGTCACTGCCCAACTCTCACCCCATTCCATGTGTAAATAAGCTGAGGCAGTGCAGTGTAGGAGAATGGGGTGAGAGTTAGGACCGATGACCCCAATGCTGTTGGTGGGGATGGGGTGGGCATAGGGTGCAAGGGGTGGCAACCCTAACACTGAATTTCCTTGCTTTTGTCACTGTGGAACAACCCTAACTGATGCATTAAACAAAGTTTTTTGCCATGAATTTCCCTTCTTTTTGAGAATGTGCACTATAAATAGTGAATGGAATGTGGTGGTGGGAGTGTCTCTTGCCCCATGGTCCCACCATGTGATTATTTGTCACTTTGTGCAAAACAGTATGACCTCTGAAATTAAAATTGGTGAATGAAGACATGTACCATGGCACACTGTGTGTCCAGAATTGTGTGTACATCCATTCAATGGTTGCACAGCGCCATGAGCAAACAATGTAACATACACAATTCAGCAACCCAAAAATTGGCACAGTGAAAGATGAATTATAAATCTTTGTAAATTCCAAATGCCAGGCAAATCAGACACATAGTTCAGAAGTTATTGAAGTGTAATGAACCAAATATTTGTTAGTCGGAGTGGCATAATTCCGCACTAATTAAAGTTTTACACACAAAATCACTGCAAGGCACCTCCAAGCCACTAGGGCTATCTACAGTATATAATTAAAGGCAGTAGCACCATGCAGAACGCTATGCACAAAATGGTAATTGTGTCACTCAGTATCTCCACAGCAAAATGCTTTTAAAACATGTAAACAGGATAATTCACATCTCCAGGACATCCACTCAACACCCTCCAAATTTCATGTGAAAAGACCAAACCAGTCCAAAGATATTCAATTTTTATGTTTCTGTACCTTTAAAAAGTCTTCCACCACAAAATGGCAGAAATCGAGGCCAAAAATGCACTAAAATCATGGACTGCGAAGTGGACCAACATCAAATGGCCATAACTGTGGAACGGAGCAACATGTTTTCACCAAACAAAAACTGACATATTCCTTGAATAAAGGTCTGTCTACCTGCCAAGTTTCAGACCAATCAACCACACAATGGCTGTGATATGTGTCGAGGAAGACAGTGCAGAAAAATAGCAAAAATGTAATGTTTTGCACTGCAGTACGCAAAAGCAAAAACACAAACAGTAATGTTAACTCAAATGGTGATGGAAACAGTGAGGTAAGATAAAGTAGTAACGCTAACGGTAATGCAAAAGCAAGCACAAATGGTAACGCACATGGTGACGCAAACATAAATGATAACGCAAACGGTAAGAGAAACGCAAGCGTAAACGTTAATGAAAGCAGAAATGGTAACGCAAATGGTAACACAAACTCTAACAGCAACAGAAACGCAAATGTTAATGAAAACAGTAACACACAGGCTAACACTAATGGAAATGCAAACGGTAACAAAAATGCAAACAGTAACACAAACGCTAACAGAAATACAAATGGCAAAGGCAACGGCAATGCAGAAGGATACTGTAAAGCAACTGACAAAAGAAATGCTATTGAAAATGCAAACAGTAAGGCCAACAGAAATGCAAACAGTGACGAAGATGCAAACAGTAACGCTATTCAAAATGCAAACAGTTATGGTAATAGCAATAATGATGACAAAGCGATCAGTAACGCAAATAGAAATGCAAATGCAAGCACATACGGAAACGCAAATGGTAACGCACAAGGTCACGGTACTGCAATTGGAAATGTAAATGCTAACAGTAACACCAACGATGACGCCAAAGGAAAGACAAATGCAAACAGAAGCGCGTATGCAAACGCAAATGGTAATGCACACGGTGACGCAAAATGAAATGCAAACAGAAACAATAATGGAAGCGCAACTGGTAACAGTAATGCAAATGCAAGCACAAACGAAAATGCAAAGGGTAACACACACAGTGGCATACACGGGAACGGTAACACAAACAGTTATGGAAATGCAAGTGGAAACGCTAACTGTAACAGTAATGAAAGTGCACACCCTTTTTTTCCCCAAAAGCTGCATTGAGAAACACAGTGAATACAAAGAATGTATACATAATAATGGGCCTCGGAGCAGAAAATGAACACTTGGAATACTAAATTGCTTATATCTCAGGAACCGTACGATGCAGAAAAAAAATTAAAATTTCATATGATTTATCACTTTCCTGGCTAGTTTTATACTTAGCCCCCATGATGGGGACTAAGCATTTTTCTGATGAAAAGTCCATATCTCGAAGCGTTTCTGAGATATGGGCCCCGAAATGAGCGGCGGACACTGTAATGTTAGCCTATGGGAAAAAGCGTCAACTTCAGAGTGCTGTAACTTTGCAGCCCTATAATATTTTGTCACCAAACCGCCAAAGGGCACATCTGAGGGATCTTGGCTTTCTTCCCTCCATGTTTCAGCCCAAAAGACCAAACTGTTCTTTTGCAGCAGGGTAGCAAAGAATTCCTGTTATTTTGGGCATAGTGTCACAAAGTAGTGTCACACATCACAACACTTTCACAAAAAAAAAATCACGAAAGTGTCACAAGTGCAACACTACTTTGTGACACTACTTTTACAAAAATTTTAAAATCATATTTCTGGGGTGTTTAACCCCCAAAAATAACATGGCTAGCATTCTTAGGGCTCGACTAGGTGAACACAGCAAGAATTGTGTCTCTAGAGGGTCCCAAATTTAAATACCAAGCATTTCTGTGACCAGTAACTGAAAAAAAAATGGCTGACTCATGACACTACAGAGGTCATTTGCGACACTAAAAACTGCATTTGCGACACTGTCAAACTTTTTGTTAACTTTTCCCATTGAATGTAATGGGAAACTTGTTTTTTGAATAACTTTTGAACCGTTTAATATTTTTTCATGAAATCTTTGAAAGACACATCAGGGACCCCGGCTGCATGTTCCCTGAAGTTTCTGGACTGGTTGCACAAATTGTATGACCTGTAGGCATGAGCAAAGAATGAGCAAAAAAGTGTAGATGCACTATGGAATGTTGATTTGTAACTCTGCAACCGTATATCTGACCATTATGAAACTTGGCATATCCAGAGATCTATGGTACTGCTCCGTGCCTGCCAAATTCCAGGCAAATCCATCATATGGTGGCAAAGATATTATGATGCAAAATTTCACATTTTAACCTTAAATGAGGTACTCAATCCTAACTATGGTGACACTACTCTGCCACCATTATATATATATATATATATATATATATATATATATATATTTCTATTCTATGCAAAAACTTCATTAATGCATCAGTTAGGGTTCTTCTACAGCGACAAAAGTGAGGAAATTTGACATTATGGTTCCCACCTCGCTCCCCACCCCACCAACAGGCATTGAGGTGTGCATTGGGGTCATCGGCTCAACTCACCCCATCCCATGTGTAAACAAGCTGAGGTGGTGCAGTGTAGAGAATGGGGTGAGAGTTAGGACCGATGACCCCAACGCACACCCCGATGCCTGTTGGTGGGGTGGTGGATGGGGTTGGGAACCCTAATGCCAAATTTCCTCACTTTTGTCACTGTAGAAGAACCCTAACTGATGCATTAGCAAAGTTTTTTGCATAGAATTTCCTTACTTTTTAAGAAAGAATAGAAAAGTAGAAAATTGTGCAAGTTGGTCCCACCAACTTGTAAGTGTCGGGCCACATTACACACCTAATGACTAAAACGTACATTGACAACAGTAAGGCCAGCCAACAAACAAATGTTAATGTAGTAGAACAATAGAAAACGCTGTCCACAAAATGTAAACTGCACCATGCAATATCTCCACAAAAAATATATTGTCTGACACATAAACATGATAGTTCACATCTGCAGGACATGCCGTCAACATCCTCCAAATTTCAAGTGAAAAGACCAAACCGTGTCTGAGAAAAAACATGTCAAAGTTTGACATTTTCATTCATCAGAGTGGCATAGTTCTGCACCTGTTGAAATTTAACACACTCAACAACTCAAAACTACATCCAGGACACTAAGGCTAGGTATCCTATTAATTTCAACCCACCACCACAAGCAAAATGCTATCTGCAGAAAGTAAACGGCGCCACACCATATCTCCGTCAAAAAAATATTTTCTGACATGTAATCACTGTAATTAACATCCATAGGACATGCCATAAACACCCTCCAAATTTCAAGTTAAAAGACCAAACCATGCCTGAGATATAACATGTCAAACATTGATAAAATTTCCTTATCTATTCCATTATAAAAAATCTGGCCATCTTGTTCCTATTTCACGATCAAAGATCACGATCAAAGAATCTCATGATCAAAGAATTTGCAGGCTCACAAACAAAGAATTAAAAATCTTATAAATCAAAAAATTGATGGAATTGCAGTATACCACCACCATGGTTCGACAGAACGAAGCCCCTTGAGTAAAACCCACCCTTATTTGACTTTCTAGGACACCCCTGGGCTGAGAAAATAGATTTTTAAATTGGGCCATCTCATCCCTCACTTGCCGTGCAAGATCACGATCAAAGAATCTCACAATCAAAGAATTTGCAGGCTCACAATCAAAGAATTTGCAGGCTCACAAACAAAGAATTAAAAATGTTATAAATCAAAAAATTGAAGGAATTGCAGTAAACCACCACCATGTTTCAACAGAACAAAGCCCCCTAAGTAAAAACCACCCTCATTTGACTTTCTAGGGCACCCCTTGGCTGAGAAAATAGATTTTTAAATTGGGCCATCTTGTCCCTCGCTCATGATGCACGATCGTGATCAAAGAATCTCATGATCAAAGAATTTGCAGGCTTGCAATCAAATAATTTGCAGGCTCATGATCAAAGAATAAAAAATGGTGAAAAGCAAATATTTCACCAATTTGAACTGAACCAATGGCATGCCTCGATAGAATGGACACTCCTGAGCAAAACCCACCCTCATTTGTGTCTCTAGCCCACCCATGAGCCGAGATATTAGTGTTTTTAGGTCACGATGCAAGATCATGATCAAAGAATCTCATGATTAAAGAATTTGCAGGTTCACAAACAAAGATCGTTAGCGAGCCACAAATTAAGATTTTAAAAGCTTATAACTCTATTTTTTGACTGATTTGGATAAAACCAAAGGCATGGCTCGATAGATTGGAGCACCTTGAGTAAAACCCATCCAAGTCTGACTTCAGAAGTGACCCCTGAGCCGAGATATTTCTGTTTTTCTGATTGGAAATTAAAAAACAAGATGGAGGACCTCACGATCAAAGAATTTTGAAAATTCTTGGGGACAAAGATTCTTGAACTGCAAGGCTGCAAATTCTTTGATTGCCAGGTGGGATGAGTTGGCCAGAACCCCATTCTTTGTTCACAAAAACATACATATAAATGTTCCCATTGACTTATAATGGGAAATTAAAAGTGGCATAACTTTGAATGCCTTAATATTTTTTCACCAAACGAAAAGTGGCATGTTCAGCCACCAAAGCTCTTTCAAATGAGCCATCTCTACTACAGACCAGTTAGTTTGACCTCAGTGGTAGGGGAAAATGATGGAATCATTTCTGAAGGAAAGAATTGTTGAGTACCTAGAGGTCAGTGGGGCACAGGACCCAAGGCAGCATGGATTCACGATGGGAAGGTCATGTCAGATGAATCTAATAGATTTCTTTGACTGGGTGACCAAAGTAGTAGACCAGGGAGGGGCTGTGGACATGGCCTACCTAGATTTTAGCAAGGCATTTGATACAGTCCCACACAAAAGATTAATTCACAAGATAGCCAGCCTTGGAGTGGGTCCCAAGATGGTAGCCTGGATAAAAAATTGGCTAGACAACAGAACACAAAGGGTAGTAGTAAATGGAATACACAGTGAAGAAAGGAGGGTTACTAGTGGGGTACCACAGGGTTCAGTACTGGGACCGGTCCTTTTTAATGTCTTTATAAGTGACATTGCAGAGGAACGGGAAGGAAAAGTATGTCTCTTTGCAGATGACACAAAGATCTGCAACAGAGTTGATACACAAGATGGAGTGGAAAGGATGAGAAAGGACTTGTCAAGGTTGGAGGAATGGTCAAATGTATGGCAGCTCAGATTCAATGCAAAGAAGTGCAAGGTAATGCACATGGGAAACAAAAACCCAGGGAAGTGTACACAATGGGGTGAGATACTGACAACAGTAAAAATAGAAAGGGACCTGGGGGTGATTATATCCGATGACCTAAAGGTGGGCAAGCAATGTGAGAAGGCAGTAAGGAAGGCAGGGGGATACTGGGATGCATAGGAAGAGGCGTCAATAGTAGAAAACAGGAAGTTGTTGTCCCTCTGTACAGACAGTTGGTGAGACCCCATCTGAGTACTGTGTGCAGTTCTGGAGACCCCATTTCCCAAAGACATAGACAGAGTGGAAGCTGTACAGAGGAGGGCAACCAAAATGGTGTGGGGTCTGCACCAGAAGACATACGAAGTAAGACTAAAGGAGCTTAATATGTATACCCTAGAGGAAAGGAGGGGAAGGGGGAGAGGGGACATAATAGAAACTTTCAAGTACCTCAAGGGAATTAACAAACTCCAAGAGGGTAGCATCTTCCAGAAAAAGAGATGTGCAAGAACAAGGGGGTACAATTTGAAGATAGAGGGGGGACGGCTCAGAGGTAATGTGAGGAAGTATTTTTTCACTGAGAGGGTTGTGGATGCATGGAACAGCCTCTCTGAGGAGGTTGTGGAGTCAAGAACAGTGGGGGACTTCAATAATGCATGGGACAGGCATAAGGCAGTCCTAGTGGGGGGTAGGAGGAAGTAAGCTGTTGGTTAACTAGGATTTGCAGCTTATCTGTTAGGTAGGAAAATGGGCAGACTAGGTGGGCCAAGCGGTCCTTATCTGCCATCAAATTCTATGTTTCTATGTTTCTATGTTTCTATCTCGCAGAGCAGCACACCACATGACAGCCACGCAGGGTCACGTCCAAAATCCCAAAAGCTGCCTCCAAAAATGGATAATTTTGCATTTTCAGCGTTTTCATGCACAACGACCATAAGTCTGACCAAAATTAAGTTGGGCAAATCAAGAGATCTACCATGCCCCACCACGCATTCCAAATTTCAGGCAAATATGTTGAACAGGTCCAAAGTTATTAACGTGCAAACTTTTGACTTTAGTATGTAAGTGACCCCTGAACCCTAATTATAGTGGCGCGATCGCACCACTATTATATATATATATATATTATGGTGGCATGGTAGTGCCACCATAGTTAGGGTTGTGTATTCCATTTAAGGTTAAATGGTGACATTTTGCACCTTAATAACTTTGCCACCATACATTGGATTTGCCTGCAATTTGGCAGGTGCAGAGTGGTAGTATAGAGCTTGGGATCTGTGAAGTCTTGTACTGGTCGGATATGTGGTTGTGGTGTTATTAAGCAACATTCTGGAGCACATTTATGCTTTTTTCTGTATTCTTTGCTAGTGCCTGCAGGTTGCACGCTTTGCATGAAAGGACCAAAAACTTCAGCGAACATTCGGCCAGTGTCCCTGATGTGTCTTTTGAAGATTTCATGAACAAATATTAAATGGTTCAAAAGTCATTTAAAACAAGTTTCTCATTATAGTCAATGGAAAAGTTAAAAATGTGTGCATTTATAGTAATAAGCAAACGAGATTTTAGTGTCACAAATGCCACCTGTAGTGTTGCAAATCTGCCTTTTTGTTTTCAGTTACTGATTAGAGAAATTCTTGGTGTTTAAAATTGTGACCTCTAGGAACACAATTATTTTTGTGTTCACCTAGTTGGACCCTGAGGATGCTAGCCATGTCTTTATTTTAGGGTTAAACACCCCAGAAATTTGTTTTGAAATTTTTGGGAAAAGTAGTATCAGAAAGTAGTGTCTAATTGCGACACTTTGTGATTTTTTTTAAGTAAAGTGTCGTAAATTGCTATACTAAATGCTACTATAGGGAAACTAGTAGGACATCTTTTGCAACCCTGCTGCAAAATAACGGTTTGAAATTTGAGGAGAAAGCCAACATCCCACAGATGTGCCTTTGGTGGACTGGTCAAAAAATATTACAGGGCGGCAAAGTTACGACACTCCGAAGTTGACATTTTTCCCATAAAATAACATTAAGGTATCCGTCGCATTACAGAAATTCTTTGCCACCCTGCTGCTAAATAACGGTTTGGTCTTTGGGGCTGAAATTTGGAGGGAAGAAAGCCAACATCCCGCAGATGTGAATTTTGGTGGTTTGGTGAAAAAATATTACAGGGCAGCAAAGTGACGGCACTCCAAAGTTGATGCTTTTTCCCATAGGATAACATCACAGGCATCCGTCGCACCTTTCGGGGCCCGTATCTCAGAAACAGTGCGAGGTACGGACTTTTCATCAGAAAAATGCTTAGCCCCCCCATACAGGAGCTAAGTACAAAACTAGCCAGGAAAGTCATAATTCATATGAAATTTTAATTTTTTTTCTACGTCGTACAGTTCCTGAGATATAAGCAATTTAGTATTCCAAGTCCTCATTTTCTGCTCCGAGGCTCATTATTATGCATGCATTCTTTGTATTCACTGTCTTTTTCAATGCAGTTTTTAGGGAAAAGAACAGTGTGCCCTTTCGTTACTGTGCCAGTTAGCGTTTCCAGTTGCGTTTCCATTACCGTTCACATCACTGTTCCAGTCTACGCCACCGTGTGCATTACAGTTTTCGTTTTCATTTGCGCTTGTGTTTGTGTTACTGTTACTGTTACCATTTGCATTTCCATTACTGTTTATGTTTTCATTTTGTTTTACATCAGCCTGTGCATTACCATTTGCTTTTGCGGCTGCCCTTCCATTTGCATTTGCATGTGTCTTTCATTTTGCATCATCGTTGCTGTTACCATTACCATTGGCATTTCCAATTGCGTTACCATGACCATGTGCATTACAGTTTGCATTTCCCTACACACTTGCATTTGTGTTTCTGTTTGTTTCCTTTGGCATTATTGTTGCTGTTACCATAACCGTTTGCGTTTACAATTGTGGTACCATGACCGTGCGCATTACGGTTTGTATTTCTATACTTGGTTGCATTTTTTTTTGTTTCCTTTGGCATTATTGTTGCAGTTACCATTACCATTTGTGTTTACAAAAGCGGTTCCGTGACTGTGTGCATTATGGTTTGCGTTTTCATACATGCTTGCATTTGTATTTCTGTTTCTGTTTCCTTTGGTGTTATTGTTGCTGTTACCCTTACCATTTGCATTTACAATTGTGGTACCGTGACCATGAGCATTACCAGTTGCGTTCTGTACATGCTTGCGTTTGAGTCTCCGTTTCTGTCACTGTTCGCTTTGGTGTCACTTTGCACTTGCGTTTCTATTACCGTTTGCATTACCATTTGTGTATGTGTCACCATGTGCGTAACTGTTTGCACTTGCATTTGCATTCACTTACTGTTACTATGTCACAAAAAACACTTGGTGGGGCGCGGGGCCGAAGGCCGTCTCCCTCCACACTCCATTCACTATTTATAGTCCTCATTCTCAAAATGAAGGAAATTCATTGCAAAAAACTCCATTTAATGCATCAGTTAGGGTTGTTCCACAGCGACAAAAGTGAGGAAATTCGATGTTAGGTTTGAAAGCCCCCCCTTGCACCCCCCACCCCACTCCCCCAACAGGCATTGGGGGTGTGTGCTTTGGGGTTGTTGGTCCTAACTCCCACCTCATTCTCCTATACTTCACCACCTCAGCTTGCTTACACATGGAATGGGGTGAGAGTTAGGGCCAATGACCCCAACGCACACCCCAATGCCGGTTGGGGGTGCAGGGTGGGGTTTGCAAGGGGGGGCTTTCAACCCTAACATCGAATTTCCTCACTTTTGTCACTATGGAATAACCCTAACTGATGCATTAAATGGAGTTTTTTGCCATGTATATAATTACTGGTGACCAATTTTTTTTAAATGGGCTTACTGAGTTGATATTTGCCATACTAACCAATCGGTTATTATGGCATTCATGCACTCCATCTATCAAAAGTGAGCACTCCCTTATTGGCTCCCATTTTGTGAGTGGGCAGACTAACAGTTCCGAAAACATGGTGGCTCCGTATCTTAGTGAGGAGCCACCACGGGTAAATCCTTACCTCCCAAATTTTTTTTTATCTATTTTAGTGACCCTACCATTTTTTTAAGTATCTGATTGATCCTGTACTTCACTAGCTTTGGGTGACAAACAACAGTGGCAGGAATGAGTCTGTGTCTGCCTGACACAGGTAAGCACGATCCTAATCATGATCATGATTTTAGTTTTACATTGTAAAAAAAAAAAATTAAACTTTGAGCAGAGTGAGCAGGATTGAGGGCAATTCTTTTTGAATAAATTTATAAAAGAAAGGATGCCGATATTCTTATTAGAGTTACAAACAAGGAATGAAACCAGGCTACCAAGAGCATGTATAGAAGAAGAAATTGATTACTGGACCAGAGGCTCTACATTTCCTTACTTTTTATTTACAAAAACAAATTTTTATCCAGTAGGATTAGATTCAGTTTTCAAGGATATTTATACATTTTCAAAGAGATTATACAGTATATGATAGCATTAATAGATGATATGCAGCTGGCTCCATGGTATAAGTGATGGGGCATTGGTCTGGTATGTTGGTGACCCAGGTTTGCACCCTGAGTCCGGATGTCATGAGTGGAGGCTCACTGGGAGGATTTAGAGCATCTCATGGATGCTTCCCTCCTGGGGAGGGAAGGTGACTGTGTGCTGCTTTTATAGTCACTCCTGGTGGTGGCTTTATGGAGGTGTTCTTGGTGGTGTGGCTGACTATGTGCTACTGTATGCCACTACTACAAGGACGCTGCAGCAGACACATGTATGTGGATGGTGGGTGGGTCCCCTTAAATGGAAAAGGATTGCACTGGTCAACCTTGGTGACAGCCTCTTTAGCAACCCCTTCCATGCCACCAGACAGTTCCATGTCACCACAGTGACAGGAACTTTACTGAACAGCATTACAGTGATGGCACCATGTTGACAATTGGCTTTGTGCCACCACTGTGCCCCCTGCAACACCTGACTTTTATATAATCAACTCCAAGTTGGAGTTGTGTTGGAGAGGGGGCATAATCACTGGGGAAAAACTGTTGGTGTACCACAGGAACCATTACAGTGACCTGCTAATTTTGTTACTGTAATGGTATTCTTGGTAATGCATTCACTGTGCCAATGGTATACCCTACCAGAACCCCAATGCTGGCTGGCCTTTCCACCTCTGACCATTGTGGGCTGGCAACAGGCACTTCCTCCTTGGTGGCATCAGAAAAGCCTCCCAACAGGGATAAGTCAAAACCAACCATGATGAAGGCACCAGAAGCCTTATAAAAGAGTACAGCAGAGCAGGGTGAGTCTGGTGGGCAGAAGAGTATGCCCTGTGGAGTGCCTGACTGAGTGGGTGGCCAGGGCAGAAGGACCAAAAAATAAGAAGATAAAAACAAGCAATACAGGGAGCTATGACTAAACTTAATTCTTCAATAAGTCTCAAAACTTATATAACATTAAAAACACATGACCGAGGTGAAATGTATTTAACAGCACTTATAGATAGATGAAAATGGTTTTAATAACATATTTAGAGTGCTTTATAACTCCACAACTGTATATTCGACTGTTATGAAACTTCGCAGATCTAGAGATCTATGGTACCACTCCATGCCTGCCAAATTTCAGGCAAATTCATCTTAAGTTATTAAGATGCAAAATTTCACACTTTAACCTTAAATGGGGTACTCAACCCTAACTATGGTGGCACTACTGTGCCACCATAATACATATCTGTATATATACATACACATAATTATTTCTAGTTGAGTCACATTTGTATAGCCCCATATTTCTGATGCATAAAGTATTGCAGCTTTCATTTTTGCCTTTTTAACAAGAAGACTACCATCCACTAATTGTCCTCCATACATGCACATAAATCTCCTGACTGAATATGTAAGGTCCATTTTTAAATTATCTGCATGTATCAAACCTACATATTCATAAGATCTTACTGTTTCCAGCTTTTTCACCTCACTATACAATGAATATTTGGTTTTATTTGTGGCGCTAAAAACTAATAGCTGAATTTTCATCTAATTTGTGTGAAGATATTTTGCTACAGATAAATTGGTAAATTTGTTCATTTTACTTTGGAGACCCATTAATTATGTTGAAATTAAAACACTATCATCTGCACATGCCAGTTAAGGATTTTTTCAACTGAATAATTTTGGGGAATGAAAGTCATTATACAGTTGTCTTATAACTTCATTTATATAAACATTGAAGAGTAATGGGGGCAAGAATACAACCTTGTCTAATGCCAAGATTAGTTTTTACTACATTTATTACATTTATTAAGCTCTCTTTCAAGTTGTATTGGACCTTGGACCAAGTGGCCTCATGTAGTTTAATAACAACAACTAATAAATCTACCTGTACCTAAATTGTATAACATTAAGCATACTATCTTTCAACGTATGCTATCAAATGCCATATGTAAACCAATAAAACAGCAAAATAACTTTCCTTTTTTAATGTTTACATTCTTATGAGTTAGGTGAGATGATACCATACTGTTTTGCATTGTTGAATACTTTTTCCTAAATCTATTTTGAGTTTAATCTGATTATTTCTTTCAGCCCATGCTTCAAATTTTTCCAAATAATGCACACAACAACTTTTTTGTGAAATACCTTTAAAGCTAATGGTCCTGTACATAAGAGGATCAGTCTGAGGTTCTTTTTTATGGATGGGGAAAATGAAATTCCTTAACCAAGATAAAGGATGTTTCAGAGTCTGAATCATATACTTACATAGAGAAAAGAGTAATGGTACCCACTGATCCAAAAAAGTGTTTCTATATATCCTCTACTACCATATCAGGTCCAGGGGCTTTATTTGGTTTTATTTGTAAACCAGGATTTTTGATAGTTTTTTGAGGGACCCAGTACTCCAGTGTTCCCCAAGATCAAGAGGTAAGCATTCCATGGGACCTTCCTCCACCGTCCTGGACACTTCCATAATATGTGAAGCAAATACCTCCTCTGCCTATTACAACACCAACAATTCAAGTGTGAAAGAAACCGCATCCAAAACAAAACCTCTGGCTTTCTATACCATAATCAAAGTGACTTACGGTGCATCAACTTACCACTCAAATCCCTGACATGACCTTAAGCATTCCTCCATATCTCTCCCCACTCATTATCCCTAAGTTGCCACCCCAGGAGGCCCTCCCATTTCCTTTGTATACCTGAGGTATCTGGTGCTATATAATCACTGAGGTTAAGATAAATTGACCCCACCTTCAGAAGAATCCATGGATCCTGTCTCCTGCTATAAGTCTCAAAGATGATCTGCCATCCCCTTTATCTCATAAGCCCCTTCCTAAATTAAATATCAGATGCCGCATCATGAGATATTTCCAGTGGTCCTCCATGAACAGTTTTACCTGTTCCTGAAGGTCCCGAAAGGATCTGAAGAAGTTTGTCTGCTCCAAAAACAGGTCTCTCACCCTCAACAAACCCCCCCTTTCCCCTGTCTCCCAGAAAAGCATCTGCCCACCAATGGAAACCTCAAGGTTCCCCCATAGGGGCCAGTGTGATAGTGGCACACCGCACTGGGAGCTCAGAAGCCTCTTAACCTGCCTCCAAATGTGAATGAGATAGTCTGCAGTGGCCAAGCATGAGGAAGGTAGTTTAGCACCCAGTAGGCAGCCTTCTGGGGGGGTGGAGCATACCAATCCTGCTCAAGATTAAGTCATCTAATCTGATCCATAAATCTTTCCCCATGCAACCACAGCCACATCTGCAGAAGTCTCACTGCAAGCTCTTAAACCAAGGTGCTGCCAACCCAGCCTTGCTATACGGTGCCATTAACCAGTCCCTGGATATCTGGAGCTTTTTCCCTTCCCAGTAGAACCGGGATAATGCCAGGTCTAACTGTCTCCACTAAGATTTGGAAATTTTCAGAGGGATGTATCGGAGAACACACAGTAACTTTGACCCAAACATAATATGCACTGCTTTCACCTTACCCCATAAAGACAACCGTAAATGATGCCATCTGGCCACATCCCCCTCCAAGGACTCCAACAGGGGAGTTAGGATAAGGGTGGGCCAGTCCACCAACTTTGGAGAAATCTGGATCCCTAAGTAGATTATTGGGCCCTCTGTCCACGTGAAGCCCCCCCCAAAGTGGGCCTACCCATCAGAACAATACATGTATTTGTTCAATTATTACCAACACCCGATATCCCATTAAACTGCTCCAACAAATGCGCTAAGTGGGGAAGGGAAGCAGAAACATTGCCCAGTGTAAGCAAAATGTCATCAGCAAAGAACATTGTTTTACAAACTCATGACCCCAACCTAACTCCCACAATCTTCTCCGAATCTCTGATTTTCTGGGCCATGGGCTCGATAGCTAGGACAAAGAGAGCCTGGGAGAGAGGGCATCCTGACAAGTTCCCCATGACAGGTCAAAAGCTGGAGATAATCTACCATTCATCAAAACCGAAACCCTGGGATTTTTGTAGAAAAGTTGCACCCGTTGGATAAAGCTTGGGCCAAAACCAAACTTCTCCAGGACAGCAAACAAATATGACCATTTGATTGAGTCAAAGGCTTTTTCTGTATCCAACCCTACCACTGCTGGAACTGTGGGGGTCGGTGAGGACACCCAAAAAAAGGTCTACCAAGCACCACAAATGGTCTGCTCCATCCCTCCAATAAATCCAGCCTTATCTGGGTGAATGAGCTGGTATAGCAAGAGAGCAACCAGGTTCACCAAGACCTTGGTCAGGACCTTGTAATCCAAGTTCAAAAGCAACACTGGTCTGTAATTGGTACAAAGGAGGGGATCTTTGCATTTTTCTAGGCAGGACTGAAATAACAGCATCATACATAGTCTGAGGAAGACATCCCCCCCCGGGCTTCTTCCAATACCATTGTGAACAGAAAATCCTGTACCACCCTATAGAATTCTACAGGAAAACCATCAGGGCCCAGTCTCTTCCCTACCTGGAGTTGCCTTATCGCTGTTCGGACTTCCTGCTTTAATATCTGCTGCTCCAAAATATCCCTCTGGGTTGCTGACAAGTTAGGTAGCTCAACGAGTCCAAAAAGGCCCAAATTTTGTCCTCCCCATTACCCGAGGAAACCAGAGAATACAGATTTTTGTAGAAGATTTAAAATTTCCTGTTAATCCCACCTGGATCCAGGGCCAGACCATGGGGTCTTCTTACCCATGGGATCACCCTCTTCATTTCCATCTTCTTAAGCCTATATGCCAAAGAGAAGCCCCTCCTTCTCCCCTCATCCCAGACACCTGATGGGTATGATACAGACCTAGCTCAGCTTGCTGAGAGGTCAGAACATTAATCTGAAAGCGTATCTTCCTCATATGCCTAAGCAGCAATGGCCCTACATCTCCTGCCTTTCACTGAGTCTCCAATGATGAAAGCTGGGCCAAAACAGTCTTCATCTATTCCACCCTTTCCTTTTTCTTAGCAGAAGAATAGGCTATCAGTCAAGCATGGATAAATGCATTCAGTCCCTCCCAAACCCACCTAGACGAAACATCCCCTGTGTAGTTAATTTGCATATAATTTGACACCTCCATCCTAAGCCATTCCTGAAAGGAAGAATCCCTGAAAAAGCAGACATTGCAGCTCCACCTGTTCACCCTATGGATGTCCTGGGCACCTGTGCAAGCCCACACCAGTGGCACATGGTCTGAAATCACAATAAGTTCTATGGTACACTGTTGTGAACCTTGCAGAAGTGCTTGTGACACTAACCAAAAATCAATTCAGCTATAGGACTGATGAACTGATGAGTAAAATGTATAGTCCCACCCCTTCAGGCAATGTAATTACCATACATCCATAAGCCCTCTATCCTCCAACAGCCAAACTAAAGCTTTCAAACCTGGGGTAGCTAAGCAGATGGAGTCCCCACTGTGATCACATAGAGGGTCTAAGACTTCATTGAACTCCCCTCTCACAATCACATGACCTTTGCTCTTTTCCTGTATCACCTGGGAAAGGTTGTTAAACAAGGAGGTACCATCCTCATTAGACACATAAACTGAAACTAATGTGTATAGTTGCCAGTCCAATATGCCTGTCACTAGCAGCCATCACCCCTGGGGGTCCCGTGGCACTGACTCTGTGGTCCAATTTTGACTACAAGCTATTAAAATCAACACCCCCATTTCTTGGCTGAGTTGGAGGCTGCAAAACTGTGCCCCTCCAAGCTTTTTGCATCTTTACTACATCTTTGCTAAGGAGGTGGGATTCCTGCAAAAACACAATCTTTCCACCTAGATGCCCAATATGGCCCAAGATTTTCCTCCTTTTAATATGCCCATTCAGCCCCCACACATTCCAGGACACAAAGCGGTATACCATCATCCTAAACTCTTCTATTCCTTCCCCGATCCCCTTGGGTCTTCCCCCTCCATCCCCCCACCCCCAAGACATGGCTTAGCCCCTCCTAGTGCAAAACTCATGACAATTATAGTATGAACTACCAAACAAACCCCCCACCAAATAAACTATAAACCACACAGGAAACATCCATCCCCTCAGATAACATGTTATTCCCAGGTACTTTCTAAGCCACATGCTCCTCACCTCTAAACGCCATAATTGATTCCAACCTCTTACCCCCCTCCCTACATCTTAATCCTCCACATAATGAACATATCAAGGTGCCCTCTCTGGCACATCAATACTGCTCCCCTTTCCCACACCATCCCCAACCCCCAAAGTTACATGCTAATATCATTACTTAGAAGCCCCCATGATACCAAAAAGAATACTTCATTATCATGCACTTGAACAAATTAACCACTCCCCTTCAGACCATGAATTAGAATGCCGCCTGCCACTGTAGTGTAACATAAATTGTAGTACAACATTTCACAATATTTAACACCAAATGTCCTGTACTAACCTTATTAGGAAGGTGTGTAACAAAGAGGACGTTGTGCAATGCAGTCTATGAATAACATGTTGTTAAGCACCACGGTCTAAGAATAATGTGTTGTCAAGCACCACAGTCTATGAATAACATGTTGTGAAGCAACACAGTCTATAAATAACATGTTTTGGAGAAAAAGGTACATCACAGCCTACAATAAACATGTTATTTGTTTTATGATTGATTTATACTGGGGTGTTGGCTTTTCTCAAGATAATTTTATATATAACCACTGCATGTAAACTGAATAAGCAGCTCCAATATTAATGAAAAGAATGAACATGCATGTGAAGCTGAATAAAATGCAATAAACTCTTAGAAGAAATCTGAAGGCTCGAGTGAATTTCTTTTGCAAACACAATGCAAACTTTACAATTGGTGCCGTGACTCAGATGTCTGAAGACAGTCTATACCGTTGCTGATTACATTAAATGGACCGAAGGGGATAAGCTGCAGTAAATGCCTTACTGCACCTGACCTGATCAATCAAGTACTGAAGGGAGTAGAACAAGGGACTCAGGAGGACTGGTGTGAAGTCACATGTGATTTGCCAGCCACAAGATAGACATAAGTATGGATACCATTTTACGTAAATATTTAGAAACACATTTAAAAGAAGGTCCATACCATTCTCCTGAACAACAGGAAGATGTATACTTATGTTTTACTAAGCAATGTGAAGACAGACATGAGAAAGTCAAAGTGGATAGAACTAAGTTAGTCAACATCTGTCAAAAGTATGTACAGTACCAGCATGAAATAGCAGCTAGAATGTGTAACATGAAGAAGCAGATGTTACAAAATGAAGAGAAATGTACTGAAGGTTTAGCTTTTCAAGAAAAGGAGTCAGGGAAATGTGTTACTGTAATAACAGATATGGAAGAGAAATTAGAGAAAGAGATGCAAAAATGTGCCACTGATACAAATGAAATGGAGTATAAATTAAATGTGTCACAAGGGGAGGTTTGTGGGTTAAAGATTAAGAATAATCAGTTAGAAGAGAATATTAAATTTGCAAATAAACAGAGTCAGGTTCAAATTAATGCACTGACCAGACAATTGCAGCAGGCAGTAAAAAGATTAGATCATGCAAATTAAGAATATGCCCAAGACCTCTCATATAAGGAACAGTGCTTGTATACATTACAGGCAGAGGTACAGCTGCAGTGTCAGATCTCCTTAGAATTGTGACACCAAATTACCTCATTGTGTGAAGATGTCCAAAAATATAAAATGGGACCTGTGCAGGTGAAACACTCTTTTCAGCTGAAACATTGTTGTGGCTGCAAGGTGGTTACAGACAGTTCCTCAAGCTTCAGTAGTTCTGAGAGTGAGAAAGGACCAGGAAGCAAGAAGAGAGGAAACATGGCTCCATTTTGTGTTAAAACTAAAGGAAAGGAGCAAAAGAAGCTCGTAAAGGAGGGAAACACCTTAGTAAATTAACTCCAAAAGGCAAAGCGTAGGTTTTGGAGTCCATTGAGACCATAAATGACAAAATCGGGAGGTATACAGTTGCAAGTGAAAATACTGATGATGAAAAGAAGAAAAAGGGACTAGAAGAGAAAATAGCCTTGTTAGAAGAAGATAAATGAAGAGAAGATGCCAAAATAAAAGAAGATATAATGGCACATGAGATAGCAGCAGCATTGCAAGAGGCTAGCGAGAAGGTAGAAATAGTCCAGAAGTTCTCTCAAAGAGACTTGACTTTACAAGAATCTATGTAATTGGTAGATCAGCCTGAACAGAATCCGGTCCCCTATTGTGCCAAGCTAAAAACATTAGTTGCTAATTTTAATCTAACCAATAAGGATGCATGTAAAGTAGTTACATTGTCCTTACCAGCTGTGCTGTTACAAAGCCTACCAGCAAAAATGATTGGGACCCAAGCTAATCCAAACAGTGATGAAAATTGGGTAACTGTGGATGAGATCCAAGCTGCTTTACAGTCAATGCATGGTGTGTCCCACACAGATTGGGGAAAGATTTATGAAGTACAATTACTTCCTGAGGAATCCCCAGTTATGTTTATTAATCGATTATATGCTGTGTACACCACCTATGGAGGTGTGGCTGACCCCAGTAAAAATAGGGAGCCGTTTCTTAGTTTGATTGATCAGCAGTCTACTTTAGTCCCTGCGTCAATATGCATGTTATGTAAGCAAGTGCTTACTTGTGCAGAAAAAGAAGAGTTGTTGACAGACAGGTGATGAATGCAACAGGGTGATCAATCCCCCGGTAAGGGCAAGGACAAAAGGCGGGTGGCCACTATTGTCAAAACAGAAGGTAAGAGTAGATATACCTGTAATAATTGTAACAAAGAAAGACACTATAAACAAGATTGTTGGGCAAAAGGTGGAGATATGGAGGGGAAACAAAAACAAGTAATGGAAAGGAGACAAGCACAAGCTCTTGGTAATGATACTAAACCAGGTGCCATGGCAGACTTACAAAAATGTATTGAAATGCTTAGTAATTTGGTCAATACTAAGGCTGTGGCAGCCATTAAAAGGCAACCTGATGAAGAAGAACTGATACAATTAGGGTAATGATGGGGCGAAGTCCCCATCTTCCAAGTCCAAGGTAAATTGATAGAGGACTGGTAGGGTCATCCTACTGTATCGGCTATGGTCAGGGCTGCCAGACTGTGATATTGTTCAATACTGGAGCTACAGTTAGCATTACAGATAGTGATATGCCCTTAACAACCCATGGAAAGCAGCAAATAAGTTTGCAGGGCTTCTCGGGGAGGTGTTAAAAGCATACTTAACAAAACCAGTTATGGTCCAAATTGGATAACAGCAATTACAATGTATGCTTTGGAAATGTAATACATATGAAGGTACCATCATGGTTATGGACATTTTAGCACAGCATAGTTTAGCAGTAGATCTTAGTAACATGATTTTATGGAAAGGAAGTACTACTAACCCAGGAGCAAATATGAATGATTCTTACAGTATATATACTATTAAATCATTAAAGATGTATTATTTGGAAGATTTGTGGAAACATGTACCAAAATGCATAGTGCATGTGATAAAACAACATTAAACAATTTGGGCTAAAAATGCTACAGAGTGTGGCAGGGTGTCTAATATGGAAGTCCAGATGGAAGGACCAGACCCCCCCCTCCACAAAAACAATACGCTTTTCCTAAAGAAGCATATGAAGAAATATGTGTGATACTGAGACAGTTACAGTTACAAAAGGTCATTAGACCTATATGTTCAAAAGTGAATTCTCATCTTTGGCCAATATGCAAAACCAATGGTACCTGGTGATTAACAGTGGATTATAGGCTGCTCAATAAGGTCACACCCTTGGTCACCTCAGTGGTATCGAGGCTTCCTGACTTGATATCTCAGCTGTCTCCTATGGCTACAGTTTATTCTGTACTAGATGTGTCAAATGGCTTTTGGTCCATCTCTGTCCATCCTGATAGTCAGTATAAGTTTGCATTTACTTTTCAGGATAAACAGTACACTTTTCAGTGTTTACCCCAGGGTTTTCATTCCTCACCAATTTTATTCCATCAATGTCTAGCTGAGATATTGTTAGGATTTTCTCACCCTGAGGCAATAATTCAATATGTGGATGATATATGGTTACAGGCTGGCACATATCAGGAGCATGTCAGTTTATTGAACAAGATGTTAACTGTATTACACAAGGGAGGGTTAAAACTAAACCCTGAGCAAAGCTCAAATTGGGCAATCACAAGTCACCTATTTAGGGATTTGTATTAATCAGGAAGGACGTACTGTAGACCCAGATAAGAATCGGGTCATACAACAGTTACCTAGACCTAAAACGAAAACAGCGCTCCAACAGTTTTTAGGAATGGTAGGATTCTGTAGAGATTTTATAGAAGCATTTTCTAGTATGGCAAAACTGCTGTACAATTTGTTAAAGGAAGGAAAAGAGATAGATATCCTCCAGTATGAACCAGAGCATCAGCAGTGTTTTATGGCTCTTTGACAAGCACTAATGATGGCTCCTGCCCTCATTAGCCCTTCTGAGACATCAGATTTTGTTGTACAGGTACACGTCACTGATCAAGTAATCAATGCAGTCCTGTTAAAAAAGCAATCAGGGACTTTACGTCCAGTGAGATATTTTTCCTGGGTGTTAACTCCAGTAGAAGAAACTTATGAAGAATGTGTTAAACACTTATTAACTGTATATTGGGCAATACAAGGTACTGAACATATTGTGGGGTTTAATCACATTGTTTTACAAACCTCAC
Source organism: Neoceratodus forsteri (assembly GCA_016271365.2). Taxonomy (NCBI): domain Eukaryota; kingdom Metazoa; phylum Chordata; order Ceratodontiformes; family Ceratodontidae; genus Neoceratodus; species Neoceratodus forsteri. The sequence goes on along the minus strand of CM028138.1, from coordinate 728,149,916 downwards.
ATACACCTGTAAAATTTCTCTTAGAAAGGGATATACGGGGAATATCCTCCCAGAGACTGGTAAAATGGGCATTGGCCCCACAAGGAAAAATTTCACAGTGGAGAAATGTACCTCCCTATGTTAGTAGAGCTAATGGCATGGGAGGGAGATGTATGACGTCGGAAGTCATGGGTATTGAATACAAACATATTTTTGCTGCTGAACCTAATGTTATGGGTATCGATGTGCATGTGGATGGCTCCAGCATTTGGGATGATGACCACTTCCATACAGGATATGTGATTTGGACCCCTGGAACAAATCAGGAGATATTAGCATGCTGTCCATCCTCGTTCTCTGCTCCTCAAGCGGAATTGGAGGCAGTCCGTGGAACAATTATGATGTATCCACAGGAAGTCATTATTATATTTTCGGACTGTGCTTTTGTTGTCAATTCCTTGTTAGATTTTCTTCCTATTTGGATGAAAAGAGGAATGCAAACAGCCAACGGTGAACCCGTAGCTTTTGTTCCCACATTACAACATATATGGGATATGGCAGCTCAAATGCCGCTGAGAATTGCTATTTGTAAAATAAAGGCTCATCAAAAAAATCCAAAAGATATCCATGAACTAAATAATAATTTGGTAGATAATTTGGCTCAAATAGCTGTAAACCAACCAAACTTATGGGTAGATCCTCTAAGAGGTGAATCTACACACTTGTGGGAAGCTGAGGAATATGATAAAAATCATCCAAAATGGATATCAGCATTATCACAAGTCCCTAGCAAGGGACGAATCCAAGATACTGATGCTTGGCTTCTTGATTGTGGGAACCAATGGAAAGATACAGGACAGTGTACCACCAAACATGTTATCATACAAGAAGATATGGTAGTATGGGAACGATAACCAAGGTTTAGGAAGTGGATCCCACCCACTTCATTTAGAAAAGATATTATCATGGATAATCATAAAATTGGAGGCCATTGTGGGCTCCACAAAACTTGTAATATGTTGGCTCAAAAATATTGGTGCCCAAAAATGGGAAAAGATATCAAGCAATGCCTGCAGACTTGTCTCATCTGTGCACAGATGAATCCTCCAGTGCCTGGAAACAGGGTTCCATTAGGGCGTATACCCCTGGAGGATGGTCCTTGGTGTAGCTTACAATTTGATTATGTAGGACCCTTGCCTACTGCAAAAGGGGGATTCCAATATTTACTAGTCATTGTTGACATATTTTCCAAGTGGGTTGAAGCTCTACCAGTATGCAGTGATAGTGCACATGCTACTGCAAAAGCATTGTGGGAACAAATGTTCTCACGTTGGGGTTTTCCCAGAGTCCTAGAAAGTGATAGAGGGGCTCACTTTACAGCAAAAATAATGGCAGCTTTGTGTGATATCTTAGATATCACTCAACGCTTACATTTACCCTACCATCCACAATCCTCGGGTATGGTAGAAAGGTTAAATCGCACTTTGAAAAATGCAGTGAAAAAGGCAGTGTTGGGTACTGGTAAAGGGTGGGTGATGCACTTACCAGGAATCCTAATGGGTATTAGCGGTACAGAAAATAAGAGAACTGGCTATAGCCCATATCAATTGATGACTGGATGGGATATGCGGCTGTATTATCCTTCAGATCCAGATTTATCAACACCTGTGTTAGATCGCATCAAAACTGATGTATTTCTACAACAAATATAGAAGCAGTTAGTTCTGTACTTGCCCCATGCTTCCAGAAACATGGCACAGACTCATTGAAAAAACAAACAGAGACATGATGAAAAAGTGATACAGCCCATTGTAAGAGGTCATCACGTCATGGTGAAAAATTTTTGTCAAAAGGGACCATGGGATGCTAATTGGATGGGGCCCTATACTGTCATTGATGTTTTGGGGCCATGGGTCATTCAGGTCAGTCGAAATCGACAAGAGTCTACAGACACCAAATGGGTCCATGTGGACCAATGTAAATTGTATCAGCCTTTAAATGATGACAACTGATACTGCTCTATTTTTCCCAATAGGTGAAAGACAATGATGTTCCCTTTACTTGTACTGTGTAGTACCTTATTGATCCTGGTAACTTCTAACAGATACAATGGATGTCCAGGGCACATATGGAACAGTTTATATAACAAGAACTATGCCAATCGTACAGTGTTGGGTCTCCCAGTGGTGCTGGGGGAACGACATGAACACACTGGATATCTTCTTATCAAATGATACTTTATTTGTTATGGACAATGTCAAAATGCGACATGGGGATGCTCGCCAGAAGCCTGGCCTGGCACAGTGATGTGTGTGGTGAACACAACAGCCCAGAGAGGGATCTATATACTCTCCACTTTGGGGGATACTATGAATTTAACAAAAGAGGAACAAGATTTATTTTGAATAAAACTGAAGGACATGTTACATTATCCACCTAATATTACTTTATTAAATGCATCTTATACTGGTTCAAGACATAATATGTGGCATTTTTTATATACTACATCTATTGTAGCAAACTATACAGTAGGGTTAAAGCATTTTTTCACAGTATTGCCATTAGCAAATAAATATTCTTTGTTAACTTATACTAGCAATGCATGATGGCCTGGAATGGCATGTAATGTTAATCCAACATCATGGCACAATGTTGCTGCATGGAATATAGTGTATCAAAAACAGGGTATATCAGGGCAAAAATTCTTGCCCCCATCAGATGGTATTATCTTGACGCAAAATATATATCCTTTATATTATCCATGTAAGCTAGAGTATTATAATATTTTGCTACATTTGCCTTTTCCATGATTACCACTTCAATGTAGGGATCGGGCTTCGGTATTGTTGTGGCAACAGTATTATAATAATACTTTGAATCAATACCATGATTGACACAAATTGTGGTCATTTCAAAATCCTGCAGAAGCATCACCATGCTTATCTCATCGTAAAAGAGATGTGTGTGGCTGGTAGGGCTTAGGATTGGGAATTGCTAATGGTATTGATTCCATGGTTTTAAAGGGTCATATTCGCTCTTTAGAAATGACTTTAAAAAATATGGCGACTGGACCATTATCAACTACTGTGAGATTAGCGGCTGATAATGAAGAAATTGATTGGTTTGTATTTAGAGAAACCTTACAGAACTTTAAAATTATTGCTCAAATAGCAGCCTGTTTTCATAACTCACTTTCTAATATGTCTAAAGAAACCTATATAGAACTAGTTGCATCTCAATTAACCGCTGAAGCACATGCTTATCTAGTCAATAAATTAAATAGAATTAAAACAAATAGGTTACCTTTAGGAATAGGTGAGACCAATGTGACTAGATTATTGGATCATCCCACTGTATTTTTACCACCCTTAGCTATGATAAAAGTATAGAACTCACCAATTCAATATGCACAAGTGCTGCGGCATGTGATTCTCATACTAGTGATAATGCCTGAATGTTTTGAACCACCAAAAATATCATGGTAAATCAGTAATTTGGGAGTATTAATACATGACCATATCATGAGACTCCAAATACCAGGTGATACTATTATCACAGTACACAATGCATATGTTGTCTTACCCAAGCAACAGTGTGCACAAGAACATGAAACTTTAATATGTGGGGAAGAGACATCAACCGCCCCATGGTTTCCTGAACAATGTAAATTTACCCTAACACACTATTTGCCAGCAGATTAGGCCTTACGGTCTATCGAGTCTGCTCGAACCTAGATCCTTAGTTGGGTGCCGAGATCCTCCCATCCCTTGTGCTCCAGAAACTCCTATCATCCATCCCCACCCCCGGACAGGCTATCATCTGATACATCCACTTTCTGTGTCTGTCCCACCCTCTCTTGAAGCCCTCCACTGTGGATCTTTGAACCAGCTCACCAGACAGTGCATTCCAAGGGTCCACCACCTTCTCAGTGAAAACCTCCTCCTTTTCCCCTCACCCTTCCACCTTCCAACTTCAAACCATGCCTCTGGTGATACCTCCCTGCTTTAGTCTAAAGATCCCTCCATGTTTACCCTATTTATTCCTTGAGGTACTTGAAGACCTCAATCATGTCCCCTGTCTCTCTCTCTCTCAAATGAAAACAGGCAGAGCTCCTCAAGTCTGTCCTCATAAGTCAAATCCCCTAGCCTCGTATCATCTTTGTTGCCCTCCTCTGTACCCTCCAGGAGCTGTATGTCCCTCTTCAAGTGTGGTCTCCAGTACTGTACACAGTACTCAAGGTGTGGTCTAACCAGTCCATTGTACAGTGGCAGAATCACTTCCTTGCTCCTAGAGCTGGTCCCCTCACGATGCATCCCAACATCCTGTTTGCCTTGCTAGCTGCTCTTCTGCACTGCTCAGAGTTATTCATACATGTATCCACCATGACCCCTAGGTCTTTTCCCTATTGAGGCCTCCAGCTCCCTCCCAGGGTGTACCTGTGTTTAGGTTTCCATCAAGATGCAACACCTTGCACTTCGTGATATTGAAATTTAATTTCCATGTGTGAGCCCAGCTTTCCAGGGTGTCCAGGTCCCCTTGCAGGGCCAACCTCCCCTCTTCTCCCTCAACTACTGCTCCCATCTTGCAGTCATCCGCGAAGAGACTCATTTCACACCCTATACCCTCCCTGATGTCCGATATGTATGCATTAAACAGGATCGGACCCAGGACCGAGCCCTGTGGTACCCCACTACCTACCTCTCTAGGGTTCAAGAGCTCCCCACAGACCACTACTCTCTGAGTGCATCCAGCTAGCCAGTTTTCAATCCATCTGACCATCAAAGGGCCTACTCCTAACCCCATCGGTTTCTCCACCAGACCATTGTGGGGGATAGAGTCAAACGCCTTGCTGAAGTCCAAGAATAATACATCCACAGGCTTACCCTGTCCAGTTCTGATGTTACCCATTCATAGAACTCCACAAGGTTGGTTTGACATGATCTACCTGGCACAAACCCATGTTGCTGACTATCCAGACCTCCCACCTCCTCCAAGTACACCCCAATCGTTCCTTTAGTATACTCTCCATTAATTTTCCCACCACCGAGGTCAAACTGATGGGTCTATAGTTCTCTGGTACTTCCTTGACCCCTTTATGGATTGGTACCATGCCTCTCTCCAACCCTAGGTACCCCTCCTGTCTCAAGTGACCTGGTTGAGAAGCTCCGCCAGGGTGCAGCCAGTATGTCCGCCAATCTCTATAGTATCTCGAATGAATTGCATCCGCCCAGGAGATTTGTCTTTGTTTAGGGCCTTGAGGGCTAATCCACACCCTTTTGGTGAGATAGCATCATCCATCCCTCCACCTTACTGGTCTTTTATCTTCTCCAGATGTGACACCCCTGGGGTACCTTTCCCTCCCTCTTGCTCCATTTCTGTTGCCCCTGATCCCACCCCTGCCACTTCTATCCCCTTCGTGCCTTGCTTTGTAGATATCCCATCCCTCCCTTAGTGAACACAGAGGCAAAGTACTCATTAAATACCTCTGCCTGGTCCTCGCTTCCATCCACCTCCTTCTGATCTCAATCTGCTGAGATGGCCTTAGTTTTTCTCCACTCCCAATGTACCGGAAGAACCCTTTTCTCTCCATGTATCCTCGTGCCAGCCATTGCTCTTTACTGACTTTGCTCCTCACCATATGGGTGACTTTTCTAGATGCAAGCTGGTACATTTCTTATCCCTATCCCTCTTGTTGTTTTACATTTTTTGTAGGCTGCCTCCTTTTCTCTGACTGCTACCTGTACCTCACTGGACCACCAGCATGGTTTATGTGACCTTGCTCCCTTACGTTTCAACTTAGAGCAGATCCTGACTGCCTCATGAAGTCCCCGTTTTATGACCTCCCATCTGCAAATGAATACCAACGAGCTATGAAATGGAACCCATCATGGTATGTAATTGCAGGTCAACCCTGGAATGTATGGGGGTGTAGTGACAAGACCTGGTGAGTTACAAATTGGACCCTCCGGGAATGTCCTGCCTATAGCCAAACAAATGTTACACATATTGATGGTTCCAGTATGGCCTTGGATTTACTCACTGATTTGGCAACTTCACCTCATTTCGAATTACCCAAAATTAATAAAATGACACTTGGTGCCTTGTTGTATCATCAACAAACTGAAGGACTTATTTTCTCACAAAAGGCCTCTGTTAAAGAGGTAAAGAAGCAGTCATCTCATATCCCTATTACATCCTGGTGGGATTGGGGATCGACTGCTTTGGGTACTAGTCCAACCCTAAAAGTGGTAATATGCGATATTGCAGTAATCTGTGTTCTTGATATTATACAATTGCTATTGTATCGTAAGATGAGACACATGACTAGACAATTACAAATGTTACACTGGCAACAACATCTTGTGTGATCTCCAATTATAGAGAGTCACAAAGGAGGGATTGTAGAGTAACATAAATTGTAGTATAACATTTCACAACATTTAACACCAAATGTCCTGTAATAACCTAATTAGGAAGGTGTATAACAAAGAGGATGTTGTGCAACCCAGTCTATGAATGACATGTTGTTAAGCACCATGGTCTATGAATAACATGTTGTCAAGCACCACAATCTATGAATAACATGTTGTGAACTGTGAAGCAACACAGTCTATAAATAACATGTTTTGGAGAAAAAGGTACATCACAGCCTAAAATAAAGATGTTATTTTTTTTATAATTGATTTATACTGTGGTGTTAGCTTTTAACAAGATAACAATTTAATATATAACCACTGCATGTAGACTAAATAAGCAGCTCCAATATTAATGAAAAGAATGAACATGCATGTGAAGCTGAATAAACTGCAATAAACTCTTAGAAGAAATCTGAAGGCTCGAGTGAATTTCTTTTGCAAACATAACACAAACCTTACAGCAACTCTTGACCCACATGCACCATAAGTTCCTCCTAACGGCAGTCAGCACTGAAGGGTGTCTTCAGTAGTTCTGCTACATCCATCTGCGACTGTGTGGGATAAAAGAAAAACAGACCATCAAACAGCGACCTTGCCAGCCCCTATACCTGCTGTTTAAACCATTAGAACCTACAGATCTGCCCCTCCCCTGCCATCTTGACAAGTATGCCAAAGCTTGCATGAGAGGTTAATTCTGATTCCCACCCCATCCCTCCCTCTAGACTCTTCTACCACTGCCACACTAGGCCTAATTCCCCACAAACACAACATGCCGAGGCGCACCCTCTAGCATATTAAAATGTACCCTTCCCTCTCGGACTCTCCTCCCATCCTCCATGCCTTACACTAACAACCCTGCAAGGAACCCCCCAAGATCCCAACAAAGCAGAGCAGCAATACTCTGAGCTTGATCAGAATAGTCCCACCCCCACACCAGTCCCCAAGATAAAATGTTACCTACTGATCTGGAACACATACCACAAATGTTCCCGCTATAGGCTAGCGCTGCTGGAGGGAGTCCTCAGTAATGCCACTTGCTACAACTTTGCCTGTTTGACATAAGAAGGGTACCAGTTACCTAGCAGCCAAAATCCCCCGGAGTGATGATTAGGATTTCTGATCAACCCTTCCCCCTAGCTTCTCCTACCCCGGCATGGATCCAGCACCGAAACTACTAGCCCTCCATCTCTAGCGCCAGCACCAGCACCAGCCCCCAAAACACCTCATAAACCCCTCATTGGCCATCTCTAATTCCCAGAACAATGCCCTCTCATACCCCCTTCCTACAAGATCCCCTCCCTAGAAAACACAATATCCCCCCAGCACTCCCCTGAAATCAATTCCCCCTCTCCCAGGACAGGCCTCCACCAATGAGCCCCCTGCAGCAGACTCCTGGAAACTTCCAGCCACCCTGCCCTCTAAGTTGTAATCATGGAAATTCCCCGATCAGCTCTCCTTGTACACTCATAACTCCCCCTTCCTCGTGCTGTTACACCCCAGATAAACTCACCCCCACACTTCAACATGGTAACTAAAAATCAAACTGCCAGGTAACTAACAAGGCAACTGCTCTTACCTGGATAAAGGACTGAACTAAAGGTTCAACGAAGAAACATCTCCATGCCACTGTCATCCTCTCAGACCATTGAGTCCTCTTCCTGATCAGCCGGCTGAGTCATCTGGGACCTGATCCTCCTTGTCACTGCCTCCTGCTGGTCCCTTTAGTGTTCGTTCTCCTTCCCCCTCGATGCTGAACTATTAATCAAGTACCTCTTTGGTAACCTCTTGTCAAGTGTCCTGCCAAATCATTGAGCTGTTGCAAGAACTTCTCAGCTTCCCCTGGCATTGAAAAGAAATGAGTGCCCTCCCGGGTTACTAATCTTAGGGTAGCCAGTGGAACCAAATAGGCCTTCACGTTTCTCACCCTGGCCACATCTCAAATTTTAACAAAGGCCTTCCTGCGCTGCAGCATCTGCTGGAGGAAATCCTGATGAAACTGCAGTCTTGCTCCATTGAAGCAGATATCCTTCACCTCTCTGGCATCCCTCAGAATCCACTGGCAATCCAGAAAATGGAGCAATTTAAATACTACTGGCCACGGTCAAGTCAAGCCATTTTTAAGTGGGTGGCCCATAGGGACCTGATGTGCTCTATCTATTTCTACCACAGTTCTTGGTTCCCACATCAGCCAGATCGGGAGCTTACTTTGCAAAAAATGTTGTCATGTTGTCCCCCTCAGACTTTTCCAGTAGTCTGAACAACCGGACATTGCTGCCCCTGCTCCTGGATTCATATTGGCCAGCTTGTCCCAGACAGCCCAAATATCCCTATCCAAATGACTGATGTGCCTTTCTGCAGGGGAGACCCAGTCCTCCAACTGGCTTACTCTTTTTCCCACTTGTTCTGTTGTTCTGTTTGGAAGCCCATTGCTTCCATGTAGATTCTGACCGCCGTCAGCTGCATTGTGATCTACTTCAAATCCATCCTTATTCTGCCCATAAAAGCTTTAATCTCAGCCAATTCCCAAGCCATCAAGCTGGGGGTGGACTCCCACTCCACTACAGGTTCCACAATGAACCCGACTGCTGCCTTGCTCAGCAGAGATACAGATAGCTTGTATTTTTTCTTGGCTGCACTTGTCTTGTCCTCCTCTGGGGAATTCGGCATCTCCAAGCACAAAAGTACTGGATGAGTCCACAAAGAGATGATGAATGACCAAAACGGGGGGGGGAGTTACTCGGTATTATCTCCCGGGTGAATGGAGCTGCACAACCCTGCGTCTGTCTAGTTCGGGTGCATCATGTCACTCCAATTTAGATCTTTCTACCTTTAATATGCTATTGTAATATTTACTTTCTTGTTTAACATGAACCTTTTTGTTGATGGTTTTTCAAAATAGAAAAACAGAAACACCAACAATTGTTACAAAGGAGAAACCTAGTGCAGCTGAAAACCACTAATAACATGACACCGTACAATTATACAGATCTTAATAGCACCAAGAACCAACACTTGAGACAGTACCAAAGGGCAGCAGAAACTTAAGTCACACAAAGGGGACTTGACTAAGTACAAAACATATGTCTACTATGGGATAATCTAGATTTAGTAGTAGCCATATTGGTCCTTGCAAGAATAGATCCAGAAGCAAATGATTTGATACCTTTTAATGGACCAACATGATGTCAGAGAAGTTTAACAGTACCACACTGCCTTCAGCCAGGAGGGTCCACAGGTTAAAGGTGCTTGGTGGAACACACATACAAAGAATCCTACTACATATAAATTTAATTGACATAAGATAACACTGCTGAAGCAGATGACTCCTAAATCAAGCTATGAGTGTCACAGTTTGTATAAGGATGTGATTACTGAATGGCAACCCCCACCCAGATTAAAGACAAACTAAGATTGTCTTAGGGCTCCAAAGTTTCAATGCCTGCATTATAGACAAGAATTTACCAGTAAAGTTGTCTTAAAAACATCAGTGCACACTGTATGGTGTATATAAACCTAGCTGGACCTGTCACCCAGCTGTACCTCAAGCTAGATATAAGGCCCAATAAATTTCAAAACCTCTAGTGTAGTGACAGGACTATATAAATGATAATTTAAATATAAATGGACAGTATTAGTGTCAATCAAAAAACTCTAGTCGAGGAACCTCAAGAAATTAAGACCACATAGCCTGATATGTACTGATGTCAATATGCACTGAGAATGTAACAACTTGATGTACCACAAGTGTCAAAGGAATCTGAAAAAGAGATAAAAATGTAATTTCTCTCCCCCTCTTCATACAAACAATACACCCTTCCCCACCCCACATCACCATAATATGGGAGGGATACCTAGCTTTAAGGAGATGTTCTCTCTCTGTCTCTTTCCCTCTCTCTCTCCCACAGACACACACACACACACACACACACACACACACACACACACACACACACTCTCTCTCCTAGTGAACCTTTATTCACATCAGTCACTGCAATTGTTCCCCAAAGGAATTCAACTTGTCATGAAATCCTAAGTAAAAGGGCTCATGTCTCCTAATTTCTACAGAGCGAAAATGTGACACTATTTAACCGTACTACTCTCTGCATAGTAACATTTCCAAGGATTCTGGATAGAAGTACCATGAAATAAACCTGCCACCCTCCCCAGGATAAGGTAACTAGAAGTAAATATAAAGTATGTGTGCAAGACCAGAGGTCTAACATACCTACATATCCATAAATTACTACAATATTAGCCTAATGTAAAAAGATCTGTCCAGGACCCCCATGCAAATGAGATAACGCACCCCAATATGTACAGAGTTAAAAAAATATGTGACAGTATATGATAAAACTCCTGTATGTACAGTAACGGGCTAGATAATCTGAATATGGTGCAATGGACTCAATCCCACCCCCGGGCAAAGATAAAAAGTAAGGAGGAATTAATAGTCATTATGTGTGTGAAGTAAGAATAGTAACACACTATAACTCCATATGTCTAAATCGAGGCCTACCTCAATATGACAGCAAGCCCCACACCTGTTATATCACATACCTCACAACACATACCCACACACATACATACACACACACGCACCCACATCCCACACATGCTGAAGTCCTATAATATGCCAGTCTGAAGAAGAAAAGGTCTGTGGGTGTCAGTTTCTGTAAGGTCCCATAAAACCAAGATCGACATTCATCCCATCTACTACCATACTGAGATGTAAAATAAGTTTCATCTCAAAAGCTCGTCTATGTTGTGTGTTTTTGAGATTTCCTTTTAAAGCCATTACTGACATATCTGAGATTGAGTGGTCAGACTGGGAGAAGTGGTGCCCCACTGGTTTTTCAGTCTTCTTTGCTGTAATAGTATGTCTGTGCGAGTTCATCCTAGTGTGGAGCTGTTAGCGTGTCTCTCCAACATAACCTGTTTGTGGACACCTCTTTCACTGAATGAAATAAACATGTCGTGATGTGCATGTATAACTCCCATGCATCTGAAATTGTCTGCTTTGTGAGATAACCACAAAGTCCGAGGTAGAAATGAGCTCACAAGTCTTTCAGGGGCGTTGATTGCAGGGTCATGTGCCATTGTGTGACATGGTATTCTGTTCTGGTGAAAGTTTGCTCCTAATAATTAGGCTGGCTAAATTTGGTGGTTGTTTAAAAGACAGTACTGGGAGTGCCTTAAAAATACAATTAAGGGTTTCATCCGCACTAAATATTGGGTGGAGGTCTTCAATAATCATATGCAGACGTTCAAGGTCTGGATGATATGTGACTACTAAGGGTATTCTGTCTGTAGCTGCCTTTTCTTTATATTGAAGTAGTTGTTGTCTTGGTACTTATGCTGTCTCCGTTCTGTTACCCTGTCAATTTCCCTGGAAGAGTGTCCCTGCTCAATAAAGGTGTTTTTCAACATAGCCAAATGTGTATCTCTGTCATCCTCATTTGAACAAATATGGTGACATCGGAGTGCTTGACTATATATGACAGATTTTTTTGTATGGTTTGCGTGATTACTTTTCTTGTGCAGGTATCTCTGTCTGTCTGTTGGCTTCCTATACATACATGTATGTAAGGTTCCATCCTTAATGGTGACTGTGGTGTCCAGAAAGTTAACCTTGGTGGTAGAATACTCCAGGGTAAGCTTTATGGTAGGGTGGAGATTATTAAGTTTGTGATGAAAATGTTTGAGTGCATCTGTGCCCTCCGTCCAGATGATAAACAAATCATCAATGTAACAGAAATAAGCTAGTGGTTTGTGGGGATACTGCCTTAAAAAATCCTCCTCCAAGTCAGCCATGAAGAGGTTAGCATACTGTGGAGCCATTTTGGTGCTCATTGCTGTTTCCATAGTTTGAACATAATGTTTACCACTGAAGTTGAAGTTGTGTGTCAAAATAAATTCCATAAGTTCCCCCACCACTTCAGGGTTGATGTTTTGTTCCGGTCCTTTCTCATGTATGTATTTAAGGCATGCTGCAATGCCATCTGTTTGTGGAATATTAGTGTAGAGGGATGTTGCATCCATTGTCACTAAAATGGTATCAGGTGGTAAATCCTTATAACCAGAAAGTACACGCAAAGACTACAGCTGGGTGACAGGTCCAGATAGGTTTTATACACCATACAGTGTGCACTGCTGTTTTTAAGACAACTTTATGGTAAATTCTTGTCTATAATGCAGGCATTGAAACTTCTTGGAGCCCAAAGACAATCTTAGTTTGTCTTTAATCTGGGTGGGGGTTGTCTTTCAGTAATCACATCCTTATACAAACTGTGACACTCATAGGGTTGATTTAGGAGTCATCTGCTTCAGCAGTGTTATCTTATGTCAATTAAATTTATATGCAGTAGGATTCTTTGTATGTGTGTTCCACCAAGTACCTTTGACCTGTGGACCCTCCTGGCTGAAGGCAGTGTGGTACTGTTAAACTTCTCTGACACCATCTTCTGTATTTTTTAAATGAGTATTTTAAACCAATGGGGATTTTTTCTGTTTTTTTCTGCATGATCTAGCTGTTATAAGTATTGTACTTTCTAAACAACTGCCATTAGCTTCTGAAGAAGGACTGTTTGGTCCGAAAGCTAGAGCACTTTGTTCTTGTTGTTACATCTATGTTTTTCCATAAAAGGTATCAAATCTTTTGCTTCTGGATCTACTATGGCATAAGGATGAAGAAAACACTGAGTGTCATTGACTCCATTGAGGCTAGAAAGGGGACGGCATGGAAGCATGCCAAAACATGAATACGAGGATAATAAGCAAAGTAGTATTTGGTTACAGGGAGTTCATGGTGGATTAAAGTTCTGAGGAAGAGGAACTGAGCAGAAATGCAAATTCAAAAAGGGATCTCATTTCTTGTGATAAACATCCATTTCACAAACAGTTATGAAGGAGAGTCTTTCAAAGATGATCAATTTGGATAAGGCTGAGTGCCTGAAGAGCAGATGCAGTATAAATGGACATGGCCAGCACACCAGGAGGAGTCTCTTGGTTTCCATCACAGCAGTGAGACACCAACACTGCAGGAGTTTGAGTAAGGAGGAGATTAGGGTTGGTATCCCTAAAATAACCAATTTAGAGGAGTTAGGGATCTGTAAGTTAAGGCTTCTGGGGCAATTAGCTAAGATATCCTGCCACCATTTGGTGAGTTTGAGGCAACTGCACACTATGTGAAAGAGTCCACTTTCTGACAGCATCACCAGCAGGAGGAGTGTGGTACTAATGCAATGAAGCACAAGGCCTGGGACATCCTATACCAATGGTGTAAGATCTTAAGCTGCATCAAGTGACTCTTGATATCCTTGTATGCCATGCATGCCATGAGAACCCCTGCAGTCCACCAAGTGGGATATACAATGTGACCCAAGTCCCATTCCCACTCGGCCTTACTAGATTCAAGGACAGAAGACTGAGTATCCTAATAAAGGCATGAGTTCTGCCAGTTAAACTCTGGTGCAAGAGGAGTCAGTGAGCTTACACAACCATACCCATGGGGACTGGGGAAGGAGGGTTTTTTGAATAGCAGCCCTGAATTTGTTAAAATCACCATAAGTCATTTTGGTGCAGACGTGTCTTTTACTGTAATCACTGAAAGTTGAGAAAGATGTTAGAGTGCAATGGGAGTGTTCTATGTGATAAAGGCGAGTCTGAAAGACCACCTATCACATAGAGGAAACAAACTTGACCCCACAATCAAAAAGCAACAGTGACAGTCGCTACAATACTTAAAAAAGATACAAAACTCTTTTTATGTGGAGGCTGCACATGCCCTCCTGCTGCTTCCTCCCTTTGTGGGGCAGCCCCTGCACCCCAATACTTAAATAATCAACTCCAAGGGAGTGCGGACCATGGGGTAAGTTATTGGATGCTGAAAAAAAAATGTATTCTGCCTCTGGCCGAACCCAAACCCAGGGCTGCTGGCATTGCAAGCAGTGGTGTACACCACTACGCTATGCAAGCAGCTCAGCGTGAATTGGCCTTAAAGGACACTATATCATGCACTAGTGAGTACAGCTCCTTGCTGTACTCGCTATACAGGATATAGCACCGTATTAAACCACTGGTTCTCTTGTAGGGCGCTATTATTGAGTGGCTCAAAAGTGCAGTGCTCAATAATCAGCACTCTACATGGGTGCTACCCAATGGAGAGATAAGCAATTGTGTAGATACCTTTATCTTCTCCTGTTGGCCACCTAACATATCATTCTATAAAGGTGTGGTACTGTGCTTTATATTTTAGGAGGCTTAGAGTTGCCTTTGGTTGTAAAGCACCCCCATAGCATACAAGTGCTATTAAGTGAGCTCCACGAGTGGGAATTGTATGTTTGTCATGCACGATTGATCCCTTCAGATATCCGAATGGTATACATAGGGTGGATAATCAGCAATGGTTTAGGCTTAATAAGGGATCCATTAATGTAGGTAAAAAATTAGGAGGGATTTGAGGAAGACCTTATTCACAGAGAAGATGGTGTAAAAGAGGAGTAGTCTACCAGTGGAGCTGGTCAATGTTAAGATGGTTGCTAGTTTCAAGAGAAGGAGGGATAGGACCATAGGACTGGTAAAAATGACTAGGGGAAGGGATGGCCCTGATGAGGTATTGGGACTGGTCATGCCGAACCATAGGATGCAGGGCTGCATAACATCCTGCCAGTGCAAGACTGGTAGAGACTTAGGTAGAAACTGAACTTGATGAACCACAAATCTTTTTCTAGTTGTAAACTTCTGTATTTCTATGCATTTCTGAAGCATAACTGGACTATTTGAGGATACCAGACACTGCTGTGATGTCATAAAGTGTCCTAATAATCTGGCAGTGAGAGTCTGAATAACTCAATAACTAAATGTCTGAGACTGAGGACATGAGCTGCTAAAATGTGAAGCCACACCACAGCTGATGTAGAAGACTGGAGGGCAGAGGAGCGAGGAACAGGAGAGAGAGACTGTGGTGGGTGGCAGGAGCCGCCAATAAGTAAATATGCACCACGGCTAATGTGTAAACCTGGGATGGGTTCAGAGGAGTGAGGACCAGGGGGAGAGAGATTGTGTGCCAGGTGGCATGAGCTGTCTAGAAGTGAAGCCACACCACAGCTAATGTTGAAGCTGGGGGGGGGCAGAGAAGCAAGGACTGGAAGGAGAGAGAGTGTGGCAGGCAGCAGGAGCTGACAATAACTATAACTCCAGCCATGTGCATTAGTGTCAACTGTAATGCGCATGGCCAGACTTACAGCTCCAGCAACAAATAAAACGCAGTCTCATTGGAGCAGTTCATTTCTTTCAACTACAGAACATGCCATGTCAATAAGCAGAAGTACTGTCATGACCAGAGTGCATGGTCATTGGTCAACACTGCCAAGTCCATAGCAGTTTCAATTTTGATTGGCTCGGCACTGACACACCTCTGAAATGCCGTTAGTTCATTCAGGCCCTGAGCTCCCATGCTCCGTCATGTTCCTTACTTTAATGTGGCAGCGTACAGTCCTTCAGAACCTGTGCACCCATCCATCTGTGGATGCATGACCAAATTATCAACACTGCCATCTTTTTACCCCAGCACATGTAGGTGGTAGACAAAATTTTCAAATCCTCACCAAAACAGAATTCAGTGCAAGTAGAATGCCATTCCGTGCCACAGGTGGAAACACACATTTTGGATAGGATTTGAAAAATTACAGCTGTGATGTACATAAGCTTGGGTAATAAGAAGGCTAAGTTGAAAATATGGGGTGAAGACATCTAAGATTTCCACAGTTATGAGAGTGCATACTGAAATTGCAAAGAATCAGCATAACTTTGTCATTTATTAGTATTCTGACCCCAAATGTTGAACATAGTATACTTATCACCCCACCTCATGAACCCCGTAGGTGAAAATGTGTAAATCTGTGGGAAAACACCATTCTGCACCACATGTGCAAAAACATGTTCAGAGCAAGATATGAAAAATTACTACTGTTAGTGTTCATGAGGTGGTGTGATTAAATTGCTATACTGAAAAAGTGGAGTGGAAATATTGAAATGACCAAAGATATGTACGTGCATAGAAACTTTTCAACAACTACATGTTAACTCTGCTATTTTTAGGAGTTTTTCCAACAAATTTTCAAAATGACCTGTTTGAGACCCTATCTCATGAACACTGCCACTGTCATTTCATTCATTGATCTCAAAAGGTGATTTCGCACAGAAACTGAACCATTCTGCACCACAGCTGCGAAAACACATTTTGGGCAGGATGTGAAGAATGACAGCTATACTGTTCATGTGGTGGTGCGAAAAAATGGCAATGTTGAAAATTTGGAGTGAAAGTATTAAAAACGACTGAATTTACTAGCATGCACAGAAAAATTTCAACGACTGTGCATACCTCGGGTGTTTTTTGGTATTTTTGCACCAAATTTTCAACATGGGCTTTTTTGGACCCTACCTCATGAACAGTGGTGCTGTCATTTTGTTAATCAGCCCCAAAAGGTGATTCCACACAGCAACCGCAAAATCACCTTTCAGGAATGAGTAACAAAATGACAGCCAGTTAGGGTTCCAAAAAGACCATGTTGAAAATTTGGTGAAAACCATGCCATAAAATGGCCAAGATATCAACATAAGTTCAAAATGCCATTGATATCCATTATACAGCACTTACCTTCATTCTTCAGTTTGCGGTTTGGCTTTAAAGAGTGGAGACGTATACTGGTCCACAAAGGATTGCAGCCGCCAACCTCTGGAGGTGAGTATGGGGTAAGGGGGGGTGCAGGGAGGTGAGTATTCAGTGGGAAGGTGGGGATGGGTGAGGGAGACAACAGGGATGATGAGGGGCCATTTTCTTTTTTACAGGTTAAAAAAAAGATGCTGGGGAACTGTTTTCTGCTTTTCAGTTTTGTTTTTTTTTACTGAAGATGTCAGGACTCCGGGAGTGGGCACCCCAGTGTCCTAGGGTTTTTGGGGGCATGCACATCAGGGTACACTGGGAGTGGACTCCCCAGTGTCCTAGTGTTTTTTTGGGGTACACATCAGGGGACACTGGGAGTGGGATTCCCACTGTCCCACACTGAAGGGTAAGCTGCACTGTGGTTAATGTGGATGGTGGGAGGTGTCAGAGGAACAGATGGACCAGGGGGAGAGAGAGTGTGGAAGGAGCCACCAGCATGTAAAGCCACACTGCAGCTATATTGTATAAGCCAGGGGGGTTCAGAAGGAGCGAGGACCTGGGAGAGAGAGGGCAATAGGAGCCGCCAACATGTAAAGCTGCACCGCAGCTAATGTGAAAGCAGGGGGGGGGGTCAGAGGAATGGATGGACTGGGGGGGAGAGGCAGTGTGGCTGGTGGCACTGGCAGGACCTGACAATAACCATAGATTGGACATGCACACTAGTGTTAACCCACTCTAATGCACATGCCTGGAGTTACATCTACAGAAAGAAATTAAGCACTTTCTCATTGGAGTGGTTCATGTTTTAAAACTAGAGAACATGCTACGTCAGCAAAGCAGAACTTGTGTCATGACCAGAGTGCCTGGTCATTGGTGTACACTGCCATGCCCATTGCAGTTTCAGCTGTAATTGACTTGGCAGGGACAAATCTCTCAAATGCCATATAGTCCCAAGACGTTCCTTGTGCAAGCACAAATGAATGCAAAAATCAGCCCTGTGCACAACCCTAATACATTTGTGTCCAAAATAAGAACATGCAGACATGCATTTCTGTTGTTGTTTAAAAAGGCAGGCAAAAATTCAACATTAACTGCGACAAGTGGGGAGTACATAAGGCACACTACATATTCATTAACCAGAAACTATATTTATTGATATCCTACATTTTATATATTCCAAAGGCCACTGATACGCAGCAAATTCACTCAGGGGTTCTATTAGGTATAGCACTGGTTACCTAGCTTTCATAATCTGGCACTGTTTTGTTTTGCAGTGCATTAAGGGGAAAAAGAGGCAGCTACTTAACAGAGAGCAGCCAAAGTGCATCTCAGTAAAGAAGGTGCTGTGCAAACAGCTGCCACTAGATGCCACTGCAGAGTTGTTAATAAGAGAAAATGTACATGATTCACTATATGATTATTTCATCTCTTATTATAGTTATACAGTAGCTTAATTGCTAGATTATATTTAGCGAAGGACTTTGGAAAAAAACACTGAAAAATGCCTTTTAAACAGGGATATAGAGGCATCAGTTTTGTGGACAGGACAGGAGTTGTGATGATGTCACTGCCTCCCAAGACTTTACAGTATATACTTTTTGATACAGGTAGGTCGCCTTTACTTTGGTTTACATTTGCAGGCAGGTAACAGAGTGTGTGACAAGACCGAATAACAGAGTATTAACTTCGTCACCAAGCATCCATTATTCACAGAAGTGGCATAATCTGAGTGGGTAACAAGGTTACTCATTTCATTGAAATAAGTGTATAAGGCAAGGCAAAACAATTTTTTTAATTTATTTATTTTCTCAGAACCCAAATCAGAGCTCAGCCCTGCTCCACCGACCACCCCCCATGCTCAGATTTGCCCCCCTGAGTAGGGCCGCCAGGAGGCACCCCTCCCAACGGACACTGGGGTCAGCGTGACCTGGCTTACCCACCGGGTTGGGGCCATGGGAGTGGGGCTCCCCTTGGTGGACACTGGTTGGCAGCAGGAGCAGTGGCGAAGCTGGTATCATACACAGGGGCCGGCTTTTTTCTAATGCTAAAGGCCCGGGGCGGGGATGTGCAATGATGTCCCGCATCTGCCCCACCCGGCCCCCCATATGTGACAGTGTTGGTTGTTGTGGAACCCCTGGCTTTGCCAGGGGTCCATAATGCACTGAACACTCAGCCCTCCCCTGAGAAGGGAGTAGTCTTCAGATGCTCCATCCTTCTCCCCACGGCCAGCCCCTGACTCCCTAGTCCGTTCCTGAACCTGGGATGTCGGCACCACAGCTGGACATCTTGCCTCTGTGCCAGTGGGCCAGCAAAGCAATTTTATTTATATGGCACCCAATCCCAGGGGCTCTGGGAACTTCATAAAGTATACAGCAGAATTAATAAAGTTGATTAAAATCAATAAAGAGCACATATAATATGTGTGAGTTATTAAGTGTTGTCATTTGTTATATTGTATAATAAGAAATGGGTAGTAATAATCTTTGCTCCTGATTCGTTGAGAGCTCCTTTCAGCTGGGTCGTTATCCTGGCACAATGGTCCAGGTGAAAGTACTCCCAGATCAATGGGCTCAGCACGCAACTTTACAGCACTCTACCGATCATCATGCCACCTAGCCCACAGACACAGTGGATAATGTCCCTGGGATCACGACTATTAAAAAAAAATACCATGACAATGTTTTGCCAGCCTTACATGTGCACAGACTCCAGAAACTGAATAGCACCGGACCAAATACTTAGATACATAGATACATTGACAGCGTCGGCAGATAAGGGCCTATGGCCCACCCAGTCTGCCCATTTGAGCATGTAAATTCAGTTTATGTTTTCCTAGAAGTCTGTTGCCCCTTACCTCTGACCTCCAGAATTCCTTTACATCTATCCCATGCATTCTTAAATCCCATGATTGTCTCAGCCCCCACCACTTCCTCTGGCAGGGTGTTCCACTTGTCCACCACCCGTCTGTGAAGAAATTCTTCCTCATGTTTCCTCTGAATCGTCTCCTCCTCCAACTTCATCCCATGCCTTCTAGTCCTGGAACATCTTTTTCACTTAAAATAGTGTATTCCTGCACCCTGTTCCTCCCTGTGAGATACTTGTATGTCTCTATCATATCCCTCCTCCTCCTCTCCTCCAGGGAGTACATGTTCAGTTCCTTCAACCTGTCTTCATAGGACTTGTGATGCAATCCATGCACCATCTTTGTTGCCCTCCTCTGAACCTTCTCTACCCTGTCTATGTCCTTACGTAGGTATGGTCTCCAGAACTGTACACTGTACTCCAGGTGGGGCCTCACTAGTGTCTTGTATAGCTGAATTATGACCTCCCTTTCCTGCTGGTGATGCCCTGCCTATACATCCCAGCATCCTATTTGCTTTACCTGCTGCCTTGTCACACTGTTTCCCCTGCCTGAGGTCATCAGAGATGATAACTCCAAGATCCCTTTCCTGCTTGGTGCATGCTATATCCTCACACCCCAAAATGATATATTGTGCCAGAGTTTTTGTGCCCCATATGCATTATCTTGCACTTCTTTGCATTGAATTTCAACTGCCAAACCCCTGACCATTCTTCAAGTTTCTGCAGGTCCTTCTCATTCTGTCTACACCCTCTGGTGTATCTACTCTGTTACAGAGCTTTGTGTCATCAGCGAACAGTGAAATTCTACCTTCTAATTCCTGTGCAATGTCACTGATGAAGATGTTGAGTAGGACCGGTCCCAGCACTGATACCTGTGGTACCCCACTGGTCACTCTTCCTCTGTGGAGTGACAGCCATTTACCACCACCCTCTGGGTCCTGCCACCCAGCCAGTTACCTACCCACCACACTACTGTCCTGCCCACACCCATATTCCCAGTTTGTGTAATAGTCTTCTATGCGGCACAGTGTCAAAGGCCTTGCTGAAGTCCAGATAGGCCATGTCCACCGCCTCCCTGATCCACCTCTCTAGTCACCCAGTCAAAAATTCAACGAGGTTGGTCTGACATGACCTCCCCTGGTGAAACCATGCTGCCTTGGTCCTGTAGTCCATTGACAACCAGATGTTCCACCAATCTCTCCTTCAGTAGTGCTTCCATGTTCTTCCCACTACCGAGGTGGGGCTGACTGGTCTATAGTTCCCTGCTTCCTCTTTGTTCCCGCTTTTGTATAAGGGGACTACATCTGCCGTCTTCCAGTCTTTGGGTACCTCCCTGTTTCAGTGATCGGCTAACAGGATAGCCAGAGGTTCAGCCACCACCTCTCTTGGTTCTTTAAGGACCCTGAGGTGCACCCGTCTGGCCCCATTGTTTATCAACTCTTATTACTTCCAGTTCCTTCAGGACTTTTCTTGTGTAAAGGGACTTGTGTCATTTCTGCACCATTCTCACCCTTGTACTCCTTCAGACCCATTACCTCCTCTTCCTCAGTAAGACTGAGCAGAAATACCTGTTCAATATGTCAGCTTTACTGTTGTCATCCTCCACGCGGCCCCCATCCTCCCCCTTCAGTCTCACTATCCCTCCCTTTGTCTTTCTTTTTTCACTTATGTACCTGTAAAAGGTTTTGTCCCTTCTACCCACTGATTTTGCAATGTGTTCTTCTGTCTGAGCTTTGGCTTCCCTTACTGACCTCCCTGCCTCCCTTTGCTTCTCCTGGTACTTCTCCCTATCCCCTTCTGCCTGTGTCTTTTTGTATTGCCTGAATGCAATCTTTTTGGCTTTCACTTTCTTTGCTACCTCTTTGGAAAACCATAATGGTCTCCTCTTCCTTTTCCTTTTGCTAACCTGCTTAATGCATAATTCTGTTGTTCTTGTAATCCCCATTTTAAATACTGCCCACTGTTCCTCAACCCCTGATTCCTGTCCCATTCCCCTTAATGCCTCTTTCAAGTATCTCCCCATTTTCCCAAAGTCTGCCCCCCTAAAATCCAGGATACGTGTTTTTGTGTGGTTTGGTTCTGCTCTTTTTGTGATTTCAAACCACAATGACTGGTGGTCACTGTTTCCCAGGTGCTCCCCCACTGTTACCCCCATCACACTGTCCCTGTTTGTGAGCACAAGGTCCAGTATTGCCTTCTGCCGAGTTGGTTCCATGACCAGTTGCTTGAGGAAGGCACCTGAAGGGAGTCCAGGATAAATCTGCTCTAGTTGATGCTGCTGCTGGATGCTCCAGTCCACGTCTGGAATACTGAAGTCTCCAACCAGTACTACTCACTTTGTCTGCCATCCTTTGATGGCTAGCATCAGCTCCCTATCTGTTTCTTCCTTTTGGGCTGGTGGTCTATAGACCACACCTGTGTAGATGGCTGTTCCCATTTTGCTTTCCAGCTTAACCCATAGTATCTCTCCCTCATTTTGTTCCTCCTGGATCTCTGTGGCCCTTATGTCATTTTTCACATACAGTGCCACTCCTCTTCCCTTCCTGCCTGCTCTGTCTCTTCTGAATATGTTGTAGCCAGGTATGGCCATCTCCCAGTCATGGTTATCATTACACCAGGTTTCAGTGATGGCCACAATGTCCAGGTCTGACTGCACCATGACAGCCTCCAGATCTTCCATCTTGTTGCTAAGGCTCCTGGCATTTGCACACATGGCTTTTTATGATTTGACCTCCCTAGACTGTTTCACTGTTCTACTCCAGCCCCTTCCTTGGTTGTCCTTTATCCCTGGTTCTCCTTGCTGTCTGCCCTTTTGTTGAATTTTGCCCCTTTTCTGCCTATCCACCTCTTGGGCATTAATCTCCATCTTTTGCACACTGCTTTGCAGAGATAGCCACTCCTCTGGTTCACTGGTTCCACTGCTAGCTGTGGAGGGTGAAAGTAGGTACCTCCTTGCTGGCCTGCCACCCCTTTTCGTTAGTTTAAATGCTTGTCAATGTAGCATTTAAACGGCATTGAGTGCTGGATTCTCCAGGATGGATGCAGGCCGTCAGGCCTGAACAAACCTCCATCCCTCCAGGTGGGTCCCCAGTCACCAATGAATCCAAACCTTCTCACAGCACCAGTTCTTCAACCATGAGTTAAAGTTCCTGGTGCATGCATCCTATGCTCTCCTCACTGTAGGTAGTACTCTGAGAAAGTGACAGAAGTAGCTACTTGCTTGAGACCCTCCCCACTTCCTAAACTCTTCCTGAACTTCCTTTGCTCCCCATTTGCCAGGTCATTAGTACCTAGGTGGATAATGACATCCAGCTCACCCTCCCGCCTTGCCTTCCCAGTGATCCCCAGGATCTTCCTTCCATTCCTCCATGCTGTGGCACCTGGTAGGCACCTCACCTCCTGTCCTCCCCTCTGTGTTCCTAGCTGGATCCCTCTAATGATGGAGTCCCCACTGGATTCACTTCCTCCTCCTCTGGGGTCCACTGCTTTCCCGCTGAAGTCACCTCCTGGCTAACCTCCACATCCTTTCCTTCCACTTCTGGGTACCTCTATTTGGTTGTCCTCATTTGCCAGTGTGGCATATGAGTTCTTGAGCGGAATAGGATCTGGGATGTGCCTCTCCCTGACTGCTCTAACCCTCCCTGAGCCCACTGTCATCCAAGTGCTCCTCATTCTCGGCATCCTTTGAGGCAGTTGCATTGGACTGGGTGGTCTCTGGATAGGGGTGATGGTACTCCTGACCCAGTTTACTTCCACTATGAGTCTGGCTACCTCATCCTGCAGTCCAGAGAGATGTATGCAGATAGGGCAGCACCTCAGTGTCCAGAAGGTCTGCCTGAATATGGCTGCCCCACAGCCACTTCATTGCACCACTCCCCACATTATACTGCAATTTCACCACTATGTTTTAAATTTTAAACAGCCCAAAAACAATTATAAGTAAAGACAACAAAGAAAGTCACTAAAAGACCACAATCTAAGTTTAAAAGAAAATAGCAATTACCAGTTACTCTAAAGCACTGAATTGAATATGTTTCCTTCCTTCCCCTTCTGGCTTCTTCTGAGAAAATAAAACTCTACTTGCTACCTCAACTCTGACTAAGCCCCACCTCCAGTTATCATGTAGCTGAGGTCAGAGGCCAGACAATTAATGCCCTTCACCCAACTACAGGGCAGTCAGACAAGCCAAGATAAAATTTGCAGCAATTAAAGACAGCACAGAATTACACCACCACTATGTTTTAAATTTTCAACAGCCCAAAAACAATTATAAGTAAAGACAACAAAGAAAGTACAGTGTCACTAAAAGCCCACAATCTAAGTTTAAAATAAAAATAGCAATTACCAGTTACTCTAAAGCACCAAATTGAATATGTTTCCTTCCTTCCCCTTCTGGCTTCTTCTGAGAAAAAAAAAATATACATAATGTGCTTGTCCCCTTGTTACTCCAGTTGACTTTTTTTAACTGTACATTTCCTCATAACTACCCTCCATTGTGAGGCATGTGCAGTAACCGAGGAAGACTGCTTAACTACCCAGTCCCCTAGAGTTACTAGAATCCCATCAGTGTTAGATTTGAAAGGTTCCTGGGCAGCCTGTAGGGAGTTGTTTAAAGCTCCTTACAACATGACATCATTGTTTACTCAGCAAGCCTGAGAAGAAAATGGATTATGTAATTTAGAACTCTCACAGCAGCCTAAGCCACTTTGGAATCACTTGCCTGGGGTTAGTTTTAGAATGTTGAGATGAGAGTTTTAGCTAGAGTAAGAGTTGAGTGTGAGAGCTCTGTGAGGAGGGAGCTCTCAGAGTTTAGAGGTGCTTGCCAGCCTGACTAGGCTGGGTGAAGGACCTCTGGTTGTTTTCTCACCCTAGTGAGTGAAAATATTGCAGTACCAAGAGAATTGGTGAGACCGTGGCCAGCAGGACCCCAGTGGGTCATTCCAGAGAAAGTGAAGTGGGACTACAGATTCAGTGTTTCCCAGAGGCAATCCCCTGAGGGACCAGAAGAGTGTTAGCTGCCCAGAGAGAGACAGAGCATTTCTGTTTGAAGCTATGAGAAGCTACCTGAAAGGGAAGAGGAGTTTCTTCCAGCATCCATGTCTGTAATAAAGAGACAAACAAAACTGTGAGTGCCATTACATGGAACTGTTTCTAGGGAGTTGTCTGAGGTGTATGTGCCCAGACATAAGGCTAGAATACACCTTCCAGGGCCCCTGTATCACCACAAAAAGTTTCTGAATGTGAAGATTGAGAATGTAGAGTTCTTTCGCAATCTGATGAGACTGAAGGCTCAATTTGTGTAACTCAGAATGAATGGCAGAGACTGGTTGGGGCCAGGGTGGGAAACCATCCATCTTGAACTTCAGTCAGGGCTAACTGGTTCATGGAAGAACACAAGGTTACCCAGGGCATGTTAACTAAGTCCATCCCATCAGGATGAAAAAGATTTGAAATTATTTTAATTGTGTGGCAACCCCCATGGAAAAGACACTTTAGAGAAATGTCCATGTTCAATTCCCTGGTACAGAAGGAAGGACTGTTCACAGTTTGTGACTAGCAGAAATGCGTACAACCCAAGACAAGTGTTGTTTCTTGAAAAGAAAAGTGTGTGATGCCCTGAGAAAGTCAGTTCCAACCTGGGGGACCACCACGTTCTGTGTTTATTCCATCTTGTGTCAGAATAAAGCCATACTGTACAATCCCATTTCCAGTATTGGACATTCGACCTGTGCTTCCCAGTGTGACTTGTTTATAGGCCCCCTCAGAAGATAGACCTAGCATTGCCCTAGCGCCTCTCTCCTAGAACTCAGAGTAAATATAAATGTTTGTTTTGCACCCTAACCCTCGAACTCTAGAAGCTAAGTCAGGTATTTGCCCCAGTGCCAGGGTTCATGCTTATTTTATGCCAACTTGTGGTTTGTTGCCTTGTCTGGGTACAAGTTTGGGGGTTGGGAGTCCTGGTTTCAAGACACCACTCTTGACTGGGGTATGACTTGCATCAATGGAGCCCGTTTAAAAAACTGTGTTTGTTTTTTTATATTCTCTCATCCTGGTCCGTGCTGTCTCTGGGATCTTGCTGATGGTGATATTTGGAACTGCCCCCCCCGCCACCAAGCCCCAGCGGATCTTTTGCTAAGACCCCAGTGGGAAAACACTGCTGACTGTGGTGTCTGAAACAGCTGCAGAGTGTGATTCTGAGGTACTCATATACATGTTTGCTGCCATCTGCTGGAAAGGCACTAAAATAAACTCCCTAAATAGGACTATTTTTTTTCCATTATGCAATTAATTTATCTTTTTTATTTTCTACTAATTTAATAAAAAATAAAACTTAAAAATAGTCACTTTTTATTACCTTATTGACCCATTTCATAATCACAAAAAGATACTCCCCGGGGGAATGGTAGGAAAATGGTCCTTCTCGGATAGTGGAAGCACTCATCTTCACGTCATGCTTCAACCCACATGAGGTGGGCTCTTATCACACTATAACACCCCCCCGCCTGTTGTTCCGTATTGCTTAATTAACAATTTTGTACATACTGTTTTGTACTAATATTTTCCTGTTCTGTAACTTGTCACTTGTGAAAACAGGCTATTTTGCTTATCAGCAAACACATATATAAAAAAAAAAATGAAATTAAATATAAAATCTCGAGAAGGTTACATAGCAGCACCAGGCCCAAAACTCAGAGTAAAAAGCTAAGTTTTCAAAGATATTTTAAAAATAACCAGTGAAGGAGCACCTTTCACCTCCAGGGTAAGGATGTTCCAAAGATTTGGGGCCACTACTCCAAATGCCGTATCACCGAAAGATTTGAAGTGGGATCTTGGGGCAGACAAGAGATCTGTCTCCACTGACTGAGGAAGCAGCCAGAAACATAAGGTACCAGGAGGTCTTTCAGGTACAGTAGCCTGGACCCCAACCATGTAGGGTCTTATATGTTAACAAATACACCTGGAAGTTGATGTGGTACTGTACTGGCAATTAGTGAAAAGCACGGACAACTGGTGTGATATGCTCAAACTAAGAGATCCCAGCAACCAGTCGGGCTGCCACATTCTAGACTAGTTAGAAATAATGCAATAACCTCACAGAAAATCCAAGGTAAAGAGTATTATAGTAATTGAACCTTGACATAACTAAAGCATGCTCCAGTGTTGCTAGGTCAGTCTGGTTAAGATAAGGCTTGATCCAGGAGATGTTTCACAGATAGTAAAAGCTACTGCAGACAACAGCTGACACCTGATATTCTAAGGTCAGCTTGTAGTTCACAATGACACCCAGATTCCTCACCCTATCTGCAGCTCCAAGTGTCATGCCATCCACCAACTTTAGGGTTATGCTGCTGGTTGTCACTGTTGAACCCAGCTGACTCAGTTCAAACAGTAACATCCCCATCTTCAGTGGCTTTAGTCAAAGCCAGCTGGCTGCCATCCAGTCTTGAATTTTCTGAAGGCACTCACTCAGTTCTGAAACAACCTCACCATCATCAGGGGGCACAAGACACATACAGCTGGGTATCATCAGCATAACAATGAAAACTCAAGCCATAGCATCTAATGATGTCCCCTAATTGCAACATGTACATGGAGAACAACATGGGAAATAGAATCAACCCCAACGGCACACCATAGCAGGGTGCAGAGCTACAAAATGTAAAACAGTCAAGATCACCAGCTGTACCCTGCCGGATATTTAGAACTCAAACCACTGTAACATGGATCTTCCAGTGACATCACCAAGCTAATAGCTGCCTGGCTTTTGAGCTCCAGCACACCAAGCTGAATCTAAATGCATCCTGGCTGTATTCAAAATTCATCTTTCACAAAAAAAGGAAGATGGATGACCTTATTATGAGCACCCATCAGTAATTGAAAGAATTTTCAGCCCCACCATCTTCTAAACCTGGTAAACAGCCTCTGACAGATCCACTGAGAGGCAGGGGTCGATTTATTTATTTATTCATTTAGCTTCTGTTTACCAGGTAAGTACACTAGACAAAAAATATGCCTATTTTCAGGTACGACCCGGGAGAGTACAGGAAATCAAAAGAACATACAAAGCACAAACAGAAGCAAGGCAGATACACTGGAGTCAGGGGAATCAGAGCATACATAGTAAGATTAATAAGGTTACAGCAGTGGACACAGTCAAATGTAATAAAGTACAGAGTCACTAATGCAATGATCCAAGTAATATATACAGATATATACAGAATTTACACAGTATACACAGGGCCACACCCCAACAGGCAGGCAAAACCACAGCATGACCTAAGCAAAGTACAGGAGGAGATATGCTCAAAAATACAGTGCCAGAGAGCAGTGTAATTAGGGGGGTTTAAGACAGTCACATACTGAGGAGAGCATCAAGTGTCGCCACATGGAGGTGCATAGGCTCACCAGGGAAGGGGAGGACTGGACCTGGACAGGAAATTAGTTCCATAGTCTAGGGGCACATGATGAGAAGTCCCTGTCCCCCATATGAGTACATGTAGCAGGAACCTTAAGGACAGCAGGACCCCGTGACCTTAGGGAGTAGCTAGTGGGGACAGCAGGCACAAGGAACTCCACCAGTCCTGAGGGGGGTACCCGTAACCAGAACCTTACCCGTGAAGCAACCCAAGACAAAATTCATATAGTTGGGTGGGGAGAGCCAGTTAAGCTTTCTATACAGATTACAATGGTGAGTGAGACGAGGGGCTGTAAGAGCAAAATGGCAGATGCTATTGTAGACTACGGTCCACCTTGAGAGGTGAACCTTGGAAGTACAAGCAAACAACAGGAGCCCATAGCAGAGAGATGGTAGAAATACACCTCTGGCCAAAGCTAGGCGAACAGCAGGAGTAAGATTATTCTTCGCCTGTAAGCAGACCCAATTTCCAGTCAACAGCTTGATACACATTGTGGATGTGATGACCAAGGTTGAGCTGAGGGTCAAGCATTACCCCAAGGTATTTGACGGAGTCGGTGCTGAAAACAGGAACACCATCAGTACCTGAGATGCACAGAGGGACAGGGGCAGCCTTTAACTTAGCCAGGGACCCAAACAGCATGACCTGAGTCTTTTTAAGATTTAGGACCAGCTTATGGGATGATATCCAGGACTGGATACTCCTGAGATCCTCACTCAGTTGGTGGTTAATGACCCCAATATCCTGGGAATGAGGCAGAATAACAAGGTCATCAGCATACAGGATGGCCTTACAGGAGATTGCTGATGAGGGAAGATCATTGACGAATATGGAAAAGAGCAGGGGCCCAAGGACTGACCCCTGAGGGACCTCTGAGGACACAACAGTGGTGTCCGAGAGCACGTTACTGTATTTGGTAAGTTGCCAACTGTCCTGAAGGTAATTGGAGAACCATCTGAGAGCAGGAGGGGACAGGCCCAATGACCTAAGCTGAGTGCATAGCAGAACATGGTCAACTAGTTCAAAGGCTTTAGAGAGATCAATAAAGACAGCTCCAGAGAGTCTACCCTGGTTCATAGCCACCCTTATCCCAGAAGTGACAGTAACCAAGGCGGAGGTAGTACTGTGCCCTTTTTGAAAGTCATGCTGCGAGGGAGACAGTAGCTCATGAGCTTGGATATAGTCCGTGAGTTGCCCCGACACAACTTTCTCAAGTAGCATACAGATGGCAGACAAGATGGCAATTGGTCGATAGTTGTCCAGGATCCTGGGGCTGCCCTGTTTGAGTACAGGGACAACCCTCGCCACCTTCCCAATGTCAGGGATAACCCCAGAGGCTAAGGATAGGTTGATGATATGGGCCACAGGGGAGGCAATGGAGGCAGCTGCAAGGCAGAGAAGCTTTGGCTCCATACCATCATGACCGCACTAGAAAGGGGAGAGACAGAGAGAAATCTCTGCATCTCTTTGCCATCACAGCCTTAAGTAGATTCAACGCAAAGAAGTGCAAAGTAATGCACCTGGGAAACAAAACCCAGGATAAGTGTACACAATGTGGGGTGAGATACTAACAACAACAAAATGGAAAGGGAACTGGGGCAGTCATGTCCGATGACCTTAAGGTAGGCAAGCAATGTAAGAAGGCAGTAAGGAGAGCCTGGGGAATGCTGGGATTCATAGGGAAAGGCATCACCAATAGAAAACAGGAAGTTGGTATCCCTCTGTACAGACAGTTGGTGAGACCTCATCTGGAGTACTGCATGCAGTTCTGGAGACCCCATCTCCTCAAGGACATAGACAGGATGGAGGCTGCCCAGAGGAGGGCAACTAAAATGGTGCAAGGTCTGCACCAGAAGCCATACAAAGAGAGACTAGAGGAGCTTAATATGTATACCCATGAGGAAAGGAGGGAGAGGGGGGACATGATAGAAACTTTCAAGTACTCAAGGAAATTAACAAAGTCCAAGAAGGTAGCATCTTTCAGAAAAAGAGATGTTCAAGAACAAGGGGCAAATTTGAAGATGGGGGTTCAAAGGCAACATGAGGAAGTATTTATTTCATGGAGAGGGATGTAGATGCGGGGAATGGCTTTCCTAAGGAGGTCGTGGGGTCAAAAACAGTGGGGGGATTCAAGAATGCATGGGACAGACATAAAGCAATTCTAGTGGGGGGTAGGAGGAAGTAGGCTGTTGGTTAACTAGAATCTGCAGCTTATCCATTGGGTAGGGAAATGAGCAGACTATGTTGGCCAAGCGGTCCTTATCTGCCATCAAATTCTATGTTTCTATGTTTCAGTTTAGCACTTGTATCCTCCAGTAGTATACAACATCTCAATGACCACTGATCACTATTAGTATAGTAGGAAATTGGGCAGGGACAGCTCTTAGTTTAACACTTGTATCCTCCACCGGAATCTGACATCTCAGCTGCCCCCCCATTTACCATTATTTGGGAATCATTTAGAGATGGATCTCACCTTGGTACTTGGATTCTCCACTGGTATCTGATATCTGAAATGTCCTGTCCAGTACTATTAGTAGGCAAGGCAAGGCAATTTTAGGGCACCCAATCCCTGAGGCTCTGGGCATAACAAAAATAAAAATTAAAACAGCAATTAAGATCAAAAATTTACAGAATAAGTAAAATTTCAGATTCCAGTTTACAATCATCTATAGTTATTAAAATAGTTAAACATAAAATCATTCTGTAAAAGCCAGGCTGAAAAAGTGGGCTTTGAGCCACTGCTTGAAAATACCAATCGAGGGGGGCCTCCCGAACTGTAAATGGAAGCGCATTCCACAAGGTCGGCCCAGAGTCACTGAATGCTCAATCACTGGATGTCTTGAGTCGAACCCTGGGAATATCCAGGAGGCCCCTCGGAAAGGAGCGGAGGGAGCAAACAGAGGCTGCGTGTATCAAGCTCCAACAGCTAGCCATGGCCCAGTCCATATAGGGCTCTATAGGTGAGCAAGCCCACCATGAAAAGGACCCTCCCCCTGACCGTCAGCCAGTGCATGGCACGCAGGACCGGGGTCACATGACAGGACCTAGGCAGGCCCCTCAGCAACCAGGCTGCTCCATTCTGCACCAGTTGCAGCCTGCGGTGGGTCCCTCCCATGACTCTGAAGTAAATGGCATTACAGTACTTGAGCCTAGTGATAAAGGCATGTACCAGTGTCAGCAGATCCTCTGGTGGAATGAGGGGTTAGATCCTGATGATGTTCCACAAGCGGTAAAAAACACTCAGCTACAGATGACACTTGATCTTCAAAAGTCAGCCTGCTGTCCAGGATCATTCCTAGATTATGTACCATCAGGGAAGCCACCAATGGAGCAGAACCCAGGAAAAGACCTGTGTCTGCTCCAGTCTGCAACCCATCATGCCCACAACCCAACTTGATCACTAGTACTTCTGTCTTATCTGGCTTTAGTCTCAACCAGCTAGAAGCCATCCAGTCATTGATTTTAGCCGGACAGATGTTAAAGTATGTCAACAGCACTGGATGTTCTGGGTGCAAATGACAAATACAGCTGGGTGTCATCTGCATAATAGGGAAACTTCACACTGTATTTCCAAATCATCTCACCCAGGGGCAGCATGTACACCACTAACAATATCGGCAACAAGATCGAACCCTGTGGAACTCCACATGACAGAGGTATTGGGAAGGAGGAGAATTTCCCCCATCACTATCTGCTGCAACCTATCAGATAGATAGGACTCAAACCATCTGATGACAACACCGGTGAGTCCACAAAACTCACAGAGCTGATCAAAAAGCATGACGTGGTCCAGGGTGTCAAATGCTGATGAGAGATCAAGGAGCACAAGAACTGACCTGTTTCCTCTGTCTCTAGCCCTGAGTAGGTCATTATGTACCCTAACTAGAACTGTTTCTATGTTGTTTCTAGCCTGAAAACCTGACTGAAATGGCTTATAGATGTCGAAGGACATGAGGCGATCCTCAAGCTGCTGTGCCACTAATTTCTCAACAACTTTGCTAAAAAATGGCAGGTTGGAGATCAGACAGTAATTTGCCAGGATGTCTGGGTTGAGGGAAGGTTTCTTAAGGAGGGATCTCACCAGTGCCTCTTTCAGAGCCACTAGGAATACCCCTTCCACCATCGAACACCTGGCAATCCTGGCCAACAGCCCTGTCACATCCCATTAAGAAATGCGCCGGGGCTGGGTCCAGTTTGCAGAATGTGTGCTTCAGCTCTGAGATCACCCAGGTCACCTCAGACACCTCCACAAGCATAAACTCCTCCCAGACCAGCAGAATACCTCTGCTGCCTCCATTCCAGCCACTGCGAGGTGTAAGCTTCCCTGCTGGAATCCCCTACCGGGTAGACAACACTCTGCCAGAGAAGGAAAGAACAACTTCTTCACACAAAGTCAATAAAAAAGTCTTCTTCGGCTGTAGACGGGCAGGAAGGAGAAGCCTGTCCACAGTCCAAAAATGCTGAGAAGGTCTTTTCTTCCCTGCAGCAATCTCCCTGGAGAAGAATTCTGCTTTCTTATGGGAGATTGCCTCCTGGTACTCACCATAGTGGGCACGTAACATAGAAACATAAAATTTGATGGCAGGTAAGGACCGCTTGGCCCACCCAGTCTTCCCATTTCCCTACCTAATGGATAAGCAGCAGATCCTAGTTAACCAGCAGCCTACTTCTTTCTACCCCCACCCCCTAGAATTGCCTTATGGCTGTCCCATGCATGCTTGAATTCAGTCACTGTTTTTGACTCCACAACCTCCTCCGGAAGGCCGTTCCATGCATCCACAACCCTCTCTGTGAAAAAATACTTCCTTACATTACCTCTGAGCCGCCCCCCATCTTCAAATTGTGCCCCCTTGTTCTTGCACACCTCTTTTTTTGAAAGATGCTACCCTCTTGGACTTTGTTGATTCCCTTGAGGTACTTGAAAGTTTCTATCATGTCCCCCCTCTCCCTCCTTTCCTTGAGGCTATACATATTAAGCTCCTTGGTCTCTCTTCATATATCTTCGCGTGCAGACCCTGCACCATTTTAGTTCCTCCTCTGGACAGCTTCCATCTTGTCTATGTCCTTGTGAGATTGGATCTCCAGAACTGCACAGTACTCAGATGTGGTCTCACCAGCTGTCTGTACAGATGGATAACAACTTCCTGTTTTCTACTGGTGATGCCTCTCCCTATGCATCCCAGTATCCCCCCAGCCATCCTTACTGCCCTCTCACATTGCTTGCCCACCTTAAAGTCATCTGATATGACTACCCTCAGGTCCCTTTCCATTTTTGTTGTTGTTAGTATCTCATCCCCCATTGTGTACTCTTCCCCTGGGTTTTTGTTTCCCAGGTGCATTACCTTGCACTTCTTAGCATTAAATCTATGCTGCCATACATTTGACCATTCCTCTAACCTTGACAAGTCCCTTCTCATCCTTTCCACCCACCTTGTGCATCAACTCTGTTGCTGATCTTGTGTCATCTGCAAAGAGACATACTTTTCCTTCAGTCCGTCTGCAGTATAACACAAAGACATTGAAGAGACCAGTCTAATACTGAACCCTCGGCACCCCAGTGTGACCCCTTTCTTCAGAGTGGACTCCATTTACTATACCCTCTGTATCCTATTCTACAGCCAATTCTTTACCCAGGCTATCATCTTGGGACCCATTCCGAGGCTGGCTCAACTGTATTAATCTTTGTGTGGGACTAGGCCAAATGCCTTGCTAAAGTCTAGGTAAGCCATGTCACAGCCCTCCCTGATCTACTACGTTGGTCACCCAGTCAAAGAAATCTATCAGATTTGTCTGGCATGACCTTCCCACTGTGAATCCATGCTGCCTTGGGTCCTGTGCCCCTCTGGCCTCTACATACTCGACAATTCTTTTCTTCAGAAGTGATTCCACAATTTTCCCTATCACTGAGGTTAAACTAACTGGTCTGTATTTTCCCGCTTCTGACCTGCTCCCACTTTTGTGAAGGGGAATCACATCAGCCCTCCTCCAGTCCTCAGGTACCACCCCATCCTCCCATGATTTGTTAAAGAGGATAGTCAGTGGTGTCACTAGTTCTACCCTTAGTTCTTTTAGAATTCTGGGATGAATCCCATCAGGCCCCATGGCTTTGTCCACCTACAGTTTTAAGAGTTATTTCAAGACCCTTTCTTCTGTAAATGGGCTGGTATCAACTTCTGTATCCAGAGTGTTTCCATTGTTTGTTTTAGGTATCTCCCCCTCTTCGTTTGTAAATACTCAGCAAAAATATTTGTTTAGTATTTCTGCCTTGTCACAGTCACCCTCTGCCAACCCCCGATCCCCTTTATTAAGCCTCACTTTCCCTCCGTTAGTCTTCCTTCGCTCCCTAATGTACCTAAAAAAGGTTTTATCCCCCTTCTTAACTGAGTTGGCTATATTTTCCTCAGTTTGGGCCTTTGCTGTTCTGATTGCCTTCCCAGCTTCCTTTTGCTTTAACTGATACACTTCTCTGTCCTGTTCCTTCTGTGATTCCTTGTACTTTCTGAATACTTTCTTTTTCTCTTTAACCTTCACTGCCACCTCCTTTGAGAATCATAGTGGTTTCTTACATCGTTTTGTTTTGTTTATTTGCTTCACACAAAGTCTTGTTACCTCTGTGATGGCAGTTTTTATTATTCCCCATTGTTCTTCCACCACTCCTTCCTGCCCATTTGCTAGTGCATTCCTTAGGCACTCACCCATTTTGGCAAAGTCAGCCCTCCTGAAGTCCAGTACTTTTGCCTTTGTATGGCTTGACTCTATTGCTGTGTTAATTGTGAACCATACTGTTCAGTGGTCGCTAGTTCCCAGATGGCTACCCACTTCTACATCTGTGATCCTCTCTCCATCTCCATTTGAGAGGACCAGGTCTAGGATTGCTCCCTCTTGAGTGGGTTCCAATACTAGTTGTCTAAGGCATGCCCCCGTGGGGCATCTAGAATAACCCCACTCTTAGAAGTGGCTACTGCAACTGCACTCCAGTTTACATCTGGCATATTCAGATCACCCATCAGCAATATCTCCCCTTTATCTGCCATTCTAAGTATACTTTGTGTCATTTCCTTGTCAATTTCCTCCCCTTGAGAGGGGAGTCTGTATACAACCCCTGTACGGATTGTGGTGCCATTGCCTGCCTCCAAATTGACTAGTTTGTCAGCCTTCAGCTGGGTCTTCTGCCAGTATTGTTTCATCTTCTGACCCATGATCTTCATTGTCTTGAGATCCCCCATCAAATGGGGGATCTCAAGTGAGAGGCTCTGGGTCATATACGGACTGGACTGAAGACATCCAGTGCTTTGGACACCACCTTGTTATAGGTGGCCACCACCTCACCAGTGCCAATCGCACAAGCCACCTCAACTCTAGATAGGTCAGCTAATGCCAGTAGTCCCTCCAGGTGTAATCCCCTTAAAGAGTGGTAGCTGACCATCTCCACAGGGGAAGGACTATTACAGGGTGCCCCAAATGTGAATCCCACATTGCAATGATCGGACCAAGAGACCTGATCATTCCTGAGGCTATCAACCACAAGACCCAGATGGAACACCAGATCAAGTGTGTGGCCATGCTGATGGGTCACAGAAGCAGTTGCCTGTGTCAGGCCAAGTCATGACATCAACTGGAGGAGGTTGTAACTGAACTGTGAGGATTCATCATTGACCCAAGCATTGAAGTCCTCCAGGATTAAACCTGGTCGATGGTGAAGTCTGCTACCTCCTTCAGGAATTATTCCCCCAGCCCCAGAGGGTGGAAAATAAGGAGAATCCTACTGCATGCACCTGGACACCCACACATGGCAATACACTCAAAAGACTTGGTGCTACCAACCGAATGCACCGTGAAGCCCACATTGGCTCTGAAAATGATGGCCACACCCCCACCCCTGTGATCCTTCATTGGGCAGTGCACCACAGAGTACCCAGTGGGGACTACAGCCTCTAAAACTGGACCAGCATCATCACTCAGCCAGGTCTCTGTTATGCAAGACAGGTCGACAGAAGAAATCAAGTCCGCAAAAATAGCAGTCTTGTTTCTCATTGATCTGGCATTGCAAAGCACCAACTGAAGAGGATTAGAGAGGGTGGCCGACCCTCTAGCAACTTGCACACTCAGTCTGGAGGGACCCCTGGATATGGGAACTACACACATCTGGCATCTCCCTTGGCCCCGTTTAAACCCAGGGCATCTCCTGTACCTTACAACCTCAATGTTCCTCACCACCCCCTCCTCAGCTACTCTCTGCCAACTATGACCCTCCTGCCTCCTTGTAATCCTGACCTCCCTGCAGTGCCTGATGGCAGTAGATGAAATTGGGAGGTCAGTGAAGGGGCAGAGGTCATGAAGCAGAGAAGCAGCATAGGTAATTCACACCTGGCCAAAACTCCAACACATCGCTGCTTGGCATATTTGCCTAAAATGAAAAACACAATTAAACAATTTAGACTAAATAAACACAACCATTAATTAATAATCAAAACACACTTCTAACTATTCATTTATCTGTCATTCACACAACTGAAAATAATAAGAATTCCACTACACAGATACTCAGCAGTCACACACTATCTAGGCCCCCAAATTCCACCCACCAAAACAAATCCTCCCAAGAGTCAGCATTATTTATTGTCCAGGAAAGGAATCAAATGTAATTCAAGAGAAGAACCAAAGTTCAATGCAGCAATATAAAACTCCAACAATGTTAAACAAGTATTCTGAAATGATTTAGTCAGTTCCAAAATGGCTCACTTTCAACAAGCTATATGTACCTCCAAATCCCAACAGGTAAATGTTTAACTAATAGTAGGGTTTGAGAGGAAATCATCCCATGAGAGTCAGAGTTTAGCTAGGTAGAAAGAAAACTAACCCCAGCAGAACTCCCACTAATGTTGAGGTAGTAAACTTGTGAGGAACAATAAGGAACCAACTCACCAGCCTTACAGAAAGTCCAACTTCACCCTCCGGTGCTTCTCTCACCAACACCAGGGCAGTCTGGACTGGTCTTCTGATAAAAAAGATTCATCAAGCTCATGGATGCTGTGCAACCTTCCCCACACTTGACTGTCCACTCACCAAACAGAAGTTTATGATGGTCAAGCAATACTCAATCTGATATCAGAGTCAACAGGGCAAGCCCATGTTGCCACACAATGGGCTAGCTCAGTAGTTCTGCACAATTATTTTAGGGCTTAAGTCTCAGTAGGTAGAACAACTGAAAAACTCTTGAACATCCCTGATCTGATATCTGAAATGCCGCCCTGTACCAGTAGTAGGCAGTCAGGCAGGGACGACACTCAGTTTAGCCCTCAGATCCTCTACTAGTATCTGACATCCAACTGCCACCCAATACCATTAGTAAAGGAGTCAGGCAGGCATGGCTTTCAGTTTAGAACTTGGATCTTCTCTCTACTAGTATCTGATATCTTTTTTTATAATCTCTTTATTAACATTTTCAGTCAATAAAACAAAAGAACTTTAAAAGACTTTATAGAAGCTTAGAATATCATATTTAAATGTTAATATTAAATATACCAATAAAACAGTCTTCTAAAATGTGAAGACATGCATTATGTAACTATAAAACCTGAGTAATAATGATAGAATTCAAATCCACTTGTTGCAATTCAACACATCCTCAATTGATTGCAAACCCTTATTAAATAAAGATGAGACCTGATACAGTTATTGAAAAACAAATTTGATTTGAACAAAGACTAAATATTAAGTGTCAATACTATGTTAAATAAAATCATATAACCTCTAGGAACAATTTTTTATAAAACTACTATAATTAACTTATGAACATTACTAAAAACACACACACACACACAACCTAAATAATATGCAATGTATAAATATAAATATGCGTTATACCTCTGTCATGTTACCTAAAACTACTATTTACAGTGTAAACCTGAAGAAAAACCAAGATATAGAATAGACACACACACACAGAATATATATATATATATATATATATATATATATATATTTGTATATATAGGCAGAAATTTGCTACTAGAGAGACCTATTGTGACTCTCAGGGCAAAAAATAAAGTATGTTTGTTTCTCATGACTATGCCTCAGTTAAGATGCATATCTATGCTACTGTTGTTATGCAAAATGTAAAGATAGTTCATGAAGTCTATGCTATGGAAAAATGTATTCAAAGCTAGAATATGAAAAATCTAACATGGGTAACATGGTGTCTTACTTGTTTAATTTCTAGTTATGTAAATAAAAGAATCTTTTTATGATACCATGACTTCTGCTTCTGTTTATGGGCTGTAGTATGGATCTATCATTGTTTGTGTCTTATTCATTCGGGGGGGGCTTAAACAACAATGTATCTTAGGACACCATTGTATGTTAAACTTTGGAATATAGCAGTTTTGTTGTAACTTCAATCCTTCTAATATTCCCGAACAACCATGCTGTGCAGCCTTCAACACCTTTGTTTCTAAGACAGACAACTCTTCGTCTCCTAGTTAAAAAGGAAATGTTATTTTTTAGCAGTTGTTTTCAACAGTTAACGTGTGCTGCAGGGACACCACATTATCACAGTGATACTGTCTCACCATATAAACTAAAGCTAATTACTACTTGTTCATAAAAACAATGCCATATTGACAAACACACAACTAAGCTACTTACAAAGCACTATATATACTTAATTACACTATGTACAAGGTATATCATTTTGCCTGATATGTCTCAGCCATCCTCATACCAGCTGGTCCCAAACCTAGAAAAGAGTGATGGAATCCAATGTAGTAAATTAATAAACAATAAACATGAAAATATTGCATTGATAAAATGACTGTTGGTTTGAGGCAAAAGGCACAGCTAAGGGTTTTGTAGTGATACGGTGTTCCTAGACTTTAGTAATGCATTTGACATCATGATGCACACAATATTTCTGTACAAAATGAGAGCCCAGGGGTGGCCCCAGAGATGAAGAGATGGATGAATAATTTGCTGGAGGAAGGAAGCAAGGGTGATCACTAATGGAGTTCTATCAGGGCAGGGAAGGGTGACTAGTGTGGTACCACATGATCAGCACTTGGTCCAATTCTGTTCAATAATTTCATGGGGACATTGTGGAAGGGCTTAAGGGAAGGTCTATCTATTTACAGGCAGTACAAAGCTCTGCAACAGAGTAAACACTGTTGATGGGGTAGAAAAATGAAACAGTATCTGCACAAACTAGAGGAGTGGCCAAAGTGTGGCAGTTGAGCTTAAATGCCAAAAGTGCAAAGTTATGCCCAAAGGAATAGTAATCTAAAAAGCAGAGTATTGAAGTGATAGACCAGGAGAAAACTTGGTACAATCATACATAATGATCTGAGGTGGCTAAGCAATGCAAGGGATCAGTAGTGAGGGCCACTAGAATGCTGGGATGCATAGGCATGAGTATTATGAGCAGAAAGGGGAGTTGGCAATGCCACTGCAAACAGCTGGTGAGGTCAGACCTTGAATATGGTGTCTAGTTCTGAGACTGTACCTCAGGAGGGATGTGGAAGAGTGAGAGAGTCCAGAAGAAGGCAATGAAATTGGAGTGAGGACTTAGCCATTTGACATATGAGGAGAGGTTGAAAGACCTCAACATGTATATCTTGGAGCAAAGGATGGAAAGGGTGGACATGATAGAGACCTTTAAGTGCCAAAAGAGTATCAACAAGGTCTCAGATAGCAATATATTCAGAATAAGAGGCTGTTAAGGGCAAGGGATTATGACATGAAGATAGAAGATGGATGATTCTGGAAACATTAGGAAACACCACTTCAAAGAAAGGGTTGTAGAGGGTGGAATCCACTCCTGAGGAAGTGGTGGGGCCAAACCAGTGATGGGATTCAAGGTTGCATGGGATAGGTACAAGGCAAATCTGGAGAGGGGGATTACTCAGGTCACCTAGGATCCTTGAGTAACATGGAGATAGAACACTTGGGCAGATTCGGTGGCCTGGAGGGCCTTATCTGCTGACAGTTTATGTTTCCATGTTAACTAGCTGCATCAGTAGACAGTCATTGAGGTATCCAGCAATGTCTAACTCCTGGTGATTTTGGCCACCAGGATCTCCCAATCAATGTCTGGCAAATTCAGTTATCTGACCACCATGACTTCCTCCATTGGAAAGCAGTAAAGCATAGTCATTGGGGCACTGGAGCTGCACACTATGACCTGGAAATGATAGACCTATCAGTCTGACCTCAGTAGTGGATACAATTATAGAATCTCTGCTAAAGAAAGGGATAGAGAAAACTTTGAATCAAGTGGAGCCAAAGATCCAAGGCAACACAGATTCAGAGCAGGAAAGTCATGTCAAACTAATCTGATTGATTTCCTTGAATGGGTTACTAGGAGGTGGATTGCGAGGAGCAGTTGATGTGGCCTACCTTGACTTCAGCAGGGCATTTAACGTCGTTCCACAAAGGAGACTTGTGAACAAGCTGGGCAGCCTGGAACTGGGGCAAAAGGTGGTGAACTGTGTTTGAAACTGGCTGAAAGGTAGGAAACAGACTGGTGATAAATGAGATAAAATCCAAAGTAGGGAGGGTGATCATCAGGGTGCTATAGAGTTCAGTTCTTGGACAAGTGGTATTTAATATCTACATCAGTGACATTGCAAAGGGGCTGGAGGGGAAGATGTGCCTCTTTGCAGATGACATAAAGATCTGCAATAGGGTGGACAG
Organism: Neoceratodus forsteri; assembly: GCA_016271365.2. NCBI lineage: Eukaryota > Metazoa > Chordata > Ceratodontiformes > Ceratodontidae > Neoceratodus > Neoceratodus forsteri. Next base: position 728,108,889 of record CM028138.1, on the reverse strand, counting down.
TCAAGGAGGGGTGGAAAGAATGAGGAGGGACCTAGCTAAAATGGAAGAGTGGTACAGAATGTGACAACTAGGATTCAGTGTGAAGAAGTGCAAATCGCACTTGGGAACAAGAATCCAGGGAGGACTACATGATGAAGGGGAGATATTAGCAGTCAACAAAACAGAAAAGGATGGGGGTCATCATATCTGACAACTTAATGGTTGCCAAAAAATGTAACAAGGCATTGGGAGAGACAGTGGGATGCTCAGGTGCAATGGGAGAGATATCACTAACAGAAAAAAGGAAATCATAATGCCACAATACAGGTCATTGGTGAGACCTCATTTGGAGTACTGCATCCCTCATCTCAGGAAGGACATGGACAGGGTTGAGACTGTTCAGAGAAGGGCAAGAAAAGGGTACAAGGTCTATACCACATATCATATGAGTAGAGACTACAGGAACTTAATATGTGCACCATGGAGGAGAGAAGAGAGAGGAGACATAATAGACACATTCAAGTAATCAAGGGGATTAATAAGGTATAGGAGGAAGACTCTTTCAGAACAGAAGCTGCCCTAAAACAACAAAAGGGCATAACATGAAACTACAAGGAGTATACAGAGGACAAGGTAAAGAAGTACTTTTTTCATGGAAAGGGTTGAGCATGCTTGGAATGACCTACCCCAGGAGGTGGTTGGGGCAAACACAGCTGGGGGTTTAAACAGGCATGGGATAGACAAGAGGAAATCCAAAAGGAGGTATGGAGAAGCAGCAGCAGTGGACCAGTAGGGTCAGTAGCAACTAATTAAAGGTAGGCTATACAGGCAGATTGGATGGGCCTAGCAGTCCTTATCTGCCGTCAATTTCTATGTTTCTTAATCTATAGACATGTGCTTGAATTCTCTCTCAGCTCCAGCTTGCATAATGTGACCCTGATGGCTAGCAGCTCAATACCACCTGTATTTGCTTACATCGATGATAGTTGACGGGCAAAAGACTATCAACTTTAATGCTTGAAAACTCCTTTTTCTTGCCTAGTTGAGAATAATATAAAGCAAAAAGAAAGTCATATATATTGAGGTTTTGGTTTGCCTAACTGCCCTAAGTTATTTAAATTATTGTTAACTGGTACTGCTGCTTTAAGAATTTTAATCTGTGTTGGGTGGACTATCAGAAAAAGGTTTGTTACTCTGAGACTGAAACAATAGGTATGAGAAAGGTGTGAGTTGTCCCATTTACCTAAATGGAACATTAACTGCAAAGCTTGCTTTGAATAGCACAGTAAGTTTATGACAAGGCATTCAGTCTGAATGGGGCTGGCATTATAGCATAGGGTTAGACTAACAAGTTGTGAATGAGCTTGGTGCATCCAGCAGACCTGTGTTTTATTCCCACAACCTCCACTTGCATACTGTGTGACTCTGAGCAAGTCACTTATCCTCTCCAGCTGCTCTACGTCACCCCTGCAAACAGGCATATGTGCCCATGGGCCTTACCTGATTAACAAAGACTAAAATAAAATGAATGAATTTGATTCAATTGTTTGATAAGTTGGAATGGCTCTTCAATATGTACATGTGAATGTGTTTCTAGGGGTGTTGGTAACAGTGATCCATTGCTTGGTGGTCTGGCACACTTTCATACACACATACAAAGACAGTCTTTTTCCCAGGTTCCAAACAACTATTTTAACATCTCTTTTCCCAAGAGAAAGTTATGGAGGGCTTTACATGCAGCAATGGTACACCAAAACATTACTGAAAAGCAAGATCCTTTGCTTTGAAATTAAGAAAATTCAAACTTTCAAAAAAAGTGTCCCTTATATATAAGTATGTTAGCACTCTGCAGTCTTCTTGGGAAAAGATGCAAATTACACATTTAAAAGCTGTGTTTAGTACAAAGAAAGTGCCACTTTAGTTCCTCTGTACTGAACATCGACTGGAGCAACTAAACAGCCCAAATGTTACAAAAAGTGAAAAAAGCACTACACTGAAGGTAACTATGGGCTAAGTTACAGGCCAGAGCTGGCCCCTGTTAGAAAACTTTATTTTACATCTCTTTTCACCAGAAATGGCCATGCAGGGCCTTACATGCAGCAATGGTACACCAAACAATTTCTCAAAAGCACCAGAACATGCTCTGAAGTACATTAAAATATCTAACTTTCAAATACAAAGGTGCTTACAGATGAATTTATTAAACCTTCCGCATGCATCTGGGGAAAAGAGATTTACATAAAGCATTTAAAGCTGTGAGATTGGCCCAGGCTTAAGTTCAGTGCAAAGGAACCAGCCATTTTAGTTTCCCTTGTACCAAACATCACCTGAAACAACCAAACAACCCAAATGTTACAAAAAGTAAACAAAAATGTGAAAATACACTAGCATCGAAGGTAACTATGGGCCAGTTACAGGCCAGAGCTGAACCAGGTAACAGAACTTTATTTTACATCTCTTTTCACAGGAAAAGACCATGCAGGGCCTTACATACAGCACACAGTACACCAAACAATTACTCAAAAGCACTAGAACTTGCTCTGAAATGCAATAAAAAAATCCAACTTTAAAATACAAAGGTGCTTGAAGATGAATTTGTAAATCTCTGCAGGCATCTGAGGAAAAGAAATTTAAATTAAGCATTTAAAGATGTGTGATTGGGCCAAGCTTATGTTCAGTACAAAGGAACCAGCCATTTTAGTTTCCCTTGTACTGAACATCAACTATAATAACCAAACAACACAAATGTTACAAAGAGTAAAAAAAAAAAAAATGTGAAAATGCACTAGCTTCCAAGGTACCTATGGGCCAGTTACGGGCCAGAGCCAGACCAGGTTGCAAAACTTTATTTTACATCTTTCACCAGAAAAGGCTATGCAGGGCCTTACACACATCACATGGTACACCAAAAACTTATTCAAAAGCACTTGAACATGCCTGGAAATGCATTCAAAAATTAAACTTTTAAATACAAAGGTGCTTACAGATAAATTTGCAAGAACTCTATAGGCATCCAGTAAAAAGAGATGTAAATTCAGCATTTAACGCTGTGAGATGGCCTAAGCTTATGCTCAGTACAAAGGAAACAGCCCTTTTAGTCTCCCCTGTACTGAACATAGATTGAAACAACTAAACAGCCTAAATGTTCCAAAAAAGCCTCAAAATTCAAAAAAGAACTAGCATTGAAGGCAACTAAGGGTGAGTCATTGGTCAGTCTTGGCCCAGGTTACAAAAAATATTTTACATCTCTTTTCCCCAAAACACCCATGCAGGGCCTTAAGTGAAGCATACTGTACACCAAGGAGTCACATCTATAATTATTGCAGGTGAAACATGCAATGCAGAAAAGTACAGTTGTTAAAAAGGCTGGAAGGGATCACCAGAAAGCGGATGTGCATTTGAAGATAATGCTGGCTGACTGAGTAGCATATGTTCATTACAAAGGAACACCGTGAGGATGACAGAGCGTTCACTGGCCAAAGTGTGACTGAAAGAAACTGAGAACTATTAGTCAAGTCTTTTAAAGACCTGGTGGATGACAAAACCAGGTGCTGATGTATACTTTCAATTCTCATTTCTCTGGACTGCAGCTAGGACAGTACCTTACGTGGGTAAATATGAGACACTAAGGAGGATCACTGCAAACTGTAAAATTGAGCAAAAAGTAACATACAAAGAAATTAATTTTAAAATATGAAAGGGACATGAAAATGTATCATTGCAGAAAGCTTAACTGAAATTGCACAGCTCTGTAATAAATGGATAACACCAGTCCAACAAAGGTATATAAAGGACACCACATGTTGTGAACGTAAGAAGGCAATCCAAAGTGAAAAAAATTGCAAAAATACATTTATTTAACCAAAGCCTCTAAGTAGGGGGATACAACATGTTATCTAGCAATGAATGGCATCAAAGTTTGTTAAGTAGATCACTGTGTACATGCAAATAATTACAGCACAATTTGTGTTAGGCAGGAATGTCACAAAATGGATGCCAATTTAAGATAGCGAGAAGGCAGCTGAAGGGCCATAGTAAACAAAATCTAATTGTGTTATGCCCAGAATGTCTTATAATAGATCACTATAAAACAGAGATGGAATAAAAGCATGTATACATACATATATATATATATATATATATAATAGTGGCACAGTAGTGCCACTATATTAGGTTAGTACCAAATTTAAGGTTAAAGTGTGAAAGTTTGCAGCTTAATAACTTTGCCACCGTATGACTGATTTGCCTGAAATTTGGTGGGCATAGAGTGGTGACTGGATATACAGTTGTGGAGCTATAAAGCACAATAAAAGTAATATTTACACTTTTTGCGCATTCTTTGCTCACATCTACAGGTCGCACAGTTTGTGTGACAGGTCTGAAAACTTCAGGGAACACGCAGCTGGGTTCCCAAAGTGCCTTTTGAAGATTTTTGAAAAAATATTAAGCGGTTCAAAATTATTCAAAAACAATTTTCCCATTATAGTTAATGGAAAAGTTAACAAAAGTTTGACAGTATTGCAATGCAGTTTTAGTGTCGTAAATGACCCCTGTATTGTCATGAATCAGCCATTTTTTCAGTTACTTGTCACAGAAATGCTTGGCATTTAAATTTGGGACCCTCTATGGACACAATTCTTTTGTGTTCACCTAGTCGAGCCCTGAGGATGCTAATCATGTCTCTTTTGGAGGGTTAAACACCAGAAATATGTTTTTAACATTTTTGTAAACTGTAGTGTCTCAAAATAGTATCGCACTTTTGACACTTTCGTGAATTTTTTTGCGAAAGTGTTATGATTTGTGACACTACTTTGCGACACTATGCCCAAAAGAATAGGAAATATTTGCCACCCTGCTGCCAAAGAATGGTTTGGTCTTTTGGGCTGAAATTTGGAAGGAAGAAAGCCAAGATCCCACAGGTGTTCCTTTTGGTAGTTTGGTGACAAAATATTAGAGGGCTGCAAAGTTACAGTACTTTGAAGTTGACTATTTTTCCCATAGACTAACACTACTGCGTCCATCGCACCTTTCGGGGCCCGTATCTTGGAAACGCTTCGAGATACAGACTTTTTATCAGAAAAATTGTACAAAACTAGCCAGGAAAGTCATAAATTACATGAAATTTTACTTTTTTTCTACATCGTACAGTTTCTGAGATATAAGCAATTTAGTATTCCAAGTGTTCATTTACTGCTCCAAGGCCAATTATTATGCATACATTCTTTGCATTGACTGTGTTTCTCAATGCAGCTTTTGGGGAAAAAAAGGCTGTGCATTTTTGTTGCTGTTACACTTAGCATTTCCACTTGTGTTTCTGTTACTGTTTGCATTAGCATTCCTGTCTACGTCACCGTGTGCGTTACCCTTTGCGTTTTCATTTACGCTTGCGTTTGCATTACTATTAACATTTGCGTTTCCATTACTGTCCTTGTTTGCATTTCCTTTTGCATCACTGTGTGTATTTTCATTTGCATTTGTTTACACTTCTGTTTCCATTTCTGTTTGTGTTTCCTTTGGCATCATTGTTGTTGTTACCGTAAGTGTTTGCATTTCCAATTGCATTACCGTGACCATGCACATTACGGTTTGCATTTCCATATGTGTTATGCGTTTGCGTTCTGTTTTCATTAATGTTTGTGCTTGGGTTTCTATTACCGTTTGCCTTGTTGTTTATGTTTGCGTCACCATGTGTGTTAGCGTTTGCGCTTGCATTTGCATTGCCGTTACTTCACTATTTATAGTGCACATTCTCAAAAAGAAGGGAAATTCATGGCAAAAAACTCCATTTAATACATCAGTTAGGGTTGTTCCATAGTGACAAAAGTGAGGAAATTCAATGTTAGGGTTCCCACCCCCCTTGCATCCAACCCCCACTCCACCCCCACCAAAAGGCATCGGGGTGTGCGTTGCGGTCATCGGTCCTAACTCTCACCCCATTCTCCTATACTGCACCACCTGAGCTTCTTTACACATGGTATGGGGTAAGAGTTAGGACCATTGCTTGCACCCTGATGCCTGTTGGTGGGGGACTGTTGCAAGAGGGGTAGGAGCCCAACATCGAATTTCCACTTTGTCACTGTGAAATAACACCAACTGATGCATTAAATGGGTTTATTGCCATGAATATATATATATACACACACACATATATATATATATATATAGATATATAGATATATATATATATAGACACACCATGGGTGGGATATTCAGACTGCACCAGGCTGTGATGCAAGCCTGGGCACAGCGCAACTTGGATGCAAAGGGGCATGCACAGGGTGATATTCAATGGACCTGCACAATGGCACAGCATCGTTGAATATCGCACCTTGGCCACCCACAGTGCGCATGGAGCAGTGGCACTGCCCCAGCTCAAGTGGCCAGAAAGGAGCAGGGGGATACGCTAGCACAAGTGCCGTTGCGATAGGTGCAACCACCGCGATATTCAAAAGTGCACATGAAAATCAGGCCATAATGTATGCAAGGTGCAAATGGGGTCATTTGCATGTCATTATAAGACCCATTTGTATGCAGGTGCAACTTGCGCCTGGTGCCCAGCCAGGCTGCAGCTGTTGGGGACCAACATCCCTTGCACAAGCAGCAACACGATCCGACGCCCGATCGCGGGCATATGAATGAAATGTAAATGTCCCGTATCCCTGGTGGTCCAGTGGACCGCTTGCAGCCTGATTGCAGGCATATGTTGAATTATAATAGACCTATATCCCTGGTGGTCCAGTGGACCCGCACGCCGATCCGCGGCGTATGTAGAAAAATAATAGTCCTATATCCTGATGGTCAGAGGGACCGCTCGCAGCCTGATTGCAGGCATCAGTAATAAAGACACACCAATCCAGCCCTGGTGGTCCAGCGGTACCCCCTCCCCACCCGCCCACTGAACCACCTCCCCATTTCCCCAGTCAGCGGTGGGCGGCGGCTCCCCCCCTTGTCCGTCCCACCGCAGCGGCTTCATACGGTAGGGCTAGCATACATTAGTCCACCAGCGTGAGCCAATGGCATGCAGCCCGTATGAATACTATTATAGTGCAGATATGTGAATGGATCCATTCACATATCTGGACTGTGTAGTACAGTACGGGCTGCATGCCTATTGGCTCACACTGTGAACCAATGGGTGTACAGTCCTACCGTACGGAGACAGTTGGAGGGTGACAGGGAGGCAAGTGGGTAGGGAGCTGCTGCCTGCCACTGACCGGGGGGAAGCGGGGCAGTGGGGCTCAGTGGGCCAGTGGGAAGGGGGCTACCGCTGGACCACCAGGGTTGGATTGGTGTGTCATTGTTCATTACTGACACCCGCGATCAGGCTGCGAGTGGTCCACTGGACCACCAGGGATATAGGACTATTATTGTTCTACATATGCCTGTGATTGGGCTGCCTGCAGTTCACTGGACCACCAGGGATATAGGACTGTATTTTTCTACATATGCCTTTGATCAGACATGGGGGGTGCCTGCAGAGGTGCTGCGGGCCTAGTGGCTAGCCACAGGTGGCAGCTGCCGTATTGCACCCTGCACTATGGCAGCTCACCTGTGGGTGGCCAGCTGTTGCTCCTTTTTTTGGGGCTTTCCTGTATGCAGTGCAGGTAGGGGTTGCACATGCATGGGCTCAGCACATCCCGGGCTGAATATTGGGATGTGCGGAGTATGCATGGGCATGCCCCTCTACCTGCGCTGCATACATTACTGATGCGCTCTGGTGCATCGGGATTTGTGCCAGGCTCAATCCCCCTTTGAATACCATGCCAGGGTGCATCAGTGGGTTGCACATGGTGCAACTGTGTTGTGCCATGTGCAACCCTTCTCAATATCCCACCCCATATGTATAATAAATAAATAAAATTAAGTTCACTTGGTAAATTAGATTTTAATTTTAAATCAAATGCTTTTACGTTTTATCACTTAAATATTTAAACTGGGGCTTCTAGATATTATCAAACTTTGCCTCTAGGCTTCTATTAGCATAATGAGCTCTAAGGTAAGATGCTGTTTTATATTCTCCTGCTACCCATTCAGATATTGAGAGAGAGTGTTTCTGCCTCCATTTCATTAAAATTTGCCTTTTAGCTTCCATTGCCATATACGTGATCAATATACTCTATTTCTTCTGAGTATCACTCAAATGATAAATGTCACCCAGAATCCATAAAGATGGTAATTTTGGTACTTCATATAATAGGACTTCCTCCATTTTACTAAAAACATCTTTCCAAAAATGTATCACTTTTGGGCATGACCAAATTATGTGGCCAATAGATCCTGGAGGAAACATCACATCTCCAGCACAGATTTTAAATAAGCACTCCCATCTTTACAAGAACTTCCAGGGACCTGTGCCATCTCCCTAATAATTTCTTCTGCATAATTTGATACTGGGGATCAATAGCTGCCATATGAGCTAGAAGCCAGCATCTAGTCCATGAAGGTGGGGAGATGACTATGTTAAGATCTAGCTCCCATTTTAATCTTTGGCTTTCCCAGGAAGGTTCATCCAATGTCTGCATATTCATATAAATAAAGGACCCTTTCAGTGGCTGCATTTTCATTCATCTGTCAATTGTTCCACTCATTGGGAAGGTTTGTATTTATAATCATGGTCTAGTGAATCAATTAGAACTTTTCTCATTTGGAGATACATCCAGAAATCAGTGTTGGTGAGACTGAATTCACTTTGTAACTCCTGAAATGATTTTAGAGAACCATTGATTGGTACTAAAAGATGCCCTAGTTGGCTAATTCCTTTATTGTCCCACTGTTTCAATATGTCTTTAACAAATCAATTTTAAATCTAGAATTATGCCACAGACTTTCATATATCTTCCAAAATTAATATCCTCCCACTGTGATTCAGTACGGAGGTGCAGCACGAAACAAATCATAAATTTGAAAGTACTAAATCCAATTTGCCTACACCTCTCATTTTTCAGTCTAATTTGAAGTGGCAATGGACTCGAGAGGGTCTGTTCCATCTGAAGACACAAAGGATCATCCTCACTTTTGATTCAGAATAAAGCTGATCTTACTCCACTTGCTACATGATAGGCCTTTAGGTGTGGGAAATTCCATCCCTTTTGTACTACCTGCTCTTAAAGCATATTTACTAAACCTAGGCTTTTGCCCTGACTGCAACAAATTTGAGAACATTTTTTGAATTGGAGCCACCATTTTTGTGGTATGACCATAGGCAGTTATTAATAATATAAAGAATTTTGGAAGGGCCATCATTTTTAGTGTGGCAATTTTGCCTGGCAATGACAGGTTAAGATGTTGCCATCTGACCAAATCTTGTTTTAAAGTATTTATTAAGGGGCTTAAGTTTGAGGATCCCCATTCATTTAACTTGGGTTTATAGTCATTCCTAAATAAGAAATGTGTGACTTGGAGCATTTAAGTTTTTGACTTACTTTACTGTCTGACAAATGCAAACAGTTTTGTACAGGGAGCAACACTGTCTTAGCCAAATTCACCTTAAGACCTGAGAGATACCCAAATTCCAAGAGTAAATTCAAAACAACCTCTACTAAGGATCTCACTTTAGTGAGAGTTAGTAAAACATCATCAGCAAAAAATAGAGCTTTACAATGAACATTCCCCAATCTGGTCCCATGGATATCGTTATGCCTTCTAATAGCCAGAGAAAGTGGCTCATAAGCTAAAACAAATAATAAAGGGGCAATGGGCACCCTTGTCAGGTTCCTCGGTGGAGTGGGAATGCATGTGATAATAGACCATTAGTAAGAACATTGGCTCTTGGGTTTCTATACGGTTTTTGGATACAGTTTAGAAAAAAGCATTTGGCAATGCCAAATGTTGATTACTTATATGTGCTGGTTAGGTATTTGTAAGTGAAAGTGCCATGCCTAAGAAATGTCATATGCTCCCCCAAGACCTCCGCTGTGTTTTTCTATTCAGTATTCACAGAAGAGGGAGGGGGCAAGGGCCACAGCAGTACAGCAGTTGCAAAGGCTATAGGCCAGTCAGCCTCACTTCAGTAGTGGGGAAGATCATAGAGACATTGGTTAAAAAAAGGATAATGGGGCATGTAGAAGCCATCAGAGCCCAGGACCATAGGCAACATGGATTCATACTGGGAGGTCATGTCAAACAAATCTGGTTGATCTCTTTGACTGGGTGACAAAGGAGCTAAATCAGGGTGGAGCAGTGGACAAGCTACCTCGATGTAAGCAAAGGCTTTGATACCGTCTGACATAGAAGGGTGATAAACTAGCTGAGTAGGCAGGGCATGGGGGAAAGGGTGGTAAACTGGGTTAGAAACTGGGTAACAGACAGGAGGCAGAGAGTGGTGGCAAATGGGGTGCAGTCTGAGGAGAGGGGGTGACCAGTGGGGTGCCGCAGGGATTGGTTCTAGGGCCAGTTCTGTTCAGTGTCTTCATTAGTGACATTGCAGAAGGGCTGAAGGAAAAGGTCTGCCTGTTTGCAGATGACACCAAGATCTGTAAGACAGTTGATACCCCAGAGGGGGTGGAGAAAATGAGGAGAGACCTAGAGCGAAGCTTGAGAAATGGTCTGAGGGCTGGCAACTGGAGTTTAATTCACAAAGTGCAAAATCATGCACCTGGGACACAGAAACCCTGGGGAAAGGTACAGGATTGGGGGAAGGAGTTGCTGACAGTCACAAAGAAGGAAAGGGACCTGGGGGTTGTTATTTCAGATTACCTGAAAATGTCAAAGTGGTAATGCAGCTGGGAGGGCCAGTGACATGCTGGGGTGCATAGGCAGGGGTATCACCAGCATAAGGAGGGAGGTAGTGATGCCATTATATAAAACCATGGTCAGGCTTCACATGGAGTACTGTGTGCAGTTCTGGAGGTCGCACCTTCATTAGGATAAACAGGCTAGAGATGGTCCAGAGAAGGGTGAACAAGATGGTACAGAGTCTGCAACACAAGACTTATGAGGATAAATTAAGGGACCTCAATATGTACTGAGTGGAAGACAGGAGGAAAGAGGGTTAGGATAGAAACATTCAAGTACCTTAGGGTATAAATATAACTACTGAGAAGCAGGAGACAGCTGCTATAGGCTTATGTGCCAGCTTCTGTGTGATATTCTTTGTTCTTCTAAATCTGTAATCTCCAGTATTTCAGTAACCACATGACCACACTGCCTTCTGTAGGCAATGTTATGCTGGTTGATGCCTGGTGTCAGATGGCAGACAAAGGGCTCACCAGATTGTGTTCCTATTTGAACAACATCATAGAGTGTTCTTTTACTGTTAAGCATTTTTGAAAACTGGTGAAGGTCTCACAATTTTTATTATGATTGTATCTCCTTATGTCTGTCCCCTTTGGTCCCCCCATCCCCACACCCCAACAGTCATCAGTGGCCACAGCTGCAGCCTTCTTCTTGCCAAGATGGTGGGTGAGAAATATAGAAACATAGAATTTCACAGCACATAAGGACCGCTTGGCCCACCTAGTCTGCCCATTTTCCTACTTGTTGGATAAGCTGCAGATTCTAGTTAAACAGCTTACTTCCTCCTACCCCCCAGTAGAACAGCCTTATGTCGGTCCGTGAGCAGCTGCCTTCAGAGTCTGTGAAGTCTGACATCTTTAAATGCTGCTTATTGGTCATCTTCCAACACAGGCGAGGCACTGCCAGCTGAAAAGTAACTCAGAACAAGCAGGTTTCAAAGTGGGGAAGAGATGGAGTGAGCAAGAATCAAGTACTCATTCAGATGCGGCATCGATTTTAAGATCAGCATACTGGTGTGGACACTGTAAATAGAACCCCAGCTCTTTAAGCAGCCTTATGAAGAGTAAAAAAATTCTCAAAGCACTGGGGTTGTGTTTATTGTACTGTAAGTGGGCTGCATCTAATTTGGTAATTTACTGTACCTTACATCTGGATGTATGGTAGGGCCAACTTTAAATAAACACTGCACCTGAATTAACACATGATGCCACAGAAACATAAAATTTGTCAGCAGAAAAGGACCGCTCACCCCATCCAGTCTTCCCAAGTGTTCTCTACCTACCTGTAACTCCAGCCTGTATATGTTACTGCATGTCTTATTCTGCCTGCTTTCATCAGGACCTCCTTGTGAATGAGCTTGCTTAATGGATTTTTCCTGCAATGAACTTGAACCTACTCCACTTCCATAGCCCTACTGATCTCCATTGATCCTCTCCTTCCCCTTTTTCTAATATACCCCTATGTTTATCCCATGCATGCTTCATGTCCCCCCTACCATTTTAGGTTCCACCTCTTCTCCTGGCAGTCTGTTTAAGGTGTCTACCACCCTTTCAGTAAATAAATTTTTCTTCACATCTATCCTGAATGCCCCCCTCAGCTTCATTGTATGTCCCTTGGTTTGGGTGCTCATCCTTATTTGAAGGAAGCTCCCCAACTGTACCCTCTTTACCCCTGTGAGGTACTTTGTAGGTCTTGATCATGTCACCTCTCACCCTCCTCTCTTCCAGAGTGTAGATGTTGAGATTCTTTGGCCTTTCCTTGTAGGGATTCCTGTGAAAATTCTGAACCATTTTAGTTGCCCTCCTCTATAAAACCTCCACCTTATGTCCTTTCTGAAGTGTTGACTCTAAAACTTGACACAGTACTGCAGCTGGGGGTATACCACGGAGTGAGACAATGGCAGCACAACATCCCTCCTCCTCCTACTGGAGATGCCACTCCTTATGCACCCCAGAATCCAATTTGCACTGCCCAAAGCCTTGTGACACTGCACTGCCATCTTGAGGTCCTCCGATATAACATAATCAAGTATCAGCACCTCCTCCCATCCTATACCCAGCATCAGGGTTCCTATGCCTTAGGTACATGATTTTACACTTGTTGGCATTGAACCCCAAGTACGTAGAAAATGGAATTGATTTGAATGAATTGCAGGCTTTTAAGCAGCTTTTTCGGGAGTGTGTATGTGTGTTGGGGGGCTCTGCACTATAAGTATTTGCTTTGATTTGGTATTATATGCAAACAGACTAACCCTGCTCCCACTCTATGTACTATATCAGAGATAAAGAGCCCAAATAGAATTGGGCCAAGCATTGAGCCCTGCATCACCCCTCTTGTCACTGCTCTGGGTGCTGAGAGCTACCTATCACCACCACCCTCTGCACCCTCCCCTGTAACCATTTCTCTATCCATTTAGTCAGACCAACTTCCACCCATACCCCTCCTTCTCCTCACTCTTCTCCTCCACCTTGGCCTTTGTCCCTCCTTGCGGTAGTCCACACCCTTTCTCCTCCTTATTCTTACCAGGTGGTGGAGCATTCTGTATTACACTCTGACCATTCTGCCTGCCCCTTCCGGGGTTGCTGCTTCTCTGCCTTTACCTATATCTAGGGCAGTAAGCTCATCAGGCTCCCCTCTTCAGACCTTTCTACAAACTTAAGTCTTTTGACCCTCCCGTTTGTTTAAATCAACCTTAGTAGAGATATACCACTCAAATCATGGCTTTTTAAATTTTTTTACATATTTTCTCACAGGGCTATAGTCGGCTTGGTCATCCAGCCCCCCCAGCCCTGCCCCTGAAATCAGGCTGACCTGCTCACCTCCACGGATTACTCCCATGCTCGGGTGGTGGGATATTCCCAGAATGACCCACCGGAGCAGGATCCAGTTGAGGAAGTGCCATTCGGGGTGGGCGGAGGGGGGGTCAGAAGCTCATGCTGCCTGACCATAGCCCATTTTCCACTTTTCTCCAATTTGCAGGGTGTGGGTATGCAATGATGCTTAGTCACACAGTGCCAACATCCGCCACACTCCACCACCCTTTACCACACCACTGTAGTAGCATCCGCGGTCATCACCAGGGGCTGCTACAGAGCGGTGGGTCCCTGGATCCCACCACGGGATAAGAGAGAAGTCCTCTGGACGCTCAATCCTATCTGTCCCTTACCAACCCCTGGCAGCCCAGGCTTGTGTCTGAACCCGGGTCGCCAGCATGGTGCGAGGTGTGGCGTCCAGTGCCTCCACCCTCAATGCCAGTGGCCCGGAAGCAATGCCTTTATACTCTCCTCCCTCCCTTTCCTGCTTCAGTGTACCCTGTCCCCCATGTACAAGTCATTGTTCTCCCAGAACCTACCCCAGTTAGTCACTAACCCATAATGTTTCATGTGTCATCAATCCCTTAGCCTCTGAACTCCTTAAGCCTACCCTTCCACCCCATGCTTGCACATGGTGCTAGCAGTATCTCAAAATGCCACTGGCTTCAACCCCTCACTGTCATATCATTTTGTGAACATGGTGGCAAGCCAGCCATCATTGCATAAGCTAATATTACAGTACTAATGTTCCACCCAGCAATGACGGGTCACTCCTTCATTGCAGTGGAATGGCTGATGCTGCAATGATGAGGCGGCCCCTGATTGCAGTGGCTGAAACATTTCAAGGTTGTGGTATGCTGGCTGAACTAGTGTCAGCAGCAGCGTGCCACCCCATTGGGGAAAGCGGGCCAAGCCTCAAAAGGCAGTGGTGGCATTGGCCACAACAGTGCTGCACCTCTACAACCTGCTTCTGCAGCAAGCTGCCACAATATGTTTCTTGTGCATGTGTGCAATCAACATAAAAAGGAACATACCCATATATTGTAGAACTGCCAGCAAATAGTCCCACTCCACCAAGTCAAACACTTTCTCTGTATCGACGGCCACCAAAGTCATGGCTTCTCTAGATTTCTGTGCCATATCTAACACATTCACTAAAGCTCTGATATTATCAGCACCTTGCCTACCTTTTATAAATCCTGTATGAGAAATATGTATCACTCTGGATAAGACTTTACTCAGCCTATTGGCCAATAGCTTAGTGAGTATTTTGTAATCCACATTAATCAAAGATATCAACCTATAGCTGGCGCACATGGTAAGATCTTTACTATGCTTGGGAAGAACAGTTTTAGTTGCCTCATACATAGAATTTGGAAGTTTATCCTCCTCAGCAATTGTAGTAAATATCTCATGAAGGTGGGGAGGTAACTCACATGTAAAAGTTTGGTAAAAATCAGCCCTTAATCCATCAGGCCCTGGTGCTTTTCCATTAGGCAAAGACTTAATTGTAGAATGGATCTCAGAAGCAGATATGGGAGCTTCTAATTCTAATATATCTTCTACTGAGAATTTTGGTAAACCACCTTAACCAGAAAATTATTTATAACATTACATGAGGGCCAGATAGAAGACTTATATAGATTAAAATAATATTCTTTAAAAATATAATTGATTTCTTTAGGGTCAAATGAAAGTAATCCATCATTTCTTTTAAGGTTGGGAATTTGTAATTCAGCTGCCCTCTTCTTCAATCTATAAGCTAGCAATCTGGAGGCCTTCTCGCCATTCTCCCAGTAATATTGCCTTACAAAAAACAAACTTCTCTCAGCTTGTTGATGGAGGATAGTTGTGCCTTGTGACACACCACACAAGAAGTGGGTAAATCCCCCAATAGCCCACACCCTGGAGTGCCTTATTGTGATTATACAATTGTCCCATGTGTAAAATACATTTTAAATATGTTTACGTATATTTTTTATAAATAACATTTCTCAGCCGCAGGTTATTATAGGATATGCCACGGTCATGTGATGTATTTTGACCAATGAGGTTACAGGATTTTCATACCCCATTGTGTAATTAAACAATAAGGCACAGCAGGGTGTGGTATATCATGGGATATCATCATGCCTCGGGTGGTTGGGCATGAGGCCACAGGCTGAGTGCATCCAACAACCCAAGAAGTGACGATATCCCATGATATACCACCCTGGAGTAACTTATTACAATTATGAACCTAGTTTGAAGTTTTATAAATAAAAAAACAGTTTTTAAAACATTTTATGAATGAGTTTTGGGTGGTATAGGAGTACATTTTGAAAAATAGTTCTCAGACAGTAGAGAGCAAGGAGGCTGGGGGTGCTGGAACTTTTTTAAAGCCGTGATGATGTAGCCCAAAATCATCACAGCTTCAAAGAGCTCTGGGCCAATCAGATTCCTCTATTTAGGATCCTCAGTTCATAATATTAATTTTATATTTCAACTGTATAATGCTATATTGTAAATCAGACAACTTACCCCTCCCTGAATAGATTTGTTTTTCTAACTCCTTTAGATACGCTTGTAATTGTGTTAGTTCTCCCACTTTTGTTTATTTAAATTAGTTGAAAAAGTAATTATTCTCCCTCTCAGAAATGCTTTAAATGCATCCCAGTTATTCTGAACAGAAGTATCCTCAGATTTATTGACATTAAAGAAGAAGTTTATTTCTTCTTTCAACCTTGGATATTATATATATAGATTTCAACAGTATACCTCTGCCAGATAGAGTTGTGATAGATTAACTATTTTGATTGACCTAAAAACTTCATGAGATTAGACACTGGCAAGCTTCTGACATCTCAACTGCCTCTGCATTACTATTAGTAGGGAGTCAGGCAGAGACATCTCTCGGCTTCACAC
Organism: Neoceratodus forsteri; assembly: GCA_016271365.2. Lineage (NCBI taxonomy): Eukaryota > Metazoa > Chordata > Ceratodontiformes > Ceratodontidae > Neoceratodus > Neoceratodus forsteri. The sequence goes on along the minus strand of CM028138.1, from coordinate 728,092,459 downwards.
TTCGTTCCTCCATTAGTATGTGACATTTCAAATGACCCCCCTCCAAGTTACCATTACTAGGGAGTCAGGAAGGGAGGGCTTTCAGTTTAGCATTTGAATTCTCTACAGGTATCTGATGTCTGAACTTCCCCAACCGTTACCATTATTAGGAGTCAAGCAGAGACGGCTCTCAGCTGTGCACTTGGTTCCTCCATTAGTATCTGATTTGTAAACAGCCCTCGCCCTGGTACAATGACAAGGGAGTCAGGCAGAAACAGCCTCAGTTTAGCACTTGGATACTCCACTAGTATCTGCCATTTCAACTGCCCCCCCACCCCCAGTTACCGTTAGTTGGGAGTCAGGCCTGGACAGCTCTCGGTTTAGCACTCAGATTCTCCACTAGTATCTGATATCTAAAATGCTTCCCCCATACCATTAGTAGGCAGTCAAGCAGGGAAGGGTCTCAGTTTAGCACTTGGATTCTCCACTACTATCTGACCTCTTAACTGTCACTTGTTACCGATAGTAGGGATTCAGGTAGGAGTGGCTGTCAGTTTAGCACTTGGGACTTCCACTAGTATCTGACATCTCAAGTGTCACCCTCCCAGTTACCATATGTTGGGAGTCAGCCATAGATGGCTTTCAGGCTAGCACTCTGATCCTCTATTAGTATTTGACATCTCCACTGCCCCTGAGTCAGGGGTGGCTCTCAGTTTAGCACTTGGATTCTCCACTAGTACCTGACACCTCAGCTGCCTCCCTGGTTATCATTATTAGAGAGTCATACAAGGCACGGTATCAGGTCAAAATCACAAAAAGGATAACACAGTGGTAGAAAACCTTGTGGAAATCACAGTGTGTGCAGTTTTGGAGTAAGTTTATTTATATTAGCATGATTTTTGACCGTGCTCATTTTCTGGTGTCTGTGCCACACACTTTTTGACTGCGCCATTTTCCTTTTGTGATTCTGGCCTAGTCCCTCACACAGGGACAGCTCTCAGTGTAGCCCTTGGATCCTCCACTAATATGTGACATTTGAACTGCTAATCATTACCAGTTTTATGCAGTTAGGCAGGGATTGTTCTCAGGTTAGCATTCAGATCCTCCACTAGTATCTGACATCTGATCTGCGCCCCATTACCATTAGTAGCGTGTCAGTAGGGACACCTCTCAGTTTAGCACTTGGATTCTCCACTATTATCTGATATCTGAACTGCCCTCTGTTACCAGTAGTACAGAGTCAGGCAGGGATGGGTCTCAGTTTAACACTCAGATCCTCTTCTAGTCCTTATGCAGAAGATTTTTGCTGCCCAGAGGTGCTCTCCCACATACTATGAACTTTATCTTACTATAATGATAACCGCAGTGATGGAAGACATTATGAGCAGAAAAACTCATTTTTTCTTTGCACTGGTGTTATTCAGAGCTGTTTTCACTGCAGTGATGATGGGGCCCACATGCTGTCTCCATTTTATCATTTTGATGGATGGTACCCAACATTTTGGGTGAAGAAAGGTTAAAAGGTATATCACATGTGGACCATAATGACTGCCTACGCAACACAGGAATTCTTATTTTGTAATTTGAACAGGGTGCCTGCTTTTTAAGAAGGGTGAGTGGCTGGTTCAGTCACAGTGACTGGTAAAAAATTTATAAAGACTTATGAGTACCATTTTTTTTAAAGTTAATGTCATTTGCATCTGTGTTGCGATACTTGTGCTGACCTACATGACAATGTCTAGATCTACCTACAAACTGGGGGGAAAAGCTACCTTAAATATCTAATGAGGCTATGGTTTGCTGGTCTGTGAGCTAAACAAGAATTAGTGAGTTAAGATCAAGTTGTGAAATTATCTGCCATCTGTAGGGACAAACTGTGTACTGATGATGTGAATGAATGTGGACTAAATCATTACGACTTTTTACTTGTCCCCCTACACTTCCGTTGTGTACATTTGTGACATGGTGAGCCTGTGGGTGGTCACACATTTTAAATGGTGCATTAACCTCTTTTTTTAATATAATCAGATTTTTAGACATGTGTGAAGTCTATTTAATAGCCCCAACACAATACATTTTTTGTGTGTTTGTTTTGAAATATGCCTTTTTCCACTTATTTAGGGCCCCTTGTTTATTATGCTGCCTGTTTCATGCCCAATTTTCCTTTCATTCAGATGTATACGTGGCTGAAGTGCAAAATGAGGTGTACTGCAAGCCTTGTGTTAATCCTCAGGGTTATGGAATGAGGTTTCCAGTATACTGTACCTCCCTCCAGAGCAGTCAAGAGGAAAACACCAATATGGCTTTCTTTTGACCCTACTTCATGAACCTGGCAGGTGAAATTTTTCAAATTCTCATCTAAAATGTGTTTTCGTAGTCCCTCTGCAAAATCATATTTCTGATGGGATTTAAGAAATTTCACCTGTCTTCATCTTAAAGTGGAGTCATAAAAAGACTAAGAAGAATCTTTGGGCTTACAATCTCAAAAATAATAATGTTATGAAGAAAAATAGAAAGTATTCAAAGTTTACTCAACTTTGCTATTTTTCCAGATTTTGCTCCCAAATGTTCAACATACTGTAGCCCTTTTTTACCCAACTTCATAAACAAGGTAGGTGTAATTTTTCAAATGTCCTCTGAAACATGTTTCATAGTCTCCACAAAATCACTTTTTGGATGGGATTTTAACAAATTTTCTCGTCTTGATCACAAGGTGTGGTTATAAAAACACTATGTTGAAAGTTCAGGATAAACAGTCACAACATGCAAGCAAAAATTCAGCATTGACAAATGTTTGTTCCCCTTAAACATGGAATAATATTCTTGACTTACTAGTTTCAATACTTTGAACATTTCCTTGAAATCATAAATATTTCAGTTCAGTCACCTCTCCTATGATGTCTTCCCCAGTTCACCAGTTATGCCTTTTTCTTTTTCCTGAATACCATTATTTTTGTTTTATGGATACTGTGTTTATTTTCACTCTACATTCTGCTGACATTTGATGCAATTGATTTATTCCACTCTGTAAACTTTCAGCATTTGGAATATAATTACCATATTGCCATACAATAGAAGGACAAATTTCCTATGGATGGAGGGAAATTATCTGTTTGCTGTATTCTCTCCATTATTTCCTCTACAAACATATTTAATAACAGTAGCACCATCAGACAACCTTGTTTAACATTAATAGTTTATAGAGTCTATTAATGAGCCTGTGCCTTCATACCAGAAAGGCAAATGGATTTACTTCAGATACTTCCTGGTCATCAAGTGGACAGGAGATCGCAGGCCTGTGCTAGACCTATGAGACCTAAACTTCTACACAGAATGCAAGATGTTTTGCATGGCATCCCAGCAGAATCTGATTCTCCATTGCAAACAGAGGACTGGAGTTGCTCCATGGACATAAAGGATGCATACCTTCATGTCAAATCAGACAACATCACAGAAAATAGTTGAGATTTGTCCTGGAATGGGAGCCCTTGAGTTCAGACTATTGACCTTTGACTTGTTTTCAGTGCCTTGGGTCTTCACCAAATGATTAGCCGTGGTGGCAGTGGCCCTTTCAGGAAGGCATCTATGCCTTTCCAGACCTGGATGAATGGCTGTTGAAAGCCAGCTTCAGGAATCACCCCAAACATATTCTGTCCAGCACAAGGCAATTGTTCGAAGACCTGGGGGCTACAGTGAATGTGTCAAAGTCAGTACTGATCCCTTCCCAGAAGCTACAGTATATAGAAGCAGTTCTGAACACAGAAAGGAGGTGAGCATTTCTGCCTTTGTACTGTTCAGGACACATCATTAATAATCAATGAATTTTGTTATTAACCATTTATGGCAGACAGTGTTTGTACTCCTCTGAATACCATTACAGGCTGTGCACATCAAAAATTAAGGAATAAGTTAAAAATGTTAGCCCTATTGAGGAAAAATCTTTAATGGAGTTACTAGGAGGGTAACTCAAAAGAGATATGTGTTTTTAATAAGATTTTTTGAACCGAATAAACAATGAGGTAACTTTGTTTGTTTATTACAGGACAAGCAGTGGCCATAGCAAAATTGCGTAAATGCACAAAGGAAAGTTTTTTTTTTTTTTTTATAAAAAGCTAACATTATGGTATGTCTGACACCTGGATATCGGGTGGGAAATGCTATCTGAGCATCAATTATTTGCATTGCACTGAGAGGTGATGGTGGCACCATGGTGTATGTAGATATGCTTTTAATTTAATTTTATTTTAATATAAGTTTCTTTTATCCTATTCATAGGTTAGTAGCATAAGCAAAGATGGCTTTGAGTTGAAATGTCATGTACTGGGAATTAAGCACTGACACTGAAGGTGTCAGATCAGTTGCCATAAATGGTTAATAAAAAAATTAATTGATTATTAAAAATAAGCATTTATTTATTCAACATTATATTTTTCTGTCTAAAATAGTGTTAAAGACCCTTACATAAAAACATATAGCATCCCCACATGGAATAATTTGAAAAAGATTATAATGAACCTCAAGTAAGCTATCAAGGAAGATTAAAAGATACCATTTCCAACAAAAATACCATTTCCAAGAAAAAAACTTCATACAGAACACATCATGTATTAAGCACAGCTGGTGTACAGCAGTCAGTATGTATCAGCAAGGAAATTCCGGTGCCTTCTGGGACTCATGGGAGTGGCAATTGTGATGGTGCCACTGATGTGCTTGCATATCCAGATACCACAATGGACACTGATAGAGCAATGGGACCAATTGACAGACAACATGGACCGAAAACTTCTCATCACATCCCACTTAGGCAAAACACAGTGATGTGGTGGATTGACCATGGCAATCTCTTGAGGGGCGTTCCATTCATAATCCCAGCTCCAACTCAGATTTTCACCTTGGATGAATCAGGATCTGGGTGGTGAGTACACCTGGGTCCTTATCAGACATAAGTGTCTTGGGCCCAGGTAGAAACCAAAATTACACATTAATGTCCTGGAGACAAGAGTGGTCCTATACAATCTCCAGGCTTTCCAGGAGCATCTGACCCTAGGAAATCTGCTGGTCCAGATGGACAATGTCAATGTTCTGCATTACATAAACAAACAAGGAGGGTATCATTTCTATCACCTGTGTCAGGAAGCAAGGAGAGTGTGGTATTGGGTGCTAGAACATGGCCTTGAGTTATTAGCCAGGCATCTCCCTGGACTGGAGTCCAAAACATCTTAGCAAATCAGTTAAATAGGTCACAGTCCAAGATACACAAATGGGAACTGAAATGTGGAATTTGATGGCAGATAATGATCTCTTGGCCCATCCAGTCTGCCCATTTCTCCCTAGCTACACTATTTCTTCAGACTGTGCCTTTTTTACAGCTCTTCCCCCCTTTCTTTCCATTTTAATTCCCTTGTGCTTATCCATGCATTTGGAACCCTCAACTGTTTTTCCACCACCACCTCTGCTGGAAGTCTGTTCAAGGAATCCACCACTCTTTCTGTGAAGAAGTACTTCCTCACATCTCTCCTGAAACTACCCCCTCCAGCTTAGTGTTCTTGAACACCTTTTATTCTGAAAAATACTTCCCTCCTGTCTCTTATTTACCCCACATGAGGTATTTAAAGGTCTCTATCATGTCGCTCCTCTCCCTCTTCTCTTCCGGGGTATACATATTGAGGCCCTTTAGCCTCTCCTCATATGGCTTGTGATGTAGACCCTGCACCATTTTAGTTACCCTCTTCTGGACCACCTCCACTCTATGTACTTCAAGAGATGTAGTATCCAGAACTGGACACAGTACTATAGGGGGGTTTCTACCAGTGATCTACACAGAGGCAACACCACCTCCCTCTTTCTGCTGGTGATGCCTCTCCCAATGCAGCCCAGAATTCCACAACCCTTCCCTACTGCCTTGTCACATTGTCTGGCCAGCTTTAGGTCATATGATATGATTACCCCAGGTCTCTTTCCGGTTTGGTGGTCATCAATACCACTCCACCCATTTTGTACTCCACCCCTGGATTTCTGTGCCCTAAGTGCATTATTTTACACTTTTTTACATTAAAACCCAGCTCCATACCCTAGATCACTCTATTTTTTTCAGTTCTCTGCTCACGCTTTCCACCCTCCCAGGAGTGTCCACCCTATTGCAGATTTTGGTGTCATCCACAAAGTGTCAGACCTTCCTTTATAGCTCCTCTGCAATGTCACTTATAAAGACATTAAATAGACCAGTCCCAATACTGATCCCTGAGGTAAACAGATGGTCACCCTCCCTTCCTTGGAGTGAACTCTGTTTAACACCTCCCTCTGTCACCTATCCCCGACCCAATTTCTTATCCAGTTTACCACCTTTGAACCCACTCCTATGTTATCCAGCTAGCTTACTAGTCCCCAATGGGGAACAGTGTCAAAAGCCTTACCAAAATCTTGGTATGCCACTTATACTGCTCCATTCTTGTTCACTGAGTCAAACAAATCTATCAGATTCATTTGACAGGCCCTCTCTTCTGTGAGACCATGCTACCTTGTGTCTTGTAGCCCACTGGATTCAAAATATTTCACAGTCCTTTGCTTCAGCAGTGATAACACTAACTTCAATGCAAAAAAGTGCAAAATCATGCACTTAGTGCACAAAACTGGGGGCAATGTACCAACTCAGGGGAGGGAGTATTAGCGGTCACAAAACAGGAAAGAGACTGGGGGTCATCATTTCTGATGGCCTGAAGGCAGCAAAACATTGTGACAAGGCAGTGGGAAAGGCTAGCAGAATGCTCAGATGCATAGGGAGGGTATAACCAGCAGGAAGAGGGAGGTATTAATACCCCTGTACAGATCACTGGTGAGACCCTACCTCGAGTTCTGTGTATAGTTCTGAAGGCCCCATCTCTGAAAGGATATAGACAGGGTGGAGGTGGTGCAAAGAAGGGCAACCAAAATGGTGCAGGGCCTGCATCAGAAGCCCTATGAAGAAAGGCTTAAAGATTTAAATATGATAGAAACATAGAAACATAGAAGTTGATGGCAGATAAGGACCGCAAGGCCCATCCAGTCTGGGATGATGATGATAAAATGTTTATTTTTATACAGGATACAGTTTGTTAGGGTAAAACACTATTATCAGCAAGTGCAGTACCTGTACAATTATTATACAAAATGCAGTGGTACAATAGGACTTGGGTTTCAACACATAAATACACTGTTACACATTAGGATTAAAAACATATATGTTATACATAGCATTCACAGATACAGCTTAGGAATTTTCTAGTATCCATCTGAAATTTATGAAGCAGTTTTATGGACTTTATATCATTTGGCAGAGCTGTTCCATGGTGTAGCCATGCTCTTTTGAAATGTTGCATCCCCAAAGCTATTTTATGTCCTACATAACAGTAAAATAAACCATTACATCTCCGATTATACCTATTTTTTCCAAATATTTCATATTTCACCAAATGATGTAATTGATGAGACTTTTTTGAATGTATAAGTTTGTGACACCAGGATAACCATAAATATAGCATTTTTCATCAGGCCTTAATCAATCCAAGGCCTGCTAAACTTTTACAATGGTGAGTTCCATATACACTCTCAGTCACGTATCGTGCTAATTTATAATACAGTTGATCTATTTTACATAAGACCAATTTCAAGGAATTCCTGTAATGCAAGGATCCATATTCTAAAACTGGGATTGATAAATGTTTAACCATTTTGTTCTGGTTTCTTTGTAAGACAGTCAGATACTCTTCTCAATGCACCCAATTTCTGATTTAATATTTTTACTGTTTGATTTACATGTTCTTTGCAGGTCATTCTATCATCAATCAGAACCCCCAAATATTTATAATAATTTGCATTATGCACTTTAGATCCATTACTAAATTTGATATCCAGTTCTCCTTTTTGATTACTCTTTCTTCCTGATGAAAGTGTATGCATTGTGTTTTTCAAGGTTTATTGAGGTCCACAAACACTGCCCATTGTCCCTACTCAAATTCAGGGAAATTGTTACTTAATTATTAAAATCAATTAGGCAGTGTCCGTGGACCTTCTTGATCGGAAACCATGCTGACCAGCAGATAGCAAGCCATGTTGTTCCAAATATTGGCTAAGTTGTCTATGCACCAGTCTACCCATAACTTTGGACAAGATTGATAACAAAACAATTGGTCTGTAGTTTGTAGGTGAGGTGGCTTCTCCCCCTTTAAAAATAGAAACTATCTTACCCACCTTCCAAACTTCTGGGAAACCATTATTACATTAACTTCAATTAAGCAAATATGTTATAGTAGGAGCAAAGATGTCTGCCCCCATTCTCAGAAATCTTGCTTTGATGCCATCCAAGCCCCCTGCATTATTCATTTTCAGTTTTTTTAGTTCCTTATTCACTTCTTTAGTGTCAACTTTTTAAACCTAAAAAAAGGTCTAAATAAATCTCTAGATGTTTCCCTTTTCTCTAGCTCTTCTTCTTTTGTAACTTTATGTCATAAAATATCTCATGTTTTAGTGTTGGGGTCTGTATATTCAAGTCAGGCATGTCACTAAAATACACATGTAATATTTCTGCCACTTTGTTTTGTTCTTCTATTAATACATTATTACTTATCAAGTGTACTGGGGCCCTCATATTTATCAGATTTTATAAATTCTTTAAACAGTTATAACATTTCCTCAGATCTCTTGCTTGGTCTATACTTTTCTTGTGACATTGCTATTTTGCCAACCTTATTTCCTCAGCCCTTCTATTACACCATTTTTAAAAGTTATCCAATTGTCTTGTTGCTTGTTTTTTTTTAGCTTTTTTCCACAGTCTATCTTTAATCCTTATGTAAGCTGTTGTAGGGAGATGTTCCCTCTGCCGAACTCTGAGACATCCCATTCATTTGTCTTTTAGTTTGAAATATTTTATTTTATTTTCAAGACTGTTGCCCAACAGGCAATTATGTTTCCTATCTCTTGCTTTCTGTATCCTTGCTACTCTTCACTATGGCGAGCTGGCCACTCGTCAAATATTTACTTTTCCTTTTTTTTTGTACTTTGGGATGTCTTAAGAGCAGCAACCCCAAATAAATAACGCAAGGAGCTTTGGTAGCATTTATACAAGTGGACGAAATCTGTCAGTTTAATTGTGGCAGTAGAAATTATTCCTGACCCCGCTTTATGCTGTATGCTTCTGTTCCTTGTGGGTGGGTAATTGGTGTATGGTACAGACTTAGATATCCTGGTAATTAAAATAGAAAAAGAACTCAAAATAAATGTCTTTAAGAACATTGCAAGTCAAAGACAGCATTGTGCTATGAGCGTTTTTCCCAATGAATTGGAGCATAATGCCAGACAACGCCCTTCAGAGAATCGAGCAGCAAGTCAGATGTTTACTGCATAACAAGGCACATTTTGTTATGATTTATTGCACTGTTTTAGGGAATTACAAAATTAAATGTAACATGTAGAAGTAATACATAGGTGGTGTGCTTACCATAGGGAAATGGTGTCTTATGTTTGAGATATGCTTGCAGTCCTTCTCAAATGTATTCACGTATGGAGCATTCCCTCACTTTCATTCAGTCCACTAAAGAGCTGGCAGTCCATTGTAATTGTACATTTATATCTGAATGGAGTGGGAGAAGCTCCTTCATGCTTGAAAAAGGGGCAAAAGCATTTTAAAAGATCATTATTTGTTATTATTTGTTTTCTTCTGGTCAAAGGGACATGGTTCTGTAATGGACTTATAAAGGAAATATTGAACTATAAAATAATTGTTGTTTTAAATAAATAAAAGTTATTAATGAATATTACGGAGGAGCTTACAAGTCAGCTGACTTATCCTAGAGATATAGGATGCTGTGGTTGTAGCATGGAGTCAGTGTGTGTTGGGCAGCATAAGACCCAACAACCCTCTAGCCTTTCTAGAGGAATGCTTTGAACTTTCCTTGATGTTTATTTTGTTGCTGTGTTATTAGTTCAGTTTGTCATTATTTTCTTTGGTTATTTAAAATAAATTGGACGAGAGGTCCTTTTGATTCCTGAAGAAATTGGTGTCAAGTCATCTATCCCACACTCTCACAAGCTGGTGTTAGAAGCGGGATAGAGTTTTCTGGAGTCTACTTGGCATATTTTGAGGCAGCGGATGGACTGGCCCAATGATGGAAGGTGAGCAGAGGCTTACTGAACCAGTGACAAGACCCAAGGGAGCGTTAACCAGAAACATGGTGGATAAACTAGGTGAACCTCTATTACCTGGCCTGCTGGATAAAAAGAGAGAGTGATTAAAGGCAGAGCTGGCTTCAGAGGACGAGGATGAAGACCAACAGGGGGCTACTGCTGGAATATAGACAGAAGCTGAACCCCCGGAACAGGTACATGAACTATTGAGATCGTTATGTTTAAAACAATTGGCATTGTACAAAAAGAGGGAAAGAGAACATGAAAGGAATGAGAGAAGATGGCAAGAGACATTAAGAGTTATGCAAGTCATGAGTGCCCCCAGTTGTGCTTCAAATCCCTTAGACAATCCTAAGGATATAACGATTACTAAATTGGGGGACTCTGATGATATTGAGTCATATTTGACAACATTTGAATGGGTTGCAGGAGTATGTGGTTGGCCCAGGGAACAGTGGGTTATATGCTTAGCACCATATCTAACAGAAAAGGCACAGCTAGCTTATGGCAACATGGATAGCAGCCAAATAGACAATTATGATGCCATTAAAAGAGAGATATTAAGGAGTTATGATATAAGTGCGGAGACATACAGACAGAGGTTCAGAACTTACAGAGTCCAGACTACCAACAATCCTAGAGAGGTGTATGTAAGATTAAAGGATGTGTTATAAATGGCTGCAGCCTGGTATAAAAACTTTAGATCAAGTAATGGAAGCTGTTATTGTGGAACAATTCATAAGAGTGTTACACCAGGATGTTTGACTCTGGGTGAAAGATCACCAACCAGAGACAGCAGAGAAAGCTATCTCTCAGGTCGAAGATTACTTAACAGCTCAACCTTATAGGAAGAAATTTCAACCAGGCCTCAGTCCTTCAACCCCATAGTAAGACATATGGCAACTTAGGTTCAATGCAAAGAAGTGCAAAGTAATACACCTGGGAAATAAAAATCCAGGAAAAGAGTACACAATAGCAGAGGAGGTACTAACGACAACAATAATGGAAAGAGATCTGGGTGTAGTCATATCAGATGACCTAAGGCTGGGTAAGCAATGTGAGAAGTCAGTATGGAGAGCCAGGAGGATACTAGGATGCATAGGGAGGGCATCACAAGTAGAAAAAGGGAAGTGGTTATCCCTCTGTACAGACAGTTGGTGAGACCCCATCTGGAGTACTCATGCAGTTTTGGAGACCTCATCTATGTAAGGACATAGACAGGATGGAAGCAGTCCAGAGGAGGGCAACTAAAATGATGCAGGGTCTACATCAGAAACCATATGAAGAGAGACTGAGAGAGCTTACTATGTATACCCTTGATGAAAGGAGGGACGGGGGGACATGATAGTAACTTTTAAGTACCTCAAGGGAATCAACAAAGTCCAGGAGGGTAGCATCTTTCAGAAAAAGAGATGTGTAAGAACAAGGGGGCACAATTTAAAGTTAGAGGGGGGACGGCTCAGGGGTAATGTGAGGAAATTCTTTTTCATGGAGAGAGTGGTGGACGCATGGAACCGCGTTCCTGGAGAGGTTGTGGGGTCTAAAACAGTGGGAGAATTCAAACATGCATGGGACAGACATAAGGCAATTATAGTGGGGGTTGCAGGAAGTAGGCTGTTGGTTAACTAGAATCTGCAGCTTATCCAATAGGTAGGGAATGGGCAGACTGGGTGGGCCAAGTGGTCCTTATCTGCCTTCAAAGTCTATGTTTCTAAGTTTCTAAGACCTATCTCACCTGCTACTGGCATGAATCCTACAACTACTAATGTTAATCAATGCGTTACTAGACCTACACAGAGACCAGTCAGATCTATCAATCCAGATATAATATGTAGGAACTGCCATGAGAAAGGCCATATTGCCAGATACTGTTATAAGAAACATAATGAAACTGTACACCTGGCTTTAGCCAATATGGGTTAATATATTATACCTGTAAACTGGATAGCAGACAGTTGTGGGCCTCATTGACTCTGGGAGTAAACAGACCTTAGTGCATGCAGAACTGGTTGAGGGGGTATCCAAAAATGCTACAAAAACTGATGTGGTGTGCATTCATGGAAATGTACATTATTATCCGACAACCTCTGTGGAATTACAAACTTCAGTGGCAATCGAAGAAGTGGAAGTGGGGTTAGTTCCACAACTACCTGTCCCTGTTGTGTGGGGGCAAGACCATCTGTATTTTACTTGTTTTCTGTTTCTTAGCAATTTGACTGCAGTTACTACAAGGGCGCCAAGTGAAAGAGAGAGACAGAATCCCTTGTTTTCCTAAGATGAAGACATTTTTGGAACTCCAGGGAAAGATAGAAAACCAAAAAGGGAACGTCACCAGGATAAGTTAAAATGGACTAGCAAGCACATTATAGACACTACCATTGTTGATAAACCTATAATTGACATGTCTAATACTTGTGATTTTGAAAACAAACAAAAGGCTTATTATACACTAAAACCTTTTTATTCACAGGTATTGCATGGAGAGACAGGAAACAAAGGTAATGCTCCATACTATACACTAAAGAAGGGGTTATTATATAGTATGTGTTAACCCAAGAACTGGGAAACAGGTGGACCAATTAATGGTACCTGAAGGGCATAGGGCCCAGATATTACAGGTGGCACATGATAACCCCATGGCTGGGCATTTAGGGAGACTGGACATTAAGTAGGATACTACACCGATTTTTCTGGCATGGATACATAAGCAGGTAGATGAATATTGCTTAAGTTGTTCAGACTGTCAAAAATTGCTAAGACAGGACATAAAGGCACTGTTCCTTACAACCTCTACCCTCATAAGTACACCTTTTGAACGAATGGCAATGGATATTGTGGGCCCATTACAAAGACCAAGAAAGGTAATAGATTCATCTTAGTCTTATGTGACTATAGTGCCAAATACCCAGAAGCTATTCCCTTACAGAGAGTAACTGCAAATAAAATTGCAGAAGAACTAATTAAAATATTTAGCTGTTTAGGCATACCAAAAGAAATCATAACAAACCGGGGTGCTAATTTTTGTTCCCAAATATTAAAATGTTTGTATCAAGCCCTGGATATCCATGCCATTCGTACATCACCTTACTATCCCCACACTGATGGCCTTGTTGAAAGGTTCAATCAAACACTTAAACGGATGCTAAGGAAATATGTTCAGGATGAGGGTAAAGACTGGGATTTGTATCTTCCCTTTCTAATATTTGCTTACCAGGAGGTCTTGCAAGCATCAACACGATATTTCCCCTTTGAATTATTGTACGGGTGAAACCCTACAGGACCCCTGGATATAGTAAAGGAACAGTGGGAAGAAGAGCAGGAAATAGGTCCCACTACCACCCTTGAGTTTCTGACTCAGATGAGACAAAGGGTCATAAGATATGTAGATGCAGCTCATAAAAAGGGGGTACATCAACAGGAGAAACAGAAAACCCTATATGATAGAAGGGTAGGACATAAAGAATTTTATACTGGAGATAAAATTATTTTGTTGTTACCATCTTCTGACCACAAGTTAACTATGAGATGGGAAGGTCCCTATACCATTCTTAGACCAACAGGGCCAGTGACTTATGAGGTGGAATTACCAGATAGATGAGTAAAAAGGAAAATATATCATGCTAATCTCCTAAAACCTTGGAAAGAAAGACAACCCCTAGTATGTATGTATATCCTGAACAACCTGAAATCAAAATGGTGTTAGCATGTAAGAGATTAGAAGAGATGAAACAATAAATCACATTACAGTTAACTCTGAGTTAACCCCAGTACAAAAACAAGAATTGGCAGAGGTATGGCACCCATTTCAATCGATGTTTACTAATATTCCTGGGTGAACAGAGCATATCACTCATCATTTAGAGACAACACAGACACCACCAATCAGGGTGAAACCTTATCGTCTCCCTGAAAAACTCAGTGGAGAAGTTTATTTATTTAGTTGTTTAACCAGGTATTGCACACTAAGCTGAAAGCTTTTTTACAGGAGTGACCTGGGAGCATGAGGAGGTTAAGTGACTTGCTCAGGGTCACACAGTACGCAAGTGGTACCTGAAGTACGCAAAGTTATCAATGAAATACAGAAAATGCAGCAGTTGAATGTTATAGAACCTTCTAATAGTGAATGGTCTTTCCCCATGGTTATAGTAAACAAGAAAGAAGGAGGTATTTGGCTTTGCCTCGGTTTTAGGAAGCTAAATATGGTATCAAAATTTGATAGCTATCCCACGCCTAGGATCGACAATATCATCGATCGACTAGGTAATGTCCACTATCTTATTACCCTTGGCTTATCAAAAGGGTACTGGCAAATACCCTTAGATGCCAAGTCAAAAGAAAAGACTGCTTTTAGCACACCTATCAGGCTATTTTATTTCACGACGATGCCCTTTGGATTACAAGGGGCCCCTGCTACATTTCAGCAGTTGATGGCTCAAGTGTTACAATCGCACATGTTATACACTGCGGCTTATTTAGATGACATTATCATATTTAGTCCAGCTGGCAAGAACATCTAACACATCTAGCATCGGTCCTTCAAGCCCTGAAACAAGCAGGTCTCACAATTAATCCATCAAAGTGTGTTATAACCATGCAGGAAACAAAATATCTTGGATTTATAATAGGACAAGGGTCCATTAAGCCAGATATAGGTAAGACAGATGCTGTAGCTCACAGCCCAAGACCCCTCACAAAAAACTTGTCAGATCCTTTCTTGGCCAGTTACTATCACTGTTTTATTCCAGACTTTGCCACTTTAGTGAGTCCCCTCACCAATCTTACAAAATACTGAAATCCAACAAAGATTAGGTGGACTCCTGAGTGTGAGGAAGTATTTTGTACTATTAAAGCCCTATTGTGTTCTTCCCCAGTGTTAAAAAGTCCAGATTTCACAAAACCTTTTTTAGTACAAACTGACACTTCCACTTCAGGAATAGGGCAGTATTATCCCAAATTCTAGATGGTGAGCAACACCCTATTTTATATATTAGCAGAAAATTGCATGTTCGGGAAACCAAATGTGCAACAATAGAAAAAGAATGTTTAGCGGTTTGTTGGGCCATTGAAGCCCTGAAGTTCTATTTATGGGGGACCTCATTTGAATTAATCACCGATCATAATCCACTTTGTTGGCTCATGACCTTGAAAGACAAAAATCCATGGATCATGAGGCGGTATCTTGCACTGCAGCCTTATAATTTTACAGTTAAACATAAATCTGGCTTAGCCCATAAAAATGCCGATTTTATGTCTCGCTATGGTGCAAATGTGAAAGCAGAGAAATTGACACAATCAGACCTCAGGGTATAGTTTATAGTATGAAATAAAATACAGGTGTACCTGCATTTCTGTATATTTATTGGTTATGGGACCCCAAGGTGGAGCTTTGGGAGTGGGTGGGCTAAGACTCCATTTCTTCCATAGGAAGGGATCTGATTGTGCCAAAATGAGCAATGTGTTTTCTCTGAGATAGTCTACAAAATAATATAGGAATATTTTGTATCTTGAAGGGGGAGGTATCTTGTAGGGTGACGTTTCCTCTGCTGAACTCTGAGACATCCCATTCATTTGTGTTTCAGTTTGTAATATTTTATTTTGTATTCAAGACTGTTGTGCAACAGCAATTATTTTTCCTATCTCTTGCTTTCTGTGTCCCTGCTACTCTTTACTATGGCGAGCTGGCCACTCGTCATATATTTCTTTTATTGTTTTGTACTTTGGGATGTCTAAAGAGTGGCAACCCCAGAATAAATAACGCAAGGAGTTTTGGTAGCATTTATACGAGCGGATGAAGTTTGTCAGTTTAATTGTGGCAGTAGAAATTATGAAAGACCCTGCTGTACACTGTCGCTTCTCTGTTCCTTGTAGGGTGGGTAATTGGTGTATGGTACAGACTTAGATATTCTGGTATTTAAAATAGAAAAATAACTGAAAATAAATGTCTTTTAGGAACATTGCAAGTCAAAGACAGCATTGCGCTACAAGCATTTTTTTTTCCCCAAAGAATTGGAGCATAATGCCAGACAACGCCCTGCTCGCAGAATCGAGCAGCAAGTCAGATGCTTACAGCATAACAAGGCATATTTTGTTATGAATTATAAAAAGGCTCTGAGAAATAGAGCTTTCTTATTGACTGCAAACATTCTAACAGCCTTATGTTAATCTTTTATTAACATACATGTAGAGCTTAGACATATGCTAAACAAGGTTTAACACTGTTTAAAACATTTTTATTATAATAGTAATAAAGGCACTCCCAGGGATTATGTTAATGGTCAGTTAATCACCCTCTGGGGCATGTGGAACTCGCTACACCTTGTGCCACAATGCACCCCTAGAAAGGTGATTAACAGACCATTACTTATCCACTAATCATACTTATTGCTAGTATTGCACTGTTTAAGAGAATTACAAAATGAAGTGTAACATGGGAAGTAATACATAGGTGGTGTGCTTACCACAGGAAATGGTGTCTTATGTTTGGGATACGCTTGTGGACCTTCTCAAATGTATCCACGCATGGAGCGTTCCTCACTTTCATTCAGTCCACTAAGCACGATGCCATTGTAATAGTACATTTATATCTGAATGGCATGGGAGAAGCTAATTCATGCTGAAACAGGGCAAAAGCATTTTAAAAGATCATTATTTGTTTTCTTCTGGTCAAAGGGACATGGTTCTGTAATGGATTTATAAAGGAAATGTTGAACTATAAAATTATTGTTTTAATGAAATAAAAGTTATTAATGAATATTAAGGAGGAACTTACAAGTCAGCTGATTTATCCTAGAGATATAGGGTGCTGTGGTTGTAGCATGGAGTCAGTGTGTGTTGGGCAGCCTAAGACCCAACAGCCCTCTAGCTTTTCTAGAGGAATTCTTCTGAACTTTCTTTGGATGTTTATTGTGTTGATGTGTTATTAGTTCAGTTGGCCATTAGTTTCTTTGGTTATTTAAAATAAATTGGGCAGAGAGGTCCTTTTTGATTCCTGAAGAAATAGGTGTCCGAGTCATCTATCCCACACCCTCACATAAGTTCTAATCTTATCTGTAATCTATAGTAGGTTTTTACTTTTTTTAATACCTTAGGTACATACTGGTTAATTATTTTTTCATCCATATATTTGTAAAATCGTGGGCAGCCAAATCCAGGTCTGGGATTAATAACTATCTAGCCCATCTAGCTTTAAATAAGATCTCCCTACACGCTATTTGATTAAATTTTTGTAAATGTGTTACCCAATATGTTCCAACCTCATTTTTAATAGATTTATTCCGGTTTATTATACTGTACATTTTACTGGATAGTGTTCTCCCATATTAAGGGACATTATTCCTATATATTCTACTTCCCTGTCTTGTGAGATAGACATTAAATCAAGAATTGAACCTTGATTTATATTATTTGTACACCTAGTTGGGTCATGTATCACTTGCCTTAACCCCAATGCTTCCATTCTCTCCCCAGTCTCTGTCCCCTACTTTGCAACCAGTCTGCATTAACATCACCAGTCAGCACCATATTTGTATCTTTCACTGTATCTATTATCTAATTAACCAGTAAATCAAAATGTTTTAACTTCATTCTTGGTGGGTCATACATAACTCCCACTGTTAATTTAGATGTTAATATTTCATCCAGTAAGCAGTCCATCCCTTCCAAATTTTCAGAGACAATTGTTCTAAATATTCCCAAAGTGTCCTTAATGAATAACATTACCCCACTACCCCTACTACCCCTATCCACTCTCTAAAATACACATCCTTTGATTTGTATTTCTATATTTTCAATTCCCTCATACAGCCATGTTTCAGATAATCCCAGAATATCTGTGTTTTTCTTATCTACCCAAATCCTAAGGGCATCAGTTTTATGTGCCAGACTTCACACATATCCACGTATTATTTTCAATCCTATTACATTTTGGTCCCTGGTTTCATCCAACATCTCCACTTAGGAATAGCAGGAAAGTCAATGATAGGCTTAATCGACCCACAAACATTCCTGTTTTTACTGGTACAAGTTTTTTTGGTAAATATTCTCCAGTCATTTGTAAACCTGTTTCTTCTTTGTACATGATTATACCCATTTTGTTGAATCATATTAGATACAGAGAAAAATCCAATAATCTTATCATTTCATTCTGTGGTGGAATCCAGACTTTTTTTGGAGTCCATATATCAATCAATCAATCAAAAGCTTTATTTATCCAGGTGAACATCATTGAGCAGAGCTCTTTTACAAGATGGACCTGCAGTATAGCCTAATAAAATAAGTCTCCATATTAAAATAACAACCCTCATCTTTGTTAAGTGCTTTATCTATCTATGAGAGTAAACAACCTAAAGCCACCCACAGCCACTACAACCTTCCCGAGCCAACAATTCAAAATCTTGGCTTTAAAATCTGAAGTGAAAAAGTCTAATAATGGTTTCTCTCAAGCTGTGGGAGACTTTAAATCACAACCGTTCACCATAAATTACCTAATACCAAACATCAACTTACAATGAGCAAAATTCAGTATCAAATGATTAACTTTTATTATTAAATAAATTAGTTGTCCAAGTTAACATTTTCTTCGAGTGGTGCTCGCACCACTCACACTCCTGCTGTAGGGCAGTCCAGTCTTTTTAAACTGATGCAGTGTCCTGGCCCCACACTATGATTTGTTAGCTTTGGCTTGCTGCTGAACCCCTTTACATCTGAGCAAGCAAACAAAATGCAGGCACACAGAGATATTAGAATATCAATATTCTGCTTTGTATAGCAATAGTGCACCTGTGGGCCATAGATGAGGGCTGTCTTAAAAGGAGATTCCAGGAAAAGGGCTAGCCACATGACCATGAGCAGAAACAGTCTACACCTACTGAGAGTGGGAGGATGGATGAAATTCTGGGAATTGTGATACTGTCACATACTGAGACCAGGGATGAGGGGTTGTTTAATTACAATGTTTACAAGGATACTGCTATAAACACCAGACTTGAGTGGGGGCCACTAGAGCCAGGTAGTGTGTTTATTTGTCCTGGGACAGGGGACCAAAAGAAGGGGAGGCACTATTTGTGCCAATTTAAAGCATGCTGTTTGTGAGCTTTACCTAGCATTACAAAAACAGTCTGTAAGCATGCCCCAAACATTCACAATTTACCAGTGTGCCCTGTATGCATATAATTGCTTAGTGCTCTTATGCTGACATATTTGTGCCATGCTAACTGTGCCTTACAATCTGTTACATTGCATGTTAGCTAACGTTAGTCATGTAAAGTATTCAGCATTGCACAAATCATGTTAGCATAGTGTTAGCTTTTTCAACATGCTGTCTACTGTATATTATAACGTGTATATAGGTTTTAAAAATCCAAGTGACAACTGTATGGTTGCTTGTTTCATTTTTTATACAGTACTTGTTAGCAGATAAGCAAGTTGCCCATTTACACTTGGGACAAGTAGAGACTAAACAATAGTAAAATAAAATTGGGTTCGAGATAAAACATTATTAAATTTATATAAGTAGATGGACCAATAAGGAAGGGCAGTGGTGCATCATGCTGCTGCAGAATTTGCAGCAAGATTGTGGGAGGTGACTGCCTCCATATTTAAACATACCAGCTGCACTGGAGCTGCCCCTGATTTTATGAGTGATCAGATCAAAACTAAGAGATTTATGTTGGTAACAATGGGGTGGGGGTTTGAAGGTGAAGCCTCAATCTTTCAGTGGTCAGGGCTTCACCTTAGCCAATAGTTATATTTAATCCTATCTTTAAGGGACTGGCACACAACTGTCTAGTACAAACAGTGATCCATCTTGGAACTGCACCATAGGGGAAGTGAGGGTTACCCCTCTGCAAGCGGGTGCCCCGCTGTGCACCGCAGACTTCCCGACTGTGTCAGGGTTGAGGCACCAGTTCACAGCTTGTGGCCGGGTGGGCCTACCTAGCAATTCTCTGGATCTGAGACTAATCTCTGCTGCAAAAGATAATTCCCCTGCACCCGAGCAGGAGTCTGGACTCTTAAATCAAGCTGCTTACCTGTGTGTGTGCTGAAACTGGCAGGGCGGCAAGAAGGACTTTAATTTCATCAGCTTTCTTGCTTGTGCATTTGAAACTGGCAGGGCAGCTAGTTGGATTGGAGAAGTCAGGGGAAATTGAAGTCGGGGGAAATTTGAACTGTTCTTGAGCTCCAGGGCACATCTATGGAGTTTTTATGCCTCCACAACACGAAGGAGTTTGGCCACTAAATTTGAAATCCCTCTTCCCAGTGCCTGATTGGACCACTTCAGATTCATGATGCCATTGCCCAGGCAGCTAAAAGGCAGCTCACTGAGCCCCACTGCTCATAATCCATCTTGGAACTGCACCACAGGGGAGGCGAGGGTTGCCCCTCTACAAGTGGGTGCTGCCCACCGTGCATCACGGACTTCCCGACTGTGGTGGGGTTGAGGCGCAGGCTCACAGCTTGTGGCCGGGATGACCTCCCTCACAGTTCTCTGGACCTGAGACTTATCTCTGCTGCAAAAGATAAATCCCCTGCACCCAAGCAGGAGTTTGGACTCTTAAATCAAGTCACTTCCCTGTGTGTGCACTGAAACTGGTAGGGCGGCAAGCGGGACTTTAATTTCATCAGATTTCTTGCTTGTGTGTTTGAAACTGGCAGGGTGGCTAGTCAGAGTGGAGAAGTCGGGGGAAATTTCCCACCCAGCCACCCTTTTCCCTCCTCCCCTTAAATGCTTGCTGGCCACTCCCTCCTAGCCCTTGCCATCCTAGACAACCAATCCTATAACTTCTTATTTACACCTGCCCTGCATAGCCTATTTTTAACTCGGAACTGCTGAATTGAACAAGTTGAACCTGTACCTGTGTACAACTGTGCTAGTGACATGTGTTTCTACTGAGGGGTATAAGTGTCAACCTGTACTTGTGTACCATTGTGATAGTCTAGCACTAACCTGAACTGAAGTGTGAGTGGGGGTCTCTTGAATTTTTTGTGGGGGAGTAGTATGGGTATACTTACTCAGGCCTTTGACCCTGGCTTTTACCTGGTGCAGCTGGGGCCACTGAAATGTTTTGACCGCTGTTTCTGGTCACAAATACATGCTGGTCTGTCTGCCTGTTTTTACCCTATCCCTAGTGTTAGCTTTCACAGCTATGTAATGACCCTGTTTGTAATGTCCGTGGGCTTTAGTCACCTGGTACTTGCTTAACTATTGGGGGCCAATCTCCAGGAGCATTAGAGCAAACACTTGTGTAGCCCAGTGGGGTCCGTTATGCCAGCAGCCCTAAGTCCTCCTTTCTGGGGCTCTTGCTGTCTGGCCTGTTCTGTCCCACACCCAGTCCCCCCTTGTTTATTTTGGTTGGGCATGGTCATATGACATGGGGATACTAAGCTCCTCATCAGTTCCATTGCCCTCGGACCACTCACCATGCTATGCCTCCCTCTGCTTTTTGCTAATAATGCTGTTCCTATGGGGAGCCCTGGGTCATGCCTGGACAGCTTGACATGACTGACTTCACCTTCTCTAATTTAATTGCCTATGACAGGCAGCCCCCCTGGCCTATCTGCTGTCTTGCTCTTAGGAGTTTTTGGTATCCTGTCATAACGGGCTGGAGCTTTGACCACAAGCCACATGGCAGGGGTGGTCTCCCCCCTCTGAGGCATCTCCTATGGCTTTCACTTGTGACTAGCCCTCTCGGGGGATGCTGAGCTCAATCCTGGCCCCCAGCAACCCTCCTCCCCATCTGTGGACTGGTGGAAAGGCAAAGGGTTGAAAATAGCCCACCTCAATATCCGTAGCCTCCTGCCCAACCTGGCTGACCTCCTTGCGTGGTTCACTCACCACAAGCCTGACATCTTGGGTATAATGTAAACCTGGCTGAAACCATCAACCCCTGACTTGGCATGTGCACTTCCTGGCTTTGACCTTGTCAGGCAGGACCACCCAGGGAAAAAGTGGGGGGGGTGGTATCCTGGTCTATTACAAGAGTCACCTTAATCTTACGGCGCTGTCTAGACAACAGTCTCCGCTGTTGCCCTGTGAACTGCTGCACACAGTTCTGTTACTTGGGAATACAAAAAAGCTCCACATTGTCTGTAACTACAACCCCCCATAGGGAGCATATTGGGGCTGTCCTCCCTCCTCGACATGGTTGGGTCACTGGCTGGGAATAACAAGCTGATGATACTGGGTGATCTTAAACTGAATTGGCTCGGTGGCAATGCTAAGATGCACGAGCCCCTCCTGGCTGGGCTCTCATTGTCCCAACTCATCAAGGAACCCACTAGGTGGTCCCCGCTGGTGGCTTGGGCTCTCTCTAGACTGGGTCCTGGTCAATAGGCCAGAGAGGATTAGCTCTTCTGGAACACTCTCTGACTCCATCTCCAACCACTCCCTGTGTTCCGTGTATGGAAGGTCCCCTGCCTGAAAATTTCACATAATGTCATCCAAATTTGAGACTTCTCCGTTTGACCTGGGGTCTTTCCATGATGACCTTCAGCTTACTGACTGGTCTGTGATCTGGAATGCTCATGACCCAGCCTCTGCAGTCAGTCATTTCTCAGGGCCTTTGGGGGCTGCATGATAAGCACACCCCTCTCATTAGCAGAGGGTAAGGAGTCCACTACCAAGTGGTTGCATGGGAGCCTCTTACCCTCATGAGAACTAGGATAAGTACTGGGCCAAATTCAAGGTCTCAATGGACCAGGCCATATTTCAGCAGTACAGGAGGCTCTGGAATGAGTGTAAGAAAGTGATCAGGGCAAAAAGTGAATTCTGCAAGCGGCACTGCTGAATTCAGCAAAAGACCATAGGACTTTCTGGAGGAACATAAAAAACATAGTAAGTGGTTCCTCCAATGGTAAGAGCCACTGATATGCTCATCAATGGTACTAGTAACAATCCACTGACTATCGCCATACGATTTGACACACACTTTCGGACCTGTCTGCCTTCACCGCCTCTTCCCCCAGTGGAGGTGATGGCTGTGACCAGGACTCTGCTCACAACTGGCTTCCACTTCCTGACCATTATTCTATTTCAAGGCTGTGATGGCACAAGAGATGCAGAGATTGCTCTCTGGTCTCCCCCCTCTTCTCCAGTGCCAGCCATGATGGCATGGAACCTAAGCTCCTCCATCTTGGGGCCTAACACATTGTCTCTCCAGTGGCACATATCTTTAACTTATCCCTAGCCTCTGGGGTCATCCCTGACATATGGAAGGTGGCTAGGGTTGTCTCCATTCTTAAACAGGGCAACCCTAAGATCCTGGACAACTACCGTCCGATAGCCATACTGTCTGCAATCAGTAAACTCCTCGAGAAAGTTGTGGTGGTCAACTCATGGAGTACATCCAGTCTCATGAGCTGCTGTCTCCTGAGCAGCATGGCTTTCATAAAGGGTACAGCACATCCTCAGCCCTTGTCACTGTCGCATCTGGAATAAGAACTGCTATGGACCAGGGTAAACTCTTGGCAGCCATTTTCATCGATCTATCAAAAGCCTTCCACCTAGCTGACCATGCTCTGCTCTGCGCTCAGCTTAGATTATTTGGCCTGTCACCCCCTGTACTTGCTGGTTCTCCAACTACTTACATGGTAGGCAGCAGTTGATCAAAATACAGCAAGGTGCTCTCGGACACACTGCTGTATCCTCAGGTGTTCCCTGAGACTCAGTCCTGGGCCCTTGCTCTTTTCCATTTTATTAACAACTTACCTGCTACCTCCTCCCACTCCAGGTCCATTCTACATGCAGATGACCTGGTCATCCTAACCACTCCCAGGACATTGGGGTCATAAATCACCAGTTGAGCGAGGACTTTAGGAGTGTCCAGTCTTGGATAACATCCCACAAGCTGGTCCTCAACCTCAAAAAACTCAGGTCATGCTGTTTGGGTCCTTGGCCAAGATAAAGGCCTCCCCTGCCCCCTTGTATATCACTGGTCTTGATGGAGTCCCAGTCCTCATCACTGACTCCATCAAATACCTTGGGGTTACACTTGACCCTCAGCTGGACTTTTGACTCCATATCCTTAGTGTCTGCAGAACCATTAACTGTAAACTAGGTCTGACCTATCATGCTAAGAGCAATCTTACTCCCGCTGCCCGCCTTGTGCTGGCTAGAGGTGTGTTTCTACCCTCTCTCTGCTATGGGCTTCTCCTGTTTGCTCATACATCCAAAACCCTCCTCGCCAGGTGGATCTTCGCCTACAACAACATCTGCCACTTTGCGCTTGCTGCCCCTCGACTCACCCACCACTGTGACCTGTACAGTAACCTTAATTGGCTCTCCCCATCCAATTACTTAAATTTCATCCTGGGCTGCTTCATGGGCAAGGTCCTTGGGACTGGCACCCCACCTGGATTGGTGGGCTCCTCGTGCCGGTGGCTCCCACATCGTACTCTCTAGATACCTTGGCCCAGCTGCTCTAAGGATTCCTGCCACATGCACTCAAATGGGGGACAGAGATTTCACTGCTTGTGCCCCCAGACTATGGAACTCCCTTCCTACCCAGGTTCACACCCCTCCCAGGCTTGCCTCTGAACCTCCCTGTGGAGACATTTGGAGCTCTCATCAGTGTGTGGTTGTCCCAGGCCTCCGTAATCTCACCTGGCCCCTGCATGAACATCACTCCTAATGTTCTGCCTGTCTGCATGGATTCAATTGTTCTGATGGTACCCCCTTCTGGGGACTTACACTGTGTGACAACCCACCTCTCCTCTTGGCTGAAACAGCTTTTAGAGAGGTGTCTGTCCTCAGGTATTCACTGCCACCAGCTGGACTGTCCTTACAGCACCTCCTTCAAGTATACAAACTTGAATAATTAAATGTGCAATTGCACAAGTTAAAGTCTGGTAGTGTGTCTCTCTCGGGTGGGGATGCTACACAGAGTTTACCTCAGTCAGTGAAACCAAATATTACCTTAGAAAATGACATCACAGTCACAACTGTTGAGCAAATAAATAGCTTTTTGCTTAACAGAAAGTGCAATGAGCATTTCAGGATATATATCTACAATACAAGAGAATAACACTCATACAGGAAAAGTAAACAAATGTTTTTAAATAACAGATGGCAAAGAAGAAGGCTATTACTGAAATATGCAAATACTAAACTTACCCTTTCCTGTCCTTACAAGAGACACTGTGCCCTATGCTAACTGCCAGCTCCCATGGACATAGCTAAAAGGTAGGCTCTCAGCTTATGTTTCCCATTCCAGCTTTCAAAGTAAAAGGAACCCACTTCATTGTCTTTCAGCCTCTTATATATTCTCCTGTGAATAAGTAATGCCTATTCTCCCTTTGAATTCACCAACCATCTAACATGTATGTATTTAATGGTCCCAATCAGATGGACCACCTATCAGTGACCAATTATATTGCCTTCTAACCTTAAGTTTATATTGGAATGACCCAATCCATTCTAACTGGCCTGTGTATGTGGAGATGTCCACTAGAGATTTATGACCCAGATCTTATCTAGCAGCTAGGGAGGACTGAGAATTCCACAAGCTGGATGC
The DNA here is from genome assembly GCA_016271365.2 of Neoceratodus forsteri. Taxonomy (NCBI): domain Eukaryota; kingdom Metazoa; phylum Chordata; order Ceratodontiformes; family Ceratodontidae; genus Neoceratodus; species Neoceratodus forsteri. The sequence continues at coordinate 728,066,813 of CM028138.1, read as the reverse complement.
TGCTAGACAGTGTGTTTTAGCCTGTGAGTGTTTTTTTTTTCAAACTGCTAAAAAAACACCAACTAGAGAATTCAAACCATCAACTCTTTCCTTCCCATTTCTGTCATACACTGTATATAATTTTGTATATGATGGACTCATACTTTATAATGACTTGTATATAATACGCTGCTGCTCGCAGTTCTGGTGTTCTGATGTATTTGTTATGATCATTGTATCTGCTGACTATGTTATGTTGCTGTTTTTTCTGACTCTGTGTAACAGCCTAAAGTGTATCTCATTGTACCATGTCGTATTTCCTGTGTTCTCCTGGGTCGTGCCTGAAAATAGGCATATATCTTGTCTAGTGTACCTACCTGGTTAACAAAAGCTAAATAAATAAATAACCAAGGTAATTTTGTAGTGAAATGGCAGATATTATGATAGGTGGCCCTCAGTTTTGATACCCTCATGCTGGCATGTTTGACTTTAATCTGTATAGGAAGCCTATTTAATACTGCTAAGACTATATGTAAGAAAATTTGAGCTTAGCATTTCAACATGGTGATTGTTTTGGTGTAAAAACAAAATACCAATGAAAGATAAAATAATTCATACCTATGGGATTCCATATGTCATCAGTGTCACTCAGGTTATATTCATTTTCAGCACCATCAATGGTACCACCCAAATTGTCGTCCTGCTCCATCCCTAAGAATATTAGATTCAGATTTCTTTATTAGTGAATACTGTTTAAAAAAGTTGCAACAATGATAAATTCAGATCAAAAGCACACTGCTATAAGCACAATACAGTACCTCATCTACTTAATATGTGGTGTAGTTTCTATCTAAAAAACTAATACTAGGAGAGCGATTCACATACATCCTAAATTAGAAAAAACAGTCATTGAATGTCTAAGGTAAAGGCAATGATAATAATGGTCTTGAAGCCCCTTTTAAATCCATTTGTGTCTTTTAAAAGCAGCAACCAAATAAGATGCCACCACAAAACATCTGGTTTCAGTATTCACATTATACAGCCACAGCATGAGTTCTTTGGTTCTGCAAACAGTACACTACATTTACCTATAACTGGGTATAGCAATTTCTCTTGGATGTCTTTCATTAACATACTAACATACTAAAATGCCAGCAGAATAGGCCTAACGGTCTTTCATGTCTGCTCGTTTGGTCAGTCCCCAACCTGGGTGCTGACCTTGCTGTCCCCCTCGCCTTCTCTGGCTTCTCCCCTTCCCAGTTCTGGATATTCTTGCTGCATTGGATTTTGCTTCCAGAACCCTTCCCCTGTACCTGTCCCACCCCCTCTTGAACCCCTCCACTGTCTCTGCCTCCACCAGCCCCCTAGGCAGTGCATTCCATGGCTCCACCACCCTCTCAGTGAAGTAGCACCTCCTTGTTTCTCCCCTGAATCTTCCCCCCTCCAGCTTCCAGCCATGCCCTCTAGTGGCCCCTTCCTCCTTCCTTCGAAGCACCCCGACTGTTCCTCCCCTATTTATCCTGTTCATGTACCTAAAGACCTCTATCATGTCCCCCCGGTCCCTTCTCTCTTCCAATGTGTACATATTTAGCTCTTGAGCCTCTCCTCATAGGTCCTGTCCCCAAGCCCCAAATCATTTTGGTTGCCTCCTCTGGACCCTCTCCAGGAGGTTGTCCGCTTTAATGTGGCCTCCAAAACTGCATGCAGTACTCAAGGTGCGGCCTCACCAAGCAGTTATACAGAGGGAGTATCACTTCCTTCCTTCTGGAGGTGATCCCTAGCGATGCATCCCAGCATCCTGTTGGCCTTGGCTGCTGCCCTCCCACAAGTCTCAGAGTTGTTCATCTTGACATCCACCACCACCCCAGGTCCCTCTCAGCCATCGAGACTTGTAGCATTCCCCAGGGTGTACACTTGACCTGGGTTTCCCAGCAGGTGGAGTACCTTGCATTTCCCCGCATTGAACCTCAACTTCCACTTTCTAGACCATCTTTCCAGAGCCTCCTGGTCCCCCTGTAAGGCCACCCTCCTCCTCCCCATCCATCACCGCCCAGTTTTGAGTCATCTGCAAGAGACTCATCTCCTCCTGATTCCTGTCCTTATGTCAGATACATAGGCGTTGAACAGAAGGGCCAAGGACTGATCCCTGTGGGACCCCACTAATGACCCTCCTTGGGATGAGACTATCCCACCAACTACGACCCTCTGGGTCCGGTCCTGGAGCCAATTGCCTATCCATCTGATCATCTGGTTCCCCACCCCATTTCTCCCAGCTTATCCAACAGGACCACGGAGGAACAGAGTCAAATGCCTTGCTGAAGTCTAGAAAGAGGACATCCACTGGTCTACCCAGGTCCAAGGCACTTGTCACCCAGTCATAGAACTCCACCAGGTTTGTCTGACACGATTTCCCCGGGATGAATCCATGCTGTCTATCGTCCAGGCACCCTGACTTATCCAGGCCCCCCCGGCCTCTCCTTGATAATGCCCTCCATCACCTTTCCCACCACCGAGGTTAGGCTGACAGGCCTGTAGTTCCCTGCCACCTCCCTTGATCCCCCCTTGTGGATAGGCACTATATGCGCCACCTTCCAGTCTTGGGGCACCCACCCTGTCCTCAGAGAGATGGTGAAAAGCTCTGCCAGGGGTTTTGCCACGACATCTGCAAGTTCCTTCAGCACTCTGGGATGTAATTTATCTGGCCCCGATGCTTTCTCTGTCTTAAGGGAGCTGAGGGCTTCCCTCTCTCTCTCTGCTGTGATTTCCACTTCGGTGCCCTTCTCTCTGCTTAGCCTCCCCAGCTGCCAGTGATGCCTCCCCTCTCCCAGACCTGCCGATCGGTAAGGGTCCCCCTCCTCAGTATCTCTGTCTCCTCCCATGTATGATGCAGCACCCCATTTTCCTTGGTGAAAACTGAGGTGAAGTACTCATTTAGTACCTCAGCCTGCTCCCCCGGGTCTTGTGCCCATCTCTCCCCTGATTTAATCCTGCTAATCTGCCCCTTCACCCTTCGTTTTTCCCCAATGTATCTAAAGAACCCCTTGTTTCCTTTCCTAATTTCCCTGGCCAGGTTCTGCTCCTTCCTTGCCTTAGCCGCCCTCACCACTCTAGTGGCCCTTCTAGCCATCAGCTCATACTCCCCTCGATCCCTTTCACTCCTTGAGCACTTGAATTGCTTATAGGCTGCTTTTTTTCCCCACACCACCTCCTGGACCTCCCTGGTCCACCAACAGGGTTTTTGGGCCCTACCGCATTTTCGTCTTACTCTTGCACAGGTGCTGGTAGCATCCTGCACCCCTCTCCTGATGATTTCCCACCTACTATCAGCGTCCATGTCTGACCCAATCCCATCCAAATGCTCCTTAAGGATCCTTCCCATTTCCTTAAAATCCGCCCCCCTGAAGTCGGTTACTTCCGTCTTTGTGCAGCCTTCTACCCCTCCTAGGTCCAGGCAGAACCAGACCGTGGCATGGTCACTCCCTGCCAATGGGTCCCTTACCTCCAGGCCCCCAATCTGGTCACTGTCTGCCAGGACCACATCCAGTACCAGTGCCTCCCTGGTCGGTTCCCTCACCTGCTGAGTTAGGAACGCGTCTTGAAAGACATCCAACAACCTCTGTTCCCTGGTCACAGGATGTCATAGTCTCCCAGTCTGTTCCTGGCATGTTTAAGTCCCCAACACCACCACCATTCCTCTGCCCAGTCTGCAGTGTCTCCTAACATCTGCCACCAGACTGTCCTCCAGCTCCTCTGCCAGGGCAGGGGTCTACACCACTCCTTTTTACTCTCTTGCCTCCCTTGTTATCAAGGTGACCCAAATCGCCCACGGTTCCCTCCTCCTACTCTAATCCCCTATGCCAATGCAGTTTTGGACTATCATTGCTACCCTCCTCCCTTCCCTCCCCTGTCCTTCCTGAACATAGTGTATCCCTCCAGGTTCAGGTCCCAGTCATGTCTTGCAGTGGCCCAAGTCTCAGTGACCACTGCCACATCCACTGCTCCTCAGTTAGCATCGCCTGGAGCTCAGGCATTTTATTGCTCAAGCTCCTGGCATTTAGCAGGACTACCTTCCACCCTTTCCCTATAGTTCCATTTCCCCTGCTCATGTTCCCATGGGGATTCTGTTTTCCCCTGGTCTGCACTTTGCCAGTTGGCCTTTTCCTGCAATCCTCCTGGTCCCCAAGGGGGTGGAGACAGAGTCCCTCCTTTATCGGCACCCCCTTGACAGCCTTTTCTCCCATCCCACCCCCCTTCACAAGTTTAAACCCCATTTTTCACCAATGAACCCCTCTATTTTCAACTTAAGTATTCCCCTCCCCTCCAAAATTAGATCACATTCCAATATGAAGTGCAGTAATGTAAAATTATGGTTATGTCATTTATGTATTTCAAAAGGTTGTTTCAACATAACATGAGAGATTTTTGTAAAATGTTTCTGCAATTAGCCATCTCACACTTCTAAAGTGTTAATTTTTATGTCAGAATTTTAAACACATTTGCCATTCATGAGTATTTTTGAGCATTGTATAATACTAATGTCTCAGTGATTCCTAAATAATGTGAAAGTTTAATTGTTTTGAAGTATCTAGTACCATCTGTTCTCCTCTGGGAATTTTTTTTTTTAATTTTGTACTCTTTTTAATATCAAAACCTAATGACTATCCTACTCCTACCCTGCTGTTTTCCCTCCGCTCTCTTCTGCCTGACTCCCTATCTATGCTTCACTCCTTGCCCTCTTCCCTAATTCACCTTTGTACCAATCTGCACCTATTAATTTTTTGACTTTAATCTGTAATATTTTGTATGTCTAACCTGTTGTTTGTTATTTTATGTTGATACCATTGCTGTATTTTGCTGTGCTTGATGACAGTTATTCTTTACTATAATTTGTGTTTGCTTCTGCAATTATCTTTCTATGAAATTGCACTATATTGGAATTTTCTTTCTGCAAAGTTGTTGAAATTGTTCTATACTGTACTTCTCTTGTTGCTTTCCCAGGTTGTCCCTGAAAAAGGGACTCCTATTGTCTCAGTCGGCTTACCCGGTTACCAAAATTCAAATAAAAATAAATTAATATTTTTTTTTTAATTTTTTTTATTTAGTTTTTGTTGACTGGGTAAATGCACTAGACAAATTCTGCCTGTTTTCAGACATGACCCCGACAGGGGGATACAGATGCATGCCAACTGACCTTGACAAAGATTAAGCTGTTGGTGGTATTTTAGTGAATGGGGGAAATTTGGCCAGGACACCGGAAATTCACCTACTCTTTTTTGAGAAGTGCCATGGGATCTTTAACATACACCTGAACTACCACCAGAAGAGGCACATGGAACCTTGGTTTAATGTCTCATCTGAAAAATGGCACCTCCTGAGTGCAGCACCCCCCATCCTGCACTACAGAGTCAGTATTGGAATATTAACCCAAAATAGTTGTTCACCCTATAAGGCAGATCAGCTTTTCTAAGCTCTGCACCTCATGTTCTTCTTCTTTGTTTCTAGTGATTCCATCCAGCATAGAGGTGGATATCTATATTCTGCCATTTCCATCTTTTCCCAGTACATTAAATAGTAGTCCTTATAATACCTTGTTATTCAGTAGTTTTATAATACCTTGTACTTCCAATCATATCAATGCTTTCTGTGCCATTAAGATGATGCTTGTTATTCTGTCTGTCATAGCAAGCAATAATTGCCAATATATATATATATTTTTTTTCTGTACTGGCTCCAGATGTTTGTTGCATATATGATTTGTGCTGGAATCTTCACTTTAAATGCCTTTTCCATTCCATTAAAAGAGATATTGGTAAATGTTGTACTACATTAACTGATGCTAAAAACTGTTTGCATTTTCTGTTTCTTAACTGCTCTGAAATTTTTATTCCATGACCCCTTATAGTTGAAAGTAGATCCTAAATGTCAGTTTAGTCAACTCTCCTCTGATATCTTCCCCAGTTCACAAGTTATACTTATCTCCTTTACATGAATACCATTATTTTTGTTTTACTGATAATGTATTTATTTACAGTCTACATTCAAGTGACACTTGCAGCAATTAATTTAGTCCCCTCCTTAAACCTTTCAGCATTTGGGATATAATTACCATGCTGTCAGCATACAATAGAAGGGCAACTTTAACATTTCCAATAGAAGGAGGGAACATATATATTTGCTATATTCTCTCTGTTATATCCTCTATATACCTATCTATTTAATAATAGTGGCACCATCAGGCAACCTTGTTTAACATCATTATTTTATAGGGTCTGTTAATTTAAAATTCATATTATTTCCAACTCTAATCTGGGCATCTCCAAATACAGCACAATCTTAATGATTACAATTGACCTTCATTCTATTCCTTTCCTAGATTATTCTTGTCAAAGTATCTCCCTGTTTACAATGTCACATGAAAAAAAGTCCACGAATGACACATACTGTATAATAATGTTCTTTTTATTTAACTATCTGGTCACCAATTAAGAGAGGACAACAATGTTATCCATCTGCAATAATTTCTTGTAAGCCAGCCTATGCTTTATTGATACTGTATCACTCTTTTCATCTTAAATTTCCTGTTTATTTCAGCTATATCTTGTGAACATTATGACATACCAATTTAACTTGTATCTTGAGTGAATTATTAAACTATTGCATAACAGTGTTGTTGGTCTGTAACATATAGTACCAATAGCATCTAATTTTTCCAAAATTGGGAGCACAATGCCAGTGTAGCATTTTTTGGTAATCTCAAATGAGCATATATCTCTTTAAGTACAGCTGCAAGTATGTGTGCCCATCTATTCACAGATTGTTGGTTCAGTTCAGTAGGTACACTGTCTACACAGGGTATTTATTCTTTTTGCTAGCATAAATGATATCAAATGGTGGAACTCAATTATTTCCCCATATAGGCACCTCTAATTCCACCTTCATCTAAGTAAACACTTTTCTTTGTTTCTTCTACATTCACCATAGTACCCTTATTCAGATGTACATGGTGCTGCAGCCATCTTGTGGCTGGGATATTTGATTCAGTGCCACATTTTAGGTTATCTGTGCCAAATGCTACCATCTGACAGTATTTTCTCCAGTCTTTAGCATAGATAGCCTTATGAAATTCTCCCTAAAGCTATTCTTTGTAGCTATCCATTTCCTTTTAAGCATGATGTAGTATTCTTGCCTTACCATGTGTAATGCTTTGAATGCTTGTTTAAGAATATAAGACAGCAATCAATTGCAAATGTCCTGTGATAAAAAGTATAGTGACATTTTATATACTGTGTGTAGTGTTAATTCAAGTTATAGTGGAGTAGCCTGTTATCATTTAATTATAATGTTACTGCATATTCAGTTAGTGTTTTATATTGTTATGCCTAATTAAATTGTTATATAACTTCATAAAGCAAAAAAAAGAAGAATGCTTCTGAAAGTTAAAAGTGATAGAAAATGGTTGTTTATTCCTCTGGATGCCGTCTTTTCTCTTTAAGCATCTATCCAATATTTTGATATGTTTTGATCTCTTTTGGGAACTTAATAATCAAATTTATTTGCCTTTGTAATTACTCTGAATCCTCTCTCCTCATTAATTGCTGCTCTGTTGTACTGTCTGAACATTCTATGAATTAGCATCACCATCCCAGGACATTGAATAACATGGTATGGTGTTACTGCTGTCATGGGATGGTTTATCTATATGAGAAGAATGAGCAGTAGCTGCTTGAAATTGTGTAACTCTATATAGATTTGAGGGTACCCGAAATCTGGATTATGTATTTAATAAACATGTTTCAAAGCTAGGGGTGTGTAGAATGTAGAATTCCTCTGTTTATACTGCCATAGAATGGTAATTCCACTTCCAAAATGCTTTTCAGAATCTTGTTTTAAATGGCAAAGATTTCCAAAGAGCATTTCTGTGTGAACTGTGGAAAAAATTTCCATGGATTGAAGAAAAAAAAGTCTGTAGTTCATGTAATCTGCAAAAAACATTTTGCATTCTGAATTCTGCTACTAATGAAAGCTCCACACAATTTTTTGAAATTCTGCAGAATATTACTCTGCTGCAATTTCAGTATTTTGTGCAGTCCTAGTAAAAGCATTTCAGATTACATAATTGTCCTGGAATGGAAGATGGGAGGGCAGTAAACTATGTAAAAAATATTCACTTGTCTAGGTTGGGGTCATGTTCATGTTCTTGTGTAGTATGGATGTTTGATATGTGTATGCTATGCACTACAATTTTAATAAAGTACAGTAAATGAAAAACAGAAAAAGAAAAAATCAAGAGAGAAAATTCTGTAATAAAAAAAGTATCAAGTCCATAAAATTCAGAAGTTGGCTGTCTATGTGGTAATAAGAAATATAGTATAGTGTAACACTTAGACACTGCAAGTAGCATGCTTATTTTAGTAATCCTTCAATTTATAAAGCAAATTATGCCCAAAGTGAAAAAAAATTGCAATCAGCAAATTACGTTTATAATCTAAATTATAAGCCACCACTAGTAAACATTTGCTTCTTATGGACTCTGAAAGCTCATCCCTGAAAGGAGGGGGGGTATTGGGGTTATTGGGAGGGAGCGCAAAAGTAGTACCAGAATGTCTTTTACCAGTAATGAATAGAATGACATTAAGTATCCACTGATTCAGGTATACTGACCAAACAAAAATGCCAGTGTTTCCATTGCTTTTCTGTTTTTGAGTTTTCTAGAAATGCTACCATTTTCTCTGATAATATGTTGCAATGATTCTTCTATTACTTGTCATGTTTCCCCTTTCTTCTCTGTCTAAGAGGTATGCATGAATAAATTTTTTCTCTGTGGCTTTTGGTTTCTCTTTAATGTTTTTAAATTGTGCTTATAAAAAAGTAGCATGTCACTTAAGTTGAACAAAGTCAGCAGGCCTGCTGGTGCAGTAATAGCACTACTGCCTGTGGTGCTGATGACTTGCATTCAGGAATGAGCACAGTGTGTCACAGGGTCAGTCGAGGAGGAGATTGGATAAACACAAACAGCTCTTCTCCTTTTGGGGGGAAGAGGGTTTTGACTTCTCAGCATGCTAGTGATGCCCAGTGGAGACTGCATGCACACTGGTCAGGACAACTAAAGTAGTTGGCAGAGATGGCGGTGGATGTCTGTGAGTCAGGTGCAGGAACGCGTGTGACCCACATTGACATAATTTCATGTCCACGTCTCCTGGGGGAACCTAAAGGGAAAACTGTTGGGTCAGAAACTTATTGATGCCTCTGGACCTCCACCCAAATGGTTCTCTGGTGTAAGCCTTTGGCTGGAGCCTCAAGTGAATCTCAATCCCCTCCCGGGGCACCACCACAGCAGGTAGTTGTAGGCCTCCCAGACTGGATAGCCTGGGGTGGCGGGGTGGAATCCAGGTGCCAATAGAAGGGGAATGCCCCACTTATAGCTGGAGCAGCAAATAGAGAATAAAAAAATACCAGTTGAACAAAACTGTCATTAAAAGATGCTAAAGCAAATATGAACTGGAATTCCTGCTAATTGTGGAACCCTAGACTCTAAAAAGATTACTACCCATCCAAAATAAAAAAAGAGTTGACATTTTTTTCTCAAAGCTCTAAAACTTCATCCCAGGTGCAATAGAATGCTTTTTCAAAGTTCAGTCAAATTGGAGTGGTGACACCCCCATATACCACATCTGGAGTCACTGCCATCAAATGAAGTAAAGATTCTTAATTGAAGCCAGCCATGAAGCAATTCACTTGTCACAGTTTCTGCCAGTGACTTACTGAAAAATCTTGCAGGAACCACTACTGCAATTTGTCAAGCAGGAAAGTGTGACATTCCTATCAAAGAGGCTGCATCCTGGCTGACTCTTCTGGTTTGTAGTTGAAACAAAGCCTGTCATACATGAACTACTCATTATTGAGACCATGACTGGATATGATATAATACAAGCAGCTACTCTCCAATTGCTCCTTCTGCACCAATGATATAGAACTCAATGCAGATCACTCATGAGAATCACCACCCTTCTTCCTGAAACTGTCACTGTAAAATAAACCTACAACTTACTGCCTAAATGGCCCCTGACAAAGTGGAAGACAGTGATGGACTTGCACCCAAGTTCCTAAAGGTTGCTGCCGCTGCTATTGCCCAGCTCCCAAACAAAGTTTACAGTCTTTCCTCACCAGCCAAGCAGTGCCCAGTATTTGGAAAATCACCAGGGTTGTACCATTTCTTACAAGAGGGTAATCCTTTTTCCATAGATAACTACTGGCTAATCTCGATACTTTCCCTCTAAGTAAACTGCTTGAAAAAAAGTCTCCAAACAATTAATCACTCACCACTGAAATATAACCTTGCATATCAGCAACTATGTTTATAGGCTGGATGTAGTACCAGTACTGCACTAGTCCACTACACTAATGATGTTTGCAGGGAAACAGACAATGGCCTGTTAACAGGAAAAGTGTTTGTGGTCCTCACCAAGGCCATCAACCTGGTGAACCATGGAACTCAGTGGCTCTCAGCATTAAGATTTCCCCTTCCTTTCTCAGGTGACTAACTAAATACTTGACTAGAAGAAGCTAGCAGGTTAAGACTGTGAACATTTTATCAAAATGAGTTAATGCTTCTGTGGCTGTCCCACAGGAATCAATCCTTTGTCCATTGATATGTTCACTTTTTATTAATCCTGTACCCTCCTCTTGCTAACAGAATATCTGTATTCTGACAATCTTATCTACACTAACTCCCCTGACCCTTCCATCATTTTCTCTAGCCATAATGAGGACGTCAGCAGGGTAAATCTCTGGCTGTGCAGAAGCAAGTTCCTGCCAAACAAAATGAAAATGACTTGTATGCTCTTCAGGTTGAAAACAAACTCTAAACTGGACTCCAAAACTTCAACACCTGTACTCCATGAAGATCAATAAATCAAAATCTTAGGACCCTGTAAAGGCTTAAATTATTGTCTCACACATGTGTTGAGGCTCGCCATTGCTATAAGCACCCTGATACTCACCATGGACTATGGTTTGCTCACCTTCTGTGACACTTCCACAGCCAAGCTTAAGGAACTTGATGCAGTGTAAGAAAGTGTCTGCAAACTCTCACTGGCTGCTACTTTAGCCTCCAATGTGAACTATATGTGGACCTTGGATGGCTGACACCCCAAAGTTCACTGAATATATACCGAGGGTCATTTCACTTCTAAGCATTTAGGGGATACCCGGCATCACCCCTTAACAGAAATGCTGGAGCACAAGAGAAATGGAAGAGACACAGCTCTTTTTACAAACTACTGCTATCCGATTACAGCTCTCTGAACCCTGGTTATCTAATACCATGGGTCAGAAAGCTTTCTTAGTGTCTGCCACCAAGCTATAGAACAGCCTTCTGTGTGAACTGACTCATGCTCCCAGCCTTTCAAAAGAGTCAAAGGAATTACGCAACATCCCAGTCTGGATGCTGTTGCTTTTCAACTACTTAAACCATGCTTTCTCATCACTATGCCCTCCTTATCTCCCAAATGCATTTCATCCTATTATTGACAATTGTTTATTTATGGATTCCTTTATGTATACAGTTCAACCTGGTTAACCTGTACACATTTGTTTTTGACCATTTTCGACTCTTCGTTACATAACAAAAATATACTAAGTAACCAGGCAATGACCGGAGGATTTATTTTTATTTTATTAGAAAATAACACCATGCTTAACAGTTACAATATTCATTTTCTTTTATTAACAATTTTTTATTGCTTTTAGCTACAGCTTAGTTTAACTTAAAATAATCCATGAGTTTTGCTTAGAAGTTTCGGCTCATTTAGCATGTACACATTTTTATGTCAAGAACACAGTCCACAATTCTCTCTCTGTCCTCTACTTGGTTTTGCTCCAGGTAGAAGCACAGAATAAGTTATCAGCTCACAAACAATAACTTTTTCAGTTACCAGAGGCTAGCGTACAAACTTGTGAACATATGACAAAGACAGCAGAATATGGCCATTAGGTCTATCAGCTCAGTTTATATTGCAGGATCCATGGCCACAGCCACTGACCCTACCCCCCACCCCCATCAGCCCTTCCCTCCTATTCAACCCCCATGCCCCTTATTTTCCTTTTGACTGTACCCCCACCCCCACATGAAGCTGCCTACTATTTTCAACAAAATCATTTCCTCAGGAAGGCCATTCCAACCTGCTACCACTCTATCAGTAAATAAGTGCCTCCTAGTCTCTCTCTTAAACTTCCTGCCACAAGCTTGCGACTGCATCTACATGTGTTTTGATTCTCACTTGGATTAAAGATACCCTCCTTGTTCACACTATGTATTTTCTTCAAATACTTGAAGGTCTCAATCATGTCCACCCCTCTCTCCTCTTCTGCAGGGGAGTACATGTTCAGGGCCTCCAACATCTCATATGCTCTACCCTGCTTGCCCAAATTCTTCTGAGTTGTCCTTCTTGGGGCCATCTCCAGCAGGCTTATGTCCTCTTTGAAATGTGGTCACCGGTAAGGTACACGGTAGCAACAGATCTTTTGGCTTAGGTTCATAACTAATGTGGGTCTGAGGTACTTCTGGAGTGGAACAGGGGACACAGTGAGAACAGGGGCTGGACTGAATTGAAACAGCAGTTTGAGAGTTGGCGGAGTCTGTAAGCAGCCAAAACTCAGTTACTGCTTCAGTGGGAGGGATGGCAGGATGGAGTATTCTTTGTTACAAGTGATAGAAAACTGTTTTTTAACAGCTCTAGGTGTCCTTTTCTTTTCCTGTTAGTGTCTAGCAACATTCAGATACATTTTGACCTTTTTGTTAAATTAACAATATAGTGTTTGTCTTTGTAACTACAGTGAGTCCCATTTTCTTCAGCAGTTGCTGTTCTCTCTGTCATACTGCCTCAGCATTATGTGACATTAATAACACCATTCCAGGCAATTCATAGGAATAGCATTGAATGGTGTCACTGATCCATGAAATGTTTTGGGAACACGAAAGCAAGAGTAGTTGCTGGTGAGGTGAGTGGAACTCTAGGAAGATCTATGTTTTCTATTAGGCAGGAGGACAGAGGATTACCAGAAACCAGCCTGTGTCTGCAGAGACAGACTAGGCAGAAACCATCTGGGAAGACTGGGGGGGGGGGAGTGGTCTTTTTTCTGTTGACAAATTCTGTATTTCTATGCTATGAAGGCATTGTAAACCCAGGTTGCAATATGGCTAAAAGCAGTAACAGCAAAAACAAGAAAATAATTGGCTAAAACTAGTCACATGTGAAAGATTCAACACAGCATTATTTAACCAATAATGCTGTGTGAAGTACTTCACTTAACCACCACCCAAAAAAGCACTGTTTGCAAAAGAGATACCTGACATGCTCGCACAGCAACTCTGTATACCAAACAGAGGAAGCACATCATGAAGAGGTCAGCAAATATGAAAACTGCAAACACTTCAATGCCGAATTGAAAAGCGCAGCATATGAGGGTCCTCCTAAGCACGCTATAGAAGGAATAGTCATGCTGAATCACCTAATTTTCTTGTATTTGATTTAAAGGACCCATTGTAGCACTGTATACAAAAGATGTGCTAGGCAACATCAGTAGATAAATAACAATGTCTTCAGTTTCTAAAAAGTACAATATAAAAACTCTCATTCAAAAAACAAAAGTGTAGAAATCATTTATTCAACAATAATATCTATAGTTACTATATGACAATATACCCCATAACCATGTTACAAATGCATTAAACCACTCTGCAGGTGACATCTAATGGGAAATTAATGCATGGTTGGGCCATTGTAGGCACGAGGCCGAGAGATCCCAACCATGCATTAATTCCCCATAAGATGCCACCTTCATCGTGGCTTAATGCTTACTTACCAAAAACTGATCAAAGCGTATCGGAATACATAACTGGCACAGAAAGGAAAGTGGGTGGGCAGTTAACTATCTAATAATAATATGTAGCATATGCCCTTTATGTAGGTTAATGCTGCTTACTTTGGGTCTTGGTGCATAATCACCACTTGTGATCTTGCATTGTATATCTTTCTGAACTGAACCTGTACTCTCCACTGCTTGTAGCTATTATAACCCTTTGTAATACATGCCTATTCATTGTCTGTAATAAATTTCCTGCCTTACTTCTCAAGCCGCACCTGAAAATTGGCTTACTCTTTGCTCAGTCATACTAAAGTACCAAATAAATAAATAATTAAATAAAAAGTGAATAAATAAATTCAACTACTAAATATGTATCCAAATATTTACATAGTGCCTCCCACTGCTTATAAGGGAATAATACACAACTGATACTAGTGAAATGGAGTTTAAGGGAAGTACTATCGCTATGCACATTAAGCAGTTCTTGGCTGATTAGCCGCTCTGCTGCTGATGCTTTGATTTGTGCAGGAAACTGCACTTTCACCTTCCTGACTACAGGCTGATAGTATTTCTGCCCTTTATCTCTAGCATTGGATTATATAGTTGTATCCAGATCCTACTGCTTGTGCATGTAGAACCCTTACCATTAATTTGGCCTTATCTGGAGTACTGGATGGAGGCACACACAAAGTAATCCATCGTTCACTGTGTAATTTTTGTATTTACTTCTGGCTGACCTACTCTGGGGTGTGAAGAAGAAGTCTGCTGGCTATGCTAAGCAGCTTTAAAAATACAGCTGTGCTGAATTGGAGCCAGCAAACTTGGTTAATAGTAGCCTGAGGAGGGTTGGTGGCAGACAACAAATGGACACCAACTTCAAAGGACACAATTTAAGTATTGACAACATTAGCTTTCTCAAAACAGCCAGAATGAAAAATGTGTAATATTCAAAGACTCAATAGTACATGTTTTCAGTTATTTTTCAGTGACTTAGAATATGCATAAGCATTTCTGTAACTTTAAAACTGATATTCTCAAGCTGATAGGAAACTTCAGATTGCAGTTTCCCTATTAGGCCAAAATTGTTTAGAAAATTCAGTGTTACTGTATGTGTTTCTTAATTCACTTAATCTATTAAAAAGGGATGGTAGAGAAGGCAATGGAGCATTCACTGAATTCTTTCTCAGACTTGTTGGACCCAACTAATTAAGAGCAATGAATTGAACAATTTTGCAAAGGATCTTCAAGAAATTTTTTTTTTTTGCATTATCTTTTTCTCCCTCTACACGCTGCCACTCTCAGCCACTCCTTTATGCTGTGCTAACGCTACACCCAATCTATCCTGTTCCTGGCCCCCGTCCTTCACATTGCAGACATCCCCAGGGTAACCCGGACATAACCCTTCACTGGGTGGGCTCTCTCCTCTGGGGGGAGAGGCACCTGAGGCAGGCAGGCACAGAACTTGGTCCTGGGGTATTTCTGAGGGATGGATGACTTGCAACATTGACGGCATCGGACTGCTGGGCAGTGATCATGCAGTTGAGTGTGGAGCCATTTTCCATTTTCTGGTTATGTTCCCTCCTTTGTGCTGCATCTGTATTACCCCCGGTCCCCACCGGAGGTCACTGCAGAATGATGCACTCCCACAGCCCACCCCAGGAGATGAGAGCAGTCTTACAGATGCTCAATCATCTCCTTCCCTTGCCAGCCCCTGGCACCCGGAGTCCGTTCCTGAATCTCGAGGTAAGGCACCAGTGCCTCAGCCCTCTGCACCACCGGGCTGGCCACTAAAGCATTTTAAAGCATCTAAAGCTATATGTAATGCTTGGTTAATATATTGTCATGTCTTTAATATCACATTTTGCTAGCAATATTCTGCTATACCATCTAAGCTTTTTTTTTTTTTTTGAAGTTGTGTTTAACTAGGATTAGTACACTAAGCTGAAAGCTTTTTTGCAGGCATGACCTGGGAGCACAGGGAAGTTAAGTGACTTGCTCAGGGTCACACAGTATGTAAGTGGAAGCTGTGGGATTCAAACCCAGGCCTGGTCTGCTGGATGTCATCAGATTTGCAGCCCAGAGCCTTAAACCACTGCGCTATACTGCCTCCCTAATGTCCGAGCCAGTATAGTAAGGCTTGGGTAGATCATTTAATGTTAAAGGGAATGCCCAGCATCCCAAAAGAAAAATTAACAAGACCTACAGGTCCAGATTTATAAATTCACCAAGAAGTATAATTTTTAAACTACTCACTGGCCTACAATTTTTTTTTTTATCTGGTTGGTGCTGTAACTCCCTGCCTGCCATTACTGAGAACTATTTCTCCCAGAGTCCCCCTTGGTCACCCATGATAATGCACCTAACAGCTAAGACACAGGGGGCACCTACTGTGTATGTCTTAATGCATATACTACTTTTAACTACTTATTCAGCATATATTCACACTTATAACACAGGCATTGATCAGTCAAGGAAAGTGCTTTCCTTGAATGATCAGTGCCAGTGCTATATGCATGATTATGTGCCATATAATTAGTTAAAATATACTATATACATTAAGGCATATAGATATCTTCTATGGCTTAGCCTATTGTGCTCATCATGAGAGGGCTTGCTGTGGGGGACTCTAAGAGAAATAATTCCCAGTAATGGCAAGTGGAGAGTTGCAGAATCAACCAAATAAAAAGTTATTGTGGGACAGTGAATAGTTTAAAAAGTGTTCTTTTTGGTTAATTTGTAAACCTATAGATCCTGCTACTTTCTTTCTGGAAAGCTGGGCATTCTCATTTTACTCAAGATTTTCAGCTGCTTATATCTCAGCTAAGTCTTATCAGATTTTCACAAAATTTGAAAAAGCATGTAGTCTGGCACAGGATCAGTTCTGAGATTGTTAGCACCTGCTGAAGTTCTGGATTCTGGGTTCTGGTCTAGAACTTTGCAAATGCTTCTAAGGTTCTAATCTTTAGAATGCAAATTCTTTTGTGTACTGGATAGGAGAAAAAAAACAGATAAAGGCACTTGGGGGAGAAAAAAATAAAAGAACTGTACACTATGGCCTGGATATTCAAAGCAGTTGTGCATGGCACAACAGGGTTGCACATGTACAAGTGCAGAGATGCGCCATAGAGCGATATTCAGCGGGATCAACTGCGCAGCACAAGTAGCAGTGTGCCAATGTGCAATAGAAATGTATGCATGCACAAGGGCAGGGGTCGGACCCATGAATATGTGGCACAGTGCGATATTCAACCCCCGACCAATGGCACAAGCGAGGAGCAACTGCCAGTTGCATGGAGCAGACTTGTGCCTATAAAAACAGGGAGCAAGTCAGAGAAGGGCACTTGTGCCACAGGGGAGCAGGACAGTGAGAGACAGACAGGGCATTTGAGAGAGGATGAGGTAGACAGGGAGAGAAATAGAAAGAGAAAGAGAAAGAGACAGAGAGAGAGAGAGAGAGAGAGTGTGAGAGGGAGTGTAACACACAGGGAGGCCCACTGAGGGAGGGAGGGAGAGAGAGAGGGTGCGAACAGGGCCACCAAACCCAAGGGGAGTGACACAGGCACCCACAGGGGGTGGGTGATGGAGCCAGCAGGCACAATCCAGCCAGGGGCAGGGTATGCAGGAAGGGGCCCTGCCAAGTGACAGGCACTACCCCACAGAGCCGGGGGGGGCCAGTGGAGCTGGATTCCCAGGGGTGACAGGACAACAGGGGCCATAGCCAGTGTGGCATTCCAGATGGAGGCCATAATGATGAGTGTGAAGAGGCAGGAGGCAGAGCAACGTGGCCGTGGAGGGGCCCGTCGGCGGTATGCCCAGAACAGGCAGTACCGGCCCTGCATCAGCTTAGAGACCGACGCTGACACAGAGATCATGGGCCAGTATCACCTGAAGCAGGTGATTCTGAGGCAGCTCTGTGAGCTGTGCAGTGAGAAGATGAAGACACCCACCAGACAGAGCCACGCCCTGACAGTGGAGACCAAGGTAACAGCTGTCATGTGCCTGCTCACCACGGGCATCTTCTGGAGACCAACAGGGGACACCAAAGGCATAACCAAGTCGGCCACATCATGGATCCTCACACAATTCCTCAACGTCCTGCTGCCACATACTGTGGAATACATCCACTTCCCCAGCACACAGGCGGAGTGTACAGCAACCATGCAGGAGTTCCACAGGTTAGCACGTATGCCTGGTGTTCTAAGGGCCATCGACTGCACCCACGTGGGCATCCGCATGCCACCTGACACGAAGGGGGTAACCTACATCAACAGAAAGGGCTACCCCAGCATCAACTGTCAAGTGGTGTGCGATGCCAGGGGTGCATAACCAATGTCTGTGCCACACACCCCAGTGGGCACATGATGCCTTCATCTGGCACAGCTCAGCACTGTGCCACAGGCTCGAGTGGGGACATCCCCACAGGTCACCTAGTGGGTGAGTATGGTGAGACCATGGGAAGCTGGGAACAGCAAGGCATGGAAGAGGGATGGCCAGGGCAGGGGACCACCATGTGTGCCCAGGACTGGCATGGGGCACAGTGACAGGGTCACCAGGCTAACCATCTCACCATCTCTCTCCACACAGGTGACAGTGGCCACCCACTCAGGCCCTGGCTGCTCACCCCCTATTGGCGCCTGTCATCCCCAGAGGAAGAGTAGTACAATGAGACACATGCCAGCACATGGAACATCATTGAGTGTGTGTTTGGGATGCTAAAGGCACGGTTCCATTGCCTGGACAGGTCTGGCGGTGCCCTGAAATACAGCCTCTTGAAGGCCTGTGGCCTGTTCCTGGTATGCTGCATGCTGTACAACATGGCCATTGACTGTGGGAAAGCTGTCCGAGGCCGAGGGAGGAACAGCAGTGGAGACATCGTGGACGACAGTTGGGTGGTGGTGAGCAGCCCCGGGTGGAGGGATGACTGGCTCATGCGGATGGCACACCACCATTAGGACACAATAGCAGAGGATCACTGTGGTGCATGCAGGTGGAGGACAAACAACCATGCACAGAACCACCACAGTGTCAAGGCACATAGCCATATGAGGCATGGCCATGGGCATGCACACACACAGGCATGGGGCAGTGCCACACATCCACACGCAACACCACACAGCACTGTACAACAACACACACACACATACCCCACCCCTCCACACAGTGGCACCCACAGGCATGCCACTGGGGCTATCACATAGTGGATCAGACACAGGGCACTGGGCACATGCACAACCAGTGTTGTGTAGGCATAATCATGCACCGCCCATATGGTCCAGCAGACTGGGCAGGTGCCCACATGGGCAGCGTGTGGCAGACACATGGCTGCCCGACTGTGCATGCACCCCACACCCTGTATGTGCACACAGAGTGGCTGCAGACAGCAGACAGGGTGTGCGCACATCAGGTCCACCGCACAGACACATAGCCACCACGACACGGGACGGGCCATGCCATGTCCGCCCAGCAGACCCAGGCTGTGCAACGCCACAGGGGGGTCAGTGACCACTCCCACAAGGGTGGGACTGTGGTACCATGACTGGGTCCTTGCAGGGATCTGCAGGCTCCCAAACAGGCCCACACTAGGTGTGCCCCAGGATGCCCACAGCAGAGCCTGGCATCGACACAGTTGGGGTTGCCCGACACCGGGGCCATGGGGTGGACATTGCACTCTGCAGTGTTTGAGGCAGTTGGCTATGCCCTGTGGCAGCCAGTGGGGCAAGGCCGACTGAGATCACATTGGCAATGCGGTCCAGGGCTGCAGTCATGTCCTCCTGCAGGTGCTGTATGTGCTACACAACTTGCGCGGTGCCCCTATCATGCTGATCAGCTGCCTGGTGCACCTTTGCATGGAGTGCCCACACCCCAGCCATGAGCAGCACCTGTTGCTCCATGGAGGCCTACAGCAATAGGGTGTGCTTGGCCAAGGGGCGGGTGCCCAGGGGTCGGGCGTGGTGCAGACCCACCGCATGTCATATGACCACGCCTGCATGGCCCCGCTCAGGTGGTTGCTGCACAACAGGGACCTCATGGTGTTGGGCATTGACAGGTGCCCTAGCGGTGGACCTGATGCCCAGTCCCCAATGTCTCCAGCCGCCTGCTGCCACCCCTCCAGCACCTGTGCATTGGCCAGCGCCTGTGCGGGTGCACCACCACCCTGCACGCTATGCCTGTGCACAGTGGTACCGGGGTAGTGGCAGGCAGCTGTTCCACTACCAACAGGCCACCAACCACACTGCCAGTGATGGTGGCTGTGTATGTGTCTCCCCTGACATGACCCCCACCGTCCAGGACTATGGTCATATCATCATCATCATTGGTCGGACCCTGCCCGATCTGTGTCTCCACACAGAGCATGCCATGGCTGGCATCTCGCTCAAACACAGCCAGTGCCTCATCTGCCACCACACTGGGACATCTGGCTGGGGCGGTGGCATGCTGCAGCCTATCAGGCCTCGGATGCCCATGGAGGTGGTGGGCTGGTCCTCTGGGTCTGGGCAGGCACCACATTAGCTGCAGTTGCCCCTGCCACTGCATGCTGACAAGCCAGTGCTGTAAGGGAACACAGATGTGTTTGAGCTGCTGACTCGCAGGCACCATTCTCTGCCCCCACCTGCCGCCCACCCACCATACCTACCATGCAGTGATGGGCTCCCTCTGGTCTGCAAGCCACCACCGGCACACCTCGACTGAGCTGCACCACATGGTGGCCGCAACAGCTCCTCCTGTGCCATGAGCTGTATCACGGTGACCTGGCCTCCACCTGTAGCTGACCCGGCAGCTCCTATGGCTGCAACCTTTTCCTTGATCCGATGCTTGTCAGTACCCACCTTTTTCTTGCACTCCTGTGCAGACCACTGGTGGCTGCCCTGCTGGTTCATGGCCTCGCAACCTCCTCCCAGCTGCGGCCCAGGCCTGGGTGTGCCAATGGCGCCACTCAGTAATAGCTTTCTTCGGGTATGCCTCGAACAGGGCATCTGCTTCTGCTCTTGTAAAGTTGGGCCTGCCCACACCTTGAACAAGACATCTTCCTCCGCTCTTGTAAAGTTGGGCCTGCACTTCTGGGCAGGCCCACACTCCTCACCCTACTTGTGCTCAGACATGATGCTACCTGTGGACATGGACATGTGGTTAGTGGCTACAGCAGCCCACCCCAGCCATCCAGCCCACTGTGCTGGCTGTCCCTTCGGCAGGCGCAACTTACCTCTGATGGTTGCAATACCGGTCCAAGACCTGTGCTGTTGTGAGGTGCTTTTATAGTGCATCGCATGCAAATGGACATATGCGCATGTCTGCTGTGTCCGCTGGGACTGCGGGAACTGCAGGATCTTGGCCTAATAAAAAAATCCCATCAGTGCTAAGTAAGTAAACAGACCAGGATGCGGTTGTGTATTAACTGTAATATGTTTGCAGAAGGGGGGGTTCTGGAAGGCTTTTCCTGTGATAAATGTAACTTACTGGTTCTTCTACAAACCAAAATCCAGGTTTTGAAGCAGATGACCCAGGTCCAGATTGATATAAGCAATCTGGAGCACTATATTGATAGCGTAACTGAGGCTACAGCAAATTTAAATGAACAGGACA
Source organism: Neoceratodus forsteri (assembly GCA_016271365.2). Taxonomy (NCBI): domain Eukaryota; kingdom Metazoa; phylum Chordata; order Ceratodontiformes; family Ceratodontidae; genus Neoceratodus; species Neoceratodus forsteri. Next base: position 728,045,387 of record CM028138.1, on the reverse strand, counting down.
GCAAAATAACAGAAACCCAGGAGACAAATGATGATTGGTGCTTGGTCACTAATAATAATAAAAATACAAAAAAGGGTAGAAGAAATATAGGGGTTGTTTCAAACTTTTTGACCCTAACTGATTCTCAATTTTAAGACATGACACAATAAACAACAGTACTCCACAAAATCAGAACTCTCCCCCCCCAGTTTACCAGTGAGCTCACAATAGTTGCAAAACAGAACACTCCCCACAATACATGAACAGAATGTTTATTCTTTCCTTCCTCTCTACCAGAGAACAGAACAGCGATGAAAACAGGAAACATCCCCCCAAGCTGCAGGTATACAGACCATATCTCCAGGAGAAAGTTACCATATTATGAATAGTAATACTAATGGTAAAGTGCAAGAGGTGGTTAGAGATGTTCTGGTTGTGGGCGACTCTATGTTGAAATATATAGATTTTATTATCTGTAAACATCGAAATTCAACAACCACTGTCAGTGCACTCCCAGGGGCAAATATTAAAGATATTAAAAACCCTTTTCCCTGTCTTAGAGAAAATACCCACAAGCCACTAGTTTTAATACACGCTGAAGTAAACAATGTAGGTAAAAGACGGACCCTAGAAATTCAAAGAGATTTTGAAGAAGTAGGGAAGACACTCAAGGAAGCTGGCTGCGACATTATCATATCTGCCAAACTTCCAGTTCCTAGGGCCTCTCAAGTAATTAATTCTGAAATTTTAGATCTTAACGGATGGCTTAAAAGATGGTGTATGAGGGAGGGTTACACCTTTCTGGAACAAAATATAAAATTCAGAAATCCCATGCTATATGCACAGGATGGACTCCATCTAAATAGAAGAGGTAAATGTATTTTTGCCCACCAACTTCGACAGGCTATTGATGATGGTTTAAACTCAATGGGGGGGGGAGGGGCTGCTAGCCATACCTTAAAGGGCTATATTATGGATGAGAATGTACAGAATGTTCTTCTACTTAATGCAAGAAGCTTGAATAAAAAGATGGGGGAATTGAAATTGGCTCTTGAATGTCTAAACATCTGTATTTGTGCTATTACGGAAACCCGGTGGAGTCAAAATCACTAATGGGACAAACAAATTTATGGTTACGATCTGATTCATAAGGATAGGAGAGATAAATGTGATGGGGGTGTGGCATTATATATCTCAAATAAAATCAACTCAGAGATTATAGATACATCTAAATGGGATAAAATTGAGGTTGTATGGGTAAAAATCTTCCCTTCTCACTTAGAAAATATTAATATTGCCGTGATATATAGACCACCATCTGCCCCGCTGGCACAGGATGAACAATTACTGGATTTTCTAAAAACTATTGGAGATACCAAAAAGAATGTGGTACTCCGTGACTTAAACCTACCGGGTATAAACTGGGAAACACTTCAGTCTAATACTGTACTGGAGTTACGCTATTTGGCAACTTTTTTGTTAGCCGGGATGGATCAGTTTGTTACCACCAATACTAGAGGTAACCACAGTTTAGACCTTGTTCTAAGCAACTTATCTGACAACATAAATTTTTGTAAGGTCCTCTCACCTCTTGGGTCAAGTGATCATTCTATGGTTTCTTTTTCCCTTGACCTCTCGGTACATGCTACTATAAGTAGGACAGTTCAATATAATTACAACAAGGCAGATTTTGATGGCATGAAATTATATTTAAGTTTGTGGAACTGGAGAAAAGATTTCCTGGATAAATCTTTAGATTCAATGTGGGACCTCCTGACAAACAAGATACTTTTCTTAATTGAGAACTTTGTTCCCCAGGTTAAAAGTACAGAAGGAAATTTCAAAGTTGTGCCTAAATGGATGACAAAATCAGTCACGGCACTTGATTAAAAAGAAAATAGGGCTTATCAGAGGGTTAAGAGATCCAGTAGTAGTGTATGCTGGAATATGTACAAAGATCTCCTAAAACAGTCCAAAAATGTATTTACAAGGCCAAAAAAGTATGAGTTCAGTTTGGCAGTCAGGGTCCAAGATACTGTAAATATAAATCATTCTATGCCTATGTTAAAGATAAAAGGGTGCCTGCTGTGCTATTGACCCACTATCTGCAATAGATGGTAGTATGGTCACTGAGCAATTTCAACTAGCCAAATATATAATACATTTTTGTATCAGTTTTTAATAATAAAACTTCCTCAATATTACCCCTTTAGCAACTGACCTAGACACTAACCATCTGTGTGATAGAGATAGGTAACTCTCAAAAGACTACAGAAAATTAACCCAAATAAATCTCAAGGCCTGGATGGAATACACCCTAGAATAGTTAAGGAATTGGCAGATTTCCTGGCAGGTCTGATAGCTCGGATCTTTCAAAGATCATTGAATGTGGGGTATGTTATGAAGGCTTGGAGACAAGCTATGGTGTTGCCTATTTATAAAAAGGGTAGTAGACAAGATGTGTCAAACTATAGGCCAATTAGCTTGACATCTGTGTTGGGTAAAATCTTTGAGGGTATCCTTAAGGATTATATTATCGAGTACCTTAAAACTACCGATAAGATGGATCCAGTACAACATGGATTTACTAGTGGAAGATCCTGCGAGACCAACTTACTTGAATTTTATGGACAGGTCAGTAAGGCCATGGAGGAGGGGCAGTCTGTGGACGTGGTATACTTGGACTTCTCGAAGGCATTTGATAAGGTGCCTCTTGGAGAACTCATAGATGCACTAATCATGCATGACCTCGATGAGAAAATAACTAGATGGTTGGAAGCATGGCTGGAATCCAGGACACAATCTGTTAGTGTCAATGGCACAAATTCTGCTTGGGCAGATGTGACCAGTGGGGTACCCCAGGGTTCTGTATTGAGGCCATGTCTTTTTAACATATACATTGCATCAATGTGTGTTAAAAATTATGTTTGGTTATCTAAATTTGCCGATGACACCTGGGAAGAGTATATAGTAAATAACCAAGCTAATGCTATCCGACTTCGGGTAGCCTTGAATGAACTAGAAATTTCTGCAGTGGAAAAAAAATAACCTATAATATTGATAAATGCTGTGTTATGCATGTTGGGTGACTGAATAAATACTGGACCTACAGTATACACTAAGTGGGCAAATTCTGAGTACAGTGGAGCAGCAGAGTGATTTGGGTATCATGATCACAAATGATCTAACATTTAAAACACATTGTAATTCCATTATTAAGAAATCTAGTTGTATTCTGCACTGTATAAATAAAAATATAACATGTAAAAATAGAGAGGTACTGCTGCCATTATATACATCTTTGGTTAGACCGCATTTAGATTACTGTGCACAGTTTTGGTCACCAGGTGGTAGGACAGAGATAGCAGCATTGGAGAGAGTCCAGCGGAGGGCAATCCATAGCATATTGGAAGCAAAAGGATACAATTACCAAACAAGGTTAAAAATTTTGGGCCTGTATCCATTAGAGCTCAGGCGATTAAGAGGAGACATGTGTATGATTTATAAATCGTTTACTGACCCAGGATTGTGGGAACTTCTGGGTCTGGAATTAAGAGATTCACCATATACTACTTGGGCCCATCCTCTCCAATTGATAGTAGAATGTCCTAGAACTAATAAAAGGAAATCCTGGCTCACCTTAAGGGTGACTAAAATCTGGAAGAGGTTATCTTTGGAGATTGTAACCAGTGTAAATAATGAACATCTTTAAGAATGAGTTGGACAATTACCTTTCTAAACATAGGATTATGGGGTATTAATGAAATGGTGAGCAAAAGGACTTTTGTCTACATAGTTCTGTATAACCTATGATACCTATGATGCACAATGGTAATGACATGCAAATGTCCCCATTGCACCATGGATAGTCTGATGTGCTAATCTGCATATGATGGCTGAATATTGCGCTCTTACACATTGCGCAATGGACTTGCTCCAGCACATGTCATTGTGCAATGCTGTGACATGAGCAGTGTGGTCTTGGCAACATGCATGCGCCACGGCATATGTACCGCCTATTGCACAGCATGCACTAGGTGCACTATGAGGGCCATTGTAACCAATGCACCATGGACCCTATGGTGCTGGGGCACTATTGGGCCCATGGTGCTCAGGTGCTATTGGTCCAATGGCACTTGGGTGCTATTGGGCCCATGGTGCTCAGGTGCTATTGGGCCCATGGTGCTTGGGAGCTATTGGGCCAATGGTGCTCAGGCACTATTGGGCCTATGGCACCTGGGCTCTATTGGGCCCATGGGGCATGGTGCCTTCATGGCCCTATTGTGCACCAAGCATCATGGGCCCCATAGTGCTCATGCACACATTGCACATGCCGACCACAGACCCCGCCCTGCCCCTATGCCCTCCTGGAACCACTGCCCCACATGCTGGAGTGGCCATGCCCATGCCGGCATCTCTGGAGATGCCAATTGCCGCAGGCAGTGCATCTCCGTGAGGCATGCATCTTGACACATTGTGCATCTGCTCTACTGGGTGCCATTTTGTCTTGCAACTTTGCTGTGGCACAATGCCGCATTGCACAATACCCTGGTCATGTAACTGGAGCCAGGTTGAGCTTGTCAACCTGGTGGCCCAGGTGGAGCCCCATGCTGCCAGCCTGTTTGGCCAGTAGCCCCTACAGAGACCCAGGACGGAGGTGTGGCAGGACATCACAGATGGGCTGGTCAACACCACCAGTGTGTAGCGCACCAGGGATCAGTGCAGCCACCGGTATGGGTACCTGGTCAGGAGGAACCTGGAGAGGCTGAGGGCACTGCAGACACACGTCTGGAAGGGGGCCGTGCCACAGCAAGATAAGTGGGCTCTACCTGTGTCTGTGCATGACCAATGTTCCATGGGTATGGCTGGGCTGCATGCCATGGGGTCTGTTGTTGCATCCCATGGCATGGCATTGCCAGTCACTGGGTGTGCTGCACCACTGCCCTGCAGTCTTGCCCAGCCAGAGTGCACTCTGTGCTTGGGGGGTGGGGCAGTGGGCTCATGCTGTGGCTGTGTTCTGATGTGTGCCTGTCTGTGTTCCTGTCCTAGGACCTGAAAACCAGAGAAGATCCAGAGCACAGGGACACCTAGCGGGCCACAGCAGGCCACTGCGGGCCCATCGGCTGCTGGTGCTGGACTGAGTGGGCATGCAGTAGTGGGACCAGTGCACACAGTGCCACAGCAGGCAGGTAGGCATTGTGCTTTCCCACATTGTTGTGCTGGGTGGGCAGTGGGGGTTTGGCCTTGGTCTCCTGTGCCTTGTGCTGTGGCAGCTTTGTTTGGCACATGGTGCAGTGTGCGTGGCACCATGGGGTGGCCATTGCACATGTCTGGCAGCTGTTGGTGGGCTGGGTGTACGTCCAGCTCACACTAGTGCTGCTGTGGTTCCACTGCAGCACCATGCCACCTGCCTGCTGCTGTGCTGTTGGGTGGCCCTTGGGCAGTGGTTTCCAGTGCTGTGCACTGACGTGGCTTGACAGGTTGGTGACAGGCATAGGCCCACCCACCTTAGGGTGGCCAGGGTGCCACTCCAGGGGCATGTGTTCCCACTGTCCACTGTGCACGGGGGGGCTAGGATGCTATGGTCATGCACTGATCACCTGTCTCTTCCTCTGCCGTAGGTGTCCGGAGGGGTTCCTGCCTGCCTTTGTACTGCCATCTGCTGTGGCAAATTATCCTCATAACATCACATATGATGGAAATAGTGGATCAGACTCGGAGGATGCTGTTATGGGACCGGCGCAGGGGGAGGCATCAGGCGCTGGCAGGACATGGCAGGCCAAGATGTGCCCTAGCCCCCTTCCCGCCTCTGTCCTCCCTTCCTCTACCTTCTCCCATCCACCTGTATAGGCCCTGTCTCCTGACTCCTTCCCTCCCTCACCTACATCCCCCTTGTTTATGAGTGTTTGTACAGCTGTTTTTCTATTGCTCGATTACATTTGTTACTTGTTTGCCCTTCTGAGTCTGTGTCTGCTTTGCAGCTGGTGAGTGTGTCCATGCTGCAGTGATGTGGTGGCTGGCCATGTGGTACACCTGTGTCATTGTGTGGAGCATGCATGGTGGTGGCATTCACCTTGGTTCATGGTTGTGCCTTGGAGTGGCCATGGGCTGGCTTTTCGGGCTGTGTGGTGTGTGTGTGGTGGGTGCCATGTGCCAGGGTGTGGTTTGCTGTTGTCTGGGTGGCTGCGTATCATCTGGTGGGTGGTGGACTAGGGTGCTCACACCTGGACATCAGTGCCACCTGTGCCCTGTGTCCTTCATGGTGGGGGGGCAGTTGCATGCCTGTGCTCTATGTGCAGTGGTCACCTGTGTGCTGGCTGTGTGTTCCTGGCCTGGTGCCCCCACCTCTCCACACTGTCCCCCCTTCCCCATTGCCTGGCTCCCTGCTCTGCCTGTGGCTGTTCCTGCTGTGCCTTGCTGCATCTTCCTCTGCTCCTTGCGCATTCCTGGATGCACAGTGGCACATTTCTGATTGCTCCCTGGCATACCTCTCACTGTGCCATGGTGCGGTGACTGTGATATTCAGCTGTGTTGCGCTGGTACATGTTACAGTGTGCAAATCGTTGAATATCGGTAGCTTACTGCGCCATTGCGCAGGGTTGCACTGTGCCAGGGTTGTGCCTGCCTTTGTGTATTTCTGAATATCCAGCACATTGAATACACAGAAAAGAGATATACAATGTGCCTGTCAAAATTCAAGTGTTAGGTATTACAATTCTGTCCACGTGGCACATCTGCATATAAACAGCACATTCTCCCACTTTTCTTTCTAAAACATTTTTGAATGATTCCCAATTATTAGTTTGTTGTCCAGGCTGGAATCTCTTGTTTTTAAAGTCTAAACAAAAAAAAGCATTTTATTTAGAATGTGTACCCCTTAACACTAATAACCCATGGGTGTTCTAGTTCTAAATTAGAACTTGAATCCCTGGGTTCTAAAAGGGTTCTAATCTTTTTTCGGAACTAGTTCTGACAACCCCTAATCTCTTTGCCTGAAAATGTTGGCAAAATTTAGTTTGTTTTCCTTTGACTAGAAAGTGGACAACAAAATTAAAAAAAAAATAATAAAACTGAATTAGATAAGAGCAGTTTGCCTCTGACATGCACAGAACAACGAGCGGCACATTATCAGGGATACATGGAGCAATTGATGATACCACAATTGCTCCATTCAGATTACAGCTGATCTGAAGTCAATCCTCACCACCTGCAGTTTTACCACAGCTGTGTCTCTCTCTCTCTTTCCATCCAACCAAAGGCATGTCAAAAAAGAAAAATGAAATTTGTGGCTTCCGGGAGCCTCAACCAGGTGCCACTGAAGATGCCTCCAACACAGGTTTCCAACCCAGGTGTCAGGAAATCTTAAAATAGCAGTGCAAAAAAATTGGGCAAAACTTTTAACCCAACCATTTCTCACTATACAAATATTCCTTCCAGGCATCTACTTGTTTTATTTGGTGATAACATTTTCTAGTTCCGTAAAACTTTTGTAAGTATTTATTTGGGTTTCTATCAATTGTGATGCAGTCTGACTCAGTACACTTACAAGAATCATTAGGAACAGTTTTAGTGTAATTGATAATGGGTAACCCAAGAAAACCATGATGGGCTGCAGCAGGTGGAAATACCAGGTACCGGCAAGGCTAAGAAATGAGGGCCATTGAGCTAAACTGAGGAGACTGGTGGCTAAATGTTTACCTTGCAGGATGAGATGTGATGTGTTCCATTTAAGCCTTGGAAAGAGGGTCACCATTCTGAACCAAAAGGTGGAGCAGTTTTATTTGAGATACGAGGTACTGCATGAGATGTTAGTCCAGCTGGCTCTTTAGCCAAAGAAGCTGCTGGTTCTGCACTTTGAGACACTACCATTTCTGTAGGCCTCATGATGGAGAGTAAGGCATTGAGATACATAACTGAAACCCTTCTAAATATTACAAGGACTATTAATCTTCATGTTCTCAGACTTCTAGAAACCTTGGAATTGGATGATCCAATATAGCTGGTAGGACCCTGGCTATATGAAAACCTTCTCATTTGGATCGATTATCTAGAGTACAGGAAGCTTACCATATTAGGCCCACACAAATGGTGCCAGAAACCCTGTGTACCTCAGACTTTGTTGATTGTGCTGACTGGTAGCCATGAGACAGACTTAATTTTGGCAGTGGCAATGAGAAATGATCCTATCTCTTTAGAGGATGGCAGTAAAATTTCCATTTACTCACACTTTGGTTTTGCTACAAGGAAAATCTTTTGTGTACATTTTCCTCTTCCCCCACACCAGCAAATTTTTACATGTGTATATATATATATATATATATATATATATATATATATATTTATATATATTATTGGTGTGCGGTAGTACCTCTACAGTTAGGGCTGAGTAGGCTGTTTAACATTAAACCCCAGTATTTGCAACTTATTAACTTTGGTGTTGTTTGATAAAATAGTCCAAAATTTGGCTTATGTAGTCAGGATTTCAGACTCTGAAGACATAAAATGTTTTGTGATGACATCTTGTTTCGTTTTTGAGAAATGGAATGCAAAAAAATGGAACAAACACACATTTGTTTTCCCTGTACTTAACACTGTATATTTGTTGCTCTTATTTACAGCCTAGGTGGTGTGGAATTTTTTCATGAAATCCACAGGGTTGAATCTACCCATGTCAAGGGTGTGTCTTTTGGAGTTTATTATGAAAAACTATTATAAGGTTCAAGAGTTACAAGGATTTTTTAGTTAACTAAGAAATGCAAACAGTTCAAAAAGATTGTAAATGCTTATTTTTATGATTTTCTTATCGTGTGGAAAGAAATACCGTGACAGTCACCATTTTATTAACTCACAAGCACTGAAAATACATAAAGATGATATATTTTTAGAAATCAGACATCTGAACCTAGCTGAACATGACCAGTTTAGCTAGATTCTGCAATTTGTTTTTTCAATGGAAAATTGCCAGAAATACCTTCTGGGCACCCCAAAATCCAGGCTGTCCAGCACAGCAAGAGGAGCCTTCATCTGTGTTTTCTGTATGAGAATAATGGGATTTTCTTGAATGCTGAAGCTGCAGCTTGAGTAATACTGCTGGCTTCACTTCAGGCATTGAACTGGCTATCCCCTGTTCTCTCTATCTCTGTGTGTCTATCTCTATCTATCTTTCTGTCTGTATTTCTCTCTATCTATCTATCTATCTATCTATCTATCTATCTATCTATCTATCTATCTATCTGTTTTCTTAAGTGGATCAGATTACCTACCCTAGTCCCCCAAAGCTGCCCCAGATCCCAATGTTCACATGTATATATTCTTTGCAAAAAAAAACCTTTGTAAATGCACTAGTTAGAGTTAAAATGACAAAACTAGAGAAATATGTCATTGGGGTTTTCAACCTTAACACCCCCACCCTACCCGCACCCCCAACCCTATCCTAGAGGCAGAAAAATCAGGTGTGAGGTATACACAGAGTCTTAAGCTTGACGTTCACCCCATTCCATCACTAAATAAATGTAGATGTGTACAGTGAATAAGAATGGGGTTAGGCTCAAGACTTCCATGGCTCAGCTTTACCTGATTTTCTGCCTCCATTGTGAGGTGAGGTGTTAGGGTGGGTTGAACACCCTCCTGATGACATACTAGTGAGTATGAAACCAGTCGAGGTGCACAGCAATTTAAATGGAGCTTTGTAACTTGGCATTTTTTGTTATGTGTGATGTTTGATTAAACACCACTTTTGCTTCACTTACCTGTGACTGAAGTGTGCATTTTTTTTGCTGGTATACATTTGAGTTTTTTACTCACACTCTCATTCTTGTAGAGCTGAAATTGTTTGCTTGATTTCTGTGTTTTATGTTTTTTTTTTGGTTTTTGTTTCGTAGATGGAAACTGGAAGTAGACTTTTTTTACACACACACTTTAGGAGGGTTAAACAATTTGAGTCAGAAGTGAAGCTGATTATAGCAGTAGTGGGGAAATAAATTGCAGATCTTGGCTTCATTTGACAAGAAATAAAACTGGAACAGTAGAGCAATGTGGGGATTTTGTGTCATGTTGGTCTCAGAAGGGTCATTTGGGGGCACTGGGAGGAAGTGATTTAAAAAAATAACATGTCAACTACTGGTAATCTCCACAGCGTGCATGTGGAATGATTCATTTTCAAATTTGGTGTGGTCCTCAGTGTGCTGCAACTAGATCTGTGGTGTTATACTGGTTATACTGGTTATGCTGGGAAAACATCACAGGTAGCCCCAGAAAGACCAATCAGAGCCCAGCATTCTTTCTTGCCATTGTATGATGGTGTATTATGTCAGCTGTTCTGGACTAAAAATAAAGATTTCACTACTACTACATCTATCTATACATTTATTTTAATACACTTTTTTTATGCTCCCACTCTACACGCTGGCCAATCCCTCTTTTAGGCCTCTCAGGGGCCTTCCTACCCCAGCTGCTCTAGACCCCACTGCCCCACATTGCAGCCACCCAGGATACCCCGATGTATCTCTTCATTGGGTGGGTCCCCTGCCTATGTAGGGAATGAGCCTTACCAGCCATTCCAATGGTCCTGGGTGCTGCTGAGGCAGTTAATGGAGGTCCTGGAGCTCCTATGGTGAGGATCCTGGAGGCTGTCACCTGATCGACCAGTGCGCCATTTTCTGCTTTTCTCCTTTGAGCATGACATGTGGGATGCAAGGCAAATACCAGCATCTGTCATGCTCTTTAGACAGTGGAACCCTGTGTGCCGTTGTACCCCTGGCTTCCATCAGGGGTCAGTAGGCACCAGCCCTCTATCCCACCCTCCCCCTGAGAGAAGGCAAGCAGTCAGGAAACACTCAAGCCTTCCATCCCCCCGGCCAGCCCTCCAGTGCCTGAGTCTGTTCCTGAACCCGGGTCACCGGCATCTCAGTGGTAAATCTTTCTGCTGCTCTGGTGGGGCAGCTTTTAGTATAATTTATTACAATTTTACCAACAGAAAAGAACAAAGAAACAAAATCAAACACTCAATACAGAACATGGTCCAATATGCATATGAAAAGGCTGAAGTGAGACAAAACCAAAAATAAAAAGCCATCCCTCCATATCCACTACCATCCTGTCCTCTAATTTGTGACCCTACTAAACTGCTAAACCTCAAAACATGATAGGAGCCTTCCAAGACCATAAGGGCAAAAGGTGGGGAATCAGAATCAGGTGGAACCCTGAGTGCTCCAGAGGGACAGTAAAGAATAGTGTGACCCTAGGTGTGAAAAAAGCTGAGTTCTTTTGCATTAATGCAATGTGTTTCTGCAATGGAGAGTCAACAGCATCTCACAATGCCACTCTAAGAAGGATGGAAGAGCCTTGTCCTTCCAATGTTGTAACATAACAAGTTTAGCTGTGGTAGCCACAAGGATAGATGGATAAATTGAATAGGATTATTGCTCTCTTCTTTCTCTGGCAGGCTAAACAGAATAAAGTTATTGTGCCTCTCCAGCCCTCGAGGTCTTCTAGTTTGTCCTCGAGACAGCAGAGCCTGTGATGCAGGGCTGAGATGTCCAGATCGACTTTAATCCTCCATTGCTTCATGGAGGAGAGTTGGGCTTTGGAGTCGGCAACTCTATTCATGAGGGAGTCAATGGAGGAGCAGAGAATTGAAGCTTTTCCATGAGTACAGAGACCGCCAGCTGTATGGGGCTTCATTTCTTCAAGGAACTTCTCTTCAGTGAAGGTGGTCCCCACTGTTGCAGGCTTAGAAAAAACTGCAGCTTGCTTCTTTGTCCTCTTGGCATGTTTCTCCTACTCCAGTGTCAGGGGAGGCATATGGTGCAGTAATGGAATTTTCATATCTGTATCCATTTCTTTACATGGTCAAGACTCAATCAAGTTGCCTAAGGTGCTGAAGACCAAAGGAGTTATGTTGAAAGTACCAAAATTAGCCAGTACATTGCAGAAAAACAACAAAATAGCAAGAAATGGTGGAGAGCAGCAGGGAGGAGATGTAATATCTTAGGCAGCCATCAAGTGACTCTCAGTTTTTTGATATTTGTAGTTTTTGTTTCATTAGATGTACTCATCATGCAAACCATGATGAACACTATGGCTGTCAGACATCAATTCCACACTGAAAATAGGTGTGAGGTGCATACACCTGCATCCTCTGCAACCACTCGTTTAGAATGGTATTTGAAAGTTGCACACATATGATTCGTCAGGTTGGGCATATATGACCTCAGTCAAAAAGTAAGTAAAAGTCTCAAAACCAAAAGTTACAACCTAAAGAGCCAAAAAAATTTAATGAACGGACCCATTGAAATGAAAGAGCTCAATTAATTTCAATGCAGTCAGCCCTGAAAGTAATAGGGCTTCAATGGACAATGAGGATTCTACTTTGCTGGACATGAGGATTCTCTATGTGGGACAGAGGACAGCTCTCCTTGATGAGGAGAGATTGGTGGTAGGGTGCACAGAATATGTAAAAAATTGGGTTCTCTTGAAACATTTGGAATATGAAGAATGACTCCTGTGTGTGTGTGTGCGGGGGGAGGTTAGGAGATTAGTAATGGTTCCCAATGACAGAATTGGGCCCCCCAATTCTGGACTGTGTAGTTGGGGGTGGCATGGGTGTTGTTAATATGGTGTGCTAAATATTGAGAGACGTGGAGGAAGGATATGTGTACCTGCCAAATTAACCAAATCTGCTTAAGGAACATGTATATAACAGAACATAGGATCAATACTGAAGTTTACATTAAGAAAACTTTGACAGAGAGTAATATTTTGGGGGGCTCCCAACAATGCCAACTGAACCCTTATTAAAAAATAAACTTTAAATAGTAAATTAATATGAAAGCTATCAGTACACTCAAAATAGGGCAACAGACTGCCAAGATGTGACACAGACACAGCAATCAATATCTCTTGACAGGGCATACAAGGACAAAAAGTCAATAATGCACCATCAGTAATTGTAGAATGAAATGGAAAAAAGTTAACTTAAATAGCTATAGGGAACTGAATAAGAGTTAAATGGGGGAAACATACAACTTCAAAATTTAATTGTAACACAGAATAAAACTAGGAGCTGACCAAACTATTTGTAATGTGTGGGAAACTGGCACCTCTCAGTGCTGTCTAACAGTAGATACATTAATTGATGTAATTGTGGAGTAAGCAGGCTAGAGCATGCAGTGCAGTACATCTGAGCAGATCGAAGAAATCAACATGCTGCAAAAGGTTAATAAATATTATTTAGAAGCTCCAATTGTATAAATAAACACATAGACACAGTTTAAACACAGTTTTTATTAATTGCTGCTTGAAAGAAATTCAAAGTTTCGCATATGATCTTTAAAAGAAAAAGTATACATTATGCTTCCCCCACCTCCCATCCAGGTTGCAACCAGTGAAAACATAACACCTACCCCCCAATCCTCTGTCAAAAAAGCACAGTCCCACCCTCTACACTCCCAGCACCCACAAAGTTTTGTTTTTGTTTTTTGTTTAAAAACAGTTTTCTCTGCTGATGGGTGACTGGTTCAACATACCTGCCTCCACGGCCGATCACCCTCTTATTGTAAAGAGCTGATTTGCACCTAAAAAAAGTACACATTATGACTCTCCCCCAACACATACACACACATCTCAGGACCCTGCCTGGCACCTGCACTGCCACCCACATCCAGCACCCAGTTCTCTCAGATATAAAGGAGAAGGTGACTGGCACAACCTTCCCTCCTCCATGGCCAGCCACCTTCTCATGAGTGAAAGTGCTCAGATGCTTGCTATAAGTAAAACCAGCTGATCAACAGCTGGTTTTACTATATCCAAGCATGTGGTGCTGATTCATGAGAAGGTGGATGGCCATGGAGGAAGGTGTGCTGTCAGCTTCACCTTCTCTGAAAGAACTAGAGAATGATGGATGATGGGTGGCACAGATGCCAGCCACGGTTGGGTGCTGCATGTGGGGGTGGGGTGTGGAAGCAGAATTTATACTTTCATTCAGCACAGATAAGTGCTTTACAATAGGAGGGTAACTGGCCGTGGAGTCAGGTGGGCTGAGACAGTCACACATCAGTGAGGAAAATTATCTTTTATTTTAACCCTTGCAGGGCCACGGACTGATACACCAGTCCAAAATTCTTATACCTACTATTTCTGTTGGCAGCCTAAGGGTTACAAAACATCTTATGGGTGCTGAGTTGGGAGGGAGGGTGGGATTATTTTATTTTGACAGGGGTTGGGTGGGGGTCACATTTTCACTGCCTTATGCTGGGATGTGGGGTGGGGTGGGGTGGGAGGGCATAATGTATGCTTTTTAATTGTGGAGAAGCACCCTTACAAGAGAGTGACTGGCCATGGAGGTGGGCGGGTTGAGCCAGTCACCTATCAGCAGGGAAAATTATCTATCTTTCATTCTGGAACTGGACATAGGTGGTGGTGTAGGTGCCAGCTAGGGTGGTGCTATAGTGGGGTGGAGGCATAATGTATACTTTTTTTTAAGTGCAGATAAGTGCTTAACAATTAGACAGTGACTGACCTTGGAGGTGGGCGAGTTGAGCCAGTGACCCATTAGTGGGGAAAATTATTTGTTTTTGACTATATTTACAAACAAATTGCAGGTGCTGGGGAGTAGGGTGGGACTGTGCTTTTTTGCAAAGGGCTAGGGTGGGGGTTACATCTTCTTTCTTGCTACCAGGCTGGGAGAGGAGTGAGGAATGGGGCTGTTTCTTTATGTTCTTGTTCTTTTAGACAGTGTTTCCCAAATACAGGATAAATATTGTTAGTATTAGTTATTCATGATCTGAGTAAAGAAGAGTACATTATTCATGATATACAGAAAATGATATTCAGACCATGCACAGCCCTATTCAATGTATTTCAATGGGGGGTTCAAATTTGGTGCATAACATGGCCATTTTTTGACATTTTGACCATACATTTTCAACATGGCCTTTTGGGGACCCTGCCTCATGAACAATATGACTATGAACAAATGAGGCAATTCACGAAAAGATGCACATGAGGCATGTATCAGGCCACGGAGCTCCGCACCCATGGGATTTCTGTGTGGGGGCCACATTCACTAACACTGGCCCTCACCCAGCTCCCATACATACCCCACCTGGTACACAGGTCTGTGGGGGGCAGGTGGGTACAGAGCGGCAGATCCAAGCAGGCAGCTAATTGGCTGCCCAGATAGGGACCCACAGTGGATGCCTTGCACCCAATTGATTTGCACTTTAATAACTTTGCAACTGTTCAACTGGTTTTCACACAATTTGGTATGCACTATCCTGTGAGGCAGATCTCTTGACAAGCTAAGTTTCTTTGTGATCAGATGTGCAGATTTCATGCAGTGCATAGTGAAAAAGAGTGTGATATTCATTTTTCTGCTAGTTTTGCTGATGTTTGACCATTGTGTGGCAGCCACATCATTTTGAAGTTTGGTCTGAAACTGTTAGGGAAGAAAGAGGTTGTCTCACATAACAAGCCAGGGTTGGTTTGGTGAACAAATATTAATCCATTCAAAGTTATTCAATTTTGAAATTTGGGGTTCTGAGCATATTCCGTTCAGTCTTATGCACAGGGTATAAACTGTGAACAAGTTTGCCTCATGAACAGGATTTATAAAATCCTGTTCATGAAAAACAAATCCTAGTTCCAAGCCCATCTTGTTTTCAATTTTTGGGATAACAAAACCTTGTAACTTGCCTCAGAGTTTCTTATGTGGAGAATAAAGTATAGGTTTTATTCAGGGTGATGACCTCTATAAACCCATGGCTTTAGTTCAGTTTACTGTGTTCAAATATGGCAGTTTTTTATTTTAAAATCCTTGTTCATTACTGCTTCTGATCCTTGTTCATGATGTGTCAAAATCCTTGCTTGTGAGCTGATCCTTGTCCATGAGCTGACAAAATCCTTGTTTGTGAGATCAGAACCAGATGGCCCTATAACCAGTGAACAAGGATTTGGCTCACGAACAGGAAGTTTGACACCTCATGAACAAGGATTATAAAAATAATCCTTGTTCATGAGCTGTCAAATTCCTTGTTAAGTGAGATTATCAAAATCCTTGTTTGTGAGACAATCCTTGTTAGTGAGCTGTCAAAATCCTTGTTGGTGAGATCAGGACCAGATGGCACTAAAATCCTTATTTGTGAGCAGTCAAAATCCTTATTTGTGAGGTGTCAAAATCTTTGTTACGTGAGATCAGGACCAGATGGCCCTATGTCATGAACAAGGACTGACTCACGAACAAGGATTTCAAAACCTCATGAACAGGGATTTAGCTTCAAACAGGGCCTCAAGCCTAATGCCTCATTTCCCTTCTTTTGGTGCTTTATCCTAACTGATGTATTAATGATGTTTGTTGAAATGAATTTATATACATGTATACAGTATATACAGTAAATAAATAAATATATGTATATATATAGATATATATATATTTATATATAGGGATATGACTTGGCCTGACTGAAGATATCATATTTATCTTCACGAGAACATATGTTTGGGCTGAATTGTAATGGAACCCTCACTGAACACAAATCAAAACACACCCACAACCCAGAACACAAGGGATAACATGTCAAAAATAAAACATATATATGGAATATTCTGCCAGTTTCAAAATACAAATAATGTTATCTGGTTGATTATGCCATTATTTTAGCTAAAATGTAATATAAGCACTTATCTGGTTGATTCTGCCACTGTGATAGTCAGCCCAGCATATAACTTTCACTTTCCCCTTCAAAGTAAGCGTGACGAGTGGTATGAAGATCGACCCGTTAGGACAATTACAGCAGTTATTAATAAAGGGTCTGCACCCATTTAGGTAAAAAACTCTGCAATTCTGTATTAGTTTTGTGAAATTGCCGACTATATTTACAAGACAGAGACAGTGCGAGTCGGCAGCGTCATAGAAGCAGGAGAAATGCGAGTTGCTCTTCTATAGCAACACATGCTCGCTTCCTCCTGCTTCTATGACCTACCGTCACTCTCTGTCTTGTGAATATAAGTCGGCAATTTACAAAAACTAATACAGAATTGCAGAGTTTTTACCTAAATGGTGCAGACCCTTTATTAATAACTGCTGTACTGTCCTAATGGGTCGATCTTCATACCACTCGGTCACGCTACTTTGAAGGGGGAAAGTGAAAGTTAAATGCTCGTCTGACTATCACAGTGGCAGGATCAACCAGATAAGTGCTTAAATTAAACTTTTAGATAAAAATAATTGGCAGGATCAACCAAATAGAGGTGTGTGTGTGTGTGTGTGTGTGTGTGTGTGTGTGTGTGTGTGTGTGTGTGGTTTGGGGGGACAGGTTTTAAACAGAAGAGACGGAGCAATGTAAAGTGGCAGACTTTCACTTTCAATTCAATGACGTATAGGAGTGTGGAGATATCACTATGACATATAGGAACATGGAGATATCAATATCTTCATGGGCATAGTGTTATCTCCATGACCTGTCTCAGATACTACTTTTTATCCATGAATTTATTCCCAAACATATGTTGTATAAATATATATATAGATATATAAAATAAAAAATTTCAGTAAAGCATCAGTTAGGCTTGAAGCGACAAAAATAGGGTAATGAGATGTTGGAGTTGAGCCCTAAAACCCCCTCCCACCAGTCCACCCCAAACCCACCCTCGACAGACCAACACTTGTCAGGGTGTGCCTTGGGGTCATCAAACAAACTGTCATCCCATTCCATGTATTAGAGAATGGAGTGAGAGTTTGGGCCGACAACCAATTTAATTTGTTTCCTTACTTTTTGAGATGATATAATAGTGTCTTTATTTTACTGTGGAAGCACTGGGTTCTTCAGACTCTGTGCTCCCATCCTACAGATGCACATAAGTATCTAGCTGTGGAAACAGAGGGGTCTCCGGCCCCCGCGCTTCCACACATAATGTTATGAGCAGGCATTGTGAAATTGCAACAAACAGTCATTACTGTGCCATCTTAAATAATTTTCACCCCAAATGCTCAATGTAACCTTCGTATCACCTCACCGCATGTACCCAGTACAGAACATTTTCAAATCCCAGCTGAAATGCAATTCTATGCAACTGTATCACCATTCTGCACCACAGATGTGAAAAAACAATTTTTACAGGATTTGAAAAATGACAGCTGTACTATTCATGAGGTGGTGCGAAAATATGGAAATGGCAATGTTGAAAATCTGGAGTGAAAATATATTAAATACCCAAAGTTACATGCTTGTGTAGAAACATTTCAATGATCCCACATAACTCAGGCATTTTTAGATATTTTTGCACTCAATTTTCAACATGGCCTTTTTGGGACCCCACCTCATGAACAGTTACACTGTGATTTTGTTAATCAATCCCAAAAGTTAATTTCTCACAATGACTGTGCCATTCTATGCCACAGGTGCAAAAACATGTTTTGGCAGGATGCACAAAATGACAGCTGTACTGTACTGTTCATGAGGAGATGTGAAATGGCAATGTTGAAAATCTGGAGTGCAAATATTAAAAATTGGTGTAAAATGTTCATAGAAACTGCATAACGTATGCATGTAATGCACTCCTTTTGGGGATTTTGTGCACCAAATTTTCAACATAGGCTTTTTGGGACCTCCCTTCATGAACACTAGCACTGTCATTGCATTAATTGGTCCCAAAAGGTGATTCCTTTTGGGACCGATTTCAAGATTCTGCATCGAAAAATGCCAGTTTGATGAAGGATCCTGCATAGAAAATTGCATATTTTCTGACACCGGGGGTGTGCATCCCAGTGTGAGAGAGCAATAGGGAAGGGCAACCTCCCTGGGGCAAGTTACAATATTTTGTTATCTCCCCTCATTAAGCAAGAAAACAAAATGGTGGTTGACGAATAGGGATTTACCTCACGAAAGAAGGGCTTTTGTGGGTTTTCTGAAACTCTTTTTTGCAATTTCTTGTTGCCAGTCATTCACAACCAGGAATCCTTGATCAAAACTGCATCTATCCCAAAGACTGAAATGATCATGCTCAGAAAGAAGTTTTCAAAATTAAATAACTTTGGAAGAGATTAACATTTTTTCACAAAACCAGTGTTGGATTGTTCCTTTTGATACTCTATTTCTATGCTAAAAAATTTAGGCTACAATTCTAAATGATGTGCACACAGCACAATGTCAAAAAATGATCCTGTCATTTGCAAAAAAAAGTGAGAAACAAGTTTTTTGATGCTTTGCTGCACATAACCCACAAATCCGATTGGAACCCAACTTGGCAAATCAAGAGATCTACCACCTGAGACTGTGTATTCCAAATTGTGTGCAATCGGTTTAATGAATTGAAGTTATTAAAGTGCAAAATTTGTGGTTTAACATTAAACTGCCTACTCAACCCTAACTATAAGAGAGGTGACTGCACCTTAGAATCTATCTATCTATCTGGATATCTGTACACATAAATATATATATATATATATATATTCATTCATTTCAAAAACTCCATCAATGCACCAGTTAGGGTTCATAGCACAGTGACAAAAGTTTGGAAATGTGCTGTTAGGGTGCAGAACCCTAACTCTGCATCCCCCCCCACTCACATGCAAGCAGGGAAAGTGCCAAGGCAACACAACCAACCAGAGACAACCAGTATCAGGTAACCAAAGTAACATACAACTGTCTAAATGTACTACAAGACACATCTGTTATCATGGTCCACCAACTGTATGAGTTCTGCTGCCATCACAGTGCCTTAGTGCCTTGAGGGTATGCATGCATCCTGGGCAACCATGGCTGATGGCCCACAATAAGCATTTTTGTGTTACAAACATCAATAAAAAGATTTAAGCAGATGCCTAAATTTCAATAGTTAAGAAGAGATGAAACACACAGTATGTCATCCACAGACAGTTTATTGGAAATGCGAGTTTGGATAAGCCTACGAACAGCCATTGGATGTTTACATTTTTTTTCTGATAGAGTGTCCTAATAAGAAACAGTAGTTATAATAAAAGTAATTTTTTGTAGTATAGTTTACAAGTACAGTAAGATGCAAAAGCAACACTTGTAACATCCAAAGCTAACCATAACATACTGCTAATGAGTATTTCTAGTTAACGCAGCAGTGTAACGTGATGCTGCTAGTTTCATACCTGAGCAGTATCTGAAAAGTACTATGCATGTGTCAGCTCTATCCTGTAGTCAGCCAATTGTTGAATTATGACACATAAAAATCAATATTCTGAAAATGTATACAGACTAAGCCTCATTGTATGAAAAGATATGCAGCAACATAGTGTCATCATACTGTGCTGGCAGTATAGAGTCACTCATATTGTATTTGGTTTTCATTACGTAGCGTTATATGAAATGAGTACAGTGTTGTGATTATTGTGCATACAGATGTGGCAGAGTGGTATAGTGTCTACGATCTTGCATGTGTCTTGCATGTATGGGTGTTGGGGTGTGGGTGGGGGAATGCAGAGTTATGGTTTGAACCGATGCTGCCGCCCGCCGCTGCTGGGGAGGGGGTGGGGCTTTGTGGGTGGGTGGTGGGGGATACTAGATCACCAGGGATATGGTCTTGGGGGTGGGGAGGGTGTTGCAACATAATGCAGCCCGCGATTGGCTTATTGGTCCACTGGACCACCAGGGATATGTTCGGGGGGAACACTTTGCTGCCCACGACCGGGCTGGTGGGGGGGGTGATTTAAGCTTATGCCACGATCGGGCCAGTCGGGGAAGGGGGGATTTCATACAGAGTTGCCCACGATCGGGCTGCAGGGATCGCCAGGCGCAAGTCCTCGGGGATCGGCGCACCTGCATGCTAATGGCATGCAAATGGGGCCCATAAACAGATGCAAATGGCCCCCCCTGTGCCTTGCATGAATTATGGCCCGTTTGCATGTCACCTTTTGAATATCGGAGATTTGCGCATGGCGCAATGGTACTTGCACCACCGCAAGTTGAATGCTCCACTCTGACCACTTGCAGTGGCGCAAGTTCCACTATGCCATGCACAGTGGCTGTGGCCAGGGGGTGATATTGAAAGGAGTTGCTCAATAGCGCAACTCCTTTGAATATCGCTCTGGCCACACCCCTGCGCAACTATTTTGTGCAGCGCAAGGGCTTGCGCCACAAAATAGTGCAGTTTGAATATCCGGCCCTAAGAGAATAGATTTATTGATAGAGGATATAGTAGTAAGAAAGTACAGGAAATGAATAAATTGATTAGTGAGACATCTAGACATGAAGTGCTTAGGAAAGGACCAGTGAGGGAAACAAGATGCTAATATCCCTAACTTCATTTTGGACTATTCAGTCCATGCACATTTGATAGGAAATATTGTACAAAGTAATTGGCATGTTTTGGAGGATAAGAATTTAAGAGATATTTCTACATGTCCCCCTCGTTTATCATATAGACGAGCTAATACACTTAGGGATTATCTGGTGCATAGCAAATTAGAAAAAATGAAAATATATACATGGCTTAACAACAGATCTACAGGTTGTTTCTCCTGCAAAAGATGATATATACTGCACAGTTATTTTACCAGGAAGAGAATTTTACAGCTGTAATAATGATAAAGTCTATACTATTTATCAATTAATGACGTGTGACACAGTAGGGGTAATTTATATGGCCACTTGTACCTGCGGTGCTTTCTATGTGGGCAAAGTGGAAGGGCATTTTAAAAGCTGCATAGGAGAACACTGCAGTTCTATAAAGAATGGAGACCTCACTTATGCTACAGGGGCACATGTTAAAAATTCCACTGGGGGAGATCATAAGTTTGTTTTTCAAGTCATTGAGAAAGTGGTACCTGACAAGAGGTGAGGAGATTATCGAAATCTTATTCTGAGACGTGAAGGTTTCTGGATATATACATTGGGGGCATGTAATCCTCTGGGACAGAATGGCAATATTCATTTAGTACAATATATTAAATACAGATAGGATAAACATATCTATCTTCATGAGACTGTTCTGATTTTGATATGTAACTATTTTAACAGTGTTGTACATCTTGTGATAGAATGGATGTTTAGACAAGTGAGTTATATTCATTCTGAGAGGCACACTCTGGGCTGGATATTCAAAAGGGTTGCGCCATGAGCAATAGGATTGCGCATGCGCAAGTCCGAAATTGCGCCATTCTGCCATATTCAGCAGGAGGCAGTTGCGCCACTGAAAACAGGCTGAGCAACAGTGCAATGCAAATGAATGCATGCTGAACTGGAGGGGGAGGAACCATGCATAAACTGCACAGCCCGATATTCAGCCGGGCTGTGCAGAGTTGTGCAGGCGCAACCCCCAACCTGCGCCTGCACAACTTTGAGCCAAAAAAAAAAGACTTAAGTTGAGGGCCACCCACAGGTGAGCTGCTGCATTGCAGGGCGCAACACAGCAGCTGCCACCTGTGGCTGGCCCCCACCAGTCCCTGCGCCCCCATGCAGCCCGATCGCGGGCAGCTGACTGTAAATCCCCACCACCACCCCCACTGGCCCGATCATGGGCATGGTTTAATCCCCACCAGCCTGATCGCGGGCAGCAATGTGACTCCCCAAACGTATCCTGGTGGTCCAGTGGACGAAAAGCCTGATCATGGGCAGTAAGTTTAATACCCTCCTCCACAGTCATCCTTGGTGGTCCAGTGGACCGAAATGCCCGATCACGGGCAGTAAGTTTAATAAACCCCCCCTCCTCCCACAGTCATCCCTGGTGGTCCATTGGACCAAAATGCCCGATCGAGGGCAGTCGTTTACTACCCCCTGAACATAGCCCTGGTGGTTAGCGTCCCCACCCCACCCGCCAGGCCCAACCCGCTCCCCCTGGCAGCGGCGGACAGCAGCATCCCACCTGCCTGCTGCCCTGTCACCCACTGATTGACTGCCCAGTAGGGCTGCACTCCCCATTGGTGCAGAGCAAGAGCCAGTAGGCGTGCAGCCATACCGACATGACAGTCCAGATTTGTGAATGAATTCATTCACAAATCTGGACTGTCAGTGCGCATGGGCTGCACGCCATTGGCTCTTGCTCTGCACCAATGGGCGCGGAAGTCCTACCGGCAGTCAGTCGGAGGGCCGCGGTGGCAGGTGGGTTGGATGCTGCCGCTAGCTGGCGGGGGAGCGGGGTGGGGCTGCGTGGGTGGGTGGGGGGGGGAGGATGCTAGCCACCAGGGCTATGTTTGGGGGTTATTAAATGTACTGCCCTCGATCGGGCATTTTGGTTCACTGGATGACCAGGGATACGCTTGGGGGACCACGTTGCTGCCCGTGATCGGGCTGGTGGGGGGGAGTACACTATGCCTGCGATAGGGCCACTGGGGGTGGTGGTGGGGATTGTACACTGATTCCCTGTGATCAGGCTGCAGGGGACGTCGGTCCCGACGGCTGCTGCCTGGCAGGGCGCCAGGCGCAAGTCCTCGGGGATCGGCGCACCTACATGCTAATGGCATGCAAATGGGGCCATAATCAGATGCAAATGGCCCCCCCGTGACTTGCATGAATTATAGCCCCATTTGCATGTCACCTTTTGAATATCGGGATTTTGCTCATGGCGCAATGGTACTTACGCCACCGCAAGTTGAATGCTCCACTCTGTCAACTTGTGGTGGCTCAAGTTCCACTGTGCTATGCACAGTGGCTGTGGCTGGGGGGTGATATTCAAAGGAGTTGCTCAATAGTGCAACTCCTTTGAATATCGCCCCGGACACACCCCTGTGCAACTATTTTGCGCAGCGCAAGGGCTTGCGCCTTTGAATGGTGCAGTTTGAATATCCAACCCCCTATACTTAGTATAGGTTAGAATAAAACATTGATTAATATGAGACTGTCTCATTTTATGACATCTTCATATTTAACTATTAGTAATAGTATGGTGCATCCTGTGAAATAGCAGATATGTTAACAAGTTATTTACATTATGGGATGCAAATACATATTTTTTATGGATAATTGTTATCTAAATATGATTATTGTGATACATTTATGTATACTAAATTAAAAAAAAAAACTATTTTGTTAATTCCAGCACCTTTTTTTGAAATAAGATATTGAGTCTGCAAAAATGGCACTTTGAATAAAATATTGCACCTGGAATCAGCGAGCAGCGTGTTTATTGTGGTGGTGAGTGCTGGACTTTTGGATTTCTGTCCTTCTGGATCTGCAATCAGTTACAAGGTAGCTGGACATGGTGTATTCCAGACTCTAATATTTATTTAGATGTATGAGGACACTGTGGCTTGATTTCAGAGAAGCCCAGTGCAATTTGAATGGGACAGCTCATGCACTGTGCACCTGAGTACATCTCTTTATCCAGGTGAGGGTTGATGATGCTGCTGCTGTGCACTGCACCATTAACCCATAGCCAGCTATCCAATTCTAGGCTGCAGGCAAGATGCCACAGACAGAAAACATTTCACCCACCAGTGTCTGGTGAGTTTGACATAGGCTGCTGGACAAGTGGAATAAGGGCTGGGTTAGGTGAAGCTATAATTCTAAGCAGACTAAATGTTTTGTGCTGACATGAGGAGTGATGCACCTGTCTGCCTCGCACTTGTCCCCGATTTTTGGCTAACAGCTGTTTAAGAGAAAAAGGGAAAAAACTAGCTGTGGACCCCTCATCATAATGTTAAGCACTATACGTGATATATTTATTTAAATGACCACATGGAGTGCTTTTATTTGTACTACTGCACAGTACAATTCAAAATTATACACTCAGTTGCTTACACCGCTCTTTTCCACGTATTGTTTAGCTGCAGATACAGTGCATTAGGATTATTTTTTCTTACTTACTTGGTTTCAGGAGAGCACAGGTCTTGCAAAGAATGAAGCACAAATACAGGACTACCACACCTATCTGACGTTTTCTGGTGCAGTTTGCAGACAAAGTGTAAAGCAGCTGATACTACCACTGTGCATGCAATATGTATGTACAATATGTAGATAGAGCAAAAATAAAATAAACAAACTAGGGACCCCTAGCATGCAGGTCGATCATCTAAATAGCCTATCTGAAAGGATGAATAGAAAGAGGAGTGTGTAACGGTATCCTGTGACATGCGTTATTCACAAGTGGGTGCCTACCGAAATGGTGACCCACTTGCAGCGCATGTCGACATGGCAAGGGAGTAGGGAGGGTGACCAGATGGGGTGGGTTCATAAATAGCAACAGGATGTCACTATGTGTACATGTGTGCGGGGATGGAGTGAGCACACTGAGCAAGGGGTGGGAGGTTTGTGAGGGGTGGTGCCACAATGAGCTGCTGAGCTGGCTACATAGCATTGTGAGTAGGTGCTTGGTTCGAGTCTGGATGCAGGTATGTTTTGTTGCGCCCGGTCCAAGTATTTTTTTTTTTTGCTCAATTTTGTGAGCAATTTTGTTTTCCGCCAGTGGTGTACATCGCTGAAATTGAATTTCAGCGATGTACACTTGCCATAATGATGCTTGCCTTTCAGCGATCACCCTTATGGTGTGGAACCATGTGTAACAGATGGACTCTATATCTCAATAATATGTCTTCTGTTGGCACCCTTTGCAGACTGTGTGAGATGCCTTTTGGCACCATGCATTTCTACTTAAAGTTGAACTAGCATAATATTCTGTGGTGAATTGCATATACGGCCCGTGATGCTTTGCATTATGGCGGTATGTGTGATTTTGTATTTTAATATTTCAATGTCCATCTCTCCATACCTGCTGTCACACATAGCATGGAGCCTGTTTAAAAGTGGAGACTATATGAAAACTAAAGTACACACAGGTCCAAGGTGTCATTTAGGGGGTTGCTGTTAATACTTCATGATGTCCCTTGCATTCCATAAGAATCATTAAAACAAAAATCCCTGGTATTTATGAATATAACATTTGGTGGCAGAGAAGCTTTGCAACCATTGGGATCTCCCAAAATAAGGCTACTGAGGCAAGCTCACAGATACAAGCACAGCAGTCTGCAGAGACATGCACCATCCCATACCTCTAAACTGTCCCTGATTTTCAGGGATGTCCCTGATTTGTCCTCAAAAGTTTACTCTGTCCCTCCTAAAAAAAATGTTTCTGTGACCAAACAGTGAGGGTTGTAAGCACAAAATAATGTCAAACATTAAAGTTACAAACTTGTTCTTCCTTAGAAAAATATTTGACACTAAGCTCCTTATTCTACCAGCTTCCTTAGTGGATATCACACATTTTAAAGATGTGTCCCTGATTATGGTCCTTTGTCCCTGATTTTTTTAAGCCTTGTCCCTGATTTATGAGGCAGCAGGTTGAGAGGTAAACACCTAAGTTATTTGTCTGCTTCATCATCAGAGTTCCCAAATTTAGCTTCCAGTTCAAGTTGTAACTTTCTGGTGCTTGTAAACCTTTCTTTGGGGTGTTTCACATTAGGGACCCATGACCTTACAATTCCCAACTAATGCAGTTGATATGTTTTGTTTTTGACACAGTTTACAAAAGTCTGAGAGTTGCTTGTCTCATACAGAACCGGTCCTTGCAAGCTATTGATTGCTGCTCCCTGCCCGTAGGACAAGATGCAGTTTTGATTTTGTTTCTATTACTGTATATAGCAGACTGTCTCAGCCCTCTAGTGAAAATGCGACCTGAACTCAACCCCATTCAGTATGCTTAAACTAACGACCTACACCCACTATCCTCCCACCTAAGGGGTGGCTTTTATAATAGTTCAGAAAACCACAAGTACATGGGGTATCGCATTCAGTTCAGTAGGGTGTTTCACTGAATCAAGGTTTTCTTGCCATAGCAGTGAATATGTACTAATCCCATCTACAATGAAGCTCCCCCCATCCATCCCTATGGGTCTGGTTTAGGGTGTCCATTTGTGCTGAAGGATCAGTACCAAACCCACACCTCCAATCCACCCTACCCCATAAACAAAGCCTAGTATTGCGGGCAGGAGTCTCAAAGTGTATACCTGCTAACCTTTTTGGTCACTCACACAAATCAAAGCAGAGAGCAATGACAATATTGTTTAACTTTCTCTATGTGCCCTACATTGTTTCTAAACAGAGAAGAAAACACCAATTTGCCCTAGCTAAAAATAAAAGGAAGTTTCATTGGTAAAGTTTTCCATACATACACCCCAGGCTATTTTATAAAAAACGGTCATACATGTTTTTATTTAGTCCTCTTATGCTGCCTGTGGATGACTAGCATTTGGACTGAGTTAACATTTGAAATGGACATCAGTGCCTTAACACATGGGCCCAGATATTCAAAAGGGTTGCACCATGCGCAACCCACTGATGCACCCCAGCGTGATATTCAAAGGAAAAGCGCGGCATTAATCCCGATGCGCCAGAGCCATCAGTAGTCGTGGCGCAGGCACAGGTGGGGGGGCACATGCACAACCTGCACAGCCTGATATTCAGCCCGGATGTGCAGGAGCCATGCACGCGCAACCCCTACCCGCGCCCAGCACAAAGTTGCCCCCAAAAAAGGAACAACTGATGGCCACCCACAGGTGAGCTGCCGCATTGAGGCGCAACATGGAAGCTGCCACCTGTGGGTGGCCACCAGTTCCGGATGCACCAGGCGGTGCCCCCCATGCCCCATCATGGGCATCTGTTTAAATAAACCCCTCCCCGTCCAATATCCCTGGTGGTCCAGTGAACCGAGTGCTGCCCGATGGCGGGCATCTGTTATAATAACCCTCCCCGTCCAATATCCCTGGTGGTCCAGTGGACCGAGTGCTGCCTGATCACGGGCATCTGTTATAATAAGAAAACACCCCCCGGCCAATATCCCTGGTGGTCCAGTGGACTGAGTGCTTCCCAATGGCAGGCATCTGTAATACGGAAAACGTCCTATTACCCTGGTGGTCTGGGTACCCCTCACCGCCCACTGAGCCCCACCACTCCGCTCCCCGGTAAACCATGGGCGGCAGCAGCCACCATCTGCCGCCCTGCTGCCCGCCCGACTGACACCTCGGTAGGGCTGCGCCTTATTAGTTCACAGCATGAGCCAATGGGCATGCAGCCATCCCATACTACACATTTCAGATATGTGAATGATTTCATTCACACATCTGGAAAATAATAATCTGTTATGGGCTGCATATCCAATGGCTCACGTTGGCGAACCAGGAAGGATACAACAAATATCGATCGATGGGCAGCGAGCGACAGGCGGGTGGGAGTGCTGCCACCACCGGCTAACCAGGGGTGTGGTGGGCAGTGAGATCGGTGGGCCGGTGGCCAGAACCTGGGCCCAAACGGTGTTCTGTCGTACAGGCCGCGATGGCAACATCGAGTCCTGGACCACCAGAAGACTGCGTATTCTGTTATAACGAATGCCGGACAACGGCAGCTTTCGATCACTGAACCATCAGAGCAGCGGAGAAATTAAACAAAGATGCCCGCGATCAGGTGAAGTGCGGTCCACTGGACCACCAGGGATATAGGATCATTCTATTTTTGGACAGATACCCACGATCGGGCTGCAGGGGGTGTCGGTCCCGACAGCTGCTGCATGGCAGGGCGCAAGTCGTCATTGATCGGCGCACCCTGCATGCAAATGGGATGCAAATGGGGCCAGAATGAAATGCAAATTGCCCCATGTGCACCTTGCATAAATTATGGCCCCATTTGCATGTCACCTTTTGAATATAACAGGTGCTGTGAATGGCACAATGGCACTTGCACTAGCGCATCTCCATGCTCCACTCTGGCCACTTGCACTGGCGCAGTGCCACTGCACCATGCACACTGGGGGTGGCCAGGGTGTGATATTCAAAGCTGCTGAGCCATGGCGCAGCTCCTTTCAATATCGCCCAGGCTACACCCCTATGCAGCCAAGTTGAGCTGCGCCCAAGCTTGCGCCACAGCCTAGCGCAATTTGAATATCCGGGCCATTCTGCTTTCCTGTGGTAATCTGTCTCTGCCCTTGTATGCTGCAGTAGACACATTGTCAAGTGCCCTGCTGTACATAGGATAGGCTTGCAGTTTGTTGTAAGGATGAAAGTGGGAAAGGAGCACAAGCGAAGAGCACCACACCCTATATGCCCATCCTTCAACAGGTAAAATGGTGTCAAAAAGTCCTCCTCAGGGACCCACATGCTCTGTGCAGCTCACAAAACTGAAAATGCACATCAGCAGGGAAAGATTTATGATTCAGTGAAAGATTATCCCCATCAAACCTCTAGCGTTGCATTGCCATGGTGTCATTTATCTCAACTGCCCCTGATTTTCAGGGACTTCACTGGCTTTGCCTCAAACATTTCCTAGCTGCTTCTCCCAAAATGTTCATGTCAGTCACTGAAATGTATTGATGTAAAGCATGCCTCTCAACCTTGTGCCTCATGAATCGGGGACAAGGCTTAAAAAAATTAGGGACAAAGACCCCAGATCAGGGACACTTCTTAAAAACTGGTACTATTCTCTTAGAAAGCTGATAAAATAAAGGGATTTCAGTTAAGATAAGATGCATTTTCTGCAGAAGAAGAAATCTGTAATTTTAATATCTGACATTATTTTTTGCTTTTAATCCCCACTGTTCTGTCAGAAAAACACAAATTTTACAAGGGACAGAGGAAAATTTTTATGACAAATCAGGGACATCCCTGAAAATCAGGAACAGTTGAGAGGTGTGATGTAAAGCATAAAATCATATCAGACATTATTGTTAAAGTCTAGAAGATTTGTTTCTGATTTTGGTAATTTGTCCTGATTTTTTAAGCTTCCTCCTTGATTTGCTAGGGGAGAGACTGAAAGGTATACAACAGCATTTGCAAACATGGGCACTGGACAACACATAAAAATACCATGGAGCAAAAATTCACTATAAAAGATAACAACAAAACAAACATTCAAAAAACGCAAACATTGCCAGTGTTTTAATTTTTTTATGCTTTTTCAGTCTGTATAGTGTAATACACACTTTTACAGTGAATTTGAGCTCCATGGTATTTTTCATGGGTTGTGCAGTGCCTGAGTTTTTCAAATGCTGTTGAATTGCTCTTCTCCTGAACACTGTGTTTCCATATGCACACTGTTTCTGTGAGACTGAGGTATGCATGATCAAATCTGGAGTTCAGCACATCGATGAATTTCAAAAACCACTTGCTTCTGAACAAATTCAAGTACTGCAACAACCATAGTCAAACAAGCTTTTTTTTCTTCTTCTTCTTCCCTGAAGAAAGGGTGACATCTTTTAGATGGCATGTTCTGTGGTTGGTTGATTTTGCTCTTTGAGTTCCTAGAAGTATCCTATTGGTTTGTTCTGTCTGTTAAAATTTCCCTGCAGTCAGAATATGAATGAAAGCCTCTCAATTGGCTAGTCATTTTAAATTGCATTACTGCTAAGGTTTATGAATATCCAATCCAGTTTCATTTATGACGATATCCTACAAGGGGCAGTGAAGCAAATATGTTCTGTGATTTGTTGCCTAACTTAATATTATTCTAATTGGGAATTATCGTTTTCCAGCAGACAGACCCACGATGTATTCTGCACTGCTGATCCATTCTTTCTGTTAATACTTATTTCATAAACCTACTGTATGTAACACAGATGACAGCTTTTCTTCCATATCCTCTTCTTCTTAGGAACTCTTCCTTAAATATTGCTTTGGCATGTATACCCACCTGACAGCGACAGTTCGACAGCGAGGTCCCCCACAGCGACTACAGTGCCATGTCACTGCAGGGGACCCACTGGAACTGGGCACTGTCTGTCAGGGGTCCTGCACCCCCCAAATAAGCTCAGACTCAGAGTTGATTATCCTTAGTTGGGAGGGTGCGGAGGATCCCACTGAAGAAAACACTTTCTGCCATCAGAAACCGGCAGCTGACTGCTAAATGAGGTTGACCTGCCAATTTCTCTGTCGGGGCATTTGACAAAAATTTTGTTGAACACCCGTCGTGGATCCGCTTTTGCACATACTTGATTTTTTATTTTTTAATTGTGCTAAAAGTACATATAAAACTCCTTCTATGAACAGCTATACTTTTCTTTAACTGACAGGGTTACAGTGCCATCTGTGCAGAATCAGGCTAAATGCCACCATCCTCTTGCATAATACAGGATGGAGTGAGCACCACTAGACCGATCTGTACTGCTGTGTAATACATGGGGGGTGGGCACTATATGGTGGTTCTAGGCAGACTGGCAATTGTTGCTGCCCGTGTAGAGGTGGCTGGGGTAGCTGTCCTCATGTTCATCCCAGACAGATGAGGAGAGCCTGGTTTTACATTTATGGATGGATCAGTTGTATCTTGTTTTCAATTTAGTAAGGTCAAACTGGACCTGGCAGCATTTGAGATACATAAGGAACCACCCTATTCTTCTGGATTGCTAAGGATTTAGTCATCTTCATCAGATGCCCCAGAAGACCTGGGAAGGCTGCTAGGAGGTGTAAGAGTAGAACCAGCGTGCTCATGTGAACTACTGAATGAGGGTGTCTATGGCTTTACTGTTATGCTCCATACCATAGTCCCCACAACCCCATGATTCCCAGTTCCACCAGTTCCATTCTACCATGGCAATCTCCACCACCTGTTGCATAAGTTGTACTTAGAAATGACATAGTAGAACTTTCATATTCAAATTTTTCCCCCTGTATTTCTTTCTCATCCTTTTGTTTCCCCTTCTTGTTATCTACACAGTAGCTGACATTAAAATTCAGCTGCAGAAGCAAAACAAAACATGAAGGCATTAATGTGTATATCACCAGACACCGACCTGGCAACTGCAAAGAATAAAGTACAAGCCTGCAATGGCAAAAAAAGAAATTGAACATAGCTGATAAGAAAAACTGAAATTCAGGGCGAGGCACTTTATGAATCTTTAAACATTAACCTCAAGATAATTTGGGAAATCTAATGCAAATATTTATGGGGCCACAATTTTCTCCTGCTTGAGGTTTGAGGATAAGCTTTGAGTTATAACGTTGGTGTAAAATATATAAAGAAAAGTTATGAGCATGTGGCATAGTGTGTGGCATATCCCTTCTTCAATACATCAGCTTGCAGCAACAGACTCCATGTTCTTCCTCTGCACTTAGTTAGCACACACTGACTCACTGATATGCTGATCTCACTTTTCAGTTGAGATTCAGCTTCCCCTATGTTTGTCTTGTGTGCTTGGGTGTTGGTGGTCGTGGTGGTGGGGGGGGGCTCAAATAAAAAAAAAACTAAAGACAAAGAACCTCAGTGCAGAAGCACTGAAACAAGGGTTACAAGAAACACAACACACATGATCCCGTAATGCAAAGCATCATGGAATGTATATGCAAATCATCATGAAACTTCAGACTGGCTCAGTTTACAGCAGGAATGCACGATAGTAATTTACATGCATTTAACAATACAATGGGGAGGTGTTCTCTACCCTGATAACTTAATTTCTATAACACAGTCACCTAGTACTGTTTACCTTTATCAAAAACACCTAGTTCCAAGGTATTTTCAACATTTACAGGTCTCATACACATAAGGTATATACATCATGGTATTTTATGAAGTAGTGCTATTGCATACTAAATCCAACAACGAGGAACATAGCCTGTTGTTTTACATCAGCTCAGAGGCCACCACAATAACCTCCCTGTATGAGGTCCTGAAAGGGAAAAGGAAAATTAAAGAGGGCACTATACAGCATAGTCAAGAAAGGAGAGGGGGATGCCCATAGGTGGCCAACCTTATGGACTAGAAATTGTAATGGACAGATTAGGCTAAGAAATAAAAGAACTTTTGCAACAGATTTAAGAAAAGGTTGGTCCTCAAGAGTGGCAGGATCTCCCTGTTCCAATAAGGTTACGTTTAATTTTGCAAATGCAGGCTCATAACTTTGGTTCAATTGTGCTTATCCAGCTAGATGAGATGATGCTTGTGAGACTTGGTTTTTACTTTGTGGCTTTCTACCTTTTTATCCATAGGATATACCACCCTGTAGGGGTACAACACAAGGAACCCTAGAGGAGGGTTTCCCCTCTACAGATGCTGTGGGAATGATTGTGTCAACTAAAGGTAGGTTAGGAAGAAGCCCACTGGTAAGAGAGATGAGTCACTGGAGGAGGAGAAGTGGATGGTGAGCAATGAAAAATGAATCATGGAGAGGCCCAGGATGAGTAACTTTTAAAGCCTGATGGGGGAATGACATAGTTGCTCCGCCCATTGAACCTCAGGCTTAAGACTCTCCCACTCAACTGTGCTTAGGCAACTAGATGAGATGATGCTTGTGAGACTTGGTTTTTACTTTGTGGCTTTCTGCCTCTCTATCTATGGGATATACCACCCTGTTGGGGTACAATGCAAGGAACCTTAGAGGAGGGTTCCTCTCTACAGGTGATTGTGTCGGCTAAAGGTAGGTTAGGAAGAAGCCCAAAAAGAATACCCAAAGATGTCAAGCATCAAAGAGGTGAGGATGATGAATGAATTAATTCTGAGAAGATGATAAGGGTGGACTTCCTCATGAGAGAGGGAAAAGCCGAGGGTCACCATCCACCTCCATCCAACAGAGGAACCTAACAGATTAACCTAAGAAAGCACTAACTCTAATATTATGACCATTGGCATGGAGGAGAGGGAAAAAAACCCTTTGAGGAGGAAACCTCTGGGGAGCCAAGGCCTAGGTCACCTTCCTTACAGGCTGATGACATTTGATTTGAGGATGATGTTTGATTTGAGGACGTATGTCATTAAAGAGAAGGATTTGTTAAAGAGAATTATTTGAGTAGGGAAGATGATGGCAGGATAAGGGGAAAAAAAACAAAAGAAGGCACAGATCAAAGAAGGAACATGAGGCAACGATGAAGACTGATGATGATGATGATCGCCACACGGAGGCTGCAGGTTGAAGAGATGCATAAGACCCAATGAGAGGAATGCTTGATTGAGCTATGTGAGTAAGTAGACATGGAGGCCAATAGGGCATACTGGATCATGTGATGAGAACGAATAGAATTTGAGGTCGGAGTCGATGAGGTAGCATAGGAATCAGTGAGAGGAATGCTCAATTAAGTGATGTAGGTAGATAAACCTTGAGGTAAGGATGAGTGAATGAGGACCTGAGTCATAAACCTGATACATGTGGTAGGATGACCGCAGGTCGATGAGACAGCATAGGAGTCATGCCCAAAAGAAACATCAATTGCAGGCCATGATTGGAGTAAATCCTGGATGGCTGATATGGAATGTGAAGAAGAGGAGACAGGAATGAACTTGAAATAAACTTGTACGAAGGTAGCACGTTCAATAGAGTGGTGTGATGAAGTAGGCTCCTTGGAAGGAGGTGGACTCCAAGGCCAAGAAGGTATGTCTGGAACCAGAGTGTATGCAAACCAGAGGGTACGCTCAGGTTGCATGATCGAGAGGAGCAAAATTGGATGAAGTATGATGAGGAGCAAAACCATGAGTGGAGTGAATAAATGATGGCTGGCACAAGAAAAGGCGCTAGGATGAGGAAGGTTAAATTAGGAAATGGATGAGGTACAATGATGGATTTAAGCCATGGAAGCTGGTATGGGAAAGCTAGCTGGTATGGGAAAGGAGGTATGAAAGGACAAAGGATGGAGGGAGGTCAAGGGGGTAGCATAGGACCCAGCCAGGATGGGATGAGAACCGCAGAAGGATGAGTTGGATGAGGTGGCATATGAGTCAATATAGGCATGCCTCAGGAAACTGATATGTGCGGCAGGAGGGCTGCAGCTCGATGAAGTGGCATATGATTCATGAGAGGTATGCCCAAAAATGTTATCGATTGTAGGGTGATTGAGTGCAGCCTTGACTAGAGTGAAGCTAGATGGAGTCAGCCAGAGACAGCCAAAGACAGTCAAATGAAGTGGACAGCAGAACATATGCCCAAAAGAAATGCCGATTGCCTGCCAGATGGAGTCAGCCAAGGCATACTGATTGGCCATGATAGGTGCAAATCCACGATGGCAGGATGAGGGTCTACGAGGTAGCAGAAGATTCAATGAGAGGTAATATGATCCAATGAGAGGCGTGATGCAGCAAAGTGAAGGAAAAGATCCTGAGGTCAAACAGAGAACCTGGGGTCAGACTGAGTGAAGGAGAACAAGACTCTGGCACCTAGATGCCCAGTGGACTAAGGTGAGAGGAGGAGATGAATAAGAAAGGTTATGGCAGAATAGGGCCAGACACAGGATAGAGGAAACTCCAAAAGAAAGTACCAGACAAGGAAGGAAGATGAGCACCCATGATAAGGAGGAATGAGGGAAGGGTCAGATAAGGAACAGAATGGAAGGAGGAGGGGATGAGGGGAGGAAGGCAAGAGATGACTAAGGAGAAGAGGCGATGGTCAAAGGAGTGGTGAACAGTGAAGCTGCAGCACGGAGGGCCAAAATGAACCAAGAGGATGAGTAATCAGCAGGGGCCACAGTCCATAACTAACACTATAGTAAACTGCACAGATAAAGCAGTGGTCCGGACAGCAGGAACAGCAGGGACAAATGAGGAAATGAGCAATGAAAGCCGTGGCCGTCTGCAGAGGCAAGGAGCCAAAAGGGAGGCAGGACAGTTGAGAATGGAAGAAGGATATGAGTAGGGATGGCAGTTAAGGACAGGAAGAGGGGTCTGAAACACAGTGGAAAATTACTAATTTCAAGTACATAAAAACAGTAAAAGATCAATAATGTCAAGACGTCGAAAGCTTAGAAAACAATGAAAAAGAGAGAAATTTATTATTTTGAAACATCAGTCCATGTAAGTAGCAACTTGCCCTGTAAAGGTTCCATACTTCCTGTAGAACCACGATTGATATAGAAGCCCTTGCCAGGCTGAAGTCAGCATGGCATACACTAGCTGTAGGAAGTTTCAGTAAAGAAAACTGCTCCATTAAGAATAGACTGTTGCTGCATTTATTAGTGGGGAGCAGCTGAGGACTCGGGCATGAAGAGGAGGGCGAGCAAGGATCATGCTTTACATTGATACCTGCTGGAGGCTGAATCCTGTAGGAGGTGAAGGACTGAAAGAAATGATGAGCGAGAGATATGGCACAGGAAAATGAAGGCAGCACTGTGCGGATAGTAGCGCCGGAAAATGAACTGGGGAAAATGGAGAGGCACAACCCAGGCTGCCAAAGCAGCCAGGCAACCTGTACAAGAAACAAGGCAGGGAGAAAAGGTAGGGGGGGGCAAGGTGGAAGTGCGCTAGGCCATGGGATGAGTGGCAGATGTGGGCTAGTACGGGGTTGCCAGCACAGAGCACCATGGCAGGGCAAACAAAAGCAGAAACCAGAGGAAGGGAACAAAAGGAAAATACTGCAGCTGGAGGAGTGGGGAACAACAGTCCTGAGTGAGGAAGGGGTAGACAAGGCAGCCAGGAACAAGCGGTGACACAAGATGTGAGAGCGGGCTGCAGAGAATAGGCAGCAAATGAACTGGAACCACTCAGGAGGAGTTGGGGATAGAAACAGAGCAGGCAGGCAGCCGGAGGCGAACGAAACAAACAGACAAGAAACAAAATGAGTGAGGGAGGGCGGCGTCTCTGGTTGCAACAAAAAACGAATCCTGGAGAGGCCCAGAATGAGTAACTTTTTAAGCCTGATGGTGAAGTGATACAGTTGCTAGACCCACTGAACCTTGGGCTTAAAGCCCTCCCCTAATATTTAATATTTTTATCCCAAATTTTTAACATAGCCATTTTACTAGAACACCTCATAAATGTGACAGCTGTCATTTTTCAACTCCTGCTAAAAGCAAGGCTATGTTGATCATTTGGTGTAAAAATGGTCTAATGTGCACGCAAAATCCATCGCCCCAAAGCACCACCAAATATCCTCCACCTCTGCTCCTTTATGTTGCTAGACTTGTCATCCCTCCATGAGGAACTTGTTGGTATTGACTGGGCTCCAATTGCAAATGACTCCTCTGTTGACTCAGCTTTAGCCTACTTCAAAATCCAGTTCTTGTATGTTTGGGATTGGCATGCTGCAATAAGAAAAACAGAGTCCACGGCTCTCACCTCCTGTGGGCATCAGCAAAACTTCTGGCCTGTCAATGTGCTCATGACCAAGCTTGGCAGACTTACAAGGCCTCAGGTATTCTTGTTGATTTGCTAAAATACAACAGGAATGCTTGCACTAGAGCCATCAGACTTGCCAAACCAAAATATTTTTCCTCCATCTTCCAGGAGAACCATAACAAAACCTCCAAATTCTGGAAGGTAGTTTATGCTCTTTTCTCCTGTACTGCCCAATCCACCCCACTGTCCTTTTTTTTTTCAATTTACTATTTTTCCCCTGCATCCCTGCGCCGAGACTATCAGCCCGGTCATGGACTCTGGCTGCTGCTGCCCACATTTTAGCCAACCTCCCTAAACCCTCTGGCTTACCCCCCAGGGCGGGGTCATGGAACCTTCACCAAGGGTGCTGTGAACTTGGGAAAGGCGGGAGTTGGCCTGAGTGCCTAATGCAGCTGGAGCGGGCTTCACTATGGCAGCGGGAGAAGGACAGTTTTTCCCTCTGTGTTGCGTGGGAGGTGGGGACGTGCAATGACATCCTGCATCTGCCATGCCTCCTGAATACTGTCAAGCGCCAGTGGCTGCAGTACCTCTGGCTTCTGCCAGGGTTCCGTGAAATACCGGACGGTGTACCCACCATCCCCCCCGGAGAAGGAGATCAGTCCCTAGGATGCTTCATTCTCCCTCCACTCCCCCTGTCCTAAAGATAGGTGATACCACTATCTCTGACCATACTTCTGTTGCTATGGAACTCAACACCTTCTTTACCATCTGACCTTCTAGCCTTCTTGCTTCATTACTTCCCCCCCCAATCACTACTCTGTCAGCTCCTTCCACCCCTTCTCCCTCACCTCCACTCTGTTTCTCCTTCTCACTGGTATCCACCAATGACAACCTACAGGCCTTGTTAGCCTTTAACCCCTTAAAAGGCAAAAGTCCTGATGGGCTAGGCACCAAGCTTCTGCACCTCTCTGCCCATGCCATTGCTCTTCCACTTACTTACCTTCTGAGCCTCTCCTCACTGGGTATTGTCCCTGCCACTTGGAAGCTTGCCACTGTAGTCCCTCTTCCTAAGGGGGTGATTCTTCTTATCTGGGTACATGACAACTTCCTCCTATAATTTTGCTCCGCATCAATTTGCTCCTGACAATTAGCTCTGATGAAAATATGCTCCAGTAGTACTCGCTCCTGACTTTTCACTCCCATCTGCATTCACTACAGCTCCCTGTATTACACTGAAGAACACCATTGCCCTGTGTGCTATTTGTCAACAGGAACAGACAGATTTCACATTGTGGAAATGGTGGCAGTAGTGATGTCACCGGACAGCTTCTGAGGCAGGTTAATGTAGGTCAAGTGTTCAATTAACTGTGGTCAGGCTGATTTCAATTATGAACACTCAGTCTGAACACTATAAAGGTCACCTGAAACACTGTTCCACTGTTCATTTGTTGTTCCTGATACAACGTGATAGCCCACTTCAATAAATTAAAATACTAACAAACACATTTTCAATATTTCTAACTCAAATTCCTTGCCTGCAGCCCTATTGGCTCTGGCCAGAATTTGTTTAGAACTAGAATAAGCACTAGCAGTTTTATCTCTGCACTTTATATCAGGGTTCTGTTCATGTACTGCAGTTTTTTATATGCTTTTGTTACAGTATGCACTGATAACATTTTGCATTGATTAGTGTGTAGGAACAATGCCCAAACTAGCAGTTGCTGCTTTTCAGCCCATTTCTGAGGGCTGCCTTAAATTGGGAGACAACTGAGAAAACAACAGGCAGCCCTCTTTGGGTGAAAATGCTTTACTAGAGCTGCTCAGGATGAAATAAAAATATTAATAGGTACTTTGAGAGGACATTTAGCACCATGGGCAGAGTTGTAAAACATTCAAACATTATGCATACTTCAGAGACAGACCCTGCCCTGAACACCAAGTCCTCCAAATTATAACTGAAACTTTATTTTATTTTACTCAGAATTTAAAATGAGTGAATGGAGCTGCTGACAGCTTTCAAGGTTTTCTCCCTGAAAAGTGCAGAAACAATATATGACATAGAGCAGCTTTGGAGCAGCTTTCCTTAGTTAACTGCTCGGTGTATTTACTTTAGGCAACACTGTGCCAAACAGAAGCTGGGAGGAGAGTGCTTGGGGCAAGAGAACAAAAGGCTCTCTCCCAGACATTGTACCCTAGAGCATTTTACTTTCATTTAATCACAAGGTGCAGGCACAAACGGGGGGTTTCTTTTACAAATGCCTGACTGACATTTGCAAAACAGGATTTCAGAAGTGCAGCACATAAAAACAATAGCCATCCAACTATTTCACAGTGCATCAATTTTATAGAGCTTCAGACAACAAGCTGTACTTTACCAGTTTCTCTTGGAGCAAAAGTGGATAACATTTTTTTTTACAGGAGGAAAAACCTTCACCCCTACATTCTCCATTTTTATGTTGGCTCGCACTTGCGTGCCAGTCAACACCTTGCGGTAGTAGCAGATTTGGAGGCGCGGTCACTGTTGGGCGAATGCAGGGCACACATCAATAGGTGCGTCCCTCATTCCCCAATCAGCCAGCATGCAGGTGCCACACCAACAATTCGGAATGTTGCCACCAGATCTAACAAAAGGTCTGCTGCAATGAGAAGCAAGCTTCTCATTGCAGCGGCACAATAACACGCCTCCACGTAAAATGCCCAAAGCATGCCTCACCCCACTTCATTTGCCGATGGGGGAGCCCACTCTCCGTCAGCATCATGACCCCCCAAGTGCATGCTGAGTGGGTGCACAATCCCCCTTGGCATCATCCACTCCCCCAACACTCTTTCTTTGCCGATGGGGGGCCCAATCCCCTTTGGCTTCAGTCCCCCCTTCCCTGTTTATTTTGCTGAAAGGGCCACTCCCCATCGGCATAATGTCTTCCCATCTGTTGTGTGCCGGGGAAGGGTGCCCCAATCCTTTGGCTGCAGCACCCCAAAAAAATCAGGTGACACGCAGGGAGCCCACCCCAGCATGCCAAATGTCCTGCAATTAAAAACATCCGATGTTCCTTTTTTTACCCTGTAAAAAGAAAGCGGTCCCTCACATTCTCCCTGCCTCCTTCCACAACCTGAGCACACCCACTGTTCACCCTACCTCCCCACACCCACCACCCCATACTTACCTCTGGAGCCCGGTGCGATTATCTTTCATGGACCGAGAACATGTCTACACTCTTCAAAGCCGACTGTGAACTGAAGAAATGCTGGTATGCTGTGTAATGGGATAAATAGGATTGTTTCAGCTTTGGTGCATATCTTGGGCATTTTTGGGGATTCTGACACCACATTTTCAACATGGGGTTATTGGGACCCCTCCTCATGAATTCTGTCACTGTCATGGCATTATTCCTTCCCGAAAGATGATTTCGCAGTCACTGTGCAGAATCACCTTTTGGGACTGATTAATGAAATGACAGTGCCACTGTTCCATGAAACGGGCTCTCAAAAAGCCTATGTTGCAAATTTGGTGGAAAAAAGCCAAAAAATGTCTGTTTTACAAGCGTGTGTTGCGCAGTTTCCATGCATACTCATATCTTTGTCAATTTGTAATATTTTCACTCCAGATTTTCAAAATTGGCATTTTTCCACACCTCCTTATGAACAGTATAGCTGTTATTTTACATATCCTGGCTGAAATGTGTTTTCATATGTCTGGCACAGAATAGTGGGATTGCTGTGTGAAATCAGTTTTCGGGACAGTTTGAGGAAATGACAGTGCCACTATTCATGAGCAGAGGTCCTAAAATGCCTACGTTGAAAATTTGGCGACGAACGTCTTTAAAATTTTCAGTGACATAAGTGACCACTGCCTCATTGCAGGAGTATGATCATCCAGCAAATCAGCACCCCCAGCAAAATTCCTACGGAGGAGATCCAAGAAAAACTTCAATATTGAGGGATATCTCCATGATCTAACTCATTCTACAAGATGGCAAGAGTTTTACCTAGCACACTCTGTGGAAAAAGCACATCAGGTGTTAAATAGCATAATACTAGGTGCCTTAACACTCATGCACCAATCACTAGTGTTGAATAAAAACAAATCTTGCCGCTGGTTTTCAGCTGACCTTAAATCTGCACTGCTGGAGAGAGACAATCTATGGAAACTGGCGAGGAAGACCAAGAACCCAAATGACTGGGCGATGTTTAAGAAAGCCAGAAATAGCTGTACCAGGAAAGTATGGGATATAAAGGCTGCCTTTTATAGGGCTGAACTTGACTCCTCCTACCACAATCCTGCTAGGTTCTGGAGCACTATTAAGGGTATTTTAGGACAGGACTCTAGCACCTCACTACCAACTCAATTGCACAACAATAAGGGTACAATCTCAGACAGAATGGAAGTACTGGATGCTTTCAATAATCACTTCATAACTGCTGGCCTTGCTTTTGACACCTCTCCAGCTAACCTGCTACGTGCACAACTAAGCTCCCAGCACACTGGAGCTCAGAGAACTGATTCTTCCTTCTCCTTCAAACCAATCCTGTTGAAGCAAGTAGAGGATCTAATGTTGCAAATGGATATCAAAAATAGCGCAGGGACAGACTCCCTTGACCCCTACTTTCTAAAGATTGCAATACATGTACTTGCAGTTCCCTTAACACATCTTTTTAATCTGTCATTATTCTCGGGTTCTATTCCTACAATGTGAAAAACAGCCCAAGTGTTTCCCCTACTAAAATCAGGGGACCTCATGGACCTCAACAATTACAGGCCTATATCCATTATTCCAGTGCTATCCAAGCTGCTAGAGAAATTAGTGAGCATCCAGCTAAGAGAATACCCTGAAGATGCTAATCTCTTAAATCCAGCTCAATCTGGGTTTAGAGCTAAGCATAGTACTATCTCTGCACTGGCCAAAGTTACAAATGACTGGCAAACCGAATTGGATAAAAAGAACAGTGTCTGTGCTGTATTTCTAGACTCAGCAAGGCATTCGACACAGTGGACCATGAGCTGCTACTGTCTTCCTTGCATTCCATAGGCTTGGACCCACCCTCCCTTAAGTGGTTCAGGTGTTACTTTATGGATAGGTCACAGCAAGTGAAAGCTGAAGGTGATCTATCTCCACTAAAACCACTTCTAAGAGGAGTTCCGCAAGGATCTATCCTGGGCCCTATCCTTTTTGCCATTTACATTAATAATATTGACTCAAACCTCACCAAAGCCACTGTTCACCTGTTTGCAGATGACACAGTTTTGTATGTCAGCAACCCATCGCCTGCAATAGCTTGTGAAATTCTACAAGCAGAATTCTCCTTATTACAACCCCAACTACTGGAAAAAAGCTTCTTTTAAATGCAAAGAAAACAAAAGCAATGTTTTTCTTCAACCAAAGCTATACAAATACCTCCTCACTAAACATTCTCCCCCAGCTATCCACTATCCTTGGAGAA
The DNA here is from genome assembly GCA_016271365.2 of Neoceratodus forsteri. Lineage (NCBI taxonomy): Eukaryota > Metazoa > Chordata > Ceratodontiformes > Ceratodontidae > Neoceratodus > Neoceratodus forsteri. Next base: position 728,003,058 of record CM028138.1, on the reverse strand, counting down.
AGTCTGGACTATGTAGAAAAATTCAAATATTTGGGTGTGTGGATAGATAGCAGGCTTGATTACACACATCACATTGAAGAACTTCTGAAAAAACTTTGCCAGAGGCTTGGCCAATTCTTCAGAATAAAACACTTCCTAACCAGAGACTCTAAGATGAGGTTGGTCCAGGCCACTTTTCTTTCAGTTATTGACTATGCAGATTTCCTTTACAGTCACTGCCCCATCTCTTATCTAAGCAAATTGGATACACTGTACCACAGAGCACTAAGGTTCATAACAGATCTTCCATTTAACACTCATCACTGCTCTCTTTGTGCTGCAGTCGGTTGGGCATCCCTACACCTCAGAAGGAACAGAAATGCTGCATTATGGATTTACAGAGCGTTGTCTAAGAAGCTTCCAAATTATATTTTAGACTGCTTCACACAGGCCACAGCTAGCTCCTATGCCCTAAGAAGCAACAACTTCATCATGCTCAAGGTGCCTAAAGTCAACACCCGGCAAGGGAGGTCTGCAATCAGCTATTCTCTAGTTATGGCATGGAATACTTTACAGAAGTCCCTGAAGCTGATCAATCTTATACCTCTAGCATCCTTTAAACAGCTTTGCATAAGTCTATTCTCCGAGAAATGCAACTGCTACCACAAACTCTAGTCTATTCACATTCCTTACCCTCCCCCTTCCAGACAACTATCATAATTTGCAACTCATTTCCCATAACTTATCCCCACAGTTCTCCCTCCCAGGCAGCCCTCATGTTATGGTACTTCAGTTCCTTATAACCTTATCTACACTGATCTTGCTACCCCTGGCTATAATCTTCTCCCACTAATTCCTGGCCCTTACCTCAGCCCTTATTACTCCCTTACACCTCCTAGTATTAGCCCCAGCCCCTGTCCGAGTCCCCTATACCCTCATTTCCATGTCTTTTACCAGAGGCTGTGATCACCATTTTCTCAGTCACTCAAACACTGTGTCTCCTTGTCTGCATTGGATTGCCCTGGAACTTGGAAATTTTTGGGTGCCTTATGTTGAGTGTATGCCTTGATTCCTCCACTGGGATATGTATATACTGTATTATCTAGTGTACTTTCATATGTCCTACCTTGTCCTGTTATGTTTTAATCAACTTCTGTCTTTTGATTATGTATATAAAATTATTTTAAATGTATCTGTTTATGTACCAACTATTGAACCTTGACCTTATCAGGTCCATCTTGCAAATGAGCTCTGCTCAATGATGTTCGCCTGAATAAATAAAGCTTTGATTGATTGATTGATTGATTGATTGAAAATGACTGTGGTACAAACGTGTGTTGTGCAGTTCCCACACACCCTTGTAACTTCTCATATTTGCAATATTTTCATGCCACATTTTCCACACTGGCATTTTTTCACACCTCCTTATGAACAGTACAGCTGTCATTTTTCACATCCTGCTCAAAATGTGCTTTCGCACCTGTGGCACACAATGGCATGGTCACCGTGGAAAATCAACTTTTGGGACAAATTAACAAAATCACAGTGCCACTGTTCATGAGGGGAGGTCCCAAAATGCCTATGTTGAAAATGTGATTAAAAAAATCCCAAAATAATTGGGCTATGGACGAGTGTTGCACAGTTTCTATGCATGCTCATGACTTGGCTAATATTCCATATTTTCACTCCAGTTTTTCAACATTGCCATTTTTTTACACCTACTCGTGAACAATACAGTACTCATTACTCATTTTTCACATACTGCCCAAAATGTGTTTTTGGACCTGTGTCGTCAAATGGCATAGCGGCTGTGCAAAACCACCTATCATCTAACAAACTGATAGTGACGCATTTCTTGACGAGGAGTCACAAATAGCCCATGTTGAAAATTTGGAGTTAAAATACCAACACACACCTGTGGCATTATGGTTTCCAACTGTAACACCCCACCCTGTGTAGACTGATAGGCATCAGGGGTGTGACTTGGGATCATCGGCTGTAATGCTTCCTATTCCACCCCCACCCTGCAGCCAGTGACACACATTGTGGTGTGCCTTACAGTGTTTGGCCACAAAGTTCACCCCATTCTCCTATCCTGCACCCACCTCAGTGTATTTCCTTATGGAATGGCATACGTATGATGCCCAAAGACCCCAAAGCACACCACGACACTTGTCAGTGTCTACAGGGTAGGGTGAGGTGAAATGGCATGAGCATTATAGCTGATGACCCAAAGGCACACCCCATTGCCTGTTGGTCTCTACAGGGTGGGGGTGGGTTGGCATCACTTCAATACTTCACTGCCATCCCTATTATGCATCTCTAACTCTGGCACTACCAATGTCAAAGCCAGCAAGACAACATTTGGCATTGACAACTGCTTGCTCTTATATAAACCCATAACCCTGCATTTCTGTGTTTTTTTTTACACAGAGGATTTCACTTATGCCTGTTGTTATACAGGTTTGTGTATTTACTGGTGCTGAGTGTACACCACTGGCAGGGAGGATCTCACCCAGGGACGGAAAGGGGAATATGTAATAAAAAAACAGCTGTACCTGTAAGTGGCCATCCTACAGGACAGAAAAGGACAGTACAGGACAGAAAGATATTGTTTCAACAGACTTATGAAAGGAAGAAAAGGAGATAGAAAATGGTCCCTAGGCTCCTCCTCCCCTATGATGCCAGGTTAGGGCACTTGTACTACCACACCTTCTGTTTTGTTTTTTATACAGTTCCCATGAGAGTTTGGCTAATAAAGTGGAACAGGAATATGTATCTATGTATTTTATAAATGTTTTTACCACTGTACTGTGTTGTTGTTATTCCTGCTTAGTTTATTTTTACAATGGTTAGTACCAAATGCCTGCATCAAAGTTTGAGTTTTACTGCTTATATATATTATTTCAGAAAATGTGCAATAAAGTATGCATAAAAAAAAAATACATTGTGACTTTACCATAATTTAGGTGTCCTGCCCATCCGTTCAGGTTTTGGTTACTCATGTAAAGTCTTATTGAGCCTAGAGATCCAGCACCATATGGAGTTCCCATGTTCATTGTCTTTGTTTTGTCTCTCAGGTGATGAAGATATGAAGCTGGTGAATGGAGGTAGTCCCTGCTCAGGGAGAGTGGAGATTTTTCATGATGGTGAATGGGGAACGGTGTGTGGTGATAGGTGGGGCAAACACGATGCTACAGTGATTTGCAAACAGCTGCAATGTGGATCTGCTGTAAAAGCTCTAGGGAGAAAAGATGCGCTTATAGAAGCTGGTACTGGCCCAATCTGGCTGGATGAAGTTGGATGCAATGGTACTGAATCTGACCTGTGGGAATGCCGCTCTGATGGCTGGCGTCAAAATGATTGTGATCATACTGAGGATGCTGGAGTGATCTGTTCAGGTAAGAAATCGACAACTGTCTTCCTATCAGGTCACATATGAACAAACAAAAGAGGCAAGAAAGAAGACCAATTATCCACCAAGTCCCCACCAGTCATGTTTTTAGCTCAATAAGCATGGCCCATTTGTTGAGTACAGAGTTTATATTGTGTAATTTAATTGTGCAAATGTGTAGATTTTTATGCATAGTTTTATGGTAATTTTTTTTTTTTATTTTGTACTCTGTGTGTGAGCCTGGGCTTATCCTGTAAAAGGGCCAAGTGGCACAGTGCTGTTTATCTGGTTAACAAAAAAACTGAGTGGGCATATCCATTCAACATCTTTTCCTGTAGGCATTTATGAGATCTGGTCTTAGTTTGAAAACCTGGCTGGCACAACAATGCTGTACCTCAGATGGTAGCTTTTTGCACAGTTCCACCACTCTCTAATGGGAAATGCAGTCCTGGCATATGATAAATTCTGCTGTGTTGTGGTGCAACAATGTCTGTTACTGCTGTAGCACAGCAGCCCATTAGTAAAAACAATATTCAAACAATAGTTTCTTGTCCCTGGTATCAAAATCAGGATGCTTAAGATATGCTGACCTACACTTACTTGCAGAAAGGCATGTTTCTACTACTGTGGGCTAAACAGCGCTTTCTTTTTCTCACCAAGACAATGGATAACCTTCCTAACTATCTGTAGGAAGTGTCTAGCTATACGCTGTTTAAAGAAAGATGGAATAGTGCTTGTTTGAGAGATGTGTATGCACTTCTTTTTAACTTTATAACATCATATCCTGAAATACAGTAGAAATAGTAGGATGGAGCTAGAGGAGGGTAATAGAGGGGCTGATTGAAATTGCTGATAGTGGGTTCCTTGGTACTCCCTATCTAGGGTAATCCTATGGGGAACAAAGTGAATTGGGCACTATTATATCCTATCAAGGGCAGGCCTACTGAAAAGGTAGTGGAGTATATAGTGCTCCCTATCTGCAGTAGGGTCATGGGAAGAAAACAAGGTGGGTATTACTACACCCTATCTTAGGCTTATAGAGGAGGTAGCAGTATCTATAGTACTCCCTCTCTAGGGTAGACCTACAGAAGAAAGAAACAGAGGGATTGCAGCTTTACCCTATCAGGGGTTGGCACACAATGGAACCAGAGAGATTGCAGATACACCCTATCTTGGGTAGGCTTACATAGAGTGAGGTGGAGGTTGACAGATATGGGAAATGAGTAGTTTCTGTAGTCTGGGTCAGCGAGAAAAGGGCTGACTCAGGAAGCACGTGATGGGAGAAGAAACATTTATGGGAGTCAGAAGGACCGAAGTAGGGTAAAGTGTTGTAGGGGGTGGAAGAAGCAGTGTTCATGGATACGTTGTGGAAAGTAGGAGGCTGCCCTGTATGCAGGAATCTGAACCATTTGATGATGTTGGTGAGGCAATTTAGATGGGAGTTAAGTAGGTTAGTGGGGGGGGATCAGCAGTTTGGAGACATAGGAGTGAGGGTGGGGGGATCAGTCCAGGGGAGCATTTCAGGTAAGCAAATAAAGTTGTAGAAGGGGCAGTCAAAGGTGACTTAGGCTCCTTTACTTTAAAGGGTAAGAAAACCTTTGTAAGAGGAGCTGGAGAGTGGTGGGATGATGAGGGGAGATTAAGAGAGAGGGACAGGAGTGAGAACACCTACTATGGTGCCAGTGTGGAATAGATAGGGATACTCAGTGGTGCACTGCCCCAGAGTGGAATGCAGGGGCGGGGGAGTGGCTATCTGTTTTAGATTTGAGCTAGGCTTTTCCGTGCACTCAGTGGGAAGACCGGGCTCATTTGAATGTGTGGCTGTGCAGGAAGGTCCGGGCACAGGTTGTAGAATTCTCCTGGTCTAATGCCCCTCTGGGGTGGCAGGAGAATTTCTGTAGGAGATAGCCAATTTCATCGCTGGCAAGGCATTAGAGTACCCCCCAGTGTTTGGTCCTAGGGAACTTCAATGCTTGGGCCTATAATGAAGAATCCAGGCTAGGTTATAACCTCCTCCAAACCATGTAATCTCTGGGCCTGTCACAGGAAGTTTCCATTGCAGCTCATCAGGATGGCCACATGTTGAACCTGGTCTTCTCACTGGGGCTTGAGGTTAGTAACCTCAGGACTGATCAGGTCATTTTGGTCCAATCACTGCATGGTGGGGTTCTCACTCAGCCCCCCCCGAGAGCCCTCCCCCTGCTGAGATGGTCATCTATTGCTCTTTGAGGGGTTTGTCCCCAGATGGATTTCTGGTGGTAGCTGATCTAGCTAGTGTGGACAGTGCATATGTAGGTGGTTCAGGCATGGCAGTCGCCACCTTTAATAGGGTGATGATGGCAGCACTAGACTCCCTCGGACCAGCCTGTGTATGATCCTGATCTTCTCAATTGAGGTCTCCTTGATTTGATGGGGAGCTCAAGGCAATGAAGAATGTGGGATGGAGGCTGAAGCACTGCTGGCAGAGGTCCTGCCTAGAGGCAGAAAGAATGGCCCTGTGCTCACACTATAGTGAGTATCAGGGAACAATCACTCGTAAGAAGGCAGAGTTCCTATCCAGAGAGATTGCTGCCCGGAAGAATCAACCAACTGTGCATTTCAGGACTGTGGACAGGCTCTTAAACCCTGCCTGTCTCCAGCTGAAAAATACTTTTTCTGATTCTTTGTTTGAAGAATTTCTCAATTCTTCTCAGACAAGGTGTCCACCATCGGGCCGGGCCTTCTGCTAGTGAGTCTTACAGCAGCCTACAGTAATTGTCTGGTTCACCTGGAGAGCACTCTGCCTAGTAGGGGAGAGTTTAAACCAGTGGAGGTGTCAAAGGTAAATGAGGTTGCTCTTAGGTTAAAGCACACATACTGTGAACTGGACCCAGTGCCGACATGTTTCTTAATAAGATGTGTTGACACCACTGGCCTGGTGTTTGCCTTAAATTGTCCAGTGTTCTCTGATGGGGGTGATTTTTCCGAATGCCTTGAAGAAGGCACTGGTTTGTCCCCTCCTGAAAAAACATCACATGACCTTGATGTCAAGGTGAACTACCATGCGATTTCCAACCCCCCATTCATGGGGAAAGTTATTGAGAAGGTTGTGTCACAGCAAATGGAGGAGCACCTCATGGGCTTCGATCTCTGTGAGCCATTTCAGTCTGGTTTATGTGCAAGACATAGTAGTGAAACCACGTTACTTTGGATGCATAATGACCTCCTCACAGCTAGATATCAGGGGAAGGGGACAATTCTAATCCTCCTCGACCTCTCCTCAGCCTTTGACATGGTAGATCATTGTGTGTTACTTTGCTGCCTGAGGGAATTTCGTGGGCTCTGTCATCCACTGGTTTGAGTCATACCTCATGAACAGGAGGCAATGAGTAGTGATGGAGAATTTCTCCTCCTCCTCCTCCTCTGGCCTCCTGTTGTGTGAAGTACATCAGGGGCTGGTTTTGTCACCAGTGTTGTTTGCCATGTATCTGTTGCCCCTGGTTGAGCTCATTAGGATATACGGCTTGGGATTTCATTGCTATGCCTATGATACCCAGCAGTATTTTTGCTTTGCCCCTCTAGTTTCTAGTGCAGTGGAAGTACTAAACAACTACCTTGAGGAGATCAATGACTGGATGGCATCCAGCTGGTTGCAATTGAACCCCGATAAGACAGCGGTACTGATGGTGGAGTCGAACAGAATATATAACAGATTTTCCTCTGTTGCCAAACCTGGTTTATTCCTATGGTCTGTACCACTGAGGGCCTCCTCTAGGGTGCGAAACCTTGGCATGACCTTCAACAGCAGATTATCATTTGATTTTCAGGTGTTGTCCATTGTCCCGACAAGTTTCTGCCATTTTAGGAATATTACCAGGGTTAAGCCCCTAGTTCCACCTATGGACCTCTCCACCTTAATACATGCCTTCATGACATCCAGACTTATTTACTGTAATGTGCTCTACCTCGGGGTCTTGGGGGGGGGACCTCCACCAGCTGCAGCTAGTGCAGAATGTGGCTACTAGGTTGCTGACTGGGCAATCAAACTTTTTTCATTACCCCAATTCTGTGTGATCTGCACTGGCTTCCAATAAGGTGGAGGATCCTCTTCAAGGTGAGATTGTTCACCTTTTCGGCCCTACATGGGCCAGGTCCTAACTATCTGTCTGACCTTCTTACATCTGCTGTCTTGGTCTGCTTCCTCTGGTCCTCCTCTCAGGTCCTCCTGGCAATTCCCAGGATGTTGCTTAAAATCACTGGTGACAGAGCATTTAGCATCACCGACCCCATCCTGTGGAATTCTCTTCCTTCATCTATTCAGGAGGCCCCTTCGGTTGAGTCTTTAAGGTCCTACTCAAGGCCTTCCTGTTAAATCAGACCATCCTGGACCATATATATTAGTCCTTCCTGGGTGCCCAGCCTTTTCTTTCCTGAGTTCAGTTTTAATATAGACACATATTAAATGTATTTATTTATGCTGCCATTTTCATTGCTTTATTTGTATTAATTTGTTTGTAGCGATAGTATGTTTTTACTGTATGGTACCAGAGCCCCCAGGATTGTGCACCCAAAAAATAAAATTTTCCTTGCCTTGCCTAGATTCCCTTCACTAACTGGGGATGGGTGGGGGGATAGAGGTAGGGAGAGAAGGCCATTTCAGGATAGGGAATCCATGGAGGTTAAGTGAGCAGTGGGGGAAGGGTTGGAGGAGTGAATAGCAGTAGAGGCAGGACTGGAAGGAAAGATAGGGAGGGCAGTGTCAATATAAGGAGTCTTGAGGGTGGGTGGAAAGATGGGATAGGGAGAACCAGGGAGCGGAGATCAGAGTATATTGAATGGCAGGACAGAACTAGAGGGGAGGTAGGTAAAGTGGCCATGGAGGGCACTGGAAAGTTCAGTGAGACTGGAAGGGAAGGGCATGAGGGAGGGTCAGTAGGCAAGTCTGGGAAGGAGCAGGAAGACAAGGAGGGTCTGAAGAGGTTAGTAGGGTGGTGATGATGAAAGAATGTGTGATGGAGAGCAAAAGCTGTAATCTTGGATGATTCAGTAGTGACAGGAGTACACTGGGAATGGAAGGGAGACATACACACAGGTTGGAGGATGGCATGTATGCCAGAGATGATGTCAGAGCATGTGTTTCCAAAGTTAGGACAGCTTGTGCAGGGGATGAGGGAACCTTATGTAATAATTGATCTAGGAAAGGAACAAACAACCTTACTGGAGAGGAGGTAGAGTTAGTGCAGGAGAGATTTAGGATGTGAGGAAGATCTGCTTAGGGGAGACAAGATCAGTAGCCTTTTCTGAAGTGCCACTGGTACCTAGAGCCCATGCAGCAAGAAGAGCAGGACTAAGGATCTTAATTTCTGTCTGCATTGCTGAGCCTTGCTTTAAACTGATGGGGGGCAGACTGGGTCTTCACTCCCAGAGTTTCCAGGAGAAGGGGGCCAATAGTCCTCCTCACAGTCTAAACTGGGAGTCTGAATTGGAACCATGGTATTTTATTAACAGTATTTATTGTAAAATTGGTAGCCAGGAAAGCCACAGTGAGTCAAGGCTTAATTCCTGCTGCAACCAGGTTGGGGGAGGGAGGGGGCAGTAATCAGCAGGGAGCAGAAGTGAAGGGGAGGTCAAATGCAAGATACAGGAGCATACAGAGTGAAGCTTATCAGAGGATCTTGGGGAGATATGGGAGTGCCAGGGGGATGCAAAGGAAGGGAGCACAGGCAGTGGTGGATTGGGGGCAACCACGATAAGGGAGGGAGAAGCATGCAGTGGTGGAAGGTGGTATACCTAGATGCAAGAAGCCTTGTTAACAAAATGGAATTGCAGTTGCAATCCAATAGACTGTATAAGGCAAGGCTAAGGGTGGTTTACAAACTGCTAAACCAAGAGGAGAACAGGAATAGAGAGTCGGTGTCCTTAATCAGGATGGCTGCTGGAGAGGGTGAGGTGGTAATTATGGGGGACTTCAAACCACCCAAGGTGGATTGGAAGATTCCAGCTTCAAGCTGTGCCCGAAGTCACTTAATCCTGGGTGTGGTACAGAGTTGGTTCCTGACCCAAGGAGTCTCAGAACCCATCAGGGAGGGAGGGAGATATCCTGGATCTGGTACTGACAAATGGGGACCTTGTTAAGGACATCCAGGCTGAGAAGCCCTTGAGAGTGTGTGACCACCATACAATGTGGTTCATGTTAGACATGGGAAGGGAGAAGGCTAACACCAAGGCCAAGGTCATGGAGTTCAAAAGGGCAGACTTCAGTAAGATGGAGGTTCTGCTAAGGGGACACCTGGCTACTTTCAATGTAGGTATGGACTGGATTAGCAATGGTCCAGCTAGGAAAAATCTTCATAACTAAAGCACCCAGTTAGTTTAGGAGAGATGTGGCCCAGACAGTCAGGATCAGGTGATGAAAGGACCTCTAACAGAAAGCTTTGGAGGACACAGAAGGATGAGAACAGGAACAAGTACCAGTGAAACACCAAGGAGTCAGGGAAAGCAATCCAGCTGGCCAAGGCCAGGAAGCAACACAAATAACAGAAGGGATTAAAAAGGGGGAAAAAGCATTTCACCAATACATTAGGGAAAAAGGAACATGAAAGATGGCTTGTTCAGCTATGGAGAGGAGACATATGGGTTGAAGAGAGTGGGGGCAAGGCAGGCATATTGAATGAACATTTCTGTTTTGTCTTTACAAAGGACAGGGATGACCCGGTACTGCAGGGAAATTGGAAGGGAGACGGGGGGTCCACAGATGTATGAATCAGTAAGGACAGAGTAAAGAAAGGATTATTGACCCTTAAGGTTGATAAATCCTCAGGCCTGGGTGGAATACATCTCAGAATGCCGAGAGAACTAATGGTGGAACAAGCAAGCTCCCTGGCAGACCTGTTCAATAGTTTGCTGGAATCGGGGTTGTGCCACTGGACTGAAGAATTGTGCATGTGATGCTGCTCCATAAGAGTGGACCCAGAGATTACGCAGGTAACTACATGCCAGTCTGCCTGGCCTCAGTCATGGGTAAGCTCACGGAAGCAATCCTTGTGGAAAGGCTGGTACATTTTCTAGAGGAAAACAGCATTCGGGTCGAGAAACAGAATGGGTTCATGGTCAGGAGATCCTACCAAACAAACCTGATTGGTTTCTTCAACTGGGTGACAAAAACTGTGGATAAAAGCAAGGTAGTTGATATCTTTTACCTGGATTTCAGCAAAGCGTTTGAGTCTGTGCCCCACAAGAGGTTGATCAGGAAACTGAAGAACCTGGAGGGTTAGGAAGAAACTCACTGGATGGGTGGCAAACTGGTTGACTGACAGGAGCCAGAGGGTGGGGGGTGGAACTCTAAAGATCTAGGTAAGTCACCAGTGGGATCCCACAGGGCTCCATGCTTGGTCCGATGCTGTTCAGTGTATTCATCAAAGACACATAAGATAGCACAAAAGGCAAGATTTGCCTGTTTGCAGACAGTACCAAGCTCTGTGGGAGAGTAGGTACAGCAGAAGGGCTAGAGGACCTAAAGTAAGAAGCTTGAGAGGTGGTCAGAATTATGGCAACTCAGCTTCAGTGAAAAGAAGTGCAAGGTCATGCACATAGAACTAAGAACCCAGGTCAGAGTACAGACAGGGAGGGCTTCTAGTGACCAAATCAGAGGAAGAAAAAGAGCTGGGGGTGACTATCACTAGTGACTTGAAACACTCCTTGCACTGCAGAAAGGCAGCAGTAAAAGCCAGTAAAATGCTAAACTGTATTGCCAGGGTTGTTACTAGCAGGAGGGAGTTATTTTGCCACTCTACAAATCACTTGTGCAGCTGCACCTGGACTACAGTGTGCAGTACTGGCATCCCTTCCTGAAAAAGGACATCACCCTGAAAATGATCACAGGTCAGCAAAACTACAAGAGGGCATCGTCATAACCTGGAGGGGGGAAGATTCAGGAGAGAGTTAATGAGGCATTTCTTCATGGAGAAGGTGGTTGCAGGGTAGAATGATCTTTCTGAAGAGGCAGTCTTGCTGGAGACAGTGGAAGTGTTCAAAAAAGGGTAGGACATGGTTAAGGGGAAGGTCAGGGTCCAGGGTAGGTGGAAATTGAGGGTAGCAGTTGGGAAGGGGGTGGAGTCCTTAGCTGTCACTAGAGACTGCAACATGAGCAGACTAGATTGACCTCTGGGCCTTCTTCTGCTGGCACATTTTAAATACGTCAATGTAGATTTTTCATTCTAATGTATGAAATTGTACCTAAATGCTGCATGTTTAATTTCTTATACTATCATTGTTGCTTAAGGCACTGATTCACTCCTGAAACCAGGCCTTTGGCTCAGCCTTACCTGGTACACAACTGAAATAAATGAAAAATTAACATTATTTTCTTACTAATGATGCTGTGCCACAACTAGACAGATTCTGTTGTTCCCTGCTACATTGCAGAATGAAACATACCACATCTCGAAACTGTTAACATTTGCTAATGTTTCTCCCACCCCCAAAAGTCAGTCATCTCTGTCCCCTAGTTCTTTCTTCTTTTGAAATGTTTTAAGAATTTTCTTTAGAAAGAGAGTAGAATTCCAGGAACTTATGGTCTTGGATTAATGTAACATTAACACATTGCTGGAGATAAATTACTGTTCTTTTTGCCTCTTCCCGTGACCTATTTCCCAATGTTTATCCTGTGTTTTTATTTTTGTTAGGAAATACACTTGAGCAACAGAGTGCTTATGTTTGTAAAATCCTCACTAAATCTGTTTGTAATTACAGGGGACATCTACAGTAGAATCTCTCTCCCATCAATAATCAGCATAGTCAAAGACTTCTTGTCCTGTTTAAATAGAAGCCTGTTAACATTTTCCCAGACCTTTTTCCCATCGTTACAGTTCAGGGTTTGCTGGGTCTGACAGAATTAAGACTTACAGGTGGTACTTTTTGCATTTGTTTCCTAGCTCCCTATACTTATGCAGGTGTATCAAATAAATTATTGGGCCAGTACACCCATCACTTTCCCCTCTCCTTGAATAGTGTCAATAGGGAGGGCAGGGACATTAGCTCTAGCTGTGGACCCTGCAATACAAGCAGACTTGATAGACCAAATGGCCATCTTCTGCTGGCTTCTTCGTGCGTTCAAATGTATGTCCGTATGTCAACAGTTCTGGAGAGAACCAGGCATCTGAAGCAATCATAACCTTGTGCTTTTCATTGGGGATGAATTGATCCAAATCAATGACCAAGATAAGGACAAGATAGCTTCAGCCTTTGGGCCACACTGTTCTTAAACTTGGTTACCCTGTCCTTTTTTAGGATGCAACTAGGAATAATCCATTGAGGGGGCTCTCACTGTTTAGCCATCCACTTACATTGTCCTGGTGAATGGTCACTTATGCTATCAGGCAGGACCTTAACATCTTTTACTCTGTCAGAGTGGGTTACCAGTATCCAGTCGATAAATGTCCGCATACCAATTTTATAACTAGTTCTGGTACAATCAGAACTTTTCGGGTTAATAACATACTCATAATCCTATCCCTGATCTTTGAGTTGCAGTTGATGTTCAAGTCACAGAGTACTATTTTTTTCCCCATTTCTTATTTATTTGCTTAAAGTGTCTAATAAAGTATTTCAGATCGTTTACTTGTTTTCCAAGTGAGATGTAGTGGCCATAAGGGCAAGACTCTTGTGGCCATTACCCAAATTCAATTTGGAAGCCAGACATTCATAATCGCTGGGCTTTTATTTTATATCAATTTTTGAGACCTTTAAATCGTCCCTAAAGTAAATTATGCATTACTCCACCTTGTTTTCCTATTCTGTCCTCTGTCAGTAGATTAAACCCAAAGAGGGAAACAGCAACATCTGAATGTTGGGGTTAACGAGAATTCTGTCAGTGATATTATATCAGGCTGTCCTGACTCTACCCAGACTTCAGCCTGGTCTAATTAAGCAGTTAATGCCCCAGTGTTTAAAGAGATGATATTTAAATTACCCTGATTCTTTTGGCTGGAACCCACTCTATTCACTGACACAGTATTTGGGTGCATATTTCCTGATAGTGGAAGTAAACAAAGGAGAAAACCTTTACTTTCCCTTGCACAGTCCAACAGACATGGCTTTTTTTTCTAATAGATTTGGGCTTGCAAACTACACTTTTTAGGTTTAATAAAAATGTGACAGTCCCCGTGTGCTATCATTTGAGTCAGACCACTACCAAATCAACAGACCTGACCACAAAAGCTCCAATGTGGTGGGTGCAAATACAAGGGTAGCTAGCCTAAAATCAGACACAAGTTCCAGCAATATCTGCACCCCAGAGAAAATGTGCACTCACATGTAACTCCAATGGAACACACTGCAGGCCTCCTTTCCCCGGTACTTTGGGTATGAACCCTTCATCAGGGGTGTGGTGCATGAAGTCAGATGCACAAATGTATACAGTATGATCAAAACCATCATTTCAAACTTATTAATATTAATTAGTTAAGTGACTAAGTTACAAGCAAAAGAAAAATTCCAACGCATAAAAAGTTTCACTGTATTCCTTGGTATGACTTATTAATCTTTTTAAACTCATTTTCTGTTTCTAAGAGTAGAAAACATTATTATAGCTGCACAGTGCAAGTAGTTACAAATAATTAATTTAGATAAACACAACAGAAAAACAAAAAGGCAGAAAAAGGAGCTGAAGAAGAGGTAGCAATCTGCCATCCCTTACGAACTGCTCTGTACTCGGACTTCTAAAGAAAGATAGGAAAAAAGTGCAAGTCCTGCAAAAGACAAGAGCAGAAGAAAGAATGCATACATTAGTACAGAAAATTAAAAAAAGGTAATTTGAGAAGCACGAAAAAAAAATAGCAATGTATTTCTTGCAGTCTTCAGATATTATAATGGGTAACTGATGCACAGCATGCTATGCTTATTGGTAGTAAATGCTTAAATAATATCTTTTTTAATTTTCTGTTTAAATGATTCCAAAATAAAAATAATTCATATGGAAACCACATGGTTACAATCATAACTGAAGGACCGACAAAGAATAGAAGTGTGTGTGGGGGAGGGGTCACTGGTGCAAAGGAAAATATGCAAAGCTATGACAAACATATTTACATAAATCTTATTTCTAAATATAACATTTTAACAAGCAAATAAGGTTTATTATCCCAGGCATCATTTAGACCAATTGGCTTTATACTCCAAAGAGTGTAAATCCAGTAACTTCCTCTTTTTTTCATATACACTTTTTTTGTTTTTACCGTTTTCTTCCCTTCCCGGGGTCATGGCGTACACTTGCGTATGGGCACGTGGAGATGTACATGCACAGTAGGATCCAGTGACCCCTTCCACCCCACCCCAGACTTGAGTCGCTGCTTCCATCACCTGCACACCCATCGAACCTCCACTTGATGGGTGTGGGACTATGGAGGAGTGGGTGTCCACCCCTGGAGGGGAAATCCTGCTCCAACACTCCCCCCCAGCTGGCTCTCCGGTGACCCGTGGTCATTTCCAAACCCGAGTTGCCAGTGTGGCATGAGGTGTGGCATCCAGCACCTCAACCCTCAGTGCCACCAGATCAGCATAACTTCCTCTTTTGAGGAGTTCATTTGTTTGGTTGCCACCTTTGGTTTTTAATTTTATGTTTTCAATATCCACAAATTTCATGGATTCAATATCGGAGTTGTGGCAATCAGAAAAGGGAGCTGCTACTCGAGTATCAAACCTGTTATTCACTACAATTGACCTTGTGTGTTCTTGTATATGCTGTTTAAGTGGTCTGACAGTGCAGTCCACCTATACTTTTCTACATGTACACCACAAAGCGTATTGATGACACAAAGCTCTGTAACAGAGTAGACACACCAGAGGGTGTAGACAGAATGAGAAGGGACCTGAAGAAACTTGAAGAATGGTCAGGGGTTTGGCAATTGAAATTCAATGCAAAGAAGTGCAAGATAATGCATATGGGGCACAAAAACCCTGGCACAATATATCAGTTGGGGGGTGAGGATATAGCATGCACCAAGCAGGAAAGGGATCTTGGGGTTATCATCTCTGATGACCTCAAGATAGGAAAACAGTGTGACAAGGCAGCAGGTAAATCAAATAGGATGCTGGGAATTATAGGCAGGAGCATCTGGCAGCAGGAAAAGGGAGGTCATAATTCCACTATACAAGACACTAGTGAGGCCCCACCTGGAGTACAGTGTACAGTTCTGGAGACCTTACCTATGTAAGGACATAGACAGGGTAGAGAAGGTTCAGAGGAGGGCAACAAAGATGGTACATGGACTGCATCACAAGTCCTATGAGGACAGGTTGAAGGAACTGAACATGTGCTCCCTGGAGGAGAGGAGGGAGAGAGGGGATATGATAGAGACAAACAAGTGTCTTACAGGGAGGAACAGGGTGCAGGAATACACTATTTTTAAGTGAAAAAGATGTTCCAGGACTAGAGGGCATGGGATGAAGTTGGAGGGAGGATGATTCAGACGAAACGTGAGGAAGAATTTCTTCACAGAACGGGTGGCGGACAAGTGGAACACCCTGCCGGAGGAAGTGATGGGGGCTGAAACAATCACGGGACTTAAGAATGCATGGGATAGACTTAAAGGAATTCTAGAGGTCAGGGGTAAGGGGCAACAGACTTCTAGAAAAACGTAAACTGAACTTACAAGCTCAAATGGGCAGACTGGGTGGGCCATAGGCCCTGATCTGCCGACACTGTCTATGTATCTATGTATACCGTGAATGTTGTATCACAAGTAATGCATTGTTTTATTTCAGCAGAAATGCGTTCAAAGAGGGAGTGCTCAAAGTAATTATCAACTTCCGCAAATTTACAGATGTTACATCTTTTGCGTTGGTAATAACCAGGGATTCTACTGGGAAACCAATTTCTGAGTGGGTGGGGGGATTGGTAACCTACTGTGAACTATAATGTCCTTAATATTTCTGGCCCTACTGAAACAGACTCTGGGCCTGTTCCCTACAGCTTCAGAGGTTTCCCTGTCATTACAATTGCCCAGTTCTTATGGATGATATTACCTATTCAACCTGCCAGGTCATTTTATTCTGCTAAAAATGTGACTGGGGCATGGATAAAATCCAATTTTTCAGTATGTTTGTCATTGTACAATAAGTGAGTTCTATCCATTGCAAGTGCTTTGTTTTTTGCCTTATTCAGAGTGTCCTCTGAGTAGCCCCTGTCTAGGAATCTGTCCCTTAATTCTGAAACTTGTTCTAAAAATGTATCAGTCTCAGTACAATTTCTGCACAACCTCAGCATTTGGCTGTAAAAAGAGATTCTTTAAGTCTCAGAGGGTGGGCACTTTCTGCCCTCAGCATAGAATAAATGGCGGTCTCCTTCCTGTAACAACATGTACTGAATTCCTCACCAGGTTTCCCTATCAGTTCTCAATCCAGGATTTCAACTTATCTTTATCAATGATGTGTGTAAATACATAGATACATAGAATGTGCCAACAGATGCGGACCAAAAGGTCCACCTAGTCTGCCAATGTT
This sequence comes from Neoceratodus forsteri, assembly GCA_016271365.2. NCBI lineage: Eukaryota > Metazoa > Chordata > Ceratodontiformes > Ceratodontidae > Neoceratodus > Neoceratodus forsteri. The sequence goes on along the minus strand of CM028138.1, from coordinate 727,986,206 downwards.
TTTTCCTACCCCCCTACTTGGAATCACTTGTTATCTTACTGATATGTCTGTTCCATGCTGATTTAAACTGCTTGGCCATCTTTGCCTCCACCACCCTCTGGGGGAGTCTGTTCCATGGATCCACCACTTTTTTTGGTAAAAAAGAACTTTCTACTATTACTTCAGAACCTACCCCCTTGTCTTACTGCAGCTGCTAATGTGGAAAATGTCCTGTGGTTGTACCTTGTTGACACCCTTTAATACTTGAAGGTCTCAATCATGTCCCCCTCTCCCTCCTTTGTTCCAAGGAGAAGCGGTTTAGTTGCCTCAGTCTTTCACTGTTCCTCTTATGGTGCAGGCCATGAAGCATCTTATTTGCCCTTCTCTGCACTGTCTGCAACCTATCGATGTCCTTTTAGAGGTGGAACATTGAGAATTGGACACAGTACTCCAGGTGGGGCCTCACCAGGGACCTATACAGTGGCATTATCACCTCACACCACCTGCTAGTGATGTCTCTCCTTATACAACCCACGAAGCCACTCACTCTCTGTGCTGCCTTCTTGCATTGCTTCCCCATCTTTAAGTCATCAAAGATGATGACTCCGAGGTCATGTTTCTTCTGTGTAGCTGTTAGCTTCTCCCCTCCCACATAGTACTCTGCCCCTGGGTTCCTCTTTCCCATATGTATCATCTTGCACATTTTTGTGCTAAACCTCAGCTACTGTGCCAGTCTCATGACCATCTTTCAAATCTTAACAGGTCCTTTTTCATTTTTTCGCAACCCCTCTGGTGAATTGAATGTCAGGTTTAGCTTGTTTTTTTTTCAACCACAGCATTAAACTCATTAATTTTCTTAGGGTCCCCCTCCCAGATACAGACACAATCATCAAAGTATCTTTTCCACAACTTGATGTTATCAAAGGATGGATGAACTATTGGATTAAGTGCACTAAATTGTTTCCACCATCCTAGAAAAAGACTGGCATAGCTGGGTCCCATGCTGGCACCCATTGCCATGCCATGCCACTGTAAGTACATATTATTTTGAAATTCAAAGACACTGGTATTTAATACGAATTCCAATGCCTGCAGTATGAATTCAATGGGTATTTCATCTGCCTGTGGGTGATTTTCTAAATAGTATCTGCATGCACGAATGCCAAGGTTGTGTTTGATACATGTATAAAGGGACTCAATATCTATCCCTAACCTGGTGTCGACATCCCAAGTAAGTTTCAAGTTTCTGAACTGTGTTGGGTGTATCCTTTAGGTTAGATGACAATTTGACTACATGCTCTTTCAGAAAAAATCAACAAAATGCCCCAAATTTTGAGTAACTACACCTTTACCCAACACTGTGGGTCTTCCGGGTGACTCATTTCCATTTTTGTGTACTTTCAGAAGTATGTAAAACCCAAGGGTTATGGGATACTCACACCATAGGAACTCAAACTCATTTTCTGTAATGTCCCTATTCTCCACTGCATGATTAAGTAAGCAATAACCCAAGACAGGGTGTGGGGTTATAAGCATTTCATCCATGCCTGAGGTGCATTGTGAGGCATGAGGCCACAGGCCAAGTGTCCTCACAGTGTCCCAGGCATGGATTAAATGCCTATAATCCCACATCCTAGAGTGGGTTATTGCACTTATAACATGGATTACCCCCCCATAGCAGAGAATCCCCTAAAAATGAGGTGTTTCCCTTCCTTTGCTCTTATCATTCCGCTCTATAAAATAGTCCCTTACAAACTATCTCTTTTCTTTGTTTTCAAAGTAAACTATGGTGCTTTAGTGGGGTTTCTGTGGTTTATTATGAAGGGTTATAGACATTCACTGCAGAGGATACAGCTATGGTATCATTTCTAAACCACTCACACAGGGTATTTATATCACTTCTTCATAACTGTGGATTAAACTGCTACTCCACTATGTCCCTCCTGTTTGTTGTAGAATTCCAGTATATTGCGTGACAGCGTACTGGTGACTATATTTCTCTTTAAATATACTTACTCTGTGGTTCAACATCTAATGAAGATTCCTGTTTTCTAGTTTTTTGCTCATCCAATGACATTTATAGTATGTGGGTTAGGTGTACGCATTGCTATTGCACACAAAACAAGAGGTGACATACAGTCAACAGAAGGTCTCACTTTTCTGCCATTTGCTATTCAGAGAAGTAGTGTACTGAATACCACCAAATAAGTAACACTAATCCAGTACTATGTGTTGCACAACATGGTGTATCACACTGGAAAATCCTTTGCAACGACACCTCTGTCTCTGCATTTTGTATTGTTGTATGTGCCGCCACGAGCCTCGTGTTGTTATGCCTTTCTGCATTGCGCACAAATCTTCAATTATTTGTTATGCTGTAAATAATTTGTTATTGTACAAATACAATTTTGAAAGTGAGTGAACAGTTTAGTGCAGCATCTGCATGTTTCTCCTTGTATGACAATACCATACTCTGATAATGGCACTTTACAGTGACAGAGGTACACTGATAGAGTAAAGGCATGTAATTGCATGACTTTACTACAGATGCCTTACTGTTTGCAACTTGGCAGCTGCTCACAGACAACATGTTGCTAAGATGGAGATCTGCTATTGTATATGCACAGAGAAGAGATATACCTTTTAACATGCTACCACCTTTCATTACTCCTATGACACTGCTTTGAGCTGCTTCTATACTCAGATAAATATTTAATCATGGATTTACAGAAACTGCAGAGGTACCATTTGCTGTATCCTACAATTCTCCATTGTGATACAACTGGTTACCTTGCATCCTCACTTTCTATATGCTATTATACAGTGCTCTGCTACTGTGCCCTGCCTTGTGAAACACTATGGGAGGGCACACTTTTCCTCACAAGTTGAAAGCCATTATATCCCACAAAACATTGCTTTCTGTTGTGCATTGTATGGGGTATGGCAATAATTCCACACTCTGAAAAACTACTCTTACCTTCACTGCAAATACAGCATGACAAACAGGAGATAGCAGTCCACATTGGACACATGATCCACCGTAGGCAGCCATTTTCATTTCTATTTTTGTCCTAACTGAACAATCACAGAGAAATAACATGTGCTGCCTGTCCAAACAATATGGTGCACAGAACATCACTGTGTAGATCGCATTACTACTTTCAGCTGCTACGCTACCTGCTTACTTGATTCTTTCTGCCTATCAGGATGTCCGTGTCAGTGTCTTATTACTGCACTATGGTATACACTAATACAGATTTCAAGGAGCCTCATTTGGTGCAAATAGTGGTGTTTGCTTAGTAATCACTCCATGCTTCCTAATGACAGATGGACTGATAAGCCATGCAAACTAGCCATCTGTGACCACTGTGTCATTTACTATGACTGTGTCACATACCAAGTGAAACCCAGCAAAACCTGTATAACATGTGGTTGCTGTATTATTGATAGTTTTATACTACCGAAAGAGATGCCACACATTCACAATGTGTGATTCTCTAGGATACGACACTACACAATATACATAGCATGTCTGTTCCTACTGTTGTCATGATGCTGAGCTTTACAAGTGATAACTGAGCAGTAGAGCTCTGTTTCCTACAAAAACACAATTTCAGTGGTTGAAACATCGTCACCATTTTATTGCACAACAAATATTCTCACAGTTAAATAACATGGGTGGCACAAACCTTTTTATCTTAAAAAAAACACACACAGTAAATGTTACGTTACCTCCAACAGCACCAGAGATCACCATTACTATGAGCATCTGCATGTGTAAGCAGTACTGGTTTGTAAACATAAACATTTCTATCTATATGTTACATATTTAACTGTGTGCTTCAATTAGCTCTGCAATATACATGACTTTTTGTTTACAACACTTTCATCTGCTTCTCATAACATGACACGTTTTTGCTGTATCACTGCTTGCACAGAATAGTGTCAACAATTACCAGTGTTACATTATAAAACAGTACTTCTGTGTTATATAAATATCTGAGGCATTCTTAGTGTTTCCAGATCCCCTCACACAGGACGAAATGTTTTTCTGACTTTAATTTAGACTTCTCCTAGACATTTACATACCAATACATTAAATGTATAACTTTCAGCTACATTCACAATAATTCTGAACTAACCAACATAACATATTCACTATATGACAGACTCAAACTGCCTAATACTACTACTTTGTATACGTGTCACCCACTTGAATATTTGGAAAACTGCTGTGTACTACACAAGTGATACTTTCCTCTTGTGCATGTTACTTTCACAGCACAGACACATGCCTTCTAGTAGTAGTAGTACATCTCTCCTCAGACCGAGACTTTGTCTTGGTGGAGAGGCTTGTGTGTTCCAATGACCTTCAGGGCTATGTCATCTGGAGTCTCGTACTCCTGGCAGGGTCACCCGTGCAAACAGGCCTAAGGCAAGGTCCCAGACTAAGTGCGGTCCAACCTCCAAAGTCCTCAATGGTGGATCAGGCAAAAGAAGATATTAAGATCTCAATGGCTGTAAAGGCGGATGAAGGTTGCAACAAGATGGGGATCTCCAGTTGTCTTGGACTCTCCTTGCCACTGGGCGCTAGATCTCCAGCTTGTCAAGTTTGTATGCTTGCTGTAGGCAAACCAGCTTCCCCACACTAAAAGAAGTCAAATGCAGGCTTCAACCGTGGGAAACAACATCCATGCAACCAACCTTCCAAGCCCTGCAGTGACAGGCTAGTGGTAATGGGGACAGGACCAGTGAATCCAGCAGTCTCTAGCCACAAATCTGCACTTAGGCTGTGGTAGTTTGATGGTCATCTGGCACCTGGACTGGGACAGGGGTGCAATACGCAGCTGCTACTGTGATTAAGCAGTCCTCTTTAGGATCCCCTCTGCTCACCCCGCATGGGGAGGGGGCTGGAAAAGGTGCCCTAAACCTAGGCTGTCTCACCTTCTCCTGGCTGGATAGCTGCATCCAGCAGAATCACTCTCTCTGCAGTCAAAACAAGAAACAGACAATGATTTTTGCAACATGGAACATTCATACTGTGATGGAGAACCAGTATAGTGAATGACCAGAAAGAACTGCTATCATAGCCAGGGAACTCGCAAGATGTAACATCAATATTGCTGCCTTAAGTGAGACAAGATGACCAGATGAAGGTCAGTTGAGAGAAGAGGGTAGAGGTTTCACCTTCTTCTGGAAAGGGAAGCCTGCAGAAGACAAACACATTCATGGCATTGACCTTGCCATCAACCAGCTTACAGAGCTCCCCATTGGCATCAATGAATGCCTCATGACCCTTTGTCTTAAGCTCAGCAACAATCAGCATGCCACTGTCATCGGTGCATACGTCCCAACACTTAAAGCTGACAAGGATGTCAAGGAATAGTTCTACTCCAACCTTGACAGAGTCCTGACCATCATCCCTAAGGAAGACAAGATCATTCTCCTTGGTGACTTCAACATCAGAGTCAGGCATGATTCAGATCTCTGGAATGGTATCATCAGGAAGGAGGGGGGGTAGGAAAGACAAACTCCAATGACATCCTACTCCTGAACAAATGTGCAGAGAATGACCTGGTCATCATGAAAACCATCTTCAGACAGAGCGACAGGTATAAGACTACTTGAAGACACCCTCAAACCAAGCATTGACACCTCCTTGACTATGTCATTGTCAGAACCCATGATCAAAAGGATGTCTACATTACGAGGGCCATCTGAGGAGTCGATGACTGCTGCACAGACCATTATCTCATCAGATCTGTCATGAACATCCAGCTCACTCAGAAACATCGAAGGCAGCCAAAATCACTGCAAAGGAAATTCAACACCAAGTCCCTTCAAGACCCAGTGGTTCAAGAGGACTTCCAGCAACGTCTCCAAGCAAGGTTCTGCCATGCTTGCAGCTGATGATAACATTGAGAGATATTGGAAGGAGTTCAAGGCCACCATCTATATTGACAAACATGACATGCAGAGCTTCTTCCAGGCTACAAGAGCCATTTATGGTCCAAGCTCCCATGGTCCCACTCCCCTATGATCTCAAGATGGCTTGACGCTCCTAAAGGGCAATGAAGGCATTCAAGCTAGATGGAGGGAGCACTTTGAGACACTCCTGAACCACAAGTCATCTGTGACAGATGCCACTATCAATTCTGTTCCTCAACACCCTAAAAGAGAATCTCTCACCAACCTTCCTACCATTGAAGAAGTAAGGCATGCTATCAAGCTGGCCAAGAACAACAAAGCTGTAGGACCATATGGCATACCGGCTGAAGTCTACAAGGCTGGGGGCGAGGAACTGGTACTAAAGCTCCACAAACTCATTCTCTGAATTTGGAACAATGAGGAGATTCCAGAGGACTTGAGGAATGCCAACATTGTTACCATCTTCAAGAAGGGAGACAAGTCGGTGTGTGGAAATTATTGAGGCATTGCCTTACTCTCCACCACAGGGAAAATACTCACCCGTATTCTTCTGAACCATCTCCTTCCCATCACTGAAGAAGTCCTGCCAGAATCTCCAAGTGGATTCAGACCATTTCGCGGGACAACAGACATGATCTCCATTGCCAGGCAGATCCAAGAAAAGTGTCGGGAACAACATCAGGACCTGTACATGGCTTTCATTGACCTGACAAAGGCCTTTGACTCCATCAGTCGTGAAGCCTTGTGGAAGGAGCTGGCTAGATATGGCTGCCCTACAAAATTCCTCAAGGTCCTGAGGCTTCTGCATGACTGCCAGTGTTCTCCACAATGGTTCAAAGACAGACCCATTCATCATCCAAACTGGGGTCAAGCAAAGGTGTGTCACCACTCCAACCTTGTTCTCTATCTTCCTAGCAGTCACCCTAGTCCTCATCAAAGGCCGCCTTCTAACTGGAATTGACATAGAATACAGAATGGATGGAGGGCTCTCCAATCCTGGACATCTCCATTCAAAGACCAAAGTTTGCAAGTCATCCGTCATTGACCTCCAGTACACTGATGACTGTGCCATCCTTGCACACACCAGGAGTGACCTCCAGTCTGTACTAGGTCTTTTTACAGAAGCTTACCAAAGTCTGGGACTCTCACTCAACATCAAGAAGACCAAGATGCACTATCAGCCTGCTCAAGGCCTTGCAAAAGACCCTCCACAATTCACCATTGAGGGAGAGACCCTGAAGACAGTTGAGCACTTCCCTTACCTGGGTAGCCACCTCTCCCTAACAGCAAACATCGACAATGAGATTCAGCACAGGATCCATTGCGCTAGTGCCTCATTTGGGAAACTGCTTTGGCGCATCTTCACTGACCGTGACATATGAAAGGACAACAAGATCCAGGTATACAGTTCGGTTATCATCCCTACCGTTCTTTATGGATGTGAAACTTGGGTGACTTACCAACATCATCTAAAGAGCCTGGAAAGGTACCACCAATGATGTGTCCAGAAAATCCTCCACATCAAGTGGGAAGACCACTGCACTAAGTCAGTATTCTCGCTGAGGCTAATGTTACCAGCATTGAGGCAATGATCCTCAGACATCAATTCCACTGGACTGGACACTGTGTATCGATGCCAGACTCTCGACTCCCCAAACAAATTTTATACTCCCAGCTCAGTCATGGCCAGAGATCCCGTGGTGGTCAAAGGAAATGCTACAAAGACACACTGAAGGCATACCTCAAGAAAACAGATATGGACATCACAAGCTGGGTGGAGCTGGTCACCAACTGATCTCAATGGTGCCAGAACCTCCATCAAGCAGGGGCCTGCTTCACAGAGAAACACCTTGCCCTCAAAGCCGAAAAAAAATAGAGTGTAGGAAGGAAAGGGAAAGAAATCTCAGGCAAGCGGGCAGCTCTCCCACATGGAAACATCTGCAATTTCTGTGGACGAATCTGTGGCTCTAGGATTGGATTACTGAGCCACCTTAGGACCCATCAATGAACCATGGTAGAGATCATCCTCAAATCGAGGGATCGCCGATGACGATGAGTAGTAGTACAACTGTCCAAATACTGTTATACTGCACATACAAAGGAAACCTATGACTCATGCGACATTGCTTACTGACCTGCAGTATTAGCTGCAGCTGCAAAAGTATGCCTTCTCTGCATGTGCTCTTTTCTGCATTTGACAGTGTCACAGCCTACTGTAAGGGACTTCTTGTCCACTTACCAATATCACTGTTCTACTCCTGGTTGTGGTAGTGAAACTGAACTGTGCCATGGTTTGTAAAGTTCTTTAAATCAAATACTGCAAGTATACTATCCATTGTAACACTACATAACTGTGCTTTTGTCTCCATGCATCTGCTTTGCTCAATGTCTGCAACTTGGTCTTCTGTGCTGCCGCATGTACTGATCGCTACTGTTGTTTCTGTGGACATTACGGTGCTATGTACTGTTCCCAGCCTATAGTCAATGATTGGTGAAACACCACTGTTTCCTGCATGTTCTTCTGTGGCTGTTTCTGCACTGGTACTTTTGGATTAATTGGCTCTACACTCCTGACCATATGATGATAACAGTTTACTCCACTTCTCACAGTCACTAGATGATGCTGACCAATAACTTGTCAGACTATTTTCACAGACGTATCCTGTTATGGCCATTATCTCCCATGATGCCAGTCCAGCTTCAAGAAGTATTTGTACTGCATATTCAATAATTAGTATATCGCTAACTTGGCCCAGCCTCCACAGAGATCATTGACATTAATTCCCTTAGGAAGTTTACTCCTATTGGCTATTGGCTGTTGTGTGTATCAGTGCTCATCCAAAGAGTGTACAAAATGTTTGTGGTGCAGATAGAGTGCTCGGGCATTAGGGAAGCATCTGCCAATGTATGTTTTGTACAGCTTTACTGAACATGTTGGATTGTGGGGCTCAGCAAAGAGTTCAGGGACTAGCAATGCTAAAAATATAGTGGTTGTGTAACCTGTAGTACTTTTTGTGGCTTAACTGTATTCCCATCCTTTAGTAGTAGGTATGTAAGTAGTAATTTGTAGAGAACAGAAGGCCCCAAAAAATATCTCCTCCAACTCACAGAGAGTTTGCCTTCTGGCACTCAGGGGAGGTAAACCCCACAGGAGGAGGAAACCTCTGAGGATCCATGACCAGAGGTCTGCCTGTCCTCTGGGCATACTAAAAGGAGAAGGACCTAGGTTCTAGTAACCATAGCTAATTTGAGGGTGGTGGGCTTCTTGAAGGGACGATGATCTATCCTTGATCCATGCACTATGCAAATTAACTTATTATTCTGAGGTTGAAGAGTAGGTCTTTTCTGAAGGAACAATGGAATCTGAAATATGAGGTAGATCCAGGTGAAGGAAGGTGAAGGAAGTCCAAGTTACCAAGATGATGAATGATGCTTGCCCCAAGGAATTGCAAGGGTGTAATGAGCAGAGGTAGTACGACTTAATTGATAAGTTACTAGACAGGGAATGTTGGAAATGCTATGGTATAAGAAGTCACTGGTGAATGATCCAACTTGTGAAAGGTTTGAATGTCAGGGTATGGTCTGTGACCAGAAATTTGATAATGAATGAGGAGTCACTAAAGAAGCATTCAAACAGTAGAAATGAGTAAAACAGAGTCTTTGAGTGCCCTGGAGAAGATGGTTCATTCTTGATCTAAGGACGATGCAGTCTGAATGACGATCCTGAGGATAAATGGTACTTCTTTTCTGTAGCAATGGTAGAATCCTATGTGTGAAGCAGATCCAGTTAAAGAAGAGCTAATGTAGTCCATATTTCTAGGATGACAAAAGATGGATGTCCAAAGGGATTATAGGGGCGTAAGGAGTAGGGAGAACATGATTTGACTGATGTGAAACCAGACAGTACACTGTGGGATTTGCGATGATTTGTAAAGTTATGGGTGACTGATCCAATTCGTGTAAGGTTTGATAGCCAAGGTAGTCTGTAGGTAAAGAATTGATTAGTGAATGATAAGTCACTAAGTAAGCATCACAGAGTAAAGTGAGTAGAGGAGAGTTTGAATGACTGATGAGAGTAATGCCATAAGTAATTAGTACATGAATAGAAGATGATTTGCAGAAGTTGTCCAGCTGGTAGCCTAGTGTATATGGGGAATGATTGGAAACTTGATATAAGGGATGGATGGCTTCTTTGGTCATGATGTTCAGAACTTTGTATGAAAATACTCTGCTGGTACACTGCCTGAAGCAAGTGCAGGTATTGCTGTGGTGAGATCGTCCAGGAGATACACTGAGGTGGCATATGGTTAGGTAATCCTGATGCCTAAGTACTTCAGAGAAGCTTGAAGGTAGATATAAGGAAGGGTCTGTAGGCTGAATTGGTAGTGAGATCAATTAGTGTAAGATGCAATAGGATCTTAGCACTATGGCCGATTAAGACCACTTGGGAGGCAGACTAAAGTTGGTGAATTCATCTTCACTGTTATGGATTGCCAGATAGAAATCAGGAGAGCTAGTTCTTGGTGATGGCCTTTACTGCAGAGATTAATGAAGGTAATTCGAGAAGAAGAGGCTGAAAGGTCTGCTGGAAGAGCACTTAATGTGGCTGAAGGTACTCAGTGAAAAGGTGCAGATAATTGTATCAAGAATGGCGAAAACAATGGTTTGGATGGTGTGGAGTTATTAATCAGCTAGGAGGTGGAGATCTCACGATGAATATTGTGGAAGACATCTGTGAATATCCTAAAACAAGCAATTACTGATGAGGAGTAGAATCGAGTAATATGGTCAACAGAGTCGGTGGTAGTAGGAGGAGCTGCAGAAAGTAAAACAGATGATGCTTGTAGTTGAATAGGTTATCATGTAATTCCCAGTATCTCTAGAAGGGATACTAATTTCAAAGTCAGGGCATAGCAGAGGGATTTAGGTCCTTTCCATGTAGGAGGACAGTCAGTGAGACAAAGTAGGCAGGGAAATCATAGTAATGGAATGGACAGAAGTTGGAGGGTATATCCATTTGAGACTGATAGGATATTCCTATGTCCAGGTGAATAGGATTTCATGGATGATCCTGACGAGCTGATTGGGCAGTGTATAAAACTCCATGATGATGAAAGAGTCTGTGAGGCGTGCTAGCCGAGGAGTGTTTGCTGACAGTAGTATTTCCCCAGTGTAATGGACGAGTGATTCAATGAGAAGTGGAAGGGTACTGTTAGACTGGCCAGAGGAGGAGTATGAAATGAATAATATGGAAGTGCAGTTGACCTGGTAGGAGTATGTTCGGAGATAAGGTATTAGGCCCAAAAGAGCCACAGGAAACAGCACAAAGCCCCAAGCCTACAAGGCAGAGCAGAGAGGCAGCCAGTCAATCAGGAAAGAATTCCAAACTGAGTCCTGAGGAAATGTAGGAATTATCCAAGGAAGATGATGAGCTAAGTGAATCCGGATAATGAACCGAACAGGAAGGAATAGAACCGGGTCGGCCCCCAGTGAACAGCAGCAGGATGCAGAAAGGCTGTAGCAGTCACTAGAAGATGATCCATGGAGGTCAATAGGTGAAGTGCAGTGCTCAAATCATCAGGGTTGAGGTTACAGTAGTTCCATGTCCAATGATAGAGTCAACAAATTAGAGAAGGGACAAAAGGAGTTGGAGGGAAGGAGAAGGTCCCACATCTGAAAGAGAAATTAAACTCGACTATCAACTGAATGGGTGACCTACAGTAAGGAAGTGCCAGAGGCAGGTGAATTGGATTGAAAGAGATGCTGGATCAGCTGGCAAGAACCAAATCATAAGGGAGAGGAGGCCAAGGGGTTGGGTATGATGGTCCATAGAAGAGTGGGATGGTGAGTGAAGCAGAAAGATGTGATTCATTCAAAGTAGAGGGGCCCCGGCATTGGATGGAAGTGGCAAACTGGCAGGATGAAGGCAAATGAATTGAAGAGGTCCTGGTGCAGGCTGAAAGCAGTAACCTAACATGAGTCCAGGGATGCATTAAGGAGTAGATTCATTAACAGCCTACCATGCCAGGTAGATGGGGAGAAGACCCATGGTCGATATCGTCATGCAGAGCTGAGGAGTAGAAGACAAGTGGAGTGGAAAGGCCCCATTCCGGAAGAGAAGCAGCAACCTGCATCAAGTAGAGGAAGTGGACAGTGGACACAGTGATACAAGCTCAGACTAAGGACCAAGGAAGGTGAGCTGGAGGAAATGCTGTGGGGAAAGAGACTTGGAGATAGCTAACAGTAGGAAGTCTAGTTCCAGAAGGGGCATGGCATTGGATAGCAGGTAGAGAAGGAACACATGGGAAGCAGCAGAATGGAAGGACATGTGTCCACGTGGGATGTTTGATGCAAGATGGTTCTGACTGGATGCGGCTCTTGAAGGTAGGACCAGAGAGTATGTGGTGCAGAAATTCCATTCCAGAATGGAAGTTGCAATCTGCCTTGGGTTCAGGATGTAAACAGGGAAAACAGTTGATTTCAGAGTCAAGCTCCTAGCCATGGAAATCAGCGAAGAGTAGGATGAATTGAGGTTACAGTGGAGGTAAGATAGAGAAGGCAAGTTGGGCAAAGTCATGTTCCTGGAGGGAAGTAGGATCCAGGCAGCAGGCTGAGAACACATAAGTTGAAGCAGTAGAGTGTAGACCCAGATTCCCATCAGGACAGTAAAGACAGATGATGGTGACTTGGGGCAGCCAGGCAGAGATAGAATGATGAGGGAACATGAGGTGGAAGAGTTCTGTTCCTGAAAGGAAGTGGCATTTGGTATAGTAGAGAAAGTATGGCACAGTCTGGAAATTGTAGACATGGCACCCATCCATGGTAGTTGGGGTGAGCTAACCTTCACTTGATGCTGTCAGCAGAGTTAGGGATGCAGGATGCCAGGTTGGTAAGTAGTAGGAGTAGTGAATGTAGCAGAATCCCATCCCAGGCAGGGGAAGCCTACCTTCATCCAGCACCTCAAAAGGCACGAGTTAGGGACTGAGTCCGGAGTGCTGCTGGTATGGGCTGGTAAAGTGCAAGATGCTACTGAAGAGAGAGAGTATGGGTAGGGGATGAACTGAAATAGAAGGAGCAGTCAGTGCATGTCAAGGCAGGAGCTGGGAGAATGGCAGGGAAAGTAAAGATAGGAACAAAACTGAAAGGGTAAGGGAAGAGACAAGGAGCATGGGATTAGCAAGGAGAAGTATTATGAAGCAAGGAAGATTGGAGGCAGCAGAGCAGGAGTCATAGGGGAGGATATTCAGAGAAGAGGGATCAGATGGGTATGTCCCGTTGTTGCATCCTGAATGGGAGTAGTGTATTAGACCAGCAGGGTTGAATGTGAGGAGCATCTAGGCAAAGCACGTGTGAAGCTTTACCTAGGTAGACCCCCTCCCCATTTTCTGCCCTGCCAGGATGATGAGAATCCATGCAGTGGTGTGGGAGCAGAGTTCCAGCTGCTGCTAAACTGCACAACTCTGCAGCCTAATGGATATGGACGTTGCTGTGAAACAGACTGCGCGTGAGTAATTGCAATGTGAAATAAATTGTAGTAGATAGGGGGCCACAACAAGCCATGAGTGGGAGTTTAAATCTATAGGAATGCACCAAAGAGGAGACATCACAGTAGGATAGGAAGGTGCGGTCATGGAGCAGAAACATTGTAGTATGATGTGACCCATATGACTGCGGGATGGCAAAGTTAGTCGAGCATGGTACATATATCAGTACTATCCAAAAGCACTTTAGTGAGCCACAACCCCCCCCAACTCCCCATGTAATCCACTAGACACAAACAAAATGTAGGATCAGGTTGTGATGTTGTTCCCGTAAAACATGCTGTGAGTGGACTCAAGCAAGGCCTTGGCTTCCAGGCGCTTCACTTCCCATGGCTGACAAAATGAGTAAATGGCAAGGCAATGCAGAGGTAATTGAGGAATGGCGTACCACTATGGAGCAAACAAGTAGGAGAAAGAAAGCATAGGGCAGGTTGGTACAGATACATGGGGATACACAGTAACATAGCAGTGCAGCATTACCGAGATGGAAGCTGTCAGGATGTAGGCCAAGTATGGAGTGTTGGAGAGCCATGGAGGAGTAGGGAGAGCTTGTGGCAGACTGGCAGAGGCGGGTGTCTAGGAGGAGCCCATGGAGGATGAGGTATGCGGTGAAAGGCTATGGATGGCTGGAACACTGGCTAGAAAGGCAGCAAGAAGCCCAAACAGCAACAGGGCAGAGGGAACTCCAGCATGGCAGGGAAAGGAGGGGGGTGGAGGACATGAGTGGGCAAGGCCATGGAGCAGTAGAGAAGGGAAGAATAAGGTAGGCACAAATGCTGAAAAGAGAGAAAAAAAAGAGAAAAAAGAGACAAGGGAAAGGGGAAGGGATGAAGTGGTAGAAGGAGGCAGACGAAGGCAGGGAACAGAAAACACGGAGACAGCAGCAGAGCACAATGGAGTGCAGTGCCATGAGCCACATAAGGAGCACAGAAAAAAACACTCCATAAGCAAGGGAGGTGCGTTTAGTGGAAGACTTATATAGGGGTTGTGTGAGGAGCTATTCCCAATATTGAACCATGGGCAAAGACCTGTTAAAATCCATGCTGGCTTTCTTTGTTTAATTCATGGGTATCACTGTGGTTCTTGCTGTATTGCTTATAGGTAAGAGTCAGGTACTCTTTGCCACTACTGACTTTATAAGGCCCAATTGAAGCTCAAACCAGACACATCTAGTAAGACCAGATGGCGTGTGTGGTGACATTGCCTCAGAAGATCTCAGTTTCTTAAGGTCTACCTCACTGATGGCAGGGTGATGCATTGATCGATTTTGCACTTCTTTTCTGATTTGCTTTAACACAGCAATGAAGACATTGTTTTCATTCCAGAATGCTGGATTCTTTAATATTCTCATGCACCAGTTATTGTCACTGATATTTACATAGGCGGGAGGGAGGGCTGGGGGGATACTGGGATGTATAGGGAAAGGCATCACCAGCAGAAAACAGGAAGTTGTTATCCCCCTGTACAGACAGTTGGTGAGACCCCATCTGGAGTACTGCATCCAGTTCTGGAGACCCCATCTCCACAAGGATGTAGACAGGATGGAGGCAGTTCAGAAGAGGGCAACTAAAATGGTGCAGGGTCTGCAAGAGAAGCCATATGAGGAGAGACTAAAGGAGCTTAATATGTATACCATTGAGGAAAGGAGGGAGAGGTGGGACATGAAAGAAACGTGTAAGTACCTCAGTGGAATCAACAAAGTCCAAAAGGGTAGCATCTTTCAGAAAAAGAGATGTGCAAGAACAAGGGGACACAATTTCAAGATAGAGCGGGGATGGCTCAGGGGCAATGTGAGGAAGAATGTTTTCACAGAGAGGGTAGTGGATGCATGGAACAGAATTCCTGAGGAGGTTGTGGGGTCTAAAACTGTGGGAGAATTCAAGAATGCATGGGACAGACATAAGGCAATATTTGTGGTGGGTAGGAAGAAATAGGCTGTTGGTTAAATAGGATCTGCAGCTTATCCTCTAGGTAAGGAAATGGGCAGACTAGGGGAGCCAAGCAGTCCTTATCTGCCATCAATGTCTATGTTTCTATAGCAATTAATACTGGCTCTGATACACAGCAAGGTACTGACTGTCTATGGCTTGTCTTGAAACCCTCTTACAGAGGCATAAAACTCTCAGAAGTGTACTTAATACATCTACTGTCACCTTTTTAAAATGTATGGTCATTTCCTTGCTAGCCAGCCAATCCTGGAAGACATCTACTGCCCACACAGTGCTTTTCTGTGTGTTGCACTCATCTTTTGCTGTTTCCAACAAATCTAAATCTTTAGATGACAAAGTTAAGTGTCTCTGTCAGCCCCCCATCACTTGAAACAGTGTTAGGAGGCACAATTGTGTTTCTTACTACACTGTGAGAATGCTTTCTTCTGCCTCTCCCACCAGGTAAGCTTAGTTTTGAATTCCAAAAAGACTGAATGTGTTCTATTTGGATCTGTACCAAGGGTTTGTAATGCTGATCCCTTCGTTATAACTGATTTGGTAGGTAACACAATTAGACAAGTAAATGAAACAAAGTATTTAGGTATAATACTTGATGCTAGTTTAACTTATTCACTACATATTAGACATATGGTAAAATCTGTAAATAAAAAAATAGGTGCTTTATATCAAATTAAGGATTGTTTAACTAGAGAAGTAAGAGAAATGATATTGAAAAGTGTATTACTTATGATCCTGTATTACAATTCTTTTTTGTTTGCCAAGTTAGCTGCTAAATGTTTGGACTTGGTAAACAAGTGTATTAATTCTATTTGCAAATTTGTTTTGGCTAAATCCTATAATACACATCATTGTGATTTATATAATGAATTGACTTGCCTTCCTCCTAAATTGGCTTATTTTTAGAAGCTTGGCTGCTTCATTAATGCTATTCTTGCACATGGTTGTGCATCACCATTTTATAGCCTGATAAACATAAAGGAAGATGTTAGATCTTTATGTTCTACTAGTGTGTTGCACTTACAGATTTCTAGGATAAATACTTGTATGGGTGAGAGAGCTTTCTCATATCAATGATCGACTTTATGGAACTCATTTCCTGATAGTTGTGTTTCTATAACTAAGCATGAAAGTTTTAAAAAAAATGTTGTATTGTTATCTACAATCCCTTGCTGTATGTGAATGTATTTAGTATTGTGATTACTGTCCATGTATTTTGTATGGTTAAATGTTTGCTTCTTTGTTTGAAGCACCAGGTTGATACTGAAAAAGGGCTTTGGCCCAGTTGTCTTACCTGGTAAATAAAGTGAATTGAATTGAGGTTTCTGTGCTTCTATGGCAAGTGTGCTTACACCACTTGGAGATTGTTCACAACTACTGATACTGTCCTCTGGAGTGCTCCGCACATTGATACTTACATCAGTACAATACTGCACTGCAACAGCATCCTTTCAACTGGAACACTTTTGTTGCCAATGCTACACAGTTTCAACTTCTTATATATCCATTTTTGTTTTACATTGGTACTACCACTATGTTCTCTACTTAGGGCATCTTCAGAATGTTTCCCTGTTACATCATGCTGACTCGGCTGATAGTCTGCTGTTCCTCCTGTCCTGCTAACTGAAACAGCAGGCATGTCACTATGCAATTCTTCATTTCCAGAATATTCTTTCTGAGTGGCATACCAAGCCTTAAATTCTGCTTGTTGTCTCTGTGCACGTTCCAACCGTGCATCTCTTGCAGATATGCTCTCATGTATTGCTGAAGCACAAAGCACTGTGGTACTGCCCTTTGTGACAGTGTTCTCTAGTGTCACTGTTCCAGACATCACTTTTCCTGTTTTGCACTCTGTATTTGTTTCCATACATATGCTTCTTGTGGTTGTACATGTTGTTCTACCACTTACATGACAGACTTTCTGTGCTACTACAATGCCGTGTACAGCCCCCTTGCAGAGTTATGATCCCCTGTCATTACCTCTTCTGCCCTTAGAAGTATTGTGATGTGCAGCACTTAATGCATCATGTGTGTCTTTCATTGTTGTATGCATCTCCTGTTCTGTGTCTTTATTCTGCCCTCTGCATCTGACAGAGTGCTCACAATTTGGTTTGTGCTGCTTAGGCATACTCCCTGCCATTCCAAAACTTCTTACGTGACTTGGGAAATTTCTGGAACCAGTGTTTGAAACAATACCACTACTGTAACACTACTGTTATGTCTGCTGCTACATAATACTGACAAACGTAATGCATTGCTCTGTCACTTTCTCTCGGCATAACTACTATGAACACTTGTCTTTTCCTCTGCTATGCTACTATTGCATAGCTTTGGTTCTATACAGTTCATTCCTTGTTGCACTGCTGGAGTCTGTGACACAGGAAACAATGGAGCTGTATGGGACAGTACTATTTCTTTCTGTTGCACAACCCTTCTGTTTTTCTGCTCTTTTGCGCAGTGTACTGTATCACCTTTTTGCCCCATGCATTGAATTCCACCAGTATGGTACGACTCATAGACTGCCAACTCACTGTCATGGAGCATATGGACAGTTAGGGGGTCAAGCTTACTTCTTGTTCCTTTTGGTGGTTGCATCACTGATGTATGGTTCATTGTTGACTCCTTCTGTTCATCTACCTTTCTCATTTGCTGATATGTGTAAAATGTATCACGTTTGTCTCTACTGCACTGCATTGCTTCACTTTGCAGTGACTGAAACAGTGACATTTCAGTATCAAATAATACATGTCCAGTTAGGGGAATAATTCTGCTTATTGATTTGTGTCTCCAGTGTACACTGTCATCCATATGCACCTTACTACCACTCCTGCTACAACTTTCACAGGTATATAGGTCCATAGCACTGTTAATGATGTTTTTACCCTTTATATTGCATACCACTCCAGCACCATCAGGCACGACAGTGATTAGCTCTTTTGAGACATTCTGATCATTTATTTTATTTATTGAAATTGTTTCACCAGGAAAGGCACACTGAGCAACAAGATGCTCATCTCCCGGTGTGACCTGGGGGGAAGGGTTACAGTGGAGGCAGATCATATAACAGACAAAAAAGAATATATTGCAATACAGGTGAAGTACATAACTGGGCAGGATAAGCATGAACAGATACAGTATTTGCACGAGATGAAACAATACAGTAGAACTATAACACATTTAACAATAGGTGAAACAGTACAGAGATCATACATGAAGGATAAGGTATACATAAAATGGAACATTCTGGATTAAAACATGTTTAAGAGCCAGTAGCAATGCATGAATGGCGGTAGCAGCCTTTTCTACACATCTTTATCCCTTAGTAATTCTGGAATTGTACACCACTGCATTGACTGATCTTCAGCAGAGAGAGTGCAACTGACAGCTTCACACAGTTCTTGTTGAGTCAAAACAATATGACAGTGTGATGTGTCAGTGAACGAAGAAACAGCCGACAGTGCAATGTAGGTACTATCACTATCCCTGCTACTTACACTGGAGCTGTCATCTTCTGCTCTGTCTGTCCTGCTCACATTCACATTTCTGGTCTGTGCCACATGCTGCTCCCCTGCACGACTTAAACGCTCTCTTTGCTCCTCTCATTTAACAGTAGATTTCATCAGTACATCACAGGCAGAGTGTGATGATGCCTCACCTCAAACAGCTGGTTGGCTACTTGCACTTGTTTCCTTTATTGCTTGCTCCTCATACAACAAGCGAGACAGAGGAACCCTGTGCAACTACAGCAGAGTTGCCAACAACAGTACTACTCCATTTGTCCCTCTCTGCCTTATCGGGTTTATCATTTGCTGTATGAGTTGTGATGGGAACTTCCACAGACAGATTTTGTGAATCTGCTTGTCAGAACACAGCTTGTCCATCAGGGAACTTCTCTGTGAGCCACTGCTCAAAATATAATTTACCAAACGGAAGAATTACTGTCCATTTCACCAAAATTCTTCACTCTATTACACCCTCACTTACAACCCTTAAAGATGGCTACTGAATATGAAGAGGATACCACAGTCTGCAAATCACTCCACAGTGTTATGAGGTTTTGGGCAAGCAAAGGATGATGATACAGTAACTGAACCATGGATTAAGTAGAGAATTTAATCCATGGCCAACTGACACCTTCTGACCAATTGAGGATACTGGCTAAGGTAACCCTTGTTATAAGCATTTTTAAAAAGCATTTTTTTTTATTTACAGTTATAGGATTAGGATTCAGCTTCTTGTAATTAGTTTCATTACTCAGCAAATCCATAACAGTTCCAACATAATGATCTTTGTCTAACACAATGATATTGTCCCACTTGTCAGCTGCTTTGGTTATAATGTCATTACAGACAGATGCAGTAATTCTTGACATCTTTTCTAATGGTGTTAAATGTTCTGTGGGGCAATATGTTGGTCAAAAGTTCCAGCACCTGATGCATGACTGTTTTTTCATAGGTTAAGATAGCTGAATTTGTAGTGGAGGGACAAAAAGCAGCCTTGCCTCTAAATAGTGTTCTCCTTCATGACATGAAATATTTTTCCTCAATTATGTCTTCAGTCTGTGTCGGCCCATTTTCATCTCTTTGCTCATTCAAAATATGCATGTGTCTGTTCATCCAAATCATCATCTTCTGTAATGCCAGGACCTTCTTCTGATAAATTATTGTGGTTGCAATGTTCTCCATTGGATTCCATGTCTGTAATGGTACTGTATCCAAACTAAAGTCTAAATCCTCTGGACTGGAGGGGCCTATTTCCTCAATTAATCCCATGTTGCTTGGGGCTTCAGGTTCCTCCTCTTTCTTCCTTTGAAAAAATACATTCAATCTTAATTTTATAAAGAATTCTTGATATCAGGTATTACATTATACTCATTGATTTGGGGAGTGGGATGAATGATAAGCCACATTTCAGAACCGATTCCTTTGTAGTGCTCAGTTCTTTTTTTAAAATATTAATTATTTGTAAGTAGTTTTTTCACTGCTGCTGCTCTCTGAGGCCTTTCCAGTTTTTTTTGAAACCCCCTCTCTTGCCCCTCCTGCTTTTCTTTTTCCTTGTTGGTTTTGGAGTGTGCTCTTTTGTCTAAAAAATTATTTCCTTTATTTTGGGTAGCCACTCTTTCCTCTTCAGTTTCTTCACCGTTTTGATTCTATTGTGAGTCACCCTCTTTTATTCCGGCTGTACAGTCTAGAAGTTTTTTTTTTCCATTTCAAAATGTTCCCTTTGTTGAAGTCTTCAGCATCTCTCAGAAGTTTGCCTTTTTTTAGCGATATGTTCCTTCTCATACTTTTGTAATTTTGTCTGTAAAGCTATCTTGCACTCTTTTTATTTTGCTCTTTCTTTAAATTGCAGTGTTTGCTCTCTCACCTCCTTTAATTCTTCATTTAGGGAGAGGAAACAGAAGGGAAGAGAATGCTGTTTGACCACAAATAGCATACTAAGCCAAAGCTTGTTTCCAGATGCAACCTGGGAGCACAAGGAAGTTAAATGACTTGCTCAGCATCACACAGTATGCAAGTGGGGCTGAAGGATTCAAACCCAGGTCTCCAGGTTTGCAGCTCAGAGCCTTAAACCACTGCACTATACTGCCCCCCTAAGGAGGATCCCTTTAGAGTCTCACATTTATTCATGTCTGATTTAATAATCAACTCAATAAAGGTTTTAGAGCAGGTGCTGGCTGCTTTTAACCACTCTTCTTTATATTTAAATTAGTCAAGACCACTGGATGGTATAATGGTTATACATAGCCCACTCAGTGCTTGCTCTTTTTCTGAATATTCTTGCAAAGTTATTATACTGTAGGTGATGTCTATATCTTTAGTTAGTAGCCCTTCTAGTTTAATGAAACAAGACTTAACATCACCTGTGTTTGATGAGCCAACCTCTGGGCCACCTAGCAGATTCCTGGCTCTTTGAATCTTCTCTGTGAAACTTGCCGACTTCTCCCACCTGAAGCTTGTCACATCATGGAAATCTCTTGATGTATCCTCATCCTGCATTCCTTCCATTTCAGTTCAAAAGTTTCAGCATTTGTAAACAAGTAACTAGGCAGGTAAAAATGAGGCAAGGTTTGTTTAAGTAAGCTCCAGATAAAATCATGCAGTGTTGAAATGCTCCAAATGTCAGTCCTGGAACCACCACATTTTTTCAAATGTTAGGAGTTTCTGCAGTCCAAAATGGCAAAACATATAGCAATTCCACAGACCAGACTGCAAAACTTCAATGTAGTGGGTGCAAATACAAGGGAAGCTAGCCCAAAGTCAAACACAAGTTCCAGCAATAGTTGCACTCCAGAGAAAAAGCACATGCACACATAAATCCAATGAAAATAATAGCTTGTAATGCTGATAAATTGAATGTGTTTGGAACACACTGCAGACCACCTTGTCCTGCCACTTTGGGTATAGAGCATTCATCAGGGGGTGTGGCGCATGAAGTCAGCTGCACAAATTTAAACAGTGTCATCAAAAACATAATTTCAAACTCATTAATATTAATTACTTAAGTGAATAAGTTTCAAACATAAGAAAGTATCCAAAGCAAAAATTTCCACTGTATCCTTCTGTATATCTTGTTATTAATCTTTTTAAGCTCACTTTCTGTTTCTAATAATAGAAAACATTATTATATCTGCACAATGCAAGCAGTTACAAGTCACAAATTTAAATAAACACAAGAGAAAAGCAAAAAGCCAGAAAAAAAAAGGGGGAGAGGTGATAGTGATCTGCCGTCCCGTATGATTCACTCTGTACTCCTTGGATTTCTAAAGCAAGATAGAAAAAAAATGCAAGTCCTGCAAAAGACAAGTGACAAAGAAAGAATGTATACATTAGTACAGCACATTTATAAAAAGTTAATTTGAGAAGCACAAAAACAGTAATGCATTTCATGCAGTTTTCAGATATTACAAGGGGTAACCAATGCATAGCGTATCATGCCTATTGGTAGTAAATGCTTAAATAATATTTTTTTTTACTTTTCTCTCAAAATGATTCCAAATAAAATGTCAGACCACTATACTGAGAGAGGAGTTTACAACTCAGTGAACTTCCAGGGTCAACTGAGACTTCAGACATTTGCAAGCTTGACAAACTTTCCAAGAAAACGATATCTATAACATTGTTGTTACTACCTAACTCAGTTATTTGCCCTTTGGATATCGCTTAATGAATAAGAGCACTGTAATAAATAATGTTTATCAGCTGTAGCTGAAATGAAACAGGCATCTAGTATGAGCAGCTTTATGAGTAGGGACACTGGAAAATTGCAGAAAAGGTTACCCAAAATTGGGGAAGGTTTTTCAAAAATTTCGGGAAATTGCAGGGGTTCTACTATAGACCCTGAGTGCTTCACAATAAATCTTTTACCTGAGTGCTTCACAATAAATCTTTTAATGTTTTCTGCAGCATGTATTAGTCAGTGTAAGTTGCTAAATGAATACACTGACACCTGAATATATTTAAAACATAAAAAAAGGTTTATGTTCCTATCAAGAATACTATTTTATTTATTTATTTATTTATTTAAAATTTTAGTAACCGGGTAGGCCCACTGGAACCTTGCAGTCCCTTTTTCAGGGGAGACCTGTGATTAGTTACATGTACCTAGAGGGAAGGAAAAAACAATGCTTTTGATATGTACACATTTAGTAAGGCTTACATTGAGTGAGTGAACATACATTACAGTACAGAAACTGATACAACAATAATCAAGACTTTTTTGTTAGGAACAGACCATTGACAGTTAAAAACAAATATAGAAGTACAAAAATCGGTTCTGCCATCATACTAAATTGATAAGCTATCATAAGCTTTGCCTGTCTTCCAAAATTTAAAAACATCTGCCTCATACGGTGCTAAATAGATTCTATAAATTGAGTCACAGCAAATAAATATTAAATAAAGCCAGAAGAAATATTTTTGTTTGTTTCCAGCTATAGAATGATGAAGCCTAATCAACAGCTGTTTACAGTGGGCTGCCAGCTATTCACCCACTTTGGGACAAGAAAAAAAAAAGCAGACTGAGTGGTGAATAATTGAGTTTTAGCAAAATGTTGTTAAAGTGTTTAATGGTCATAATTTGTACTGTAGGTACTGTACACTATTTTTGAAATCACATGTTTAAACATTAAATTTGGGGATTATTGGGGCTGGCACTATAATCTAGATGTAAGAGTTACAAACTGTGAATGAGCTGACAATATCCAGCAGACCTGGGTTTGATTCCCATAACCTTTACTTGCATATAGTGTGATTCTGAACAAGTCACTTAACCTCCTCAGTGCTCCTAGGTTGTACCAGAAAACAGGCACTTATGCCTAGTGGGCCTTATTCGGTTACCAAAAAATGTGAAAAAATACCAATATAATTTTATTTCATCATACAGTAGTCAGGGTACCCTGTAATTTACCTTTGTTTTACTCTGGCTTCAATGATTCTATTTAATTAAAGATAAATGTTCAGATACAGTTTGTGTTTTACAAGCTTGTTTTTATACTTTAGTCAGGTTTTTATTGTAGTCTTTGCATGTGAGAATCTAGGGTGTAGTTGCTAAGAGTAAGATCACTGTTACCAAGTAGTTTATTCAAGTTTAAAATTGGCAAGGCCATCCAAAAATCGTCAGGTGTTTGATTCAAAACTAGTCTGAATGGAAGTATGCTCTCAAGGAATAACTTGCCCTGCCATTTACAAAAAGGCTTCATAGTAAGCACCCCATTTAAGTTAATGGGACAATTTGCACCTTTTCTCCCATCTTTTGTTTCAGTCTGCGTGTAAACCAAAAGTGTTCTGATAGACTGCTTCAACACAGAACAAATGTTAAGTGTTCAAGTGTACTTATGCTTGGCCAGTGGATTTTGAAACCAAACAAGACAAAGATTCAAAAGAAAGCAGTGTCACATAAAACCCTTGCTCTACCTTGCACTGCATTGTTTCAGCCATACCCAAGTCTGCATGCAAAATTGTCAATATTTTGAGGTTATTTTATTAAAAATATCAATACATTTTACACAGTTCAATATAAAAACTCACAAATTGCAAGAAATTGTGGAACATGTCAGTTTTTGCAGAAAATGGTGAAAATTGCGGATTCCTCCAAAAAATGGTGGGTGCAATTTTCCAGTGGCCCTGCTTTTGAGAAAAATACTGTGAACCTACACAAACATTAGAATGGGAATTGTTAGGTGTGATCATACAGTGTGTGAGCTAAATTTGTTGCTTAACTCACATATAGCATAAAGCAAATAGCACTCACCATGGCATGTTCTGCAAAAGGGTTTCTCTAGCCTATTTTTTGTCAGACCCCTAGTGTGGTATTGACTGTCAACAAAACGGAGACATATTTTTAAGTTGGGGGGGTGAGACCCATCAGGGCTTTTTTTCCCCTACCATGCAGGTCTGAAACTTGATTCTACTGGTTAAAGGCAACTGGTTGGTTCTTGTATGTAGGTTGCAGCTGTGGGTAAACTTGTCTATGCCTACAGTAATTCAGATTTGCACTTGACCCTGTCCAAAACTGAATCACATGCAGCAGAGCAGATAACAAGGCCATAGACAATAAGTGCTAAAATGGAACTTGACACTGTTGAGTACCATGCCTTCAGAGTGATGTCGTTCCAGTTGCGGTGCACCCAAGCTACAGTTAACTGTCTTAACCAAGTTTTCTACATGGGGACAAAGGAGAGAGGGCCATCCAGGTAGAGTCCTAGCTATATAAAAACTTCTACTTGCTCCAGTTTTGAGTCCATTGCATTGTGGCTATCCAAGGGGGGGGGGAGACTATTTTCTTCTCATATGGACTGCTGAAAAGAATAATCTTGATTTTCTTGTAGTTGTGTACCAGACTATTGTTGAAGAAACATTTTCCCACAGATTCAAAGTTTTGTTATAAGACTTAAGATAGACTATTTTTACTGGGCTATCTTGCAAAACCTACTGGTATTAATTATAAAACACAATTCATAAATATCAAAGTGCTTTACCAATATTTAAGCCTGTAAAATGTGAAAACCATAAATAGTTAAAATTCAGTGACAAACAAGCAGAATCAAGTCAAAATCAACTAACAGATAATGCAAGACTAAATAAAAAGGTCTTCAGGGCTGTTTTAAAGCTCTCCACAGTCAGACACTCATGAACCCGACGAGGTAGAGAATTCCACAGGATGGGGGCTGCAAAAGTGAATGCTTATGCTGTTATCCATGGACCAGCACCCCTGATTGGGCCCCCCATTTCACAGACATCAATATTTAGGACACAGGCACTTATCATATAAGCATGAGTGTCAGGATCTGGGTTCCATTGTTCTATCAGCATTGCTACTACAAATTAAAATGCTTATTGCTGTATTCTTGCTATATAATCACAATACTATATATATATATATAGATATATATATATATGTGTGTGTGTGTATTACAATGCCTTATATACATTTAGTATGCTTTTATTATTAATATTTCTACAGTTATTGTTTTACTGAGAATCATTATGCCATTTTTTGTATCTCTAACATACTGAGGAGACACTGATATTATGGATATTGTATAAGTACAATCACTAGTTGGGCAAGTTGCCATCTTTAGGTTTAATGCAGAATAACTATTATGGATAATGGTCATCATGACCTTATAATATACAGAGTTCGCTGTCTCATCTTTTCTCTGTTTTTGTTACTTCGCTGCATGTTCCTAGGCTAGTATGAATCACACCAGTTCTGCTATTAGCCTATTGTGCAAGTTTACTGTATCTTTTTACTAGTTTCTATAGCAATTATCAGAGGTATAAGAATAACTGTGCTGGTTAGTATTCTCTGAGACAAGACTGATGCTACCTTTAGGTAAGAAGATCTGGGTGTTCTCCTCAGTGGTGTTTTATCACTGATTTGGTTATAAGCCTGCTTTATATACCAGAAATAAATCATCATCAGACTGCAGAAACCACTTGTTTGTTGTTTCTTTACTCTTGCAGTTCCACCAAGAATCTGCAAAAGGGTAAGATTCCACTGTGTGCTGGCTGGAATGTACAGAGTGAGATTCACATTACAGTTCTTCTGAACTCAGTGTTAAGCAGTGTGGTACGATCTGCCCACTTAGACCTGTTTAAATTTACAGTGGCTGTTCCTCAGAAAACTTATTTTGCTTCAGTCTAGGGAGTGGTAGACCCACCCCGGACCTCTGGTAAATTCCTTTTGTGAGTTGCAGCATACCGCCTTGGCTTCACAGCTTCCAGCAGGGGACCAGAAAGCTGCTTGAAGTCAGTGCAAAGGATTTTACTCCAGTCTTCAACTGCTTTCTTTGTTTGTCTGTTAACCCCTTTGTGTCTAATGTCTTAACTGTGCACAGAACTGAGACTGGATGTCTCAAAATACCTCACCTCCCATGGAGGGTGGACTGATTTTGTGCTGGATGCAAGATCAGCTGAAGACCAGTTGCTTGCCATCTCAAACCAATATCTTGAGTCCAAGCAAAAGGAAAAAAAAAAATACTATTGTAAGGGCTCGTTACTAGCTGCACTTCACACTGCTGTAAAAAGTCTACTTGCCCATTGTGCCTCTCTTGAGCTGCAAAATGCCTCTCTAAAAAGAGAGGGGGTGTTGCAAGTACAGGAGCTCCTGAAAAGGGAACAGAAATTAATGGAGGTGGCACAGTCCCTCCATGAACATAATAACAGGCTGTTGCATTGTACTGCTTAGGAAACAGAATGTGAAAATTGCATGTTGAAAGAGGATATTGATAGGTTTAAATGTGACAGAAAAAAAACAGTTGTCTTATTTAAATATTTTGAAGCCGGCCTGGTGGTGCTGAGGGTTGGGAGCTGGATGCCACACCTCGCGCCACACCGGCGACCCGGGTTCGGGAACGGCCCCGGTTGGCTGGGGATCAGAGGGGCAGGAAGAGACTGAGCATCCAGAGGACAGCTATCTCTTCCCGTGGTGGGTTAGGGCTGTGGGTTGCTCAACGAGCGCCCTCTGGTGGAGGCTGGGGGGGTGAGCCGAACATAGCATCATAGGGTGTAAGTCAGGGGTGGAGCTACAGCTCCAAGAAACATTGAAAAATGGAGAAAAAAAACCTCACCACTGATAGGCTAAGGTGCCTTCTCTCTGCAATCCACATTCCCATAGTCAGGCCTGAAGTTCTCTCCGCTTTCCTCCCCTCTCCAGCCTGGTGTCTCAATCCTAATAGAAAGAGCACCCTGGGTGGGGGTGGCCCTTCCCCGGAGGCAGACCTGGGGGGATGCTCAGTGCCGGGGAGTAGCGGAGGAGGACACAGTAAGGCCATGCAGGGAGGTAGAGAATGTGGCAAGGTAGGGTCACTGGAGAGAGTTCAGTGGTGTGGGAGAAAAAACAGAGTTAAAAAAAAATAAATGATATTTTGAGTGACATGAATGAAAGCTTGCATGATGGTAATGTTCAGTTGAAAGAGGAGAATGAAAGGCTGACGAATGAGCTAGACAAAGAGCTTAGGGAAAATGTCAAATTGGGCGCTGTGTATCGAATTATGCAGTGTGAGGTTGAGAAAGGTATTGAGCAGGGCACTGCAAAAGCTTGTCATAGAAAATGTAAGGCAAAGATGATGAAACTGCACTATCAGTGAGACATTCTTGCCGGCCATATTAAAGCCATAAATGGTTTTTCAATACACTCCCATTGACATTACACCATTGGGAGATGACGATTCAGATTATGAGGTCATTGGAAGCCTCATCACACCCAAACCCCCATCCCACAGGGCAGTGGCATTCACCAGCCATTCCCAAGATGGCGACTATGTCGCCACACCCCCACACCATGTTGGCACATCTCCTGCGCTGCCTTGCCCATCCACCCATGTGGACACATCTTCAAAAACAACATGGCAGCACCCATGATACAGGAGGCCAACCACCACTAAGCCATGCACTCCCACTGGCTCCCCTCTCCTGGGAGGACAGTACAGAGGTGCGCGGCATCATGCAGGATGTGATTACTAACCTAGTCACCAACCCCAATACTGCGTCAAATGATGACACACCAACCCTGCATGGTCAAATTGAATGCATGGTTGAGAATCCTGTCAGCTGGGATACTGAGTTCTGAGTGGTGGATGCTGCCCTCTGTGGTCCTTTAACCCTCGTCCCTCCATGAGGCCTGACATCCATCCCACTCCAGGTGGCTCATTCTGTTCAAAAAATTGCCCAAGGCATTGGAAAAATGGGTCCCAATAACAATCTTAGCTGTCATTTGGAGAAGGTGTGCTCCCTTTGTGAGAAGCTTTCTCTCCAACCCGAGTAACAGGTTCAAGTTTGGAGACAAACTATTGAGCTAACCCTCTGGGTCAAGCTCCCACAGGACATTAGCAACTGCAACACTCTTTTTCAATGATATCTCACAGGCCCTTCTATCGGTCAACTCCCCAGGTATCATTGGAGCCCACATGGCCTACAAGGTTAAGCAGAATGTGAAAAAAAGCCCAGCGACTTATCATCAATGGTTGTGGCTTGCCATTGAGGCTGGCAAGGCTACAGCAGGAGAGGATGCCACTAGAAATCAAATTGAGTACAAGTACTTGTTCATCCAGAACATGACCTCGGGCCTCCTGGAAAAAGTTGAACTCAACACTTACCCACAGACAGATACTTTTGAACAGATCCTTACCAAGATGGAGTGTGCCTTTCAGGTATACCTCCGTAATCTCGCTTTTGGCAAAAACAAGATGGTCGCAGTCATTACCGCTATGGACCAGAGGGACCAGGCCCAGGTTGCCATTGTCGGCTCAGCCCCCACTCTCTACACTGTGGAAGGTGGCAACACCAAGCAGGATGCACTTCTGATGATTGTCAGGCCCAGACCCACAAGAAGGGGCAACTGAAACTACAAAAATAATCGAAATAATAATAACAACTGAAACTGGCAAAACCCAAATCCCAATAACAAGTACCCACAATGGCCCTAGCTATAGGGAGTTAAAGGATCAAAATGAGACTCTCCGTAAACAACTGGAGGAGGTCCTTGCTGAAATGGATGGCACTGCAGGCCATTCTGTTGCAGCTCTGTCACCATTCAGCAGTACAGCTAGGATCTGCAGCTTATCCATTAGGTAGGGAAATGAGCAGACTAGGTGGGACAAGCAGTCCTTATTTGCCGTCAAATTCTGTTTCTATGTTTCTATGTTCAATCTCTTTCAGGCCTTCAGCCACAGCAGGGTCGAGTGGCCAAGGGACAAATTCCTTCACAGCACCAGACACTGGTCAGACCAGTACAGTGACTGAGGAACTGCCCATTGAGCAAGTGGAAATTGTGCCTCTAACGTCACAGGTACAGTATTCCTGTCCTATGATGCCCCAAGGGGAAGGGGTCCAACAGGCCCCTACAGGCCATAAGGCCCAGGGACAGGAGGATGAGGAAGACTTATGGAACTGTTTGGATTGACAATCACAGGCCCTTTTCCAGATTGTGAGTGACTTGCTTGTTGACACAAACAGACAGCCCTGTGTAAGGGTCACGGTCGTGGGCCACCAACTTGACATGCTCCTAGACACAGGAGCAGCCATGTCAGTTCTCCATGATGAGAACCCAGCCACTTGTACCTGGTCCACTGGCTGGCAAACTAGTGCACAAGGTATAGATGGTACCAAACTACAAACTTTTCAATCGGTAGCACTACCTATGCAGGTAGGCCACCTAAAAACTAAATTTGTTTTTTCCTCATAGTATTACGTCATCACCCCAGCATATTGAGAATTGATTTCCTTGCACAGCATGACTGTGTAGTGGACCTAGCTAACAGGCCATTGCTACAGATCCAGGGCCAATGCCATGCTGTCACCTTTACAGACTCACATGCGGTGGCAGCCATCAAACATAACAATGAGGAGTATGATGTCATGGCTTTGTGGCTTTGTTCAACAGTCATGACCTGTTTTCTGAACTAGCATCTTTGTTGCAGAAACACATTGGTGTGTTTGCTACCAACAAGTATGATTGTGGTAGGATGCACACCACCACTGAGATCACAGGGCCTAACCCTATGAGACAGAAGCAGTACCCATTTCCTGCTGAAGCCTTGCCATCACTGAGGGAGACCATCCAGTCACTGCTGCAACAAAGAGTGATTAGGCCTTGTGTCTCCACTGTCAATTCACCCATTTGGTCGGTGAAAAAACCAACTGGAGCTTGGAGACTTACAACTGATTACAGAAAGCTTAATCAAGTCACCCCCAGATGTGCTCAAGTTGCTGATGCCCGACAAAAAGTGTTTTTTTCAGCTCTTGACATCTCCAATGGGTTTTGGTCACTCCCATTCACCCAGGGAAGCCAATACATGGGATATTGGTGGGCTACATATTTCCCGTAGTCTGCCTAGCCAAAGGTACATTCTATGGCTGGCCTAACACTGACATATCACAGAATGGTACTCTCTCTCTATTAGACAGGCTTCCCCAAGACACACTGGTCAATATAACCTTACTGCTCTTATTGACCCTGCCTTCTGTGAACTACTCCCTTCACAGGTGGCATGAGATTTTTGTTCTGAAAACTATGCTGCTTCTTCATCTCTCTATCTGTCTGTCATTTCACCCAGCCAGGAAGAACTTCTTGCCTGCCCTCATTTTGACAAGGGACCTCCTAGTGGTCTGATCACCATGTCACTCCCAGGTGCCCTTATTAACAATGTAAAATTTATGCATATCCCAGTTATTTTCAATTTATCATATTGGAATATGACTAAATTTGGTTTATGTCAAGATACTAATACTTCTAAGTTTTACAGTATGATGCTTACTGATGTTGCTGCTTATCAAATGCACACTAATGATCCTATTGGTGGGCCCCACACCATGGATCATGCAGGTGTTTTTAGACCTACCTGTAAATACCACAAACCTCAGAAAACACGTACCCAGCAAGATGCAACCTCAGCTGGTGCTGCTGGTACTGTCTCAGGTATTACCAGAGCTGCCAGCACTGTTACTGGCCTTTTTGGCTCAGGAATGTACATTTGGAATAGAGCTGATATTGCTTCTAGTAAAGCACAAACACTGAAATTTCAACAAACACTTAGCAATGATGTTATGCCCCCTATCTTGCAAGGTGTTAATACTCTAAGTGAGGAAGAAAGATATACTATATACAATATGCAAGAGATTGCGCAAGGGTTCAATGAAACAAGAAAAAAAACTTGATGATCTTATTTTTAAAAAAAAACGTGAGCCAGACAAGCACTATATTGGCCATGAAATTTTATGTTTGGCTTATGGCTTTTATGTTATTTCTACTGTTAACAGTCTCTTCAGGGACTTGGAATCAGGCAAAATTCCAGATCTTATTCATGATCTCAGACTGGGTAAATGGTGTTTCCCCCACTGTAGAGGTACAGGTTGTATTTCTATGTGTTTGAAAGATACTCTAAATATTTCAATGTCAGCTGTCCGTAACATTTATTTATTTTTTTATTTATTTAATTTTAATTTTTTTTTATTTTTATTTAACAAGCTTTTGGATTACAACCTTTGAGTCAGGGACTCATTTACAAAGGCTCCGCATCAGTGAACAAGAAAACAGAATTTACAGAATACATAGTAACAGCAAATGGAATTATAATAAGGTTACACATACAAAATTAAGGATACAGCAGTTGTACATGAATATGGTTACATACAGCCAAGTTTCAAAGCAGCAGTTTGAATAGTAAAGCAGAGTTCGATAG
Organism: Neoceratodus forsteri; assembly: GCA_016271365.2. Taxonomy (NCBI): domain Eukaryota; kingdom Metazoa; phylum Chordata; order Ceratodontiformes; family Ceratodontidae; genus Neoceratodus; species Neoceratodus forsteri. Next base: position 727,954,128 of record CM028138.1, on the reverse strand, counting down.
TTGTATTTAGCAGCTATCAATCTGTTAATATCATACGTTAAGGCACTAGCTAGATCTGACTGCACTATAGTGCAGTGGAAGACTAGCACAGTTAAAAAATGAATGCAAGCAGCCCAACAAAGGCATTGTCCAGAGGATTGACAGTGAGGTAGCCGTAAGGTAGAGCCTAATCAGAGGGTGCATATGCATCATCGAGAGGTGAGTATATATTCTTTGAGTGCTACTTTGAAAGGACCAAGGTTGGAGATAGAGGATACATCAGAGGGGAGTTCATTGTACCAAGTTGGTGCTCTGAAGGAGAAGGACCTTTGAACTAGTGAGGTCCTGACTCTAGGGATTGACCATACCTGTTTGCTGGTGGAGTGAGTATTTACCATGGTGTGGGAACATTTGAGTTCAGCAGACACCCCAGTGGGGAGAGCCCCAGGTGAATTTACTTTGTAAGGAGACAGGTTTGGTAACATATTCTCTCATCCAGGTCTAGGAGGTTTGTAAGGGAGTACAGGGTGCAGGTATGGGTATGCTTATCTGCCCCAGACAGGAGTCTACACACTTTATTTATGGCCAGATGGACTTTGTTCAGTGCCGTATGATTGGCGGCTGAGTAGATGGTTAGCCCATAGTCCACAAGAGAGAGAGGACTGATGTGGTGACAGCCAGGTTAAGGGCTTCAGGGGGTAAGCAGATTTTGTGCTTGTCCAGAAACCCTATGCAGGCATTGATGGCTGATGACAGGTTGTTTATGTGTGAGTGGAAGGAGAGGTGGGAGTCAAAGGTTATGCCTAGGTATCTGTACGTGTGTACCTGCTCTAGGGGAAGGAGAGAGTGGGAGACGATGGATAGTTGCACATTTTTGGCCTTATTCTGATGGTGGGCAAAGAGCATGGCTTTGGTTTTTTTCACATTTACTATGAGTCTTTGGTCTGTGAACCAGTTCTCAATTTGGTTATACGCATTTTGGAGTGATGGTTTAAATACGCATGGATCTTGGTGTGAGGCAAAGAGAACTGTGTTATCTGCATATAGCAACAGATTACCAGTGCAAGACTTGGGCATGGCATTCAGACAGATACTGAACAGCAATGGGCCAAGAATTTAGCCCTGCGGTACCCCAGAGTGGACTGACAAGGTGGAGAACTGGGTGGTGTGTATTTTTATGCATTGTGACTGGGCTGTGAGGTAGCCAGTGAACCAGGCAAGAGGTCCACTGGATAGCCCAAGATGCTGAAGCCTGCGTATGAGAAAAGAGTGGGACACAGTGTCAAAGGCCTTTGACAGGTCAATGAAGATGGCTTCCACAAGGTGTTTCTTATCCAGGGCAGAATGGATATAATTGGAGAACTCAGTCAGGGCCGTGGTGGTGCTGTGACCTGTCCTCAAGCCATGCTGTTCCCTGCATAGTAGATTGTAGGTGAGAAGATAATCAGTAAGTTGGGTGGCTATAATCTTTTTAAGGGATTTGGGGGGATGGAGGTGGGCCGATAGTTATTGGGGAGAGCACTGTCACCACTCTTTAGTATGGGGGTGATGGTTGCCATCTTCCATGCTGAGGGGAACTGCCCCAGGCACAGGAAGCAGTTTAGAAGGTCAGTCAATGGGGAGAGGACTGAATCAAGTACTAGCCCAAGAACCCTCATATCAAGAAAGTCCTTACAGTAGCACGAGCCCCTGAGGGCGTTGGTGAGAAATGGTCTTGCCTCATTCATGGTCACAACATTGGTTACGTTTCCAACTTTCCCAACCAAGCCTCTTGCTACAAAACCCAGACCTGTTCTATCAGGGAGAACATGTTCATTACCTTTACAGTGTCTCTTCCACGTTTTGATCCAGCGACATCTATCTTTGGTAAACTTGCAAATATACATTCCCTTGGACATCTTGAAAATTAAATTTTTTGTGAAAGAACTGAACTTCCAGCTATGTTGGTGTTTCATCCTGTGCTCCAAGCTTGGACTTCTCCTCATATGACCTGTTGCACCAAGAAAGGATATTACTTCTTGCACCGTTATGATGTCTTCGACATTGTGAAACCCGTTTGTGGCTACTCTCCAGAATATCTTGACTGGGCCTTCACCTTTGGTGACGATCTGCCGAGCAATCTTACTGATGTTGATCGAGATGATGACATCACTGCTGCATCTTCAGTGTTCGACACCAAAACAGCACCATCTCGAAGCTATCTTGAAGAGATACATTGCTTCACTACCCGGCTCACCAATTCCACGTTTTCTTGTCCAGATCGCCTACAACATTGGAGAGTTCCCAGTCTCAGAGTCACTTATACTGCCAAAGGGCAGTACTGTCTTGTTGCCGATTACAAAACTTATTCTTATGGTTTACGCACTTGTAATATTGATAAAAATAACTTCTGTTTTCACTCCACAGCAGAAGACGGTAATTGGTCACACTGTTATTGCGCCTGTTCCTCTCGCTGAACTAGATGTTATAGATACTGATCCCCAATATTGGCTTGCACTGTCTCAATATTTGCCTATTTTTAACGTACACATTGATCCCTTGACAATCACTTTGAGATCTCTTTTAGCTAGAAAGAATGATCATTTGATTTATATTAGTAACAATGTTTCTAAAGTGAATAATATTCTGAATGATCTTATTCATGATGGTGATTTAAGCTTTGCTGTAGGTAATTACTGGGTTGAATTATCTTTTAAAGTTTGTGTCATTATTCAAGCCTTTTTGATTGTTTTTCTGATTTCACATCTTTGCTGCCTGCGATGTATCCTAACACAACATCGTGAACAACTCAAGTTCCTTTACAAGGCTCGCGCTTTGGGCTTCTAAATGACTTTTTAGCTCCATCCCAACTTACCTACTTGGGATTTTGGCCCCTTCTGAGACAACAAGGGGGGAATGTTATCCATGGATCAGCACCCCTGATTGTCCCCCCTCCCATTTCACAGACAGGGCACAGGCACTTATCATATAAGCATGAGTGTCAGGATCTGGGTTCTACTGTTCTATCAGCATTGCTGCTACAAATTATAATGCTTATCGTTGTATTCTTGCTATATAATCACAATACTCTCTATATATATATATATATATATATATATATGTGTGTATTACAATGCCTTATATACACTTACTATGCTTTTATTACTCCTATTTCTACAGTTATTGTTTTACTAAGAATCATTATGCCATTTGCTGTATCTCTAATGTACCACCCACCCCAAGCACACAACTTCCTTTATAGCAGGAGTTCTGACATTGCTTCCCCAAAACGTCTAACGAAATACACCTGTTCATATCCTTAAAGGCACAGCATACTGAATGGGGGGGGAGACACTCAGTAGCTTGCATACACTAAAACAAGAACAAACAAAACAACAAAAGAAAAGCATCTGTAACAGGAAGGGACACAGAGATGTGGGGAGTGGTGCAATGCACTGGCTGTGGAGCAGCAGTCTTCCGGGAGATATTCTGGAGACTGTGTTGCTGCCCTATTTGCAGGCACCTCTCTGGTCTGAGGGAGGAGGTTGTTCGTCTCCATGCTGACCTGGCAATGATTCAGGAAACCTGCTCCCTCACCCAGGGATGACCCAGGCCACTGCCACTACCTCTGAGGTTGCCAAGAAAGAGGAGTGGTTGGACCACAGTGGGATCAGGGAGGGTGAGGGTGGTCAAACAGAGGCACATCCCTCCAGTTGTGTCTCTCCACAATTCATTCACCACTCTGGTGGAGCATGATTCCTCTATGGAGGCACCTGCAGCAGAGAACAAAGAGGATTCTGGGAACCTCCACAATGGAGACCCACAGGAGGGTAGCACAGAACTCCACAGGGGAAGGAAACAACTCTTGGTGGGGGACTCAATTGTTAGGATGGTAGAACTGGGGGAAGGAGGGGAAATGGAGGTAAGGTGCCTGCCCGACACCATGGCTTGGAGGGACAGGAAACTAATCCTCAGGATCATGGGAGCAGCTGCAAGGGGGAGTGAGCTGGATGTCATTATCCACCTAAGGATGAATGATCTTGCTGAGAATCGGATCAGAGCAGTGCAACAGGAGTTTGTGGAGTTGGGGAGGGGCTTTAGACAAGTAGCACACATGGTAACTTTCTCGGAAGTGCTACCTGTCTATGGCATGGATGAGGCTAGGGTACTCTGCACTGTGGGATTCAATAACTGGTTGAAAGACTGGTGCAGAGCTCAGGGACTTGGCTTCATAGGGGACTGGAGCTCCACCTGGAGGGATGCAGGCCTATACAGGTGCGATGGTCTGCATCTATCCAGGAGGGGAACCAGGATCCTATGTGATAGGTTTAAATGCTTCATCATCAAGCATTTAAACTAGCCAAGGGGGAAGGCACTGAAAAGGAGAAGTGAAATCCTAGCCCCCCCAAAACAAACAGGGTAGATAGTGAGGTAAACATCAAGAAAGAGCAGTCAATAGGGAGAAGGGCAGGGGTAAATGGAGAAAAGGACAAAGACAGTAAGGACAGGGATGGGACAAAAAGAAATAAAGCCATAAAAAATGGAGGGTAATGAGTAGCGATGCCCGTAGTCTAAGTAAAAAGCTCCCCGAAATGGTGGCCTAGGTGGAAGAGGGATGTCTAGATATCATGGCAGTAACAGAAATATGGTACACAGAGAACCATGACTGGGATGTCAACATACCAGGGTACACAATCTGCAGGAGGGACAGGGAGGGAAGAAGAGGAGGATGAGGAGCTCTCTATGTAATGGAAGGGATCAAAGCAACATAACTAAAGGGTAAACAGGGAGGAGAAGAGGCACTGTGGGTCACCTTGGAGACTGGAAATGGCTCCACAATCCTAACAGGGGATGTATACAGACCCCCATCTCAGAGGGAGGAAACGACAAGGAAATGATAGAAGACATCCTTGGGATGGCAGAGAAAGGGGAGATATTGCTAATGGGGGACCTGAATATGCCAGATCTTAACTGGAACACCTTTGCTGCAGCCACATCCAAGAGCAGGTCCATTCTCGATGCCCTACAGGGGGCATGCCTCAGACAGCTAGTTTTGGAACCCACTCAGGAGGGAGCAATCTTAGACCTGGTACTCTCAAATGGGGATGGAGAGAGGATCTCTGATCTTGAAGTGGGTAGCCATCTGGGAACAAGCGACCACCAAACAGTGTGGTTTACGATAAACTTAATTGTAGAGTCAAGCCACACAAAAGTGAAGGTACTGGACTTCAGGATGGCTGATTTTGTTGAAATGGGAGAGTGCCTCAGAAAAGCACTAGCAAACAGGCAAGAAGGTGGTGTGGAGCAACAATGGGGAAACATAAAAACTGCCATCACAGAGGCAACAAGCCTTTGTGTAAAGCAAATAAACAAATCAAAATGAAAGAAAAAAACACTATGGTTCTCAAAAGAAGTGTCGGGGAAGGTAAAGGAGAAAAAGATAGCATTCAGGAAGTACAAGGAAACACAGAAGGAGCAGGACAGAGAACTGTACCAGTTAAAGCAGAAGGAAGTGGGGAAGGCAGTCAGAATAGCAAAGGCCCAAATCGAGGAAAACATAGCCAACTCAGTTAAGAAAGGGGATAAAACCTTTTATAGGTACATTAGGGAGCAAAGAAAGACTAAGGCAGGGATACTGAGGCTGACTAAAGAGGAAGGTGGTTGGGCAGAGAGCGACAGTGAAAAAGCAGGGATACTGAACAAATACTTCTGCTCAGTATTCACAATGGAAAACCAGGGGGAGATACCTAATCCAGTCAATAGAAGCACTCTGGATGGGGGGTTGATATTAGTCCTTTCACAGAAGAAAGGGTTCTGAAAGAACTCTTAAAACTGAAGGTGGATAAAGCAATGGGTCCTCATGGGATTCACCCCAGAATTCTAAAAGAACTAAGGGAAGAACCAGTAACACCACTGACTACCCTTTTAATAAATCATGGGAAGATGGTGTGCTGCCTGAGGACTGGAGGAGGACATATGTGACTCCCCTTCACAAAAGTGGGAGCAAGACAGAGACAGGAAACTACAGACCTGTCAGTTTGACCTCAGTGGTAGGGAAAATGATGGAATCGCTTCTGAAGGAAAGAATTGTAGAGTACCTAGAGGCCAGCGGGGCACAGGACCCAAGGCAGCATGGATTCACAGAAGGAAGGTCATGTCAGACAAATCTAATTGATTTCTTTGACTGGGTGACCAAAGTAGTAGACCAGGGAGGAGCTGTGGACATAGACTACCTAGACTTTAGCAAGGCATTTGACACAGTCCCACACAAAAGATTAATAAACAAATTAGCCAGCCTGAGAGTGGGTCCCAGGGTAGTAGCCTGGGTTAAACACTGGCTGGACAACGGGACATAGCAGGTAATAGTAAATGGAGTCCACAGTGAAGAAAGGAGGGTTACTAGTGGGGTGCCACCGGGTTCAGTACTGGGCTGGTCCTTTTTAATGTCTTTGTAAGTGACATTGTAGAGGGACTGGAAGGAAAAGTATGTCTCTTTGCAGATGACACAAAGATCTGCAACACGGTTGATATGCAAGGTGGGGTGGAAAGGATGAAAAGAGACTTGGCAAGGTTGGAGGAATGGTCAAATGTATGGCAGCTTAGATTCAACACAAAGTAGAGCAACGTTATGCACCTGGGAAACAAAAACCCAGGGGAATAGTACACAATGGGGGATGCGATACTGACAACAACAAAAATGGAAAGGGACCTGGGGGTAGTCATATCAGATGACCAAAAGGTGGGCCAGCAATGTGGGAAGGCAGTAAGGAGGGCTGGGGGGATACTGGGATGCATAGGGAGAGGCATCACCAGTAGAAAACAGGAAGTTTTTGGCCCTCTGTGCAGACAGTTTGTAAGACCACATCTGGAGTATTGTGTACAGTTCTGGAGACCCCATCTCCACAAAGACATAGACTGGGTGGAGGCTGTCCAGAGGAGGGCAACCAAAATGGTGCAGGGTCTGCACCAGAAGACATATGAAGAAAGACTAAAGGAGCTTAAGATGTATAGCCTTGAAGAAAGGAGGAAGGGGGGGACATGATAGAAACTTTCAAATGCCTCAAAGGAATCAAAAAGTCCAAGAGGGTAGCATCTTTCAGAAAAAGAGATGTGCAAGAATAAGGGGGCACAATTTAGAGATAGGGGGGACAGCTCAGAGGTAACGTGAGGAAGTATTTTTTCACAGATATGGTTGTAGATGCATGGAACAGCCTTCCTGGGGAAGTTGTAGAGTCAAAAACAGTGGAGGAATTCAAGAATGCATGGGACAGACATAAGGCAATTCTAGTGAGGGGTAGGAGGAGGAAGTAGCCTGTTGGTTAACTAGTATCTGCAGCTTATCCATTAGGTAGGGAAATGGGCAGACTAGGTGGGCCAAGCGGTCCTTATCTGCCATCAAATTCTATGTTTCTATGTTACTGAGGAGACATTGATATTATGGATATTGTATAATTACAATCATTAGTTGAGCAACGCTGCCATCTTTAAGTTTACTGCAGAATAGCTAGTATGGATAATGGTCATCATGACCTTATAATATACAGAGTTCTCTGTCTCGTCTTATCTCTCTTTTTGTTACTTCGGTGCATGTTTCCAGACTAGTACAAATCACACCATTTTTGCTATTAGCCAATTAAGCAACTTTACTGTATCTTTTCACTAATTTCTATAGCAATTATCAGAGATATAAGAAGAACTGTTCTGCTTAGTATTCTCTGAGAAGAGACTGACGCTAACTTTAGGTAAGAAGATCTGGGTGTTCTCTTCAGTGGTGTTTTATCACTGATTTGGTTATAAGCCTGCTTTATATAGCAGAAATAAATCATTATCAGACTCTGGAAACCACTCATTTGTTGTTTCTTCACTCTTGCAGTTCCACCAAGAATCTGCAAAAGAGTAAGATTTATTACCCTAATTAGAGTGCCCCAGATGCCTGCAAACCAATCTTGGGAATCTCTAGCAATCCATCATCTGTGGAGTGGAGCAGGTGAGAGGAGCAGTAGGGGTGAAGAAGCTCTTGCAGGTAGCATGGTCCCTATCCATGTAGGGCTTTATAGATCAGCAAGCCAACTGTGAAGGTAATCTGCCATTGAACTGGCAGCCAGTGGAGCTCACACAGCACATGTGTAATATGGCTAGATTAAGAAAGCCCAGTCAGTAAGCGGGCTGCCACATTCTGCACCAACTTCAGACGGCAACTATCAACCCCTGGTAGCTCAAGGTACAGGGTATCACAGTAATCCAGATGGGAGGTCACAAAGGCATTGACCAATGTCGGGAGATTGTCGGGTGGAACCAGATGCTTAATCCTGGTGATATTCCTCAAATGGTAAAATGAGCTCTTGATGATGGATGACACCTGAGATTTCAGGGTCAGCCCCTCATTGAGGATAACACCCAGACTCCACACCTGTTCAGAGGTCCTCAGCTGGCAGCACCCAGGCACAAGTCCAGATGCCTGCCCAGTCGAAGACCTCTCTACTTGACCTGGGTCCACAACTATAACCTCAGTCTTGTTAGGATTCAGCTTCAACCAGCTGGCACTCATCCAGTCCTGAATCTCAGATAATCAGTTGTTAAATACGGAGACCACTACATCCCATTCAGGTGCAAAGGACATGTACAGGTGAGTGTTATCTGCGTAGTGATGAAAACTCAGTCTGTACTGCCTTACAATGTCGCCCAGTAGCAACATACACACCGTGAACAACATAGGTGGCAGCACCAAGCCCTGAGAGACCCCACATGGCAGGAAGAATGTATCAGAAGAATAAATCCCCGACACTACTGTCTGGAACCTGCCAATGAGGAAGGAGTGAAACCATCTGAGGACTGTACATGACAGTCCACAGATCAAGCGCAGTCACTCTAGCAGCACATCACGGTCCATGGTGTCAAATGCCACAGAGAGTTCATAGAGAGCTAGAATGATACAGCTCCTCTGATCTCTCATTATAAGATTATTGAGCACCCAAACAAGGGCAGTCTCAGAACCATGCCTTTTCCTAAATCCTGCCTGGAAGGGCTCATGGACGGCAAGATGATCATCCAGCTGCAGCACAATCACCTTCTCAAAAATCTTACCCACAAAGGGAAGGTTAGAGACAGGCCTGTAGTTGGTGAGACAATCCAGGTCGAGAGAAGATTTCTTAGGAAGGGGTGTCACTGCTGCCTCCTTCAGGGAGTCCAGAAACTACCTGGTCTCTAACAACCACTGGACAAACTCAGCCAGGACTGATCCAATGACCTGAACACACCCCACAAGGAGGTGGGTTGTGCCTGGGTCCAAACAACAGTAGGTCAGCCGCATATTCTGGATGATCCTCATAACATCCGAGGTCGCCACCTGGTTGAAAGCCGACCACCAGACTGAGACACTGCGACCTCCCCCAATCACTACCATACCCATTGGAGTGGGCTGAACTGATTTCTGACATGATGTCAGCAATCTTATCTGTAATGACATGAGCAAACTTGTAACATTTCTCTTGTGACAAGGCTCTCTGTAACTGCAGACAGGATGGATTGCACAGTCTGTCCACAGTTCAGAAGAGCTGAGCAGGTCGGTTCCAGCCAACAGTAATCTCCCTGGACAGGAACTCTGCCTTCTTATGGGAGATCGCTGATTGATAGTCCACGTAATGCACCATTAAGTTAAGCTTGTTGGCAACAAGGCCAGATTTCCCCCAGCAATGCTTCAACCTTTGCCCCACTCTCTTCATCTCCCTCAAGGTCCCCATCAAACCATGGAGACCAGGGATGAAGGGAGAGGGGTTGATGTGATGTGACATTCCCCTTGAGCTATCATTTGAGTCAAACCACTACAGTGAGAGAGCAGTTGAAAACCAGGTGAACTTCCAGGGTCAGCTGACACTCCAGACATAGATAAGTTCGACCACTTTTCTGATACAACAGTATCTTTACATTTTATGTTACTATTAAAGGCAAGGTAAGGCAAGGCAAATTTTATTTATTAAGCCCCCTTTCCTGCAGGCTCAGGGCGATGTACAAGCAATAACAACATGATAATTATAAGACATTAACAAAGAATATTATAAATAACATCAAAATGTATAAATAAACTTATTTTCATTAAAACTAAATGGGAAATGCCACAGTAAACAGACACATCTTCAAAGAGGCTTTGAAGGCTTCCATTCTGTGTGCAGAGTGGACATTCCTGGATAATATATTCCAGAGCGTGGGAGCTGCCACACCAAGAGCTTGGTCCCAGATTATTTCAAATAAAAAGGGAGGACAATAAAAAGGCCCACATCAGAGGAGCAGAGCAGGTGAGTTCTGAAGTAAGAAACCACAAGACCTTTTAAACACTCAGAACCCAAACTGCAAAGGGCCTTGAAGATTATCAAGCATATTTTAAAGGTGATGCACCATCCCACAGCCAGATAGTGCAGCACACACAGAACCAGCATGATATGGTCCCTCCAAGACTTTCCCACAATCTGCTGTAATACAGCATTCTAGACCAACTGTAGGTTCTGCATCAAGCTTCCAGATAACCCTAAGTGTAGAGCATTGTAATAGTCAAGCAAAGCCCAGAGGTGACGACACCATGAACAATCATCACCAGGTCATATGGCACCAGTTCCATGTCAATACCGTACTTGTAAACACATCACGTCAATAGCAGTGCAGTAAATTACCCACAAATCAAAACAGCGTATAACTATTACCTCTCAATAACAGTATATCACGATGAGCACTGCCAAGATGTTTAATAAAATGCAGTCATCGCAAAAGCCAGGAATTATGAAGTTTAACTCGTACATATACAGTGGTTATAATCATAAGCATTAAAACAATTACCTGTGCACTGATATCTGCTGAACCGCCCCCCAAGCCAGACACATATACCGTAACAGTGCAGGCAGTGAAGTTATCGCATATGCAAAATGTGGTAAACATAATCATATAAATTCAGAGTGAAAAGCCGTGCTGTATAATGGTGGACAAAAACAAAGGCTGTATACCTTTTCCTTAAAGATCATCAAATCCAGATCACCCATCATTTGACCTCCTCCCCACCCAGGACATTCCCCCCTCCCCCCACTGTGAATGTGGGTGTAAACAGTCCTGCACATGTCTTTTGTCTTGCTTGTGTGCACCACTACACAGCTTTTCGTTCAGTTTCATTGCGATTTCTAATTTTAGTGCAGACACAAGTTCCTGTAGCTGCTCACTTACGGTAGACTGATGGAAATAACACAGCATTCTTAGGAAAAGATAAACATTCTACGTTCATTTCTAGTTATTCTTACTTAAAACACAGAAATTATGTAGACGCTTACTACTGTAAGTCATACACAATACTACACAGGAAGATATTGATCCATCCAAAACAGCAGCTGCAAAGTTCAAGAAGTTTATTTTTGGGCAGCACACGTCTAAATAACTTTAGTGCCAAGTGTTGTGCAACAATGCTTAACAGTGCACAAAGCGAAACGGATAACTGTATTGTTTCCTTTATTATTAACAACAGTGTTGATCCCCTGCTTATAGTTATAAACTGCTGTGCTGGATCTCTAAGCAGAATATGTTTTTATTCTCAGCCATGGGTGAAATTTTATGTGATTCACCTTTTCAAATGTTATCTGCTTGTCAGTACAGTATCTGTGAGAAATGTCTCTGGTCACACTATTCACTTTCAGTAGACTGACTAAAATGACCCAGCATTCTGAGGAATTTTATGTTTGTGGTGGCATAATGTTGATATGCACTGTTAGGACCTTACGATGAAATGTGCTTTTAGCGGTTATTGATATGCGCATTCAACGCCTTGCTTAAATGCTTACGTTGTATTTACCGCACGGTACTGTTGTGATACCTGTTGCGCCAGATGTGATTTAATCCAAGAGGGATGTTACAGAGATGGTAAAATCCAGATGGAACCACTGTTGATTCCTGCTGTTCTAGTAACAGCTTGCAGTCCAAAATGATCCCTGCATTTTTAACCACATCTACAGCTCTGTGTGATTGGCCATCTAATGAAAGAAATGTTGCCAAACTACCCCTCATCTCTGACCCACCAACCTGGCTCTATCATCATGACCTTTGTCTTCCCTGGATTAAGACATAGCTAGATTGAGGCTATCCAATCATTTATGTCAGCACAACATCTCCCCAGTATCTAGGCTGCTAGAACCCCATCAGGAGTACAAGACATGTATACCTAGGTATCATCTGCATAGCAGACTTAACTAAGTTACTTGTTCTATGGGTATTATGTTAATGATTAAGAGCACTGTAATAATCATTTTACATGGGTAATGTTTACCAACTTAAGGTGAAATTAAATAGTCATCAGTAGGTAGCAGTCTTATGAGGAATGTACTGAAAACCTGCAGCATGGATTAGAATGGCAGTTGTCAGTCACACCCAGATAGGGTGATAATTCAATTTACTGCTTAACTTGTATGCAGATAGGGTGTAAAATAAATGATACCACATTTGTAAAACAGGCTTCACCCTGCTAGGGTGTTAGGTAAGTTCATTAAATATCTCAGTATTACACTGCCTGTACCTTTGCTTTGTGGCAGGTAGGATCAAGTATTGCAGGTTAATTAGTTCATGGAGCAGGAGTACACACTGTTCCTGATTGCTAGCAGGCACTGGAATGCACAGCTGTGGGGTTAAGTGGCCAGCTGACAGCCACATTATGACACCCTTGGCACTGCAGCTCACAGCATGGAGGACTGTTAGAATGAAAGGGGTGTTGGAGAAGGTGGACCCACCCATGAGTCCGAAGTGCAGCCCAACTGGCAGGCGTGGCGAGTCCAGGGAGTTGGAGCCACAGCTGATAAGGAGGCTAAGCTTGCCGATCAGTCAGTAGGGAGAGGTGGCAGCAGCAGCAGACAGACCCTACTCTCATGACCCCTTGTAACTGGGGAGTGGTGAGTACATGCAGAGAGTTGTTTGTAGCTAAAACTCTGCAGCATCTGAGAGGAGCCCTCAGCCAGTAAGAAGGGTTAGGCAAACGGTTGAAGTGCCACCTGAGCTAAACAGCCAGAATACAGAGACAATCCAGATAATTCTCATTACCTAGGAAATCCAGCTAAAGTAAGAGAAGCTGCTGTGTTTTGAACCTGCAGTTGAAAACCCTGTAGAGACTGTTTGCCACTCCTAGACTTAGGGGGGTGTGCAGGTTGTCTCAGAGGCTTTCAAATCTGCTCCTGCAGAGTAACAATGACTGGGTGATTCCTAAGCTCCAGAATAGGAGTTACAAACTGCAAAGAACGGTCTGAGGAATTGGCCAGATAGTGCCATAGCTGAGCATTACCCATTGTCTGCCCTGGAGAGTTAGATGTCTGGACATGTGGGTTGGGCATGAGGCTCTTCTAGAACATGCCTGATCCAGCATCCACAAAGAAACAGCTCTGAAGGTGACAAACTGCAAGACCCCTGCTACAGCCAAGACAGCTGCCACCTTGTTTGTACAGCTTGAGGCCTCAGCACAACTGTCTGCATCTACCATTCTTGTCAGACACTGTGAGACTGTCATCAGAACTGTGAGTAACCACAGGACCTGCGCTGACCTGGGGAGTTAAAGATAGTTCTTTCTCTGTCTTAAAAAGTGCACCAGCACTGGCCACCCACCTGAACCGTACAGACCTGCAACTAGTCCTGGGTACCTAGACAGACATTAGGGGACACTGGTACCAGTGGGGAGGTGGGCCTGTCATACTGTGTGTGCTACTGTTTGGGGGGTGGGCATGATGGTTAATGCTGTGTATGCTGTTAGCTGAAATATCAAATTTCATCCAGTTGCTATTTGCCTTTGCATTCCCATTCCCTTTTCCCCATTTAATAAATCTCTTGTTGTTGTTGTTGTTCTTCTTCAATACTGTATGTGAGTATTTATTAGCTATGGTCTTTAAATGCATGTATTTTAAAGTATTACAGTTTAAGGTGATATTCTTGAAGTATCTACTTCTCACCTATGTTCCCTTTCTCATATATGGGTATTAAAAAAAGAAGAACCCTCTAAAACACATGCCTCTGGGGAGTGTCTTTAACTTGTGGGAATGATAGTCATCAGAACAATCAAAAAATAGAGACTCTCAACCCATAAGCACTTTGCTTGTTGTATATAATTATTCATTCGCAAACAACAGCATTTAACATGTTATTTAGGTTACAAAGCAATCACAGTAATTGGGAGGCAGTATATTGCAGCAGTTTAAGGCTCTGAGCTACAAATCTGGTGACATCCAGCAGGCCAAGAAGAAGAATCAGCATTTGTATAGTGCTTTTCATACATCCAAAGCGCTTTACAAGCAATGCTAGACTGATAGTGAAGTGACTGTATGTGTGGTGGCGGCCATATCGCACATTATCACCCACACACAGCCTGGATAATTGCATGAACCAGTTTATGGGAAGAGGAATGTTGGCCAGGACACCGGGAATGTTCCCTACTCTTTGCGAAGAGTGCCCTGGGTTCTTTTACTTCCACCTGGACACCCACCAGGACAACACCAGGATGGGCAGAAGGGACCTCGGTTTAATGTCTCATCCGAAGGACGGCACACCCCAGCAGTACAGCACCCCCCAATACTGCACTCGGATGCCAGCAATTTTTAGGTGCAAGTCCAATCCTGGTGTGGGACAAGAACCCACGACCTTCTGGTCCAGAGGCAGATGTGCTACTAACTGAGCCACGCTGACACCTGCTGAGACTAGACCTGGGTTTGAATCCCACAGCTTCCACTTGCATACTGTGTGACCCTGAGCAAGTCACTTAACTTTCCTGTGCTCCCAGGTCACACCTGTAAAAAAGCTTTCAGCTTAGTGTGCTACTCCTGGTTAAACAACTAAAAAAAAAAAAAAAACTCTTCAAATGAAATGACTAATGTATTTTCTGAACAAGCACTTTTAAACCATCTTTTTAAATATTTACAGTTTCCTGGATAAACGTTTTCAGGACCATCCTGTCCCTTCTTCAGACCCTGTTTTTAGTTTTGTGTGCCCTGTTGAAGAAGAAAAATAAATGAATTTATATTTAAGTAACCTGAAAGGTTCTAATTAATAAAAGAGTGGCTCTGAAAAGTATAGATTCAGGGGGAACACACCTGTTATTTTTCTGTTTCAATATTTCCCACAATTATTCTTGATTTTCTGGCTCCTGGAAACACTCTAAATAAACATAATTCATATTTTTGCTTTTTTGTTTGTTATCTGTTTTTAACTTTAAAAAATTATCATCTTTAAAACAGAGAAACCTCTGAATGATGCTTTACCTGCGACAATAACACTTTCTCCTGAGTTGGATCTTAGCACTGTTGTAACTAAGGGGGGCCCTATAAACGAAGATACTTGTATTAGAAAACCAGGCAGCACCAAAATATCCTCTCAAGCTCTATTATATATAGAGGCTGCATTTGGTTTTAAATTCAGTTTAAGGTGGTATACCATGTGTGGGGTGACTGTGAGTGGAGGTGGGTAGGTACAGCAACCCAAGGGGTTGTACCATACAAACAAAGGCCCACTACAATTTACTCTGGGAGGAGGCACTGCGTTATTTAATGTTTTCTTGGGAAAGAACCTCCCTTTTTCCATCCAGAACAGAACCCAGGCCCCTCAACCTTGTTAAGCCTGCAAGGCAATGGTAGTAATTGTAAGTTACGTGGCAACTCGGTTACATCGTGGAGGCACTGCTGGAGTCTCCTGTTTGCCAGTTGTGACCCCCAAACCCAGCATTTTTTGTCATACCATGGCTGCACACATATTTATTGACTGGTGCGAGGGTGAGAACTTGGACCCTGAAGAAGTCCACCCCAGGACAAACAGGGAGAAAATAGAAGAGACTCTGTCAGTAGTCAAGTGATTCGGCATAGTCACTGTTCTAGGGTGGCAAATAGATTCTGCCACATAGGCTTTAACTGTGCTAATTGAATGCCAAAATGTTGTGTATGCCACTAGAGTTCCTCATGTACTGACCAAGAAGGTTCCACTGTGGCATGGACTATAGAGACTCAGGCTAGTGTGACTCCCAAAAGGGAAGCCTCACTCAAGTCTGTGGGCTTCATAGAGAGCCAAAGGAAAGCTGGTTGAGGAAGCTCAAAAAGTACTCAATGTCCCATAAGACACCCCTCCACAGGGTGAGGGGGCCAACCCTAGTTATCGGCCACATCCCTCAGATTAGGAATGTTTTTGGGAGTCAAGCCCATCCCAACAGGTGAGGATGATTTGGAGACATGGATGGATTATGCAGCCCCTTTAGTGCAGGATTGGTAATCCACTGAGGCTGAGAAAAGAAAATGGCATGGAGAAAGCCTCTGAGGCTGTGCAATGGAGATTATTCAGTCTCTAGAAGCCACTGACCCTGATGTACCAGCCCAAGAGTATTAGAAGGCCCTGGAGAGTGTTTTTGGAAGCACAGAGTCCTGTGAGGATATTCTATGGAAATTTAAAACTACCAAAAAGTGGGAGGGAAAACAGTTGTCTGCCTTCTTGACTTGTGTGGAGAGGTCCTTGCAGAGAGTATTCTACAAAGGAGGCATGGCCTCCCAAGACTTGAACCAAGTGTGGTTAGAGCATTAAGGCTGCCTGTCACTCTACTGTACTTTGCTGATACTTAAGTTGCATCTGGCTGAGAGGAAGAATGCCCTACCCTCTAACAGTGCATTAATGAGAAAAGCTAAAGAGGCAGAAGAGGAAAAGGAATGCTGCAGATTCTATCATGCCTCCACAGCAGTTACACAAGTTGATGACAGTGTACAGGCAAGTGAAATTCAAGAACTGAAAGCATTACTGAAAGAGTGCAAAGAAGCAGCATGCCTGGCAAGAAGGACCCCCAGTAATGAACAGACTGATTCCCAGAGTCAGCAGGCAGTGTCTGTCAACCCAAAACTCTCTGTCATGGATGTGGGTGTGCAAGCCCAGGCATCAGGTGTGACTCCAGGCATTGAAATTCACATCAGTGAATTGTGCAGCATGGTAAGTGAACTGAAAGACCACAGTATACAATCCCAGACTGAGCAGGGGGAGACAGAGCCAGAACGATCACCAGCAGTTGTCACAGCCTCTGCCTGGGCCTCTAATGCTTATGTTGTGAAACCAGATAGCTGAGGCTGGAGACCCCATGCTGATGTATCGCCCTCACCCAAGCTGAACCAAGACTGCATTTTCTGTTATAATTATGGAAAGGATGGCCATCTGATGAAAAAGTATTGGTCACAAGAGGGCCCACAAAGGGTCAGAGGCAGACTACTTAAAGAAAAGTTATTCTCCACTTGGCCTGTGAAACCCTTTGTGGCAAAGCCTTCCATCAAAGCACCTGAAACTGCATACATTGACCTGGACAAACTTGTGGGTCCTTCCACTGAAACAACAGTCTCTATTGAAGGTGTACCTATACAAGCTGTTTTGGACAGTGGTTCCCAAGTGACCATTATTTCAAGAACTGGTATGAACAGCACCTATCTCACCACAAGCTACTGCCCTTGGAAGGTCTGAAAGTATGGGGATTGAGTGAAAAGTCTTACACATATCTGAGCTATCTCGAGGTATGGATTGTTTTTCCCTGCAAGGTAGCTGGAATGGGAGACCCTGTGGAGATACTGGGGTTAGTGTGCCCAGAGTCCAGAATGTATGACAGAGTACCTGTACTTATTGGCAGTAATGCACACATATTTGGTCACCTGGCTCAGCTTTCTCAGAAGAGGGAGGCCAAGCAGAAAGGAAAAGTGTTACATGTGCATGCCCTAGTGCAAAAGGCCTACCAGCACCAAACACAGACAACAGCTGAAGTTCAAGATGACGCTATGGGAATAGTAAGGCATCATGATACTGAATTGCTTGTGGTGTCACCTAATGCTGAATGCAATATTGCTAGTGTAGTATGCCTGAAAAAGGACATAAAAAACAAATACTGATGCTTACTGCTCCAGAAAAACATGGTCTCCAAGAAGGACTGTTAATAAAACCAAGTGTGTTGTCAGTAAGAACTCATGCTTATACCTAGAGTTACCACCCAGATAAAAAATGTGAGAGATCAACACATTGTCATAAGGAAGGGATGCAATTTGGATCGTGTGTACTGAGTATACACAGCGGTGCAACCTGCTCTCACCAGATATTTATTTATTTATTGACTGATTGATTAAGTGATTGATTTAAAAGTTGATAAATAGGAGAGGCACACTAAGCCGAAGCTCAATTCCAGGTGTGACCTGGAGGAAAGAGTAATAGGAGCAATACATACATGAAAAATGCAGAACAGTATACACGTACATCTCAGGCAGGTTACAATTAGCCTGATTTAAAAAGGAAAGTACAGTAGTGCAGAGGCTCAGGCTGGTTACAAAGATGCCCAAGGAGTTAGCAACAAGTACAATCAAGAGGAACAGGCAAAAAGATAAACTAGAAAAATATACAACTCAATTAATAAATTGCAAAATAGACCATAATAATTAACATAGCATAAAAACAGAGGAATTCTGGAGGTTACAGGATGGACATGGGGTACAGCATAATGAACATAATGCAGACAAGGGATATGGGAGGAATCTGAAATTGAGTTGAAGCTGCCATTAAAGAACCATGGCTAGGAGGAGATTAGTCTGGAGGATGGCAGGAGCAGGGGTGTAGAGGGGAGCAGTAGAGTGACTGTTTAATGAGGTTAAACGAGGGTAGCATATGTAGTAAAGTGGGTAGGAAATTCCACAAGTGAGGGGAAAAAGAAGGAGAAAGCCACCATGCCAGAATCTGAGTGAGGGCAGGGGAGAGCAAAGGAATGAGGGTCTTGTGAACAGAGAGGATAGGCTGAGTGGGGAGAGGGGGCTAAGAGGGAGTCGAGGTGGAGGGGAAGCTGAACCAAAACTTGGCAGAAATGATGGAAGTGTGGTGGCATCAGCGAGAGAATAAGGAAGGGAGTGATAGAGAAGAATAAAGGGAGCAATGATGAGTCCTGAATGGGGCATTCAAGGAGAAATGACAGA
This sequence comes from Neoceratodus forsteri, assembly GCA_016271365.2. NCBI lineage: Eukaryota > Metazoa > Chordata > Ceratodontiformes > Ceratodontidae > Neoceratodus > Neoceratodus forsteri. The sequence goes on along the minus strand of CM028138.1, from coordinate 727,935,211 downwards.
AAGCATTAAAAAGGACATCTAGTTGGGAAAGAGTGGATGCAGAAGCAGAACCATATACAATGTCAGCATAGTCAAATTGTGGGAGGATGGTTTTGGTAAGAAGCATCTGACGAACAGGGAAAGAGAGGGCATCTTTGTTTCTATGGTGAGCACCAAGATTGAGGCGGAGCTAGGAATGCATGTATATTATATGAGTTGAAAAATCAAGACAGCTGTCTAACCAGACACCTAGATACTTATAAGAAGGGGACAGTATCCAAAGAGGTGCCATCAAGGGTTGGGAAGGAAGGGGGCACAGTGAGTTTTGCAAGTTTTTGGTGGGCACCGAAAATCATAGCCTGCTTTAGTAGTATTTGCTTTGAGCTGGTTAGATTGGAACCAGCTTAGAATGTGAGTGAAATCAGTTTGCAGCTGAGAGGTCACAACCAGTGACCAGATGAGAATAGGATAGTGTCATCAGCATAAAAGTGAATTAGGGGAAGAAGAAGAGCATACAGTAGATAGGTCGTTAAGAAAGATGGAGAATAAAATAGGACCAAGAAAAGAGCCTTGAGGAATGCATGCCAAGATAGGGAGAGGAGGGGAGAGTACCACACAAGCTGGGACACATTGAGAGCGGCCTAAAAGATAAGATGAGAATCATTTGACAGTTCGAGGGGAGAGTCCAGCAAGTTTGAGTTTTGTAAGGAGAAGAGAGTGGGAGATGCAATCAAAGGCCCTGGCTAGGTTTATGAATATAGCTGTAGTAAAGTGGCCTTGATCCATGCCTATAAGAATAGCATCAGTGACAGAGAAGAGAGGAGATAGTAAAGTGTTCTTTACAAAAACCAACTGGGAAGGGAGACAGAAAATTGGAAGAGTTGAGAAAGGGTGAGTCTGGTTAGGACTAGGGACTCTTGGAGCTTCACAAGGATAGGAAGGAGGGAGATTGGATGGTAGTTTCCAGGCGAGGAGCAATCACCACCTATGTGGAAGAGGATAATTTTTGCTGATTTTCAGACCGGAGGTACCACACCAAGGGGTGAACGAAAGGTTAAGCAGATGAGACAGGGGCAGAGCAATGGCAGGGGCTGAGATTTGAAGAAGAAGCAAGCCCGTCAGGGCTAGATTTGAGAGGTTTCAGTGCTTTTAGAGTGAAAAACACCTGTTGAGCAGTGATAGTAGAAAACTGAAAGGAATTTAAAGTTGGAGGAGTATAAGGAGCTGAAGGGGGAGGATAAGGGGGGTATCAGAAGTTTTAGAGGTGTGCAATGGAGAGGGAAGGTTGACAATAGAGGAAGAGAGGGCACATGTTGTGAAAAATTTGTTTAGAGTGGAGACAAAGGTGAGTGGGTCAGAGAATAGTTTATTATCAATCAGAAGGGAGGGGGAGGAGGAATTTGAAGGGGGGTTGAGGGAGAGAAGAGAGTGTTTGCCAAAATCTGTTGGGTTAAGTTATTGTTGTCTTGTAGTGTATGCTTACAGTAGTGAGATTTAGAAGACCTAATAGCTTTGGTACATGTATTTCTCAAAGCACGAGAGGTGGATAGGTCATAGGGATAAGATGTAGCTTTGTAGTCAGTACAGGTACAGTTGCGAGTGTTACAGACCTTGATGATGTCAGCAGATATCCAAGGACGGTGGAAATGTCTCATCCTACAGCGACATGTAGGCGCATGAGAGTTCCAAATGTTGTTGAAGAAATGGGAGAGAGCAGAGTCAACATCCATAAAGGAGTAGAAAGGGTGCCACTCAGAAGATGCAAAGTCGTGAAGGAGATTAGGGATGTTTACGAACCATAAGGAACAAATCCAGCGATAGGTTGGGGTGGAGCAGGGAAAGTGTAGTTTAAGTGTACAGAAAGTAATTGGATGGTCGCTGAAAATATCTGGGAGTATACCAGCAGAAGAGATCCTATGGAGGTGAGAGGCCAGGATACAATTTAGAAGAAAGTGGTTGTGGGAGTGAGGATTTTGTCTTGCTGGGTCTTTTATCAGCTGATGGATTTTGAAAGACTCGATGTGTTGTGTAGTGGACTTAAGGGCAGTGGAGGCCCAATCCAGATTGAAGTCACCAAGTAGGATGAGCTCACCAGAGCTAAAAGTGGATGAGGGGGAGGAGATGGTGCTAACCACAGCTGCAGGAGCAGTTTTAGTGGAGGAGTATAGTACCCCTGTGAAAATGGGGAGAGAGGATGAGGAAAGAACTTAAATGAGATGGAGTCTGTGATTCTTCAGGACTGCTTCACTAATAGTGGGAGAGACAGGAAAATTTTGACTATAGTAGATAACTATGCCTCAACCACACTTAGATTGGTCATGCCGAAGGATGTGGTAGCCCGTAAGAAGAGGAAAGGAGTCTGGTATTCTGGGTGAGAGACACGATTCTGAGATACACAGAATGTCAGGAGAGTGTTGTGTCACCCAGACTCATAGAAGATCTATTTTAGGAAGCAAGCTGTTAGCATTTAGGTGATAAATTGAAAGGTCTTTTGGAGAAGGGAGGGGGGTATGAGACTAGGACCAGGTTTGATTGGATGTCTGCAGCTGGTAAGAGAAGCAGGTAAAGGAGAAGAAGTTTATTTCCCAATTTGCATGATTTTTGTCAGCAATAAATATAAACATAGACTTTGACGGCAGATAAGGACCGCTTGGCCAACCTAGTCTGCCCATTTCCCTATTGGATAAGCTGCAGATCCAAGTTAATCAGCAGCCTGCTTCCTCCTACCACCTTTAGAATTGCCTTGTGTCTGTCCCATGCATTTGTGAATTCACCAACTATTTCTGACCCCATGACCCCTTCAGGATGGCTGTTCCATGTATCAACCACTCTCTCTGTGAAAAAATACTTACTCACATTGCCCCTGAGCTGTACCCCCTCTATCTTCAAATTGTGCCCCTTTGTTCTTGCACATCTCTTTTTCTGAAAGACGCTTCCCTCCTGAAGTTTCTATCATGTCCCTCCTCTCCCTCATTTCCTCGAGGGTATACATATTAGGCTCGTTTAGTCTATCTTTGAATGGCTTTTGGTGCAGACCCAGCACCATTTTAGTTGCCATCCTCTCGACAGCCTCCATCCTGTCTATGTCCTTGCATAGATGGTTCTCCAAAACTGCACGCAGTACTCCAGATGGGGTCTCACCAACTGTCTGTACAGAGGGATAACAACTTCCTTTTTTCTACTGGTGGTGCCTCTTCCTATGCATCCCAGTATACCGCCAGCCCTCCTTACTGCCTTCTCACATTGCTTGCCTACCTTTAGGTCATCTGATATTACTTCCCCCAGGTCCTTTTCCATTTTTGTTGTCATTTGTACCACCCCCCAATTGTGTACTCTTCCCCTGGGTTTTTGTTTCCAAGGTGCATTACTTTGCACTTCTTTGCACTGAATCTAAGCCGCTATATCTTTGACCATTCCTCCAACCTTGCAAAGTCCCTTCTCATCCTTTCCACCCCCTCCCTTGTATATTGACCCTTTTGCAGTTCATTGTGTCATCTGCAAAGAGGCATACTTTTCCTTCCAGTCCCTCCGCAATGTCACCTATAAAGACATTAAAGAGGACCAGTCCAAGTACTGAACTCTCCGGTACCCCACTAGTAACCTCCTTTTCTTCAAAGTGGACTTCTTTTACAGTTACTCTTTGTGTCCTGTTGTCCAGCCAATTTTTTATCCAGGCTACCACCCTAGGACCCACTCCCAGGCTGGCTAGCTTGTTTATTAATCTTTTGTGTGGGACTGTGTCAAATGCCTTGCTAAAGTCTAGGTAGGCCATGCACACATGCCCTCCCTGGTCTACTACTTTGGTCACCCAGTCAAAGAAATCTATTAGATTCATCTGACATGACCTTCCCGATGTGAATCCATGCTGCCTTGTGTCCTGTGCCCCGCTGGCCTCTAGGTACTCAACAATTCTTTCTTTCAGAAGTGATTCCATTATTTTCCCCTACCACTGAGGTCAAACTAACAGGTCTGTAGTTTCCTGCTTCTGCCTTGCTCCCACTTTTGTGAAGGGGAATTACATGTGCCCTCCTCCAGTCCTCAAGTATCACACCATCCTCCCATGATTTGTTAAAAAGGGTAGTCAGTGGTGTCACTAGTTCTCCCCTTAGTTCTTTTAGAATTCTGGGGTGAATCCCATCAGGCCCCATTGCTTTGTTCACCTTCAGTTTTAGGAGTTCTTTCAGGACCCTTTCTTCTATGAATGGATTGGTATTAACCCCCTCCCCCCACACACACAATCCAGAGTGCTTCTATTGTTTGGTTTAGATACCTCCCCCTCCTCTTCTTTTGTGAATACTAAAACAAATGTATTCATTCAGTATACCTGCTTTTTCACTGTCACTCTCTGCCCATCCACCCCACCTCCCCTTTATTAAGCCTCACTATCCCTCCCTGGTCTTTCTTCACTCCCTAATGTACCTATAAAAGGTTTTGGCCCCCATCTTAACTGAGCTGGCTATCTTTTCCTCTGTTTGGGCCTTTGAATTTGGACTGCCTTCCCCCGCTTCCTTTTGTTTTAACTGGTACCGTTCTGTGTCCTGCTCCTTCTGTGTTTCCATATACTTCCTGAATGCTATCTCTTTCTCCCTAACCTTCCCCACCACCTCTTTTGAGAACCATAGTGTCTTTTTCCTTCATTTTGTTTTATTTGCTTCACACAAAGGCCTCTGTGTTGGTAGGCTTGATTTTTCTCCATTGTTCCTTCACCCCTCCTTCTTGCCCATTTGCCAGTGCTTTTCTGAGGTACTCTCTCATTTTGCCAAAGTCAGCCCTCCTAAAGTCCAATACAGCACTTTTGTATATGGCTTGACTCTACTGCTGTGTTTATCATGAACCATACTGTTTGGTGGTCACTTGTTCCCAGATGGATACCCACTTCTAAATCTGAGATCCTCTCTCCATTCCCATTTGAGACTACCAGGTCTAAAATTACTCCATCCCGAGTGGGTTCCAACACTCACTGTCTGAGGTAAGTATTACTTGTGGGTAGATGAGTGGAAGAAGTGGAGCTTGTGGATGAGTTCTTTAATGAGGGAGGGGAGGTTAACCTTACTGAGGATAGGGGGGAGGGAAAGGCTAATAGTGGGGTATGTGTTTTTGTGAGAGAGAGAGAAAGCTGGCTGAAGAAGGAGGCACTTGAAAGCCTTTTTGGGCATAGAAGGAGAGACGTAATAATGGAGGTATATTAGGCATAGAGGATGAAAATGAAGAAAAAGAAGAGGAGGGGTAATTTGATGGGGGAAGAGAGAGCAGAGGGGTAAAATAACATGATGAAAAAATGGAAAGAGATGGTGTTTGCCCTGGCATTGACCAAGAACTGTTTTATTTTGGTAATTCTCCTATTCCCAAGCAGTGGAAGATCTGTGTCAACTGAAAGCTAGCCGAGAGAACGTAGGTGTTTTCAATTCATGAATAGGATGTATAGTTAGAGAAGAGCATTGCATCAGGTTTAATGATGAACACCCTTTCTGGGAAAGGTCCCACCAATGTGCTAACACAGGGGCACATTTCATATTGCCTAAGGAGTGCACCCCCACTCTTGCACATTGTGATGTCAAAATATGGAACAGTGTGGGGGTGCATCTCCAAGCTGGAAAGTGGATAGGATCGGTGGCTCGTGTCCTGAGAGCCACAAATATCATCTCTCTCCACTCCTAGAAATGTCACCACATAAAAATGTTTTATTTTAAAGCAGTGAATTCAGAGCCAGGTAAGCTTCCTTTGTGGCTGTGAAGGGGACATGTTGTAAAACAGCATGAAAGGTGCTCTTTAAAACTGACAACCACCCTCTAATGTGTGTGTGCAAACTACTGCAAAGGTTGCTGCAGCTAGACGTAGATGGCTGTCAGCCTTGCCCACCTATGGCTAACATGCTGAGTACAGGCCTGGCCTAAATCATCTAGATGCAGATGCGCTGTCCTGTCACCCAATGTCATCTTCTGCCAAAAAACAAGCCTGGGTATAAATTCCAGAATAGACTATGCAAGAAATTTGACTTAGACAAGCAGCCAGCCACAGAGACCATTGATAATCTTAGTGCTTCTGGTGATTGTATTCCACTTGCCTACTGTAATTTAGTTGCTCTGAACTTGATGTCATTTGTCCCAATTGACCAACCAAAATTTACAGAGAGCACAAAGACTAGATCCACGCCATAAGTGACATGCTCAGCACCCTGCAGAAAGGCGGTGATGCTACCCAAGTAATTACCTGTGATCCAGCTGCAAAACTGCTGCTACAACAGTGGTCAAAACATAAAGACAATTTATTGTACTGGGAGGTTCATGACTCACAAAGTACCTCTCAGGTGCCGCCAGCGTTACCCTCGAAATTCAAAAGGGTCGTACTTGGCACCCTCCATTATGATATGGGCCATTTGGGGAGTGAGCAATTGCTGGATTTGGTTCACACCCAGTTTTACTAGCCTCATATTGGAAATGATGTCGAGAAATACTGCAAAACCTGCAGTCACTGTGTTCATTGGAAATCATTGCCACACAGGGCTGCCCCCTCTTGTTAATATTGTGACCAGTGCACCAATGGAGCTCATGTGCATTTATTTCCTAAGTCTGGAACTGGACTCTAAGAACATAGCAAATATTCTTGTAGTCACAGATCATTTCTCAAGATACACTCAAGCTTATCCTTATAAGGATCATAAAGACTCCATGGTTGCCAAGATCCTTGTGGAGAAGTTCTTTGTCCACTATGGAGACCCCTCCAAGAATCCATTCTTGTCAGGGAAGGGATTTCAAGAGCCACTTGATAAAATAATTGCTGTCTCTGTGAGGCATCACCAAGACTCAGACAACTAGAGGGGGCGTGGCCAAGCTGGCATCCAGAATGGCTGCTTAGTCCTGGAGCTCTGAGCCTAAACCGTCAGGAATCTCCCTTCCCCCGCTACCCCGGGATGTACTGAGATAAAGAAATATGGGACTTTGTAGGGAAAACAGTTATGCCACCGAAGATGTCGACAAAACAGGGGCAACTTCCATTTAAAAGCGCCAACAATGGGCTTAAAGATCTGGGCCTGGAGGCTCTGCCACCATGAGAAGAAAACGCTGGAAATGGGGCTGCATCAACTTCAACAGGGACTGTGGAAGACAATGTGTATAGCCCTCAGTTCTTGGTATTGGAAAAGTTATTTAACGATTTAAAATATGATCTGATGAGTAAAATGAACGCTGGGTTTGAAAATGTATCTGCTCAACTGGCCCTCTTGAAAACAACAGTAAATAATTTGGGGGAGGCAGTGGAACAACATTTGGCTTGATTAACAGAGGTGGAAGAAAGGGCTTGTATGCAAGAAGATTGATATAATCAGTGGAGCCCCCAACTGCAAGCAGCAATGACTGAAATAGAGAAGTTAAAAACAATATTAGACGATCATGAAAATAGGGAGAGGAGAACAAATGTAAGAATAGTGGGCATGGCTGAAGGAGTGGAAGGCAGAGACTGTGTAACTTTTTGCCAGACATGGTTAAAGGCAAAGCTAGATCTGCCAGTGGAGTGCTCCTTGGAGATATAGCGGGCATATAGAACTCTCGGTCATCAACCACCCCCAAATGAAAGGTCTCATCATATAATTGTAAAATTTTTGAGATACCAGGACAGAATGACGGTATTGAATGCAGCACGAAAGGCGGGCGCCATTAGAGAAGGCTCTCAAACTGTCAGTATATTCCAAGACTTTTCACGGTCGGTACAAACAGATCAGAATGCGTTTATGCCTGTGAAGAGGAGGTTACATCAACTCGAGTGGCCTTTTGCACTTGTCTACCCTGCTCGACTGATTATAAAGAGAAAAGGTGCTACACCAAAGGTGTTTACAAACCTGGACGCGGCAATGCAGTATATCGAACGCGAATCGAAGCAGCAAGAAAACTCAGATGAGTGAACCTTATTTTGGACTTGGGCTGTATAAATAAGTATTTTTATACTCGCAGACCAACATTACAAGGGATGAGAATATAGGGAGGGGGATTGGGGTTGGGAAGTGGAGCTTGTCTCGGTCTGCTCTGAAACTCTTAGGAGGTCTATTAAGGCTGGAGCAGGTGGCCTTCCCCGTTTTCCTTTTTGCTCTACCTCCTGGCAGAACGGTTTGATCTTCCGTTTTGAAGGTGATTCCAGAGTGACATTACAGAGATCTAGCTGATGCCAATTGACTTTATATTATGTGCTGTGAGCAATCCTTAGTTTATTTATTTGTATAACACTGTGTTTCATCAGCGGCCTGATCAGTAAAAAGAGATCAACTGGGAGCTGGAAAACTGTTTTGTTTTTTCTGTACATAAGCTGCGTAGTGGGTGGGCCTATGTACTGGCAGAGCAGCTTAAACGTGGGACGAAGGTGCGGAGGGGTGTTGGGGAGGAAAGGAGCATTGCTCGGTCTGTTCTGAAACTTTCATGAGGCCTATAATGGCTGGAGTGGGCGGCCTTCCCCACTTCTCCTGGCACTAGCCCCTGGGCCTAGAGCGGTTATACAGTGCACCACCTGCAGCTACTGAATTTTGCTTTTGTTTTTATATATGGGTTCCAGAGGCTGTTTTACTGTTATTTACAATAGAATGCAGAATCAAAGACATGTTTAATCAAACAAATAGGGAGATGTAGATTTATCCTCTCGCTTCTCCTTTGTTTGCAGGGGGAGGATGATGGGAGGAACTGTATGCTTGATTTTAACTTGTGAAATGTTTTCCTTGAATATATGAATACAATATATGCCCCGGCGGGGGGAAGGGGATTCAGTTGTTTTTATTTTGTTCCAGGTGGGGCTGGCAAGGGTCAGCGCAGGAGACCAGTAGTAAGGCTGGTCACTCCATTCCTATTGAGCCAGGGTGTCATTTTCGCACGACCCAGGGATGAAAAGGGGAAGGGAACACTTGGAGAATGAAAGGGCATATGAGCAATAAAAAGACTGTATGTTAAATTATGAGTGGGGGCCTGCCCACCCCTGTTGGGCTCCTCATTCCGGAGGTTCCCTGGGAGAGGACAGACCCCTAAGTGTTCTCGATTAGCCCAGCCTTATACTCACTTACTCCATTTGGACAGTTGGGTTGTGGGAAATTACTACTTATGCTTGGCAGTCCGGGAGGGGGGACCTGGGCAGGGCCCTCTTGTACTGCCGCACCTGGCTCTATGGAGGGATAATGACGGTTTGGCCAGCGGGCTATTCCACAATAGTAAAGGGGGTTCTAACTAGAGGTATACTTGGGGGGAAGGGGGAAGCTAGGTGGTGAGAAAAAGTCAGAAACCACCTTGCTAGATTCCTGACACAAGGGGCTTAGTTTTTCTATCAGATTAGATAAGCACAGTTGCGCAGGTCTTTACCTTTCTCTTTTTCATTTAGAAACATAGAAACATAGACTTTGACGGCAGATAAGGACCACTTGGCCCACCCAGTCTGCCCATTTCCCTACCTACTGGATAAGCTGCAGATTCTAGTTAACCAACAGTCTACTTCCTGCAACCCCCCCTCTATAATTGCCTTGTGTCTGTCCCATGCACGTTTGAATTCCCCCACTGTTTTAGACCCAATGACCTCCTCAGGAAGGCTGTTCCATGTGTCCACCACTCTCTGTGAAAACATTTCTCACATTACCCCTGAGTCGCTCCCTCTATCTTTAAATTGTGCCCCTTGTTCTTACACATCTCTTTTTCTGAAAGATGCTACCCTCCTGGACTTTGTTGATTCCCTTGAGGTATTTGAACATTTCTATCATGTCCCCCCGTCCCTCCTTTCATCAAGAGTATACATATTAAGCTCTCTCAGTCTCTTTTCATATGGTTTCTGCTGCAGACCCTGCATCATTTTAGTGGATCTCCTCGGGACTGCTTCCATCCTGTCTATGTCCTTGCATAGATGAGGTCTCCAAAACTGCACACAGTACTCCAGATGGGGTCTCACCAACTGTCTGTATAGAGGGATAACCACTTCCCTTTTTCTACTTGTGATGCCCCTTTCTATGCATCCCAGTATCCCCCTGGCTCTCCTTACCAACTTTTCACATTGCTTACCCACCTTTAGGTCATCTGATATGACTACCCCAGTTCCCTTCCATTTTTGTTGTTAGTACCTCCCCGCATGTACTCTTCTCCTCTTTTCTTCTTTTTTTCGGGGTCTTTTTCTGGTCTCTTTTTGAAATGTTACAGATGAGAGGGGAAGGGAGAAGGGGCTATCAGTTAATTGGGAAAAAAATTAAAAAAGGTCAAGAGTCGGGTGATGCGAGGGGGCTTGAGGTAGATGTAATGCAATGTGCTTGGGAGATCCTAGATCTAGGAATAATTATGATGCCACAAGATGGCTAGTTTAAAAATTTTATCGTGGAATGTAAATGGCTTAAAAACTACAGTGAACCAAAAACGTGTATGTGCATATATTAAGAAAAAGAATGCAGATGTTGTGATGTTACAAGAGCTACATTTAACATGTGAAGAGATTAAGCCAGTAGAAAAAAATTGGGGGGCACGATGGTAGCATCTCACTTCACGTCCAAGGCCAGAGGAACATGTGTGTGGTTTAGACCGGGGATCAGGGTACAAATTCATACAACCCAAAGAGACAGTCAGGGGAGATATGTTATAGTGAAGGCTACGGTGGAGGAGGAGGAATTGCTAGTCCTGGGGTCCTTGTATGGGCCTACATTTGATTGTCCAGAATTTTTTGAGCATCTAGCTATTATGCTAGCAGTGTTCCCAGACAAAATGATCATAGGGGGCGATTATAACACCTATTGGGATCCCCCTTCTGGACCATTCTAAACCCAGATTCAGACGTTCACCAAAAAGTGTGGGGGACCTCTGGAGACTGGCGGAGGAAAGGGCCTTGCAGGAACTGTGGAGATTTAAACACCCAGATACAGAGGAATTTTCTTTTTACTCCTGTGCCCATAAGGTCTATACAAGACTAAATTATTTTCTGGCTTCTCCTACTTTTCTGGGGAGAATAAGGGAGATAGAATATGGCCCTATTATAGTATCAGTTCATGCTCCACTACATTTAGAGGTAGAGAAAGAGACAGATGGGGGGGGGTGCAGCAATGGAAAATGGATCCTACACTATTGTTAGATCCCCAATACGTACAACAAATGTCCGAGAAACTACAGGAATTCCTTGAAAATAATAAAGTGGAAGACACCTCAGCAAGAACTATGTGGGAGGCTCTGAAAGCTTTTGTCAGGGGGGAGACTATCTCATATGCAGCCTTTAAAGGCAAGAAAGAAAAATGAAGGGAGAATGAACTAGAAGCCAATATAATGAGGCTAGAAAAGTAGATTATGGGCAGTCAGTCACCTGGGGATTTGATGAAATTGAAGAGTATGAAGGGAGAATATAACCAGCTGTGCTGTAAGCGTATGGAGAGGGATATCCTAATGTCAAAAGCGGGACAATATTTCAAGGGGGACAAGTTGGGGAGATGGATGGCCTGGCTAATTAAGAAACAAAGAGCAGAGAAAACAATCCTAACAATAGAAAATAAGAACGGGGGGTGTACCTCCTCTGCCAGAGAGATAAATATTGTTTTCAAATCCTTCTATGAAAAGCTATATACATCAGAATTCCCACAAGGAACAAACCTGGACAGTTTTCTAGAAAATATTCCCCTTCCTATGATACCTGCTCAAATAAATGAGAAGCTGGGAGAGGAACTCACTGTACAGGAAATTAAGGAGGCAATCTGGGCATCTAGGTCGGGGAGAGCTCCGGGGTCAGATGGCCTGCCCATGGAATTTTACAAAATGTTTTGGGGTGATTTGGGCCAGCTTTTCCAGTACATGGTAAGAGAGGTACTGGGGGAAGGGGGGGCTGACACCATCTCACAGTTAGCTATTATAACAATTTTACCCAAACCAGTTAAGGACCCCAAAAAATGTGACTCTTACCGCCCAATCTCATTGCTAAATGCTGACTATAAGATAATAGCAAAAATATTGGCAAGCATGCTTTTAAAAAATAAAATGGACAAGTAGCTATCAACATTGAAATGCACCAAATTGCTGGTAAAATGGGTGGTTTGCTTTGAAGTATATAGTAAAATTAATAGCAATGATAAATCCCGCAGTCCCATTCCAAACACCTTGAAAACAATAGAAAAAGCATAATTTTTAAATGATAAAAGTGTTTAATAGCTAGTGAGAAAACTTTCTTATGAGACATTATGATGGAACAAAATAAAATTATAGTTTATAACATTATAGAAATGCTTCCCATTATATTAATAGAATCGCTGACAAACCCTTTAGCTTTAAATAATTGATGTGATTTAATATAGCACTATAAGCCCCACAGATCTGAATGTTGAGCAAGAGATAGGTGAGCCTGTCCGTGGATACTGATTCTTCTCATACATGGGGGAGAATGTACTGTTGCCTAGCAACATTCTCGGTTAGTTCTGAGAGGTACATGAAGTGCTACGTCACTTTGGTGGTAAAAACAAACAGGCTCAAGAGGTAAGCCGCACCTCTTAAGAGCAAAGGTAGAGTGGAGAACGCCACTACCTGAATAAGCCATCAGCTAAGAAAAACTTGTTAAGTTTAAACAAAAGAAATTACAGAGTGTGAATAAAGACAGCGACTGGAGGTAATAATATTAGAAAAACAGAGTGCTTAGAAAGCTAATTACAAGGAACGAATGATCAGTTTAACAAATAATATATTTAATCATTTAGATTTAACTTAAACACTGAGGGAAAAAATAGTAAAATGAATGGTCTTGGAGAAGTGGGACTAATCCTGAAGGCATAAGATGGCGAATGAACTTGAAGACAAATAAAGCAGATGGCTTGTTTAGGTAAGCGATAAGATGAATTTAATAAAGAATGAAGGGACTTGTTTTGAGTCTAGATAAAAGAAAATGTAAAAACATATGAATGATAGTAACAAAGAGTTTGTTTCTTTTAAAGGAATTTCAACTGTGAATTAACTGAATGTGCCACAGCAAATGCTTTAATATTAAGGTTCATTAGTGAAAGAGAAAGACATTTTAAAAGGTTTAAGCTAAAAAATAAGAGGTATGTGAGCAGTTATGGGGAAACAGGTTTCTTACTGATGTAAAATGTAATATTTTTTTCTCAGGATCCAGAATGTGTGGCTTTTTGCAAATAATAATTGTTTGTTGTTATTTTGGTTTATAGGAGCTGATTTGTAAAAGCCTGATGTGATGTATTATTGAAAAATTAACAAACAATTGAAATTATTTGGTAAATTTTAAACAAAATTGCTAAATGATTATTAATTTATATTATGTATGTTGAATTTAAGTGATGATATTAAAACATATAATTATTGTTTTAACACGGATGAAAGAAAATACCCTGTGAAGAAGCTCTGAGGAGCGAAACGTAGGGGTTCTAAAAATAAAAAGATTAAGAAGTGATTTCTGCTCTGGAAGTGTATTTTTTCAGCTGAGACAAGCCTACACCCCCTGCAACTTTAAAGGATGATTTGTGATGGAGAAACTTCCCCTTCTGACTTTACTTGTTGAAGTCATCCTGAGAGGTAGTTGGAGAACCATTTAAGGGATAGGGAATCCAAACCAATGTTCCGGAGGGATGACAGAAGCAGTCTGTGACCAATGGTATCGAACGCCTTGCTTAGGTCCAAGAAAACTGTGCAGACAAAGTTTTTTTTGTCTAATTCAAGCTGCCAATCGTTTGTCACCTTTGCTAGAGAAGAGATTGTACTGTGCTGTGCTCTAAAACTGGGTTGTAACGGATTGAGCAATTTTTCTGATTCCAGGTACTTCCAAAGCTGGGAGTTCACTATTTTCTCCGGTATCTTTGACTGGATTGGAAGCAGGGAGATTGACCTGTAGTCATTGAGGTCACTAGGATCTCCTGACTTAAACAAAGGGACCACAAGTGAATTTTTCCAAATGGGCGGTAGGTCACCCTGGGACAGGGATAAGTTGAAGAGATGAGTAATTGGGACTGCGAGGACATGGTAGCCGATCTTTAAGAAGTACGGGTCAATGAGGTCGGCCCCAGCACTTTTCCTAGTGTCCAGCTGAAGGAGAAGATCTTCAACTTCTTTCAAAGAGGTAGGCTGCAGAGAGAAGGATGGACTGGGGATGGGTTTTTCTTGTGTATCCAATCCAAGTTGTTGGAGGAGGATATTTGCAGGAGAGGAGTCAAAGGCTAACCCTGCAGTGGCAAAATGATTATTGAGAGCGTCGAAGATAGACGGTCTGTTGGAGACGACAGTATTGTCGATCAATAATTTAGTAGGTAGGGAATTTACAGTGGTGTGACCTTCAATGTCTTTGATCATCCTCCAGAATTTAGAGGCATTTCTTGAGGAGCTCTCCAGCTGAGAGTGGTAGAAATTAGCTTTGGCTTCTATGACCATTTTAGTGCAGAGTTTCCTCACCCTCTGGAAAGAATTCCAGTCATTTATTAAATTAGTTTTCCTAGCAGTTCTCCAGAGTACATCTCTACTCTGCAAAGCATCTTTCAGGTCTTCCGTAAGCCACTGACAGGATTGGTTTCTGGCACAAACTTTTACTATGGATGCATACTTGTTGAGAGCCCCTGGCACAATTTCTGAGAAAATGGTCACTCAAGGCATTGGGAAGGATGCCAGCTGAGGGAAATTTATGAGGGTGAGTAGTTAACAACACAGATGCCCCCATCAATGAAGCACAAATACACCTATTCACCGATGATATGGTACTCTATGCTAGTAGCCCCATCCCTGATGTGGCCTGTAAAGCCCTTCAAAATGAATTTAATCTGCTGCAACATCAGCTTATAAACCAGAAACTGCTCTTAAATGCAAAAAAACAAAACAAAGCAATGTTCCTCTTGCCCCTTCACAATGCAATAAATCCTGCAATTGCTGGGACACTCCCACAGATCACTACTATTCTAGGTGAGCGGTTGGACTACATACCAAAGTTCAAGTAATTGGGGGTCTGGTTAGACCATATACTTACTTTCATAGATCACTTAGAAGAACTGGCAAAGAAACTTAGACAAAGACTTGGTCTGTTCTTTAGGATTAATAATCTCCTCACAAGAGACGCTAAAGTGAAACTGGTTCAAACTACCTTTCTTTTTCTATTGGATTGCGCAGATTTTTTATATAGTCAGGGAACTGCAGGTACCCTAGCCAAATTCAATAAGCTTTATCACAGAACCATAAGATTTATCACGGGTCTTCCTTACTCAGCAAATCACTATGCATTGTACACGGCAGGGGATGGTCATCCTTGCTTACAGACAGCAAAAAAATGCTGCAGTTTGGACATACAAAGCTATCTCAAATAAACTGCCCCAGTATATCTCTGTCTGTTTACCGTTTTGCACTCTGGGGAAGTATGCCCTGAGAAGCACCTCATATATCTGCCTTTATGTTTACAAAGCAAAAGCTCACATTGGCAGAGCAGTCATCAGTTTGTGCTCCCTCAACTGTGGAAAAAGCTGCAAAAAACTTTGAAATTAACTTACCCCATCAATCTAGCAGCTTTCAAATCTCTATATCTACATCATAATAAGGAGTCCTGTGCCTGTCTACCCTAAATAGTGACTCCTATAAGTCCAAGTACACTCTAATTACTACTGTTAAAAGACTGATCACATCTATAATTGACTCTTCCATCTCCCCTTTTTCTGCCCCGCTATCTGTCCCTTCCACTTTCCTTTGTCCCTGGTTCCAGCTGTAAATTCTCCATAGTGTATCATTATATATCTTTTTATATTGGGTTTTATTTGTGTTTGGTGCACCTGATATGTATATTTCTTTACTTATATGAAAAATTGTGTCCTACCCAAACCTAGCTGTATCTTCTGTTCCAAACATATACTACTGTCAATGCTACCTGCTGATACTTAGTATATACTGTATTATTGTATCTCACTTTATTTTTATCATTATTTTCTTGTGTGTTGCATCCCATGTATATTGTCCCTTGTTCCTTGTTGACAAACCCAGTTCCACCTTGAAAATTAAGTTGCTCAACGGTGATTGCCTGGTTAAATAAAGACTTTGATTGATTGAGTGATTGATTGTATTACCTCCTGCTGCTGAAAGTACTACCCCCCTCCAGCCCCACCTAAATATCTGTGGTTCAGGCCCCTGAGATCCCTTAATCAGCAAGCTCTTCTTGCTGATCTCTACCTATCCGACTCGTCCAGAGTCTCACAGCACTGGATATCAATTCTGCATTGGTGGCCTTCAACAACACCACTTTCCTAGGAATCTGGAACTCCCATGCCCCAATGAAAAAGATGCGTATCCGGCGAAGGCACCTCTCTTGGATCTCTCCTCAACTAGTGAACCTTTTTAAAGCCAGAGACAAAGTTTGGAAAAAATTCAAAGCATCCTCCAATGTCACTGACCATCAGACATACAGAACATTGAGAAACGGATGTACCCAGTCTGTGCATTCCACTAAAGCTGTCTTCTTCAAATCTCAACTTGATACTTGTCACCCTACACCAACCGCATTCTGGAAAACTCACCACTCCCTGCTTGGCACCTCCCAGCAAATCATTTCCCCATGCCTAGACCCCACAAATAATACTGCAGCCTTTGGGATCTTTCTCATTCAGCAGCTACAGCAAGGGGGATGACCACATTACAGTGAGTCTGCAGCATTCCCTGGCTTCAACCTCTCCCCTTCTTGTTTTATACGTGGAGCTGGATTACATTATGGCCGCTCACCTACTGTGGTTTTTTTATTACCTTCTCTCCAAACATGTTTACCCTTCTTCTCCATTTGGTCCTGGGATCTCCTGCCTGAGACAATGCAATTAATTAACAAGCATCCAACGCAGTGCACCACCTCTTTTACTTCCCAGCCCTGCTCAGCCATGCAATATCATGCAGTGGTAGTATGCATTGTCAACATCTGTCAAAAGTGCATAGCAAGACAGGAGTGACACCTCCACAGATAGCTGGTTCCCTGAAAGAGCTGTTTTCACCAAGGATTGGCTATACAGTGTATCCCCAGGGATTCCACAAGTTTCAGCCTCTCTGTATTCCTCCCTGAGTCTACAAAGGGCAACTGCCCATTCTCCTCATCCAGTCCAGCACTACGCCAAAAACAAGAAACACACAGTATCCTAAAAGCAGGCTCCTTGGGCATTGCACACTCTGTCAAGATAGAGCCATGTATTTAGCACCTTACTGCCTACAGAACATTAACTAGTACAAGAAGATCATCATTTCGATATCCCTTGCAGAGACCTTCCTCACACCAGTGAGAGATGCTACACTCATAGATGCAGT
The DNA here is from genome assembly GCA_016271365.2 of Neoceratodus forsteri. Taxonomy (NCBI): domain Eukaryota; kingdom Metazoa; phylum Chordata; order Ceratodontiformes; family Ceratodontidae; genus Neoceratodus; species Neoceratodus forsteri. The sequence continues at coordinate 727,918,004 of CM028138.1, read as the reverse complement.
CTCATCAGCCAATTCACTGTGCATCTGTTCTGATGGCTGGACATCACTTCCTGACCTACCGGAGATCACTGCAAATGTTACTGCAAATTAATGGCCTTCTGGAGGACAGGGAGGTACTGTATAACAGGGGAAGGGGGGGCTCTGTACAGAAAGGTGCTTTACATTATGCTTTCCTATAGCTGTTTCAAATGTCTAATTATTGGAGGCTGGCTAAGATGAAATGCGGCATGCAAACATTCGGGTGGGGGCAGCTGCGAGATTGGGTGATGGGGTCCAGCCAAGTAGAGGATGATAAAGGAATAATGCACAACAGGGTGTGTGTCGTACTGGGATAATGTCACGCCTTGGGTGGTTGGGCAAAAGACCACAGCCCAAGTGCATCCAACCACCCAAGAAGAGACATTATCCCAGCATGTCACACACCCTGGAATGCATTATTCCTATTACACAATGGCTGTCTTGTAAAAAATGCAAAAAAAAATTTTGATAAAAATATATTTAAAAGTATTTTTAAGCCATATTTTATTGAGTAGGTACACATAGAGGAAAAATAGTCCTGCTGTATTGTTGCACTGTAGATGGTTCTGCTGTTTCTCTTTCCCACAGTAGGCTGCTTCTATGTTCCCCTGACTCTAGCTCTACCCCCACTCAGCTATACAGCAGTAAGCACTCCCACCCACACACTCCTCACACAAGCAGGACAACACTCATTACTTTTGTCTGTCAAAGTTCACAGAGCAGGACCACCCTTGTGAAAGCTCATAGCAGATCAATTGATCTAGGATCCTGCCACCATTGGGCTCCACTAACCTCGATGGGTGCAGAGAAACTCCTATCCCAGCGGGATCCGACCAGACCCACTATGGCACATACAGAGTATTCAGGCAATACTCAATGTAGAGCGTTGTAATGCTAGTTTAGATAAATGTTTACTTAGTCTGTTTTTCAATGCACACTGTGTTTTTATAATGTTACTAGGACTTATATCTAACCAGCACGTGTTAGGAAGAGCAAAACATCCAACGGCTGGAGGCTAGGGGAAGACAGACATGGATCCTCATCCATTGACATACCTAGTGTTCACACCAATTCCAGCAGCCTTTGCTCAGATCATCCAAACTGTCACTTCTAGGTAAGGCACATGCACCCACACATATATTCCCACCACTCCTGATGGCAACTTCACCATTTAACTTTATCTCCTGAAATGTCTGGGGTGCACAAGCAAAAGAAAAAAGACACCAAATCCTTCAGCATCTAGAAAGGGAAAAAGCTAACATAGCCTTCTTACAAGAAATGTAACTATCACAGCCCAAGCACAAGTAAGGCATTGGGAATGGGTAGGGCAAGCTTATGCTGTGGGGTCAGACAACAAAAGGGCTGGGGTAGCAATCCTAGTCCACAGAAACACCATATTCTACCCATGACAAATGAAAAAAGATCCAAATGGATGCTTTATTGGAATAGGTACCATGGACAGGACAAACATAATACTGGCCTCAGTGTATGGCAAAAACATGGATGACTCTCCCTTATTCACAGCACTATTAGCTGAACTCTCCAAATTCCATTGTGTCCCAATAGTTCTAGCAGAGGACTGGAACACAGTCCCTTACTCACTCATAGACAGGACAGGATCGAGCAGAGCCAGACTAACACCCAACCAGAGGGCACTGATTGAGTTACAAGACTCATTAGGCCTTACTGACACTTGGCATGCATTATACCCAGGTGAGAGAGATTACACATTTTGGTCTCCCATCCACAGCACATCCTCCATACTAGACTTCTATCTCACTTTGCCAACTCTTCTAGAAAATGCCCACCAGTGTGACATTCTAACCACAGTCTTCTCTGACCACTCCCCAGTACTCCTCTCAAAGTCCCCCGTCTTCAACACAGCTGGGAGGGATGTCATATAGAAAGTCTACAATGTGCTACTCCAATAGCCTGGCATCTGGGAAAAATAGCACAAAGTATTCAAACTTTTTCAGTGAGAACACAGGCATGGTAACCAATTACAACACCGTATGGGCTGCCTTCAAATATACAATGCGCAGAGAGCTAATCCTACTAATGGCTACCAGGAAGAGAAAAAGGAAGTCAAGGCAAAACAGTTGCTTTATCAAATCAGGGTACTAGAGAAGTCCTTGTCACCTTCCTTGACTACAGAAGAATGGTTGCTCCTCAACTTACTGAGAGCACAATATAGAGAAATGCTGAGAGAACAAGCTGAGCATGACTGAAACAAAGCTAGAACAAGATGCAGTCTGACAAAAAAAATGACAACATTAAGATTTCCCCAGTCCCCAGCCCAGAACCCAGTACCTGCTGCACCAAAGCTAGTCACCCTCACCACCACACTACACAGCTATCTCAGTGGCAGCATAGCACACTACCCCACACAAACCCTCTTTCCTAGCCTTCCCCTTCTCTTCTGTATCCTTCCCTTTCCGGTCCCCCTCCCTCGCTCATCGCTGCTGTCACTTTTGTATTCTGCCATTACCCTTACAGGGTAGCCCAAAGGGGTAGCTTTGTAAATGAGTGACTGTTTTGACAGTCACTCATTTACAGTCACTGTCATCACTGGATACCCATTGTATAACTGTGATTGCTGATCTGACAACCGTTCACCTGAGCTGCCTGTAACCAAGTTATTGATTGTATTGACAAATGCTCATCTTTGCTGGCTGTATCCAAATGTGTTTGTTACAATACTTGACATGGAACCTTTGCAAATGAGCACTTAGCTAAAATGTTAACTGATGTACAAATAAATAAAATAAAAAAATAAAACCCCCTACACTAAACACTCCAGCATGTTAATAGTTAGAAGGTATATGTGATATCATTAATATCTGAACAAGCAATCCACATAAGTGAAGCTATGCCATAGAGACAGGAAAAAAAAGTTTAGAACTAGTCATTTTAGATGTAATTTTATTTTCGCTATATTCATGAGACACTAGTCTCCTGTGAAAATAAAATTACAATGAAAATAACCGGTTATTTTATGTTCTGAATGCTAGGTTCTGAGTGTTGCAGTAGGCTTCCTACTTATCTCCCCCAGGCCTCCCTCTTGATTTTGGTTATGCCACCATGCTTAAGAAATTCAAAAAAGAACTATAAAACACTAACTTACTGCAGCTCTGAGATGTATAAATATGAGATACAGTATTAGAGGGCATGTTGTCATTTTCAGCATTCGAGAGAAGTCAGAAATGAACTAGATATTTGAAAGACACTGATGAAAATGACAATTAATACATTTTTTTTCTCCTGTTGCTAGACCACCGAGTAATGAAGCTTATTGGTGAAGACAACCCTTGTGCAGGAAGAGTGGAAGTAAAGTACCGAGATCAGTGGCATACAATCTGTGACCGGAACTTTGACATGATTGATGCAGCTGTTGTCTGCCATGAGCTAAACTGTGAAGGACCAAAGGCCTTGCTTGGAGTGACACATTATGGTGAAGGATCAGGGCCCATTCTTGGCTATGAGTTGCAGTGCAGAGGAAATGAGTCACACCTAGGATACTGTGCAATGTCCCCCTCATCTCAACAAAACTGCACGCACAGTGATGACATCGGCCTCATCTGTCTGGGTTAGTCTTCTCTTTTAATCCACATTTTGCTGCACCTGAGGCACTTATGACCTCTTTAAGCTGTTCAACCAGTCTCCAACGATGCCCTGCCCTGCTGTACTTCATGACTTTCTCCTCCTGCTCCAGTCTGCAGTGGGAAGAAACTACATCCAGGTGTGTCAGGGGAGGGCATAGGTAGCAGGCATCAGCCATCATTTTGTTCCAGTCTCTCCAGTTTCCCTGTTTGCTGTCATTGTGCACACCCAAATATTAATCGCTGAATACCAAAAATAGTAGTGTTCTTGAACTGGTCATCGGAAGGCCCTAACCAGGTGACCAGAGCCAGTCTCCTGGCCACCCCTTCCCCATCCCAGTACATTACCACCAACGGTCCTCTTTCCCCCATCCATAAGTCCCCAAAATAAAAAAGATAAGTGAAAATGCCAGCATCTGACACCAAGATACTAGTGATTCCTTTTAAAATACACCCCCTCCCTAACCTGTCTGCACATGCCATAAAACAGTTCAGACCCCTTCCTGCCCTGGCTGCATGATTTGGTGGGGTAACTAGAAAGTTAGAGCAGCTAGCTTAGTCATCCCCCCTTCCACAGTGTGTACACTCTGCTCAGAATCCTAGTAGTTAGCTTAATGAATGGAGTGATACAGAATGCAGTCAGGAAGAAGGAGGTGAAGAGATTGTTTCATTAGTGTTACTAGGCAATGTGACTAAATCTGTTAGCCTAGTATCACTGATTATGTAACTGCACCACACCCTCCCCCCCAACTGTGTGCCCACCCACACCATTTATTACAGCTATTACTAGAACTCAGAGCAGGCCAGAGATCTGTGGGTGGTGGGACACCCGAGCTAGCCTGTGTAACTTCTACTGGCTGCCAACACCATGTATGAGTAGGGGAGGGGAGGCTGGGGCATCTACAAGTTAAGGGGCTAGCTGCACAATCGAGCAGACTCGATAGACTGTGTTGCCTGTTTCTGCTGGCATTTCATATGTTTGTGTGTATCAGAGACAGGAAATGGGGACCTGAACTATATTATGGCATGCTTGCACTGGAGTTGCTCTAGTTAGAGAGGGGAGCTGTACTTTAAAATATGCTGGCAGCTTCTGGCATCGTGCCAGAAACTTAATTTTTTTTTCTTTTTCTTTATTTATTGACTTTATGACAAGGAAAGGTGGGAAGTGGGAAAGTAGTGGGATGGGGAGGTGGGGCCAAGAGATTTGCCATATCACTTGAGGAGCGGGAAACCATTTACATTTTTGTTTTACCTTTCATACCCTGGCAGGCTATATTAATATATTACTGATCAAGACTGATCAATTATATAATTACATTAAAATAAACCTTCCCCAAACTGCCTGTTTCCAGGGCTACTGTAGGTGAGGCACTCTTTACAGAACAAGAGTGTTTCATGTGCAAAGGAAAGGTATGCACCCATTCAGGACGTGCACTCCCTTGATCAATAAATACACATATTTGGCAGAATATTCAGGAAAAGGTGTTCATGGCTATGTTATCATTTGCAATGTATGTGGGTTTGTTTCCATCACCAAACCTACCTCACCTACTAGTTTTTCATGGAGTAGTTTCCCAGGGAAGTGAGGACACATGCATTAATGACTTCCTTGGCCTGCTTCTGGGATCACTGTGTGACAAGTGTTATGGGGTCCCCTCCCCAGACAGACAGCACTGACAACAGCAGTATGTTTGCCTCTGGGATGCTGGATTTGTAGGATCTAGGTTCACTTCTTAATAAAGGTAACCCCCAAGGCTGGCCCACTGGAGGAGCAGTATGGTTATCACTTGCAATGCCAGCAGCCCAGGGTCAGAAAGAAGTTTGGGACATTGTGAGTTGTTTAGGAGATGAGGAATCAGCTTCCTGTAGGATGTTCTCCTTCTGGGAGGAATGGCAGCATTCTCCAATGTAATACCATCATCCGGGGTGGCCACATGTGGTGGTGTAGACAAAGAAATATAGAAATCTGCCAGACGAAGCAGGTCTTAAGGTCTATATAGCCTGATCCATAAGGCTGGCAATGCCACTGAGGGGGATCATGACTGACCTCACCTCTCCATCACCTCCGCTGTTCCTTGGCTATGCCTTAATGTCTATCCCAACCCATCTTAAAGCTCTCTACTGTTTTTGCACTAATCAGTGCTTCAGGCAGCTTGTTCTACCCCTCCACCATCCCTTTCATAAAGTAATATTTCCTCATGTCCCTCCTGAACTTCATTTCTCCATGTAGTTTCCTGCTGTTCCCCCTGTTGCTTGTGTTGCTGCCAACTGTAAACAACTCTCTGGGGTCCACTTTGTGAAATAACCTGCATGAATTTAAACAGTGTAATCATGTTGTCCTCTCCCTTTTTACCTTCAATCAGGACATGTTGAGGCACTCTATCTTTTGTTCGTTTGTTCTCCCCATTGCCCCCAAATCATTCTGGTTGCCCTTCTCTGCAATGACTCCAACATTACCTGTTGATGTATTTTTTCAGACGAGAGGATCCAAAAATTGCACACAGTACTACAGGTGTGACTTCACTAGAGTTTTGTACAGTCTGGGCAAAATGGCCTTCTTTTTTCTGCTGCTAAACCCTGATCCCAATGCATCCAATCATGTTGATTGCTTTCCCTATGTACTTATCACATCATGCTAATATTTTGAGGGTATTTAATTGCACCACCCCTAGATTTTTTATTCTCCTTCATCACAGTAATTGTCATTCCCACAGACTGTACTCTGCCCCCTTATTTTTTCCCCCATACATGACCTTGCCCTTTTTGGCATCGAAGTCCAGGTGCCAGTTCACTGACCAATTCTCAAGCCTCTCCAAGTCCATCCTTTTTTTAATTAAGTATACTTTATTAACTTTTCAGAATGTAGCAATACACAATCAACTCCAAGAAGAGCAAACAGGCAAGCAAGTAACATAACAACCAACAAAAACATCAACACCCAATATCCCACCCCACCTCATCACCCAGAGCATAATACTGCCACATACCCAAAAAAGAAGAGGTACCAATGGGGGTGCAAGATAAAAAAATAATAGAGGGAGGCACACAATAATATAAAAGGAGAAGAAGGGGGTGATAACAAAACCAAGCCAATTTGCTCCAGTTTAGGGTCTCGCCAAGGCTAAGAGTAATTCATAAAGAGGTTCCCAATGATTACAAAATTGTCCAGTCTGATGTTGCAAGGCATTTAATTGCTTATCACCCATCAGGGCCTGTAAAATTTCCTGATACCTCTCCCTATATGAGGGGGTTGCATCACCATCCAATGGTGTAGAATTACAAGATTGGCCATGATGGCCATCAAGGCAATGTAAGCTTTACAAGGCCCCAAAAAACTGGCAGGATAACAACCAATCAAAAAAATATTCAGAGCAAAGAAGTCCTTCAGCCATAAAAAGGGATCTAGAGATCTCTTAATAGTATTCCAAAAAGGAATCACTTTCACACACTCCCAAAGCATATGCTTGAGATGCCCTTCAGTGAGACCACAATCAAAGCAGGATGGTGAGGAGACTCTCACCATTATACACAACTTTTGAGTGGTATAGTGCATATTATGCAAAATATGGTATTGGATCCAATGATAGCGGTCTTGCTTTCCATACTTTTACAGATTATGCCATATGGTCTGCCACATCTTGGGATCAGATTGGAGACCCAAGGCATCTTGCAAATAATAACAAGTCCTCACCGGGTTCCCAGGATCTATTGATTGAAAATAACCTTAAAATTTAGAAACAGAGTGGGGATGTTCTTCCAGAGACAAAAAAGTTTGAAAAATGGAGTTTTCTTGTGGGAGCCAAGGGCCCAGGCCAATATAAGAAGCAATTGCCCTAGTAAGCTATAAATATTTAAAACTATGGAGCTGGGATCCAGATCCATCCTCAATTCACAAATTCCTTCCTGAAATTCAGCTTTGTCACAACTTGATGTCATCTACAAACAGGCAGATTTTCCCTTTGATGCCTACACCTATGTCGCTAATGAAGATGTTAAAAAGTGATGACCTAAGCATTAATGTCTGTGGGATTCCACTAGAGACTTCCTTTTTTCCCAATAATTCCCCCATAATCAACACCCCCTTTAGCCTCCCAAGTAAGTTCTTCCTCCAGTTACCAGTTTGTTCCTTAACTAAAGGTGCCCCAGTTTTTTTAACTAACCTGTTGTGTGGGACTGAGGCAATTATCTTACTAAACTCAAGTTACAGTATGTCCACTGCCTGTCCTTTATGAACCACCCCATTATCCAGTCAAAAAAATCAAATCTGTTTGACAAGCCCTTCCTGCCACAAACCCATGCTGTCCGCCATCTTACAGTCCATCAGCAACCAGGATCACCACCATTCTGTCTTTCATTATGGGTTTCTTCAGTTTGCTGATGACTGACATCATACTGACCTGCCTGTAGTTTCCTGGCTAATCTTTCCCACTGCTTTTATGAAACAGTACCATGCCTAATGTTCAGGTCCATCAGGAGCCCATCCAGTACCTGCACCATTTCCTTTGGAAAACCCCAATTGAGAGCTGAAATCCTGGATTTCAGAAGGGTGGACTTCAACAGGCTGACAGAGCTGGTCAGGGAAAAGTTAGTCAGGTTGGACAACATTGGGGGCTGGAAGAGAGATGGGGATCAATTAAGGGAGCTATTCTTGAGGCATCTAAATTATATGAGAATGGTAACTAAAAAGTACAAGTTCAAGAGACTTACAGTTCTCAGCAAATGTCTGGACAGTGGTGGGAGCAAAGAAAAAGGTCTTCTACAAGTATAAAGAAAAGCAGGGGAAGCAGAATGGGAGAATATATTTTGAAAAATAGGTAGGCAAGGAGGGTGGTTAGTGAGGCAAAAACAGACAAACAGCGGCGTATTAAGGAGAGGGTCAAAAGTGGAGAAAAACATTTATATTTATTTATTTGAAAAGATTTACCAGGAAAGCAACATGAACTGAGAACAGTTCATTTCCAGAAGTGTCCTGGGGGAAGGGGGAACATAGGTGGGAGGATAATACAACATTTAGGTGAATACAGAGTACAGAATCATACACAAAACAGATACAACACAAGTAGTGACTAGCTAGGAACAAGTGTAGTAAACAGGGTCGGTCATTGCAGTTGCAAATAAGGTAATAGAACTATGAGCATAAGTTAAATCATAGACTAAGGTGAGCAGAGCATTGGTTTTGTGCAAATAAACATTTAGGTTACAGACAGGAGAAGGAGTGTGGACAATATGTTGAGTACAGGCTATTGGTGGAGCAGGCAAGCAGGTAACAATTTAACTTGGATGAACATTTAACTTATGCCAGGAGGTCACCCCTTTTTATGCAGTGGGGAGCAACGGGAAGGAGCCCTAGCATCTGTAAGTGCTATAGTCAGAGAGGTGGAGCCAAGTAGTCTCCAGAGGGGAGGTAAGTAGAAACTTGAGGGAAGAAATAGGGGATGGGGAGCTAGAGCCTCCTCCCCTTCAGGATGTAGAGAACCCTGCACATGGATGAGGCGCTAGCTGGGAGAGGGAGATAGAAACATAGAAACATAGAAATTGTCGGCAGATAAGGACTGCTAGGCCCATCCAGTCTGCACATAGGCCCTATACATTGTATGTGGCCACTGACCCTATGTGATCAATGGCTTTTCATCACTCCCTCCCCTCTCAGGCTTCCCTTGTGCCTGTCTCAAGCATGCTTAAACCCCTCCACTGTGCTTTCCCCCATTACCTCCCATGGCAGGCTATTCTATGTGTCAACTACCCTTTCTGTGTAGAAAAATGTCCTCACATTACCTCTTAATCTCCCCCTTCCAATTTCATATTGTGCCCCTTTGTTCTAGTACTCTTTCTACATTGGAAAAGCTCCCCCATCTGCACCTTGTTTGTGCCCTTGAGGTACTCAAAAGTTTCAATCATGTCCCCCCGATGTCTCCTCTGCTCCAGTGAGTACATATTGATGTCCCTTAGTCTGTCCTTAAAGGCTTTGTGGTGTAATCCCTACACCATCTTGTTTATTTATTTATTAGCTGTTGGTAACCGGGTAAGTGTGTTAGGCAATTGGACCTGACTATTTCAAGCACAACCCAGGAGAGTACAGAAAATACAGAGATACAAAATTTACAGGGAGCATTATCAGTCGAAAAATGGTACAGTATGACAAGCAGGACCTCACACAGGATGGTTAAAGTACAAATCATCATTATCATATAGGTTCTCACATTGAAGTGCAACAAACAAAAGCAAATAACAAATTAAAACCTGTACTAGACCAACACTGGAGGGTCGGACAAAGTGGACTACATTTAGACTATGGACACCCAGTGAAAAGAGGGAGAGAAACAAAAACCAGACCACTGAGTAGTGGAGTTAGCACAGAAATTACAGATAGGACATAACTACAAAAAGGAAGGTTAGGAGCATTTGCAGACACCACATATCATTAGGTAAGAGAACAGTGCTTTCTTGAATGAGTCATGAGAAATACAGCCCCTAATATGGGGAGGAAGGGAGTTCCAGAATTTGGGGGCAAAGTGGGAGAAAGCTCGTTCACCCGTTCTTGTAGAACAAGAGGGAACAGAGAATAGAGGGAAGGCAGAGGATGTCAGGGAGTGAGAATAAGTCACTGGGTATAACATTGCTCCAAGAGAGTCGGGTCTGGGGATACGGATAAGAGAGTCAATAAAACATCCAAGAGTGTAGGAGCACAAGTCATTGGGAGTCAGCCAGTTTAAGGAGGATCAGAGTATACAGTGGTGGATTAGTCAAGGAGCAGACAGGGTAAATCTTCAGATGTTATTATATGTGATTTCCCATTTGTGGAGACCACTAACATTATCCTGGGACAGAACTGGCAGAGCATATTTAAGTCCTGGGAGGAGGATACCCTGGGCTATAGAAATCCTCACAGAGGGGGTTAGTGAATGGCGAACTTTGTAGGTGACTCCAATCTTCATGTTTATACATTTACAGACATCATTTATATGAGAGGAAAAATTCAAAGATGGGTCAAGTGTCACTCCCAGGTATTTAAAGGAATCAGTATTTGATATCATGGATCCATCAAGGCAACAAATCTGCAGATTAGAGGTTAATGTTTGAACTTTTCTGGTTGACCCAAAGAGCATGGCATTCATTTTGGGTAGGTTAAGGATAAGCTGATTCAAGGTGAGCCAGGATTGGATGATTTGGAAGGAGGATGATAGTTGATCACTTATGTCAGTGACAGATTTAAAGGCACAGAAGAGGACCAAGTCATTGGCATACATGATGGTCCAGCAGGAAGTAGGAAAGGAAGGGATATCATTAATGAAGAGAAAAAAGAGCCCTTCTCTGGATAGTCTTCACCTCATCTATGTTCTTGCCAGGTGTGGCCTCCAGGAGTAGATAAGGAGTAGGGGGAGATAAGTTAAGGGGGAGCATGAGGAGTACGCAGAGGGAAGTGAAATGGGGAATGAGGTTATAGAGGGAGGGGAGAGGGGGATGAGGAGTATTGCAGAGGGAAGTGGAGTGGGGAAGGTGGATTGTAGGAGAGGCGAGAAGGGGATAATGGGGAAATGGAGATTGCAGAGGGAAGAGGAGAAGGACTAGGTGGGAGAGAGAGAGAGAGAAAGAGAGAGGGGAGGATTATGTTGGAGAAGGGAGGGGACAGAAAGAGGATGAATGTATAGAGAGAGATGGGGTATGGGAAGGAGAAAAAAGGGGGAGTGTACTGTGGGGCATGAGAGTGGTGGGGGACAAGGCTGGCAAAGGGTAGTGATGGTGTAGTGGACAGTATACTTGGGGAATGATTTGCAGCTGAAGAGTAAGAATTAGATGGGGGGGTATGCTGGTGATTAGTTGTAGCTGCAACTGTGTACTGAGTGTGTCCAGAGAAGGCATATGAGGCATCGGCAAGAATTGGCAGATTGAATTTCGAGTGGGAGGAAGTTCCAGAAGCTGGGAAATTGGTAGGAGAAGGCATTTCGACCAGATGAGGATCGCCTTGGTGGGAGGGCAAGTGTTCTTAGTGTAGGTGAACGAAGCTTGTAGTTGGATGGGATTGACAATAGGGAGGATAGGTAAGATGGTAGAGTGCTGAGCCAGAACTTACCTACTAGGTTGGTGGTATGGGACAAGTGCCTGGCAGTGAGGGAGGGGAAGGAGAGAGAGGTATAGAGATGGCAGTGGTGGGTGAGAGGGGGACAGCCAAAGACAAAGCAGCAAAACAAATTGAAGAGGGTGTCCAGTCTGACTAGGTAGGTCTTTGGTGCAAAGTTGTAGAGGGTGTCCCCAAAGTTGAAGATTGGGAGAATCATCTTTTGAACAATTTTGTGCCTGGCTTGCATGGGCAGGCAGTTATTGTGTCTGTACAGGGCACCGAGCTTAGGGAGGAATATTTTGTTGATGGCATCTAAGTGTATACCATAGTCAAGATTCCTGTCTAGCCAAAGCCCAAGGTACTTAAATGAGTGGACGTCATCCAGTATAGTACCTGTAAGAGTGTGGAAATTGGGGGCAGAGTCAATTATGGACAGTTTTTGTCTAATGCCAAGGGTCATAGATTCCATTTATTTGGCCTTCAGAGAGAGAGTTGGTTGGCATAAAACAAGTGCTGGACCTTGTTAAAGTCTTGCTGCAGACTGGTAGTCACTTCAGCAGGGGATTTCCCAGATAAGAATAGCACAGTGTCATATGCATACATGTGTCGATTGTGAGGGAAGGGGAGGAGTCTCTAACTCTGACAGATTGGGACTGGCCAGTGAGGTATGACCAGAACCAGGAAGTACTGCTGTGTCGGAGAGGCCATCCGCTGTCAGCTTGGGGAGTAGGAAGGTGTGAGTGACAGTGTCAAAAGCTTTGGCCAGGCCAACAAAAATGGCAGAGGTGCTGCAGCCCTGGTCCATCCCTGTGAGGATGGAGTCATTAGAAGGAGGAAGAGTCAAGGAAACTAGAGAGTTGCTTAAGCATGAGGTGTTCTTGAACCTTAGCCAGGATAGGTGGCAGGGAAATGGGCTGGAAATTGCTAGGATTGGAGGAGTCATCCCCCCTTGGGAAGAGGGATCATGGTGGCCAATTTCCAAGTCACTGGAACAGATGCATGCAAGAAGGATAGATTCATGAGGTGGGTCAGGGGTAGAGCAAGAGTGTAGGTGGAGATGTGAAGAAGGCTTGGGTCAAGACCATCTGGGCTCTTGCCTTTGCCTGGATTCAAGGCAAGTAAGACTCTCAGGGTGTCATTAGGGAGGACTGGTTTAAAGGTGAATTTAGAGGGGTGAAGGGATTGTGAGTAGGGGCACAATGAGGGTGAGGTGAGCTATACATGGAAGGGATGCAAAAAGGGAGGAGGCACAGGACATAAAGAAGTTATTGAATTCCATATCTATGGAAGGTGCATCCTCAATTAATCATGTGCCAATCTTTAGGATTGGTGAGGGGGGTTGGGAGGGCAGGGAAAACAAGGCATGGATAACCTTCCAGAATTTGGAGGGGTTGTTAATGTTATCTTGGAAGAAGGTGTTGAAATATTCCACTTTAGCAAGGTGTATGGCATGGGTACAAGTATTCTGGAGTGTGCGGTACCACTTGAGATTATTGGGGGTGCAAGAGGACTTATATGTGGCCCATGCTTGATCGCACACTCGCTGGCAGGTAATAAGTTCAGCAAAGACCCAGGGCAGATGGCTGCCATGAACTCTTGCATTTCTTAATGGGGCATTACAGTCCCAGACAGCTAGGAATTGTGAGGAGAAGTAAGATAGGGCTGAGTCAACTGAGGGGGCAGTGAGTATGGGTGACCAGTCAATGCTGGACAGTTCATTGTGAATGGTGAAGATATCAAGGGAGTGGAAAGAACGGATTTTGAGTATGGCGTGGGGTACTTTGTACAGTGGATCTTGCACATGCAGTAGATCATGTGATGGTCACTTAGTGCATCAGGGAGTGTCCCAGATTTGATGACATGGTGGGGATGAGAAGAAAGGGTCCAGTCAAGCAAGGTATGTTTTCCTGTTTTGTGATTTAGGCGAGTGGGGTCTGCTATCAGTTGCTTTAGGTTTAGAGAGGCTGCATAGGTGCAGACTTTGTGCTGCTTGTTGGCAAGCCAGTTTATGTTGAAATTCCCGAGAAGGTACAGTTCTCCTGGGGTGGCAAGAGATGCGATGGTGGAGAGAAGATCAGAGATAGACGTGAGCATGGAGACAGGGAGGTTTGGGCAGCAATACACACCTCCAACATAGATGGGGATGGAGGAGAGGATGGATATTTTTGTCAGTAGTATCTCAGAGGCAGGGGGGAGGAGGCTGAGAGGCAGATAGAATACTTGGGGGATATATATAGCAACACCTCCAGCCCTGGATTTGCGATCCTAGCAGATAATAGAATACCCTGGGATGAAGACGTCTGTGTCTAGGATTTTAGTGCTGAGCCAAGACTCAGATATAATGAGAATAGAAGACTTTAGTAGCAGAACCAGTGGCTGCCTGCAGGAGGTTGATTTGGGGAAGGGGGCTATGTAAATTTAAATGGGCTGTACGTAACCCTTTGGAAAAACTCGTTATGGGGGTAAGGAGTGGGCCAGGGTCAAGTTCAACATCATTTGATGTACAAAGTAGGATTAATATTAGTGAGCGAGCAAGTATTATGGACCAGTATTTTGTCCTGGGATCTAGGTGACTGACTGGTTTCATGTAGAAGGGTCAGTTGTCCAGTAGTGGTGTGTGGTGATGGTAAGTAAGGTTGCTAAGTGGAGCCCTGTACCATATAGTAAACTGGCAGTAGGTCATCAGGGTGAGTGGGGGCAGTTCACAGACAGGGTGAGGTAAGAGTAGGGGCAAGTGAGGTGGGGCAGGTAGGAGATGGGAGAGGGGGAGAGAGGGTTCAGAGGATGGAGAAAGGGATGTTAGGGAGAAAAGGGGGAGGACTAGATAAGGAAGAGTAGCAGCATAAGTATGCTTAGCTGCTATTGTGGCTAGATTTAATAATTGCTAGGGCAAGTGGAGCAGAGGTAGGATAGTCAGCCTTGAAATTTATTATAGCAGACTAAAGTTGTTACAGTTCTGGTAGCAATAGAGTCATTTAACAGACTGAGTCAGGCTGGTCACAGATGAGCAGTTTTACAACTGACTACCGGCTTATGCAGGGTACGGTTAAGTAGTTCTACAATTTTATAGCAGTCTTAGGATAGATCTACTGTGTACATCAGGACTGCTGTCATAAAAATTAGGATCCATTTAGCAATAGGCCATAGCATTTAATAATCAGGATAGCAGTATAAAAATGTAAAAAAAAAAAAAAGAGTTAGGTTGGCTACTAGTGGATGCTTGTAAATAGCAGACGCTAGTGGTGGGAGAAGATAATCTGCAAGGGGGAAAGCTGGCTGATATTTATTTCCCCACACGTGACCTACACTATAAAGGTAATGGATCAACAAGGGTGGTGGGGTAGCCGACGCAAAGCGTCAGTGGGACAATCCTCGCAATGAACGAGTGTCCAAATGCCTACATGCCATACCTGCGTGAAGCTCTAGGGGATGCGCTCCAAAGTTTGGGGGAGGGCTTCTTCTGGTGGCCCTTGTGACCATGGAAAGGAGCTGTGTGTAGAAGAGAAGAGGTTCTGATATATATTGGGGAAAAATGTTCCCTGGAGTTTCAAATTCCAATTTTTTCTGATGTTCTCAAAAAAGTTTTCAAGGTTGTTTTCTAGCACAAGTACATTCTTAAATATATGGAAGCATTATGAGAATAATGATTTATCCTATTATGTCATGTCCAGCTAAGAATATATACAGGATGGCAGCAAAGAAATTAGCTCCCACAATTGCAGCAGTTGGTATGATTCAAGGCACTTTACCTACATATCTGTCTGTCTTTGGTTACACTGTTTATTTTATGTTAAAGTCCTTGCCATTCTGCATGTACTTTTGAATTGTTTAAGCATGGCAACCCCTATATTTCTTTCTTTTGCTATATTCATAACCATATTCTACATCTACCAAAAATGTTTTATGAAAATTACATGGGCTTGAAATGGTTTTATGTATAAAAAGCATACAAATATGTCCCTCTTTTTGGTGAATATCAGTTCAAGAGGATGTCATAGTATTGGTAATTTACTCTTTATTTTTGCATTTGTGGAAAAAATGAAGCAAGCATCATGACAAATGATGTGCCTTGTTTCACTTTTTCTTTCACTCTCATGTTGACACCTAAAATATTGACCTTATAACCACATAAAACTATCTGATCCCTTCCTGATTTTTTCCATAAAGAGGGATTAAGTCTCACCAATGTAACTTAAAAACAAGCATGGCAACCCATGATTTTTGTTGTGGATTTTAAATGTTTAAATTACCATCATAATCTGGGCAAATAATGGTGACTTTAACATGGGGTTGCTGAAATAGATGGGAATGTTCTTAAAGGGAATTACTAATCTCATCATTTGCACCTCATAGATGGGTGTCTTGCCTCAGCGACATGCTTTAGCTATAGATGCCACCAAAAATATCATAGCAGTTAAGATGCAGGAGCACTCGCAAATATCCTCCCACTGAGTCACTTGTACTTCCTGGTTCTGGGATCTGCACAAGACCCACCCCAGTGCTCAGTCATGTTATGATGTTTACCCAAGGAGAGTGCAGGGATGCACTCCATTGTAGTCTAAGGGGTGACATTTATTTATTTTTTTTTTAAATTTAAGTTTATTGAGTTTTAGAATAGAGGAAAAACAAGGTACAAATACAAACGTTAAGGGATAAGGGGTGGCATTTAAATCATTTTTATATATAATCATGGTCATTTGGTGATCAATCAAGGGCACCAGTTGACTAACAAGGCTGAGCCCCTAACACCCCCCATCCAACCCCACTAGCCCACCCCACACCTCACTTTCACCCCATTCCATGTGCAAGAAATTTGATATGGTACAGTACAGGAGAATGGGTTGAGAGTTAGGCCCAATGACCCCAATGCACACCCTGACACCTATTGGTCTGTGGAAGGGTGGGTGTGGGGTGAGCTGGTGGGGTTGGATGGTGGGGGTGTTAGGGCCTCAACCCTAATGTCTCATTTACCTACTTTTGTTGCTTTACCCCTAACTAATGCATTAACAAAGTTTTTTTGCAATTTACTTCCTCACTTTTTGAGATAGTATAATAGTATCTTAATTTTACTGTGGGAGCACAGGGTCCAAAGACCCTGTGCTCCCATCCCTCCACAGATGCACATATGTATTTAGCTGTGGAAACACAGGGGTCTCTGGCCCCTACACTTCCACACATTAAATTAAGAACAGGTGTAGCGAAATTGCAACAGATAGTCATAACTGTGCCATCTTAAATCGTTTTCACATGAAATGTTCAAAAATAAGCTTCTTATCACCTCAACGCATCTACCCAGTACAGAAAACTTTCAAATCCCTGTTGAAATGTAATTCTGAGCAACTGTAACACAGTTTTGTGCCATAGGTGTGGAAAAACATTTTTGGCAGGATTTGAAAAATTACAGCTGTACTATTCATAAGTTGGTGTTAATAAATGGTAATGCTGAAAATCTGGAGTGAAAATATAAAAAATTGGTAAAAAAGTGTGCATAGAAACTGTGCCATGCACACTCATAATGCAGTCATTTTTTTGGAGTTGTTTTACCAAAACTTTCAACACAGGTGGCCATGACATTCTGCACCACAGGTGTAAAAACACATTTCGGGCAGGATGTGAAAATGACAGCTATTCTGTTAATAAGAAGATGTGAAAAAATGACAATGTTGAAAATCTGGCTTGAAAATATTAAAAATTGGCCAAGTTACATTTGTGCATAGAAATTGCCCAAATAGTGTTCTGAAGAAGGGACAATTTTTGGTCCTGAAACATACGTCAACACCTGAATTTTTTAAAAAACGGGGTATTGACACATGAATAATGAAAATGCATTTGCACTGAATTTTGGAACTTGGAGTGAACATTGTGAAATAAATAAAAGAATATTGAAAAGAAATTGATTGTCTTTTTGAATGAAGGTGAAGTGGTAGAAATGTCCTATTAACACTGAAAGTGTGATTAAATGTTCTGGAACCATAGGACTCTCCCCTAAGAAAGATAAGATTTCAGAACATAAAAAAGGAACAGAAAGGGATCACCATAATCTACTATAAAACTCTAGAAACTGCCCAATGCATGCTTGTAATGCAGTCATTTTTTGGAATTTTTTTCACCAAAGTTCCAACATGGACTTTTTGGGACCCCACCTCATGAACAGTGGCATTGTCATGTCATTAATTGGTCCCAAAAGGCACAACTCCTCCAAAAATCACTGTTTGGGACCAAGTAGTGAAATGGCAGTGCCAGTGTTCATGAGGCGGGGTCCCAAAAACCCCATGTTGAAAATTTGGGGTCAAAATTCCTAAAAATAGCTGAGATATCAACATAAGTTGAAAACCCATTTGACTGTCATTATGCGGAGCTTACCTTGACTCCTCAGTTTGCAGTTCAGCTTTGAAGAGTGCAGACATGTTTCCCGGTCCTCAAAAGATGACAGCGCCCAACCTCCGGAGGTAACTATAGACTAAGGGGTGGTGTAGAGATGTATGTGCAGAGGGAGGGTTGGGATGGGGGAGGTAGCAGCGGGGATGATGAGGGACCATTTCATTTTTTCAGGTTAAAAAGATGTCAAGGGACAGTTTTCTTTGTTTAACAGTTTTTTTAAAAGCATATTGGGCACACTGTGGTGGGCTCACAATGTGTCACATTAGTGTGGGAGAGGATACATGCCGACATGGGGATTGGGCACCCTGATGTCGACAATATATATATACAGGCTTGGGGGCGCATCCTACACCAGGAGTAGGCATCCTGGTGTCAGAAATATATATTAAATATATTTAGGCACACTGGGGTGTGCTCCCAGTGTGCCACAGTAGTGGGGGGTACATGCTGACACAGGGCTTGGGCACTCCAGTGTCAGCAATACAAGTATATGGGATTGGGGGGGCATCCAACACTGGGAGTGGGCATTCTAGTGTCGGAAACATAAATTATTTAAGCACAATTGGGTGGGCTCCCAGTGTGCCACAGTAGTGGAGGGGGGATACATGCCAACACGGGAATTGGGCACCCCGATGTCAGTGGACCATAGACGTGCAGTTCAATGCAAAATTCTACATCAAAAATTTCCTGCATTGAGAAAAAAATAGATGCTGGGGAACTGTTTACTTTTTTTAGCTACAAGAAAGTTAAAAACAAATTGGGAAGCATCACATTTTGTGTTCTCCCCTCGCTAAACAAGAAAACAAAATGGTGACTGACAAAGATGGATTTTCCTCACGAAGAGGGATTTGTGAGATTTCCAAATCCCTCTTCACAATCCCTCTTTGCCAGATGTTCACGACCAGGAATCCTTGATCTAAATTGTGTATCTATCCCAAAGACTGCACTGAGCATCTCCAGAACCCAAAATTTCAAAATGTAATAACTTTGGAAAGGATCAACATGTTTTCACCAAAGCAATGCTTGATTGTTCCTCAAGATAACCTCTATCTACCCTGGAAATTTCAAGCCAAAATTCTAAACGGCATGGGCACAGCACGATGAGGAAAAAAGAGAGAAAAATGGTAAACATTTGTGAAAAACACATTTTTTGATGATTCACTGCACAAAATCTGCAAATCCAATTGAAACAAAACTAGGCAAATCAAGCGATCTGCCACCCAACACTGTCTATTCCAAATTTTGTCCAAATTTGTAGAACAGTTGCAAACTTATTAACGTGCAAAATGTGGGGTTTAACAGTAAAGTGCCTACTCAACCTAACTATAGGTGTTACTGTGTTATATATATATATATATATATATATATATATATACTATATATATATATATATATATATATATATATATATATATATATATATATATTTCCACATCCCTAGTGTTCTAGTGGCCCCCCTCTCCAATCCCCAATCTTGCCGGTTATTAAGTTATAGTGGCACGGTAGAGCCACTATAGTTAGGGCTGCATGGCCATGTCTAGTTATACCTCAAATTTAATAGCTTTGCAACCATTCACCCGATTTGCCTGAAATATAGCATGTACTGTCTGGTACCATAGATCACTGGATCTGGCAAGTTTCATTCCGGTCAGATGTGCAGTTATGGAGCTGCAGAGTGCCACAAAATGTGAAAAATACCACCTTTTGGCAAATTTGTTGCTCAGGGCTATGACCCAAAGGGTTTGGTCTGAAATTGTCAGGGTATATGGGGTCTGGGTCACTGATGTGTCTTTTAAAGGTTTGGTGAAGTAAGGAATAAGACATGATGAGATGTGGTTTATAAGCTTATAAACGCACACCCAGGTGTGTAATGAGGCATGAGGCACTTGCATCGAGTGCCTTTAGCACATGGGAAGTGCTCTTATAAGCCCATAAACCACACCTCAAAGTGTCTTTTTCCAGTTAACCACAAATAATTAATTTAAAAATCAAACATAATAATCATCAAAAACATATTCAAACAAATACATTCTTCATGTCCTATGGTTCTGACTGTAGTACTATAGAATGGAGATGTACCACTGGAGTGTGGTGGTGTCCATCTGATCCCTTCCAAACACACACATCCTTGCATCCAAACACCTTTGCTTTGCTGCCTTATTTTCCCCACAGTTTGTCTGTTAGGAGCTTGTGAGAGTGATGGTTTTACTGTTCTGCAGAGAGAGTGTATTCCTGACAAGACAGTGGTGTCCGTCTGCCCCCTCAACCTCCACCACAACAGGCACATGCATTCAAACACCTTTAAGCATTTTTTCCCCAGCTGTTTTGCTGTTTCTTGTACTGTACTTTTAGGAGCTAGATGTTACTGTTGTAAATTGAAACAGAGAGTGTCCCTTTCAAGCCACCAGAGTCCCTAGCACTCGCAAGTATGAGTGAGCATCTTTCTGATCACTGCACTGTGTGACATTGGGCTGAAAAGGACGTGTTGCATTAACTTTTCTGGCAATTTAAAAATAATAAATTGAGACTGAGCATGTCCCTTTCAAACCACTGTAGACCCTAGTGCTCCAAGCATGAGTGAGCATCTTCATGATCCCAGTGCTGTCTTACATCAGGCCACTCACTGAAACTGAAGCGTATGAATTGCCTTAACTTGTTCTGTAATTTAGAATAAATATTTCCCCCAATCCTGTGGTGACACTGTGACTGGACAATATAGCGGGCAAGCTGGTGAGCTAGTGGGTAAACGGTGAGCAGCTGAGCATCTTACAACTGGCACAAGAAAAACAAGCAGGCACTGTCTGGAAGGTATGAATCTCAGACTGCAATAAATCCTGGTTGATTAAGAAAGTACCAGCTGGAACAATATGCCCTGATAAAGACACAGCCAGAGATACCTCTCAGTCAGTCAGGATGCAGAAAGCTCCCAACCCATTTTATAAAAAATATTAATCTGTTAAAAAGTTACTAAAGTTTAAAGTTTTCCATTATAGCGTAATGGAAAAAAATATATGTCCACCTTGAAAGCACTTTTTGCTTTCAGGAAAGCACTTTTGACTACCACAAATGGGTTGTGCTCTTTCGTGCTGCCACAATCTTGTTTTCAGTTAGTGACGGAAAAAACACCCTGCTGTAATTCAAAAAATGCTGCCCCTTGGTAAACACTAACAATTGTATTTACTTAATTGGGGCCTGAAGAACACAATCCTAGTATTATTTTTTTATAAATACTGACTAGAAATATGTTTACGGTGTTTCAAATGTTGGAAGCACCACAATTTGCAGCACTTCTTTTGCAAAAGTGCCGCAAATTGTGGCAATTTTCACATAACTAATGGCACAGTAGCACAAAAACTGATGCAAATTGCCATACTGTTCCATGAAAATTGCAACAATTTGCTGCACTATTTCAATAGGAAAAAAACATTCCCCCAGTATAAATGCCCAAATTTTTTCCTGGCCACTTTCTGGGCCAAATAATGTCAGAATCATGTTCCTCAGGGCCCCTTTAGGTAAACCCCTGCAGAGGCTTGCTTAATAAAATGAGTTTTTCTCCTTTTAATGCCTCTAAGGGGGCTGAGGCACATTTAATTTTTGCCAGTGGGGTGCCTAATCCCTGTGTCAGCATGTAGCCTACCCTAGTAGTGTGGTACACTGGGGAGCCACCACCAGTGTCCCCAGTTATTTCATTGTTAAGTCTGACACTAAGATGCCCACCACTGGCTTTGGATGCCTCCCCAAAGAAAAAGGCCAGTGTTTTAAATATGCTGCTGACATTGGGGTGCCCAATCTTCATGTCAGCATTTTGTCCACCCCCCAGTGTCCTTAACTGATTGTGCATTCCAGCACTGGAATGCCAACCCCCAGTGTTGGATGCCCCCCCAGCCCATTGTTCTAATAAATAAAAATTTAGTTTGCCGACATCAGGTTGCCCAATCCCCATGTCAGCATTCTTCAGTACCCCTGGCTCCAGTAATCAGGGACACTGGGGAACCAACTCCCAGTGTCCTGAAATTATATGTTTTCAAAATCTGTTAAAAAAGTAAACTGTCCCCCAATATTTCTTTTTTTTTTGTAATGTTGTAAAACTGAAATTGGTCCCTCAGGTAGCCCACCAGCACAGTGGGAAGGTGTACACTTGTGGCACTGACATCCTGAGCTCAGTGATGGACATGGGAGTCAGCGGGCAATCCAGGGGGAGGAGGATTGAGCATGCCAGGGACTGCTTTCCTTCTCTGGGGAGAGGGGGAAAAGTGTTCAGCACTATGCAGACCTCTGGCACTGGCTGGGGGTATCGCCACTGCTGGCGCCATACATTCAGGGGCTGGGCAGACACTGGCATCATTTCATGTCCCTGCCTCCAGGGATCCAGCATACAGTAAAAAAAATGCTGGCTTCATTTATGACAGCCCCTGCCTCCACCAGTGCTACTGATGAGACTAATGCCCACCGGGGGTCCCACTCCCATGGCCCCACACTGGGGGATAAGCAAGGTCAAGAGACCAAGTTCCTTGGGGAAGGGGTGCCCACCCAGCAGCCCCATCCAGGGTGCTAAAGTCTGGGCATAGGGGGCAGTGAGTGGGAAGGGGGGCCAAACCCTCTGGTAGGAAGGGAGGGATGCATAAAAAAAAAGAAAACAGTCCCTTGTCATCTCCCTCATCCCCTTCCCAACCCTCCCACTGAGCAACCCACCACCCCACACCCTCCTCTTGTCCTATACTAATCACCAGAGACTGACAGCTGCAATCTTCTATGGACTGGGACACATCTGCACTCTTCAAAGCTGAGCAATGAACTGAAGAATCCAGGTAAATGCCGTATAATGGCTGTATATGGTGTTTGAACTTATGTTGACATCTCATCCATTTTTCAGAATTTTTACACCAAATTTTCAACATGGACTTTTTGGGACCCCAACTCATGAACACTGTCACTGCCTTCTCATTAATTGGACCCATTAGGTGATTTCACAGTTGCTGTACAAGGTCATCTTTCAGGACTGAGTAACAAAATGACAGTGCCAGTGTTTATGAGGTGGGGTCCAAAAATCCATATTAATTTAATTAAGCTCCCAACTCCTGAGTTACACATGGTCATTGAAACTTTCTATGCACTCTCGTAACTTTGTTAATTTTTTAATATTTTCACTCCAAATTTTCAGCATCACCATTTTTTCACACCATCTCATGAACAGTACAGCTGTCATTTTTCACATCATGCCCAAAATGTGTTTTCACTACTGTGGTGCAGAATGGCACATTTGCTGTGCAAAGTGAGCTTTTGGGAGTGATTAATGAAATGGCAGTACCAGTGATCATGAGGTGGGGTCCTCAAAAGGCCATGTTGAAAATTTGGTGAGAAAATTCCAAAAAATGCCTGAGTTGCTTGCATCTGTTGAATTTCAATCAATCAATCAATCCAATCAATCAATCAATCAGTGTTTTATTTGTAAAAAGCACAATTCACAGGCGATCAAAGCACTTGTGGGGTAGATAGCTAGATAGATAAAAACTTTATTTTTTGACAGGTAAATAACTTTTAGGACCCTGTTTATCAAAGTTGTCTTGTTTAGAGCATGATTTCACAAGTACAAATCATCATGTAATAAAATATTACAGGAACAATATTAAATACAACATTCACAGAATTTTCCATGGAATACGTACAAAAGACATATACACACAATATACCATAGATCTCAGTATGAATCTTATGCTGGAAAGTGAATTTATCCATAAAAATAGACAAGGCAGTAATATGAACTATAATATAAGACAATTTTCTAAAAATTCAGGTCTAGAAGAGAGGACATCAAAAAGAAAAGGAGAGTGGGGGGATAATAATTCTGCCCCTAATACTACTAAATATCTCAACCCAGAAATAGGAAAAGCAAAAACAGTTTAAATCAATCTACAATCTAGACGATCGGACAAAACAAAATATCACTCAATATCACCATAGCAATTACATCTGTCTCTCCAGACTAAATCTAGAGAGTGCTTAAATTGACCTACAGTAAATTATCAATCATTCTAATTTCTGGATCTATCTCATTCCATTTTTTTTGGTGGATAGAAATGTCTTTGGATTCTGCTGTAGATATTGATTTCTAGAAGGACTTTTAAGCATCTATGTTTCAAATCCCTCAAATTATACTTATAGGAAATAGAGACATCAGGAGAGTTCACTCCATGCTTATTTTTCCCCCCATACTCCATATAAGCTTTATATCCTGCACATTTTTTTCTACATGTTGCAAGGGAATCCCAATCTAAATTTTGAAGTAAGATGAAATGATGAGTAGAAAAAGGACATTTTGCCACATATCTTGCCATTCTACAATATGTTTTATCCAAACAGTTTAAGTAAGCAATAATACCTGACAGGGTGGGCGGTATTGTGCTATACCAGACCGCCCAGGGGTGTAATGAGGCCCGACGCCGCAGGCGGAGGGCCTTATAGCCCCTGGAAGATCCGGTATAGCACAATACCGACCACCCTGGAGGGTATTATTGCACTTAGAAAATGGACTATAGATGACATTTAAAAAAAAATGTAAAAATAAAATAGATGTAAATGTTAAATAAAAGCAACAGTTAAAATTAACTTTTCTGGTCAAGTAGTCCCTATAGTACCATCAATGCTGTAGGGCACTGCTGTTTTTTTTTTTTTTCTTTCTAAATGTTTCTTTACTATTAGCAGCTATAGGTTATGCTTGCTTGTTGCTTTGTCCGTTGCCCCGCCCCCAAGACAACACAGTATTTTATTTGTTGTTTTGAGTGCTGAGTTGGAGCAGGAGAAAGCATGTTAGCCCCATTTTAAAACAGGCATTTTGTTTCTGGGAGTGATTTTGTACTGTGGTACAAGTATGCCGTGGCACTTTCAAAAGTGCACTGTGTCTTGAGATGGAGTGTGCCTTGCAGTAGGCAGTGAGTAGCTTGGGAAAGTTGTGCTGGTTAAAGAAAAGAGAAAAAAGCTGTTTTTTCTGTGGGTTTGTTTGTCGGACGAACGGGGGAATAGTGTGAGCCGCATTACTGTACTGCTGCAATGCTTTTGTCATGTCAGCTGGATCTGATGGTTAGGCGGCAATGAGACTGATCATC
The DNA here is from genome assembly GCA_016271365.2 of Neoceratodus forsteri. Classification (NCBI taxonomy): domain Eukaryota; kingdom Metazoa; phylum Chordata; order Ceratodontiformes; family Ceratodontidae; genus Neoceratodus; species Neoceratodus forsteri. The sequence goes on along the minus strand of CM028138.1, from coordinate 727,892,844 downwards.
GGCAGCTCAGTCAATGTTTTATCATGTTTCTTCAAGTCAAGTGTGACAAAAAAAGTGGGTGGTAGGGCTGGGGTGCTTGTAAGCACCAGTAAAGACAGTGATGTTGAATCGGAATGAGGTGGCGAGAGAGCGCGGTTGAGAATGGTGCCATTAGGAATTTGAACAGCTGGGAGAAACGGTCTGTTATTCTCCTCTCTCTCCCGACCACATAATAAAATGGCAGTGTGTTTCTTTTCTTGTTGCTTGGTTTTTTTTTTAAAGCCCTTTAGTATTTTATGTCCGATTCGGTTTGTAGCTTACTTATGGGGCGTTGGGGCCACTATATGTCTCGCTTAGTGGCATGAAAAAAATGGCAGAGATTTGAAATTAGATTAGGGGGATTTGGCTAATTAGGAAGCAGGGTGGGCACCAGGATGCTGGTGATGGGGCAGGCTAGACTGGCACTTTTAATAGCTGGGCATCTGTTGTCTGATAGATGCCCAGCTAGAAAAGTGTCTCAGCCAATCAGAAGTCTCAAATCATTTTACCCATTTTCTAATGATGTTTTGGAAGCAAATTGATATATTGCACTACCATATTCTAATGTTGGTAAAAGTAACTGAACAGCCACTCTATTTCTTGATTCTCTTGAGAGAATCAAAGTTTTCCTTCTAAGCACACCCAATCTAGAATTAACCTTTTTAGCTACATTTGTTACATGTATGGAAAAAGTAAGAGTACTATCTATGTGAACTCCTAAGTACTTATAGACCTGAACTTGCTCTAACACTTGTCCCTTGAGTGTATATATGTGTAATGTTTGGTTATGAAGCAATTTACCTTTTGAATGAAAAAGCATTACCTGAGTTTTCTTTGTACTAAGAACCATTTTTTGATTGAAGTAACCAATATTGTAAAGTATCAAAATCAGATTGAAGAGTTATTTGTAAACTATCTATATCTATACCTTTTCCTATTAAAGCCATGTCATTGGCATACAGGTAAATCTTACTATTTTTAATGTATGATGGGAAGGGATTTATATAAATCAAAAATAACATGGGGCCCAAGATTTAACCTTGGGGGACACCCCTGAAAGTGCCTTCCATATCTGACAAATCTTTCTAACAACATATTGAAGTTGACCAAATCAAAGGCCTTTGAGAGGTCAATGAACACTGCACTGACAGACTCCCGTGACTCAATCCCACTTGCCACAGAATCCATGAAGTCCATCATGGAGGTGTCCGTCAACCTCCCAGGTCTGAAACCTGCTTGACAATCTGTCAATAGTTTATACTTCTCCAGATATTCATATAGCTGGGCACAAACCAGACGCTCAAAAACCTTCGATATGGGATCGACAACAAAGCTATTGGACAATAATTTGATTGATTGTCCTTGTCCCTTCCCTTAAATACAGGAATCACTTTAGAATTTTTCAAAAGTCTGGGAAACTGCTTTGCTGTAAACTAAAATTAAAAAGTTTAGACAAAATTGGGCTTATTTACTCCACTGAAGCTTTTAGGAAGCTTGTCTCAATTTTGTCTACACCAATTGCTTTCCGTGGATTCAATTGCCTTATTTGTTTCTTTATTTCACTAATTTTAATTGCTCGAAAGTACAAGCATGGAATGTCCTCCCTGTGATGTCTCTCCAATTGCATAGTTTGTTGAAAAACATGTCTCTGTTTGCTATCTTCCTGTTCTATTTTTATATCGGGGAGATAGCAAAAATATTGGTTCAAACTTTTTACCACTTGCTTTGTTGATATCTCCCCTCCCAACTCAGCCTTGAATGTTATACTCAAATGTTTCCTTTCCCTACCTTCCAAATCTTTGATTAGATTCCAATATTGGGGTGGATTTTTTGTTTGGTTTACTTTATTTCTATAATAGCTTTTCCCTGCCTTTTTTATCATACTTTTACCTTTAGTCCTAATCTTTTTAAACAATTCCCAGTCTTCTACTTTTAAGGACTGATTTGCCCTTTTCCATACCCTATCTTTCCATCTTATTTGTTTTTTGATTGCTTCGTTTACCCAGGAATTATGCTTATGTCTTTCTTTAGATTTTTTATAGGGGGCATTTTTATCACATATTTCTAGGTAGATCTTTGTAAACTCTCTAACTGCTATATCTACTTCTGGAATCAAGTCTATACGGGCTGAGTTCACTTGTTCATCTTGAAGCTGTAAAGAAGATTTTTTTAAAATAAGTAAAATCTCTAACATATCTACATTCTGGGATATCAATATTTCCAGGATTTTGTTTTATGTTACACTCAAGATAACTGTGATCTCCTAGATTCAGAAGACCCACCCTATAGTCCAGCAGGTGTATACCATTTGTTATCAATATCAAAGCCAGGATATTCCCTGTGCTAGCATGGGTACTTCTGAGTGTTGGAATTTTCACAATTTGGTTGAGGCCCAGGGACTGAAATTCAGAATGAAGCTTAGTAGTAGTAGTAGTAGTAGTAGAGTTGGTCACCCTAGCACTGAATTTCCAGACTTTTGTCACTGTAATAGAAACCCTAACTGATGCATTAATGGAGTTTTTTGCAATGAAAATATATATATTATAATGTTGCGATCGTGCTCTGATAGTTAATGTTAAGTAGGCAGTTTAATGTTAAACCCAAATGTATCACTTTAATAACCTCATAACCATTCAATGGATTTGCATGAAATTTGGAATATATGGTCTTGGGTGGTTGATTTGCCTAGTTTTATTTCAATCGGGTTTGTGAGTTTTGTGCAGCAAAGCATCAAAAAATGCTTTTCGTCACTTTTTTGGCAAATGTTAGGGTATTTATTTGACATTGCGCTGTGTGCACACCATTTGGTATTTGGGCTTGCAGTTTTCCAGGTAGACGGAGGTTATCCTACAGAACAAGCCAGCATTGGTTTGGTGAAAAATATTAATCCGTTCCAAAGTTACAACATTTTGAAAATTTAGGTTCTGAGCATGTTCAGTTCAGTCTTTGGGATAGATGCACAGTTTCAAGCAAGGATTCTTGGTCGTGAATGGCTCGTGAACAGGAATTGTGAAAAGGATTTTGATAATCTCACAAAATCCATTTTTGTGAGGTAAATCCCTATTCATCCACAGCCATTTTGTTTTCTCCCTTAGTGAGGGGAGAAAAAAAAATGTTAAAACTGGCCCCAGAGACATCTTTTGAAAAAAACAAGCCATTAGGTTTGGTGAGGGCATCCTCTGCCTGCCCATGCCTTTGTCTTTTTTACTTCAAAAATGGCACTTTTAAACTTTAAAATCCCTTTTCGCAAACCTTTTTGCCAGCTGATCCCTTTTCGCCAGATCGGCTGGCGAAGAGGGATTTTGAAAAGGGATTGTTAAAGTTACTGTGCCATTTTCCCCTGGTGTCTAATGGACCCCTTGACCCCCTTAAAACATGCATTCCCTTTTGTCTAGTGGCCCTCTTACCCTTTGATCACCCTCTGCTGTTTTTTTATTTTTTATTTTTGTATTTTCCAACACCGGGATGCCCACCACCAGTGTCGGATAACCCCCACCCACAGCCCATTATTTTGAAATGTGCAGACATTGGGAGCCCAATCCCCATGGCAGCTTTTATCCCTTCAACTCCCTCAGTAGCTTTGAACACTGGACAGCCAACCCCCAGTGTCCAAAAATGTGTTTTTGTAATGTACCTGAAAAAAAGAAAACATTCCCCCGACATCTTTTTTTTTGATGCAGAATCCTGCATCAAAATATTCGATGCAGAATCCTGCATCAAACTGCCCCTCTATGGCCATTTTCTTTCACAAAAATTGGGGTGCCCAATCTCTGTGTTGGCATTTATCTCCCTTTCCACTACTGTGGCACACTGGGAGCCCACCCCAGTGTGCCAAAAATATTTAAATTTTTATTATGTTTCTAACACCGGGATGTCCACTTCCCATGTTGGATGCCCCCCAAAGCCCATATATTTTCATTGCTGATGGGGTGACCAGTCACTGTGTTGGCATTTTTAGTAATCCACCCTATCCAGTACTCAGGGATACTGGGGATCCCACTCCCAGTGTCCCAAAATAGTGTTTTTTAAAACCTTTCAAAAAAGAAAACAGTCCCCTGAAGTCTGTTTTTTTCCCTGAAAAAGAAAATGGTCCCTACTCATCCCCTCCATCCTCCCCTCTGCACACCTACCTCCCCACATCCCCTTACCCCATACATACCCTCCGAGGTTGGCGGCTATGATCTTCTGTGGGCCATGACATGTCTACACTCTTCAAAGCTGAACTGCAAACTATAGGACTCAAAGTAAGCTGTATAATGGAGTCAATGGGGTTTTCAACTTATGTTGATATCGCAGACATATTTAGGAATTTTGACCCAAATTATCAACATGGTATTCTTGAGACCCCACCACATGAACACTGGCACTGTCATTTAGTTACTCAGCCCCAAAATGTGATTTTGCAGTCACTGCATGGAATCACCTTTTTGAACTGAGTAATGAAATGACAGTGCCACTGTTCTTGAGTGGAGGTTCCAAAAAGCCCATGTTAAAACTTTGGTGCAAAAAATCCCAAAAATGACTGTGTTATGAGTGTGCATTGTACAGTTTCTATGCATGCTCATAACTTTGCCACTTTTTAATATTTTCACTCCAAATTATCAACATTGCCTTTTTTTACACCTTCCCATGAATGGTATAGCTGTCATTTTTTATATTCTGCCCAAAATGTGTTTCCGCACCTGTGATGCACAATGGCATGGTCTCTGTGCAAAATCAACTTTTGGGATGGAGTAATGAAATCACAGTGCCATTGTTCATGAGGTGAGGTCCCAAGAAGGCCATGTTGAAATTTTGGTACAAAAGTACCCCAAAATGCCTGAGTTACCCACGGTCACTGAAATTTTGCTACGCACTTGCTTAACATTGGCAAATTTTAATATTTTCACTCCAAATATTCAATACTGCCAGTTTCTCACACTACCTCATGAACAGCATTACTGTCAATTCTCACATCCTGCCCGAAATGTGTTTACGCAGCAGTGGCACGGAGTGGCGCATTTACTGCATCAAATCACCTTTTTGGACTGAGTAACAAAATGACAATGTCAGTGTTCATGAATTGTGGTTCCAAAAAGATCATGTTGAAAATTTTGTGCAAAAATACCTGTGCTATGCACGGTTGTTGGAACTACTCTACGCATGCACATAACTTTGGCAATTTATCATATTTTCATTCCAAATTTTCAACATTGCCATTTTCCAGTCCACCTCATGAATAGTACAGCTGTCATTTTTTAAATCCTGTGAATAATGTTTTTGCACACCTGTGGCACAGAATGGCGTTACAGTTGTGCAGAATTGCATTTCGACTGGGATATGAACATTTTCTGTACTGGGTAGATGCAGTGAGATGATAAGAAAGTTATGTTGAGCATTTGGGGTGAAAATTATTTAAGATGCCACAGTTATGACTATTTGTTTTGTAATTTCACTATACCCACTCATAACTTAATGTGTGTAACCACAGGGGCCAGAGACCCTTGTGCTTCCACGGCTTGATACATATGTGCATCTGTGGAGGGATGGGAGTGCAGGGTCCAAAGGATCCTGTGCTCCCACAGCAAAATAAAGATACTATCTCAAAAAGTGAGGAGATAAATTGCAAAAGGCTTTGTTAATGCATCAGTTAGGGTCGAAGTGACAAAAGTAGGGAAATGAGATGTTAGGTTTGGGCCCCTAACACCCTTCCTCCCACCCAACCCTACCAGCCCACCTCACATCCACCCTCCACAGAACAACATGTATCAGGGTGTACCTTGTGGTCATCGGCCCTAACTCTCACCCCATTCTCCTATACTGTACCATGTCAATTGTCTTACACATGGAATGGGGTGAGAGCTGGGCCTGATGACCCCAAGGAACACTCCAATGTGTGTTGGTCTGTGGAGGGTGTGGGGTGGGCTGGTAGAGTTCAGTGGGAGGAGGATGTTGGGGACCAACTCTAACATCTCATTTCCCTACTTTTGTCACTTCAACCCCAACTGATGCATTAACAGAGCTTTTTACAATGAATATATATTATACCTGCCTGGTAGGGAAGGTATTGTTAGGGTTGCATGGCCACTTCTATGTTAAACCCCAAATTTTGCACTTTAATAACTTTGCAACTATTCATCTGATTTGCCTGACATTTGGCATGCATGATGCACCATAGATCTCTGGATCTGGAAATTTTCAGTCCCATCGGATTTGCGGTTTTGGAGCTACAGAGTATTGAAAAGTGTGGTAAATCCTCAACTTTTGCGAATTCTTTGCTCGTCTCCACAGCTTGAATGGTTTGCTTGTCTGGTCTGAGATTTTCAGGGTATATTGAGACTGGGTCAAGGAAGTGTCTTTTGACGGTTTGGTGAAAAAAATATTAATCCATTCAAAAGTTATTACAGTTTAAAGTTTACCTGGTGCCCATACACTATAAAAGACAATGGATGGGCACCAGTTAACAAGAACATGGAGTTTTCATCTTGAGGTCGTCATGCCAACTGTAAACCTCTCAAGCCTTGCTCTCAATGTTTACTAGTGTAACCCCCTTGTTCCCAGGGGTTACTAGAATCCCACTCAGAATCAGTGGCAGGCAGGGAGAGGCAGCTAGTGAAACACCAGTTAAATAGATTTCACAGTGTTCCACTTCGTTTTTCAGTCTCAGCTGAGCTGGAGTGATGATGTCACTGTAGAATTGTTGCAGTAGCATAAGCCACAATGTAATGCTAGCTGGAGAGTTAGCTGTAGAATGTTGAGTTAGAGTGGGGTGAGTCTGTAGAGTGGAGAGTGGGGAGGAGGCTGCTGTCTGGGCAGCTCCTCAGTTTTACCTCTGACAGAGAGCTACCTGTGTAGTTTGGGTAATTTTTTCTTATCCTAGAAGAAGAACATATAAGACCAGAGAGTGAAGTGGTAGAGACCATTCGTAGAGGGTTTTCCAGTGCCCCATCCCCAAAGGGATGGGGGGAATTCAAGGATTCAGGGCCAATCCTTTGGTCCAGCCTAGATTGTGTTGAAGCTGCCTGAGATTCATCTGCTCTGTGAGTACCCAAGACTTCTGTGTGGAAAAAGCCCTGGGACACCTGCATTCCTGTGGTGAGTTTTTCTCTGGCAAAGGGACTCTGTCACCAAGACTGTTTCTGTTTAAAAGTGTCTGCCTACTATGGGGTCTGGAGAGAGACTAGCCAAGTACAGAACTTTTAGTCTGTTTCTGTTTAAAAGTGTCTGCCTACTATGGGTTCTGGAGAGAGATTTGCTAAGTATAGAACTTTTAGTTTGTGTCTGATTTAAAAGTGTCTGCTAAAGTGGGGGTCTAGTGAAGAGACATTGCCAATTACAGAACTTTTAACTTCATGACACCTCAGAGGTGTGTAAAGCAGTATGTTAAATGTGAAAGACATTTCAAAAGATGGCATCTGCAAGTTTTCTGAGAAGGGTGTTATTAACCAGATGAATAACCGAGTATAAACTTAGAAGCAAAAGGTGAGAGACCTCCCCCTCAATCAGGAGTAACCATCTTTACCTCTCAGGGTTCAGTTTGGGCACCTTTGTTTTATCTCAGTGCATTTAGCCAGTGCCTGAAGAAAACAGTTTACCCAGACATGGGTTTTGGATTTTCTGTGAGCCTGAGTGTGCTCATTGGTGGTTGAGGGTGCCGCCAGTAATTCCTCATTTAATATGGAAATATGGGAAAGTCTCCTAGTACTGGCCAAGGGTGCCTAGTCAAGGGAAGTGTACCAGTTCTGGCCATGTGTGCCACTCTCCATTCAGAACCTGAGGGTTCACTGTGTATGTGCTCTGTACCTCAGTAATCTGCATTACCAGTAGGAGTAGCCCTGTGGGGGGGTCCGTCTTCACTTTGTGATTATCCTCTGTGTATGTGAATAAAGCCACATTCTAGAATCCCAACCTGGTTTGGACAGTATAGTTATTGCTTCCACTGTGTCTGGATTTACTTGGGTGCCCCTGACCACAAATACAAACCTAGAATAATGCTGAGCAAACATTTTCCCCCAGGGACCCAGATTGATGGCCATGATAAATGGTCCCTCCAGGTGTGAGCCAGTTAGTTGTCACACTTGGTTTGCCTGTCTGAGGATGGCAGACTCTGAAGTAGAAGTATTGGTAAACATAACTGTTGTAGTGACAACCCCCATCCCTCTTGTTGGTGGCATTTGTGAGAGGAGCAGCCCTGCTAGTTGAACGGGGGGGTGGGGGTGCGGGGAGGTTACACTAGGTTGTCATGACTACATCTTGATGGGAACACAGCGTTGTTACTAACTGGTTCCCATACATTATCCTCTGTGCCTCAGAGCTATATACAGAGCTGGATTCAAAGACCAGAGAAACAGAAAATATACAAGAGCAACATATAGAAACATAGCAACATAGACAATGATGGCAGAAAACGATCAAAGGCTATCTAGTCTGCTTGAAGTTCTCTATCTGCCCTGAGACCTGCTCTCCATACAGGGTTTTAACCCTCCCTGTCCACCTCCCTGCCCTTTTCCCTACCGCTACCAACCTGAGCAACCACTGAACCCTTCACTCTGTCCTAGTCATACTTGAAACCATTTACAACTTGGCACCCTCCACCTCCACTGTCAGACTGTTCAATGGCTCTACCACGCTTTCCATAAAACAGAACTTCCTCACATTCCTCTTAAACTCCCCCCACCACCAGTTTCTGCTCATAACTTTGGGTTCTTGACTCTGTACTCCTGCTAAATAGTTCCCCACAGTTCACCTTGTTTATTCCATTCAGGAACTTGAAGGTCTCTGTCATATCCCCTTCTCTTGCCTGGTCTTCAGTGAGTACAGTTCAGTGCTGATCTTCATAAGATCTGCCCTGTTGGCCTGAATCATGTTGGTCACCCTGCATTCCACCATCTCCAACCCGTCCCTACCCTTCCTTAGTTGAGGACTCCAGAACTGAGCACTGTATTCCAGATACAGCAGATCTACAGGAGGTACACTGGGTCAAAACCTCCATTGCACTCCCAAGACTTTGTCTGTGTGGTGTAGGAAACAGAGTTATGCTACTACTGGCACCACCCAGTCACTAGTGACCTGGGCTATATTTAAATCATGGGCCTATTAAGGAAATCCTCTTTATTCCACTGTACCCAGTGAGTAACCTAGTCGCATGGAAAAAGTTTTCATAGGTGTATAGATTTGATTTTCTCATGCTTCCCCAATTTTTATTCTAAATTAGTTTATTTTACCCAGGACAGCACAATGACATCCTGGTTTCAACAAGTTGTACAGCTGAGAGGGGGCTGTAGAAGAGGGGATGGGCCAAATACAATATAATGCAATAAACATTGATATAGCATCTGTCATAAGAAAGTATACCAAAATGCTTTCAATTAGGGAAAGAGGCAATAACATCAGATAGAGAATGCATTTTATGTCACTTAAGAACAACAATCACTAAAACATTAGCAGGGAGAATGAAAGTGAGTGAAGTGACTTATGTATAGTCACACAGTGAGCAAATGGCTCTGGTGGGATTTGGACCTGGCCCCCAGTTAATCAATCTGCTCATTAGACTAAACTGCCTCCTGCTTATAAATTTAGTGACCATTTAGCAAGATTAGAATGCCTGATCAGATAATAAGAAATTCGAGTCTAATGATCGAGTCAAATTAACTGGACAATCCAAGAACATCAGTTGCAATTAGCCATTCTTCAGGGATATCAATTTAGATATTGATTCTGTGGTTATCCATGTCAGATAATGCAGTATCCATGACCCTTGATGCTGATTTTTTTAGGATTGAAAACTTGAACATGACATCTTATGGTCCAGCAGGAGACCTGAATATCACAAGGTAGGAGAAACTTGCGCAGCAATAGTCAAATTCCAGAAATAGTACTGAGTTAAAAGTTGAACACACAGCAAATTAATGCCTGGAGCAAACTCCAGGTATATTGTAACATACCTGAAGCCCATTGCAAATGCTAAATGCATGTTTTAATATACCAGCCAAAGGATGAGGCTACTAACCCACTCGCTCCTCACAAACTACAGCCTCCTACTGGCCCCATGAGGTATGTGGCCAACTGAGAGCTACTGGAATGCTAGGAGCAAATGAGTTGGTAGTGTTCACAAAAGGTTATTGCTCCTGTGGAGCAATCTGCCATATTCAACCATCCCCATACAAAAGATCCCATAGCACAGTCTATGGGGATATTTGCATATCATTATGGCCTCGTTGTAGGCAGAGGAGCAAATAGCAGATCCATGGATGTTAGCCAATTCCCTTATCACTGTTCCAATCAATAAATCCTAGTAGTCTAGTCACCCCTCACTCCCCAATCACTGCTCCATTATGTAATTCCCCAATCCCTGGTAGTCTAGTACCTCCCAACCACTGCTTCAGTTTTTAAACCCACAATTCCTGTTATTCTAGTACTCCCCACCCAAAATCCTTCCGACATTGCACCTCCAAAGACATGGCACAGAGACAGTAGCTGGCCATTACCTGCAAATCACTGCCTCTGCCATCTGCCACATATAGCTTGAACAAAAATGACTACAAGCAAGGTGCAAGAGATAGTTTAGGCAGTATTATAGTATGGGTAAGGACAGTCTCTTGTATATAGAAATCCATACAGTCAAAACTGCTGTTGTACTACAGTAGAAAAGTTGTACCACAGTAGTGATGACATTACTATGGTACATCACCTTTACTATGGTTTAGCCTCATGCTATGAAAAATACAGTTTGGTGCTTGCTTAGTCCAGTGTGGTAACCCCCCCCATAAAAAAAAGCAGAAACTTGCCAATCTGTTAAAATAAAAAATCATACACACAGCTGGCCTGGTGGCACTGAGGGTTGAGGTGCTGGATGCCACAAATTATGCCACACCAGCAACCTTTGTTCAGGAGTGAGAGTGGGCCACCAGGGGTCAGCAGGGGAGGAAAAGGATCAAGTGTTCAATGGTCAGATCTCCTTCTCTGGGGAGGGGGGAAATCAGTGGTTGGTGCATGCCTGGCCCCTAGCATAGGCTGGGGCTGGCACACTGATGCTGCTGACTTGGAGTCAGAGGTGAGGCAGACACCTGATGGGATGCACATGGGAGTGTGTGCATTACTGTCACCAGCATCATTGCACATTGCACCCCTGAGGGGGTGAAACACTGGAAGAAAGGAGCTCCCACTGGATGACAGAGGGGACTTGCAGGTCCCACCCCCGAATAGCCACGGCACCAACCACACTGGATCCTGTCTTCAGCACAGATTGGGGTGCCCTGCCAGCCTCATCGGGGGGGAGTAAGCCCTGGGGGTATCAGTCAGCGTTGGCTGGTGGATGTTGGGGGATGGAGCTGGGGCTCCCTCCTGATCTAGGGGCTGTGATAGCAAGGAGAAAACACACACACACAAATACATTTATGCAATGGGGTGAGAGCATCTAGAGTGTGATAAATGGAGATATCTTCACTGGAGTGTGATAAATGACAATGACATCACTACTGTGATGATAAATGCCATTTATCACATGCTGCTGAGTCATCTTCCCTATAGCCAGCATTCTAAATGGAACTGCTTCAGAAAACATTTTCTATGTCTCATTGCTTGCTGCAACTAAGTCAATTAGCATTGCAAAACACACTCACCTGTTTCCCATAGTGTTTCAACAACTCCCAGCCCATTACTCTGCTACTCTCATCTTCAAGAAAGACAGCATTTTAAATGACAGTGCTTTACCATGCAGTTTCTGTTTCTCACTGCTAGCTGCAACTAACTCAATTAGCATTACCAAACATATTCACCTGTTTTCCATAGTGTTTCTAACATGCCCAATCCATTCAGAAACACTCACACGCATTCAGACCACACATGAACAGTGCTCTTAGTATAGCCTTGAGGTTAGAGTAACAAGCTCTGAACAAGCTTGGTATATCCAACAAACCAGACCTGCTATGATTCTCACAACCTCTGCTTCCATACTGTGTGACTATGAACAAGTCTCTTAACTGTCCACTGCTCCCAAATCACCCCTGAAAACATACCTGGTTACCAAACAATAAAATAAAAAAGTACAGCAAATAGGAAAAGGACAGAGGAAAACATAATTATACTTCTGAAGCTCTCACTCCCATTGTATAAACAGCACACATGATGTGCAGATCGTATGCTATGGAAAATATTCTCATGCCAGCATCATGAGCTCTGGATACTGTCACTCTGCCTTTGGCACTTGTGAGTATCCAGAGCTCACTCTGCAGGAGTGAGAATATTTTCTGTATCACACTCCTGCCCATCATGTATCTCATATATACATAGATAGATATATTCTATGCAAAAAACTTTGTTAATGCATCAGTTAGGGTTCTTCTACAGTGACAAAAGTGAGGAAATTTGCCGTTGGGTTCCCACCCATTGAACCCCACCCCACCCCGCCCAGACCAACAGACATCAGGGTGTGTGTTGGGGTCATTGGCCCTAACTTTCACCCCATCTCATATGTAAACAAGCTGAGGTGGTACAGTGTAGTAGAATGGGGTGAGAGTTAGGGCCAATGACCCCAATGCACACCCCAATGCCTGTTGGTGGGGACAAGGTGGGGTTGGGGTTCAATGGGTGGGAACCCTAATGGTGAATTTCCTCACTTTTGTCTCTGTAGAAGAACCCTAGTTGATGCATTAATGAAGTTTTTTGCATAGAATTTCCTTACTTTTTAAGAAAGAATAGAAAAGTAGAAAGTTGCACATGATGGTGGGAGTGCGGGGGACCTTCGGGACCCATGCTCCCACCAACTTGTAAGAGTCGGGCCACATTACACACCCAATGACTAAAAAGTACATTGACAACAGCAAGGCCAGCCACCAAACAAATGTTAATCTAGTAGAACAATCAAAAACGCTGTCCACAAAATGTAAACTGCACCACACAATATCTCTGCAAAAAATATATTGTCCAACACATAAACACCGCTATTAACATCTACAGGACATGCCGTCAACACCTTCCAAATTTCAATTAAAAAGACCAAACCATGTCCGAGATATAACATGTCAAAATTTTAAATTTTCATTTGTCAAAGTGGCACAGTTCTGCACCTGTTGACATTTAACACACACAATGACTCAAAACTACAGCCATGACACTAAGGCTAGGCATTCTATCAATTTCAAGCCACCAGCACAATCTAAAACACTTTCCGCAACACGTAAAGTGTGTCATGCAATATCTCTGCAAAAAAAAGTTCTCCAACTCATAAGCACCACAATTCACATCTGCAGGACATGCCATAAACACACTCCAAATTTCAAGTAAAAAGACCAAACCATTTCCGAGATATTCAATGTTAAAGATTGGTAAAATTTCCCTCTCTATTCCATTATAAAAAATCTGGCCATCTTGTCCCCCCCTCACGATCAGAGAGTCTCACAATCAAAGAATTTGCAGGCTCGTGATCAAAGAATTTGCAGGCTCATGAACAAAATAAAAAATGCTATAAATCAAAAAATTTAAAAAATTGCGGTAAACCACCGCCATGGTTCGGCAGAATGAAGCCCCCTGTGCAAAACCCTCCCTCATTTGACTTCCTAGGGTACCCCTGGGCTGAGAAAATTGATTTTTTAATCTGACCATCTCATCCCTCACTCACGATGCATGATCACGATCAAAGAATCTCGCGATCAAAGAATTTGCAGGCTCGCGATCAAAGAATTTGCAGGGTCATGACCAAAGAATAAAAAGTGTTGCAATTTAAAAAATTAAAAGAATTGCAGTAAACCACCACCATGGTTCATCGGAGCAAAGCCTCCTGAGTAAAATCCACCCTCATTTGTCTTCCTAGGACAGAAAAAATTGATTTTTTAATCTAGCCATCTCGTCCCTTGCTCGCGATGCACGATCACGATCAAAGAATCTCACAATCAAAGAATTTGCAGGCTCGTGATCAAAGAAATTGCACGTTCACAAGCAAAAAGTGAGGGATGAGATGGTCAGATTAAAAAAACAATTTTCTCAGCCCAGGGGTGCCCTAGGAAGTCAAATGAGGGTGGGTTTTGTTCAGGGGGCTTCGCTCTGCCCGAGCTGTATAAAAAAATATAATGTTCTGTATTTCCTGGTAGCCCACTGCCCCTAATGTGCATTTAATTAACACGCTTAGATCATCCCTGGTAGTCTAGCTGCCCTCCGATCTGTATAAAATTAATATTGTTGTCCATATTCCTGGTTGTCTAGTTCTCCGATCATCATAAAATACATTCACGATCTCAATTCCCTGGTAGTCTAGTGCCTCTCACCCAGCCGTACCAGCTCACTCTATCATTTCTTCTACCCTTCCAAACTGGAGGCTGATCGAGACTATCCACTTCCTCATTTCCACGGCCAGCTGTTGACTGTGTGTATTATAGCAGTAATGCAAAGAGACACTCAGAAAAGTGCTTCTTTGCATTAGCTGCCAAGTAATACACACAGTCGGTGGCTGGCCATGGAGGTGAGAGGTGGGCTGTGCCAGTCGCTGGCTGGGGAAGGGTGGGAGGGTGTTGGGGGCTGGTACGGCTAGGTGGGGGCACTAGACTACCAGAGGATTGGAGATCGTAATGTATTTTATGATGATTGGGGTTGGGGCTGCTAGACTACAAGGGATATCAACAACAATATTCATTTTATACAGATCGGGGGGGGCACTAGACTACCAGGGATATACAAAGCATTATTTATCAAATACACATTGAGGGGGGCCACTAGACTACCAGGGATACGGACAACATTTTTTCTTAAATGCACATGGGGGGTGCTAGACTACCAGGGATATGGACAACATTATTTCTTAAATGCATATTGGGGGGCCGCTAGACTACCAGGGAAATGCAGAACATTATTTTTTTTATACAGATGGGGGGGCGCTAGACTACCAGGTATATTGAAAACATAATTTATTTTATTCAAATCGGGCAGCATGAAGCCCTCTGAGCAAAACCCTCCCTCATTTAACTTCCTAGGGCACACCTGGACTGAGAAAATAGATTTTTAAATCTGGCCATCTCGTCCCTTGCTCGCGATGCACGATCATGATCAAAGAATCTTGCGATCAAAGAATTTGCAGGCTCGCTATCAAAGATCATTAGCAAGCTGTGAATTAAGATTTTAAAAGCTCATAACTCTGTTTTTTGACTGATTTGGATGAAACCAAAGGCATGGCTCAATAGATCGGAGTCCCCTGAGTAAAACCCATCCAAGTGTTACTTCAGAAGTGACCCCTGAGCCGAGATATTTGTGTTTTTCCGATCAGAAATTTAAAAACAAGTTGGCGGACCTCACGATCAAAGAATGTTTAAAATTCTCAGGGACAAAGATTCTTGAACTGTGAGGCTGCAAATTCTTTAATAGCCAGGTGGGACGAGATGGCCAGAACCCCATTCTTTGTTCACAAAACATACATACTGTATACATTTTCCTATTGACTTATAATGGGAACTTAAAAGTGGCATAACTTTTGAATGCCTTAATATTTTTTCACCAAATGAAAAGTGGCATGTTCAGCCACCAAAGCTCTTTCAAACGAGCCATCTCACAGAGCAGCACACCACACGACAGCTGTGCAGAGCCACATCCAAAATCCCCAAAACTACCCCAAAAATGGATAATTTAGCATTTTTCAGTGTTTTCATATGCAAAAACCGTAAGTCCAACCAAGACACAATTTGGCAAATCAAGAGATCTACCATGCCCCACTGTGCATACCAAATTTCAGGCAAATCCAGTGAACAGGTCCAAAGTTATTAACGTGCATAATTATGAGTTTAACATAGAAGTGACAACTGAACCCTAACTATAGTGGGGCAACAGCACCACTATTATATATATATATATATATATATATATATATATATAATATATATATATATATATATATATATATATATCTCCTGCACCCAAATGCTTAGTACTCCTGTGCCACAAACAGTACAGGGTTGCTTGGAACTCATTTGACAGAAGTAAATACATCAGATTCTGCCTTTTTTGGGGGGAGGTGGGATTTTGAGTTTTGGTATTAAAGGCCAAAATCTGAATTCAGAAAAAGGTTTGGTTGCAAAATTGGTTCTGATTCTGCATCCTACTGCAGTTCAAATGTTATGAATTTCTTCCTCTTGGCCTCTTCTCCACCACCAGTTTGTCACCTTACCTTCAGTGTCGCTGTGGGGAGTCCCTTTCATCCCAACCAAGCAGTCATATTCACCACTTGTCCTGTGTTTCTCCTGGGATGTCCTCTGTGGTCACCATCTGTGTGGGCTTACTGGCCTGGTGCTAAACTATTCTGGCCTGTAGTAGCCTATCCCCAGACTGACCTGACCAGTTTGATCACTGAAAGACACAGAAACAAGAATCCCCTGCTCTGCAGCTGCAGCAGAAGCAGATGGTGGACAATGGTCCCTGACTGTGACTGTAGCTGTCCTTCTTCATCTCACCCATCATATTGTGCCTCCTTGTTCTAGTACCTTTTCTACTTTGGAAAAGGTCCCCCACTTGCACCTTGTTTATGCCTTTGAGGTACTTAAAAGCTTCAGAACAAATTCTCATTCCTTCCAACACATGCCTTCCTCCCAGGCCAGCAATGGCTAGCTAAACTGAGTGGGAGGAGATGGTCTACCCTAGTCAGTCCCTATGTTCCTCGCTGCCTAGTCTATTAGACAGACAGGAATGGTCTTCTACGAATTCACAAGGGTTTATGCAGGTTGGTCATCTCACACCCCCATTTCCACAGCATACAATGTTTCCTCAGTTGGCACCAGTCAGAAGAAGGTCTCTCATCTTGATCATTCATCCTGTCATCACAACAGGCTTTGGGGTGAGAGTGGATCAATGCAGCAAGTCAAAGTTTGGAGGGATGTGAGGGACTGGGACCAGGAGTCCAGGACTACCACTACTGAGCTGGAAGAAGCATCAGGCACAGGACTCAGAAGGACCCTCATTATGGAATGAATTCACTCTCCTGGACTGGCAGGGGAGGGGGATTAGTGGTCAGGATGTGAAGTGGACTAGGAGGTGAGCACAAGAAAGAGAAGACATTAGCTACTGCCAGCTAGGGCAGGGCCAATCCAGGCCACCTGTTCACACCTACCATCACTGTGATTTGACCACCAGACCAGATTGAAGGATCATCTCTAGAGCTGTTTGGAATATAAAATTCTGCCTGCAGAATGCACACAGAATTAACTTTTTAATTCCATGGGATTTTGAGGAACTTGCATGAGCATTCTGCAGACATTTGCAAAATTTTGAGTTTCAGTTAGTTTTAGTTAATTTTAACAGTACACATACAACTGACACCCAATGTGGTTTGTAGACAGCTCCAAATGTCTTACATATGTGTACCAAATATCAGAGTCAAAGGTTGAAAGGGGCGGAGTTATGGGTAGCCAAACATTTAATCAAAACTAAAGTTTCTGCTATTTTGATCTAATTTTTTCAATTTCATATCCACATTTTCCACAGTTTCAGTATTTTGAGAAAGATACAGCATGGGTGTGGGTATGGGCACCATGTTTAAGTCTCAAGCTTTAAAGTGAGCTGAGTTATAGGTAGCCAAACATCTTGATACAATTTAGAGTTTTATAATTTTAATAACATTTTGACAGTGTTCTATTAAATGTTATAAAATTTTACAGATGTACAGGTTAGTTCTAGATTTATATATGTACATATCTTTTTATTTCTAGCTTCAAACGGGACTGAGTTATAGCCTGCCAAACCTGTTACCGAAATTTAAATTTCAGTTATTGCCCTCTAAATTTAAAACATATCCAAATGTAACCAGATTTAAAACATTTAAACTACTGTACCACATGGTCATTTCTAACACTGTTCATATTACAGCTTTAAATGGGATGGAATTAAAAGTAGTTAAACTTTCACAACATTATAAAATTACATTTTGAAAGAATGTAAACTGTGAATTTATAAACCACTCAAATTTAAAACTGGAGAATGCAATGCCATTCAATTTGGCAGATTTTTAGACCTTGCAAGGAGACTGTGTGTATTCATTTTCTTAACTTATTTCTGCCAGAAACAGCAAAATAACATCTCTACTTAAAGTCAAATTCCATGAGTCTTTGTTGAAATTGTGGAATTTCATGAACATTCCATAACATTGGAATTTGCTAATTTCACTCAGCCTTATCTGGGGGACTCTAATTAAAGGACTGAGGTATGAGAGGCAGGCAGTGCAGGGCGTCACCAGATTCAGGAGTTACAGTAGATACATAGTTTCACAAAGAAATGGACAGCTGAGCTTGGGTAGTGCACCAGTGGTGGACCCCCCCCCAGCTGGAGCAAGGAAGCACAGAGTGTCAACAATTCCATCCTGTTGGCCGATTTAAATCTTAAACCGTTAATTAAAAGCATTAAGGAAGACTTGGTCAGATGGTCAAAGCTACCATTGACTTTCTCGGGAAAAGTCAATACGATTAAAATGGTGGTTATGCCTAAACTTTTCTACCCATTGTCAAATTTAAATGTTTATTAACCAAAGTCCTTTTTTAAACCACTATTCCAACAATGCACGGCATTTCTGTGGAATGGGAAACCTCCTAGAAGAAGTTACCTCAAACTTACTCAGCGACGGCAATTGGGAGGGCTTCAGTTACCGGATTTTTATGTATATTACCTGGCAATCCACTTGGCAAGGGTGGGCGCATGGGCTTGTGATGATGAGTATTTCATACCCCGGACTTCAGTTAGATTGGCTTTATGTTAAAAAGCCTTAAGCTCGATTTGAGTCTTTATTGTATACCTCATAGGCTAAAATTCTAGCAAATGAGAGAATGCGCCCGATAGGATAGGATGTCAAAGCGCCAGGACAATTCTATGAGAAGTTTCAAATTTCGCAACGATATGACTCATCCCAACCCATACTAAGAAACCGAACCTGACTATTGGAAATCAACAATAACTAGACTGAGAATTAATTGGGCAATGAAATTGCAGGCTGAGACCTCTATCAGAACAATAGGTTACTCCCATTCTGGACATTGGTGGAGAAGCTGGGAGTGGAACCCCAATCTTTTCTTAAACTAATTCAAATAAGAGATTGTGTCAGATCTTATTTTTGGCAAAGGTTAGAGCAGAACATCCTGAGATCGATGTTTGCTGAGTTGAGAAAAGGGTTTGTACAAGCGAGCAGGATGATTTCTAAAATTTACAAGTACTTAATAGTTAAAGGAACTCGAAAGTGTCCCCAATCCCGATACACTGGGAATATAATTTGTCTTTGGGTAAAGCAGCAGAAACATGGGAGAAGGCTTGGGTCGATATCTATAGATTTGTTAAGCAAGATAGATTGAGAGAAGTTCAATTTAAGTTACTTCATAACTTATACCTTTCACCGGCTAAGCTCTCTAGAATGGGTAGCCGCTTTTCAGCACACTGCACTGAATGTAATGATTCTTTAGCTACCAGTTATCATAAGTTCTGGACTTGCCCCAAGGTGGCTGGGTTGTGGCATTTGGTGAAGCAAAAGATTATTCAATTTTATGATTTTGCCAGATTCTTCACTCCGGAGGCTTGCATATTTGGGATATATGACAAAATTCCAAGTAACTTAACTAAATATCGAATAGCTATGGTAGCAATGGTAACTAAGTTAATAATTTTGCGCCACTGGAGAGAAGACTGGACTCCATCATTTGGGGAATGGTGGGAGGAGTTTATGAATGCATTGAACACAGAAAGATCGATTTTCTCTTTCCACAATGCTTTACCAATATTTCAGCAATGTTGGGGTAAGTTGTACCAATGTCTGAAGGATAGGTATGGGTATTAGGGATAATGGTTGTTCTTCTCTCTCCCCTTGTTACTGGTGGGATATCGGCCCCGGCGTGGTATGTTAATGTCGTTAATCCTTTCCTCCTTGGTGCCTCCTCTTGGTGTACTTAATTAAACTATGTATAGTTGGGGTAAACTTTACTTGCCTTTTTGATGACATCTTAGGATCATGTATTGATTACAGGGAGTCAGTCAATGGGATAGCTGCCTGGGGAGGGGGGGGGTGGTGGTTGGAGGGGTTTTCTTGTTTCCTTTTTTCGTTTTCTAATTTTGGAAGGGGGCTTTTGGGGGTTTCCCTTCTCCTTGTTGTGTATTCTTCATTTATTGTCTTATAGTTTTTATGTATTGTCTAATCGTTTGGTATGTAATTTATGTTGGAAATAATTCAATAAAGCTTGGTTATTTGCAAAAACAATTCCATCCTGAATGCAGGCTATATAAGGATCGCACTCAGTAAATTGATGATCCGGGTAGCCTGATGAATCTGAAAACTTGGGACTTAGATGTACTTAAAAAGTTGTAGTGGGGGAAGACAATGTCTGGGGCACCAGGAAGGAAGCATTCTGGCTATTCTAACAGAATAGGTTGATAGGAAAAGGAGTAGGTGGCTCTTATTTTAAAGGATTTTGCTACTGTAAAGAACACAGAGGATATCTGTGGGATCAGTAGTTCTACTGAGTCGATCTGGCTATGCCAAGGTGGGTGGGGGTGCAAAATTATCACCCAGAGAGAAATAGCAGGACTGCAAAAAGCTCAGTCCAGCATATCTAATGAAGCAGTGATACGCACATTGCATATGTTAAATGCCACAGAAAATGGGGGGGGGGACAAAGTCAAGGCTAAAAGGCTGAGTTTGAGGAAATATAAGGGGAGCCAAAGGGAGGAGGACAGGGAGGTGTACCATGAATGTCTAAGGGAAGCGGGGAAGGCTGTTAAGAGGACAAAGGTGCAGATAGAAGAAGGTTTAGCATGGTCTATAGACTAAGGGGACAAGGCATTTTATAGGTACATCAGTGAAAGAAGAAAAACAAGGGAGGGATTATGGTGCTCTAAGGGGAGAAGGGAGATTGTAAAGAGAGGGATCTAGACAAGGCAGTTTACTGAACAAATACTTCTGCTCAGTATTCACTAAGGAGGGGAAGGGTCAAGGACCACAGTTGGGTTGCAGAGGCAATGGGGGGGAGTGGACACCAGTCCATTTGCAGTGGAGAAAGTTCTGGAAGAACTCACAAAGCTGAAGGTGGATAAGGCCATGGGGCCAGACAGCATCTACCCAAGAATATTAAGGGAGCTGCAAAGGGAATTAGCAGTGCATCTAGCGGCCCTGTTCACAGAGTCACTCAACACAGGTGTGGTTCCAGAAGACTGGAGAAGGGCACATGTAGTTCCACAGCACAAAAGTGGCAGTAGGGAGGAGATGGTAAACTACAGGCCAGTCAGCCTCACCTCTCTGCTGGGAAAGATCATGGAGACACTGCTGAAAGAAAGGATAGTGGCACATCTGGAATCCAGTGGTGTTCAGGATCTGAGGCAACATGGATTCACAGCAGGGGGGTCATGTCAAATGAATCTAATAGATTTTTTTGATTGGGTGACTAGGGAAGTAAATCAGGGAGGGGCAGTAGATGTTGACTACCTAGATTTCAGCAAAGCCTTCGACACTATCCCATGTAGAAGGCTGATTAACAAGATGGCTAGTCTGGGCATGGGAGACAAGGTGGTAAACTGGGTAAGGAACTGGTTGGACAGGAGACAGAGGGTGGTGGTAAATGGGGTACAATCCGGGGAGAGGGGGTGATCAGCAGGGTACCAGTCCTGTTCAATGTCTTCATTAGTAACATTGCTGAGGGGCTGGAAGGAAAGGTCTTCCCATTTGCACATGACACCAAGATTTGCAACAGGGTGGATACTCCAGAAGGGGTGCAGAAAATGAAGAGGGACCTGGAGAAACTTGAAAGATGGTTGGAGACGTGGCAACTGAGGTTCAATGCAAAGAAGTACAAAATAATGCACCTGGGTAGAGGGAACCCTGGGGAGAGCTACAGGTTGGGGAAGGGAGCTGACTGTCACCAAAAAGGAAATGGATTTGGGGTTATCATCTCTGATGACCTTAAGGTATCAAAGTAGTGCACAATGGTGGCAGGGAGGGCCAGTGGCATGCTGGGGTTCATAGGCAGGGGTATCTCTAGCAGGAGGTGGGCGGTGGTGATGCCATTGTATAAAACATTAGTAAGACCTCACTTGGAGTACTATGTGCAGTTCTGGAGGTCAGATCTGCACAAGGACATAGATAAGGTGGAGACTATCCACAGAAGGTCAACAAAGATGGTGCAGGGCTTGCACCACAAAACATATGAGGAGATACTAAGAGACCTCAATATGTACTCACTGGAGGAGAGGAGATAGTGGAGGGACATGATTGAAACATTTAAGTACCTCAAAGACATAAACAAGGTGCAGGTGGGGGACCTTTTCCATAGTAGAAAAGGTACTAGAACAAAGGGGCACAATATGAAATTGGAAGAGGGTAGATTAAGAGGTAATGTGAGGAAGTTTTTCTGCACAGAAAGGGTAATCAATGCTTGAAACAGTCTGCCACAGGAGGCAGTGGGGGCAAGCACAGTGGATGGGTTTAAGCATGCCTGGGACAGGCACAAGGGAAGCTTGAGAGGGAAGGGAGTGATGGAAAGCCATTGATCACATAGGGTCAGTGGCCATATACAGTGTATAGGGCCCATGGGCAGATTGGATGGGCCTAGTAGTCCTTATCTGCAGACAATTTATATGTTTCTAAGAATTCTGGATGCTTCATCTATATGTTACCATAAATATTTGAGGAAATGTTACTAATAATTTCTGTGTTTATTTTTTCCATTGTAAATTTAAAACTGCTAAACCAATTTATCCAGTTGTGTTAGACACCAGGGTACACATTGGATATACATGTTAAATGTTAAGTCTATGCCTGAAAAAGCAGAGAAGTTGCGAACATCCATGTTTTTGAGAGTTTTCACAAATGTTTGCAAAATATTTACATAGTAAAGATTATATAACCATTACAAGAAGGTTTTTCATGCTGGTTTGCAAATGTCTAGTTCCAAAAGTGCTTGAGTTATATGCAGATAACATTTTTTTTATGAAATTTCCCCCAGAAATAACATTTGAGCACATATAATTTTGAGACCCTGTATCACAATATCATGAAATATGGCACATTATTACAATCCTATCATCAAGTAATCATGACAAATTTATGATATCTGGCCCAGCAGAGGGCTGAGGTATATGCAGATAACAATGTTTGTGAAATTTCCCACAAAAAAATAAAATGACAGGTTGTGAACACCTATATTATTGAGACAATCCATCCTAATCTTATGGCAATTGGCATGTCATTGGATCTCCTCCCAGAGAGTAAACATGTCAAATTGTAGCTCTCTAACACAAAATACGGCCATGATATGAGCATTCTGATGAAATTCCATGAAATTTCACAGAATTCTGTGAAATTTCATCAAAATTCCACTAGTTCAGAATGTTCTCATTCTACACAGCTCTAATCATCTCCCAGCCAGACGGTACTGACAGGAGTGAGAGGGGACTCTTAAGGGAGGATGTGTTTTACTGTGGGGGCCAGGGGTTTTCATACTTGTACTGTGTACATTGGGGGCCGGGGGTACTCTGCAGACATAGATGCAGGTTTACAAATTCTGATTCTGTTCCCGAAATCTGTTCTGATACTACAGACAGGATCGGATTAGTATTGGTATTGGAAGTTCTGAAAATCTGACTTGGTGCTCTCAGGACGGATTCCAGGAAATCTGTGCACCCCTAAAATAGTACTGGTTACTGTGTATGTAAACAAATTTATATTCTGTTACTTTTTAAAACATCCAGTACCGGATTGTCCTCACTGTAAAACTATTTAATTTTGGTCAGTCACACAGAAGCAGTTATAAGCTGAGTATCAACGCCTGGCACTGGATGATTTGGAAAACTAATAGGTATTGCAATTACAGATAAATTAACAAGTGCTGTTTCCAGCACTCGGTTTGGCAGGTACTACTCAGCTGGGTTCAGGGTTTGTTAGACCTAAGATGAGTTTCTCAACTGGTAACTTTCTGTTTGAGGGAACAGCACTCGTTAGGGTTGTTTGTGTGTCTTACTTTTTTTTAAAACAAAAATCATAAAATATAAAAAAAATAACAGGAAACTATGCATAGACAAGGCATGTGTTTCCTTCTTAGGGTTCAGATGACATACAAGGCCACAAAGACTGTATATATAAAAACTGGAGGGGTTATCATTATTAGGATCACTTGCATATGCTGACATGAAAGCCCTTACTTTTCACTGATATAGCCTCCAGTTTCTAAATAAACTATAGGAGGTTTAAACTGAGGCCTCTATAATGTCATGCAAAGCCCTCACTAGAAACACAGCCTTGCTGAGCATGGTTTCCCATCCATTATGTTATACGTACATTAAGGCTGTTGAAAAATAAAAAAAATGCAACTTACTTGGCAGAAAATTATTTCCAAACTGTAGATGTGAAGTCTTTCACTTTTGAACCTCTTTAAATCCCCATTCAGGATACACAGGGTATCAACTAGTAAATGGCACCAGTCAATGTTCTGGGAGAGTGGAGTTCCAGTACGGAGAGACTTGGGGAACAATCTGTGATGCCCACTGGGATTTGGAAGATGCCAATGTCCTCTGTCAGCAGCTGAACTGTGGATTTGCTGAACAGGCACCAGGAGGTGCTTTCTTTGGGTCTGGAAGTGGCCCAGTGTGGCAAGAGAATTTCCATTGCAGAGGTAATGAGTCACATCTGTGGGACTGTCCTGTCACACGGCTGGGGAATGAGGCCTGCGGTCATGAACATGATGCAGGAGTAATTTGTACAGGTGAGTGGGGAACACTGGGCTTGTCATTACTTGCAGTGACATCAGAAGGCAGACTGCAGTGCTGTACTGGTGGACACAGTGGAGAGTGTACATTGGGTTGCAGTATGAAGAACAGGTTCTCTATCCAGTGTTTACCAGTTTGGAAGGGACATAGCCATTTCCACAGTCACCATCAGATTAAGACGGACAGTACTTTCCTGGCTATAATTTGAACTTGAAAAAGTTCAAAATGATTATGTGCCATACCTCATTTCCTAAGGCATTCTATTGATCAAAAATATTTAATTATTTTAAAGAATGATTACAAGGTAGGCAATGCAAAGAATAAATAAGACATTAACAGATGTGGCCTGGTGGAGAATTGGGGGTAGTGGTATGATGGGAGGGAGGTACAAGTAATAGCTTTAAACTGAAACAAAAAATTTAAACATTTAGAATACAGCCATTGCATGAGCGTGTTAATCAAACGGCATCAAAGGGCAACTGAAATGGTGCATGACCTTAAGGATTGGACACACTGTACGAGGAGAGGTTGCAGGACCTGAACACGTAGACACCTGAAATGAGGAGGGAAAGGGGTGACATGACTGAACCATACAAGTGCCTGCATGGGATAAATACAGAAGAGGACAAGAAACTGTTCTTGAATTCAAACTCTGGGATGGGAGAGAATTCACTAAAGCTGGCAGGGGGAGATTCAAAACAGATATCCTGAAGCACTTCTTCATGAAAGGGTGGTTGACATGTGAAATAGAGTATACTACTAGAAGAAGTGGTACAGGCCAAGCCAATTAACAATTTAAAGTAGGGATGGGATAGGCAGGTGGGTTTAGTTAGACAGGAGGAACAATAAACAAGCATTTGTCAATGCCCAATGTTGTCTCGCTGGCATTGGCATTGGTAGTGCAGGAGTTACAGACGTATAATAGGAGTGGAAGTGAAGTATTGAACTGATGCCAACTCCAAACCCACCAGGCAGAGACTGGCAGGTGTTGGGGTATACCTTTGGGTCATCAGCTATAATGCCATTTTACCTTACCCTATCCTGTAGACCTCAACAAGTGTTGTGATGTGCTTTGGGGTCCTTGGGCATTATACTTACCCCATTCCATAAGGAAATACACTGAGGTGGGTGCAGTATAGGAGTATGGGGTGAACTTTGTGGCTGAACACTCCGAGGCACACCTCGATGCCTGTCAGTGGCTGCAGGATGGGGGTGTGGATGGAATGGTGGGAGCATTACGGCTGCTGATCCCAAGTCACACCCCTGACACCTGTCAGTCTCAATAGGGTGGGGTGTAACAGTTGGAAACCCTAACGCCATAGGCGTGTATTGATATTTTCACTCCAAAATATCAACATGGGCTTTTTGTGACCCATCTCATGAAGAGCGGTGGTATCAGTTTGTTAGCCAAAAGGTGGTTTTGCGCAGCAACTGTGCCATTTGGCGTCACAGGTATGTAAACACATTTTGGGCAGGATGTGAAAAATGACAACTGTATTGTTCATGAGGAGGTGTAAAAAAATGGCAACGTTGAAAATCTAGAGGGAAAATATGAAAAATTGGTGAAGTCATGAGCATGCATGTCCATTACCCAATTATGTTTGTTTTTTTTACATCACATTTTCAACATAGGCATTTTGGGACCTCCCCTCATGAACAGTGGCACTGTGATTTTCTTAATCTGTCCCAAAAGTTGATCTCCTACAGTGACCACGCCATTGTACACCACAGGTGCGAAAACACATTTTGGGCAGGATGTGAAAAATGACAGGTATACTGTTCATAAGGAGGTGTGAAAAAGTGCCAGTGTTGAAAATCTGGCATGAAAATATTGCAAATTTGCGGAGTTACAAGGGTACATGGAAACTGCACAACACATGCTTGTAACACAGGCATTTTATGGACTTTCATCACCAAATTTTCAACACAGGCATTTTGGACCTCTGCTCATAAACAGTATCACTGTCATTTTGTCAAACTGTCCCGAAAACTTTTTTCGCACAGTGACCGTGCTATTCTGCGCCGGACGTGTAAAAACATATTTCGGCCAGGATATGTAAAATGACAGCTGTACTGTTCATAAGGAGGTATGGGAAAATGACAATGTTGAAAATATGGAGGGAAAATATTACAAATTCATGAAGTTATGAGCGTGCATGGAAACTGTGCAATGCACGATCATAAAACAGCTAGAGGGTGGGTGCAGGTTGAGGGATGGAGCAGGACAGACTTCGAGGGACCGTTTTCTGATTCACTGGTTTAAAATAAAAAAAAAAACATTGCAGGGTGTTGTTTTTTCTACAGGGGCATTTGGCACGTTGGGGTTGACTCCCAGCATGCCACCTGAGTGTTTTTTTGGGGTGCTGTAGTTGACGGGGATTGGGCACCTCCATTGGCACACAACAAATGGGGGGTGAAATTATGCTGACAGGGAGGGCCCCCGTTGGCAAATTAAACTTAGAAGAGGAGTCTAAATCCAATGGGGATTGGGGTGCCTGTCAGCAAAGAAAGGCTGTTGGGGGGGTGCATGATGCCGAGGGGGATTGGGCACCCCCTCGGCACATGCTGAAATGGGAGGGAGGGGGCATTGTGCCGACGGGGAGTGGGCGCCCCATCAGCAAATGAAGTGGGTCAGGGCATACTGACAGGGGGACTGGGCACCCCTGAAGTTGTCGATCTGCGTGGCGGCAGTCAATGCCGACATGTAAATTGAACTGGTTCACCAGGAAAGGCACGCCTCTGCATGATAAACTTGGCTCTCATTGCAGTGGACCTTTTCTTTGATTTGGTGGCTGGTTTACGTGTTGCTGGTGTCAGCACCTGCAGCTGCCTTATTGGGGAATGAGGGACGCACTTACTGATGCGTGTCCTGCATTCGCCCACAGTGACCACACCTCCAAATCTGCTACTACTGCAATATGTTGGCTGCACAAGTGTGTGTCAACATAAAAAAGAGAGAAATGGGAAGAGGACCTCAGGATATCTTTTCATTTTTCTGAATTGGCCTTCTCTCTTTCTGGTGGGGATCGTCTCATACCGTTTTTTTCCCCTTTGGGATTACTTCCTGTTACCCTTCAATGTCCTAGGTGTCTCCTCTTCTGTTGGAGTGCCTTTTGCTGGTGACACATTTCCAGGGTTCCCTGATCTCAGGGATTTCTGTATTTTACAGAAAAATGAAACCATCAACAGGAAACCTCTTCCCATAGATTTACTTTGGTTATATTGGACAACTGATTCATTTGACTTCCATACGAAGTGATGTGCTGTGCAGAAAAACATGAGGACATTGCCCTGGAGTTACAGGCAAAGTGAACTTTAGCTGGAAACACTGCATTTACTACCAGGAGACCAAGGATCACTGCTGCACTCTTTGTCTTAGCAGTTTTTCTCTCTCCTGTCCAATTTGCCCTAGGCCCTCCCACCCAACCTCTCCTTTCGCTTCTCTGGTAGTCAAGTTTATTTATTTATTTAGTTTTTGTTAATCGGGTAAGTACTCTAACCATAAAACTGACTATTGTTGCTTTGTTCTTTTCATATTCTATATCCTTTCTTCTATCGAATGGACAATCTTGCCCCACCCTGTTCTCTTTTTTTCTTACACTCTGTTTCCTCTCTTGGATGACAGAACTGAGCTGATCAGGAGGCCAGCATCAGTTACTGGGCAGCCTACGAGCACCACGTCATGTGTCTGCCTCATGGGCAGCACCGTCTCCAACGTTGGTCCCCTAGCTCTAAATTTTTAAAGTTATACGCTCCCATGGGTGTCCTAGCACCTCAGCACAGACCCATCCAGTAAAGAATGGTGAATATATTCTGTAAGATCAAGCACGCAATTTTCATTTTTCTCCTCCTCACACTCAAGTGGCCTCTTTCCAGCGGCTACCCCCTGCCCCATCACCCACCCAACCCAGGACTTTCCTCCTACCTCTTAAGCTGCCATAGGTGGTTGGATACCTTGGTGGGTGGTATGAAGCCTGCAGAGTATGCTGCCATCATCCTGCCACCCAAGCTGTTTTTCCCCACAGCGTTTCTCCACCTGTCAGCATGCATGCTATGGCGTGCACATATTGCATGAAGACATAGTATGCCTCAGTGACCTGCACCAGGCCAACCGGTAGCGACAGCTACTACATCACCTCACCTCCACTAGGTGATAATCAAGCTGAGGTACATGCTGTCCCCTTCCCAGAAGGAAGAGAGCTGTCATAGGATGCTCAATCCTTCTTACCCTGGTGGGCTTCTGAGCAGCCCAAATTCATTCCTGAACCCGGGTTGCTACTGTGGCTGGTGGTGAGGCCCCTTGCCTCAGTTCACTGTGCCACTGTTCTGGCCTTCTGTTCATTTTTGCTTTGAATTTTTTTTTATATGGTGCCACTTTTCATTTTGTGTTTACCATGTTAGAGCTTCAGTTTTGTGGCCTGGAGTAAGTCATGATATCCACAAGTGTCTTTTAAGGTGAGGGAGCAATGTCTGTTGCATGCCAGTTAGAGGTCACAAGAAAAGTGAGGTTAAACTATAGGTTTATAATTACAGCTATGAATACTGATGAAAGCCTGGGGGTAGCCATGTTTAATGGAGCTTTATGTTGTATGTAGAATGGCTTCCTAAATTATTTTCTGTATTTCTGTCTGAATTCTGTGAAATGCCAAAAAACATTTCTATGTTAGCTATGGAATAAATGTCTTTGACTTGAGGCCAGCTTGTTGGCACAGTGGTAGCAGTACTACTCACAATGCCTGTGACCCGGGCTCAGACGTGAACCCCGGTCATTGGAGGCTGGCTAGGGGGAAGAAGATAGAGCAGTACAAGGATACTCTTCTCCTCCGGGGGGGAGGGGCATGTTCTCTGCTGCACTATCTCCTTCCTGAGGAGGTTGTGGAGTCAGGAACAGTGGGAGAATTTAAGAATGCATGGGACAGGCATAAGGCAATTCTAGTGGGGGGGGCAGGAGGAAGTAAGCTGTTGATTATCTAGAATCTGCAGCTTATCCATCAGGTAGGGAAATGGGCAGACTGGGTGGGCCAAGCGGTCCTTATCTGTTATCAAATTCTATGTTTCTATGTTTCTATCACCACCTGGATTACCTCAGGTGGCAGTACAAGTGGAGCCGTGATGGGTGGGCTGGGTGCCTCATGACTGCCATGTCAACATGCTTGTGTGCAGATGTCTGCTCAATCCTCACATGTAAGTTGGTCATGGGAAGAGAACCAGAAGAACAGGAAAAAACAACCCTAAACTGCAGCGGGATGAGGCTGTGTCTCCTTGCAGGCCATGCACTGCTTACTGGGTGGCTGACCACATACATCCAAGCAAAACTTTTCCGAGGCCTGGGAAACCTAGAAGGCTTCACCTTGGGTAGGAAGTGGGGTGGTGGAGCAAACTGTGGGATACTGTCATGGCTGAAGGTTAGTCCTGGAGACAGCAGGTAACAGGGCAGCTCGAGTGATTAGGTGGGCATAACGCATAAAGGAGCCTAGAGTATCGCACCTCAGATGGTGGACAAGGCTATCGGCCCAGACAAGATACATCCAAGGGTGCTGAAAGAAGTCAAGGTGCTGAAGGCTGCACCATTGATAGCCTGTTCAACAGCTTACTGGAAACAAGTATGGTCCCAGAGGACTGAAGAAGAACTGGCATGGTCCCACTACATAACAGTGGCAGCAAGGAGGAGGCTGGGCAGTCTTACGGAATTAGTGGGGAAATTAATGGAAACCCTGCTGAAAGAAAGACTGGTCAAGTATTTTGAATCCAGTGAGCTGCAATACCAAAGGCATCTTGGATTCCCGGGATAGATTTCTTTGACTGTGTGACCAGGGAACTAGATCTGGGAAGGGCATTGGACATGGTCTATCTAGACTTTACTAACATACTAACATACTAAAATGCCAGCAGAATAGGCCTAATGGTCTTTCGTGTCTGCTCGTTTGGTCAGCCCCCACCCTGGGTGCTGACCTTGCTGTCCCCCTCGCCTTCTCTGGCTTCTCCCTTCCCAGTTCCGGATATTCTTGCTGCATTGGATTTTGCTTCCTGAACCCTTCCCCTGTACCTGTCCCACCCCTCTTGAACCCTCCACTGTCTCTGCCTCCACCAGCCCCTAGGTAGTGCATTCCACTGGCTCTACCACCCCTCTCAGTGGTAACACCTCCTCCTATCTCCCTGAATCTTCCCCTCCGGCTTCCACCCATGCCTCTAGTGGCCCTTCCTCCTTCCTTCAAGCACCCTCACTGTTTCCTCCCTATTTACCCTCTTCCATGCCTGAAGACCTCTATCATGTCCCCCGGTCCTTCTCTCTTCCAAAGTGTACATATTTAGCTCTTCGAGCCTCTCCTCATAGGTCCTGTCCCCCAAGCCCCAAATCCATTTGGTTGCCCTCCTCCTGGACCCTCTCCAGGAGGTTAATGTCCCTCTTAAGTGTGGCCTCCAAACTGCACGCAGTACTCCAGGTGCGGCCTCACCAAGCAGTTATACAGGGGAGTATCACTTCCTCCTTCTGGAGGTGATCCCCCAGCGATGCATCCCAGCATCCTGTTGGCCTTGGCTGCTGCCCTCCTACAAGTCTCAGAGTTGTTCATCTTGACATCCACCACCACCCCCAGGTCCCTCTCAGCCATTGAGACTTGTAGTATTTCCCAGGGTGTACACTTGGCCTGGGTTTCTGGCCCCCAGATGGAGTACCTTGCATTTCCCTGCATTAAACCTCAGCTTCCACTTTCTAGACCATCTTTCCAGAGCCTCCAGGTCCCCCTGCAGGGCCACCCTCCCCTCCTCCCCATCCACCACTGCCCCCAGTTTCGAGTCATCTGCAAAGAGACTCATCTCACTCCTGATTCCTGTCCTTATGTCAGATACATAGGCGTTGAACAGAAAGGGCCCAAGGACTGATCCCTGTGGGACCCCACTAATGACCCTCCTTGGGGAAGAGATTATCCCACTCAACTAGGGACCCTCTGGGTCCGGGTCCTGAGCCAATTGCCTATCCATCGGATCATCTGGTTTCCCACCCCCATTTCTCCTAGTTTATCCAACAGGCCCCGTGAGAACAGAGTCAAATGCCTTGCTGAAGTCCAGAAAGAGGACATCCACTGGTCTACCCAGGTCCAAGGCACTTGTCACCCAGTCATAGAACTCCACCAGGTTTGTTCTGACATGATTTCCTGGGATGAATCCATGCTGTCTATCGTCCAGGCACCCTGACTTATCCAGGCCCCCTAGCCACTCCTTGACAATGCCCTCCATCACCTTGCCCACCACTGATGTCAGGCTGACAGGTCTCTGTAGTTCCCTGCCACCTCCCTTGACCCCCTTGTGGATAGGCACTACATCGCCACCTTCCAGTCTTGGGGCACCCACCCTGTCCTCAGAGAGATGGTGAAAGCTCTGCCAGGGTTTCGCCAGGACATCTGCAAGTTCCTTCAGCACTCTAGGATGTAATTTATCCGGCCCTGGTGCTTTCTCCGTCTTAAGGGAGCTGAGGGCTTCCTCACTCCTCTGCTGTGATTTCCACTTCCAGTACCTCTTCTCCCTGCTTAGCCCTCCCCCACCTGCCAGTGATGCCCCTCCCCAGACCTGCCGATTGTAAGGGTCCCCCTCCTCATTATCTGTCTCCTCCCATGTATGATGCAGCATCCCCATTTTCCCTGGTGAAAACTGAGGTGAAGTACTCATTTAGTACCTCAGCCTGCTCCTCTGGGTCTTGTGCCCATCTCTCTGATTTAATCCTGCTAATCTGCCCCTTCACCCTTCGTCTTTCCCCAATGTATCTAAAGAACCCCTTTTTCCCTCTCCTAATTTCCCTGGCCAGGTTCTGCTCCTTCCTTGCCTTAGCCGCCCTCACCACTCTAGTGGCCCTTCTAGACTTTAGTGAAGCCTTCAACACTGTGCCACACAGGAAGCTGATCCAGAGTGGTGAATTGGGAAGCTAGTTAACGGATAGGAGACAGAGGGTAGTGATTAATAGTACTCATTGTAATGATGGGAGAGTGACTAGTGGGGTGCCACAGGACTCAGTACTGGGACCGGTCTTCTTTCTTGTCTCCATAAGTGACATTGCAGGAGAATGGGAAGTGCAGGTATGCCTTTTTGCAGGTGATACCAAAATCTGCAATAGGGCAGACACTTAGGAGGGGATGAAGACAATGTGCAGGAATCTTAGGAAACTTGAGGAGTGGTCAAGAGCATGGTAGTTGGGGTTAAATGCCACAAAATGCAAAATCATGCATCTAGGACATAGGATCCCAGGAAATGAGTGTAGGATGGGAGTATTGATAGTCACTAAACAGGAAAGGGACCTTGGAGTTATTATATCTGATGACCTCAAAGTGGCAGGGCAGTGTGACAAAGCAATGGGTAGGGCTAATGGGATGCTGGGGTGCATAGGGAGGGGTATCCCCAGCAGCAGGGAGATGGTGTTGCCACTGTATAGCTCGCTAGTGACACCACATCTGGAGTACTGTATACAGTTTTAGAGGTTGCACCTCAAACAGAACATAAACAGGGTGTAGGTAGTTCAAAGAAAAGCAGCTAAAGTGGCACAGAGGTTGCATGAAAAGCCCTACGAGGAGAGTCTGAGAATTCTGAATATGTACACCCTGGAAAAGAGGAGAGTGGCAAGTGACATGATAGAGACCTACAAGCACTGTACCTCACAGGGCTGAACAGGCTTCAGGACCAGATTCTGTTTCAAATGAGAAAGAGTGCCAGGTCCAGGGGGCATACAATGAAGCTACATGGGGGGAACTAAAGTGAAATGGGAGGAAATAACTTCTTGACTTTAAGGGTGATGCCTGGAACAGACTGCCAGCAGATGCGGTGGAGGTGAAAACAGTAGGGGCTTCAAGCATACATGGAATAAACATAGGGGCATATTAGAAAATAGGAAGGGAAGAAGGAAGGTTTCTGGTGACCTATTAGGGTCTGCGCAGACAGATTAGGCAGGGGACATCAGGGCAGACTGGATGGGCAAAGCGGTCCTTTTCTACTGATAAATTCTGTGTTTCTGTATTTCAGCTGTTGGAAGTAGGGATGTCACAGTAATTCAGTATAAGGAATGCAGCATAATATTTCCAACTATTGATAATTTTATCTACTTTGGCAGTGTGTCTCCCTCTGGATGCCACCAATTCCTGATCCCCAACCCTCCAATCAGATTTTCTCTCTTAATCCTAAATTTATAAGTATTAAAAATTATTGCAGTAATCCCATTTACTGTTAGAAGCATATGCTCATATTTGATGCTCAAAACGTGATACTGAGACATCTGTAATTGGAATCCCATATTTTTATTAAGGAGGGGGGCAGTGATATAAAGGAATGTTTTTGGGGATACAATATGAGAGACTGAGATTTATGCCTCTGTAACAACCCTCTCATGCCAGCAGGGGGAGCAGGCTTGTTTACTAGAATGCCAGACTCTGGAGCCTACTGATTGGCAGAGCCTCTGACAGAAATGGGTGGAGTTATGAATGCCAGTTGGGTGCTGGCATGTGAAGTGTCTGTTCTATATCCACAGCAGCATTTAAGTGGGTTGCAGGACTGCACAACATCTTGTCTCGGGGTTGCACCTCAATCCTGGGATTCCCCCTCCCCCACATTTGAGACAGATAGCAGTATTGGGGGATATGCAGCTCTAGGTACTCAGTCTTCACGAAGGGGTGCTGTTAATCTTGTACCTTTCATGAGTACTGCAACTCACTGCAAAAAATAATACGAACGAGTAAATTAAGAAACTGAAGAAGTGAAGCAAGAGCTACACAAATGCTAGTGCATTGTGCTCTGATTTGGGGGACCTGGGTGACTTGGGTCCGGAGCAAGCTTGGGTCTTTGGCACCTGAGAGTCCAGAAATTGGAGGTACTGCCAGGGGCACTGCTTCCCCAACCAAGGAAGGGAAGCACCATGTTTCATGACTGCAGTGACCCCTGCAGTGGACCAAGAAGGGTTCACAGTCCTGTCACTGTTGAAAGCTATGGGTTGGAAGGAGCATGGTGTAGTGCCATGAGGGATGTAGGAGGAATGGAAAAAGCAGGGAGAAAAAAATGCATGGAGAAAAAACTGCCCAACCTGTCAGAATGATGGCTGCTGCTACTCTTGGACCCACATGCCATGGTGATGAGGCTCAGGGATCAGTGGAGCCCTAAGAGAACAAAAACAGAACAGTGGCTGGCAGGAGGGAGAAAGGTCCCACTTTTAAGTTTCAGTTTCAGCATAACTGCAGGGTGGGTAATCATTAATTACATGCAAACATGCATCAGGGGTAATTACACTTTAGTTACATGGTTGTTGCATGTAGCTGTATTGCAAGTGCCATGTAGTTATACTGTGACTATAGTGTAGTGACATTGCGACTATTTATTTATTTATTTTTTCATTCTTTGGTAACCGGGTAAGGCCCACTAGGCACAATTGCCTCTTTTCAGGGTGACCTGGGAGCACTACGGAGGTTAAGTGACTTGCTCAGAGCCACACAGTATACAAGTGGAGGTTGTGGGAATCAAACTCAGGTCCGCTGGATGTACCAAGCTCATTTATAGCTCGTTACCTTAACCTGTAGGCTATACTGCCAGTGTAGTTAAGGTAACATAAAGTGTTACTAGGAGAAAATGCCCAGTAGAAGAAAAGAAGGGAAGCCAACTCCACTCATGCTTCCCCTCCTGTCCTCCGGAAATCAGATCCGGGGTGATGTGATAGGGGACAGTTGACAGAGGGGACCACAGGAGGCATGGTGAGCTTTCAGTGTGTTTCTGACATACACTGTCACACAAATAAAAGCATTTGTCAATGCCGAATGTTGTCTCGCTGGCATTGGCAATGCTAGTGCTGGAGTTAGAGACACATAATAGGAATGGCAGTGAAGTACTGAAGTGACGCCAACCTCAACCCCACCCTGTAGAGACCAACAGGCATTGGGGTGTGCCTTTGGGTCATCAGCTATAATGCTCATGCCATTGTACCTCACCCAACCCTGTAGACACTAACAAGTGTTGTGGTGTGCTTTAAGGTCTTTGTGCGTTATACTTACCACATTCCATAAGGAAACACACTGAGGTGGGTGCAGTATAGGAGAATGGGGTGAACTTTGTGGCTGAACAGTGCAAGGCACAGCACGATGCCTGTCTCTGGCTGCAGGGTGGTGGTGGGGGTGGAATAGCATGAGCATTACAGCCGGTGATCCCAAGTCACACCTCTGACTTCTGTCAGTCTCTACAGGATGGGGTGGTATAGTTGGAAACCCTAACAACATAGGCATGTGTTGGTATTTTCACTCCAAATTTTCAACATGGGCTTTTTGTGAGACCACCTCATGAAAAGCGGCACAAACAGTTTGTTAGCTGAAAGGTGGTTTTACACAGTGGCTATATCATTTGGTGACACAGGGATGAAAACATATTTTGGGCAGGATGTGGAAAATTACAACTGTATTGTTCATGAGGAGGCATAAAAAGATGGCAACATTGAAAATCTGGACTGAAAATATGAAAAATTGGTGAAGTCATGAGCATGCATAGAAACTGCGCAACACATGTCCGTAACCAATTATTTTTGGGAGTTTGTTAGCCACATTTTTAACATAGGAATTTTCGGACTTCCCCTCATGAACAGTGGCACTGTGATTTTGTTAACCTGTCCCAAAAGTTGAATTTCCACAGTGACCACGCCATTGTGCGCCAGAGGTGCGGAAACACATTTTGGGCAGGATGTGAAAAATGACAGCTGTACTGTTCATAAGGAGGTGTGAAAAAATGCCAGTGTTGAAAATCTGGCATGGAAATATTGCAAATTTGCAAAGTTACAAGGGTGCGTGGAAAATGCGCAACACACGCTTGTAACACAGTCATTGTATGGACTTTCGGCACCAAATTTTCAACATAGGCATTTTAGGACCTCTGCTCATGAACAGTGTCACTGTCATTTCCTCAAACTGTCCCGAAAACTGATTTCGCACAGTGACCGAGCTATTCTGCACCGGACGTGCGAAAACACATTTTGGCCATGTTATGTAAATGACAGTTGCACTGTTCATCAGGAGGTGTGGAAAAATGCCAATTTTGAAAATCTGGAGTGCAACTATTCCAAATTCACGAAGTTACGAGCATGCACAGAAACAGCGCAACGCACGCTTGTAACACAGTCATTTTGGAGATTTTTTTTTACCAAATTTGCAACGTAGGCTTTTTGAGAGCCTCCCTCATGAACAGTGGCACTGTCATTTCATTACTCAGTCCCAAAAGGTGATTCCATGCAGTGACTGCCAAATCACCTTTCAGGACCGAATAACGCCATGACAGTGATTGAATTCACGAGGAGGGGTCCCAACAACCCCATGTTGAAAACTTGGTGCAAAAATTCCAAAAAATGCCCGAGATATGCACCAAAGTTGAAAAAAAATCTATTTATGCCATTATACAGCTTACCAGCATTTCTTGAGTTCTTGGTCGGCTTTGAAGGGTGCAGACATATTCCCAGTCCACCGAAGATCGTCGCGCTGGACTCTGGAGGTAAGTATGGCGTGAGGGGTATGTGGGGAGGCAGGGTGCACAGAGGGTGGGCTCGGGATGTGGGAGGGGGCAGGGAGACCGTGAGGGACCATTTTCTTTTTTACAGGTTACAAAAAAAAAAAACATTGCTGGATAGTTTTTATTTTTCAGGGGATTTGGCACACTAGGGTGGGCTCCCAGTGTGCAACCTAAGTGTTTTTGGGGAATGCTGTAGCCGATGGGGGATTGGGCACCCCTGTCAGTACACAACAAAAGTCGGGGGTAAGAGTTGAGGGATTGGGCACCCCCTCGCACATAACAAATGGGGTGCATTATGCCTACGGGAAGTGGGCTCCCTGTCGGCACATACTTTGGGGCTGGGCATGTCGACAGGGGGCTTGGGCATGCCCAAAGTTGGCATTATGGCAGGCAGTGTACCACCATGTAAAAAAAAATGTTCTCACCAGGGAAAGCACGTCAGGAGGTCCGCTGCGTATGACGAGCTTTGCTCACATTGCAGCGGACCTTCCCTTAGATGTGCTCACCACATTATGTATGCATGGTGTGGCGTCAGCATGCAGGCTTATTGGGGAATCAGGGACGCACCTACTGATGCATGCCCTGCATTCGCTGAACAGTGACCGCACCTCCAAATCTGATACTACTGCAATATGTTGGCTGCGCATGCACAAGCCAATATAAAAAGGTGAAGACTGCCACAGGAGCAAGACAGAATAATTATGTAGAGTAGGAAGACTGGATGGGCCAAGAGCCTTTGCATAGTTACTAACAGACACCAATGCAACAACTGACTGCATCACAGAGGTGAAGTTCATGGCTTGTGTGTGGGCTATCCTACATTTATGCACCCCTCACATGCCAAGCAGTGGCATTGGTAGTGGCTGTGAAGCAGCTGCTCACTTGCCATCCCAGAAAAAAGTTGTAGCCATGGTAACCACAATTCTTGGGATAAGTCGAGGAAGAGGAAAGGGAAAAGGATGGAAAAACAAAATAATAACAGAATAACATAGAAATAGCCAGCTCCATTGCAACAAGCAGCATGGGGCTTCCTTAAATGCTGTGCTGGTGATCCAAGTGTGTGCCCTGAACCTGGAAGAGCAAGAACAGAGGCTAGAAGGTATGGCTATGAGCATTCTAAAGGATAATCTTCTACTAGGAGTCAGTAATTTCACTATGCCACACTTGGAGTAACACCTAGGATTTGCCTGGCAGAGATGCTAATGTCAACGTGGCAGGGCACTAATGGAAGTCATGAGCTTGCACACACAAGCAGGAGATTGAAGGGGCTATAAAGTGGAAAACTCTCCCCCTGCCCACCCCCAATTGGAAGCACAGTGATTGCATGATCCAAAAGCTGCCCATTCTCCACAACACATTGAATGCTAGGACCATCCCTTACTACCACAGACATTAGTGTGATCCATGTTCCCCACTGACTATACTCTGGCCCTGCATAAAAGACGGTTCACCTCTGGGCAGGTAAGTTGGGACTGTCTGGACACTGTGTGCATGGTGGTGATTGTCAGGAGTACAACCTATTCAGTAAGTGGAGACCTAGTGGAGGATACATGGATACATAGAATGTGATGGCAGATAAGGGCCACTGAACCCACTCAGTCTACCCAATTATGTTTTTAATTTTTTCCCCGTACTGTGCTTAATCTTTAGCAAAATCTATTTTCTTGTCTCCTCTGTCCCAGGCATTTTTGAACCGAGTTACTGTGTTCACCCCCACTGCTTCCTCTGGAAGGCTATTCCAGCTATCCACCACCCTTTCTGTGAAAAAGAACTTCCTCACATCCTTCCTGAATTTACCACCCTCCAGCTTCATATTATGCCCCCGTGTTATAGTGCATCATTTTCTTAGAAAAATACTTTCCTCCTGTACCTTATCAACAGCTGTAAGGTATTTAAAGATTTCTGTTGTAGCTCCCCTCTCCCTCTGCTCTTCAAGAGTGTACATACTGTATCTAGCTCATTTAGCCTTTCCTCATAGGGTTTTTGGCTTAGACCCTGCACTATTTTGGTAGCCCTCCTTTGGACCACCTCCACTCTGTCTATGTCCTTTCTGAGAAGTTGTCTCCAGAAGAAAAAATGACTTACCCTTGTAATTTTGTTTCTTCCAAGGTATTCTCCAATATTCATAACTCTTGCAGTCAGCCTTTAAGATAGAACTGCCATGTATGCTAATGATGGAATCATCATTGGCTTGTGCCACTTTTCAAATGCTGCCCTTATGAACTGCTTGCATTCTAATACTACAGATTTCATGAAAGCCTGCAAAGACAGGCCCCACAAGGAGTTATACCTAATAGTAATAAACAACAACACTAAACTATTCCATTAATCTCCATCTGGAGAACCCCCCCCATGTCAGAATCACCCATACAAGGGGAAATCAATGACCAAAGGGTCCAAAAATTAGATATGTCAGTGTGTGGCACCCTCACATATAGTTGCTCAGCTTGGAGTGCAGAGGCCACTGGTTCTAGTAGGGGAGGCAGGGTGGGAGAGTTATGAATATTGGAGAATACCTTGGAAGAAACAATATTACTACGGTAAGTAATTTTTTCTTTTCACCCCAGGAATTCTCCAATATTCCTAACTCTTGCAGACTACAAAGCAGTACCTTTAGAGGTGGGCTCTGAACCTGCTTTGGAAATTGACTCTGAAGGACTGCTGTGCCAAACCTTTCATCACTTCTGGATTGAGTGCCCAGGCCATAGTGTTTTGTGAAGGTGTGCACTGTTCTCTGGGTAGCTGCTTTACAGATCTCTACTAATGGGTCATCACTGGCTGCTGCTATAGTAGCAGCTGTACTCCTTGTTGAATGGGCCCTCAGCCCTGCCAGGGGCTCTTTTCCAGCTTTGGAGTAGCAAAGCTGAATACACTGAACTATCCAGCGAGAGATGGACCTCTTAGATGCTGGATTTCCTTTTCCCAAATCCCCAAAAGTCAGGAACAGCTGTTTTCTGTCCTGCCTGTGGCCCTTGGTGGTTGTCATGTAGTAGCTAAGAGCTCACTTAACATCAAGAATGTGAAGTCTACACTCACCTGAACTAGAATTTTCAATGAAAGAGAATTGTAGGGTAATGGATTGGTTCAAATGGAAATCAGAAACCACCTTGAGGTCAAATTTCCTGTTTGTTTGGAGGTCTAACTTTTCTCTGTGAATGAAATATAGTCCTGATCAACGCACAGAGCCTGGAGCTCACTAATACTTCTGGCAGAGATCATTGCCACTAGGAAAACTGTTTTCCAGGTGACATATTTCAATTGAGCTGAGGCCATAGGCTCCAAAGGGGACCCATGAGCTTGGCTATACAGACATTCAAATCCCAAGCTGGCACCAGTTCCCTATGAGGGGGATGCAGATAAGCAAGCACTTTGAAGAACCCCTTGAAAACAGGATGTAATGCCATAGAGGCATTCTTTCCAGCTAAGATGTGCACAGATACTGAGGCCAGATGGACCTTCAAAGTAGTGGGCTGCAAGCCCAGAGAATGCAAATGGGTAAGGTAGTCCAGCAAAGCTGGAATCTCTGCCTGTGCTAATACCACATTATTGGTGGAACACCAAATCAAAAGCCTTTTCCATTTTGAGGCATAGGTTTTTTCAGTAGAGGGTTTCCTGTATCCCCTAAGAACGTCCAGAACACTTTCTGAGAGATGCAAGCCTGCATATTCTAAGTCCTCAAGAGCCATACCATGAGTCTGAGTGATCTGAGGTTTGGGTACAGGATCATCCCTTGGCTGGAGGTTAACAGACTGTGCCTCTGGGGAAGGTGTATTGGTTCTGCCACAGACATGGAGAGCAGCAGAGAGTACCATATCTGCCTGTCCGAATCTGGTGCTATCAAGATCATTGACAGATGGAATCTGAGCTTAAGCAGAACTCTGAACACCAAAGGGAAAGAAGGGAAAGCATACAGGTGCTTCTCTGGCCAATCCAAGGCCAGAGCAATCAGGGGGACTGTTCCCTGGGTTGGTGGCCTGCAACAATACTGTAGTTGTGGTTCTTGAGGGATGCAAAGAGATCTATTTCTGGTGTGTCCTACCTTCTGAAAACTGCTTCCAATACCTGCTTGTTGAGCGTCAATTCATGATGGGCCGGATTGATTCAACTCAGTGCATCTGTTAGTGTTTTGTCCTTTCCTGGCAGATGGCCTGAAGGGAAACTCCTAGAAAGTACACCAGGCTCCATATTTTCATAGCCATTGTGCATAGAGGGCTTAATTTTGTTCCTCTTTGTTTGTTTATGTAGTACATTGTGATGGCATGGTCTGTTCTGACATGTACCACCTTTCCCTGCATTAGTGTGGTAAAGGCCTGTAGGGCCAGTAACACTGCTTCGAGTTCCAGCAGGTTAATGTGCTGAAGTGACTCTGCACTTGACAATTACCATGGGTGGTGTAGTCCTCCAGAGGGGCCCCCTCCCCTAGAAGTGATGCACCTGTTGTGAGAAGCACTGATGAGGATTCTAGCTGGAAAGGAACACCTTCCCTTAGGTTGGCTTCCTCTTTCCAACATGGGAGGGCCTGTAGTAACATTTTTGTTACTGGAATCAGTTTTGAGAAAGGGACCCTCCTTTGGCACCAGTGTGCCCTGAGGTGGAACTGAAGTTTCTCATCTGGAACCTGGACCCCAGGACTATTCCCGTGACTGCAGCCATGTGGCCCAATAACTGGAGAAACTGCCTTGCAGTTTTTGATCTGTTCAGTCTGGAGGAGTCCACCATCTGTATAATGTTTCTCACCTTGTCCAGAGGCATGTAAGCCCTGCCCTCCAAGGTATTCAGTTCTGCTCCTATGATCTGCAGTTACAAGGACACATTTTTTGTGGTTTATCAGAAACCCTAAGGACTCTAAGAGTTCCTGGGTGAGCTGCAAATGTTTCCTTACCTGTTGTTATGAGTTTCTTACCACCAACCAATCATCCAGGTATGGGAATACTGTGACACCCAGCCTTCCCAGGTGTGCCACCACCACTGCCAGGCACTTTGTGAACACTCTTGCAGCTGAAATGAGACCGAATTGCAGGGTTGAGAATTGGTAATGACCTGAAGGGTGTCTGACCCTGAGGTATTTTCTGTGAGACTCTCTTATGGGGATGTGGAAATAAGCATCTTTTAGGTCCAGAAATGCCAACCAGGCTCTTTTTTGGAGTGTTGGCAGTGTTAGTGCTAAGCTCACCATCTTGAACTTTGGTCTTATCAGGTGCTTGTTCAGAAGTCTTAGATCTAGAATAGGCTGCCACTCCCTATTTTTCTTTGTTGTGAGGAAGTATCTTGACTAAAAACCCATTCCCTTTTGCTGTGGAGGAACAGGTTTCACCGCCTTTGACAGCAGCAGGTTTTGAACCTCTTTTACCAGAAGCTTCCTCTCTGCACTGGAAGCTGGCTTGAACACACTAGTTCTGAGAGGCAGGAAGGATTTGAAGTTTAGGGACAAACCCTGACTCACTACTTCCAGGACCCACCTGTCTTTGGTAATGTTTTTCCACGCCTGGAAAAAGTGAGCCAGTCTGCCCCCTACTGGTAGTGGGAGGCAGCCATGGCAAACAGGTCAGAGAGTCTGTTTGTGCTGTGGCTGGACATGACCAGCCTTAGAAACTAATCTGGATCCCCTTCTGCCTCTGCCCCTAAAGTACCCTGTCTTCTGGGGGTACTGCTGGGGCTGTGGAACAGCCTGGGCCAGGAAAAATGGACTGCTGTAGGCAGATCTGCCCTGCCTCCATTTCCATAGGGCCTAGTGGAGGGAGAGGCCCGTTCTCTGGCAGAGTTACTCCTGTAGGTGGCTTTTTAATCATCCATCTTTTTCATATAGGCCTCTGTCTTGTCCCCAGATAGGGAGTTACTCTCAACAGGGAAATCCATGGCCTTGGTCTAGGTGTCCTACATGAGGTTTGTGGCTCTTAACGAAGCAAACCTCCTCTGAGTAACTGTGTTTGCCTTCCATCTAGCAGCAGTATCATTAGTATCTACAGCCATTTGGAACTGATATTTGGTGGCTTCCAGCCCAAATCTGGCAGCCTCAGTCAAATCTGCTGAAAGGCTACCCAGAGGTTTGTCTGACATAACCAGACAACCTGCCACAGAGATTTCTGGTACTGGGCAGCATAGGCCTGGTAATTGGCTTGCCTGATAGCCAGGGAGGCAGACAGATAACCTTTGTTGGCCATACAATCTATTTTCCTGGAATCTTTGTCAGGAGAATGAGAGGATCAGGGTACCTTTGCCCTGTCACATGCTGCAGTTTATACCACCCCCTGGTGGTCAGGGTGAGTGAACAAAAATTCAGCTCCTTTCCTGTCTAATTGATAGTTTTTGTCCAGCCTTTTATCCAAAGGAGGTGCAGAGTTGGGGGTCTGCGAATCTTTGACACAGTTTTTTAAATAATTTGTTTACTGGCAGCTGGAGTTTCTTAGTGGGTGTCAGCTCCATGATCTCTAGATACTCAGCCTCCTCTTCATCCTCTATAACCTCACTGGTGGCTATATCTAAAGCATCCACCATCCTTCTCACAAAGGAAAAGTGAGAAGAAGAATCCTCTGCTGTCCTGGGAGGGGAGCCAAACTCCTGGTCAGGGGGAGCATCTGGCACAATACTTTCTCTTTCTTCCTCCTCAAATACCCCATAGTCCTCAAACTTCATCTGCTGCTGGAGTGGGAGCTGGACAGAGGTTTCTGCTTGCTTAGGATGGGTCTGAACTGAAGTCTAGTGACCAGAGGTATGTAGCAGCCCCTTCAGGGCCTGAATCACCCTAAATGCCTCGGCAATTTCTTGTGGTGAAGGCATAGCAGCAGACCCAGCAAAAGTCCCCAAATGCTGTTCAGCAGGGGGTTCAGTATATTTGGTTTTCTTGGTCTTTTTTGCTGGAACCAGAGAGTCAGCTGGTTCACTAGGTCTCTTACCAGTTGCCTGGATACCTGTATCGGGGTAACTTGTACAGGCTCTGCGGTTTCATCCGCAGGAGTGGAGGGGTTTGCCTGATCAGAGCTTAAGAGACCCCTAGGCATAGGAAGCTTCTTTTTAAGCCCTTCCAGATGCTTATCCACCATCTTATCAGGAAAAGTTTTGCATATCTTACACTCAACCCTAAAATGTTCATACCCAAGGCAGACAACACACAAGGAGTGTTTCTCTGCCTTGGCAAACACTTCACTACATTGAGTACGATTTTTGAAATTAGATTCACCAGTTCTCTTCTTAGATTTTTCTGACATTATGAGAACTGATAACTGAAAAGAAACTTTTTCAATTTTAAATGTTTATTTGCATTTGTGGTCAGTTCAAGGACCGATGGATGTTCTGATCGGAACCGGAAACCGTTGCAAAGGGAACCGAAGTTATCGCTTCTGTAATCAAGTTTAG
This sequence comes from Neoceratodus forsteri, assembly GCA_016271365.2. Classification (NCBI taxonomy): domain Eukaryota; kingdom Metazoa; phylum Chordata; order Ceratodontiformes; family Ceratodontidae; genus Neoceratodus; species Neoceratodus forsteri. The sequence continues at coordinate 727,848,285 of CM028138.1, read as the reverse complement.
TGGTTACTTTAAGATGATAAATTTAGAAAAATAAAGTTAAAACTAATGGAGTTTTAATCAAAAAACTTGGAAACTAACTAAAACTGTCCCAGTTTCTCCTTGGTTATACCGAGTCAGGAGAAACCGAAAAAAACAACAAAAAAACTTAACTAACTAGCATTTACTAAAGATAAAGGCAGCAAAAAAAAGGTAAATACTTGTATTTGTTTTGAAACTTAGACAATTATTGATGAGGAGAGGTCTCCAAGGCATCTTGTCTTGCAGGAGGAGAATGAAATCTGAAGCGTTAGAATGTAGGCAGTTGATAAAGGCAGCATTTGAAAAGTGGCACCAGCCATTGATGATTCCATCATCAGCATACATTCTATCTCCTGGCAGTTCTATCTTAAAGGCTGACTTCAAGAGTTAGGAATATTGCAGAATTCCTGGGGTGAGAATTGAACACAGTACTCATTGTGAAGTCCCACCAGTGATTTCTACAGTGGCAGAACCACCTCTGTCTTTCTATTGGAGATATTCCTACCTATGCATCCCAACATCCCACTGGCTTTTCCAACTGCATATCACACTGCCTGGCCACCTTTAGGTAATCTGATATGATTACCCTAGGTCTCTTTCCTGTTTTGTCTTTGCCAGAAGCACTACACCCATTTTGTACTCTGTTCCTGGGTTCCTAAGACCTAAGTGCATTATTTATTTTGCACTCTTTTGCATTAAAACCCAGCTGTCATACCCTAGACCACTCTTCCAGTCTCTTTAGATCCCTGCACATTCTATCTACATCCCCCCATGGCTCCACTCTGTTACAGATCTTGGTGTATTCTGCAAAGAGAGACTTTCTCTTTCAGTTCTTCCACTATATTGCTTATAAAGATATTGAAAAGGACCGGTCCCAACACTGATCCCCGAGACACACCACAGGTCACCCTCCTATCGCTGGAGCACACTCCATTCACCACTACCCTTGGCGTTCTATCCATTAACACATTTCTAATCCAGGTTACTACCTTTCTGTCTAAACTTAAGTTATCCAACTTACTTATTAGTCTACTGTGTAGAATGGTGTCTAACACCTTACTGAAATCGAGGTAAGCCATGTCCATTGCACCTCCCTGATTTAGTGTATTGGTCACCCAGTCAAAGAAGTCTATCAGATTTGTTGTCATGAACTACCATCTGTGAATCCATGCTGCATTGGGTACTGCAATCCATCTGATACAAGATAGTCAACCATGCCTTCCTTTAATAGGGATTCCATTACCTTTCCCATCACCAATGTTAGGCTAACAGGCCTATAATTGCTTGACTCTTCCTTGCTACCTCTTTTATTAGTGGGGCCACATCTGCACTTCTCCAGTTCTCTGGGACCACACCAGTTTCTAGCAGTCTGTTAAAAGGATCTTTCAGAGGTGCAGCAAGTACCTCTCTAAGTTCTCTCAGTACCCTTGGATGTACCTAGAGCCCAGGTTCGGCTGTGAACAGAACCTGAACCGAATGTGAACTATGGGATTTTAGAATGAATCAAACTGAACTCGATCCTTTGTACAAAAAGCCCCTGCGACCTCGAACTGAACATGAACCTTGAGACTGTGGCACCACAACAGATGCTAACCTAATTCTAACCCAGTTTTTGTACAATCTCATATCATCAGTTCTGGCATGGTCTAAACATTTAAACATACTGTTGTCTATAAAACAATAATATCTGCCATTAAAAGCCATCTTTCAATCAGACACACTGCGGAGTCAATAAGTTAAAATGCTTTTGGTCAATGGGCTAAAAATGAGTGTGCACATACAGTAATAGGTAATAAGTCCAATGTTTCAAGCATTTTTTCCGCATTCGTTATCCAAGGACTGACAGTTTTTACTTAATGATATCTTCAGTTATGTTAATCAGACTTTTAGTTCAAAAATACATTTATGATAAATCCCTTTGAAAAGTACTCTTACCAGAAAAGAAAATGAAAGTGGACCAAACTGAACCAGAACTCTAAAACTCTTAAATTCCAAACAAACTGAACTGAATGCAAACTCTACACGGATGAACCCGAACCAAACCAGATCCCCCAAAGTAGGTCGAACCCAGGCTCTAGATGTACCCCGTCTTGCCCCATAGCTTTTTCTACTTTCAAGTTGTCAAGTGCTCTCCAGACTCTCCCCACTGAAAATGGACTACTGTCCAATTCCCTCCACACAATGCTTCTGGTGCCTTTTTTGTGGTCTCTCCCATTCCCCTTCTAGTGTGAAAACTAAACAGAAGTATTCATTCAAGATGTTGCCTTTTTCTGGTCCTCCTCTGTACAGTCCACACATTGCTTAAACAGATACACACAGATATACAGAAGGTGACAGCAGGTAAAGACCATGTAGCCCACCTACTCTGCCCCTTTTCCCTACCTAATGCATTACTGCAGATCTTAGCTGATCTGCAGCTTATCCTGTCTTCCATATTGCTAGAGCACTCTTACGTCTGTCCCACGCATTCTTGAATTCCGATATGGTTTTTGCCCCTACCACCTCCACAGGGAGGCTGTTCCTAGCTCCCACTGCTCTTTCTGTGAAAAAGTACTTCCTCATATTGCCCCTGAGCCTACTCCCTCTAAATTCATATCCTGCCCCCTTGTTCTTGTACACCTTCTTTTCTGAAAGATGCTACCCTCCTGTACCTTGTTTATACCCCTGATGTACTTGAATTTCTCTATCATATCCCCCCTCTTCCTCCTCTTCTCCAGGGAATACATATTGAGGTCCTCTAGTCTTTTCTCATATGACTTTTGGTGCAGTCCTTGCACCATTTTTGTTGCCCTTCTCTAGACTGTCTCTATTTTGTTTATGTCCTTCCGCAAATGCAGGACACAGCACTCCAGATGAGGTCTCACTAGTGATCTGTACAGTGGCATAGCCACCTCCTTTATTCTGCTGGTGATTCCTCTCCCTATGCACCTTAGCATCCCACTGGCTCTCCTCACAATCTTCTCACATTGTTTGGTTACTTAGGTCATCAGATATGATTACCCCAGGTCCTTTTCTTGATTTTTGTCCTTCAGTACCCCCCCCCCCATCTTGTACTTCTCTCTTGGGCATCTGTGCCTCAAATGTATGATTTTTGCACTTCTTTGCATTGAATCTTAGCTGCCACACTCTCGACCACTCCTCAAGCATGTTTAGGTCCTTTCTCATTTTTTCCACCCTCCCTGGAGTGTCAACCCTGTTGCAGATCTCAGTGTAATCTGCAAAGAAGCATACCTTCCCCTCCAACCCCTCTGCAATATTGCTTATGAAAACTTTAAAGATGTCTGTCCCCAGCACGGATCTCTGTGGCACACTGCTGGTCACCCTCCTCTCCCTCGGATTGAACACCATTTACCACCACTCTGTGTCCTGTCACTCAACCAGTTTCTGACCCAGTTTACCACCTTGGGTCCCACTCCCAGGTTGCCCAACTTGTTTATCAACCTCCTATGTGGGACAGTGTTGAAGGCCTATCTGAAATCTAGGTAGGCAACATCCACCAGCTCTCCCCTATCAACCCCCCGGCCACTCAGTCAAAGAAATCTATTTGTTTGACATGACCTTCCCACTGTGAATCCATGCTGCCTAGGATCCTGTGCTCTGCTGGATTCAAGAAATATCACAATCCTTTCCTTTAGCAGTGACTCTATTAATTTTCCCACCACTGAGGTCAGGCTGACTAACCTGTAGTTGCCAGCCTCCTCCCTGTTCCCACTTTTGAAGAGAGGAACTACATTTGCCCTCCTCCAGTCCCCTAGAACCACTCCTGTCTCTATCGATTTGTTGAATAGGACTGATAGTGGTGCTGCTAGTACCTCTCTAAATTATTTTAATATTCTGGGATGTATCCAATACGGCCCCATAGCCTTGTCCCCTTTCAGATTTTCAAGTTCCTTTAGGACTCTTTCCTCCATAAATGGGAGGATTGGAGGGGGGGGTAGGAGGAAGTAGGTTGTTGGTTAACTAGGATCTGCAGCTTATCCGTTAGTTAGGAAAATTGGCAGATTAGGTGGGACAAGCGGTACTTATCTGCCATCAGATTCTATGTTTCTATGTTTCTATGGGCTGGTGTCCACCTCTCTCCCACTGGTGCTCCTATCCCCCAATAGTGGTTCTTCTCCTTCCCCTCTGAAAACTGAACAAAAATATTTGTTCAGGATTGATGCTTTTTATAGGTCCCCCTCTGCACATACCCCTTCCTCCCTTTTTAACCTTACAATCCCACCCTTGGTCTTCTTTCTATCACTAATGCACCTGAGAAAGGTTTTGTTTCCTTTCTTAATTGCCTGAGCTACTTTTTCCTCAGTTTGCACCTTTGTACTCCTGACTGCTTTCCTCGCCTCCCTCAGCATTTCCAGAAAAAGTTCCCTGACTTCCCTCCTCTGTGTTTCCTTGTACCTCCTGAAAGCTAGTTTTTCCTTTCTTACCTTCCAGGCCATGCCCTTTGAGAACCATAGTGTTTTTTCTTTCTCTTTGTTTTGCTTACTTGCCTAACACAAAGGCGTGTTGCCTCTGCTATGGCTCCCTTAAGGTTAGCCCATTGTTTCTCTACATCCCCCTTCTTCTTCTCCTGCCAGGCTTCCTTGAGACACTCCCCCATTTTTGCAAAGTCAACCTGTCTGAAATCCTGAACCCTTGCTTTTGTGTGGTTTGACTCCTCTACTGCTCTCACATTGAACCTCACCGTACGATGATCACTGGACCCCAGGTGGCTAACCAGCATTACACTGGTGACTCTGTCCCCATTGGTGAGTACCAAGTCCAATATTGTTCCTTCCCTGGTGGATTCAACCACAACCTCCTTGAGGCATGCCCCCTGCAGAACATTCAGGATGTCTCTGCTCCTGGCTGTGACTGTAGCCTGGGTGCTGCAATCCGCATTAGGTAAATTGAAGTCTCCGACCAGCAGCACTTCACCTTTGGCTGTCATTTTGTGGATGGCTTCCACTAGTACCCCAACCATCTCCTCCCCTTGCACTGGAGGTGTGTAGATTATGCCTGTCTGAATGGCAGTGCCATTTCCTGTCTCCAGGGTGACCCATAGTGCTTCTGCTTCCTCCTGCATTCCCTGAGCCTCAGTTGCTTTAATTCCCTCCCTGACATCGATAGTCACCCTTCTACCCTTTTTTCCCCACCCTGCCTTTTCTAAAAAGAGTGTAACCTGATACAGCTGTATCCCATTCATGGTTCCCCGTGTACCATGTCTCAGTAACAGCGACAATGTCCAGGTCTGCCTCTGCCATCAAGGGCACTAGCTCTGGGATTTCATTTCACAGGTTGTGGGCATTCATGCACATGGCCTTCCAACTTTTGCAACCTCCCCTTCTAGTAGCCCCCCTCCTATCCCCTTGTCTTCCCTCCTTTCCTCTTCTGTTGTTACTCCCATTCTTCCTGATCTCTGCCATTCTACCTATCTCAGTTTTAGGTTTTAGTGTCAATTTCCCAGCCCTAAGGTTCTCCCTACTGACTTCTTCATCGTGTGTGTGTGTGTGTGTGTGTGTGTGTGTGTGTGTGTGTGTGTGCTTGTGTGTGTGGTGGGGGGTGCAATTAGCTTCCCCAGCCTATTATCACCTCCCCCTTGGCTAGTTTAAATGATTGCCAATGAAGCATTTAAACCTCTCACTAAGGATCTTGGATCCCCCCTGGATAGGTGCAGTTCATGCCACTTGTATAGGCTTGCATCTCTCCAGGTGGGACTCTGGTCCCTAATGAAGTCGATGCCCTCTGCTCTGCACCAGTCCTTCAACCATGCATTGAATCTCATGGTGTGGAGTGCCCTGCCTTCCCCCTTGTCATTAACAGATAGCACTTCTGAAAAGGTTACAGTGCATGCAACTTGTCTAAGACCTCTCCACAGCTCCCTGAAGTCCTCCTGTACTAGCCCAACCTCATCACCAGCCAGATCATTTGTCCCCAGGTGCACAATGATGTTTAGCTCTCCATCTCATCCTGCTGCCCCAGTGATCCTCTGGATGTGCTTTCCATCCCTCCAAGCCATGGTACAGGGTAGGCACTTAACCTCCTTCTTTCCCATTCTATCCTCCCCAAGTCTACCCCCTAACAATAGAATCCCCCACCAGGAGTTGTTTCCTCCTCCACTGGTATTTTCTGCCCCCCCCCGGGTCTCCACTGTGGATGACACCCACCTCTTCCTTGGTCTCCGCTGCAGGTGCCTCCTTGGGACAGTCCCACCCTGCCAGTGCAACATGGGAGTTGTGGAGTTTAACTGTAGGAGGGATGTGCTTCTGCCCCACCACTCTCACCCTTCCCGAGCCCACCATAGTCCAGTCACCCCTTCACCCAGGCAACCTTTGAGGCAGTGTGGGCAGACTCGGTGGTCCTTGGAAGAAGAATAATGTCCCCCAAATCCTGGCCAACTCAGTGTGGAGATGAGCAACCTCCTCCCTCAGCCCAGAGAGGTGCCTGCAAAAGGGACAGCACCGCATCCTCCAGAACATCTTCTGGAAGACTGCTGACCCACAGCCACTGTACTACACCACACCACTCCCATCATGTCTTATTTGTGGCACCTCTCCTGTCACTTTGTATGCTTACTATCTCCTCCCCCTGTTTATTAATTTATGTTTTTTTCTCTATACTGCCTTTGTGCCCTTTCAGCTGCTGCCCTTCTTGTTTCAGAGTCAGGAACTTCCTGTATTCCTCAGTAGTATCCTTTTTCCTTGCTCAGAGTCAGACCTCCAGCAGCTGGGGGGGGTCTACTCATTTCATTCAAGGATGGTGAATCTTATGTGTTTCAATGATCCTTCCCTTCCTGCCCCCAAACAGGAAGTTCCTGTTGTCAGTCAACTCTAGTGCCTATAAAAGCAGATCTGGCTAAGGGTGGGAAAGTGGAGGGTAGGGTAGGAGGGCAATACCAGTGTGTAACCGGCTCTCTTGCTGAGTCAGAAGTGTTCTAGTAGTAAAGTTCTAACTCCTTAGTATCTGTTTGCTTAATCCCAACAGTCTCTGTCTCTCTTGTTGAGTCTGAAGTGTTGTAGTAGTAAAGTTCTAGCTCCTTAGTTATCTGCCTCCTTGCTCTGATTGCAAGATGCTCTCTGCCAAAAGCTAGCAGTGCAATCCCCTTTGTTCTCCTTTTGCTTCAAACGTATGTAAAAATGTCTTGTCCTCGTTTTACCCCCTGAGCTATTCTTTCCGCAGTCTGCACTTTTGCTCTCCTTACCACTTTGCCTTGCCTCTGATCCAGATCCAGGATGCTGGCAGGAAGATAGAATCTGAAGGTAAGCCTAGTGAGTGAGTGGGGGACGTAGAGAGAAAGAAACTGAACAAGCCTTTGATGTGGCCAGATACCCAGAGGCAAAACCACTGCAAGTCAGCCAAAAAAAGCATTTCCATTTGCTTGTTGTGTAATTATATTTGCATCTGATTGCTTGCTTATGCAGTAAACAAAAACAACATATAAAAAACATTAATAAAGTGTGACCACAAATTATAGATTAAGGAGGTGCTTTAAAGCAATCATAGAGCTCTGTTCCCCCTTCTGAGACATTGTTAGTCAATAAAGTGTGTGACCTGCATAGGTGTCTTGGAAGTGGGCACATTTAGGGTGAGCTTTCTAAATTAATTAATTAACTAATTTATAAAATTTTGGTAACCAGGTAAGCCCACTGAGACCAAAGGTCCCTTTTTCAGTGTAACCTGGATTTAGTTAGATACAATATTTTCAAATGCGTATATAGCATCAAGTCATTGGTAATAATAAAAGTTGCTTACATAACAGCAAGACACTGGCAGTTGTACAAATAGCATACAGGGACAGACAAGTTTAGTTACAAACAGTGAGTTGCACAGTAACTTATAACAGGTATGACATTATATAAGAATAATAAATACATTGATTCTCAGACAGTCAAAAATACATACGATTCACCCACAATCAATACATCCTACACCAAGTTGATGGTGCGGGGAGACAGGAATGTATTGCATAAATGGGATAGGGAGCTAACGAAGGATCAGCAAAAGCAGGTGCATTGGCAGCATTCAAATAAATAGACTTTAAGCCCCACCTTAAACCCTTTTAAAGAGGTGGCATTAAGTAGTTTTTCAGGAAGACAGTTCCAGTAAAGTGGGGCAGAGTGTGTAAAGGATCCTTTGCCAAGGTTGGTCCGCACCCTGGGGATTTCAGTTACTGTAGGTTGCTGTTCATGGAATGTAGGTTTCTACTCAAAGGTTTTGGGGTCAGTAGGCCAATTGGGTTGGGTGTGTGTGTGTAGACCCTGGTAATTTTAAAGGTGAGAGAAAGGAGGGGATAAGTGAGTCTGTCTCTGAGAGTACCCAGTTCAGCCCAGAGAGACCCTCACAGTGATGCCTCCTTGGTGGTAACTCAGATGAAAAGCAACTAATCTTATTATACAAGACACTCAGTTTGTAGGTTTCTGAGCTCCTGAGGAACTGTAATACAGTGGCACCATAGACCAATGTAGAAAGCATGGTACCACTTAATATGACATTCTTAAAGTCAACAATCAGAGAATTTCCCAACCTGAAGGGAAGGCCAATATTCTGATGAATTATCTCAGTAATGTGGTCAATGTGGCATTTAAATGTAAAGGTTTTGATCAAGGTAAACGTCAAAATATTTCACCCTGTCCACCAAATGCTTTAATATATTGGTGATCAGCCTTGATCTGTAGTATATTAATAATGCCATGGGGATCACTCTCACAGTTGTTCATAAGACAGGGCTCAGTTACATTCTACAGGTATCAGAACCACTCACTTGGGGTTTGTGAGTCTCATACCCTAAGAATGCAATTGAGGCCAGCCATAACCATTATAGACTGAGGGAGTGCTCCTTACCATTGGAAGCACTCCTTTCCTCAGAGCATGAAGCATTCTTATTCTGTCAAGTGACTCATGCACAGCTGCCCAGGAAACAAGCATGTTCAGGTAATGTTTTTTAAATATTAATATATTATTGATCAATCTTGATCAATGACATATCAGTGTGGGTAATGAGACCACTCTTACAGTTGTAAGAGAAGTCTCACATTCTTAGTGTATCACAACCGCTCACCATTGGTTCATGGTTCTCAGACCTTTAGAATGTATGAGACCACTGTTGCAACCATAAGTGTGGTTTTGTCGCCTGTGCTAACAAACCTAAGAGTAGTCTCCACAACAGTACAGACATGCAGTATCACTAAGTATTCCCATCTATTGCAGCCTCAAAAGTACTAGGGGACACAAAATTGCCACTAATCCCCCAAATCATTATCTCTTATCCTTTTCACCAACACTTTGCCCAGCCCTTGGGTTGGCTCTTTCTCAAACTGCATTATGGAACAGAAAGAAACATTTTTGCTCTACCATTCGGCTAAAGATAGCTAGTCTGGGGCTAGCCCAGTAGAATGATGGTCAGAGGTTTATCATTCTGTCATCTGGAAGACAGGGCTTCATGTGTGAGCTCCAGGACCTCACACTGGGGCAAGCTGGGAGTCAGGCATATTATGGAGGTGAAGGGCTTTTGCTTTGCTGCACTTTGCATATCCCTGCAGAACATCTAAGGAGTAGACTGTATATCAAATGGGAAGAGAGCCAGTCATTCATCCTCATAGCCAAAGGAAAAGTGCTGTCATGGCAACACCAGTCTTTGGGGCAGGGGAAAAGCAGACACTGGGGAAAAAATTAGAATAAAGAACAATAATTTATAAATTAGCTTATCTGTAAGGTATTTCTGTCTGCTATGGCTGAATGAGTGAATGGGACAGAGGTTAGGGAAAACTAGGAGTTGCTCATTTTGGATTTATAGGACTGAGACCAGGTTTCAGCAGACCTGATATCTGCTCTTTGTCTTAGTAAAGTAATGTAAAGGCATATTTATTTATTTATTTATTTATCTATTTTATTTAAGTTTTGGTGACTGGGTAGGCCCACTGAGCCAAAAACAGTCGCTTTTTCATGGGCGGCCTGGAATTAATTACATACATCTATAAACATAACCAGATACATACATGTCATTTCACAATTAACAGTCAATATAGATATACTGACCCAGTCAGGGATACAGTGGCAGGTTAATTACAATCAACATCAACAGGAGAAGAAGTACTATTAGGCACAAGACAATCACAGTCAGATTGATGCCCCAATGAGGTTAGATCAGCAGCAGGGAGTCAGCTGACTCTCAGCAGTAGCAAGAGCAGAGACCAAGTTCCAACAGATGGGACTTAACACCCTTCATGAAGCCCCAAGGGATGTACACTCCTGGAGACTGCTAGGGAGATCATTCTAGATGGGAGGAATAAAGGCAGCATAGGACCAGAGTTCTGGGGAAGTCCTTACACTGGGGACTTGGAGAAACGGTCGGCTAGAGGATCTTAGTGTTCTCCCATTCATTTTGGGAGATAATGTGTCAATTAGGCTAGGAGGGGTGCCATTTTGCTGGAGCTTAAAAGCAAGGCACAGTGAGGGATACAATAATCTGCCCTCAAGAGAAGGCCACCTTAGAGATAATAGTACCTTGCAGTGATGCTCCCTTGGTGGTGCCTTTGCGACGAAGTGCTGTATCCTGTGACACAGTGTTTTTAGCCTTTGCATTTCAGAGCTTCTTCTAGAATGTAGTAAAGGGACCCCATATAGCAAACTTGGAAGGAATGTACCAGTGGAAATCTTGAGTGCGGATTCACAAGTGAGGAAAGGGCTCAGGCGATATAATAGACCTCATTTTTGGTTGAGTTTCTTGGTCAGAGGGTCGATGTGGCCCTTAAAGGGGCAGACATGGTCTATGTATACACCTAGATATTTGATACAATCGATCACTTCAATTTTTGAGCCATGGGAAAGAGCTGGGGAAAGTAAATGTAAATGGGTTAGGCCCAGGCTTTTAGGGCCAAATAGTATGGCTTTGGTCTTTTTACTATTTAGAACTAATTTATTATTAAGAAAGCAATTCTCAAGTAGACCAAGGTCTTGACCAAGAGGGTTGTTTAGGTGGACAGTGTCTCGGGAGGACTATAAAGCATGGCATTGTCTGTATATAAGGTCACCTTGGCCCCTTACACAATGTTGAGGCAAATCACTAATAAATAGGGAAAACAGGAGTGGTCCCAGTATCAAACCATTTGGGACACCGTCCGTGATAGGGCATTTGTCAGACTTAGCTCTGTGCCATCTGACAGTTTGTCATCTGCCGTCAAGGTAGCCTGTGGACCATTGAGTAGACAGATGATCAAGACCGAGAGATGTTCGTTTAGTGATAAGCTGCTGATGATTCACCAAGTCAAATGCCTTGGTGAGGTCTATGAAGACAGTACCAGGCAGAAGGCCATCACCTAGAGTTGTGAAGATATCAATAGTAAGGAGAATCAGGGCCGCAGATTCCAGGATGGCGCTTTTCAGGAGGACCGGGTTCTTCACAAAGCGGTCCCCCCAGTTCGAGAGATCCAAGCTGTGCTGTTCCTGCTATTCAAGCCGCATCTACTCCACTACTGAGCATGGAGAATCAGTATCTGGCTCCTCGAAGTCCAGGCCCAGCTAACCGACAAAGGCAGCACTCCAGAAGCGGAAAGCACCTCCCTCCAGATCAACACGCAGCAACACCACCTGCTAAGATGCCAAGGGATGATCCCTCCCCAGATGCCGCCTGTCTTCACTCCCCAGCAACAGAACTTGACTCAATGGACACAATGCAACCACTTGACTGGGCAGATATTCCAGAGGCATCGCTTGTTGAAGCAGTAGAACTGTCTGGGGCAGTTAAGCCTGGCTTAAACTCTTATGCTGCAGCCTTGTCAACCACCTCCCCCGGCTCTGTGGATGGTCTCGTGGAGATCCCTACATCCTGAGATGCTCATGCAAAGGCCCCTGCATTTGGCAATGGGCATATAGGCTAATTCTTGGACTCTCTCTGTGTTAATCTGGCAGTTTTATTTCTAACAGTATGGTAGTCCTGTATCTTGGTTTAACTAGTTTCACACCTTTGGCATTAGCCCAGACAGCCATAGATGGTGACACAGTTGGGACATTAGGAAATGGAGGACCATGGTCACATTCAATATTCCCTGAGAGTAACAACTTAATTTCAGGAGTGACTCAAGGTTGGGGGGAGGGTGGTCTGTCGTTTGTAGACTGAGATATTCTATAACCATATAGCAGTTCCCCCCTTTTCTAAGCCCACATATGGTAATAAGGGTAGGGTTAAGGTTGACTTGGAGGGTAGATGCATGAGAAATGGGAGTACAGAGGGTCTATGGGTTGCCCCATGTCCTGCCTAAGAGTGAGCAGCAATTGGTCTGTGCCTAAGACTACAAGTATATAAATGCAAGCCAGCACCATACTTGGAGTCATATTAAAGCTTAAAGATGGGTCAACTAAGAGGAGGAAGTTCAGATTAACCCCCAAGATATATGGCAGTAACAGGTTAGGGAAAAGCTTTGGGGTAGAAAAATGTGGGCACAGAGAGTAGCTAGGGGGAACTATTGAAAAAGCATGAGGTAGGATAATGTGGGGGGTTAGGGTCACCACCACTAAAACAAGAAGCCGCAGCATTCTCCACTCCAAGCTGAAGCACCTCGAACCTGAGCAAGAGCTATGCAAAAGCATGTCAGAGGAATACTCAGTGTGTGAAAAAGGATGAAACAGTGACCTGTAGAGGTAGCTGGATATCAATTGCAAATTGGAAATGGGACACTTTTTTTTTAACTGTGAATGGTTTAACTATAAATTCTGCACAAATTCTTAGTGTAAGTACACTGCACCACTAAAGGAAGCTGTGGAATGCAGACAGCAGTGAGTAAGAAAACAAGTCAGCACTGCTATGCTGGCGGAAAGGTGCCAGGTTAAAATCTGCTGTCCACTGCTTCCAAAACAGAGTGCCTCAGATGGAAGTGGGGGGCGGGGGACTCATACCTGCCAGTCTAAGTGGTGGCATTTTGGAGCTCCCAAGGCAGTAGGTGTGTGTGTGTGTGTGGAGGGGTTCTTGACCTGCTAGTCTAAGTGGTGGTGTTTCAGAGCTCCCAAGGAAGCAGGTGTGTGTAGGAAGGGGTCCTGACCGGATAGTAAAGTCAGCGGTATTTTTGAGCTCCCAGGTGTGTGTGTTGGAGGGGGTCCTGTTAATCTGTGACACCCTACTACCCAAAAATTATAAAACATTTAAATGTTTTTAGATTTATGCATATTGTATTTATTTTTATATTGTTTCAATTAAGTGCAACATTTAATAATCCCCATTTTAACCCATGATTTGTAATGTCCACAGTTAGGTAATTTATTAGTTTGAGTTACATCAGCATCTCTCAGAACTGGAAAGTAACTCTGTGGCTTACTGTAAATCTCATAATGAGTTTTTTCCACGTGACTTTTCACTGTGGGGTAAGTGCTTTATCTAGTTGCGAATGGGTCCCATCTGCAAGCACGCCTCCACCCCATCCAGCCTAACAAAGTGCTTGGATGTGGTCTTTGGTTTAATCTTAGCTCTTTAAGGTTTGGGTTGATCCTATGTTGGCCAAATTCAAACAGCTCACCAGCTCTTCCCTACATATCAAGAACCACACTGACAAAATGGAAATCATTTGTTATCTCAGAGAACCTTGCTTTTGTTCCAAGGACTGGCCCTTTGTTCAATTTGCGCCATGGTGTGAGAAATCTGGTTTTGTAGCACTTGCTGACTGTACAATGTCTGAATGTTATCCAGGTATCTATATGCATTTGTGTTAACCTGCTGTCAACCTGGGACCCCCTAAGAAGACAAGACATCTCGTCTGAAAGAAAGGGCTATTGATGGACAAAGTTCATAATAAATAAATAATATATTTTAATTTCAGCTATTAGAGTCTCTGACCACTAGAGGGTGCCCAATATGCAAGGCTTTTCTTCTTATGCTACTGCCTTACCTACATATAACATATAATAACCATAAAGGGAGTATTATCATAGCAACAAAGCAAAACTTCCCACCTCACTCCTGGGCTGTACTAGACTGAGAAGTCAATCAAAACAAATATTTAACAAAAATATATTTCTTAAAAAATGTATTTGTACTTCCTCAAAAACATGTTATTTCAGCAGCACAGAAGTTTATTCAACGAAACAACACCTCTCAAAGTACATTCCAAGGTATTCACTTGTGTTAGTACTATCAACTTTATAAATTAATGATAAAGACTCTCTTATAAATGAGCTAGTGCACAGAAATTCAGTTTTCATGAGCAAAAAATGTTCTCTAGGATAACACAGGTAACGCAGCACAAGATGTGTTACCAATTGGATGAAACGCTGGCTTATTTGAATATAAGTTGATATGGCACTTCCACTTTAAATGTTCCATTCAGTGCAACATGAAGCAAATATCTTTGCAATGTTAAAGTTGATGTACCTCATGTTGTGCAAAAAAACACAGCAATCCTTTGCATGGGTCCTGTTTGTATTATACTTTTTATATAGGGACTCCCTTGTAGATGAGTAAGTGCATATATGAACATACACACGTACGAAATCGCTAGCAGATAAAGGCCTTATAATCTATCAAGTCTGCTTAATTGTGCAGCTAGTGGCCCTTTAACTGCAGCTGCCTCTCCCTGTCCTCCCCCAGTGACCTTACCCTTACTCTGTCCCATCCCCTTTTGAAGCAGCCCACTGTTCTACAGGATACCACTTCCTCTGGCAATGCGTTGCACCCAGACACCATCCTCTCTATAAAAAAGTGTTTCCTCATTTCCCACTTGAACCTTCCCCATTCTAGTGTCAGATTGTGCCCTCGAGTGTCCCTCCCCCTCCTTAATTTGAAAAGCCTTTCTGTTCCCATCCTATTTATTCCCTTCATATACTTGAAGGTTTCAGTCATGTTCCCCCTATCCTTCATCTCCTCCTGGGGGTACATGTTCAACTCCCTCAGCCTACTCTCATAGAGTAAGTCCCCTAGCCCCTGGATAACTTTTGTTGCCCTGCACTGCAACCCCTCCAGTAACCTAAAGTCTTTCTTCCAGTAGTCACCAGAACTATATGCAGTACTCCAGGTGTGGTGTGACTAGTGATCTGTATAGCGACAGGATCACCTCCCCCTTCCTGGAGGATATGACTCTGGCAATACAACCCAACATCCTGTTGACCTTTGCAGCTGCCTTTCTATACTGTCCTGAGTTGTTCATTGCTGCCATTATGACCCCCCCCCCCAATCCATCTCCTCTTCCATCTTGGCTTGTTGAATCCCCCCTAGTTGATAAATTCTCCTTGTTTTTTGGTTTTTTTTTGTGCTGAAATGTTGCACCTTGCATTTTTTTTCAAATTATTTAACCAGGTGAGACACACTAAGCTGAAAACTTGTTTACAGGTGCAACCTGGGAGCACGAGGAAGTTAAGTGACTTGCTCATTTCTTGGCATTGAACCCTAGCTGCCAAATGTCTGATCATATCATTCAGTTCTCAAAGGAAAATGGCCTTCCTGCAACCCTCATTCCAAAAGAACAGATCGTCCCTCTTTGTTTCTATTACCAGTTTATTTTCTAACAAAACCCATGCCTGTCCCATCCCTGTTAGGGCAGATTAGGTGGGCTAAGTGGTCCTTTTCTGCTGACAAATTCTTTGTTTCTATGGGGCTCAAATATATTTGCATTCAAATTTAGACTCAGGATAGGTGTATGTTGAGTTCTTGGGTTCCTTTTCACTATGTGCATCAAGTTAAATTTTTTAGCATTCTCCTTATCACAAATAAGCACATTGAAAGGGACTAGGCCCAGCACTGATCCCTGAGTGACTTTGTATGTTACTTGCCTTTCTTCTGACAAAACTGCCAATTAACTGCTACACTTTGTTATTTCCCTCAGTCACTCCTCTCTTGTTTTCTCCAAGTTACTCTAAGCACTTCTTTCATTCCCACTATCCATTTCCTCAAAAAAAAAAAAACAGTCCCCTTACCATACTTTAAATTTTCACTCATTATCTTCAGAGGCACTCTACTATGTGTATACCATCAAAACAGTGACTCATGAATGGTGTAGGGTCAAATCAGTGCCAGGTTATGGCAGATGCCAAAATCGGCAAACTCTCTTTTCCCCACTTCCCGAGGTCTGCTCCCCCAGAGTTGGTATATTTAGTACGAAGAGGTGTGGGGGGCACAGGCACAGCCCCTCAAAAACAGAGAGTTTGTCAGTTTCGGCATTTGCCAAAATCTGGTGTTGTCATGATCCTGTGCCATTCAGGAGTCGCTGTTATGCCATGGAACCTCTGCTATCTACCCCTACCCATCCAGTCCAGTTCTAGAGTGTTTGCTTTGGGAGAACAGGGGCAATCTTTTTTTTTTAACTCTGAGTATTCATTTTATGATGAAACTATCACAACATTACATGGAATGGCATCCGACATTGATTACGTAATTACACAGTGTAATTAAAATATAAATCATGTGAGAGTTAGACATTTCAGAGTACATACTTGTGTACGACATGTGAAGTATATCCAAAAATATCTTAATGACGATCAGCAGAAATAGGCCATTAGGTGTTAAAAAAAGAAAAAGAACTGTGCTCTTCTGCCACTGTTGTTACTCATTAGTAATGTGTTTGTCAATGGAGAGGCTAATTTTGGATATGCAGGAGGCAAAGCCTAGATCAGTGTGCATTCAGTTCTGAGGTTGATTACCTGCGTTCCTGGAAGGGAGTGGAGCGCACAGAGTGGGGGATGCTCACCCTTGATTTGCTGCAAGTCCGAGAGAGACTGATGCCACCCAAATACCTTTAAGACAACAAGATTTCAAAAACTGATGAATATATCTGGATTTATTGTGTTTAAATCCAAGTCAAACAAGCCATACATTCACCCATTCACTACCCCAGCGCTTCAGCAACAAGCCTTCCTCAGGGAGCGTGGCCCATTACACTTAGTGCTTCATTTCTATATGTTACAAGTCATGACACCATTAATTATGTCATTCAAACTTTCTTTGTAACTTTTTGTTCTCTCTCTCTCTCTCTCTCTCTCTCTCTCTGTCTGTCTCTCTCTCTCTCTCTCTCTCTCTCTATAAGGAGAACTGCTTCAGACTACACTTACAAGTCTGCATATATACCTGTAAATGACATTTAAACCCATAGCCAAAAGAAAACCATAATTAAAATAACAAAAGAAACAATAACTTCTAATTTTTAAATACATCAACTGCAACAACTTCAGGAGAGACTCAAGATATCAAAACAATAGCAATGTAAATGTTAAATTA
Source organism: Neoceratodus forsteri (assembly GCA_016271365.2). Taxonomy (NCBI): domain Eukaryota; kingdom Metazoa; phylum Chordata; order Ceratodontiformes; family Ceratodontidae; genus Neoceratodus; species Neoceratodus forsteri. The sequence goes on along the minus strand of CM028138.1, from coordinate 727,831,100 downwards.
TGTTGCTTCTTCTTTTTATATTACTGGTAGCAAATACACGATGACTAAAGTCTATATTTAATACAATGTGATCACCTAAAATTTATAGGGACCTAATATCAATTACTTTGACTCATAAATAGTCATCCACTACAAATTAAGAAGGAAAGAAGAGACAGAGGATTTACTGAATAATAGATTATATTCAGTCCATGTGGCTGGCCCTGTCTCTGGAATAAGGAATGCACAGCTGAATATGCACAGCCTGTACAAGAAAGCAGGAACAAAAGGCAATGAGTGGTCAAATAGTAATTCTCATTATTCATAACTTTCATAATTCACACAACATGTATCCAAAGCAAGTCCCTAGTGGGGAAAGGGTTGAAACAGGAAAAATGGAGTGAGGGGGATGGAAGTGGATGGAAGGAAAAGGGCAGATTGTTTGTGTTTTCTTTTACAGGTTGTGTATATTCAGCTGTACATTCCTTATTCCTTAGACACGATCAGCCACATGGATTGAATATAATCTTTTATTCAGTAAACCCTCTATCTCTTCTTTCCTTCTTAATTTGTAGTGGATGACTATTTAGGAGTCCAAGTAACAGATGTTAGATCCTCATAAATTGTAGGTTATCACATCTTATTAATAAGAAGCAGTAAAATAATACACAATTTAAAATGCTTTGTTTTGCTATATTAAGTATATCCTGAAGTTGTTGCAGTTGATGAACTTAAAAATTAGTTTATTGTTTTTTGATATAATGTTGTCACAATAATTATGGTTTTCTTTTGGCTTTGGGTTTAAATGTCATTTAAATATGCAGGCTCATTACCCTAGGTTAAAGCAGTTCTCTTCTAAGAGAGAGAGAGCGAGAGAGAGAGAGAGAAGTTACAAAGAAAGTTCGAATGATGTAATTAATGATGTCATGACTTGTCACATACCAACATACTGAAATGTCAGTAGAATAGGCCTAACTGTCTTTCATGTCTGCTCATTTTTTTCAGCCCCCAACCTGGGAGCTGACCTTGCTGCCCCCCTCACCTTCTCTGGCTTCTCCTTCCCAGTTCCAGATATTCTCACTGCACTGGATTTTGCTTCCAGAACCCTTCCCCTGTACCTGTCCCACCCCCTCTTGAACTCCTCCACCATCTCTGCATCCACCAGCCCCCTGGGCAGCACATTCCATGGGTCAACCACCCTCTCAGTGAAGTAGCACCTCCTCCTTCCTCCCCTGAATCTTCTTCCCCTCCAGCTTCCAGCCATGCCCTCTAGTTGCCCCCTCCTCCTTCCTTCAAAGTACCCTGACTGCTCCTCCCCTTTTTACCCCCTTCATGTACCTGAAGACCCCTATCATGTCCCCCCAGTCCCTTCTCTCTTCCAATGTGTACATATTTAGCTCTTCGAGCCTCTCCCCATAGATCTTGTCCCCCAAGCCCCAAATCATTTTGGTTGCCCTCCTCTGGACCCTCTCCAGGAGTTTAATGTCCCTCTTTAAATGTGGCCTCCAAAACTGCATGCAGTATTCGAGGTGAGGCCTCACCAAGCAATTATACAGAGGGAGTATCACGTCCCTCTTTCTGGAAGTGATGCCCCCAACGATGCATCCCAACATCCTGTTGGCCTTGGCTGTTGCCCTCCTACAAGTCTCCAAGTTGTTTCGTCTTGACATCCAACACCACCCCCAGGTCCCTCTCAGCCATTGAGACTTGTAGCATCCCACCCCCGGGGTGTTTACTTGGCCTGGGTTTCTGGTCCCCACGTGCAGTACCTTGCATTTCCTTGCATTGAACCTCAGCTTCCACTTTCTAGACCATGTTTCCAGAGCCTCGAGGTCCCCCTGTAGTGCCACCCTCCCCATCTCCCCATCCACCACCACCCCCAGTTTTGAATCATCTGCAAAGAGACTCATCTCACTGCTGATACCTGTCCTTATGTCAGAGAGGTAGGCATTGAACAGGAGGGGCCCAAGGACTGATCCCTGTGGGACCCCACTGATGACCCCACTTGGGGATGAGACTATCCCACCAACTATGACCCTCAGGGTCCGGTCCTGGAGCCAATTGCCTATCCATCTGATCATCTGGTTCCCCACCCCCATTTCTCCCAGCCTATCCAACAGGCCCTCATGAGGAACAGAGTCAAATGCCTTGTTGAAGTCTAGAAAGAGGACGTCCACTGGTCTACCCAAGTCCAAGGCACTCATCACCCAGTCATAGAACTCCACAAGGTTTGTCTGACATGATTTCCAAGGGAGAATCCATGATGTCTATCATCCAGGCACCCTGACTTTTCCAGGTCCCCCCCAGCCTCTCCTTGACAATGCCCTCCATCACCTTGCCCACCACCGATGTCAGGCTGACAGGCCTGTAGTTCCTTACCACCTCTCTTGATCCCCCCTTGTGATAGACACTATATACCACCTTCCAGTCCTGGGGCACCCGCCCTGTCCTCAGAGAGATGGTGAAAAGCTCCGCCAGGGGTTTTGCCAGGACATCCACAAGTTCCTTCAGCACTCTGGGATGTAATTCATCTGGCTCCGGTGCTTTCTCTGTCTTAAGGGACCTGAGGGCTTTCCTCACTCTCTCTGCTGTGATTTCCACCTCCGCTACCTTTTCTCCCTCCTTAGCCTCCCCCCCCTCCTGCCAGTGATGCCTCTTCCTCTCCCCAGACCCACCGATCAGTAAGGGTCCCTCCTCCTCAGTATCACTGTCTCCTCCCATGTATGATGCAGCACCCCTATTTTCTTTGGTGAAAACTGAGGTGAAGTACTCATTTAGTACCACAGCCTGCTCCCCCGAGTCTTGTGCCCATCTCTCCCCTGTTTTAATCCTGCTAATCTGCCCCTTCATCCTTCATTTTTCCCCAATGTATCTAAAGAACCCCTTGTTCCCTCTCCTAATTTCCCTGGCCAGGTTCTGCTCCTTCCTTTCCTTAGAAGTCCTCACCACCCTAGTGGCCCTTGTAGCCATCAGCTCATACTCCCCTCGATCCCTTTCACTCCTTGAGCACTTGAATTGCCTATAGGCTGCCTTCTTTCCCCGTACCACCTTCTGGACCTCCCTGGTCCACCAGCAGGGTTTTCGGGACCTGACGCATTTTTGTCTTACTCTTGCACAGGTGCTGGTAGCATTCTGCACCCCTCTCCTAATGATTTCCCATCTACTGTCAAGGTTCATGTATGACCCAATCACATCCAAATGCTCCTTAAGGATCCTTCCCATTTTCTTAAAATCTGCCCCCTTAAGTCAGTTACCTCCGTCTTTGTGCAGCCTTCTACATCTCATAGGTCCAGTCAGAACCAGACCATGGCATGGTCACTCCCCACCAATGGGTCCCTTACCTCCAGGCCCTCAATCTGGCCACTGTCTGCCAGGACCACATACAGTAACCATGCCTCCCTGGTCGGTTCCCCCACCTGCTGAGTTAAGAACGTGTCTTGAAAGACATCCAACAACCTCTGTTCCCTGGCCACCAAGGATGTCTTAGTCTCCCAGTCTGTTCCTGGCATGTTTAAGTCCCCCAGCACCACCACCCTTCCCCTCCCCAATCTGCAGTGTCTCCCAACATCTGCCACCAGACTCTCCTCCAGCTCCTCCACCAGCGCAGGGGGTCTATACACCACTCCTATTTTGACTCTCTTGCACCCCCCTTGTTATCAAGGTGACCCAAATAGCCTCCACAGTTCCCTCTGCCTCCATACAAAGTGTATTGTGCCACACTCCCAGAGGAAGGCTTGTAGCCAAAGCACTGGAGAAGTGAATGGGTAAATGTATGGCTTGTTTGACTTGGATTTAAACACAATAAATCCAGAATTCATCAGAACTTGAAGTCTTGATGTCTTAAATGTATCTGGGTGGTGCCAGTCTCTCCTGGACTTCAAGATCAGTGTGGCTGGGAGGTGGAGGCAGACCTGACTGAAGACAAGGCAGGGCTTAGTTACAGCAACAGCATCTGTTAGTGAAAATATATTTCAACATATATATTTTTTTAGTAATAATATATGTCTGACAAAAACAACAATATTTTTAATTTTTTTTATTTAGTTGTTTAACCAGGTATAGCACACTAAGCTGAAAGCTTTTTTACAGGAGCGACCTGGGAGCACAAGGAGGTTAAGTGACTTGCTTAGGGTCACACAGTATGCAAGTGGAAGCTGTGGGATTCAAACCCAGGTCTGGTCTGCTGGATGTCACCAAATTTGCAGCTCAGAGCCTTAGACCACTGCACTATACTGCCTCCTAATATATCCATGTTTATATTCATTTTGTTTTGTTCCTGAACTGGGGTATGTGGTTTTACAGTTTCTGAATGTTTCTGCTCTCTTGCCACACCCACTGTGAATAAATTAAATATCTTGGTGGGATGCTGTGCTATTTACAATCAAAAACATTCACTAGCACCCTACTAATACAGTAAAACATAACAGGAATCTAGTTTGTACAGATGAAAGAAAAACCTCAAGGGAAGATATTTTAAACAAACTCTAGCCAAAGCCAATAGGGCTGTGAAGAGCTACCATATGACCAAAGTCATGTTCTTGTTGGTGCCAGATAGTGCTGTTTTGTCACAATCATCACAGTGCTCCCAGATCCAAATAACAGTTTTCCTGTAACAAGCCCTCATTTTTTCTGTATTTTCCCTGTAGAGGCAGCATCAAATCCTTGTGTAAATCCCTGTAGATTTTTTCATAAGGCACTAGTTCCTTATCTGTGATGCTGATGTTTATTTAAAAGTAATATGTTGGCAGCCTTTTATCAGGAAAAGTGCTCTGATTTGCTGTTAGGTATTAAAATTATATGTCAAGTTGACAGTGAAATCACAGGTGAATGACCCGTCAGTCATTGAATTGCTGTTCTTAAGTACTGTAGCAGTGATGTCACAATCAGTGAGGTCTCAATGCTGGTGATGTAGTGGAAGCAGTATAGCTAGCTATGTCAGCTGCCACACAGAGTGCTGTTCCACACATCACACATATTAACATCAGGTAAACAATCTTCTAATTAAACAAAGGGAAAAGATAAAGTACTTCAAATATAAAAGGCAATGGTTGACTGTTTTTAAAATCTAATATTAATTTTAGGCAGTACACAAGTTCTTTATCCCACGTGCCTAGTGTGTGGATAGAACCCCCAGCCTTCTGATCTTCCAGTCTCAGAGGTCAGTGTGCATGCTATTTTTTGCATCTTTCATTTGTTAGTTTTAACACAAGTTCTCTCAGACTTTTTTCTGACCACCTGATGGAATCTTACATGAGTTACATAACTGTTATTATTTTGTTCAAGGCCCTGACCCTACAACTAAATATACACTCAGTACATCATATTATAAAATGAGAAAGAAACAGCCTTCTGTTTCCAGTGCTTGCATCCAAATTGTAATACAGAAAGGAATGTCAGCTACTGAACAACTGGAATTTCACTGTCTGTAATCTGATGCTCAGTCTGAGTTTCATTTTCAAAAAAAACAAAGGGACATTAGTTAGCCCTTAGGCTGCTGAAAGAAATTGAACAAATCTGTTAAACTGAGCTGGACAGATGATAGAAACAGCAGTTTAAAAAGTTTTTTTGTTAATATCCTGAGAGGTTCTGAGGTACAATACAGTAGCATCCCCTTCCCCCCTTCAGATGCCTTTAACATAGAGCACCAAATAGCAAATATCAGAAGGGGAGTGTACTACTTTGCAGCTGTGGAGGAATACATACAATTGTCTAAAATGGAAGTTCTAGGAAAAGCCATTTTTAAGCTACAGATGACAGAAGTGCTGTAGGCTCCACCCACTGCCCTGAAAATGGACAGTGGTGGCCGTCTTTATTGACTTGAGTCCTTAATTATAAAATTAGTAAAAAAAAAAAAAGCTATTTTAAAACTACCCAGATTATAAATATCAGGATGACAAAAATGTGTTTGGTACAAAAATTGTTGTTATAAAGACTCCCTTTGAAGGCTGGCCAGGTTTAATTGATTTGCATTCATGCAGTGTACCAGAGGATGTGGTGAAAAATCAAACCAGGCAGTCATGATCAACATCCACTGCATTAAGCCCTGGACACCATTTGGGGATGTTTCCCCAAAAGTGAATATAGCAGGTGTTCTTGATATTAATGCAGTCCAGCAACAGGAAAGACATTAGGGGAGGGGGGCATGCATTCTAAACACGCAAGATGTAGGGGTAAAATTGGGCAGGAGCCTACAGGAACTCAGTTCCATCACCTTTTAAAAAACTGTATCACAGTTCCACCACCTCTGTCAGCTTTCTACACTGAATACTATAGGAGAGTTCCACCACCAAGAAATGACAGTTCCACCACCTAGAAATATAGATGTGAGATTTCCCCCATCTAAACATTTCCATTTTAATCAATGACGAGATGTCTCCATTCTAAGGTTATTGTCAACTGGATTAGCTCCCCACCTTGGATAGGGGCTCTTTTACCCATCTCTGCTATAGCATCTCACCACTTGAAACAAGTCAGACCACAGTAAGGAATTGAAAAAAGATAGAACAAGTGTTTCTTTTATATTTCACAAACATATTGAAAAACAAAATTCTAATTCATGACTTCATGAACTGCCAACGTAGTGTGAAAACTTACGTGGTCTTTGAGTACATTTATAATAGCCCCTCCCCAAACCAGGCCTTGAATAGTTTAGTTAGTTAGTTACTCAGCATACTGTAGGTTCAGAGTCACAATTGATATGGCATGAGCTAAACCTTGGCTGCACTGCTCTCATACTTTAGAGTCTAACAAATTATTTCACAATCAAAACTTGTAATTTTCTTCTAGCTCCCTGATGGACTACTGACTGGGGCCTAATTCCCAGCCCTGTTCCCCATCACCTGCATTGCATTCCCAATTATTGTTTGCATACAGTACTAGATCAGGGTACCAAAGCTCTTCCTTGCCCTCAGGATGTCCACGCCATTCTGATTTTGCTAGGTGTCTTACACCCAGAAATTGCAGTCTTTTGGACTCAGAAGAGACAAATGTATTTCTCAAAGGGAACTTGTGAAGCTGCTCCCTGGTGTAGAAAGGAACATCAGAGTTGCCCATACATGGTGTTCGCTGTCCGACCTATAACACCAGGCACAGCAGACCCTCCAGCTGTAACATCTGCAACCAGAGTTCTCTTTGGAACATTCTGGATCCCCTTTTGGTCTCTGATGTAGTCAATCCCTAGGGAACCAGCCCTCTGAAATGGAGAAAATGTGAGCTATACCATAACCCCTGAACATGGGGAAGGGAGTTTATTCTACAAAGACATAGGAAATCAGCAAATTGGCTGAAGTACATATGGATCCTGCTGCCTGATCGAGTTCTTGGTTTGGGGCCTACGGGTTGATAGTTGAAAACTCAGCTTCCAAGTGCTCATTTGGTGGCTACAGTGGAGGAACTGCCCTAAGGTGATGGTTAAATGGGATGTTTTCCTTGGAAGTGTTTCACACCCTATTCGCACACTGTAATCTAGAGGTTAGAGTAAAGAGTAATGAATGAGCTTGGCACATTTTGATGACCTGAGTTTGATTCCCACAACCTGCACTTACATGCTGTGTGATCCTGAGCAAGTCTCCTAACCTCCCCAGAGCTCCAGGGTTGCCCCTGAAAACAGGCCTTGTGCCTGGTGGGACTTATCCAGTTACCAAAGAATAAAAATAAAACTGTTCACTGAAGTGGTTAATGAGGATTTGCATTTCATTTCATCAGGGCAATCTGCACCTGATCTGGAGTGTATGTAGAGGTTATTTTGGCTACATGACTCACCGTAGCTCATCTGCTGAGCTGAAAAAGCAAGGCAAGGCAAATTTAATTTTTAAAGCGCCCAATCCCTGAGGCTGTGAGCACCTAACAAAATATAACAAGACAGACAACAATTACAATCCAGAAACGACAAAAATTAATAAAATGAAAGCTCAGTTGTTAAGCTCAACTATAATAATAAAATGGATATGGTGCAAATTACTCTGTAAATGCCAGGCTGAAAAGGTAGGCCTTGGCTTCTACTCCAAACTAATGAAATAAAGTATCTCTTGCTGTCTGTGTCAAAGTTATTACAGCTGTTACAAGCCCCAATATATCAATAACTGTTGTATTATGTGTTTGTTTTTTAGATATGACCAGGAGGCTGAGAGTACAGGATGGTGAGAGCATGTGTGAGGGGCGTTTAGAAATTTTTCTCAATGGCACATGGGGAAGGGTGAAGGACGATTTGTGGAACAAGAAGGATGCTGCCGTAGCCTGCCAACAGCTGGGCTGTGGCACAGCCCTGGAAGCCTTTAACACCACCAAGTATGGGGGAGGTGATGGCCAAGTGTGGCTGAAACGGGTCCAATGCCAAGGAAATGAGTCTTCCTTGTTGGATTGTTTCCTGAATTATTCTGACACCCCGGAGTTGAAAACAAGAGATGTTGGTGTGCTTTGTTCAGGTAATACATTATCATTTTCTTTGCAATGATTCTTCTGGCAGTTTAAAGAGCACCTACAAACAGAGGAGAGAACAGAATTCTGAGCATCCTGCATTCAGTGTCAATTGAGGCTCTTACTTCTTTCTGTCCTCTGGTTGTATGTGTTCCGTAAATATGCACACCACACTCCTGTGACTGAAAATATAACTATCTGTGCGGCAGCAGGTTGTGCATTAGAGAAGGAGTAATGCGCTCCAGGATGGCCCAGTTTCTAGATGCCTTGGTGGCGCAGCTGGTAGTGCAACCAGAGCAGTATTTCATGCAGCCCATGTTCAAGTCCCAGCTGTGGCACTTACTACTTTCTCTCCTCTGTTTGTATGTGTTCTATAAATATGCACACCATACTCAGGGGATTGAACATTTAATTATTTGTGCAGCACCAGGTTGTGCACTGGAAAAATAGTACTGTCCTCTGGGATGGCCCAGTTTCCAATTGTGTTGGTGGCACAGCTGGTAGTGCAACTGGAACAGTATTCCAGATGATCTGGGTTCATTTCCCAGGTGAGGCATTTACTTCTTTCTCTCCTTTGTTTGTATGTGTTCCATAAATATGCACACCACACTCTGCTTATTGAAAATCTGCTATCCTTTGCCTGGGAGGAAAAGAGGCACAGTGGGGAAGAATAAGTGAGGGCATAATTAAGGCAACCAACATCTGCATGATTGAAATGAGTAAAAGTAGATGGAAAAAGAGATGGCTATGTTGTTCTAGGGAAGTGGCCAATGTGGTGAGGGAAAAAAAGGGTGGCATTCAGAATGTATAAAGAAATGCAGAGGGACGAAGACAAGGAGGTATACCAAGTAAAACAGAGGGAAGCAGAAAATGCAGTAAGGGTAGCAAAGGTGCAGACAGAGGAAATGATAGCCAAAGGGGTAGGTAAAGGGGATAACATTTTCATCAGGTACATGAGTGAGATGAAGAAAGCAAGGGATGGGATAGTGAGGATAAGAAGGGTGGCAGGGGAGGACTGAGCAGAATAATATCAAGAAAAAGCAGACATCTTAAACAGGCACTTCTGCTCAGTCATCACAGTGGAGGGAGGGGGGAGGGATGGACAGATCATGAGAGAGCAGCAGGAACAAAGGTTCTGGGAGGTGGGCACAAATTCATTTTCTGAGGAAAGAATCCTGAAGAGACTTGCAGCTCTGAAAGTGGACAAGGTTACAGTACCAGACGGGATACATCCACGGGTACTGAAATGACTCAGGAAGGTGCTAGCTGCTCCATTAATTGCCTTATTCAACAGCTTACTTAAAATAGGCATGGTTACAAAGGACTAGAGGAGGGCAGACATGGTCTCTCTCCGTAAGAGCAGTAACCAGGGCCAGATTAAGGCAACCTGGGGACCTAGGCCCAAGAGAAATCTGGGGCCCCCTCACTGTAACTACTTACTTTGGACAATCACCTTACTTATACACCTCACATCATAAATGTTGCCAAGAATGTGAACACTAAACTAGGTCAACTATTCAGACATAAAAGGAGTCTGACTCAAAAAGTACTTAAACTTGCTGTTCACAGCTCAGTACTATCCATTATTGATTATGGCTTGGTAATATATGGCTCTGCCCCAGCCACATCTCTCAAAAGACTAAGCACTACACTTAACAAAGCCTGTCGACTTATCACTGGCACTGATCAACTCACACACACTTGTGACCTCCTACACCTTGGCTGGCTAAAATTATAAGACCAGATCAAATATCAGTCGTGCATACTTGCCAAACAAGTGCTACTTGGAGTCATGCCAGCTGGCATCACCTGTCTTTTACCTAAGTCCCTCAGATCCCGTCACACACAGTCCTCTGACACTGAACATTTTCTTGTTCCTAGGGTACAGCCTACACAATGCCAGTGATCTTTCATCTACAGATAATGCTTAAATGGTTAAATGGTCTGGGCCTCCAACTGATCAATCTTCCATATATTGCAAAATTTAAGTGACTCCGGCACCAGCACATCATGAATGAAGCTGCCTGTGATTGCCTCAATTAATTGTACTCCTTGACATCTGCCACCACCCAGCCAACATCTACCACAATGACGATGGCCCTGGCTGCCTCCTCCTCCAATTGCACCACTTTGTCCCTCCCACTCACCCCTTTCCCTCAAGCCTCTTACCCTCTTCCTAAACAAACTAACAAACAAACAAAAAAAATAGTGTGTTTGTCTGAGTTAACTGAACTGAATGGTTATCTGAACAGTTGTCTAGGTGTTATCTCAGGTGACTGAAAGGGCTTGATAGCTGTGCAGTTTAAATTACTTGTAGAAAGATCTAGTAAGTAGAGGCAGTGGCTTAGCTAGAAGGGAGCTAAATTTAAAGACTACCTTAGAAAGATTCTGCTAGTAGCTTGGCAGAAGACACCAGTAGGAAGGAGTGCTGTGTGACTGGACTTCTCTACTGTGACTATATTGCCCTCCTTCCCTCCCAGCCAAAGCTAGCTCCACTTTTATAGGCACAAGATTTGACTGACAACAGGAACTTCCTGTTTGGGAGCAGGAAGTGAGTGATCACAGAGTCACCAAAGACCCACCATCTCAGAAAGGCAAGAGCATACCTCTCAACCTTTTGTCCCCCAAATGTGGGAACATTGTCTGTCAAAATGTGGAACAAACGGGCAAAATGTGGAACACTTAATCAAATCTTTACCTAAGAAACTCAAAACAGTGTTAAAATGTTGCATTTATGTTTAGAAAGTCTGTTATTAGTTGAACAATATATTTTTTGCATCATTTACTGTGGATTTTTGCTTTAAAATGTTGACTTTGAATGTGGAACAAGTCCTCACAATGTGGAACATGGAGCTTTGTGAAGTAAAATGAGGAAATTCCTCATAATGTGGTACAGTTGAGAGGTATGCAGGCCCACATCCTAGAGGTCAATGTAGCTCCCCTCTAGCTGCTGTAGGTCTGTCTCTGAGAAGTAAGAGGTCTACTGAGAAATACAGGATATTCTTGTCTCAGAACAGGACAATCAGGAGCTAAAGGGCACAGAGGCAGAAAGTAAGTAGAGAGAGAAGAGAAAACAAACAAAAAAAAACAGAGGAAAGAGTAAGGATTGCAAACAACAGTTAAGAGGCCAGAAATAAGACATGATGGGAGTGGTGCAGTGCAGTGGCTGTGGAGCAGCAGTCTTCCGGGAGATGTTCTGGAGGATGCGGTGTTGTCCCATCTGCAGGCACCTCTCTGGGCTGAGGGAGGAGGTTGCTCATCTCCAGGCTGAGTTGGCCAGGATTTGTGGGACCTCCTCTTCCATCCAGGGACCATCAGTGCCACTGCTGTTGCCTCAGAGTTTGCCAAGAAAGAGGAGCAGTTGAACCACAGTGGGCTCAGGGAGGGTGAGGGTGGTGGAACAGAGGCACATCCTTCCAGTTGTACCTCTCCACAATTCCTATGCCATTCTGGCAAAGCGTGGTTCCTCTATGGAGGCACCCGCAGTGGAGACCAAGGAGGATGCTGGGAACCTCCACAAAGGAGACCCACAGGAGGGTGGCATGGGACCCCACAGGGGAAGGAAACTACTCCTGGTGGGGGACTCCATTGTTAGGAGGGTAGAACTGGGGGAGGGAGGGGAGAGGGAGGTAAGGTGCCTGCCTGGCGCCATGGCTTGGAGGAACAGGGAGTGAATCCTCAGGATTGACGGAGAAGCTGCACAGGGGAGGGAGCTGGATGTCATTGTCCACCTAGGGACAAATGACCTGGCTAAGAAAGGGATTAGAGAAGTGCAGGAAGAGTTTGTGGAATTGGGAAGGGGCCTCAGTCAAGTAGCACGCATGGTAACCTTCTCAGAGGTGCTGCCCATCTATGGCATAGGAGAGGCTAGGTGTTCCATACCATGGGATTCAATCAGTGGTTGGAAAACTGTGCAGAGCTCTGGTATTTGGCTTCATTGGGGACTGGGGGTCCACCTGGAGTGATGCAAGCCTATACTGGCATGATGGGCTGCATCTGTCCAGGAGGAGAACCAGGATCCTAGGTGATAGGTTTAAATGCTTCATTGGCAAGCTTTTAAACTAGCCAAGGGGGAGGCACTGGAAAGGAGCAGGAAAATCCTAGCACCCCAGACAATCACAGTAGTAAGTGTGGCAAACACTAACATGGAGGTGGCGATAGGAGAAGGGCAGGGTAAATGGAGAAAGTGACAATGGCAAGAAGGACAGGGATGGGGCAAAAGGAGTAAGGCCATCAGGAAATGGAGGGTAATGAGTACCAATGCCCATAGTCTGGGCAACAAGCTCCTGAGCTGAGTGGCCTTGATGGAAAAGGGATGCCTGGTGTCATTGCAGTCACAGAAACATGGTACACAGAGAACCATGTACTGGGATGTTAACATACCAGAGTACATAACCTACAGGAGAGACAGGCAGGGAGGAGTAGCTCTCTATGTAAAGGAAAGGATAAAAGCAACTGAACAAAAGAATAAACAGGGAGGAGAGGAGGCACTGTGGGTCATCTGAGACTGGAAAGGGTACCACAATCCGCACAGGGGTTGTGTGACAGACCCCATGTCAGGGGAGGGAATGGACATGGATATGATAGAAGCGCATTCTTAGGATGGCAGATAGGGGAGATACTGTGATGGGAGACCTGAATATGCCAGCTGTTAACTGGAGCACATTTGCTGCAGCACATCCAAGAGCAGGGCCATTCCTCGACGCCTCAGGTGGCAGGCCTCAGACAGCTAGTTTGGAACCCACTCATGAGGAGCAACTAGACCTCGTACCTCAAATGGGGGCAGTGAGAGGATCTCAGATCTAGAAGTGGTTGCCATCTGGGAACAAGTGACCATCTAACAGTGTGGTTCATGTTAAACTCCAGCTACAGAGTCAACCACACAAAGTGAGGGTACTGGACTTCAGGAGGCTGACTTTTGGCAAAATGGGAGAGTGCCTCAGAAAAGCACTAGCAAACAGTCTAGAAGGAGGGGTGGAGCAACAATGGGGAATCATCAAACTGCCATCACAGAGGCAACAAGCCTTGTAGTGAAGCAAACAAACAAATCAAAATGAAAGAAAAAGCCACTATGGTTCTCAAAAGAGGTGGCTGGGAAAGTCAGGGAGAAAAGATAGCATTCAGGAAGTATAAGGAAACCAGAAGGAGCAGGACAGAGAGCTGTACCAGTTAAGGCAGAAGGAAGCAGGGAGGGAAGTCAGAATAGCAAAGGCCCAAACTGAGGAAAAGATAGCCAACTCGGTTAAGAAGGGGGATAAAACCTTTTATAGGTACATCAGAGAGCATAGAAAGACAAAGGGAGGGATAGTGAGGCTGAATAGAATGAACGGTGGGTGGGCAGAGGGGGACAGTGAAAAAGCAGGGATACTGAACGATTATTTCTGCTCAGTATTCACAAAAGAGGAGGGGGAAGTGCCTAATCCAATTAACAGAAGCACTCTTGATGGTGGGGGGGGTCGATCCCAGTCCTTTCCCAGAAGAAAGGGTTCTGCAAGAACTCCTAAAACTCAAGGTGGACAAAGCAATGGGGCCTGATGGAATTCACCCCAGAATTCTAAAAGAATTAAGGGGAACTAGTGAAACCACTGACTACTCTTTTTAATAAATCATGGGAGGATGGTGTGGTACCCGAGAACTGGAGGAAGGCAGATGTGATTCCCTTCACAAAAGTGGGACCAAGACAGAGGCAGGAAACTACAGACCTGTCAGTGTTAACTTGTGTAGGGAAAGTGATGGAGTCACTTCTGAAGGAAAGAATTGTTGAGTACCTAGAGGCCAGTGGGGCACAGGACCCAAGGCAGCATGAGTTCACAGCGGGAAGGTCATGTCAGACGAATCTAAAAGATTTCTTTGACTGGGTGACCAAAGTAGTAGACCAGGGAGGGGCTGTGGACATGGCCTACCTAGACTTTAGCAAGGCATTTGACACAGTCCCACACAAAAGATTAATAGTCAAATTAACCAGCCTGGGAGTGGGTCCTAGGGTGGTACCCTCAGTAAAACACTGGCTGGACAACAGGACACAAAAGGTAACTGTAAATGGAGTCCACTCTGAAGAAAGAGGGGTTACTAATGGGGTACTGCAAGGTTCGGCACTGGGTCCAGTCCTTTTTAATGTCTTTATAAGTAACATTGCAGAGGGACTGGAAGGAAAAGTATGCCCCTTTGCAGATGACACAAAGATCTGCAACAGGGTTGATACACAAGGAGGCGTGGAAAGGATAAGAAGGGACTTGGTAGGTTGGAGGAATGGTCAGAAGTATGGCAGCTAGGATTCAATGCAAAGAAGTGCAAAATAATGCACCTGGGAAACAAGAACCCAGGGGAAGATTACACAATGGGGGAAAGGTAGTAACAACAACAAAAAAGGAAACCGACCTGGGGTAATCATATCAGATGACCTTAAGGTTAGCAAGCAATGTGAGAAGGCAGTAGGGAGGGTTGGGGTATACTGGATGTATAGGAGAGGCATCACCAGCAGAAAACAGGAAGTTGTTATCCCTCTGACCAGACAGTTGGTGAGACCCCATCTGAGTATCACTGCATCCAGTTCTGGAGACCCCATCTCCCAAGGACATAGACAGGATAGAGGCAGTCCAGAGGAGGGCAACTAAAATGGTGCAGGGGCCTCAAGAGAAGCCGCACGAGAGAGACTAAAGGAGGTTAATATGTATACCCTTGAGGAAAGAAGGGAGAGGGGAGATATGATAGAAACTTTTAAGTACCTCAGTGGAATCAACAAAGTCCAAGTGGGTAGCAACTTTCAGAAAAAGAGACGTGCAAGAACAAGTGGACACAATTTAAAGATGGGGGGGAGGTTCAGGGGCAATGTGAGGAAGTATTTTTCACAGAGAGGGTAGTGGATGCATCGAACAGCCTTCCTGAGGAGGTTGTGGGTCTAAAACTGTGGGAGAATTCAAGAATGCATGGGACAGACATAAGGCAATTCTTGTGGGGGTAGGAAGAAATAGGCTGTTGGTTAACTGGGATCTCAGCCTATCCTGTAGGTAGAAATGGGCAGACTAGGTGGGCCAAGCGGTCCTTGTCTGCCGTCAAAGTCTATGTTTCTGTTTCCTGCTCTACCTGGTTTACCCTCTGACCACTAAATGTGCTACCTCCTTTCTCACCCTCCTTCAACTCTTGCTAATACCCTACTCTTTAGACACCCTTGTCCTGCCTGGTGTCATCTTCTCTCCCTCTCTTTCCTCCCAGCCACCCTCATACTCCCCGCCTACCTCACTTCATTTTCCTGACAATGTCTCATGGCTGCAACCTTTTCCACTACTATGCCTTGCCACCTATACCCTCCCCTTATTTCCCCTACCCCTCTCCATCTCCTGTATGACCTCTCTCTTTTGCTTACACTACTGTTTTTGAAATGTTAACAGCTAAGTCTAATGATTTTGTTTTTGCTGTACACTAGAACGTATATGCTTCCTCCTCTGTCTGTTTTTGTAACCCTCTCCCGTTATGATGTGGAACCTTTGTAAATGAGCCCCTTTGTGCTCAAAGGTATTTCTAATCTGAGAATGAATAAATAAATAAATAAAATGCCCTTTCGCCATGACTGTACCTCTTAGCTATTGCATATCAGTTACTGAAACATGGAAGCAATGTTCTTACTGTCCCTAAAAAAGTGGCATAAAATGCTTCAAAATTAATTAAACTAATACTATCAGTATGAAAAAATAACAATAGCCTGAGTTTTCATAATTTAGAGAAAATAATAATAGTCCTGGTAAAAATACTTGTTTGTATGTGAAATGTCATGATTTGCACTTCTCCAAAGCCCCCTACCCCAAACACAAATGTGTGCACTTACAAACTAGGTGTTATCATATTGTCCTGTTAGGTAGTATGAACCAGGATGTGGGAGTTTTGTTGGGTTGGGTAGGGACCAATCTCTAAAAGAGGCTAGGTCCTGGGTGCTGTAGGAGATACGTTTGTGGTTTACTATGGAAGTTATGAACTCAGAGTATACTGCAAAGTGAGTGATTATTGAAGAATTTGAAATCATTCCTAGGATCAAACATTTCTGTTATTGATAAGTAAGCCAGGATCCATGAAAGAAGATTTACTGATGGGAATCTTGAAATACATTCATTTGTTCACCCTGAAAACAGAACTGTATCAGGTCAGAACGTGAGTATGAGCGAGACGAGAGAACTAAAAAAAAAGTACGATTTTTAACTGTACCATTGAAACTTATTGTAGATTTCTTAATTTTAGGAGTGAGATTAAATATTTATTTTTTATTTATCCGAAACTACAAACCTTTGAATCAGAGACTCCTTTGCAAAGGCTCCATGTCATGGAAACACAAAACAAGAGAAACGAACAATACAATGAAAGGCATTGCAAATGAATCAGGAGGGTAAAACAGCCCAGAGTCAAGAATGGTACAAAGGGAACGAGCAATACATTGAAAGGTATTTCATCTGAATGTGGAGGGTGAAACAACCCAGAATCAAACATGGAACAAAGGTTTCAAGCAAATTAAGCTATTGCATACATTCAATGTTCAAGGATGATGCAATGTTTCTGAAGCCAATAAAACAGATACTTAAAATAAAATACAAAGCATACACACTTAATTGCACTGTTAATCTTTTATAGTTAGGAGTAAGATTCTAAGCTGGGATTCTAAATGGGTGTGGGAGACAAAGCAAAGGAAATAGGCTTGTTCACACCTTAAAGGTCATCCCAGCTGGGGATCCTTGAAGCTGTCAGCTGCACTTAACACCTAATCAGGGAGGTGAGAGTCATGTCACAGTTCAGCCTCCGACCCACTCAGTGGCTGAGTCCTTTACCAAAAACATGCAGTGCAGGCAGAAAGAAAATGATACATAGTAAGTATATGTTGGGGATTGCTGGGGGCCCCCTGGCAGGCTGGGACCCTAGGCCTGTGCCTATGTTGCCTATTCCTTAATCCGGCCCTGGCAGCAACAGGGAGGAGGCTGGTAACTATAGGCCATTTAGTTCCACATTACTCATGGGGAAATTAATGGAAACCTTATTCATGGAATGGTTAGAAGAGTGTCTTGAGTTCAGTGGGCTACAACAAGACCAAAGGCGGCATGGATTCACAGCAGTGGGGGTGGGAAGGTCCTTTCAGCTGAACCAGATTGATTTCTTCAATTGGGTGACTAGGGAAATAGATCAGGGGAGGGCAGTGTGCATGGCGTATCTGGACTTTAGCAAGGCCTTTGATATTGTGCCACATAGGAGACTGATAAAAAAAATTGAGCAGCCTAGGAGTGGATCCAAAGTGTGAATCGGGTAAGGAACTACTTAATGAATAGGTGACAGAGGGTGGTGGTTTACAGCAACTCACTTTAATGAAGTGAGAGTGACCAGCAGGGTGCCGCAGGACTCAATACTGGGACCTGTTCTCTTTAGTGTCTTCATATGTGACATTAAAGAAGAACTGGGAAGGAGTGTGCCTTTTTGTAGATGACACAAAAACCTATAATACAGTGAACACTCAGGAGTGGGTGGAGAAAATGCATAGGGAACTTTGGGAAACCCGAGGAGTGGTCAAGAGCTTGACAGTTGGAGTTCAATGCCAAAAAGTGCAAAATCATGCACTTAGGGCATAGGAACTCTGGAGTTGAGTATAGGATGGGGGGTACTGACAGTAACTAAGCAGGAAAGGGAGCTTGGTGATATCATATCTAATGACCTCAGAATGGCAGACAATGTGACAAAGCAGCCGGTAGGGCCAGTGGGATGCTGCGATGCATAGGGAGAGGCATCTCCAGCAGGTTGAGGGAGGTGGCATTACCACTGTATCGCTTACTTGTCAGACCCCACTTGGAGTATTGTGTCCGGTTCTGGAGGTCACACTTCAGAAAGGACATAGACAGGGTGGAGGCAGTCCAGAGGAAAGCAACTAAAATGATTCAGGGGTTCCATCAGAAGACCTACAAGGAGATTGAGGGATCTCAACATGTACACCCCAGATGAGAGGAGAGCAAGAGGTGGCATGATAGAGACCTGCAAGTACCTCACAACAGGGTGTAGAAGGGAAGTCTCTTTCAAATAAGAAACAGCATCAGAACCAGAAGGCATGCAATGAAGCTGGCGTGGGGATGGGCTCAAGAGTGATGTGAGAAAGTACTACTTTACTGAAAGAGTGGTGGTTGCCTGGAACAGACTGCCAGCAGAAATGATGGAGGTGAAAACAGTAGGGGGCTTCAAGCATCCAAAGGACAGAAATAGTAAAATATTAGTAAATGGGCAGTGAGGAAGGAGGGTCACCAGTATTACTACTAGGTATGAAAGAACAGAAGAAGGCCAGAGCCCATCGAGACCTTTCCCCACACTATGTGAGACATTATTTATCTATTATCCCTCAACCAAACATCTAATTTGTTTTTAAAGACAGTGGCACTAGTTGCCTCTACCAATTCTTGTGGCAAGGTGTTCCATACAATGGATGCTCTTATTGGAAAAAAAGTTTCCCCTTTTGCTGGTTTAATAAGTTTTTACTTCAAGCTGTTTATTATGCAGTCTCAGAACATGTCTCCTTACGGAGAGTGTTAAACCACATTTTTCCAATAGATCTGGTGAATTTATTAAATTAAAAACCATAAGCATATCACCTTTTAATCTTCTAGTTTGAAGAGAGAAGATACCAGTAGCTTTTAATCTGTTCTGATAATTCAAGTTTGTTAATCTTGGAATCATTCTATTTACTCTCCTTTGAACCTGTTCAAGAATTGCTATGTCTTTTTTTTTGCTTTGGATTCCAGAAAGGGGAGCCATAGTCTAGATACGGTCTAATGTAAGCGCCATACAATGGAATAAGTCATTGTTCAGTGTGATTAACAAAAGTGCATTTTATTTGCCTCAAAAGTCTGTTGGTCATGCAAGCAGTTCTAACACAGTGATCATTTGATGTAAGTTTATTATTAATATATATCCCTAAATCTTTTTCACAATTTGATGAGTGAAATGGTAGTCTGTTTATATAATATATCATTTTTGGATTATTTACACCAAAATGCACTACTAAACATTTGTCTTGATTAAACTGCATATGATTTTCATTTGCCCAAAGTGTTAATTTTTCCAAATCCTTCCTTAATGCAGAAATATTTTCTTGATTATTAACCTTGCCCTCCAATTTAGTATTGTCTGCAAATTTAACCATGGAGTTATTTGGCCCTGTTTGTAAATCTCTGATAACGAGATTAAACAATGTTGGTCCCAAGACCGACCCCTGTGGTACACCACTTGTCACACTACCTGAATCAGACAAAATATCATTAATTCTGACTCTCTGAGAATGATTTGTCAACCAGTTTAAAGTCCAGTTGACAATATCAGGTGACAAACCTAGACTGTGCATTTTAGTAATGAGTTTTTCATGTGAGACTTTATTGAAAGCTCTACTAAAGTTCAAAAGAATTACATCAGTAGGGATACCCACATCTAGTAGAGTACTTATATTATTGTAAAAAGATGTCAGATTGGTGGTGCAGGAATAGTTGGAAGTAGATCCATGCTGATTTGAATCATAAATTCCTAATTTTTTACAATCTTGATCTATTAGAGACTTCATTACTCATTCCATTAATTTACCAGACACTGAGGTCAGGCTAATTGGATGACAATTTTGCACAGAACCTCTATTGTCTTTTTTAAATATGGGAGTAACTATTGCTGAATGCCAATCATTTGGTACAATGCTTTCTTGTAAGGATTTGTTGAAGATAATTGACAAAGGTATTGAAATATTTATAGAGGTTTTGATCATAAACCATGGATGAATACCTTCTAGGCCCGGACTAGTATCTTTTTTTTTTAGTTTTTTGATAGCCTGTATAATGTCAGTTGGATATAACCTATGATAATCTATGTGGTGAACTTTAATTGTACTAATAGGTGATTTTTGAGAGAAGACAGAACAAAAGTACTTAATAAAGAGATTTGAGGTTTCTATATCAGATAGAGAAGAGCCATTGGTTATAATGGGACCAATGGTCCTTGATACACCTTTTTTAGTATTTATATAGGAGAAAAGAGATTTGTGACAGTCTTTTGTGTGAGCTAGTTTAAATTCTAGCTTATTTTTTTTGGCCAATTTAATAGAATGTTTTAAGTTTTTCACAGATAGTCTGTGTTTATGTAATAGAGTAGTTTTAAATGGAACAGAACTATTCTTAAGTTTCCTAAAAAGTTTAATTTTTATTTTAATCTGATTTTAATTGTCTTGTTGAACCAAGGGGAATTTTTCCTTTATTATTACATTTTCTCTTAGATGGAATAAAGGTATTTTTCAAATAATGTACAATGTTTTTAAAAAAGTCCCAAGCTTGTCGTGTTGTACAATTAAGAAGATTATATTCCTAGTTTATGTTTTGTAAGTATTCATTGATTTTAGAAAAATTTGCTTTATTATAGTTTTTTATACAATATAACTTCCTTTGTGTAGATTTTAAACTGTTGAATTTCAAAAAGAATAGATGAATGATCACTGGTACCAAGTGGATCCCAAATTTGTAAATTGTTAATTTGTTGCTCTATGTTAGTAAATAATAGATCCAAAATATTAGGACCTTGAGTGGGTTCAGTAACAAGTTGCTGTAATCCAGTACTAACTACCATATCTATTAATCCTTTCTCAGCATATGACTGTACTGAGAATGAGTCCCAGTTAATATGAGGGAGGTTAAAGTCACCAAATATTATGGTATCTTGAGATTCTGAAAAATGTGTCATTTCTTTAAACATATCAGTTGTGTAATCTGAATTTGCAGATGGAGGTCGATAGATGTTAACAATAGTTATATAGGACTGCTCCTTCAATAAGATTTTAACCCATATACTTTCCAAAGGAAAGGGAGAACACACTTCAAAAGAAGGAATATCATTTCATATGTACATACAGACTCCATCGCCTTGCTTATCTAATCTGTTTTTATGATATAACTTATAACCTGGAATTTCTCTGGACCAAATTGAGGATGCATCCCACCAAGTTTCAGTTACTCCCACCACTCCTATATTTAAAGTTTTACATTTGGCTTTGAGTTCTGTTAATTTGAGTTGGTTTAAAGATCTTGCATTCAAAGCTAGAAATTTACATTTAGTTGTAATAATATTTTGGTAAGTATTTAGAGACTTGGGAATAGACCCATTCTCCCCCACTGTTTTTAGTTTAAACAATGATTTATGATTTTAGTGATACTTTTCGCCATAAGTGTACTACCCTTACGACTGAGATGCAAACCGTCCCAACAAAACAAGGAAGAACGATCTGAAAATGATTCCCAGTGGGCAATACAGGGTATATCTTGCTTAAAACACCACTTTCTCAGCCATTCATTTAGGGCTTTGATTTTCTGTGTCATGGTAGATGCTGCTCTCGGGACAGGTAGAATTTCAGATATACATACATAGCATCCCCTATCAAGTAACAGGTTACATAACGCCACATAGTCCTGTTGTAACTGATTAAATGGGGTGTTGTTTATATCATTAACCAGTGGATTTTCCCCCACATTTTGTAAAATTTTAGGAATCATGGAGGTAATGTCAGATACCCTGGCCCTACGGAAGCTAGAAGAAGTGTGGTTGCTCTTGTCACTATTGCATACCGCCCTGTAAATGTGCTTAATGATGGAATCTCCCAGGACTAACACTTGTTTTGAGACAGTAGGGGTATAAGAATCAGAAACAGGTGATTGTTTAACACACTCTGGAGTGATTCACTTAATAGGTATTGATTTGGTAGCTTGAGCCTTACTAGGGCAAATATTCATGGGCATTAACTCCTGATTGAAAAGTGTTTTTAAACCATTATTATCAACAGAGGGTGATGCACAGGATAAATTATGTAGCACTTCATTATTTGATACAGTCAATTGCTCAAACCTATTACGAGTTTCAATAGGGGCACTATTGTGTATTTGACTGACCCTCCTTTTTTTAAGAGGCTTTGTGACGATGGTCCAGGCATCATTACCATGAGAAGAGGGTGGATAATAATCCACCTTATAAGAGGGGGCAGAGGCAACAGGTATACTAATACTAGTCATTACAACTGTCTCCTCATCAGGAGGCCTAGAAATGCTATGTAAATGTGAAGGAAATTGTTCATTAGAATGAAGTTGTTCTTCCATAAGATCAATGCAACTTTCCAATTCCCTAATATCAGTAGAAACTGGTTTAATATTAAGCAGAAATGCTATCTCTGCTTCAAGAGTAGTAATCAGATGGCAATTAGCATGTACATACTCGCACCCATACTTTCCCTCACTATACATCAAACATTGCATACACTTATTAAGTTCTTTTTCCATTATTAACAGTGTATATTTACTAAGTAGTGGATATGAGAAAATTATCTTATCCAAGTTTGTCTAATGCCAGCAGTTTCAGTGTGCCACCAGACACAGCGACATGTAAATCTGATGTCTCTACATGCATCTCAATGACCCCATATAGCATTCGCCCACTCGCTAAAGGGCAGGTTTTAAGCAGAAAAACAGAAGTAAGTGTCCGTTCACTTCCAGTTTTGGCACAAAGTAAAAATAACAATATTTACTTAAATTCAGCAAGATTCTGTGAGTTGAAGGTTTATATGCCCTTAAAAGGGCAAGAGAACCACCAGGTAACAGTGCTTTTAACAGGGAGATGTTTTGGGGTAGGAGGTATACTAGCCTAATGCTAGTCCTCCAGGTTCCCACAATGTTCTGCTAATCACTAAAGAGTCAGTTACAAGCAAATGGTACAATACAGTGTTGACAAAACCAATGCTTCTCTATGATCCTTCCCTTCCTACGGTCAAACAGGAAGTTCTTGTTGGCAGTCAAATCCAGTGGCTATAAAAGTAGAACTAGCTTAGAGGGGGTGGGATCGAGGGCAATTAGTAAGAAAAAAGACTAGCAACAGGAAGTTGTAATTTGAGTCACCTGCTTTTATAGTGTCTAAGCCACACCCCCAGTTAAGCTCTCTCTCCTCCTACTGGTTAAGCAAAGTAAATTGATACAGTACCCTTCACAGCACAGAACACACACTGACTTTCTTTCTTTTCTTTCTTTTTTAAACCCTAAATAAGACCCCTTCTACTTCTAATAAAGTATATGTCTGCTTAATCTCAACAGACCCTGACTCCTGCAGAGATATAAGTGTTAAATTAATAATAAAATACAGCTTCTTTTAGTTAGTTGCTTTCTGCTCTACAAGCAAGGCTAGCAACCAGTGAACAGTAAGGGTCTGCTGAGACAGAATAGTCAGGGACCATCAGGGTAGACAGGGTGGGTCAAACAGTCCTTTCCTGATGACAAATTCAGTGATTGTGTAGCATATCGGACCAACAGTGGATATACACTATTAGCGTTGCACTCCAGTTATGCTACTTGCCCACTGGCACTCACCTTGTCAGGTCAGCCAGTCATTTATTTTTTATTAGTTTATTTGAGTTGAGGGGATTCACTCCCACCCAATGTTAAAAAAGCAAGGTGAGTGCAGGGAGCAGAGCCCCTTAACTCAAATAAACTGACAAAACCTCATGGCACATTCTATGCCACGTCAGATAGTCGGTTATTGTTTATTAGTTTATTTGAGTTGGTGGGCTTTGGCCCCCACATCCCCATGCTAATAAAACAAGGCTGGGGTGGAGCAGAACCTCCAACTCAAATAAACTGAAAAAAATGAAGTCAATGGCAAGCACATGATGAAAGTATTGTCTGTAGCTTTAGACTATGCTGAAAGTGGTGGTCTGATATTCTACACAATTGACACACATTCTATGTTTCTATGCCTCTAGGTATAGTATTATCTCTGTTTTTCCCCCCCTGTGTAGCAGCCTGCATTTGGCGACAATGAATGCAAAACTCTGCGGTATTCCCACCACTAATCCTTCAGGGATACAGCAAAGTACCTCTCAACACTCGGAGTACTGCCCAGTGCCTATCCATCATAGTGTTCCACAAAGCCAGTTAGCAATCTGCCATGTGTGTGCCTTCAGATGGATTTTCAAAGCCCTAATGAACTGGCACAGGTGTCGGAATACCTGATGCAAGTGGGTCATCACTTGCGGAGCCACACTTTTTCCTGCATTTGCCAGATTTTCAAAGAAGGCGCTGTTTTACAGCTGACTCAACAATGTGCAGCAGCTTGTGGCCATTTTTTTGACACAGCTGCACCAAAGTATTACGTCTTGTTGGACTAGGCATAACATCTTCTGCAGCTGTGCCTGCCAGCCATGCGGAGCATGAGCTGAAAATATGACTGTCTGCCAGTGCTGAAATTTGTTCTGCACAAGTGGAGAGTGATATAAAACTTAGTCCCTTGGCCCTTTGAAAACTGGGTCCCCTTGTGTCTACAGCAATGTTGCACTTTGACCAGAAGCTTCTCATGTACTACTCTCAAAGGACTTACTGAAGTTCAATAGACTATGTATACGTTCATGCCTACATTATATGACGTTATGCTACTGCTCACTTTTTTTTTTGGGTGAGAGAACTGCAAAGCAAAGCTGAGTGCTACTGGCACCCAAAGAACTGAAAAAGACCTCTATAACTATAATAGACACAGTAACTATACAATGAAACATATTTTAAATCTAAAGATGACTGTTAATTTTTTTAACAGAATCTAAACTTAAAACCAAAATGTTTTAATTTCCAGAAAATTAGATAATCCCCCTCACAGGAAAGCAACAAGGCCAACAGAAATTAACAGGATTTTGGAACTTTTAACATGAGACATCCTCGTATATATGTAGAACAGAAAGGCCAAGGTATCGCTACATTTCTCAAGTACTGCTTTGTGTGTTCTTTGTATGAGCAATTCTCTAATACCCAAAGGAGGCAAAAGGCTACATTGTTGAAGCGTGTTGAGATCCTTAGGCATATTGTACATGTTAATATTTTATAAACAAGAAGACATTAAATATTAATAAAATGTAAACAAATTAAAAGAATGTTTTTGAAAATTCCCCTTTGAACAAATGAAACAATCCATGTTTACAAACTTGGCTTGAGAATGTGGTTTCAAGAGGTCCCAATGTGCACGTGCAAGTAAATCTTGGTATTGACTGGTTGAATCATCACTCGTTACAGGTACTGTATGTGTAAGGGTTAGAAGAGTACAAGGGGATGTTTAAAAAATAACAACCCTAACTGGCTCAAAATGATGTCATGATTTATAAAGAAGATTTATGTATAAAGAAGATATGATTTTTGCAGAAGAGCTTGAAGGGAAGGGGAGCCTTTTGCAGACAACACCAAGATCTGTAATAGAGTGGATATTCAGGATAGGGTGGGGAAAATGAGTAGAGACCGTAGAAAACTTGAAGAATGGTTAAGGGTATGGCAGCTGGGTTTCAATGCCAGAAAGTGCAGAAGCATGCACCTGGGGCATAGAAACCCAGGAGATGAATAAAAGAATGAGATGGACCTTGGGGTTATAATATCTGATGACCTCAAAGTTGCAGGGCAGTGTAACAAGGCAGTGGACAGGGCCAGTGGGATGATGGGGGGTGCATAGGTAGAGCTATCACAGGCTGCATAGATCTTGGGTGAGACAACACCTGGAATATTGTAAAGTTCTGGTGGCCGCATCTCAGAAAGAACACAGACAGGGTAGAGGCAATCTAGAGGAGAGCAACCAAAATGGTACATGGATTGAAGAAGAAACTGTATGAGGAAAAACTGAGTGATCTCAATATGCATGAGGAAAGGAGGGTGAGAGAGGACATGACAGAGACCAAAAAGTACTTCCCAGGCATGAGCAGCGTACAGGTGGGGAACTTGTTTCAAATGAAATGCAACAAAGCTAGAATGGGGGAAATTTAGAAGGGGTGTTAAGAAATACTACTTCACTGAAAGACTGGTAAATACCTGGAACAGCCTCCCACCAGAGGTAGTAGGGGCACAAACAGTATGTGGGGCATTAAACATGCTGGAGACAGATATGGGGAAACACTGGTAAATATAAAGGTGGGAAGGGGAGGGTCACTGAATATCAGGTAGGGTCTGAGAGGACAGAATAGATAGGGAACAAATGGGCAGACTGGGTAGGTCAAGCAATCTTTTTCTGCCAACAAATTCTATGTTTTTGTGTTTCTGTTTCTCTGCAGCAAATAGTAGAAGTATTCTTTTGTTTCCCAACAGAGCACATGCAGCTGAGACTCCTCAATGCCGGAGGTGAATGTGCTGGGAGGGTGGAGGTTTACTACAATGGATCCTGGGGCACGGTCTGTGATGATTCCTGGGACCTGGCAGATGCAGAAGTTGTCTGCCAGCAGCTGAAGTGTGGTCATGCCATATCTGCAAACACCTCAGGAGCTTTTGGCTGGGGAAATGGACCCATTTGGCTGGATGATGTCAACTGTTCTGGAAATGAAACAGCTCTGTGGAAGTGCTCATCACTAAAGTGGGGCCAGCATAACTGCCAACATAAAGAAGATGCAAGTGTCATGTGTTCAGGTATGTTTTTAACATATTCTCTCAGAGAGTCTGGTATTTGACTTCCTTTCCTTTCTGTCTCTAATGGACAGTTAGGTGCCGTGGTCCATGGATGCTCCTGGAGTTCTGCTAAGTGGATAAGAGCACGCTGCCTTTAAAGCTGGCATCAGTACTAGTCTCACAGTTGGCAGTGGTGTGTGCAAACACTGGGCAGCCCTCACCCAGGGAAGCAGAGAACCTCAGTTACTTTACATATCATGCATTTTGTGGTGTGCATTCAGCCCCAAGTTTATGGGATCTCTCAATGCCCTCTTTTTGCTTGTCACCAAATACCTTAACCTCTCCAGTCTTAATAATGCTGTCCCTATCACCTCCCTCCAAAACTTCTCCTTCTGTCTTGGCAAAGTTCCTGAGTCCTGAAAGTGTGACAGTTATCCCCCTCAACAAAGTGGGTGATCCCTTCTCCCCAGGAAACTACTGTCCTATCTGTCTGCTTCCTGCACTGGTTAAAGTGCAGTGGAAATGTGGAATATGCAAGGACTGGGTTCAGAATATTCTATTTAATCTTCATAAGTGAGGGGGGCAGGAACATAACTCTCAAGTAACAGAGCCACAAGCAACTTACAAATGGTCTACCCCCCTCACAAGTGATGGTAAATATCATATTCTGAGTGAATAGATTGTGTGTCCAGTTTACAGAATGCATTTTAAATTTACGGTTTTCAGATTACTGCAGTTCTTTTAATGAATGTTTATCTGTGTCTGTGATTTCAGTGCTATATTTGGAGTGCAGAAGAGGCCATGAGTTGTCATTAGGCATTGTGCAAGCTGCTCTCTCAGATAAGAAGTCCAGAGAGAGTAGCCTAAAGTAGAAATCAATGCTGATGACCCACTTAACATTGAAATAAAGAATTTATTTTAATTTACAATGCATCAATGGCTAAAATAAAGTTCATCTGTAAGGTTTTACTCTCACCTACATTATATTGTATAATCATGGCTCACCCAGCTCTACTCCTAACTATACTTCTTTCTCTGCCCTTTCCAAACTGGGTTCTGAAGTCCCACTTCACCATCTTGTCCCTCCTATGGCTCACTGACTGTTTCCTAGAAACACAGAATTTTTTGGCAGAAAAGGACTGCTTGGCCCACCCACTCTGCCCAGATTGTCCCTTCCTAGTCTGTCTCTGCAGACCCTGACTGGTCTCTGGTGACCCTTCCTCCACTCTATTTATTAATATTCCCCTATGTCTATTTTACATGTGCTTGAAGTCCCCTACTGTTTTTGCCTCTACCACTTCCACTTGCAGTCTGTTCTTGGCAGCGACAACTCCTTCAGTGAAGCAGTACTTCCTCTCATCCATCTAAAAATCCCTTCCCCTGGTCCTGGTCCTAGTGCTCATTCTCATTTGAAAGAGACTCCCTTTGTATAGCCTGTTTACCCCTATGAGGTACTTGTAGGTCTCTAATATCACTACTTGCTCTCCTTTCTTCCAAGCTGTACATGTTGAAATTCTGCAGTCTCTTCTTGTAGGGTGTTTGGCACAACCCCTGCACCATTTGAGTTATCCTTCTCTGGACTGCCTTCACCCTTTCCATGTCCTTTCTGAGGTGCAGTCTCCAGAAGTGGACATAATACTCCAGGTGGGACCTCACCAGCTAGTGATATAGTGGCAACACCACTTCCCTCCACCACTAAGACCAACCTAAAGTGGAAAGAAATGTTGGTGACCCCCTGACATTAAAATACTAGGATTCATACTAGGAATATTTAGAAGTGCAGAAGGCTATTTGCCCACAGAGCATTTCTCATGCATGTGGGTTAGTGATACTAAGGGAACCCCTCTCAGCTAGCATTGTCCTACACTCTGACCCTTCCTCACCTAGTGAATGGCTACTCTCTAAATTGACTCTGGGATCCTGCAAGAAAGTCTATATTGGCTGCTGCTACACCCCCCCCATGAATGGAACCATTGGACTCACCAGCCTCCTCCAAGGCCTGAGTTCTCTAACTCCCCATAGGGAATCTATCCTTCTCAGCGACTTTAATCTAAACTGGCTGAGCTGCCACCAGCCTGACTATGTATCCCTGTTAAAGCAGCACAACCTGGTGCAGGTGATCACTCTCCCCACCAGACTTAATCCACGCTCAGCCACCCAGACTCTACTAGACTGGATCCTCATAAACAGGGAGGACCGAGCATTACATGCTGACTCCATGGTTGACTCTGTAAGTGATCACTCACCGACCTATCTCCTGTGGTCTTCCAAACTAAGGCGCCCCCCACCCAAATACCTATCTCTCAGAAATTTCAGCTGCCCAGTCTCCACAAATCTCCTCAAGGAGGCCCAGTCCTTGGATTGGTCCACGCTTTTTTCCCTTTCCAATGTAGCCATGGCAGTTTCCACATTTACCCAGACTCTACTAACACTCCAGGACTGCTTTTTCCCTGTCGCTACCAGACGGGTCAGAGGTGGGTGCTCGTGCTGGGTCTCTAAGGACCTCCTTACCCTTATGAAGACCAGAGACTGCACCTGGTCCACTTTCAAAGCAACCCCCTCTCCTGCCATCTGGGATGCTTACAGGTGCATGAGGAACACATATAAACAACTGGTCACATTTTTGAAACAGACACACTTCCGCAACCTGCAAAAAGCCAACCTTGGAGACCCTAGAAAATTCTGGGACTCAATCTGCTCCCTCCTACACCCCCACTCCAGCTAAGCTGCACCACATCTCAACTCCCAGGATGGGCTGCTGACCGATCCTTACAATGTGGCCAGTGTCTTCAACTGTAAGTTCACCAACTTATCCATGTACCTAAATAAGCTGCCAACTGCCCAACCTCAAAGCCCGGCCCTAATACCTGACGCACTGCCATCATCCTCCAGCTCTGCCACTCACCTGCAAATACCCCCATTCTATTTTAAAGCCCTCTCCAAGCATGATACAGTGAAGCTACTCGAACTTCTACCTAACCATGGCTCCTCTAGATCTGATGGCCTATCTCCAGTCTTTCTTAAGTTGATCTCTTTGGTGATTGCCAAGCCACTCATCTTCATCTTTAACCTTGCCCTTTCCACCTCCTCCATGCCTGACCCATGGAAGATAGCTAAGGTTATCCCCATTCTTAAATCCGGTGATCCCAAATCCTCTGACAATTACCGTCCAATATCCATCCTCCCTCATCTCAGTAAACTACTCAAGAAGGCAGTCCACAATCAGCTCACTGAGTACATAAGCAAATACACCCTCTTATGTAACCAACAGCATGACTTTCACAAGAATCATTCCACCACCACCACAGCCCTTGCTCTACCGACCGACCACATCCTCTCTAACATGGATAATGGTAAAGCCACCAGGGCTGTCTTCATTGACCTCTCAAAGGCTTTTGACATGGTTAACCATACTCTCCTTATCTCCAAGCCTAGCCTCCTTGGTTGTTCTCAGAAAGTCACAAGCTGGTTCACTAGCTACCTTGCTGGTCACTCACAATTCATGTGTATTGGTCAAACCTGTTCCCCCACCCTACCTGTCTCTGTAGGGGTCCCTCAAGGCTCAATCCTGCATCCCCTCCTTTTCTCCTTATTCGTTAATGCACTTCCCTTTGACTGCCTCAACTGTAACTCTCTCCTGCATGCTGATGACCTTGTCATCTTCCACAGTGACAAATCCACGACTGCAATCTCCTCAGTTCACTCACTCAACTATGCTGCAGCCCACAGCTGGTTCTCAAAAAACCTTCTCTTAGTAAATGCCAAAAAAACTAAATCCATGCTGTTTGGATCTAAGCGCTTCCTGGCCAAAACTAAAAGCCACGCCCCCTTACGCATTCTCACCCCAGATGGTACAGCCCTGGAGGACGTCAGCACCTACAAATACTTAGGAGTACTGCTCGACCCCTCCCTCACCTTCACTGAGCATGCAAATTCCATTGTCAGAAGGTTCCATCAAAAGTTAGGTGCCGCCTATAGATTCAGGCAATACCTTACCACTGAAGCTAGACTAGCCATTGTCCAGGGTAATCCTCTCCCTATTCTTGACTACTGCTCTTCTATTTATGCCGGGATCTCAGCTACTGCCATGGCTAAACTCTCCACTTCCTACAACAGCACCTGTCACTTTGCTTTATTTGCCCCGTTCTCCACCCACCACTGTACTCTCTGTAATACCCTTGGATGGCTACCGCTGCAAGGTCGCTTTGACCTAGTCCTCTGCTGCATGGTGGACAATGTCTTCCGCACGTCTCCAGAATCCCCCCAACTGCCCTTCTGAAAACCCGAACCCTCCTCCGCAACCTCCGCTCAAATGGTACTCCCCCTCTAGCTGTTCCTAGGGTATCCACCAACATGGGTAGCAGAGCTTGGTCTGCAGCTGCCCCCTTGCAGTGGAACAAACTACCAGCGGAACTCCGTTCCATTGACACACACTCCAGTTTCAAGTCCCACCTAAAAGTCTGGTTCCTGGCAAACTCATCCTGCCGACGATCCCAGGTGTCTCACACCAACCCACACTAGTCAACTCTCCAGCCCAGGGGTTACCCACTTACCCACACTAGTCAACTCTCTTGTCTACAATGGTTATATTGTATTTTTCACAGTTATATTTGACTTCCTTGCCTGTATGTATTGTATATACATTTTTTTACTGAGTATTCTGTATATCACTTGCTCACTGGACCAAGCAGTCTCACATCGTACACTGTGCCTACGATTTGTTTGTTTGTACCAAGTCTCCTAATGTCCGATATTGAAACCTTGTATTCATGGTTCTCAAATGGACCTATGCATCAAACCTGTATATTGTGTCTGCTATTGTTGCTTGTATCAAACCTGTTTCATGTGTATTACTGTCACCTTGTACTCCACTGTCACCTGCGCCATGTGTTATGGCCCAGGTCATGCCTGAAAACAGTCCCTGGGATCAGTGCACTCACCCCGTTATCAAAGTCATAAATAAATAAATAACTAAATAAAAAATCCCAAGAAAGATCTTCAATCAAAAATCTATCCAAATTCAGTTTGAATGACTTGAAGGTACCCACACCAACAATTTCACTTGGAACAGAGTTCCAAAGGGTAATAATGCATTTTGTAAACATTCTTTTTCTTAAGAGTCCTTCTGGATTAGTAAACATAAGCTGCAGATGATGCCTTCTGAGGCTAGTGTCTCTATGGTTAATAAGTCCTAGTTCTTCCAATAATGAGTAATCCCTTACTATTTTAAATGTTAGCAAATGATCCCCTCTCAGTCTTCTGCATTCTAGGGGGTACAGTTTCAGTACCCTTAATCTATCATCTTATGGCATATGCTGAATGCCATCCACCGGTTTGGTGAGACTTCTCTGCACGCTCTTTAGTCTATTTATGTCCTTACACAAGTAAGGGCTGTATAATGGGAAACAGTAATCCAGTATTGGGCATGCACATGCTTGATATAGAATGATAATGCACGCTCTATTTCAGAAAGAGATTTACCTCTTGATGCAATTTTAAAAGTTTAGTAGATTTTTTTAACTATCTCAGTGCAATGAGTACTAAACATAAAATCAACACTGACAGGGACACTGAGGTCCTTCTCACTGGAGATGGATTTTAGGCATTTGCCATCCATAAAGTAATCATTGCATGGGTTGGCTTTACCCAGGTGCATTACAACACATTTTTCAGGGTTAAACATCATACCTTTTATCCTGGCCCAACCTTCCAATTTAAGAAGATCCTCTCTAAGTTTAAAAAAACCCTTCTATATTACTAACATCAGCCACTAATTTGGTGTCATCAGCAAACTTGATGGCGAAGCTATTTAAGTTTTCATTAAGATCTGAAATAAAGATAGAAAACAGGGATGGACCCAGGTCTGAGTCCTGGGGGACTCCACTGGTGACACTACCCTTTTCAGAGCAGTGGACTCTAACCCTAACTATTTGTTCCCTATCTCCCAGCCATGCTTCAATCCATGTAATAAAAGACCTATTAATTCCTAGCCTTTCTATGCTTTCAGTCAAAGCATCGTGAGGGACCTTAGATATCCTCCAATTTATGGTTCTTTAAAACAGCACCGACCCTTTCGTAGAATACCAAGTTTGCAGTTAAACAAGACCTCTGTTCTTTGAATCCATGTTGTGCTTCATCCATCATTCTTTTGGAAGCAATTTCAGCTTTCAACCAATCTTTGATTATTGTCTCCATAACCTTTCTCAGGATACAGTTCAGGTTTATTGGTCTACAACTGGTTGTATAACATTTCATAAGATTCATTAGACCAGGATCAGATACATAGCCTTAGACCTGCACTAATTTCAACTTCACAATTTATTGAAAAAATGTGAATCCAGGGACATTCTGAACTGTTCTGTTGTCTCCTTAGATATCACTAGTGCTGGAAGAGAGTTCCATATAATCACCACCCTCTGGGAGAACCACTTACCACTTTTATGTTTCTTATAATGTGATCCCCTTAACATCTTATGATGACCCCTAACCTGGATATTCTGTGGTCTCGATTTTAGGCCCAGACAGTCCCACAAATCTGGATTCTTGAATGCCCTCTATACAAGGCACATATCACATCTCAGCTTTCTATAACACAAGGAGTATGTCCCCAAATCCCTCAACCTTTCCTCATAAGACAATGTACTAATATCCACTACCAACTTTGTTGCTCTATGCTGGACCCTCTCCAGTCGCTTCACATCTGACCTCAAATATGGTGACCAGAACTGGCAGCAGTGTTCTAACCAAAGCCACATACATAAGAATCACAACTTCTCTAGATCTTCTTGAGATATTTCTTTTTATTGATGCCAATATACTGTACCCTTTTTTAACTATATGAGTGCAGTGTTCTTGAAATAGATAATTGTTAACTAAAACACTAAGGTCTTTCTCTAGTATGGTTTCACTGAGTTTGTTTCCTTTGCTGTAGTAATCATACTTTTTGTTGTTTTTCCCTAAATGCATAATTTTGCATTTTTCCATATTTACCCTCAGTTTCTTTTTACTTGCTTCTTCAACAATCAAATCAATAGGCTGCTGGAACACTGCTGCATCTGAATCACAAGTAATTAATGCCCCCACTTTTATAGCATCTGCAAACTTAGATAACAATTTTTTTCATTGGAGGTAATGGAAGCTATTAAAATGTTGAAAACAGTAGGTCCAAGCACAGAGCCCTGGGGTACTCTGCTAGTTATATTAGACCAGGTGGAACAATGTCCTTTGATAGATACCCTGGCCCGGATATTCAGACTGTGCCGTGCAGTGACTCAAGCCTGGGGGCAGTGCAACTGGGCTACGCCAGTGCATGGACCAGGCAATATTCAACGTTGCTGCGCCATGGCTCAGCACTGTTGAATATGGCACAGAGGGTGCACACACTCTGAATGGTGCAGTGGCACTGCACCAGTGCATGACAAAGAACAGGAGCAGGGGGATGTGCCAGTGCAAGTGCAGTTGCGCTAGGTGCATCAGCCACAATATTCAGCATGGGGCATGTTAATGAGGCCATTATGCATGCAAGGTGCAAATGGGGCCATTTTCATGTAATTATGGCCTTATTTGCATGTGATTGGCTGATCCCCAGTGACTTGTGCCTAGCGCCCTGCCCAGCTGCAGCCATCAGGGATTGACACCCTGCTGTGCCATTGAAGTCCCCCCACTCCCCTATGCCTGATCGCGGGCATTAGTAAATATCAGATCCCTAGTGGTCCAGTGGTAATCCCCCCATCAACCAATCATGGGCATTAGTAAATATCAGATCCCTGGTGGTTCAGTGGTAAGCCCTTATCACCCGATTGTGGGCATATATATATATATATATATATATATATATATAAATCGACCGGTGGTCCAGTGGTATGCCCACATTGCCTGATTGCAGGACACATGTAAACATATGATCCCTGGTGGTCTAGTGGTACCCCCTCCCACCCACCCACAGATGTCCCCAGCATCCAGCACTCACCCTGTCATCGGTGGTGGCAGTACCCTGCCCGCATGCGCCTGGCAGCCCCCAAATGACAGTGTACAGTATGAACTGTATGCTATTGTCCACTGTGTGGACCAATGGGCATGCAGACCATACTATGTATACTACAGCCTGATATGTGAATGCATTCATTCACATATCGGGCCTGTGTAGTACAGCATGGTCTGTATGCCCATTGGTCCATGCAGTGGACCAATAGCAGTACAGATCATACTGTACACTGTCATTTGGCAGGCTGCTGGGTGGCGTGCAGCTGCCATCCGCCGATGATGGGGGCATGCTGAGTGGTGTGGGACCTCTGTGGGTGGGGATGGGGGTACCACTGGACCACCAGGGATCGTACATTTACATGTGCCCGTGATCAGGTGAAACAGGCATACCACTGGACCACCAGGGATATGATATATACATATGCCAATGATCAGGCAGTAGGGGCTTCCCACTGGACCATCAGGGATCTTATATTTACATATGCCAGCGATCGGTCAATGAGGTGGGTGGCACATGTCTACCAGGTCAGGGTGCTTGTGGATGGTGTACCTGCTGGCTAGGTGGCCACCCACAGCTGGTAGCTGTTGTGTTGCACCATGCACTACAGCCACCCACCTGTGGGTGGTTGGCATTTAAGCCTTTTTTTCAGCTCAACTTTGTGCACCAGTGTGCGGCACATGTAGAGGTTGCTCTAGCATATGCACCGCACATCCCGGGCTGAATATTGGGGTGTGCCACATATGCTTGGGCACACCCCCTGCATCTGTGCTGCATACATTACCAATGCACCCCAGTGCATTGGGAGTTGCACCATGCAGTCTGCACCTTTGAATATCCAGGCTCCTCTGTTTTCTTTTTGTCAGCCATGCTGTCACCCATTGTACAACCCCCTTATTTATTTCAAGTTCTCTCATGCAGTGTATCAATTCAGTATGAGAGATACTATCAAAGGCTTTTTCAAAGTCCACATAGAGTACATCTACTGTTTTCTAAGGCTGAACTAACTGGTTCAATGAAGCACAGGAGATTTGTTAAACATGATCTAGCTTTTCTGAATCCATGCTGATATATGTCTGTCTTTCCCATTATCTGTAGATGTTTCTCAGTGTTTTCTTTAACAAATGTTTCAGCAATCTTACTCACCACAGAGGTGAGACTTATGGGTCAGTAATTACTACAGGTTGATTTGGAACTTTTTTGTGAATTGGTGTAATATTGGCCAAGGTCCAGTCCTCAGGGGCTATTCCTTCATCTAGGGACAATAGGATTATTAACTAAATGGGCATACAAAGCACAACAGCCATTTCCCTCAGGAACCTACAGTGTAAATAATCGAGTCCCTGGGATTTAATCGTATTTAGACTGAGAAGTTTCTCTTTAATCATTTGTGCAGTAATTCAAATTACAGATTTGGTACCCTCATTATACTGTATAATACTGTCCTTGTCTTGCTGATACATACTTACAAAGTAAGTATTAAAAAGCTCTGCCATTTCTTGACAATCACTAATCTTAACCTCACCTTGTTTAATTGGTCCAACACTATTATTACTTTTCCTTAGATTGCCTATATAATTGTAAATGTCCTTTCTATTATCCTGGACTTTAACAGTTAATTTCCTTTCCATTAGGTTCTTTATATTTGTAATTGCCATTTTTAATACATGGAGTTTGATCTTATATCATGCTCTATATGTAGCAGTACTGTATTTTATTGCCTTATTATAGGCTCTATTTTTGGCCTTTAACAATTTCCTTATTTTGTTGTTAAACCATAATGGTGCCCTCCCCTTTTTATAATACTTAGCTTTTGTTGGTATGTATCTGTCAACCAAGCTATGGATAAAATTCTTAAATATGTTGCATCTTTGTTCTACATTTGTATTTTTAAACTTGGTCGCCCAGTCCCAGTCTGCTATCAACACTTTAAGCATTTGATAGTTGGTCTTATCATACTGCTTTACACAAGTATGCTCTTTCCGAATTTCTTTAATCACTTTTTTCTGGAATTCTACCCTATTATGTTCACTCCCTAGTGGTGGATCCCTTACTGAACAATCAGTGATTAATTCCCCCATGTTGCTTAAAACTAAATCAAGGCAATGGGATCCCCTGGTATTTTCTAGAACATAATTTTCCACATTAAGGATATCCAAAAAATCGAGGAATTCTGTCTCAGATGGAGTTGCTATAGTCCCATTTACCCAACTTATTCCTGGAAAATTAAAATCTCCCATAATCAATAATCATCCTGCAGGGTCTTGATCCTTAATATAATGAATAAATTCAATAGTTTTCTCCCTTGTAATGGATGGTGCCCTATGGCAAACACCCACTAAAATATTTTCATCCCTAGGTGGGATAAGTTGGACCCATATCTGTTCAATATCTTTATCAACCTCATATGGTATTTCAGTGGCCCTAATATCATCTCTGACATAAAGGACCACCCTTCCCCCCTACCTATCGATCCTATCCTTCCAGAATAATTGATGTCCAATAGTTTCTTGTCTCCAGTCAACACCATGTCACCATGTTGTGATGATTACACAGACTGCCACATCTTTAGACTGTAAAACAAACTCCAACTCATGTCTTTTGTTTCATAGGCTCCTATCATTAACCAATAGAGAGTTCCAGTTTGTAGGTTTTAAGTACTTTTTTTTGCTTTTGTTCACATTTATATCCCCAACCCCACCCCACCCCCTCTTTCAGTTTAAATGTGGATTTACAAGTCCATGTATCCTATCTGTCAAGACTCTGGTTCCTAATTTATTTAAGTAAAGTCCATCTGCTGCTTATAATCTAAAGGCAGTTTTGAAACTTTGACAATATTTGAGGTATGTATAACCTTCTCTTATATACTACCTCTTAATCCAGCCATTCAATCTCTTAATTTCAGAAGTTCTAAATCTTTCTGCTCTTGGAATTGGTAATATTTCTGAGATTGCTGGTGTGCACTTTAGTTTTTTTTTAAATGTACCCACCTCCTCAAAGGCTTGCTGGACTTCAATAAAAGTTATTTTTCCTACATCATTAGTACCAAGATGTAAGATCACCAGCAGCTCATTAGTGTGTTCAAGAAAACCTAGGAGCATGGTTTTCACATCGCATATACCTGCCCTGGATAAGCTAGATACTATAACATTAGATTTTCTCCCCTTAGTTATAATCCTATCTGCATGTGTTAGTATGGAGTCTCCTATGACTACCACATCTTGTGATACCCCATTTAGATGTTGGGCATCTATATTCGGTGTACTTTGTGCTGAATTGATTTCACAAATCTCTAATCCTCTTGTTGTGGAGGGTACTCTAGAGGATCTAGCAGTTTCTTGTAACTGTCCCCTGATGTCTTATCTAGGTTATCAACTATTGTTGTTGAGGTATAATCTGAGAGGGATGGTTTTCTCTTAGATATTGCTGGAATTTCCAGGGTGTCATTATATTTGTCCTGGGGCTGGGGTGCTGGGTTCAGGCAGGGATTTCCAAGTCCATTAACTCCATCTGCTCATGATCATCCTGCCTATAGTTTACTTAACTATCTTCAGGTAGATCTGGTACTAAAGCCTCGTAACAATTTGAAATTGGTACTTGTAATGCAATTTCCCTATGCCATTTTCTTGGCCTCTTAGTAACCTGACTCCATTCATCTATGTCTGTGTGTCCACTATCAGAGTCATTTTCATCTATCTTGCACTTTCTTTTGTCCATTGGTCCTTTGTTAATACCTGTCCTAGTTAGGAGATCTACATCAAACTGTAGGATGCTATTGGTAGTTGTAATAAACTGTACTAATTCCTTTATCCCTTCATGTCATTTCATCTCTATTTGTAGCTGCCTAATTCCAGATGTAAGCCCTTTAATGACCACACAATTTTTTGCATAACTCACATTTGAATAACTCTTTAATTCCCCACATATTGCAGTTAACACATTGCTGCCATGTCTTTTCCACTGCTCCTTCTTCTACTATTGTTGTAATACTATGTGGGATCACCTCTCTTGACTTACTTTGGGTCTGACTTGCACTCTTCCCTGCTTCTCTGGCTGACGTGGCAGTCACAGCTAGGCTGTTTTCCTTAGCTGTGCTGACTTTGCAGAGCTCACCAATGCTGAGCTTACTAACACACACCATGGGTGGTATTTATACTAATAGCAAACTGGAAGTGTCATGTCCACCCATGTCCGATCCTCTCACCAC
Organism: Neoceratodus forsteri; assembly: GCA_016271365.2. Taxonomy (NCBI): domain Eukaryota; kingdom Metazoa; phylum Chordata; order Ceratodontiformes; family Ceratodontidae; genus Neoceratodus; species Neoceratodus forsteri. Next base: position 727,792,096 of record CM028138.1, on the reverse strand, counting down.
ACTCAAGGTACCAAAACAGTTTCAAATGAGCTTTTTCTGCCCTTAAAAGATTAGACAATAGACCCCAGACCACTCAAAAGTACAAAATGTGCCCAGCAAATGCAGCTTCTGTGAGCAAAATCGCTTGGTTCATCTGTGTGGTGTTGCCTAGCAACCATACCACATTGCTACCTCCGGTTTTACTTCAGGGCTCTCAGAGAAGAAAATTGATTACCTCCCACTCACAAGTGAATGGTACAATACCCTGGCAGTACAACAACTCACTGCTCTACAATGATCCCCTTTTTTGTAAATGGGTACTACTTCAGCTTGATGCCACTCCTTGGGAGCTTCCCCTGATTCTAAAGACATGTTAAATAGTACGTACAGGGGGTTCTATCAACCATTGTTCAATAGCTTCTAAGATTCTTGGGTGGATGGCATCTGGTCCAAGAGATGTATTTGTTTTGATATTTTTCATTTTTGAGATAACCTCCTCTCAGGTGATCTTAGAAAATGAATCTATTTGGGGGTGGCCATTTGCAGATCTATGGTATATTGACTTATTTATGGACTGCTTTGGGGTAAATGCAGAGCAAAAGTAATTGTTAAATAAACTAGCCATTTCCTCAGGGTCAGTAACAATATCAGTGCCACTCTTCATTCCACCTTTCTTCTCTGAGGTGGATTTCTTGTTGTAAATATATGAATAAAAACTGTTGCCTCCATCTTTCATATGGGCCAATTTAAATTCAATTTTACATTTTTCTTTCTTAATATTCAATTTAAAATTCCTAACTGTCACCCTATACTTATGTTTATTATAGTCATTGTTATCTCTTTTAAATGCTCTATAGGTCCTTCTTTTGAGGGAAATTAACTTCCTGATCATTTTTGTATACCACAGAGGCATTTTCCCTTTTTTATTATACAATTTGAAATTTGGAATGTATTTATCACTGAGCTCAGTGATTTTATTTTTGATTTTGAGCCAGAGTTGATTCACTGAAGTATTATTTGATGTCCAGTCCCATTTATAAAGTTTATTTAGCAGTGAGATAAAATTAGCATTTCTGATGTCTCTGATTGTAGTTATAACAATTTCTCTAATAGTATGGATGTCCAAGGAAAAGGTTATGATATTATGATCACTGTTAAGCAATGGCTCATGGATTTCAAGATACTTTATCTTGTCTGACATATCAGTAATTACTAGATCAAGTGTACTTTTCCTCTAGTCGGTATAGTAACCAATTGCTGTAAACGATTGGACATACATAAGTCAAGGAAATTTTGTTCTTGGGAAGTGGATGCTGTGTGTCTCCCCAGATTTATACGTGGTGTGTTAAAGTCACCCAGTAAAATGATGCCCAAGGATTTAAGATGACTTTTGATATTCTGTAACAATTGATTGTGCTCACAGATTTTGATATCAGGAGGCATATAACACATCCCCATGACCAAATTCCCAGTATTTTTTCTTTTAATTTCTACCCAGATGTTTTCATTATCTCCATTAATAGTTTCATTCAGATGGCAATATTCCAGATTGTTTGTAATATAGAGGGCTACTCCCCCACCTCTTTTATTTTTCCTATCTTTACATACCAAGTTATAACCTGGAATTGCTTTACTCCAACTAGACCTCTCACCCTCCCATGTCTCACGTCTTGCTGTGATATCAATATCTTTTGATGTTAAGGTTAATTCAAGTTCGTCCTTCTTGATATAATGAAAACTTCTGGCATTTGTAAGTAAAAAGTTTATCTGTTTTTTGTTATGCTTAGTATTTACATGTTTTTCCATCATTCTAGTCATGATAGATACATGGGTACTGTTCCCACCTTGCCCCCAAACACCAGTTTTTTGGATGATGAGGGAAACTATTTATGGCCTGATTGAACATGTTGGCCAGGAGTTTAGCCCCATATTTATAATATATAAATAATGTATTTGCATTTAAAATGCTTCAATGACTAAAATAATTAACTTATATGTCTCACCTACATTATAGGAAATTGGCTCAACCAGCTCTCCTCCTAACTACACTCTTTCTCTGGATCAAACACTATACAAGTGTAACCCCTAGGTGGTGCTGTCCCAAGGGCTAACAGCTTATGGGGGAGATCTTGAGCTTAGGCGTAACAAGCTCCTCCATTTTGTCACCAGTTCTAAACATAATGGGGTAATTCCCACCTCTGGCCACTAGAGGATGCTAATCCCAGTGGTGCCTCCAAGATGTAACCCCTACATGGCACTATCCAAAGGGCTACTACCCCTGCCTGCTTAGCTAGCAGCAGGTCAAGGGGCCCGGGTACTGAAACAGGTGCCAACAACCGGAGGTTAGGATTGTTAGTGGTCAAGCTCACCTGGGCACAGCCCTCTAGGACACTGTAACCCCCCCGTCCCTTCTAGTGGCCACAACAATATACCGTAATCACTTTTGCAATGCCCCTTATTCACCATGCAAGCACCCACATTGTTCGCACTTACCACCAGGGCTGGTTCCACCAGTTCGACCCTGGAGACCCCCTGTTAAACAAGGTTAGGCACAGCAAACAACAACAGTACAGTGCTTTCAATACAAACTGGAACCACATTCAGGTTAAATGCAAAAAGAGTTAGAGTTGATTTATTCAGGGGACTTGAACAAGGATGGGGTGTAATTAGGTTGATTGGCTTAAAGGCTAAATCAATCAGACAGTCATCCATGCACTTCAGAGTCCCTACACAGTCACACACTCTGGATACCCTGGTAGGAGAAAGGTGTGCTAGCCAGGAACATTGCTCAGGGTAGGCCGGCATCGCAGCTGGTTGGGGCCCTGGGATGGAAGAAAGCAACATACACAACACACACTTTTTGTAATCCAGACCGGAGGACTCAGTTCATGAAAGAAAAGACAACAAGGCAATCAGATGACAACACTTTAGATTTAGCTGTTGTTGCAGGGAGCTACCCTGATGTTTACTCATGATACCCAATACAGGACACAAGCAGGACAAAATTGAGACTGCAGGTTGATGAGCTGGAGTGCCAGGAGAAGGAGGGCCCACACAAATCACCGCGGTGTCATTCCTATTCAAAGCATTGAGCAGGGGGGCTGATCCCCAGGCAGGTCTCTTATTGATGACTTTCTCTGTGTAGCGGGTAATCTAGCTGGGCCAGTGTGGCAAGGCCCAGGCCAAATGGAGATGAAAACAGATTTAGTCCGTTGGAGCTGGATGCAGCCTCCAGCAAGCAGAACACAGTTCAGCACACAGTGGGGAACCAAATCATGACCCACTAATAGCACACAGGACATTTACATGTAAAGAAATTCTACTATACTAGGCAGATTGCAATCTGGCTGCAATTACAGAGTCTCTGCACAAACCGGGAGTTCAGAGATGGCTGGAGGTCCTGACAGGCCGATCACTTTCAGCAAATCATCAGTCTTCTTCAGGTTTAAAGCCTGGTCACAGTTCAGTGGCTTAAATCATTATCATCAATCGGATTCAGTCCGAATGAACTCTATTTTCCCTCTCAGCGACAGCAGGCAGACATGCAGGCCAAAACTCGGTCCTTTCGCCATTCTCCCATGCGAACCTTCGCAGGACTGCTGCTCGACTATCATGAGTTGTTCACCCTTTCACTTCCCAACTCAGACTGACTCTAGCTGCAAACAACCTGGGACTTTCCCCAGGATCCAAAAGGTTCAGTTGGCTGATCTGTCTGTCAGTCACAACACAGACTCCCCCTCTGGGTCCATTTAGGTACCAAAGTTCCAAAACTAGAGTTCCTACAGAATTTTGCTCCCACAAGATCCCTGGGGACAGGCTCCATTTTAGAGTCCCTAAAGGTACTGATTGGCCCATTCTGGCAGTCCAGGACCAAACTGACCATGCTGCAAAGAAGGCAGGTTAGACAAAGTACAATATCGTTACCACTCTAATAGATGATCATCAAATAAGTACATTTTCTAACAGAGCTCCCTCTGTGCAAATAGCAATGGCAGAACGGAGCAATTATCTGGCAGCATGTGTGGGATTCAAGCATAGAAACACTCAGCCCCCCTCTCAGATTAATTATAACTGTGATATAGGCAGCTCTTATGGAGACAATACACAGAGGCTATACAGGCACTGTCTGGCAATAACGTTTAAACTGCTAAAACACAGCACACCATCCTGGCAGTGAGCATTTAGCAAAGCTCAAAGAAGACTTTTCAGGAACCCCCATTTGTAGAGGGTTTACACCCTTCCCTGCCTGGAGAAGACTTGGCATCTGGGTCAAGTCCATACCAACACAATATTGAAAATGCAATATAAACTAGACATCTATAGTATTAGCGTAGACACATAGAATTTGATGGTAGATAAGGACTGCTTGGCCCACCTAGTCTGCCCATTTCCCTACCTAATGGATAAGCTGCAGATTCTAGTTAACCAACAGCCTACTTCCTCCTACCCCCCACTAGAATTGCCTTATGTCTGTCCCATGCATTCATGAATTCCCCCACTGTTTTTGACTCTACGACCTCCTCAGGAAGGCTGTTCCATGTATCCACAACCCTCAATGTGAAGAAATACTTCCTCACATTACCCCTGAGCCGTCCCCTTCTATCTTCAAATTGTGCCCCCTTGTTTTTGCACATCTCTTTTCTGAAAGATGCTACCCTCTTGGACTTTGTTGATTCCCTTGAGGTATTTGAAAGTTTCTATCATGCCCCCTCTCCCTCCTTTCTTCGAGGCTATACATCTTTAGTTCCTGTAGTCTTTCTTCATATGTCTTCTGATGTAGACCCTGCATCATTTGGTTGCCCTCCTCTGGACAGCCTCACCCTGTCTATGTCTTTGCAGAGATAGGGTCTCCAGAACACACAGTACTCAGATGTGGTCTTACCAACTGTCTGTACAGAGGGCCACCAACTTCCTGTTTTCTACTGGTGATGCCTCCCCCTACGCATCCCTGTACCCCCCGAGCCCTCCTTACTGCCTTTTCACATTCCTGGCCCACCTTTAGGTCATCTGATATGATTACCCCTCAGGTCCCTTTCCATTTTTGTTGTTGTCAGTATCTAACCCCACATTGTGTACTCTTCCACTGGGTTTTTGTTTACCAGGTGCATTACTTTGCACTTCTTTACATTGAATCTAAGCTGCATTACATTTGACCATTTCTTCAACCTTGCCAAGTCCCATTTCATCCTTTCCACCCCACCTTGTGTATCAACCCTGCTGCAGATCTTTGTGTCATCTGCAAAGAGACATACTTTCCCTTCCTGACCCTCTGTAATGTCACTTATAAAGACATTAAAAAGGACCGGCCCCAGTACTGAACCCTGCGGTACCCCACTAGTAACCCTCCTTTCTTCACTGTGGACTCCATTTACTATTACCCGCTGTGTCTTGTTGTCCAATCAGTGTTTAACCCAGGCTACCACCCTGGGACCCACTCCCAGGCTGGCTAATTTGTTTATTAATCTTTTGTGCAGGACTGTGTCAAATGCCTTGCTAAAGTCTAGGTAGGCCATGTCCACAGCCCCTCCCTGGTCTACTGCTTTGGTCACCCAGTTAAAGAAATCAATTAGATTTGTCTGACATGACCTTCCCACTGTGAATCCATGCTACCTTGGGTCCTGTTCCCCACTGGCCTCTAGGTACTCAACTATTCTTTCCTTCAGAAGTGATTCCATCATTTTCCCTACCACTGAGGTCAAATTGACAGGTCTGTAGTTTCCTGCCTCTGTCTTGCTCCCACTTTTGTGAAGGGGAATCACATCCACCCTTCTTCAGTCCTCAGCTACCACACCATCCTCCCATGATTTATTAAAAAGGGTAGTCAGTAGTGTTACTAGTTCTTCCCTTAGTTCTTTTGGAATTCTGAGGTGAATCCCATCAGGCCCCATTGCTTTATCCACGTTCAGTTTTAAGAGTTCTTTCAGGACCCTTTCTTCTGTGAAAGGACTAATATCAACCCCCCATCCAGAGTGCTTTTATTGACCGGATCAGGTATTTCCCCCTGCTTTTCCATTGTGAACACTGAGCAGAAGTATTCATTCAGTATCCCTGCTTTTTCACTGTCGCTCTCTGCCCAACCACCGTCCTCTTTGTTCAGCCTCAGTGTCCCTGTATGCTATGCAAATAACATCTGATGCATCACTTAATGTAAACTTACCAATCTACTATACATATTCACTATACTTCACAATACTATATCTATGATGACAATACTTATACATGTTTCCTACATGCAATAATGATTACACTATGATTAACACACTTTAAACATTACAATACTGATTCATGTTATAACCTCTTGTACATTAAACAATGTAGGAGGGGGTCCTTCCCTATCAGCTAATTTGGGGCTGGATGGGGCAGGGGCACCATACTGATAAGGAAGAACAATCAACCTGGAATTGGCCATTAAGCTCAGTTTTGGTAGTGAGCTGTGAGAAATATAAACACCCTTGTGGACCACATTGAGACGCAAGTCCACAGGCCTCCCAGGGGAATCATAGCTGAAATGTACAGTAGTATTGGCTTAACAGGTCACCCAGATTTTCTGGGGAGAACAGACACAGGCTCTAGGTAGTCAACACTGGCACTGAGTTCTTCTCCTGTAGTGAGGGATGCCTCTCCACTGGTTGAAATGTCCAGATTGGGAACACTATCAGCTCCTGGCTCTGCAGACTCTGTTTCCACCACACTGCTCATTATTACCTTCTGATGAAGGCCCGGGTTGCTCATTCTGAGTAGACTCTGGCTCAACTGGGTTTTGTGACACTAAGAGGGTGATGTCAATACCTTCATATTTCTCCTCAAATTCTGGCATGTCCCCAGGGAGACTCAGACAATCAGCCCTTTCTTCAGGCAAGTCAGACAGCTCTACGAGACACAGAGTCTGCAACCTCAGGTAGGATACTTTGAACTTCACTTTCAGGGGGCACTGGATCCAGGGAAGAAGCTGGTGGGTTAGGCAGTCCAGAAGGCCTAGCTTCATCCCCACAATTCTGCATAGGATTGCTTTGAAACAACTGACTTAGTTCATAAGAGGTATAATAGGCATTACCATAGTCACTTTCATCAGAGGTGGATTGACAATCACTATCATTCGAGGCCTACTGAGGAGAGGGCTCCAAATCTTTAACAGCTGAAGCAGATGGACTCTGTCTCCTTGCAGTAGCATGAGTCACCAGCCCAGGGGAATCGATTTCTGATGGTTCAGCCTCAATTATAACTTTGCCGATAGGCAGCAAGTGGTTCCATGCATGATTTTGACAGCTTTGGAGTTATTCTCTGGGTGCCCCTTGTACACTGGTAAATCATCCAATTTTTCAACTACTACATGGGGAAGATGGTGCCACCTACCAGCAATTTTGTGTTTGCCATGCAATCCCAAATTCCATAACAACACATGGTCTCCAGGCCTTAGCTCTTGAGCCTTTAATTTCTTATCATGCCTCTCTTTGTTGGTGAGATTTCTCTTGGCAGCCATTGTCTGGGCCAGTTGATATGCATGGTTCAATTGAGCTTTCAGTTTCCATACATACTGCAGGTAGTTTTCTCTTCAGACCCCATCTAAAGAGACCCCAAAGCAGACATTGACTGGAAGTCAGGCCTCCCTTCTGAACATGAGATGGTAGGGGGAGAACCCAGTAGCATAATTTTTGGTGCAACTGTATGGATATACTAAGGTGCTAATCTGCTGGCTCCATTTAGGGTTGTCTTTTGGATGGAGGGTGTCCAGCATGTCTAAAAGGGTGTGGTTAAAATGTCCTGGTTGAGGGTCCCCCCGCAGGTGATAGGGTGTGGTTCTTGACTTCCGCCCCCCCCAAAGAGAAAGCATTTCTTTGATTAGTCTACGTTCAAAGTCTCTGCCTTGGTCAGAGTGGATCTGCTGGGGGACACCATAGTGGATGAAGAATTTCTCCACTGGCACCTTGGCCATGGTAGAGGCCTTTTGAACTTTAGTTGGAAAAGCTTGTGCATACCATGTGAAATGATCCATAACCACTAACGCATTACCAATATTCCATTGATCAGGTTCTAAGCACAAAAAGTCTATGCAGACCAGTTCCATGGTGGTACTGGTAGTGATATTGACAAGGGGGCAGCACTCTGAGGCAAGGCTTTCCTTTGAAGGCAATGACTGCAGTTATTTTCTTGGTGCTCAATATCAGCCCCCATTTTGGGCCAGTATAATCAAGATCACACCAGATCAAGAGTCCTGTCAATACCGAGGTGCCCCATGTGATTGCAAAGGGACCTCAGTACCAAGTGTTTAAAGGCCGTGGGCAGGACCAATTGTTGTTTGTCTACTTTACCACTATGATCCACTGTCTCTCTGTATAACAAATGATTGTGCAACTTCAACCTGGGGCCTTCTTTAAACAATAGGGCAGTTCACAAGTCAGAGGAATGCATCTTAGACACATCTTTCCCCGCATGCAGGGCGTCAAGTGCTGGTTGAATCATAGGATCTTAGGACTGAGCCTACTGAATACTGTCATTGTCAAACCGAGGTAGTGCACTAATATCTAGAGTAGAGAAATGGCAATAGGCAGCTGGTATGCAGGTATCAGGAGGGCCCAAGCAATCCACTAGACAGTCCACTCTGTCCACAGACACCTGTTCATCTCGGTCAAACTTTTGGCACAATGTTCAGATGTCAGGTTCAGACAGCCTGATCCAGTCACTCTTGGAAGCTGGCCTTCATGACAGGGTGCCAGCATCAATATGGTTCAGTCCTGGTCTGTATTCAACAGCATAATCATAGGTTGATAAGGCTGAAAACCACCAGTGCCCAGTGGTGCCCAACTTAGCTGAAGTCTGTACATAGGTTAATGGGTTATTTTCGGTCTTCACCAATATCTTTACCCAGTAGATGTACTCATGAAACTGGTCAATGATGGCCCATTTTAGGCAAGGAACTCCAGCTTGTGCACAGGATAGTTTTGCTCTAATGGGGTCAAGCTTCTGCTAATGAAAGCTACTGGTCTCAAACCATCCTCATGGTACTGATACAGCACAGCTCCTAGGCTCTGCAGACTAGCATCCATATGCAGCATATAGGGCTTGATAGGGTCAGCATAGTCAAGGATGGGGGCATGGGTGAGCTGGTATAGGACTTTGCAGAAGGCTGCTTCACATTCGGATGTCCAGAAGAATCCAGAAGGCTCACCTGTTCAAAAGTACACTTTCTTGGGTTCTTTGACTGCCCCCTTTTTGTATTTTTGGTTGGTAGGGGGGTAACCCTGGATGAGATTCAGGAGCAGTCGAATCACCTTTCAATAGTTTTTGATGAAATTGCAATAGTAGCCTCAGAACCCCAGAAAATGTAGTTCTTTCAAGTGATGGGGCTGGGGCCAAGTAGTCAGTGATTCAACCTTACTGGGATTGGTCTTTATCCCTTCTGCAGATACTATGTGCCCCACATACTTCATGGAGGTTTGAAAAAACTGTCACTTGTCAATGGACAGCTTGAGGCTGAAGTCTTCCAATAGGTCTAGGACTTTAAATAGTCGGGTCTCATGCTCATCTAATGTGTGTCTGAACATAATGACATCATTTAGGTACACTAGACATTCCAGTAAGTTCATGTCTCCCACCGCACATTCCATCAGTCACTGAAAAGTGGCCAGGGCACCCGAAATCCCCTGTGACATTCTCATGAATTTGTAGAACCCCAAAGAACAAATGAAGGCTGTTTTCTCATGGTCCTCCAGGGCCATCAGAATCTGGTAATATCCACAGTGAAGATCCAATACCGAGAACCATTTGCTTCCATTCAAGCAATCCAGGGCATCTTGTATACAGGGCATGGTGTATTGATCTGGGACGGTCCACTGATTCAGGGTTTGGTAATCAACACACATACTCATGGACCAATTCTTCTTATGCACAGTCACAATGGGAGAGGCATATGGGCTCCTTGATTCCTGTATAATGCCAGCAGCAAGCATTTCCTGCAGATGCCTCCTAACATCATCTATGTCTGCTGGGGCAAGGCGTTGGGATCTCTCTCAAAATGGCTGGTAATCATGCAGGCATATGTGATGCTCTGCACACTGGACACACCCCACATCCCATTCTTTTAATGAAAACACTTGACCTCTCTGGGTGAGTTTCTTGCTAATTCTAACCTTCCATTCAGCTGACAATGGGGACTCACCAAAGTCAAATAAGTCTTGGGTTACTCTCTCCTTTTCACCAGAGCACTTATTACTGTGTAATACTGCAGTGTCTGCACAGTGTACTGTAGCTAGGGTGCACCATCTGTTCACCCAGACCCCCTGATTTGACACATTCCGTATCTGGACCATCACTTGTCGTGCATAGGTGTGGGCATGGGCAGGCAAGATGCTGGGTTCAACCAATAATCCTTCTGGTAACTTTCCATCACCTGGTGCATCCAACATTAATATATTGTTCTTTACATGTTTCCGGAGGTGGACCTCCCCATACATGGTACATTGGGCATTGGGTGCCAGTACCAGAGAGTCAGGATCCTTCTTCCACATAATCCCCACAGGTTCATCCTGGACTACTTCCTTGGGTTTCCATTGCAAGTCATAGGCCCTTTTGATTAGAGATGGAATTCTTAGAGCCCACCCAGTCCATTGCCCTTGTTTCTCATGACAGAGTTGTGCCAGTCTCCCAAACATATGGGCATTTGACCCAATTAACAGGGGAACCCCATCATTCAGTCCGGTGGGGGGACACACTAAGGCAAGTGTCTTGACTTGTTCATCTAGTCCAGCCATGGAGGTAGGGAAAGATAGCCAGATCCGAATATACCCTGAGAACGGATAAGACTTCTTGCTAAACCCCCACACATATAAGCCTTCCAAGGGCTGTAGGAGCACATCAGGCAGATTCTTTTGATACTAGTCTTGGAACACTATAGTTATTTGAGACTCACTGTCAAGCATGGCCAGGGCGGACACACCGTTCACCATCACTGTGGTTTCTACTGATGGGCCCACCACCTCGGACCACTCAGGCAATGCAGACTTGGATGTTGACTTGGCAGCGGCCTTTGATGAATAATTTTTTTGAGCAGCTCCACCTTGCAGCTGGTTATTGTTCCATCGAATCAAGCCTAGTAGCCCAATAGTAACCTTTTATCAAGTTCTCCAGTGAGTGACAAGTGAACCTGGTGTGCCCGTCCTCCCCACAGTGGTAACAACAATTGGGTTCTCTAGAGTCTCTGAGTGGTTGTGGGCCATCTCCCTGCTTGGGCATATCAGGGGTACCCTGGAGCCCTTCTTTGACTTATGACTTGCGTTCTTGGTACTCTGGACTTCCACCAAGGTTAGTGGTTTGTGTGGCTCATAGTAGGTCCCCCACCAGGGCTCTCAGTTCTTGTACTTCTTCCAGTAGGTCAGCCACAGTCCGGATTTCTGAGGAATCGATGTGCACCCTCACCCCACTAGGTGGGACCTCACTATTTAACTCAGAATGTGACTGATACAGGTTAGGATCTCTGGCCGCCTCAGCAGCTTGTTGGCTGACCCTCAACTCCATCAGTTCTTTAATTAGTTCTCTCATCTGCTGCACCTCAGTCTCATCACTTCACTCAGGGGTCTGGGTTAGCCTTCCTATCTTGCAACTTACATTTTAGTATCATCACACTAGAGTACCTGGCTGACTTGAGAATATGGTCCAACCTGACTGATTCAATTCACTAGCAGGCACCCTTCCTTTTCTGTGAGCCCTCTGCAGAGCCATCTCAATTCTAGTAACAAACATAGACAACTTCTCATTCTTCCATTGCTTGGTGGATTTAAATTTCAACAGTAAATCATCCCCTGACTCAATAGTTCCAAAAGACCCCTTCCAATGCAGAGAGGTATTCAGCTGCACTAGCGAGGCTAGTGGCTCATAAGAAGAGAATGGCCTCCAGTGAGGCCCCCTCAAACTTTCCATGAGTTTTTTCTTTTCTCAATCTCAGAGCACTGCCACTCTTGGACTGGGGGATAGCATAGTCCATCCATGTTTCCAGGTCATCCTCCCCACACGGGCACTGGAATGGTGCCCAAAAAGAGTCTAAGTCTACAGTAAGAGTCCAGGTGCACAGATGGAATTACTATGGGGGCTGACCACGGGGGAGATCCTAGGGGAAGCAGGAGATGCTGTCTGGGACTGCAATGATGTGGGTTGTTCAGAAAGATCTAACAGGTCTGAATCCATCCCCTTAACTTCAACCTTTCCCAAACACTTAACATGCTCCACAGCCTCTACAACAACAGCATTAGTGGTGCCTAATGGTACATCCATTAACAGGAGGGCCTGTTGCGGTTCTACCTCCTCAGCCTCACTCCACCCCATCATTTGGTGTACTAACAGCTTATGGGGGGAGATCTTGAGCTTAGGCATAACAAGCTCCTCCATTTTGTCACCAGTTCTAAACATAATGGGGTAATTCCTACCTCTGGCCACTAGAAGATGCTAATTCCAGTGGTGCCTCCAAAATGTAACCCCTAGGTGGCACTATCCAAATGACTACTGCCCCCACCTGCTTAGCTAGTAGCAGGTTAAGGGGCCTGGGTACTGAAATGGGTGCCTCCACCCAAAGGTCAGGGTTGTTAGTGGTCAAGGTAACCTGGGCACAGCCCTCCAGGACACTGTAACCCCCCTCTGCCCCTTCTAGTGGCTGGAACAATATACAGTAATCACTTTTGCAAAGCCCCTTATTCACCACGCAAGCACCCACACTTTTTGCACTTCCCACCAGTGCTGGTTCCACCAGTTCAACTATGGAGACTCCCCGTAAAACAAGGTTAGACACAGCAAACAACAACAGTACAGTACTTTCAATACAAACTGGAACCACAATCAGGTTAAATGCAAAAAGAGTTAGATCTGATTTATTCAGGGGACTTGAAAAAGGAGGGGTCATAATCAGGTTGATTGGCTTAAAGGCTAGATCAATCAGACAGCCATGCATGCACTTCAGAGTCCCTACACAGTCACACACTCTGGATACCCAGGTTGGAGAAAGGTGGCCTAGCCAGGAAAGTTGCCTGGGGTAGGCCAGCATCGCAGCTGGTTGGGGCCCTGTGATGGAGGAAAGCAACATGCACAACACACACTATTTGTAATCCAGAGCCGGAGGGCTCAGTTTGTGAAAGAAAAGACAACAAGGCGATCAGATGAAAACACTTTGGATTTAGCTGTTGTTGCAAGGAGCTACCCTGATGTTTACACAAGATACCCTATACAGGACACAAGCGGGATGAAATTGTTATCATAAATCAGATTCAGTCTAAATAAACTCTATTTTCCCTCTAAGGGACAGCAGGCAGACGGGTAGGCCAAAACTCAGTCCTTTCACCATTGTCCCATGGAGGACTGCTGCTCAATTAGCACAAGCTGTTCACCCTTTTACTTCCTAACTCAGACTGACTCTAGATGCAAGCAGCCTGGGACTTTCCCCAGGATCCAAAAGGTTCAGTTGGCTGATCTATCTGTCAGTCACAACACGGGCTCCCCCTCTGGGTCCTTTTAGGTGTCAAAGTTCCATAACTACAATTCCTACAGAATTTTGCTCCTACAAAACCCCTGGGGACAGGCTCCATTTTAGAGTCCCCAAAGGTACTGATTGGCCCATTCTGGCAGTCCAGGACCAAGATGGTGGTGATAAACGAAACTGTCCATGCTGCAAAGAAGGCATGTTAGACAAACTACAATATCATAACCACTCTAATAGATAGTCGGCAAATAAGTACATCTTCTAACAGTGCTCCCTCTGTAGAAATAGCTATGGCAGAACGGAGAGATTATCTGGCAGCCCGGCCCGAATTCAAGCACAGAAACACTCAGCCCCCCTCTCAGATTATTTATAACTGCGATATAGGAAGCTCTTAAAGAGACAATACACAGGGGCTATACAGGCACTGTCTGGCAATAACGTTTAAACTGCTAAAATGCAGGACACCAGCCTGGCAGTGAGTATTTAGGCAAGCTCAAGGAAGACTTTTCGGGAACCCCCATTTGTAGGAGGGGTTACACAAACAAACACCTGACGTAATGCTTATGTCCACCTCTTACCAGCTCCTGTCTGTCCTCAGTAGGCCCAGATGCCCTCCGCTTCATGGAACATAGAAACATAGAATCTGATGACAGATAAGGGCCACTTGACCCACCCAGTCTGCCCATTTGTCCTACCTACATTCTCACTGCAGACCCTACTTGATAGATAGACAGTTTTTCCTCACTCCCTCAGTTCCTTTCCACTGTGATTCCCTTGTAACTGTCCAAACATTCTTGAACCCCACCACCATTTTTGTCCCCACCACCACCATTGGAAGACTGTTCCAGGAATCCACCATGGCATCTGTGAAAAAGTATTTATGTACTCTTTGGTAACTGGGTGAAGCCCACTAGGCACAAGTGCCTGTTTTCAATGGCAGCCTGGGACCACTGGGGAAGTTAGGTGACTTGCTCAGAGTCACATACTATGCAAATGAAGGCTGTGGGAATTATGCCCATTCATAGCTCATTAATATAACCTCTAGGCTATACTGCCAGCACAAACATCCTCATAGTTTTCCTGAATCTACTCCCTTACAACTTCATAGCATGCTCCCTTATACTTGTAAAACTTTTATTTTTTTGAAATGTACTTCCCTCCTGTAACTTATTTGCCCCTGTTAGATATTTAGAGGTCTCTAGCATAGCTCCTCTCTCCCCCATCTCTTCCAGGGTATACATATTAAAGTCCTTTAGTCTCCCCATGTAGGGCTTTTTTTGTAATTTATTTTTTATTCCTTAAGGCAAAAATATTTCCACTCTTCAACATTAATTACACTACAAAATATATCAATAAGAACGTTAAATTCCCCTTATTCTATTATAACTAAATAAGACACACAAAAAAGAGTTTTTTCAATTTTGGGGGGGGGGGTGAAAATGAATATAAACAACAATCTTATTACATGAGCCACATTAATAGACTATTCATGAAAAGAAAAAATAAGTTTGCTTGTGCTCCAAGCTTTTAACAACCATGCTAGATATTTAAAACAAAAATAATGCACCTGTCTCCTTTAATCCATTTCAGTTTCAGATCCGTAGTATAGGCAAGTAAATTATTCAAAATCTACAGTTTTTATTTATGTTAGGACACAATCCAAACTTTAAACAGGAAGATATTCCGTCACTTCGGCTGCCTCCTTATCCTCAAAGTCCGAGCCAATATCCTCAGGAATTTTAATATTACTTTCATAGAAAGCTCTAGCAGTGTCATGGTCATCAAAAAAGTAATTTTTACCATGAAAATGAACTTTCAAGCAGACAGAAACATGTAAAGCCAGAATAAGTCCAGCTTCCTTGAATTACGACAGTATTGGCAGAAACCGCTTTCTCCTACCTTAAGTCTATACAAAAATCTGGGTACAGAAGTGAATAATAAGCCTCATAAAACAACTGTTTCTTTTGCCTGGTTACTTGAAGGATTTTTTTCCTCTCAGCAAGGATTTAAAATGTAGTTATAACATATCTTGCCCCAGATTTTTGAGATATTTCTTTAGTTTAATGTGAAACTGGGTGAAATACAGATTGAAGAACGAGAGAAGGCTCGATCAAGAAAACAGCAGTCCGAGCCTTCAGTGCGATTTCTTTCAGTTCAATATTTGTAACAGTCCCGGGAAACCCAATTAGCCATAACTTTCTCCTGAGCATGCTATTCTCTGAATGCTCTAACCTTGCCATCTGGGCCAATTGTTCATGTAGAGCTGCATTTGTAGCTCCCTTTAGGGTTAGAACTCAAGCTGAAATGCCTTTCATCGCCGCTTCATAGTTCTCAATCAATGTTTCCACTTTCTCCATCCGTGTCTCCAAAGCTGTACAATGAACAGATATATTCAAAGGTGAACTTTCAATGTGGGAAGTTGACAGCCTCACCTTGGTAAGAAACTCACTCAAAAAGGCTTGAATCGATGCAAGAGTGGGCTTCTGTGACGCCTTCGGTTTTGCTCGCATGTCTGAATGGGTTACTACAGCAGGAGAGACCCCTGTTCTGGCCTCTCCAACAGGCCCTCAGGCCAGAATGCCTCTTCCAGCTGGTTTTGGGGATATAAACCTTTCCATATCTGGAGACAGAAATTCCATCTGAGTAGGCATACAAAAAGAAGTCAAAAAGGAGTAAGCTTAAGAACTTTTACTTGGGATGTTCCGCCCGAAACCGCTGAGCTCCTAGCAAAATGCATCTAGCTCTGTCAGTGGCTCAACAAAAACATGTAGCACTTTTGATGCAGACCCTGCACTATTTTAGTTGCCCTTCTCAGGAAAAGCTCCACTCTGTCTGTGTCTGTCCAGAGATGTGGTGTCCAGAAATGGACACAGCGCTCAAAGTGGGGTCTTACCAGTGATCTGTATGGGGCAACACCACCTCCCTCCTTCTACTGGTGATATCTCTTCCTATGAACCCTAGCATTCTACTAGCCTTCCCTATTGCCTTGTCACACTGCCTAGCTACTTTAGGTCATCTGATATTAGTATCCCTGGTCTCTTTCCTGCTTGGTTGTTGTCTGTACCACTCCATCTGTTTTGTATTCTGCCCTCATGTTTCTGTGCCCAATTTGCATTATTTTGCACTTTTTTCATGTTTATTTATTTATTTATACATCAGTTTACTTACAACCTTTGAGCAAGAGGCTCATTTCCAAAGGTACCTCATCACATAGAGGACAGACAGATCAAATTTAGTGTACAGCATAAGATTTAGGTTACAGCATAAAAGTCACATGCTTAGAGATACATAGAGTGGTTTCATACATTTATACAAATTTAGCTGCAACTACATTGATACAATTTAGTTACAATTACATTGATACAGCTGAGCACATGCTGGTATTAATGGGGGAGAAGTTGGTGGAGGTAAGGTGGAGTGCCGCCCAGTGGGCATTGTCAAGTGTGTAAAGATCAAGGCCATATCAGAGACAGCAGCATCTGCGAGTCTTAAACAGTTGGCTCCAAAGGGCGGTTTTGAAGTTGGAGATTGTGGGGGCATTGGAGATGGGAGCAGGGAGGAAGTTAAACCAGGATGGGGCTCTGTAGCAGAAGGACCTCTGACCATGGGTGGTCCTGGATCTGGGAACCAGTAGAGTGGTCTTGTCAGAGGTTCGGGTTGCAATAGTGGGTTGGGTGTGGTGGATGGAGGCTGTCACCCCAGGATGGGATAGTCCAAGTGGAGTTTTTTTTATGATGAGGCAGGTTTGATAGCATAGCCGTTCATCTAGGTTAAGCAGTTTTGCCTCTTCATAGAGCTGACAAGTGTGTGTGTATGAGCCTGGGGGCACCAGTAATCAGCCTGCAGGCCTTATTTAGGGTGAGCCTAATTTTTTGAGGGCGGTAGTGTCAGCAGTACCATAGACCAGCAGGCCATAGTCAACTAGGGACAGTACTGAAGATGTAACTGCAAGTCTGAGAGCATCGGGGGGAGGCAGTTTTTATAGCGGTAGAGGATGCCAAGCCTTGGGTTGGTGGCGGATGCAAGGGCATCAGTGTGGGTGTGGTAGGTGAGGGCTGAGTCGAAAGAATCCCCAAGGTATTTGTATGAGCAGACTTGTTCAAGTGTTTGTTTGGTACTGGGGAGGATCTGGAGTGGGAAGTTGCAGGCTTTGTTTTGGGGTGGCCAAAAAGCATTGCTTTGGTTTTTGTGAGGTTAATGATAAGTCTGTGCTCTTTAAACCAGCCTTTGGCATCATTGTAGGATTGTTGTAGGGTGTCCTGGAGCAAGGTGGGATTGCGGTGGGTGGCAAAAATAACAGCATCGTCTGCATATAAGAGAATTTTGCTGGAGCATGCACTGGGCAGGGTGTTTAGATAGAGTGAGAAGAGTAGAGAGCTGAGGATGGAGCTCTGGGGTATCCCTGAGAAGATGGGACAAGTTTCGGAGAGTGTCCCGTTGACTTTTACACATTGGGAGCGAGCAGATAGATAGCTTGTGCACCAGGCGAGAAGGCCAGCAGAGAAACCAGTGTGGCAGCGTGTATCCAGCAGAAGATGGTGGGAGTCAGTGTCAAAGGCCTTTGAGAGGTCAATGAACACTGCACCAGATAGGAAGCTGGCGTCCGGGGAGGAGTGTAAGAAATTGGAGAACTCAACTAGTGCGGTTCCAGTACTGTGACCGGCACGGAAGCCGTGCTGCTCTGGGCATAAGATGTTATGCTTAGACAGATATTCTGTGATTTGAATGGCCACCATTTTCTCCAGGGTTTTGGAGAGAGAGGGGAGGATGGAGATTGGTCAGTAATTCCTGGTGGAAGACCTGTCGCCCCCTTTATGAATGAGTGTGACTGTGGCCATTTTCCATGCAGTGGGGAATTGCCCCAGGCAGTGGGATCAGTTGAGTAGGCTGGTGAGTGGGGCAAGGACTTCATCCAGCACCAGCTGGAGAATACAGGGATCCAAGGAGTCGCTGCTGGGATTATTGCTATTTAATGCTTTAATTAGGAGAGGTCTGGCTTACTGGGTAGATACCCTATGTAGGTGGAATCTGTGGCATTGGAGGACAGGGGGAGGTAGTGGTAGTGTCACGGACTCTGGTGGACATGGTACAAGGTTCGAGACCCTGGTACGGCAGTTGAGTTAGGACCTTGGTGAGAGTGAGGATCCAGGTTCTAGGGGGCTCAGAGCAGGCTGGGTTTGGGCCAAAATCAGGGTGGAAGTAGCGACTCCTAGAGGTCACTGGGGTTAATGGTGGGCTGGGTGTGGGTCTTCTGGGAGGGCAGGGGGTCAGTATATAGGGCTAGCTGGGAGGCTGGGTGTGAGGGTGGGGTATGGGCAGAAGCAGAGATGAGAGTAGGGAGAGAAGTAGTGTAAGTAGGTAGAGGAGTTTCAGGAAGTAGGAGGAGGAGGAAATTCAGGTGGTGAGTCAGAGGAGAAAAATCAGAGGGTCCCTCTAGTGGCTAGCACATATAATCTGCAAATGGAAAAGTGGGGACTTAGTAAAACAATAGACGGGAAGTGATGTCACAAGACAGTGCCTATATAGGTAGTGATGAGCCAGGGTGGGTGGGGTAGTTGACACGTGCAGTGTGTCGATGGGCTAACCCACCTCACAAGGGTGCTGCTTCCTGAGGTAGTTTAATTACCTCTCTTGGCACCCACCTAGGTCCCGCTCCAGGAGGGAGCTCTGTGTGCGGGCAGGCAGCTAGTTTGCTTCTGTTGAAACCCAGCTACTAAACCCTTGAACACTCCTCAAGTTTCCCAGATTTCTGCTTATCCTTTTCACCATCCCTGGAGTGTCCACCCTGCTGCAGATCTTGGTGTCATTCACAAAGAGTTGGGCCTTCATGTCCAGTTCCTCAGCAATGTCACTTATAAAGATACTGTAGAAGACTGGTCCCAGCACTGATCCCTAAGGCACCCCACTGGTCACCCTCCCTTCCTCGGAGCAAACTCCATTTACCACCACCCCTCCCTTATCCCTTAACCAGTTTCTTACCCACTTAACCACCTTTACACTCACCCCTAAGCTACCCAGCTTGCTTACTAGTCTCCTGTGTAGAACAGTGTTGAAATCCTTACTGAAATCTAGGTAAGCCACAGCCACCTCTCCTTCCTAATCTAATTCCTTGGTCACCCACTCAAAGAAATCTATCAGATTTGTTTGACATGACCTCGCCCCTATGAAGCCATGCTGCCTTAGTTTGTGTAACCCCCTGGTTTCAAGTTATTCCACAATACTTTCCTTCTGCAGTGCTTCCATTAACTTTTCCACCACCGATGTCGGTCTAACTGGCCTATAATAGCCAGCCTCTTCCCTGCTTCCACTTTTGTGAAGTGGGACTACATCTGCCCTCCTAAAGTCCTCTGAAGCCACTCTGGTTTCCAGTGATCAGTTAAACTGGACTGTCAAAGATGCAGCCAGTGCCTCCCTATCCTTCCTTAACACCCTTGGATGCATCTCATTAGACCCCATTGCATAGACCATTTTCAGATTTTTGAGTGACTTCAAGGCTGTCTCCAGTGGAAAAGGACTAGTGTCTACTTCCTTCAATATTCCCTGTTACTTTTTTGCAGTCTCCCCTTCCCCTTCCTCAATGAACTGATCAAAAGTATTTGTTCAAGATGTCTACCTTCTTTGGTCTCCCTCTATACAGCCCCCCCCCCCTCAACTTCCCTTTTTAACCTTACAATCCATCTCTTCCTTTCTCTTCATCTTTTTACTTACATACCTAAAAATGTCTTATCCCCTTTTGAAACCACGTGGGCTATTATCTCTTCCATTTGTGCCTTTGTGCTCCTTTTGCTTTCCCTGCTTCCCTCTGTTTTCTTTGACACAGCTCCCTATCCTCCTCCTTCTGCATTTCCTTGTATCTTCTGAATGTAACCCTTATATTTAGTTAGTAAGCTATTTGTAATTCTGAAAACACCTTTGAGCACAAGTGCTGTTTTACAAAGGTTCCACGTCAGTACAGGACAAAGAACAAATTGTGTCAACAGACATTCATCATCTCCAGGGGAGCATGGTCATGTACAAGCAGCAAAAATAACAAGGAGTTATCAGCAAACTGTACCACTGCAGTCCCAAAGGGACAACATTTACAGATATCAGTAAGGTATTACCAGTGAAGATTACTAGCATTAGAAACATAGAAACATAGAATTTGATGGCAGATAAGGACCGCTTGGCCCACCTAGTCTGCCCATTTTACTACCTAACAGATAAGCTGCAAATCCTAGTTAACCAACAGCTTACTTCCTCCTACCCCCCACTAGGACTGCCTTATGTCTGTCCGATGCATTCATGAATTCCCCCACTGTACTTGACTCCACGACCTCCTCAGGGAGGCTGTTCCAAGTTTCTACAACCCCCTCTGTGAAAAAATACTTCCTCACATTACCTCTGAGCTGTCCCCCCCTCTTTCTTCAAATTGTGCCCACTTGTTCTTGCACATCTCTTTTTCTGAAAGATGCTACCCTCTTGGACTTTGTTGATTCCCTTGAGGTACTTGAAAGTTTCTATCATGTCCCCTTTCTCCCCTCTGTCCTCAAGGGTATACATATTAAGCTCCTTTAGTCTTTCTTTGCATGTCTTCTGGTGCAGACCCTGCACCATTTTGGTTGCCCTCCTCTGGACAGCCTCCACTCTATGTCTTTGCGGAGATGGTGTCTCCAGAACTGCACACAGTACTCCAGATGGGGCCTCACCAACTGTCTGTACAGAGGGATAACAACTTCCTGTCTTCTACTATTGATGCCTCTCCCTATGCATCCCCATATCCCCCCAGCCTTCCTTACTGCCTTCTCACATTGCATGCCCACCTTTAGGCCATCTGATATGATTGCCCCCAGGTCCCTTCCCAATTTTCTGTCGTCAGTATCTCACCCCCCATTGTGTACTCTTCCCCTGGGTTTTGATTCCCAGGTGCATTACTTTGCACTTCTTTGCATTGAATCTGAGCTGCCATACATTTGACCATTCCTCCAACCTTGCCAAGTTCCTTCTCATCCTTTCCACTCCGTCTCGTGTAACAACACTGTTGCAGATCTTTGTGTCATCTGCAAAGAGACATACTTTTCCTTCCAGTTCCTCTGCAATGTCACTTATAAAGACATTAAAAAGAATGGATTCCAGTACTGAACCCTGCGGTACCCTGCTAGTAACCCTCCTTTCTTCACTGTGGACTCCGTTTACTACTACCCTTTGTGTCATGTTGTCTGGCCAATTTTTCATCCAGACTACCACCTTGGAACCCATTCCAAGGCTGGCTAACTTGGGTAGTAATCTTTTGTGTGGGACTGTATCAAATGCCTTGTTAAAATCTAGGTAGGCCATGTCCACCCTGGTCTACTACTTTGGTCACCCAGTCAAAGAAATCTATTAGATTCATCTGACATGACCTTCCCATCATGAATCCATGCTGCCTTGGGACCTGTGTCCCACTGGCCTCTAGGTATTTAACAATTCTTATCTTCAGAAGTGATTCCATCATTCCCTAGCACTGAGGTCAAACTAACTGGTCTGTAGTTTCCAGCCTCTGTCCTGCTCCCACTTTTGTGATGAGGAATCACATCTGCCCTCCTCCAGTCCTCAGGTACCACCCCATCCTTCTATGATTTGTTAAAGAGAGTAGTCAGCGGTGTCACTAGTTCTACCCTTAGTTCTTTTAGAATTCTTGGGTGAGTCCCATCATGCCCCATTGCTTTGTCCACTTTCAATTTTATTAGTTCTTTCAGAACCCTTTCTTGTGTAAATGGACTGGTATCGACCCCCATCTTCAGAGTGTTTCTCTTGTTTGGTTTAGATACCTCCCCCTCCTCTTCCTTTGTGAATACTGAGCAGAAATATTCATTCAGTATCCCTGCTTTTTCACTGTCACCCTCTGCCCACATTCCTTCCCGTTTATTAAGCCTCAGTATCCCTCCTTTGGTCTTTCTTCACTCCCTAATGTACCTATAAAAGGTCTTATCCCCCTTCTTAAGAGATTTTGCTATCCTTTCCTCGGTTTGGGCCTTTGCTGTTCTGACTGCCATCCCTGACTCTTTCTGCTTTAACTGATAAAGTTCTCTGTCCTGCTCCTTCTGTGTTTCTTTATATTTCCTGAATGCTATTCTTTTCTCCTTAACCTTCCCTGCCACCTCTTTTGAGAACCATAGTGTTTTTTTCCTTCATTGAATTTTGTTGATTTGCTTTACACAAAGGCTTGTTGCCTCTGTGATGGCTGTTTTGATTACTCCACATTGTTTCTCCACCCCTCTTTCTTGCCTGTTTGCTAATGCTTTTCTGAGGCACTCTCTCATTTTCCCAAAGTCAGCCCTCCTAAAGTCCAATACTCTTGCTTTTGTATGGCTCGATTGTATGACTGTGTTTATCATGAACCACACTGTTTGGTGGTCGCTTGTTCCCGGATGGCTACCCACTTCTAAATCTGAGAATCTTTCTCCGTCCCCATTTGATAGTACCAGGTCTAAGATTGCTCCCTCCCAAGTGGGTTCCAATACTCGCTGTCTGAGGCATGCCCCTTGTATGGCATCAAGAATGACCCTGCTGTTGGATGTGCCTGCAGCAAAGGTGCTCCAGTTAACATCTGACATATTGAGGTCCCCCATCAACAATATCTCCCCTTTTTCTGCCATTCTAAGGATGCCTTCTATCATTTCCTTGTCCATTTCCTCCCCCTGAGATGGGGGTCTGTATACAACCCCCATGCGGATTGTGGTGCCATTTCCTGTCTCCAGGGTGACCCAGAGTGCCTCATCTGCTTCCTGTTTACTCTTTAGATCTGTTGCTTTGATCCATTCCTTTACATAGAGAGCTACTCCTCCTCCTCCTCTTTTTCCCTCCATGTCCCTCCTGTAGATTGTGTATCCTAGTATGTTGACATCCCAGTCATGGTTCTCTGTGTACCATGTTTCTTTGACTGCCACAATATCCAGACAACTCTCTTCCATCAAGACCACTAGTTCAGGGAGCTTGTTACACAGACTACAGGCATTGATACTCATCACCCTCCACTTTTTGATGGCCTTACCCCTTTTAGCCCCATCCCTGTCCTTACTGCATTTGTGTCTTTTTACATTTATCTCTATCCTGCACCCTAATGACTTCTCTACCTTGGTATTTATCTAACTAATTACCATGTTTTGTGGGGGGAGGCTGGGATTTCCCTGCTCCTTTTCAGTGCCCCCCCTTGGCTGGTTTAATCTCACTTGCCAGTGAAGCATTTAAACCTCTCCTCTAGGATCCTGGCCCCCCCCCAGACAGATTCAGACCATCGTGCCAGTATAGGTCTGCATCCCTCCAGGTGGTCCCCAGTTCCCAATGAAGCCAAAACCATGAGCTCCACACCAGATTTTCAACTATTCATTGAATTCCCTGGTGAGGAGTACCCTAGCATCACCATTGCCATAGACAGGCAGCACATCTGAGAAGGTTACCATATGTGCTACTTATCTAAGGCCCCTCCCCAACTCTACAAACTCCTCTTGCACTGCTGTGATCCCATTCTCAGCCAGGTCATTTGTCCCTAGATGAACAATGACATCCAGCTCCCTCCCTCTTGCAGCTGCTCCCACGATCCTGAGGATTCATTTCCTGTCCCTCAAAGCCATGGCACCAGGCAGGCACCTTACTCCCTCTCCTCTTCCTTCCCCACTTCTACCCCCCCAATGATTGAGTCCCCCACTAGGAGTTGTTTCCTTCTGCTGTGGGGTCCCATGCCACCCTCCTGTGGGTCTCCTCTGTGAAGGTTCCCAGCATCCTCCTTGGTCTCCACTGCATGTGCCTCCATATAGGAACCACGAATCTACCAGAAGAATGTATGAATTGTGGAGACTTACAGCCAGTGGGATGCAACTTTGTTCCACCACCCTCTCCCACCCTGAGCCCACCCTGGTCCAGCCTCTCCTCTTTCCTGGCAACCTCTGAGGTAGTGGCTTTGGCCCTGGTGGTCCCTGGGTGGGGAAGGAGGTTTCATGAATCCTAGCCAGGTCAGCTTGGAGATGGTAAACCTCCTCCCTCAGACCAGAGAGGTGCCTGCAAATTGGGCAGCATCGCAGCCTCCAGAATGTCTCCTGGAACACTGCCGCCCCAAAGCCATTGCACTGCACCATTCCTTTAATGCCATATTTTGTGTCCCCTCTCCTGTTTCTCTGTATGTTTACTCTCTCCTCTCCTATCCTTACAACTCTCACCCTTCCTGTTCTGGGACAGCAATTTACTATATTCTTCAGTAGCCTCCTTCTTCCTTGCTCAGTGTCAGACCAGCAGCAGCTAAGGGGGAGAGCAAGCTACTTTTTTCCTTTAGGGTTGACAAAACTAAGATTTCTCTATGGTCCTTCCCTTCCTACTGCCAAACAGGAAGTTCCTGTTGTCAGTCAAATCCAGTGGCTATAAAAGTAGAACTGGCTTAGGGTAGATGGGTGGAGGGGTGGGATGGAGGGCAATTAGTAAGAAAAAGTCTAGCAACAGGAAGTTGTAATTGGAGTCACCTGCTTTTATATTGTCTAAGCCACACCCCCAATTAAGCTCTCTCTCTCCTCCTACTGATTTAGTAAAGTAAGTTGATACAGTACCCTTCACAGCACAGAACATTCACTGACTTTCTTTTTTTAACCCTAAATAAGATGCCTTCTACTTCTAATAAAGTATCTGGCCCAGATATTCAAACTGCGCCAGTCTGAGGCGCAAGCCCCTGCGCTGCTCAAAATAGTTGCGCAGGGGTGAGTAAGATATTCAAAGGAGTTGCGCTGTTGAGCAACCTTGAATATCGCCTGAAATATTGCACTTGGCAAGATGGCGTAGTGGAACTTGCGCCACGCGCAAGTTGCCAGAGTTGAGCATTCAACTATGTGGCTTATACCATTGCGCCCATGCAAATTTCATATTCAAAAGGTGACATGCAAATGGGGCCATAATTTATGCAAGGCGCAGGGGGGGCCATTTGCATCTCTTTATGGCCCCATTTGCATGCCATTTGCATGTAGGTGCGCCGATCCCCGAGGACTTGCTCCTGGCCACCCTGCCAGGCAGCAGCCGTCGGGGACCGACGCACACTGCAGCCCGATCGCGGGCATCACAGTTACATGCCCCCCCACACCTCCCACAGCCCGATCGCGGGCATCACAGTTACATGCCCCCCCCACACCTCCCACAGCCCGATCGCGGGCATCACGGTGACATGCCCCCCACACTCCCACAGCCCGTCGTGGGCATCAGATTACATGCCCCCCACACTCCCACAGCCCGATCGCGGGCATCACAGTTACATGCCCCACACGTTCGCACAGCGCCTGATCGGCTGGTCAGCCCGCCTCATTACCCACAGCTCGATCATGGCAGAACTCAGTATAACCCCGTGTGCCCGATCGCTTGGGCAGAACTTATTCCCTCAGGCCGGATCCGTGCAGATGTAACCTCTCTAGCGGACATTGGTGGTCAGTGGACCGTAAGCCCGATCGCGGGCAGAATGTCTGTGCAGAACCCCCCAACATCTCCTGGTGTCTATGTCTCCCCCACTCACCACAGGCTCCACCCGCTCTCCGCGGCGGGGCGACAGCATCCCGCCTGCCTGCCGCCCGCCGCCGCCGACTGACTGTCGGTGGGCTGCACGCCTATTGTGCAGACTACAGCCAATGGGCATGCAGCCTATACAGATGCATGACAGTCCAGATTTGTGAATGATCATTCACAAATCTGACTGTCATAGTCTGGTATGCACGCCCATTGGCTGTAGCTCTGCACTATCGGGCGGCAGCCCTACCGGACAGTCAGTCATGGGCAGCGGGCGGCAGGCGGGTGGATGCTGTCGCCCGCCGCTGCGGGGGAGCGGTGGAGGGGCCTATGGGTGGGTGGGGGGCCACTAGACACCAGGGAGATGTTTGGGGGTTGTGTGTGACATTCTGCCCGCGATCGGGCTTTCACGTCCACTGGACCACCAGGGAGTTATTCAGGTTGGGGGAGGGTTACATTCTGCCCGCGATCGGCACTGGGGGTTTATACAGGTTCTGCCCGCCATCAGGCACTGGGGGTTTGAGACAGGTTCTGCCCGCTGACCGGCTGTGGGATGTGGGGGACATGACGGTACTGCCCGCGATCGGGCTGGTGGGGGGGCACAGGGAGCGAGTTAGCCAGCCAGGGGTGGCAGCTGCTGTGTTGCACCCTGCAATGCAGCAGCTCACCTGTGGGTGGCCCTCGACTTAAGCCTTTTTTGGCTCAAGCTTGTCAGGCAGGCGAGTTTAGTTGCATGCTCAACCTCTGCGCAACCCGACTGAATATCGGGTTTGCAGGTTATGCATGGATCCTCCCTCCTGTTGAGCATGCATTCATTTGCATTGCTCTCTTGCGCAACCTGGTGCCAGTGGCGTAACTGCCTCCTGCTGAATATCGCAGAATGGTGCATTTTGGACTTGCGCATGGCGCAACCCTGTTGCGCATGGCGCAACCCTTTTGAATATCTGGGCCTCTGTCTACTTAATCTCAACAGACACTAATTTCTGCTGACATAGAAGTGTTAAACTAGGAAGAAAATCGTACATTCTTTCAGTTAGCTCATTTCTGCTTTACAGGCTAGCAACAGGAAGTTGTAATTGGAGTCACCTGCTTTTATATGGTGTAAGCTACACCCCCAATGAAGCTCTCTCTCTCTCTCCTCCTACTGATTTAGTAAAGTAAGTTGATACAGTACACTTCACAGCACAGAACACACACTGACTTTCTTTTTTTTAACCCTAAATAAGACCCCTTCTACTTCTAATAAAGTATATGTCTGTTTAATCTCAACAGACACTGATTTCTTCTGAGATAGAAGTGTTAAATTAGTAAGAAAATTGTACATTCTTTCAGTTAACTGCTTTCTGCTTTACAGGTTAGCAACAGGAAGTTGTAATTGGAGTCATCTGCTTTTATATGGTCTAAGCCACACTCCCAATTAAGCTCTCTCTCCTCCTACTGGTTTAGCAAAGTAAGTTGATACAGTACCCTTCACAGCACAGAACACACAGTGACTTTCTTTTTTTAACTCTAAGTAGGACCCCTTCTACTTCTAGTAAAGTACAGTATGTCTCTGCTTAATCTCAACATACACTGATATCTGCTGTGATATACAGTAAGTGTTAAATGAGTAAGAAAATTGTACCTTCTTTCAGGTAGCTGATTTCAGCTTTACAGGATAGCAACAGGAAGTTGTAATTGGAGTCACCTGCTTTTATATGATCTCAGCCACACCCCCAATTAAGCTCTCTTTCTCCTCCTACTGATTTAGTAAAGTAAATTAACAGTCATTGACAGTCAAGTGGCAACATGGTAAAATATGTATGAGTTATTTAAAGCAGCAGCAGGCTGAATTCAGTGTAAGTTCTTTTTTTTGAGATCTCTTAAATTGTGCAATTTTGGGGAGACACACTAGGGATTCCGGCAGTTTGCTTGGCCATTGGGCAGCACAGGTTGCAAATGACCACCTTCATAGGCTTGTTTTTCAGAAGGGAACTTCAAGGGCTTGTCTGGTCATACTTCTAGTGAAGTATTGGTTGGTGACCTGGCAGAAGAGATCTTGAATTGCAGTGGGGTGGGGCCCAACAGAGCTTTCTTTGCCATCAGGTAGGCCTGATATTTTAGCATGTCCTGTAGAGGTAACCAATTGGTTACAGCATACAGGGAGCAGCTATGTGTGAGTCTTTCAGCCCCACTGGCAAAGAGGCAGACTTTTTGGAATACAACCTAACTCTGTTGAGAACAAAGCCACTAGCCACCCCATATACTGGGAGACCATAGTCAAGGAGTTTGAGGACTACTGGAGACTGCTAAGCATCTAGCATCCAAGGTAAGGTTCAAATGTTGCCTGTAGAGTGCTCCTAACTTTCTATTGACAAGATGTGTGATGTTGTCCACATGTGCAGCAAATAAGAGGGTACCATCCAAGGTAACACCCAGGTACTTGAAAGATTCTGCCTAATTCAGGGTAGCTCCATGAGCATTTCAAATAACAAGGGGAGGGATCTTTTTCTTCAGCTGTGGATCAGCGAACAACATGGTCTTTGTCTTCTTATAGTTTAGGACACATCTGTTGTCCAAACCATTCCTCCAGTGACTCAAAGCAGCTCTGGAGATCACTGGTGAGTTTCCCATGATATGGACTGCTCTTAAAGATCACTGCATTGTCAGCATAGAGGATCACCTTTGAGAGAGGACAGGCTTCTGGAAGTCTGTAGATAAACAGCCCAAAAAGGAGAGGACCAAGTATTGACCCTTGAGGGACCCCAACTGTGACACCCTTGGCATTTGAGACAGCTCCATCAATCCTTACCCACTTTGATTGACCTGTGGGATAGCAACAAAACCAAGCTAACATTTCAGAGGGGAGACCCAAAGAGAAGAGTTTGTCAAGCAGAAGTGTGTTATTTATGAGGTCAAGTTCTATAGTCAGATCTATGAAGGTGGCTCTGACCAGACAATCATTATCGAGGGCCTCATGTAGAAGGTTGGTGTACTATATTAGGGTAGTTCCAGCACTGAGTAGCTTCCTGAAGTTGTGCTGCTGTTTGCACAGCAGATTGTACTTGTTGAGGCAGAAGATGAGTTGGTCCAAAGCAATTCTTTCCAGGGTCTTGGATAGGGGAGAAAGGATTGAGATAGGCCTATAGTAGGCCACATTGGTGCGGTCCCCACTTTTATGCTCTGGGGTTACTATTGTGGTTTTCCAACTTTCTGGGAAGTAGGAAAATTGTAGTGAAATGTTTTATATCTTAGTCAAGGCAATAGCTAGTTCCTCAAGTGCTAGGACCAGCAACTTCATATATTTTGTATCACGCCCCACTCTTGTGTTTCTCAGGACTCTTCTTACATATTTGAGGAATTCCTTAAAGGTGACATGTTTAAAGTAGAATTTGGGGTGGTCAGGATCTGGATCCACCAGGGCAGTCTCCATCACTGTCCACAGGTGCTGTGTCAGGGGGAGGTCAGAACTCAGGTCTGAGAAGGCTGTGTTGAAGGTGTTCATTATTTCGCCTATGTCAGTGGTGACAATCCCATTAGTATTAAGCATTGTCTGGGAAGACTTGTCATTTTTTCTTAGGAGGTCTTTTAAATTGTCCCAGAATCTCTTCCCGTTGCTCCAGTTTTTGTATTGCTGGTCTTTATAAAATGCTCCTTCAGCCTGTCTTGTTTCCCTGGTGCACTTATTGTATGCTTCTTTGTGTCTATGCAGGTCTGTTGGTGAACCAGTGTCCTTTACTCAACACTAAAGATTATCCCTGCCACACGTATGAGCTAGGAGTGCAGGGGTGACCTGCCCAGCTGTGGCACCTCATATAATGCACTTTGTAGAGGGGAAAATTTGTTGCAGGTGGCTGTGAATTGGGTTACAAGGTAACTGAAGGCTGTATTAATATTTGGGATGGCCTCCAGATAACTCCAGCCTATCTGAGCCACATATGCCTTGAAAATGCCAATTGAGCCTTTCCATTGTACACTGCTAATAATGGTTTGTGGAGGGGTCTTAGGGTGCTGGGTTGTTCATGTGCATTGGACTGGTGAGTGGTCAATGATGGTGTCTGGCAGGATTGAGACCTCAATTAGTCATTCCAGGTGTGCAGCTAGGATCCAGTCAATCTGGGTTTTGGTTCACATTTTACAATTGACACAGTTGCAATCTTTCACCACTTGCATCGGGAAAAGGCTGGATACCAAGTCCTTGTGGTCAATGCTAGATTTAACTGCCCAGTTGATATTGAAGTCCTCAGTGACTATGGTTCCCTGTTTAAATATGTTTGCTTGTAGTTTCTAGCAAATTATGTGATGCCAGATTGTTGCTTGCCTTGGGGCATGTAAATTGATAATATATGTAGAGATTTATGACCCCTCCCTGGTTGAATCTTAATGGACAAGCATTCACAGTCACCAGTGAGCCTCCTTCTTTTCTGTCACATCTTTCAAGAACTATAGCAGCCTCTTTTTCCACTTGTTTTTGCTCACTTGCTTGTTGCAGAGGCTTGTTGGCTTCATTGTGCCTCTTTTAGCTTAGCCCACTGTTCCTCCACTCTGCTCAGTTCACCCCCCCGCTAGGTCATCCCTGAGGCATTCACCCATCTTTAAAAAATCTGCCTTTCTGAAGTCCAGTGAGCATGAGCATGGGGCACTGATGGAAGGCAGGCTGTTTACCTGCCACTTTTGTTGACCTTTCTGAGGCATGTTACTCTATTTTCCATCCCCTCCTACTTGACTAACTTACAGGGATGGGTCTATATGACTACTCGGACTCCTGGTCCTACTCCTACATGTTTGACCAGTAAAATCAGTTCAAGTAGCCAATGTCCTCTTCCTTCCCTTCCTAACACCTCCAGAGTCTGCCAGGTCTACATCAAATGGCCTCAATGTATACTGTATTTCCATGCACACATCAACATATACATGGATGACAGTATATTATTTGCCTCCAGTGCCTCAGTGTCCATCCTGGAAATTTCTTTGTAGCAGGACTTTGACAATAGACAATGTATGTTCTACTTAAATCAGCTCTCACTCACTGTCAAAAAAACCCAGTATCCATTATGTAATAACTCAAACACCGGGTGTATGATAACAAAAATTTATAAACAACTTTACTATTATATAATCAGGGCAGCCATGCGCCATGTTGCACAGACACATGCAAATGCGTGCACATACACACACATACACACCTCTTACATACCTGATTTTACCTCAAATTTGTCCTTCTTATCTTCTCAGTTTGGTATTTCTTTCACTGAAGAGTATTGATCTGAAACATAAAATAATTCCATACAATAATGTTACAGTCTAGTGGAGGTGCCCAGAGATCCCAATACATGCATGTGGTGACCTCCACTCATCCACAGCTCTTGATGTGTGCCCCCACAACACCCAACCCATACTGTCGGCACAACTGTATCTGCAATTGGGTCTGGGCAGGTACAAGTGTGGGTGCACACTGCTGTGCCATCCACAGTGAATGCAGTTCAAAGGGTAAGCAGTGGGTCAAGCACTATGCATGCCAAACATCTGCTGTAGCACTTATACTAAGGTGCATACTAAAAACTGAGGCACTAAGAAGGTTTGGGCCCATATGAGCTCCTATCCATTAATCATAATATTGTA
The DNA here is from genome assembly GCA_016271365.2 of Neoceratodus forsteri. Lineage (NCBI taxonomy): Eukaryota > Metazoa > Chordata > Ceratodontiformes > Ceratodontidae > Neoceratodus > Neoceratodus forsteri. Next base: position 727,760,565 of record CM028138.1, on the reverse strand, counting down.
ATTTGTTCCCCTCTCAAGATTGTACTTACCTAAATTCCTTTTGAGCTGGTCTTTATTTGTGCTACTTGTGATTTCTGTCAGGAGGCAATTCCAAGGGTTGACAACACTCTGTGTGAAAAAAGCTTTTCTTTTTCCTGTATTGAACTTATGCGGTTTCAATTGTAGTTGGTGCCTTGTTGTACCCTTATTGTTAATTTTAAAAGTTAGGTTTAGTTCATTTTGGAGTTTATTTTTTTTCCAATTGTTTAACCAGGTGAGACACACTAAACTGAAATCTTGTTTACAGGTGCAATTTGGGAGCACAGGACAGTGAAGTGACTTGCTCAGGGTCACACAGTATGCAGATGGGAGCTGTGGGATTTAAACCCAGGTCTCCAGATATGCAGCTCAGAGCCTTAAACCACTGTGCTATACTGACTGTCTATCTTGGCTATCTTGTATCAGATTATAGCATAACACCAAATCCCCACTAATCCTTCTAGTCTGAAGTGGCATCAACTTTAATTGTTTAAGCCTGTCTTCATCCCCTGCAACCATAGACCACCCTCATTGCCTGCTACTGTACCCTCTCCACTCTGTCTGCATCTCTTCCCTTTATTGGTCCCCATAAAGGGCTATCATAATCTAATAATGACCTCACATAGGATCTATGCAGTGGCAATAGAACTCTTTCTTTCTGACTTTTAATGTTTTGCATGATTGTTCCCGGTACCCTCTTAGCCTTTGCATTTTTGAGTGTTAGTGTGTGTTTTATATGTTAGGTTATCTGTAAGCTTAAAGTTGAACCAGCATAATATTCTGTGGTGATTTACATATACAGCCCATGATGCTTTGCATTGTGGGGGTATGTGTGATTTTGTATTCATCTGTAATTATTATACCTAAGTCCTTTTCTTCTCTTGTTTTTCTTAAAGGTATGTCATTCATATAGTACTCTGCTTCCCTGTTGTGACCACCTAGATACATTACACGACAGTCGTCCTTACTGAAGTCCATACCTCTGGCCTCTGCCCATAGCACCACTCTATCAAAATCCGACTGTAATTTTCTCTGATCCTCCTGATTTGTGACAACACTTGCTAATTTGTGTTGTCAGCATATTTGCTTATCCAACCAGTAAATTATTTTTCTAGCTTAGATATAAATAGTTGAAAGTGTATTGGGCCCAGAACAGAGCCTTGTGGTACCCCATTGATTACAGGTACTATATCTGACTGAAACCCATTTCTGCTTACTAAATGAGTCCTGTTACTCAGCCATTTCTGGACCAATTTCACAATAGTGTGCTCTAGATTACAATCTACTATGGTTTGCATGATCTCCTTATATTGGACTTTATCAAAGGCTTTAGCAAAATCTAAAAATATATAGTCAACAGGTTTTCCTTTGTCTAAGGCTAATGATATCTTTTCATAAAATCATAAAAGGTTTGCCAGGCAAGATCTCTCTTATGCCTTCCTCTTACTGGCCCCTGTCTGTCCTCAGTGGGCCCAGTTGCCTCCCTTTGCCTTACTCTTAGCCCTCTGAAATGACATAGGGCATGCAGAATCGTAGTAAACCCAGATATGATCTTCAAAAATCCAAGGGGATGGCAATCCTTGGAGGACTACCATATCACACAACTTCCTGCTTCACACCCCTAGTCCACAGCACTGTGAATGGAGCAGGGGATCTACACTGGCTCTGAAATGGTCATCTGATTGGATGCCTGAGATGCAGTACAGTTCTGCCTACAGGACAGCCCCCCTCCATATGAAGTTGTGCACATAGGGAGAGCAGTAGGTGGAGGCTGTGGTTGCAGACTGGCAGTGAAGCATAGAGCATTAGTGTATGGTGAAATGCGGTTGTGTATGGAAATCTATACACCATAAAAAGTCATACTGCTTCAGTATTGATGTCCTCACTAATGCAGACTTTTCATTCTGAATTAGTGAGGACATCCCAAATGCAACTGCCCCTACCAGTGCTGTTCACAGGATGGGGGTGGTTGGTGAGTCCTGCAAGCAAGCTGGCCAGCAGGCTGGAGAGACCAGGAGTGTGAGACTCTGGTAGCAGACGCTGGCTAAAAACTGTAAGTGATCCTGTTTTAGGGCACCATATACTATATAGAACAGTGCATAGCCTCCCAAACAACTCTGCAACTCTTCTCCCTCGTGTTTTCTATGACCTCAGAGAGACCTCTCAAGCCTTCCTGACAATGTCATCAGCCGTCATAGAAAACATAGGTGAAGAATTGTCTTGTTGTACATGGGAGGTCATACACTATCCTATATATACACTGCTGAGATACAAACAAATTGCGCATATCTGAGGTCACTTTGTGGATTGAGCCCTAAGCCACACAGTAATCCAGGTTTCTTTAATCTGATATTTCCATTATGTAAGAAGTGTTCCTGTTTTGGGTCATATATCTTTGATTTTTTCACGGTCTGTCCCTGATATGCAAGTCAGGAGGTTGAGCGATATGCATGCAGTTCTGAGTTGCGAGCTAATGCCTCAGGGAGTATGATTAATGCCTCATAGACACATAGTACCGAATCGCTGATATGACAATAATGTAATGGCATCTCATTTACTACTACATCATTCCCCTTTAAGCTAAAATATACTACAGCACATAAACCATCAATAAGTAACAGATGCTGCATATTAATAACAGCCAAGCCCAGGAAATGGGGTGGAATGCCTCAATCTCCAAGAGACGGAACAGGGATTATTCTGTACTTATGTTGTGATGTGGTGCCCCGATAGTAGTTTGTGCTGGGATCCACTGAGATAAAAGGGTGGTTAGAGCAATGGTGTCATGATGACCCAAGTAAATCTCACACAATTTACCAACACCAGTGCCACTCCCTGCAGGTGGAATGGCAGGAAGACACTTCAGGTTCCCACGGAGGTGGATGTTGTCACCCAACAAAGATAAGCAGGAATTTCAGATGCTTTACAGGATTTATTTTGCAAACAGGGGAAGGAAGACACAGTCACATGGAAGAAAGGGATAAACTAATACTTCCAAGCTCCTGTATGAGGAGAACTCTAAGGTTCCTATAAGAGGGTGACTTCTACAATACAAATGACTGTGACAGCTGCACTGTAAGAGCATTTCTAACTCTATAGTTCCTGTAAGAGGCTGGCTGTAACAACTACACTGTGAGAGTGTTTCCACACAATCAATATCTGACAATCACTGTCCGAATTATTTCATTTTACCCCTGAGGTGCACCTCTGACTAAGTGACTAATACCTAGAGTACTCCAAACCTAAGAACTCCTACAGCATACTACAGCAAAACTCTATGACTGTTATTGTCTGCAGTTCATGCACCGTAGTTACTTTCTCTGTCATCATGGGGTTATTCAGTCATACAAAGGAGGACAAGACAAAAGGAACTCGTGCAAAAGGGAACAGGCAGACTGACTGACCAGTGTGACTCTGAAGACTTATTGTGGGATTAGAGGGATACAGAGAGGTTTTCTAAACAGACCATGGGTCCATCGGCCACACCATCTCTCTTGGGTTGCTGGAGTTAAGAACAAGCACGAAGAATCTCTTGGCTAAGAACCCATGGAGGGCCACCAGAACTGAAGCATAAATAATCTGGCCACAGTCTGCTGGTGGACAGCTGGGATGAAACAATGAATGCAGTGACCACCCAGCCACAGCCTGCTTGTTGACTGCAGGGTGCAAAAGATGCAGAAGAACTGCTGCCACAGCATGCTTGTGGACTGCCAGGTAAGGAAGATGCAGAAGAACCACGGCCATAGTCTGCTTGTGGACTGCTAGATATGAAAGAGGCAGAAAACGATAGGAGGACCCCAGGGAAATTAGGAACCAGGATGAGGAAGTCTTTGGAAATTGGAGGATAACAGACTTCTGGGTGCCAAGGCCAGATGAGCCAAGGATATACATAAAACAATAGACAGGGCATTGGTTGGGATAACTGTGCAACCCCCTTGTTACCCGAGGTTACTAGAATCCCAGTAAGACCTAGTGGTAGGCAGGGAAGGCAGCTTGTGAAACTCCAGTTAAATGGATTTCACACTGCCTCACTCTGTTCTCAGTCTCAGCTGAGACTGAGGGATGACATCACCATAGAACTATCGCAGCTGCATGAGCCACATTGGAATCTGCAGAAGGGAGTTAGATTAGAATGTTGGGAGGTTTGAACAGTCAGTCTGGAGTTGGAGATTGGTGTGTGAGGAGCACAGCAGTTCTGTGCACAGGCTCTTGGAGCCTCAGCTCTGAAATAGAATTACATTTAGGGAAAGTTGTGTGTTTCCGCCTAAAGCGGGACACAGTAAGTTGTTTTTTAAAGTGGTGGAGACCACTGATACGGGTCTCTGTGCCCCATCCCTGAGGGGATGAGGGTGGAAGGTTTTCCTGCTATTCCAGGGGCAACCCCCTGGCTACTGCTAGAGAAGAAGCTGCCTTATTTTTCCCATGTGTGTGGGGTACAAGAAGAGTTTCAAGATTTGCCTGTGGGGCACGTGCAACCAAAGGGTGAGTTCTGCTCTTTATAAAGGGCCCATGATTCATTCTGAACTGTGTTAAAGTGGGGATTGGACTACTGAAGTAGTGGGAGGCCTAGAGTAATAGGCTTAGCCAAAAGTAAAAGTATGTTCAAGTCCAGCACAAGGGGAAAGTCAAGACATGTAGAAGAGATGTGATATATGTCTACCCTGTAATCTACATTGCCAAGCTTTCAAAAAGAGTTGTTTAATGTCCTGAGAAATGGCCGGGTATGGATTTTGGGAGCTGGAAGTGGGAGACCCCTCATCTTTAGTAACCAGGTCCACCTCTACAGATTTGCTCCGTGGATTTCTACTTTGCCTCATGCACTTGGCCAGTGATGAGGGAAGTACCCCAACGTGGGATTGGAAGAAAAATTTCCCTTAAGGAGTCGAAGGCTCTAAGGTGGTTTGGGAAGCCACCAACAGGAAAACTGATTCATTCCCATATGGACCGCGATCAAGTGGCTGGCGGGGGAGCTAGGCCATGGGAAAAACCCAAGTAGTGTACAAGTAGGGCTGTGTACCCAAAGCTGAGTGCAAGTCCGGGCTGTGTGCCTGGTGGGTTCAGAGCCTGAGGGCTGGAATAGTGAAGAAGTATTCTTTTGCTCTAATCTGCATTACCAGGAATGTAGCCCCGTGGGGGTCCGTCTAAGCTTTGTTTGTTCAGTTTGGATGTGAATAAAAGCCACACTGTAGAATCCCATTCCTGGTTTTGGACATTACAGTTATTGCTTCCTGTGTTTGGATTTACTTGGGTGCCCCTGTGCAGAGTAGCCAAACCTAGGCCCCCTGTGCCGAGTAACCTAGTCCTCCCCGAACCCAGTCCCCACCAGGTACTGCTGTCAGCTTCAACAGCATGCCACCTGTCATTTTGCAAAAAGGCAGGGGTCCGGGGGTTACAAAGTGGAGGCACTGCTTTGGATTTTAATTTTGGGAGGAAGGTGCTTGGACAAGGGGCTAGCGTTTTGGCTATCTGGCAGTGGGTAGCCCAAAAAGCTGAAGCAAGTTAACTAGTGTGTCGCTGTGTGCTGTGGATCTTAAAGTTGCTGTTAAAATGCCAACTGTTTACCAAGGAGCAGTGAAGCTAAAAGAGTGTGCCCTTGTGCTGCATCAAATGTTTGCAGTGTTTTTGCCAGCTTTTTTAAAAGAACTGTGTGTGATAAAGAAAAGTGTGGAAGACTAGGGGTAGAAACAGGAAAATTGTGTCCTGGAAGTTGGAAATGCTTTTTAAAAAAAGAACTGTGTGTGATAAAGAAAAGTGTGGAAGACTAGGGGTAGCAACAGGAAAATTGTGCCCTGGAAGTTGGAAATGATTTTGAGTAAACTGAGAAACTTGCTGTGTGAATGGCAGTGCTAAATGGCTGAAATGGGCTCCCACCATGGAGTCAGTTGAAGAAAAAAAAAAGTGGTTTCTGCAGTTTAAATTTGCCTGCTCGACGATTGCCGTGAAGAGAAGAGCACTTGCGAGGAAGAAAAGGCTCATTTGCAAGGCATCGTGTGATTGCTGAGGCTGCAATCAGTCCCGCCCCTCAGCCAGCTCTACAGTGACTTCCCAGCATTCGAGAGGGAGTGTGAGTGGAGTGCGTGTATTGGCTTGGTGGAGGAACATCGCGGTGATTAAAAAGCTCTGTAAAACTTGTGAAAATAGACTTTTCTGTTCAAAATCGGGCTCAACCTGCAGCTCGATCGACTGAATTGCGAGTGTAGTGATCGGGGAGATGATCGGCAGGACTGCCCACCTGTTTTCTTTCTGAGGCCTCCAAGACTGGCTGCAGGCCATTTTTCCATTGCAGCAAACAGGTATGGATAACAGTGAGTACCAACAGTAAAAGTTGCTCAAACAGTGATTTACTGCCAAAAGCCAGCTGAATATGTGCGCAGCAGTGTAGTCGCTTTGCAAATAACGACTGTGTCAAGTTTTACCAGCAAGTGCAAGTCTGCTAGGCCTTTGACTGTGAGCATAGTTATGGATTCAGCATCAGTTTAAAGTTTTAAAGCCAGAGAGAGACTGTGAGTTGCAGCCAAATGTGCAGCACTAGTTTACAGGCAATCCTGTGCTTGAAATCCTGAGGCTTTAAGGGACTGTGAACTAAAGAAATGTTTTCAGCAAGTGAAAAGTCCGTGGCAAATCATGTAAATGTGTTAGAAAAAGAACAGTGCAAGTTTGTGCAGTTTGGGCAAAAGTTAGTAGTGTGTGTAAATCGGATGCGCAGTGGCTTGACCCAATTTCTGAATGTTGATGCGCAGGAGTGCTGCCTCCGCCATTACAGGGTGGGGAAGTAAAGTAAACACAGCAGCAGAGGAGCCATTTTAAAAGTAAAGGAAGTGTTCCGTGAAGTGGGACTTTCAGTAACAGTGAGCATTTGTTTGTTTTTGCTGCAGTTATGGCCTCAGGACCAGCTTGATACCCGGATCATGCCCAGGCTGCAGTAACAGCAGCAGTAAATAGGTTAAGGGACATTGAAAGGTGTTATTATGGAGGACAACTGCCTTCTTATGTGGCGATTCCTGGATATCCAGTGCAAGTGTGTCAAATATGCTTAAATGCTGGAAGGGACGTCTTCATGATACCTCACTGTTCTGGGTGCCTAGAGAAATATTGCTTGTATAAAGTGCCCCAGATTCGTTTGGCTCCCACATGGACAAAGGTTCAGGAATCTGTAGTTGTCAGCACACAGCACCAGGCAGAGCCTGTTGAAGAAGGTCCCTCGGGGGAGTGTGGCACAAAGCTAGAGGGTGCATATTTAGAGACAGAACCAGAAGCTGATGTTTCGGATTCTGGATCGCAGAAGGAAAATTCAGACAAAGCATCAGTAGACTCCTGGGGCTAGCCCAAGTCTCATAGGAGAAGATGAGATGAGGGAGGCCTTTGAATGGGAGGTGTCGACCTTCGCGCCTAGTGATGAGTGGATAGTCTCAGGAGTGAGGACGACTGCTCACTCCTGGGCACAGATTCTAAGTGAGGAAGAAGATGAGGGGGAACCTATGTGGCCTTGTGAAAAAGGAACGGGTAAACAGCCTCAAACTCTTGCCTCAGAAGAATGCATGGAAGAGAGTGGTGATGCACTGCCCTGGCTGTGCAAGAAGAAGAAGTCAGGGATCCATTTTTCATCTCGTTGAGGATGCGTAGCTGGCAGAACCAGGACTGGCTGCCCCCAAGCCAGGCCAGCGGTCTCAGGTTGACCAAAGCTAGTAAAGAGGAGAGACTGGTTCGTAGGAAGGTGAATGTAATCTATGGAATGTCCTTTCCTACCTTTCCTCGGAGAGTCTGGGAGGAGATTGAGAACAGCAGGAAATCCTGGATCTGGGCTGAAGCAATGAAATTTGTACATCCTGGTGCAAACAAGCATGCCAAGAACAGACTGTTTCATGAGAAATATACCCAGTGGAAGAGAGGCAGGACACTGTTTATGGACACTGTGTGAACAGTGGATGGAGAGGGACGTGAAACCTTCTACAGTGTAAATTATGTGCACCCAGATGGGGTAATAATGCAAGCTCCTGACCCCCAGTACTGTTGGCCTCAATGGAAGGACCTCCCTGCAAATGTGCCCATGCCTGCCAGATGGAAAGCAGAGCAGTGGTAGTCAATACTGCCACACCAGCCTTTGCAGTGCCTTTGTTGATCCACGAGTATGGACATCCAGGACTCAGGTGCCCCACATTCATCAGTTCTACAGTGTTCTGGCCTTTCCAGAATCCATCAACTGGCCCACCAGATGACTTCAGATCCAGAGAGGACACCATCCCAGCTGTATCCTGATCCATCACCTGGTAATCGGATGATGTCAGACCAGCTGTTTTCCTTTTTGTTCCTGTTCTAAAGTTCCATCTCCAGAGATGACATCAGCCCAGCAGTTCCCACATGTGCCCTCCTGTAGTTCCCGGAAGATGTCCGCCCAGCTGTATCGGAAGAAATGCTGCCAGGGAGAGTCTTCGGCTGAGGAGCAGGTCGGTATATCTTAATCTTTCTACAAGGAGCTGGTAAGTCTGAACTTTTCAATCCTTATGACATTACTGTACACACCCTACACTATCAGACTCCAGAATGTGTGAACTGTCCTCAAAGACTCTCCCCTTCGGGACTTTGGCCTGCAAGAACTATGCTTCACGGGGCTCCGGCCCAGGAGAGACTCTTTAATGGACTAGCCTTCGGGCACTGTGGTCACTAGATGGGACTTTTAGGGCACTCTATCCCCCAAATGTGTATTGTAAATAATGTCATTGTTTTTCTACTGTTTTCTAATGTATATACTGTTTTTCTATCTTTTCTAAAATAAAAATCTTTTTGGGATTCTCCAGTGTTTTGATGGTAGTGGTTTAGATAGACTGTGTATGCAGATTAGGAGAGTGTGTGTTGTCTTTCTTTTTCTTGCAGATGTTTCTGAAGAAGATAGAAGAGAAGACAAGAAGAGGAGGAGGGACTCATTGGAGTTCCTCATTAGTACTTTAGTGTGTAGTAATTTAAAGTACTGTGGTTGTTATTGTTGTTGTTACTGTATTAACCCTTTCCTTCCACAGGTGTGGTTGTGGGGGTAGGGAGGCAGTAATGTAATGTACTGGTATGGTGTTAGTTTCTTGGTGTGTGGTTTCAGGGTGCCCAAGGTTGGGGAGGTCCCCGGGTTGTTTTTGTTTTGGGTGTTACGTTAGAGGCAGACAGATTTTCCCTAGAGGGCTGGGGGGATAGACAGGCTGTGGTCCTGAAGGGCCCTAGGGACTGCAGTACTGAGCTATTAGGGCAATGCTCTGGACAGTTCTACCAGAGCCAGTAGGCGTCCATAGTAAATGGGTAGAGTAGAGGCTGAAATGTCAGCTAAAGGCCTTCTAGGCCCTTAGTGTTGCCTGCATGTGCTTGCACATGGTAGGAGGGGGCCTGATCACCCCCCTCCGCAGGTAGCACATAGGGTGGGATGGGCTAAGCCGGGTAAACAATGACTGCGGACAGTCATTTTCCTGGTCAAGGGTGAGTGTAACCCCCTTGTTACCCGGGGTTACTAGAATCCCAGTAAGACCTAGTGGTAGGCAGGGAAGGCAGCTTATGTAACTCCAGTTAAATGGATTTCACACTGTCTCACTCTGTTCTCAGTCTCAGCTGAGACTGAGGGATGACATCACCATAGAACTATCGCAGCTGCATGAGCCACATTGGAATCTGCAGAACGGAGTTAGATTAGAATGTTGGGAGTTTTGAACAGTCAGCCTGGAGTTGGAGATTGGGTGTGTGAGGAGCAAAGCAGTTCTGTGCACAGGCTCTTGGAGCCTCAGCTCTGAAATAGAGCTACATTTAGGGAAAGGTGTGTATTTCACCTAAAGCGGGACACAGTAAGCCATTTTTTAAAGTGGTGGAGACTGCTGATACGTGTCTCTGTGCCCCATCCCTGAGGGGATGAGGGTGGAAGGTTTGCCTGCTATTCCAGGGGCAACCCCCTGGCTACTGCTAGAGAAGAAGCTGCCTTATTTTTCCCATGTGTGTGGGGTACAAGAAGAGTTTCAAGATTTGCCTGTGGGGCACCTGCAACCAAAGGGTGAGTTCTGCTCTTTCTAAAGGGCCCATGTTTCATCCTGAACTGTGTTAAAGTAGGGATTGGACTACTGAAGTAGTGTGAGGCCTAGAGTAATAGGCTTAGCCAAAAGTAAAAGTATGTTCAAGTCCAGCACAAGGGGAAAGTCAAGACATGTAGAAGAGATGTGATATACGTCTACCCTGTAATCTACATTGCCAAGCTTTCGAAAAGAGTTGTTTAGTGTCCAGAGAAATGGCTGGGTATGGATTTTGGGAGCTGGAGGTGGGAGACCCCCCATCTTTAGTAACCAGGTCCACCTCTACAGATTTGCTCCGTGGATTTCTACTTTGCCTCATGCACTTGGCCAGTGATGAGGGAAGTACCCAGACGTGGGACTGGAAGGAAAATTTTCCCTTAAGGAGTCGAAGGCTCTAAGGTGGTTTGGGAAGCCACCAACAGGAAAACTGGTTCATTCCCATATGGACCGCGATCAAGTGGCTGGCGGGGGAGCCAGGCCATGGGAAAAACCCAAGTAGTGTACAAGTTAGGCTGTGCACCCAAAGCTGAGTGCAAGTCCGGGCTGTGTGCCTGGTGGGTTCAGAGCCTGAGGGCTGGAATAGTGAAGAAGTATTCTGTTGCTCTAATCTGCATTACCAGGAATGTAGCCCCGTGGGGGTCTGTCTATGCTTTTTTGTTCAGTTTGGATGTGAATAAAAGCCACAATTTAGAATCCCATTCCTGGTTTTGGACATTACAGTTATTGCTTCCTGTGTTCGGATTTACTTCGGTGCCCCTGTGCAGAGTAGCCAAACCTAGGCCCCCTGTGCCGAGTAACCTAGTCCTCCCTGAACCCAGGCCCCACCAGGTAATGCTGTCAGGTTCAACAGCATGCCACCTGTCATTTTGCAAAAAGGCAGGGGGTCCGGGGGTTACAACTGGAATGGACAATCATGGTGTCACTACAATGGATGAGGCAAAACAAGAAAATGGATAGCAAAATCTGAACTGGGCCAGACTGTACACTGGGACTGTTGGAGGAAAACAATAAACGTGACATTACAAGTGTATGGCTGTGGACATGGATCTTCAAGAGTCCCGCTGCAGTCTGATTCTGGCGTGTACTGGTAGAATACCCTTTGAAGGTTGCTAAATACTGGTTCAGAAATACACTTGTAACCCCCCCACCGGTCCCCCTTGTTTAACTAGTAGGGCTTCTCCTCTCACCACAATGTCTAGGGGGTAAATAGAGGGTTGGGGATTTACATTGTAATACACATGCACTCTTTGCTGCTACAACAGTCACCATATACAAGGTGGGCAAGACTGTTATACAAACAGACAACCAAGTGTGGCAACTTCCTGGCACACATCTGGTAGGGACCAATTGCCATAGCCAACAACCTGGGTCCCTGGGAGAAAATGTTTGCTCAGGGCTATGCTAGGTTTGCACTTCTGGATAGGGGCACCCAAGTAACTCAAGACACAAGGAAGCAATAATATTACTGTCCAAACCAGGCTGGGATTCTAGACTGTGGCTTTTATTCACATAACAAAGTAGGAATAATCACAAAGCAAAGATGGACCCCATAGGGCTACACACACTGGTAATGCAGATTACTGAGGTATAGACATTCCTGAATTCCCATTTAGCATAGGATGAAGATAACACACACTGGTGAACACACTGATTCCTACTGGAAATTGGCACATCCAACTAGGTACTGGTACATTTCTCATATTGCATAGGATGAAGGTGGTACACATGACCAAAAAAAAACACATACAGGCTCAGAACTTTTAGAACCCACTATACTGGGGTAAACTGAACTAAAACAACCCACATCCAGGGTAAACACTCTTCTTAGGCATTGTCCAATTGCACTGAAGAAAAAGAAATAGGTGCACTTCAGAACCCATAGAGGTAAACTGGTTAGTCCAGATGGGGGGGGGGTCTCCCACCTTGTGTTTCCAAGCTTATACTAGGCCACTCATCTGGTTAATAACACCACACAACTGTAGACAAACTGTAGATGTTGTCTTAAATGTATATCACACTTGACATACTACAAACACCTCAAGGGTGTCAGAAGTTAAAAGTTCTATACATGGACAGTCACATACTGGACTCCAAATGTAGGCAGACACTTTTAAATGGAAAGTCTCAGGTGGCAGAGTCCCTTTGTTAGAGAAGTCACCAAACAGGCATTGCAGGTACTCCTGGGTCCACACAGAAAATACACAAAGTACTCACACAGCAGTTGTCACAAGGCAGCTTTAAAAGTCCAGAAAGGACCATGGTATTGCCCCTGCATCCTGATGTTCACCCCATCCCTCCTTTGGATGAGGCACAAGGAAACCCTAATGCCCAGGGCTGTACTACTTCCAGAACTGGTACAGTTGTCATCCACTAGGGTGAGAACTCAAAAACGTAAACTAGTAACTCGCTGACAGAGCTGAATGAGGAGCTGCATAAAACTACAACCTCCTCCACTGAACTCCAGCTACAGACTCCTGAACATTCTAAAGCTAGCTCCCTAGCAGCTGGCCAGTGTGGCTTATGGTGCTGCGACAGTTCTAAATGACATCATCCCTCCGGAGCTCTGCAGAAACTGAGAACAGAGAGAGACAGAGTGAAACCCATTTAACTGGCATTCCACTAGCTGCCTTCCCTGCCTACCACTGATTCTAACTGGCATTCTAGTAACCCCTGGGAATAAGGAGGTTACACCCTCATTGAAAGCCTTTAGAAGACTGCAGAAGTTTGATTCAGAAATACACTTAGCACAAGATACTGGCACAATGCAAGGTATTTGCAACCCGGGGCAAATGCTTGTTTCAGAAAGTATGCACAGGTTCAGTAGTTCAAATAGAAAGTCGCAGTTCAAACAGTTATCCTCAATATCACAGTTTTAACATTTGAGGTCGATATCACAGTTCCAATAGCTATGCTCACTATCACAGTTTTACCAATAGTGGTCAGTATCCCATCTCTGAATGTCCAGACCACTGCCCATGAGCATACATCTGCATATCTCTCTAGGTGAGAGCTTAACTGAAGTGCAGTCCCTTTTAACCAGATCGGGCTTACCTGTGCTGAGTGACTATAGGTAACTGGCTGATAAAAGCTGGATGGCCCCTTTAACTACTGTGAGGTACACTAATAGAGTGGGCTTCCACTGAAATGGTGGACCGCTACTGTCCGGCTGGGACCCTTTAAGGTATACTGGGCCTACTGTGGCTGGGCCCCTTTAACTGTGGCCCCGTAGCTATGGGCCTTGTTACCCTTTCAAATGCTCTCGGGCCTGGTTCACTCTTGGGCAGGTTGCCCTTTTAAACTATCAGGCCTTGTTGCCCTTTTAAATCTCTCCCTAAGGCCAGAGCACAGCCTTTCTGTTGCTCACTCCCCTTACCCCGCCTTGCCTCTGCCCCACAATAAATATTTATAACTTTCCTACAGGGCCTAATGTCTAGAGGCCCACCCATGGGCGTCACCACACCTGCTGAATATTTATTTATGTAAATCAGGCCCACCCTCCTCTAGGCCATTGACCTACTCTCTTTGTGCCTAGTGCCTTTGTAAAAATGGTGGTCAGCATTTTACAGTAGTGCTGCTACCGACTCACTGCCTCAGCCTGGAGTGAAGAGAGTGGAGTCAGGAAGTGGAAGGAGCATTTCAGAAGGAAGGGTTTTCTGGCAGCAACACAGTTGACCAGGGACCTTGAGAGGTCCCGAACTGCTTCAGGGATGATGAGGCACTGCTGTCGCCACCTCCAGGGGACCGGTAAACTTTTAAAATAAAATAAGTAAAAGGGGTACCCAGCCCTTTCTTCGGGGAGTGGAACATCTCTTCAGTTATCCAATGACACCATGGACCACACAACACATTCAGGTATGCAGTCTTCAGTGACTGGAGGCAGCAGAAGCACACAAGAAAGCCCTCAAGGACAGCTTCAGCCCTTCTGGCAAGCTCTTCTCATCTCTACTTACTTTCTGTGTCCTCTCTTCTCCACAGTGACCATGATTCTCACTTAAACAGCCTGTTTTTTAAACATCAGCACTCTGGGTTCTAATTTTGGAATGCAGAGCATGTGCTGCCCAGCATGGCATCCCATTTAAAGCCACTATGTATACATATGCCACACGCTGGGCATGAGGTGCTAAACTTTGCATTTCTAGCTGTATTTAAATTGTGTTAAAATATGTTTGTGATGGCTATATCTGAAGCTTGAGGCACCTGGGCACTTCTGGGGTACCTTACAAGTTACTGGGGCACCTTTCTTGCTTTCTGTTGTGCCCCTAACTTTGAGGCACTGTACTTATGTCCTCCCCATTCCCTAATACACAAGTTCAAATAAGGTCCTTTGCATTCCTGCTGCAGTTGCCTTAACTCCACAGCTGGACTTGAAGACACAGGACCTTTAACTAACTGCTTAGCAGGATCTTTTCTGTCTCCTTGGTCAGGCTGAACCAAATGTGAAGGTCCCTGAATGGGATCAGATAGAGGAAAAGTCCCCACCATTGTTGGCTGTGCTGGAATCTGGCTAACAAACTTGGTCTTTGACTGCATCATGAGGTATCCAATACTGTATTATGAAATTTCATTAAATGAGCCATAAACCAACTTATGAAGGACATTTTCCTGAAGTTACACTCTGACAGAGATGGACCCTAAACATTCCACCATGACACCCAGTATCCAGTGGTTTCTACCCTAACATTATAGTACAGTACCTCCCAGACAGCTCTAGTGTCTAGGAGATGTAAGGCAATAACTTTGTTCCTTCTATCTTACCTGCTCCTAGTGTACAAGGTTTACCAAGACTGGTTTCATGCAGCCCAGGCAAGATTTTAGCCAGTGTTGCATCATAATCTGTACTGAGGATATTCCAGTCATTGAGTGGGGTATTATATAGTATCTGAAAGGAAACCCTAACAGTCTTGTCTCTAATGTACTCTAAGTAACCTTTTTTACTTCCACCTTAAAGGTTTGTGCAGTCCACACAGCACATCCGTTAGAAGCAGCATGATTGGAAGCAGGCTGCAAGTGAACAATTCCAGTTAACCCTTAATTGGGTTAATTCATTTAATTGATTAATTTAATTAATTAATTAGGAGTCAGTTTAGTGCAGTGGGTTAAGGCTCTGAGTTGCAAACCTGGAGACCTGGGTATGAATCCCATAGTCCCCACTTACATACTGTATGACCCTGAGCAAGTCGCTTAACTTCCTTGTGCTCCCAAGTCTCACCTGTAAATGGGCCTCAGCTTGGTGTGTCTCTCCTGGTTAAAAAAAAAAAAGACAAATCCCTACAGCTAACTGTATGAGAAGTATACCTCTCAACTCTCACACATTATGAAGTATATCTCTTATTCTAACTCCAAGAAACCCTCTCTCTCAGGTAAAGACGGTAATATTCCACATGAGAGGCAGTGTAGTGTAGTTCCCCCTTCCCCACTGAGATCAACCACCCCCTCTGATGTTCTTTGACAATGCCATGAGTTGCTCTAGTCTCTTTTTCTGCTGCCACCCCCCTATCCTTTTACCCTTCCTCCCTGATTTCTTCTAGGTTTCTGAAATGATTCCTTGTATGTGTTACTCATGTATCCTATTTACTGTGATGCCGTACCTGAACTGATGAATATTGTTGTATGCTCTCTTTAATGTTGTATGCCCTTGTTTAACATGTTTAACATGAATGTGCTCTCCTGATGTGGAACCTTTGTAAAAGAGCCTTGGCTCAGAGGTAATTGTAATCCTAGATCTAAATAAAACAAAAAAATAAAGTGGTTAAGAGCACTGAGCTGCAAACCTTGACAACTGGAATTGAATCCCACACGCCACAACTTGCATACTGTGTGATCATGAGTAAGTGGGCTCAGGGAGAGTGAGGGTGGTGGAACAGAGGAGCATCCCTCCAGTTGTACCTCTCCACAATTCCTATGCCATTCTGGCAAAGTGTGGTTCCTCTATGGAGGCATCCACAGTGGAGACCAAGGAGGATGCCGGGAACCTCCACAAAGGAGACCCACAGGAGGGTGGCAGGGACCCCGCAAGGAAGGAAACAACCCTGGTGGGGACTCCATTGTTAGGAAGGTAGAACTGGGGAGGAAGGGGAGAGGGAGGTAAGGTGCCTGCCTGGCGCCATGGCTTGGAGGCACAGGGAGCGAATCCTCAGGATTGCCGGAGCAGCTGCACAGGGGAGGGAGCTGGATGTCATTGTCCACCTAGGGACAAATGACCTGGTTAAGAAAGGGATTAGAGAAGTGCAGGAAGAGTTTGTGGAATTGGGGAGGGGCCTTAGACATGTAGCACGCACGGTAACCTTCTTGGAGGTGCTGCCCATCTATGGCGTAGGAGAGGATAGGGTGTTCCACACCATGGGATTCAATCAGTGGTTGAAAAACTGGTGTGGAGCTCAGGGATTTGGCTTCATTGGGATCACGTCCACCTGGAGTGATGCAAGCCTATACTGGCATGATGGGCTGCATCTGTCCAGGAGGGGAACCAGTATCCTAGGTGATAGGTTTAAATGCTTCATTGGCAACCATTTAAACTAGCCAAGGGGGGAGGCACTGGAAAGGAGCAGGGAAATCCTAGCCCCCCCAAAAAAAATAACGGTAGTAAGTGCGGTAAACAACAACATAGATGTGTCGATAGGGAGAAGGGCAAGGGTAAATGGAGAAAGGGACAAAGGTAAGAAGGACAGGGATGGGGCAAAAAGGAGTAAGGCCATCAGGAAATGGAGGGTAATGAGTACCAATGCCCGTAGTCTGGGCAACAAGCTCCCTGAGCTGGTGGCCTTGATGGAAGAGGGTTGCCTGGATATCGTAGCAGTCACAGAAACATGGTACACAGAGAACCATGACTGGGATGTTAACATACCAGGGTACATAACCTACAGGAGGGACAGGCAGGGTGAATAGGGGAGGGTAGCTCTCTGTAAAGGAAGGATAAAAGCAACTGAACAAAAGATTAAACAGGGAGGAGAGGAGGCACTATGGGTCACCTTGGAGACTGGAAAGGGCACCACAATCCGCACAGGGGTTGTGTACAGATCCCCATGTCAGGGGGAAGGAATGGACAAGGATATGATAGAAGGCATTCTTAGAATGGCAGAGAAAGGGGAGATACTGTTGATGGGAGACCTGAATATGCCAGATGTTAAATGGAGCACATTTACTGCAGCCACATCCAAGAGCAGGGCCATTCTTGATGCTCTACAGGTGGCAGGCCTCAGACAGCTAGTTTGAGAACCCACTCATGAGGGAGCAATCTTAGACCTCGTACTCTCAAATGGGGGCAGTGAGAGGATCTCAGATCTAGAAGTGGGTTGCCATCTGGGAACAAGTGACCATCAAACAGTGTGGTTCTCGTTAAACTCAGCTACAGAGTCAAGCCATACAAAAGTGAGGGTACTGGACTTCAGAAGGGCTGACTTTGGCAAGATGAGAGAGTGCCTCAGAAAAGCACTAGCAAACAGGCTAGAAGGAGCTGTGGAACAACAATGGGGAATCATCAAAACTGCCATCACAGAGGCAAAAAACCTTTGTATGAAGCAAATAAACAAATCAAAATGAAAGAAAAAACCACTATGGTTCTCAAAAGAGGTGGCTGTGAAAGTCAGGAGGAAAAAGATAGCATTCCGGAAGTATAAGAAAACACAGAAGGAGCAGGACAGAGAGCTGTACCAGTTAAGACAGAAGGAAGCAGGGATGGAAGTCAGAATAGCAAAGGCCCAAACTGAGGAAAAGATAGCCAACTCGGTTAAGAAGGGGGATAAAACCTTTTATAGGTACATCAGCGAGCGAGAAAAACAAAGGGAGGGATAGTGAGGCTGAATAGAATGAACGGTGGGTGGGCAGAGGGGGACAGTGAAAAAGCAGGGATACTGAATGAATATTTCTGCTCAGTATTCACAAAAGAGGAGGGGGAAGTGCCTAATATAATTAACAGAAGCATTCTTGATAGGGGGGTCAATCCCAGTCCTTTCACAGAAGAAAGGGTTCTGTAAGAACTCCTAAAACTCAAGGTGGACAAAGCAATGGGGCCTGATGGAATTCACCCCAGAATTCTAAAAGAATTAAGGGGGGAACTAGTGAAACCACTGGCTACTCTTTTTAATAAATCATGGGAGGATGGTGTGGTACCTGAGGACTGGAGGAAGGTGGATGTGATTCCTCTTCACAAAAGTGGGACCAAGACAGAGGCAGGAAACTACAGACCTGTCAGTTTGACCTCTGTGGTAGGGAACGTGATGGAGTCACTTCTGAAGGAAAGAATAGTTGAGTACCTAGAGGCCAGTGGGGCACAGGACCCAAGGCAGCATGGGTTCACAGCAGGAAGGTCATGTCAGACAAATCTAATAGATTTCTTTGACTGGGTGACCAAAGTAGTAGACCAGGGAGGGGCTGTGGACATGGCCTACCTAGACTTTAGCAAGGCATTTGACACAGTCCCACACAAAAGATTAATAGTCAAATTAACCAGCCTGGGAGTGGGTCCCAGTGTGGTAGCCTGGGTAAAACATTGGCTGGACAACAGGACACAGAAGGTAATTGTACATGGAGTCCACTCTGAAGAAAGAGGGGTTACTAGTGGGGTACCGCAGGGTTCAGAATTGGGTCCAGTCCTTTTTAATGTCTTCATAAGTGACATTGCACAGGGACTGGAAGGAAAGTATGCTCTTTGCAGATGACATAAAGATCTGCAACAGGGTTGATACACAAGGAGGTGTGGAAAGGATGAAACGGACTTGACAAGGTTGGAGGAATGGTCAGAAGTATGGCAGCTAGGATTCAATGCAAAGAAGTGCAAAATAATGCACCTGGGAAACAAGAACCCAGGGAAGAATACACAATGGGGGAGGTAGTACAACAACAAAAAGGAAAGGGACCTGGGGTGATCATATCAGATGACCTTAAGGTTAGGCAAGCAATGTGAGAAGGCAGTAGGAGGGCTGGGGTATACTGGGATGCAGGGAGAGGCATCAGCAGCAGAAAACAGGAAGTTGTTATCCTCTGTACAGACAGTTGGTGAGACCCCATCTGAGTACTGTGTCCAGTTCTGAGACCCCATGTCCACAAGGACATAGACAGGATAGAGGCAGTCCAGAGGAGGGCAACTGAAATGGTGCAGGGTCTGCAAGAGAAGCTGTATGAGGAGAGACTAAAGGAGCTTAATATGTATACCCTTGAGGAAAGAAGGAGGGGGACATGATAGAAACTTTTAAGTACCTCAGTGGAATCAACAAAGTCCAAGAGGGTAGCATCTTTCAGAAAAAGAGACATGCAAGAACAAGGGGACACAATTTAAAGATAGAGGGGGCGGTTCAGGGGCAATGTGAGGAAGTATTATTTCACAGAGAGGGTAGTGGATGCATGGAACAGCCTTCCTGAGGAGGTTGTGGGGTCTAAAACTGTGGAAGAATTCAAGAATGCATGGGACAGACATCAGGCAATTTTTGTGGGGGGTAGGAAGAAATAGGCTGTTGGTTAACTAGGATCTGTGGCCTATCCTGTAGGTAGGGAAATGGGCAGACTAGATGGGTCAAGCGGTCCTTATCTGCCGTCAAAGTCTATGTTTCTATGTTTCTAAGTCACTTAACTTTCTTGTACTCCCAAGATGCAGCTGGAAACAAGCCTCAGCTTTGTGGGTCTTTCCTGACCAAATATTGTAAACATGTTTAAAAAGTAATAAATAATAAAAGCTGCAAAGTTAAGATATAAGTTGAATCAGGGTCATACTGGCAACTCCCAGGAATGAAGCATGGCCACTTGTGGTGAAGTTCAGGCCTTCAGACATCTAGTGCCGGACTTGACTTGTGTTTCAATGTCCACATCTAGTTTAGTTCAGCACACATAGCTTCCAGCTAGGCTTTCCATGGGGGATACCCATGTCTTGGTCTCACGGAGCTCCAGCGGTATCTGCTGTATACCTTTGGGAGGTACCAGTATCCTCACCCCCCCCCAAAAAATAGACATCAATCTTGAACACTGATATCCTTGTGCCTAACCCATAAAGGATGCAACTTTTTGTCTTTAATGTCCTCTGACCGGCCTGTAGAACAAACTGGAGCACCCAGGACAATACTGAATCAGTCTACCTCCATTGCTGTATCTGACATTTACTGGCAATGCTTTCATCTATTTCATCAAAAGAACAGTGTCCTATAGACATGGCATTCTATAGGTAACTCAGGCAGTGGCAACCAGCTTAGTACATTAGTATGTGTTTTTCCCAATTATGCCCAAGAAAATTGCTTTTACATATCTTGTAAGAAACGCTAACTGTACTGTACCTTTGCATCAAATTTTAATTGCAAATACTTCAGGAGGTCATTGTTAATGAGATTTTGCTCAGCTGGCTGTCGCCTCTTCCTGTTTTATGTAAAAGCTTCTGTTTTAAATAAATACTTGAACTTTTCCAGGCCTGTCTGGTAAGAAACAAACTTTAACTTTTCCTGGAAAGAAAAAAAGATTTACCATAGTAATGCTGTTTCTTCTCAGGGATCCATCAGTGAGCTTAACCAAAGTGCATCTGTCTGCAGGAGTATGCTGTCCTGGAGATAGAACTTCATGTAAAAAATTTAGAATACAAGTTCAAACTCTCCGCTGTGGTCACGCTCCACCCCCTACTGGCTTAATGCCAAATGTGTTTCTATAGCATGGGGAGCATTGACTACCAAAATTATCTTCTTGACTACTAAAATGTTTCAAAAAAAGTTTTGTAAGAAATTTGTTAAAGCCAAACTAAATTGTTAGCAGACAAAATTTGTCATGAAATGACCACAACTTTGAAATTGTTGTGAAAATGCAACAAAGTAATGCTTAAGCAACCATACAGTAAGATAAGAACAAATTCTTATCTAAACCTACTTTCGGAGTCATGTGATGCAACTGAGCTAGACAGCAGCACAGCATAACAGCTCCATCTTTACCCCCACTGGAATCTAGTATTTCTCTCCACCAGAGGTGTTTTTTTTCAGTATTTTATCCGACTTCTTTAATTTTAGTATGGCCATAAAAGCTGACAAGGTTTAATACTTTTTTTTGCTTACATTTTACTGCTGTAATCTTCTCTGACTCAAATTGCTGTTGCAGGGTATACTTTCTGCTGCATTATTACAGGGTGTGCCTACAGGTTTGTTAATATTTTGTGATTACAGATTATTGCTGTAATCTCTGATTAAAATTGTTTTTGCAAGGTATGTCTTCTGTTACTGCTCTATTTTTCTCTGTAGGAAGGTGTTTTTTGCAGAGTATATCATCTGTGAAATTGTTACAGGTGATTCGTATAGGGTTTACAGTTTTATCTATCATTAGACTAAGCTTTCAGGGCTACTGCAATTGTTGTTGGTTGATTGTTTCTGCTCTTACCTCCTTGTTTCTTTTGTCTATGGTTCTTCCTTTTCGGAAGGGGAAGGGCACAGCCACCCACCCCCATCCCCAACCACTCTATCCTACACTCCTTTTATAGAGTAGCACAGTCGTGAAATTTCCTGTAGCAAAGCAGAAAGGGGAGGATCAGAGGGGCAGCCACTCAGTGACCTCGCTTATAGGGGCACAAGTAATTTAACTTGTTACAGCAAGTTATACAAAATAAAAAACAAAACAAACAAAAAACAATCTTATGTTTGCATTCATATTCCTCCTTCTAATTACTCGGACCAGGTTATAAACTCAACAGCTCAACTGGAATGGATATTATTAACTGCAGACACTGCGGGCCACTTTTCAAAAGGGCAGTTATACTGGATTTAGGATGCTGTCCTACATGCTGGACCAATGGAGATCTAAGGGCTTAGATCCAGGCAGCATGGGCAGAGAATGAACACCTCAAATTGCATATTCAGGAGGAAATATATTATAAGAACCACTTGCCATTTCCCCAACATCCAACTGAAGCACCTCGACCGCAGAGGGTATTTAGTCCGGGAGGTTGGCAGGTGGTTAGAAGGGGCAAATTGAGTGCCCCATCACTCAATGCTCTCCAACATATCACCTCCACAAACCATATAAAAAACTACAAATAAGTATCTGCCTCTATCTCCAAAATCAAACAAAGGGGTAGAGGACACTGCAGAGCAGAACACTGCTGTACAGGAGCTAGCATTACAAAAGTCACCCAAAACAGGGACCAAAACAAAAAAACCAAGCAAAAAGGAAATCCAAAACACTTCTGATCATAGGGGACTCCATGATTTGGGGAGTTGATACCGACCTCCAGCTGGGAGTAATGGTCAGATATCTTCCAGGTACATCAGCGTTGAGAGACACTGACTTCATTGCTAAAATCCTGCAGGAAGCAGGATAAAACATCAATGTCCTGGTACACATAGGGACTAACGATCTCACCAGCTGGTCAGTTGTGGAGACCAGGGAACACCTGACCAAGCTGGGAAACAAACTGTCATCCATTTTGTCCTGCATCTCCTTCTCTGAGATTCTGATGGTCTGGGACAGGGGGGAAGACAGATGGAAGGTCAGAGAAGGGCAGATAGGGGAGCTAAACATGTGGCTCAAGGGCTGGTGCCTGTAAAAAGGACACAAATTTATAGGTAACTGACAACAGTTTTGGGAGCGAAAATTTTTTAAATTTGATGGACTGCATCTGACTAAGGAGGGAGTCAGTGTATTGGGGCAGAAGTTTGATGTCTTTGCAGAATATTTAAACTAGCAAATGGGGAGAGGGGTGCAGCACCTGGTACAATGAACAGGAAGAACACTCCTTCCCCCTCGGCTAGTGATCAAACAGGAGTTCATCATGTTTGTAGTTCATTTGCATTACCACGTAAGGAAAAATGTCCGGCTCCCCATACGACATGCAGGGGAAATGCTGACCGCGCTCAACAACTAATGCACTGAAAACTGGCCAATGGAAAATTATGTACACAAATGCCCGCAGTCTGGGAAACAAGATCTCAGACCTGCAGGTAACAATGGCAGAGGCTAAACTGGACATAGTAACCATTGGCAAGGCATGGTTCACCAGTAACCACACTTGGGAGACTTCAGTACCCGGCTATGTACTGTTCAGAAGAGACAGAGGTGCAAAGGGGGGGGAGTAGCCCTTTATGTCAATGAAAATATCAAAACTAAGGAAATTCAGAATACACATAAGGAGCCAAAAAAATTGTGGGTCACCTTGGAAACAGGAAATAGGATAGCCATACGAATTGGGGTTGTCTACAGGCCTCCAGACCAGGGGGAGGATATAGACACATTACTGTTAGAAGATATACAAAACACGACAGCTAAAGGGGAGTCTGATAATGGGAGACTTCAACATGCCAGATACAGATTGGTCAATACCAGCAGGAACATCTGTCAGAACTAGACACATGGTGGATTCCCTGCAGAGGGAGGGCCTCAAACAATTGGTACAACAATCCACAAGAGAAAGGGCTATCCTAGATCTAATACTAACTAATGGGGAAAGGATCACATATCTCCAGGTAGAAGGTCACCTGAGGGCCAGTGACCATCACATGGTATGGTTCAATTTGGGCACTAGAACTAAATCATCCCATTTCAAGGCAAAAATATGGGACTTCAGAGGAGCTGACTTTGATAAGATGGCCAACAGAGTTAAGCTAGCCCTGGCAAGAAGAAATACAGGTGATGGGGTACAGGCAAACTGATCAAGCATTAAGGATGCAATACTTGAAGCAACATCCCACTGTCTTAGGGAGAAAAGCAAGAGCAAGAGAAGGAGTAAACCACTTTGATTCTCAAAAACAGTAGCTGAAAAGGTCAGAGCCAAAAGGTTGGCCTTCAGGAAATATATGGGAACCAGGTGTGACGAAGATAGCAAGGCATATCAAACTTCCCTAAGGGAAGCAAGGAAGGCAGTAAGGGAGGCAAAGGCCCAAACTGAAGAAACACTAGCATGAACAGTAAAAGAAGGGGACAAGACTTTCTATAGATACATTAGTGAAAGGAGAAAGTCCAGAGGGGGTATTGCTAAGATCAAAGGGGATAAGGGGAAGTGTGTGGAGGAGGAACAAGGAAAGCATCTCTCCTAAATAGCTACTTCTGCTCAGTATTTACTGAGGAGAAGGTAGGGCAGGGCACATAGCTCAGCAGCATTGACACAGGGGGGAGGGAGGTGTGCACAAGTCCCTTCGCAAAAGAAAGGGTCCTACAAGAGCTCACTAAGTTTAGGGTGGACAAGGCAATGAGACCAGATGGCATACATCACGGGGTACTGAAGGAGCTAAGGGTGGAACTAGCAGAGCCATTATCAGAACTGTTTAGTGAGTCTCTGAGCACAGGAGAGGTCCCAGAAGACTGGAGAAGAGCTCATGTGACCCCGCTCCACAAGAGTGGTAGCAGGGAGGAGGCAAAGAACTACAGACCAGTCAGTCTTGTCTCAGTAGTGGGCAAGATTATGGAGGCACTCCTTAAGGAAAGGATAGTGCAACACCTGGAATCCATAGAGGCACAGGATCCAAGACAGCGTGGGTTTACAACAGGAAGGTCTTGTCAGACTAGTCTCACAGATTTCTTTGACTGGGTAACCAGAGTGGTGGACCAAGGGGGTGCAGGTGATGTCTACCTTGACTTCAGCAAAGCTTTCAATACTGCTCCACGTAGAAGATTGATTAATAAGCTGGATAGACTCAGGGTGGGTCAGAAGTTGGTCAACTGGGTGGCAAACTGGTTGGTGGGCAGAACACAGAGAGTGGTGGTAAATGGTATACAGTCAGAACAGATGTGAGTCACAAGTAGGGTACGTCTGGGATCAGTCCTGGGGCCAGTCCTCTTCGATGTCTTCATCAGTGACATTGCAGATGGACTGGAGGGTGAGGTTTGTTTGTTTGCAGATGACACCAAGATCTGCAACAGAGTAGATGATCCAGATCTTGGTGGGCAGAATGAGAAGGGATCTGGATAAACTGGCAAAATGGTCAGAAGAGTGGCAACTGGGGTTTAACACAAAGAAGTGCAAGATCATGCACATACGGAAGAAAAACCCTGAAGCCACCTATAGGTTGGGAGAGGAGTTGCTGGCAATCACAAGGGAAGAAAGGAACTTGGGCATCGTCATCACAGATCACCTGAAACCATCCTAGCAGACCATTAAAGCAGTAGGTATTGCTAAGGGGATGTTGGGGTGTATTAGCAGGGGCATCACAAGTTGTAAGAAAGAGGTAATAATCCCTCTTTACAAGACACAGGTTACGCCCCATCTGGAGTACTGTGTGCAGTACTGGAGGCTGCACCTGCACAAGGACATTAACAAACTGGAGGCAGTCCAGAGACGGGCAACCAAAATGGTGCAGGGACTGCATCAGAAAACATATGAAATCAGATGAACAGAGCTCAATATGTATACCATAGAGCAAAGGAGGGAGAGAGATGATATGATCGAAACATTCACACATCTTAAGGGCATTAACAAGGTGAAAGAATCTAACATGTTTCAATATAAGAAAAATAGCAGGACATGAGGACACAGCATGGGATTAGAGGGAGGCCGATTATGGGGTAATGTGAGAAAGTTCTTTTTTACAGAAAGGGTGGTGGATGCATGGAACGGCCTACCTCAGGAAGTCATGGATATGAATACAATGCAGGGCTTCAAACAGGCATGGGACAGGCATAAGGGAGCAATACAGATGAGTATGAATAGATAGGCCATTGACAGAGTAACGGCCTATGGCACAGGTAGAAAAAATGGGCAGACTGGATAGGCCTTGTGGTCCTTATCTGCCATCAACTTCTATGTTTCCTTGTTTCTATGATGCTGACCGCTCATCTGTTTTGGCCAAGAAAAAGTACATGCTTTCGGCCTCTCCACCAGCTGAAGAAGGCCTAGGTCTCACTGAGGATAAGCAAGTGGAGTATGAATCTGATTCCAGTCATCTAGCCAGAGAGTTGAGCGAAGTTAAGTCCTTTATGTGTGGGATTCAAACAGACTTATTACTCTCCAGCTGACAGCAGTAGGAGTTTCAGTAGAAGCTCTGGGATATCATACAGAACAGGTGGAGATGAGGATCAGTAAGATCAAGGACTGGGCGAATCCTGCAGAGCGGCACCTGGTGCTAGTGAAGAAGATGATTCAGATGCTTTGGGACAAGCTAGATGATTTTGAAGCCCATAGCCATAGGAGTAACATTTGCATTTTAGTACTTCCAGAGTGCACAGAAGGAAGGGACATGATTGCGTTTTTGCAGACCAAGTTACCACTGTGATTACAGTGGGAGCCCAGAACTGTAGTAAAATTAAGAGTGCTAACCAGAGCGCACAGGACTTCCACTGCAGAATAGTGCCACTCACCCCCACCCTGTCATTCTCAAGCTGCTTATATTCACTGACTGCGAGCGCATTCTAAGAGACACCCATGCACTGAAAGAAATCAGTGTGAATGGGGCCCACCTCTCCTTCACACAAGATTTCCTGCAAAGGATCCTCCAGTGGTGCAAAGCATTCAATAAGGTGAGGGATTTGGTGAGAGAGAGATAGGGCTTAAAGCCTTTCTTGTCCCACCTCCTGCACTGAAATTTGTGGACCGTGATGGGGCTCAGTTCTTTACTTCCCCTCACAGACCCTAAAGTATCTCCAAGGATATAATGGAGGAAGGCAAGCCAGAACTGACCCTACAAAAGCCCAAGGATGGAGCGTACCAACCTGCAACCACAGAGGAGTAAGGACAGAATGGCTCGGAACCTCAAGATAGACAATGGAGCTTCACTGGAGAATTCTGAACCTGCAGTTTTGACAGCCCAATAGGAAGAAGATTCTATGGACTCATTCAGGACAGTGGAGGGGAAGATGTTTTCTTGCCTGAGGCTATAGAATAACAATATCCAGATAACTGGTGGAGCACAGCATTATTATTACCTGGTGGATTTTTTGTGGGGGGTGGATTGTTTTATACTGTTTCAGGCTTGTTTAATGAAGAGCAGAACTGTTTCTTAGGTTGGCTTTCAGGGAAAGGGAGGTACGTGACTCCCGGGTAGTTTCGGTGGGTGGGGTTGCATAGTGGCAGTCTGGTAGGACTGTGGGGAGGGTTTGCATTGTTGGGTAGCTTCCTCACCATAGTCCATTTTTTCCTTTTGACCATGAAGAGTTGTTTTTATTTTCTCTGTGGGGGATTACTGGGTTTCCCTTTTTTTTTTGGAATGGAGTTCTAGAAACTTCCTCAGGGGTAGAGATGCAGCTAATTTAAATTTTGCCGGTGAAGTGCCCGCAAAGTGGGCACTTTGCCTTGTCACTCCACTACGCGGAGTGGCCAATGCAAACGGCTCACTTTGCCTTGTGATTATTACTTCGCGTTGTCATTCCACCTTAGCGCAAAGTAAGTCGAAGTGACAGTAATATCTGCAGCCCTTCACACACACAGTCACCAGAATTAATGTGCATCCCCAAAATGCTCATGTCTTGTGTCCAGAAAACTCCCCAGTGCTGACGGTGATGAAGTGAAATGAGAGCACAGGAAATGCAAAGTCTCCCAGAATTAATGGCGCACTCAGACGTCATGCATGCAGTAGTCACGCACAGTCACCAGAATTAATAAGCATCCCCAAAATGCTACTGTCTTGTGTCCATAAAATTCCTCAGTGCTGATGAAGTGAAATGAGAGTATAACAAGAAATGTGAAGTCTCCCAGAATTAATGGCTCACTCAGTCATGTGTGCAGTGGTCACACACAGTCACCAGAATTAATGTGCATCCCCAAAATGCTATTGTCTTGTGTCCAGAAAATTCCCCAGTGCTGACAAAGTGAAATAAGAGGGTAACAAACAATGCAAAGTCTCTCAGAAGTAATGGTGTACTGCAAACACATAGACAGATTAAGATTGCACTGCGCACTTACAAGAGATGCAGACACAAAGGCACAACAACACTTAACCAGTGCTCACAAGTCACAAATCCAAATCTGGAAAAGAATAAATGTTGCTAGTTGGGGGTGGAGGTACTGCATGGCAGTTACAGTCCACTAACAGTAAAGATAGCACAAAGTAGTATAAAAAATTCATGGAGGTGCAGTGGATAGCAGGTTCACACTGCTGCAATTACTCTGTGACACAATAAAAGGTGTCTGATTTAATGGCATGCATCGCACACGCACTCACACACACTACAAGTAATGCGTAGCAAATTGAAAACCTTTAGTAATATAACCAAATGTTTTAAACAAACTGAAATTATACACTGCTGCACCACAACAATCCGCAAAAAACGTCAAGAATTACTGAAAATATTACTGCGTGTACATTAACACAGTTATACAAGAAAAATATAACCAAAACAGAAAGACTGCCTTTTTCCTTCCCGTTAATCTACTACACCACAGATACGCCCTTCCCCCAAAGCACACTTCACAGTACACAGACTGACTGTTCTAAATTAACATTCAAAATCCACACATAAACAATAAACACTCATTGATATGAGCACAGGAGGGTTTCCTACAATCGATGTACTAATTTGTGAGCAATAAAATAGCTCAAAAAGGCTTTTTTAACAACTTTTAGAGGATCTGAATCGTAGAGCTCTGAGCGGAAACTGTCTCCATCTTCCACTACACACACAGTACACAGAACTGAGGCTGTGCAGAACAATCTAAAGCTCATGTGACTGCAGTCCCATGAAGCACTGTAAAATTAACCTTTGGAGCTCAAAAACAAGGCAAAGTGAGGTGAAGTACATTAATTTCAATGCAGTTCACTTTAAAATTGGTGCAGAAGTGGTTTGGGAAGGCAGAATAACGCAAAGTCATTGTTCTTGATGGACTTTTCATTCCCCATTATAACGCAAAGTACTCCGCTCTGCGTTGCAGAATACTTCTCGGATTCCG
This sequence comes from Neoceratodus forsteri, assembly GCA_016271365.2. Taxonomy (NCBI): domain Eukaryota; kingdom Metazoa; phylum Chordata; order Ceratodontiformes; family Ceratodontidae; genus Neoceratodus; species Neoceratodus forsteri. Next base: position 727,731,747 of record CM028138.1, on the reverse strand, counting down.
CATTACTCCACGAATCACTTCGCAGAGTGAATTTTGTCCACTTCGCCCACCACTACTCGGGGGATCTGAGGGGATGAGGATGTTTGTGATATGGCCCCTGCTGGTGGAATAGATTGGTATCACGGACGGTTGCTCTGGGATGGAAGGGAAAGGAACGTTCAGTTTTGATGCATCATTTTAGCATTTCTCTTTGCTGCTAGAAAGGTGAGCCAAAGATGGGAGCAGCAGGATGGCCTAGTCTCCGGAGGACCATGGGGGTGATAGAAGTCATGCAGAGACTAATGGTGGTTAGATGAGGGGGAAGCTGGGGCAGTGATTGGTGGTAATGGGATGGTTTTGGAAGGTGCATATTTAATCCTGTCCATTTATGGCATCGTTATTACAGAATCAGGAAGGTTAATGGGCCACAAGCCAGGAGGTCATCCGGGGATTGGTGAAGTGGTAGGGGTGGAGCTAACGGGGTCCAAACTTTTTGGTGTGGTTGAGAGTCTCAGTTCTTGAAGGTTCTCTGCTGCAATTGGACTGCTCAATATAACCTTCTGGGGGTGGGGGCTGTAATGTTCAAAACAAGAGGCAGAGCACTATTAAGCATGAAGGGACTGTAATTCAGAGATTATGACACTAAAGGGAGCTAAAGGGCAAAAGGAAGGAAGGAAGGAAGTTTATTTATTTATTTGCTTTTGTTTACCAGGTAAGCACACTAGACAACCAAGTGCATATTTTCAGGTGCGACCCGGGAGAAAACAAAGGAACGTTCAAGAACATCAGGCAAAACAAGTACAAAGTACATTCAATAAACATCAGGCAAAAACAAGTCAAAACAAGAACATCAGGGGTTTACATTGCAAGCAGATGGTAGCTAACAGCATGGTTCAAGCATGGAAGGCAGTAGCCATCATACTGAGGCAACAATGCCCTAAAGGATAAGAGTAGCTGGTAAATTGAATAGTCACAGCTGGGGTTAGAGAGGCCTTGGGCAAAACATGAAGATAGAACATGAACATGTACACAATTAATGAGCAGTTGGGCCAGAGTGGACCCAACACAATCAATTCTTCTAATAGCCGCGAGCTAACTAGTGGATAAGGTGCAGAGACCCGTCACCTTAAGCAGACGAATTAGGCAATGACTCAGCCAGTCACAGTGGAATGGGTCAAAGGGAGTCAGTTAGTCCTGCACGTGAGTTCAAGCTGTGTGCATATATTTCTGAATGCTGCAAAATAAAAGTTGTTTCTTAGAACAGTCTGTATAAGTGACAATTTTTCATTGGCGATGAGGATACAAGTTGTAGAGCCTTGGCTAGAGAGGAAAAAAACTTTTACTTGTTTTTGGGCCTGGCCTACAGACTGCTGTTCAGGAGAGACTTGTGAAGGTATATATGATCAATGGCCATAGTGCTCCCAAGTTTCCCTCAGTTTGATGTGGGTACTGAATCACGTACAGCTGGAGTCCATTGGAAGAATTGGGTCTCCCTGTACAGAAATTTGCTGCTAGCACTCAATGTGGAAGATCCAAAGAGACAGAAGGCTCTCTTACTACACAGTGCTGGTGAGCAAGTAAATGCCATTTGTGATACTTTGCCTCAGTCTGCACACAGAGATGGTAAGACAGAGCTTGATTTAGCTGTGTGGATGCTCTGACCAAGTACTTTACACCCAAGCAAAACTTGGAATATGAAGTATATATGTTTAGACAAGCCAAGCAAGAAGGTGGTGAAAGTTTGGCAGCTTATCATACTTGTTTACGTCAGTTGGCAACTACATGTGATTTTACAGATGCAGACTGTGAGATTAAAACTCAAATTGTGCAGCATTGTTTGTCACAAAAACTAAGGAGAAAAGCCTCAGCAGAGCGAGGCTTGATGTTAACTCAGCTTTTGGATGCGGGCAAGGTCATGGAGTTGTCTGAGGCACAGGCAACAGGAATGGAGCATGAACAACATGCAGTACATAAAGTGGCACCAAACAAGCCAGTAGTCAGCAAACAGCAGGTCAAGCAGTGTGTACAGAATGGAAGAAGGGTTAGTGGTTCTGGGACATGCAGGAGATGTGGTGGTGTGTATCTGCATTTAGGAGGCAAGAATATATGCCCAGCATTTGGCAAGATTTGCAGAAAGTGTCAAAAAGGCCAACCATTTTGCAGTGTGTTGCAGAACTCAGCAAATGCAAAGCAATTAGAAGCAGAGAGCAAGGCCATAGCAAACAGTAAACACAGTGCATGCAAGTTACAGTGAGGAGATGTCAGATGATGAGTCATATATTTACACTGTCAAGGCACAACAGAAGTCTAATAAAACAATTCAGGAACATCCTCCTTTTCAAGTAAAAATTTGTGAACAATTCATAAGAGTCATGGCAGATTCAGGGGCTACAATCAATGTGATCGATGAGCTTGACTTCAATAGCTGCAAATGTAAATCAAAGTTGACAAAGACTGACATTAAAGTATATCCATACAGTTCAACAACACCACTTTAAGTGCTGAGAAAGTTCCAAGTAGTGGTTGAATCCCCTAGAAGAGTGTATCATGAAACGTTCTATGTAGTAGTAGGAACAGGAGGTTCACTGCTGAGTTGGAAAACGATGCAAGATTTGGATTTGATCTGAACAGTGCAGCTAGTTTGTGCATCTGAGGAGATACAAAAGGAACAGAGCAAGAGAATGCACATCAGTAAACAGTTGCATGACTACAAAGATTTGTTTCAAGGGCTTGGCAAGTTAAAGGACTTTCAGGTAAAACAACACATCTGTGAGACAGTCCAGCCTGTAGCCCAGCCTCACCGCAGAGTACTGTTTCATATCAGGAAGGAACTGGAGGAACAGTTAAAGCAAGATGAGGAACTGGATGTGATAGAACAGATAGATGGACCAACCCCATGGGTGTCCCCAGTGGTCATAGTACCAAAGACAAAAACCCCGGAAATGTGCATGTGTGCATGGACATGAGGCAGGATAACAAGGCCATAAAGTGAGAACAACACATCACACCAATTAACAATGAGGTCATTAATGACCTCAATGGTGAAAGAGGGTTTAGTAAACTGGACCTGAACCAAGGTTATAACCAACTCAAGCTATCACCAGAATCAAGGTATAGCACCACGTTCTTTATGCATGTGGGTCTGAGACAATATAAGAGACTTAATTTTGGAATTTCAAGTGCCACAGAAATTTTTCAGAATACCGTTAGAGAGACTTTGAGTGGGCTAAAAGGCACAATCAATATTAGTGATGACATTCTGGTCTATGGATCAACTTAGGATGACCATAACAGCAACCTCAGAGTGGTGCTACAGTGGTTAAGAGAAAAGAGTTTGACACTAAACAATCAAAAATGTGTATTGACAAGCACACGTTGGAATACTTTAGGTGCGTGTTTACAGATAAAGGCATGATGGCAGATCCCAAGAAGATCAAAGTGATCCGTGAGCTTACAACACCTGTAAGTTCCTCAGAGATCAGAAGCTTACTTAGCATGACCAGTTCTGCTCACGATTTGTACCAGACTATGGTACAATGACACAGCCTTTAAGAGAGCTGATTAAAAGGATATACCTTAGAACTGGTCCACTCATCAGGAACAGGCACTCAGTTGTGAAAAGCACTTACCAATCCACCAGTAATTAACTATTTTGATACCAAGAAAGAGACAGAAATTTTTGTAGATGCTAGTCCTGTTGGACTCACTGCTATATTGACCCAGAAAAGAGTAAACAGTAATGTGATTGCGTTTGAAAGCAAAGCACTCACGCTAGTGGAACAGAGATATTCCCAAACTGAAAGAGAAGCTCTGGCAGTGATCTGGGTATGTGAAACACATATATGTGTTTGTAGGGTCATTAACAGTCTATACTGACCGCAAACCACTAGTCGCTCTTTTTGGAAACCCAAGATCCAAACCACCAGCCAGGATTGAGCGATGGGCTCTAAGGTTACAGCCCTATGGAGTGGTTGTTGCCTGTCATTCTGGTGGAGATAATCCAGCTGATTACATGTCGAGACACCCTCTGACAGAGCTACTCCCTTCAAGGCAAGAAGAGAAAGTTCCTGAAGAATATATCAATTATATCGCTGAACATGCCACCCCCGTGGCAACATCACTAGATGAAATCTAGGCTGCCACCCACAGTGACAGGACTTTGCAAGCTGTAGCTGAAGCAATACAATCAGGGAGATGGAAGAAAACTGGCTTGAATTCCATGGTCAATGCACAAGCGTACACTTCAATTGAAAAGGTAAAAATGGAACTAACCACTGATGCTGACAGAGGCTTCATTTTAAAAGGGACTAGAATAGTCATATCCAAAAAACTTCAGAGGCGAGTGGTTGTCTTGGCACATGAGGGACATCTGGGACTGGTAAAAACTAAGGCCCTCATCAGAGAAAAAGTCTGGTTTCCAGGGATTGACAGGTTAGTGTACAATGTTATCAAGTCATGCCTAGTTTGCCAAGTCATGACACCTGAAATGAAAAGTGAGTCACAGGTGATGTCAAAACTGCCAGAATCACCATGACGAGAGGTAAGCGTCAACTTTGCACAACTTCCTATGGGAAGATACCTCTTGGTGGTAATTGATGACTATTCCAGATTTCCAACATTTGAAGAAGTTAAATCCACTAGTGCGAGGACTGTGATACCAGTTCTGGATACGGTATTTTCTGAGTTTGGAATCCAAAGGTGGTCAACTCTGACAATGGACCGCTATTTAGTAGCCAAGTCTTTAAACGCTTTGCTAAATATTTAGGTTTCCATCACAGGAAAAATCACCCTATACTGGCCTAGAGTGAATGGAGAGGTCGATAGATTTATGAAAAGTGTTAAAAAGACAATCAAGGCAGCAATCATAGAGCAGAAGGACTGGAAACAAGAAATGTGTCAGTTCTTAAGAAACTATAGAGCCACACCACACTGTATGACTGGAGTTCCCCCGCCACAGTTTTGATGCCCATGTTATGTGTAGTGCAGCTTTAAGAAATGTTAGAAAGTACAGCTTTAAGAAATGTACTTCCTGTAAATCTTCTTGTGTGTGTTTAGATAAGTTGTCCCCTTGTATCTGTGCTGTATGGAAGTAAACAGAGAAGGCCTAGATTTCTGAGGTGCATGTTTTTCTTATTACAAAGACCCTGTTGTATTTAAGGAACTTATTTTCAGCCACCAAATACAACAAATTGGCGATGATGGATGATGCAAATTTTAATAGCTCCAGCTAACTGAATTACACCATTTTATGACTTTCTGCATTGGAGGCAAGTAAGCAATTTGGAACTGTGGAGTATCATGGCAACTTCAGCCAGCTTTGAGATTTTTACAGGAACAGACTGGGATACATGATCCAGATGGTTTGATCATTGGTTATTTAAGAAAAAGGTTCTGCAACACACACAACAGTTCCAACAAGTTCTGGTCAGAGCCAATGTGGCTGTGGAGAGCTTCTGGGATGCTTTTACCCATTATTTCTTATGAATTTGCACAATGCAAATCTACTGAGAGGTAGTTTCAATGTGGTCTTCCTTTTACACATTTTTATGTTGTCTTGTGCGTATGCAACATATCATGGTAGCTTGGAATAGCAGGTTTTGGAGGTGCGGTCCTGTTGTAGCCAATGGGGCCACTGCTTTTTTGGGCTGGGCTCTGTGGCATGAATGAAACAGCACACTGTCTATGACAGCAGTGCAAATGTGTGCCACCAACCTGAAACAATTTCACTGCTGCAATGAGGGAGCTCCCCATCATTGCATGGTGTGCCTTTCCTGGTGTAACATTTAAAAAAACATGGTGGCTATCACTGTCTGCCTCTCACACTCCTCAACAAGCTGACGTCAGGGGTGCCCAATCCTCCTGTCGGCATACCCCCTCCCCATTTGATTTGCCGACGGGGGAGCCCAATCCCCCTCGGCATAATGTCCTCCATATTATAGTTTGTATGCCGAGGGGGGTGCTCAATCTCCCTCAGCATCATGCCACCCCAAACACAAACACATTTTCTGTGCTGATCGGGGGCTAAATCCCTATCAGCTTCAGTCTCCCTCCTCAAACAAAATACGGGTGGCACACTGGGAGCCCACCCCAGTGTGCCAAAACAAACCTGAAAAAAAAAATCCCGCAATGTATTTATGATTTTTACTTTTATTTTTTTACCTGTAAAAAGAAAACAGTGCCTCATTGTTCATGGTGCCCACTCCCAACCCTCACCCACCCTCTGCACACCTGACCTCCCCACACCCCCCCACACCCCATACTTACCTCTGGAGCCTGGCACAATGATCTTCGGTGGAGCAGGAACACATCTGCACTCTTCAAAGCCGACTGCAAGCTGAAGAAATGATGATAAACCTTTTTTTTTTTTTTTTTACATAGTTCGCCTACTCAGTTATAGGGGTGGGCACCCGGGTTTCTGGGTTGGTATGTATGTGTGTTTGTATGTTTATGCAAAATACAATAAAGATACTCTTAAAAAAAGAAATGATGATAAACCTGTATAATGGCATAAATGGGGGGTTCAACTTAGGTGGATATCTCGGACATTTTTGCGACTTTTGGCACCAAATTTTCAACATGGGGTTCTTGGGACCTCGCCTCATGAATTCAGTCACTGTCATGTCATTATTCGGTCCCAAATGGTGATTTCACCATCACTGGGTGGAATCACCTTTCAGGACTGATTAATAAAATGACAGTATCACAGTTCATGAGATGGGCTCCCACAAAGCCTATGTTGAAAGTTTGGTGAAAAAAATCCAAAAAAATTACTGTGTTAAGAGTGTGCATTGTGCAGTTTCCATGCACGCTTGTAAGTTCAAGACTTTTTAATATTTTTATTCCAGATTTTCAACATTATCATTGTTTCATACCTCCTTATGTACAGTACAGTTGTCATTTTCCACATCCTGCCCAAAACGCGTTTTCACATATCCGGTGCACAATGGTGCGGTTGCTGTGGGAAATCAATGCTTGGGACAGATTAAGAAAATCACAGTGATACTGTTCATGAGGTGGGCTCCAGATTTTCAACATTTGCCATTTTTCCACATTTGCCATTTTTCCACACCTCCTTATATACAGTATAGCTGTCATTTTTCACATCCTGCTCATAATGTGTTTTTGCACATCTGGTGCACAATGGTACGGTCGCTGTGTGAAATCAACATTTGGGACAGATTAAGAAAATCACAGTGACAGTGTTCTTAAGAAGAGGTCCCAAAAAGCCCATGTTGCAAATTTGGTGAACAAATTCAAAAAAATGACTGTTACCAACGTGCGTTGCACAGTTTCTATGCACATTCGTAACTTAGCCAATTTTTTATATTTTTACTCCAGATTTTCAACATTGTTATTTTTACACACTGTCTTATGAACAGTACAGCTGTCATTTCTTACATGCTGCAAAAAACATGTTTTCGCACCTGTGGAACACAATGGGTGTGGTCGCTGTGTGAAATCAACGTTCAAGATTGATTGAGAAGATCACAGTACCACTGTTCATGAGCAGAGGTCCCAAAATGCCTATGTTGAAAATTTGGTATAAAAATTCCCCAAAATAATTGCTTTACAGGTGTGCATTGCACAGTTTCTATGCACGGTTCTGACTTCAGTTGTTTTATATTTTCACTCTAGATTTTCAACATTACCATTTTTTTATACCTTCTCATGAGCAGTACAGCTGTCATTTTTCACATCCTGTTTGAAATGTGCTTTTGTACCTGTGGTGACAAATGGCGCAGTCGCTGTGCAAAATCACCTTTCAGCTAATAAACTGATAGTGTCACTGTTCATGTGGTGGGGGTCACAAAAAGCCCATGATGAAAACTTGGAGTGAAAATACCAAGAAGCACCCAGGGAGTTAGGGTTTCCTACCATAATGCCCCTACCCTGTAAGGACTGACAGGTGTCAGGGATGTGACTTGGGATTGTCGACAGTAATGCTCAGGTCATTCCACTCCCACCCCCACCCTGCAGCCACTGACAGGCGTGCAAAATGTATCCAGTTCTTTAGCCCCAAAGTTCACCCCATTCTCCTATACTGCACCCATTTCAGCATATTTCCTTATGGAATGGGGTGAGTGTAAAGCCTGAACACCCCAAGGCACACCTCGACACTTGTCGGTATCTGCAGGGTAGGGTGAGGTGAAATGGCATGAGTGTTATCGGCGATGTCCTAAAGGCACACCCTAATGCCTGTCCATCTCTGCAGGGTGGAGGTGGGGTTTGCGTGAAGTTCAATACTTCACTGCCATTCCTACTCTGCATCTGTCTAACTCCTGCACTTCCAATGCTAATGCCAGCAAGACAACATTTAGCATTGACAAATGCTAGTTACAATGTAGTTTCCTAGAATTTGCTTGCTGATTGCTACATGTTTAGCCTGGATAGTTCTCAGAAGACAAGGCATCTTATTTTTAGTGGGGCACTACATCTACACAATATTATGCTGCATAGCATAAAATCAGAACACACTGAAAACAGTATTTTACATCTTGAATAAATACATTATAAAAATGGTAAAATCATAACCCCACTGAAAAAAAAGACATTGCATCTAATCTGGGAGATCCTGAGTAAATACAGTGCACCAATGTGTAAAATAAAGATCACAATGACAATGAGATGTAACATCTCCCCAATGCTATCCAGGATACAAAATATAGGATAAGAAATATTTAATGAGCTAGTCGAGTCAAAACAGACAGATAGGAAAATAATACACATTTCAAGTAGTAGTCAGTTGTAATTTTTTATTTCTGAAGTATTTTTCTTTTTCCTTTTGCTCATCAGAAAGTATTCTATATGATAATAGTATGCTGGATGTGTGGAACAGCTAGTAGCCTGGCAGCTGACATAGTTATCTCTACTGCCCCACACTACATCATCAGCATTGTGATCTCACTGACTGTGACATCACAGGTGAGTGACTTGGCAGTCACTCACTTGTTGTTCCTAAGTAGCAGTGATGTCACAGTCACTGAGGTGACAATGCTGATGATATAGTGTGGGGCAGTAGAGTAAGATATGTCAGCTGCCAGGCTAAGAGCTGTTCCACACATTGCACCTACTAACATCAGGTGAATAATCTTCTAATTAAACAAAAGGAAAAGAAAAAGTAACTCAGATATAAAAGGTAATGGTTGGCTGCTTTTAAAATCTAATATTAGTTTTAGACAGTACACTAGCACTTTAAGGAGAATCTACTTTGGACTGAACTGCACTGTGTTCACTGACATAAACAGTTTATTGTTTTGTAATATATGGATCCTTAAAATAATAGCATCGAAAACGATGCAAAAAAAAATCTTGTAATACACACTAGCTTCTCAATAATACCACACTTCATTCCCAATGATACCATTGTTTCATTTTAACGATAGTATTATCACTCTGAAACAAATGCTCAAGCGCAGCCTGATGCCTCACGCTGACCATGAGCCAGCTTTTCCAAGCTTCAGCACGAGGGATTTCAAAGCCAGCTCTGCGGTAACTGAACAATAACTTACTTTTCTTTTTTTTTTTTTTAAAAAAAGAAAAATGAGTAACAGTTAAAAGTTCCATTGAAGTGTAACTACATTTTGCCTCTTACTGTTAAACGGAACTGTTTCCTGCACTTTCCTGTTCAGCTCTCCACCAAAAAAAATGCACAACTTCCCGATTCCTCATTGAACATGTCAACCTGCACAAAGTATCACCAAGTAAGACCTCGCCAGGTTCTCTTATCCATATATCACAAAAATTAAAAAACAGGTTACAGTGAAATACTCAGCTGAAATTCCATCTTGAGGCTCTGAGGACATAGAAACCTCTCGAGCTTCACTCTCAAGGTTATCTATGTCCCCAGAACCTCTCGATGGAATTACAACCTTGCAATTCACTGTAACCTATCTATTATTCTATTTATAATATATTATATTGCAGTATTTATTTTGAATGTTGTGGCCATGAGGATGGTGTGTACAGTGTGAGTGTGTATGTGTGTGTGTGTGTGTGCGTGTGTGTTTTTCCCCAAAAAAGCAAACACCTGTGGATTGCTATATAATTCACCTGGATAGTTCACAGAAGACCTGGCATATGTATGAGACAGTGCTTATCAGATAGTGTCTTAAGAGGTTAAAAAAGTGTAACTCATTTGTTCCTGGGAAAGGGTGACATTTATGAAGTATGAATCTTTCTTGAAAGACAATGGTTGCCCAACTGCAGCTAACAGCAATACAATGTTTAAATGTGAAGTATTTAAATGTGCAAGTTGTTGCATTTCAAATGGGATAAACAAATCTCCAGTTTAATAGGCAACCAATATTTAACAGACTGTTTCAGTTTCCTAACGGCCGTCTGATAAGCAGCTTTAGTGCTGTATACAACATTCTAAATAGAAAGAAAGCTGTTTCAGTTTCCTAATGGCCATCTGATAAGCAGCTTTAGTGCTTCTCCAACATTCTAAACAGAAAGAAGGGACTATTTTTTTCATTTGCCATAGTGATTTATAATTGTGGAAGGATACATTGAAATGTCTAAAAATGTGTTCCACGTTCCTCCATTTTCCAGCTACAGACAGCAAGATGGCTGTAGGCTCCTCCCCGAGCCATAAAAATGGCATACCTCTGGGACTGAATATCCAGACAGCAGTGCTTTGTGAAGGTGTGAACTGTTTTGTAGCTAGCTGTTTGACAAATTTCTTGAAGAGGAATGCTCCTTGCAGCTGCCACAGAGGTGGAAGCTCCCATTCTGTAGTTTGCTCATAGGCCTCTGTGAAGTTGTTTACCAGCTTTCTCATAGCAGAATTGCACACAGGAAACTGTCCAATGAGCTATGATCTTCCTGGCTGCCAGTTCATATTTGATGACCTGCTCATAGGTAACAAGGAGTTGTATGATATTTGACCTGACATCCTTTGTCTGTCCCCTGTAGTAACATAATGTTCTTTTTTACATCCAGATAATGCAGTTTTTACTCACCTGTCCCAGAGAGTTCAGGAAAGTGAACAAGAAAGGTCACTGACTGATTGAATTCTAACATCACCCTAAGTTGTTTTTTTTTTTTAATTGATTCTAAGAACTGCATTATCCCTGTGGAATATAAAGTAGTTTGTATCTGTACAGAGGGCTTGCAGTTCACTTACCTCCTGGCAGATGTCATGGCTACTGGGAAAACTGTTTTCCAGGTGGCTTATTTTAAATCTGCTGTAGCTATCGGTTCAAAGGGAGATTCTATCAGCTGAGCAATACAAATGTTCAATTCTAGTGGGGAGACTAGTTCCCTTACAGGACGGCACAGATAACTGAGGCCTTTGGAACATTTTAAAAACAGATTCTGAGGCCAAAGACTTATCTTTACCTGCTGATATGCAGGCTGACACAGATGCCAATTGTACTTTCAGGGTTAAAGATCTCAGACCTAAGGACTGTAGGTGTACCAGGTAGTGCAAGACAATGGACAGGCCTGCCGGCAACAGGATTATCTTTCTGAGGGTGCACCAGTATGAGAATATCTTCCACTAAGAGGAATACACTTTCCTTGTGACTTATTTCCTGGAAACCTTTTAAATCCTCAGCACTTCCTCTGACTGAGTCAAACAAGAAGGTTTTAGCTCTTCAAGAACCATGCCATCCAGCACAGTGTTCTGAGATCTGGGAAGGCTATCCTGTCCTGGGACAGAGTCAACAAGTTGTATCTCAGTGGAAAGTTGATAGGAGTCCTGCAGAATAGTGTCAGTAGCACTGAGTACTATGCCTGCCTGGCCTAATCTAGGACTATTAGTGTAATTGTTGCTGGCTCTCCCCAGAGCTTCTTGAGCACCCACTTTATGAGGGAGAAACAGAATCAAGAAGAGATGTGCTTAGTGAGGTGATTGTAGTGCTAAACAGGAGGTAGTTAGCCCCCAACAAGTCCAACAAAATGATCAAGACAGTGCAGCACTCACTGGTACCTGCATCAATAAATAAATACTGGAGTCACATTCAATGTCGAATTCTCCTTAATTTTATTGCTGACAAATAAGACTTTGTTTGAAAAAGGCAAAGAGAAAAAAAGGGGGGAGGGGGCTCCAGTATTTATTCATAGATGCAGGTTCCAGTAAGTGTTGAACTTTCTTGATCACTTTATGAGAGACAATGATGGGAAGTAGAGCTGTGCAGTATGGAAAAATACATTTGCACAATAGTAATGGAATTCCATGAAATTACATGAAATCCCATGATATTTTGTAGAATTTCATCAGAATTTCACAGAATTTTTGAAATGTATTACTTTGATTATACATCAGCTATCATTTGAGTTACATATCTGAAATTAGCATAATTATGTGTTGTTAGGTGCTCTAATGATGTGCCATATATCCTGATATTACAAAGCATTGTCTCAGAATTATAAGTGCTCAAAGTTTGCCTTTTTATTTTTTTTTTTTTTGTGTGGAAAATTTCATTCAAATGTTTATCTGCATATAACTCAGGCACCTTTGGATCTAGAAATCTGAAACTAGGTACATATACTGTATAAACAAACATAGAAATGGATGGCAGATAAGGACTGCTAGGCCCATCCAGTCTGCCCATTTTCCTTGCCTACTATAGAAGCTGCAGACCTTACTTGATCTCCAGTTTTACCTCCTTGTTCCTATTGCTAGGGTTCCCCTATGCCTGGCCCATGCATGCTTGAATTCCTCCACTGTATTTGCCTGTACCACCTATGCTGGGAGTCCATTCCATGAATCCACCACCCTTTCTGTGAAAAAATACTTCCTTATGCTACCCCTTAGTCTACCACCTTCCAACCTCATGTCATGCCCCCTCATTCCTGGGCATCACCTTTTCTTTAAGATGCTACCCTCTAGTATGTTGTTTATGCCTTTTAGATATTTGTAGGTTTCTATCATATCTCCCCTGTCTCTCCTCTCCTCCGGGGTATACATATTGAGGTTTCCCAGTCTCTCCTCATGTGACTTTTTGTGCAGGCTCTGCACAATCTTTGTTGCCATTCTTTAAACAGCCTCCACCCTGTCTATGTCCTCATGGAGTTGCAGCCTCCAGAACTGGATACCATATTCTAAATGAGGCCTCACCAATGATCTGTACAGTGGCATCACCACCTCCTTCCGCCTGCTGGTGATACCTTTCCCTATGCACCCCAGCATCCCACTGGCTCTCTCCACAGTCTTGGCATATTGTTTGGCCACATATACGTCATCGGATATGATTACCCCCAAATCCCTTTCCTGTTTGGTGACCATCAGTTTCTCCCCACCCATCGTGTAATCCTCCCCTGGGTTCTTGCACCCCAAATGCATGATTTTGCAAGGTCCCTCCTTATTTTTTCCACCCCTCCCAGAGTGTCCACCCTATTGCAGATTTTAGTGTTATCTGCAAAGAGGCACACCTTCACATCCACCCCTCTGCAGTGTCACTTATGAAGACATTAAACAGGACTGGGCCCAGGACTGATCCCTGTGGCACAACCCTCACACCTTAAAAATGATATACCATTTTATCAATCTATATATATATAGACAAATTTGGAAAATAAATTTTTAAATTAGAATAACAGAATTGTTTCCATTGGAGAGTGAGATAGAAAGTTTTTTTTTGTCTTTGCAGTTCAGGAGACTTTTAAAATTGCAGGGAGAATCCCTTACCCTCTATTTCCAGATCCCACTTGTCTGTGGTGATTTTCCCGGTATCCCATCAAGATAGTAATGGCAAAATGGTACGGCAAACAGTGATGGCAAAACAGCATGAGCACATATGATGACCAAAGGATTCCCCCCTTCCTGAGGTGCGTCCCCCCAGAGTTGGTATCTGTATAATGGGAGTGTGAAAATAGCCCTCACCATATGTGCCTTTGCTGTTCTGTCCATGCTGTTTGTGGTGGTTGCCATTTAGCCCTCGCTATTTTGATGTGGAACTGATTTTCCTCCATTCCTGGAAGTAGTGGGTCTGCCTTTCTTCCACTAGAAAATGACTGACTGACTGGTGACCTGGGAAATTTGGCTGGGCTTTTGTTTTGGCTGTGGCTTAGGAGCTGGAGTTGTAGCATGCCTTGAGACCCTTCTGACTCCACCCCTATAGTATCCTCTCTGTGGCTGACACTCATAGCCACTGTAGAAGTCTGGGGTAGTTACCTCTGTCCCAGCCTCCCCTTCCATAAAGTCCATAGGAAATGGAGGTCTTGTCTTTCTCCATAGTGTTTTTGTAATGGCTCTGCTCTCATCCACTTTTTCCATATATGCCTCTATTTTGTCACCAAATAAGAAGTTTTTCCCGAAGGGGAAATATGTGGCTTTTGCCTGAGTGTCCTGAGTGAGGATGGTAGGCCTTAGCCTGGCAAACCTTCTCAGTGCCATTTCAAGAGCCAGGACATTTGATGCAGTCATTGTTATCTACAGCCATGTGGAACTGGTATTTTAACACAACCAGGGCTGACTTTGGCATTGCGTGAAATCCTTTGCCACTTGACAATCCAGTTTATCACTCAAAGCCAGTACTTCCTTCCACACTGCTTTCTGGTACTGTGCTGTGTAGATCGAACAAGCTGCCTATCTTAGGAGCAGGGAAACTGTTGTATATACATTTTTGGCCATGGTATCTAGTTCCCTGGAATCCATTTCAGGGGGCTGAGCAGAGGAGAGGCACCTTGGCCTCACAGGCAGCTGTCTGTACCACTTCTTCATAACCAAGGTGGGCATATAGTCATTCTACACTCTGCCTGTCCACCTGACACATTTTCTAATATTCGTATCAATGCCAGATGCTGAATTAGGTGCTGACATGATTTTGATGTGGTTTTCTTGATCAGAGAATTGTGGATGGGAACCATTAGCCTCCTTGTAGGAGCTAATCCCATCATGTCCATGCACTCCACTTCCTCCTCATCCTCCTCTATTTCATGAGATATGATGTTGAGAGTGTTTACCATTTGTTTGATGAAAGAGGAATAAGTGATATACTCCTCAGTAACTCAAGGAGTGGAACCAAACTCCAGATCAGGGAAACCATCAAGTTCTTTAGGTCCACCCTCCTTCTCCTCATAATATAGATCACCCTCCTATACAAGTTGTGGCTCTGAAACCAGAGCTGGGGGCGTAGGGGCAGACACATTGAATATGTTTCCCATAGCCTGGAAAGCCTGGAAAAACTACCACACCCTTGTCAAGTCCTCTGTTGAGAGCATTTTATTTGTTTCACTGCCTTCTCCTTTTCCTTCACCGGAGCAGTGGCTTTGTAGCACTGGATCCAGTACCTGCTCAGAGGCTCTCTCATTTGCATTTTTACCATCATTCACTCATTTATTTATTCATTTGTTAACTGGGTTGGTACATTGATCCAAGAACCTTTTTTGGGCATAACATGGGCCAGAGAATGGCACATACAGTGAGCTGTTACAGTAAGGGCAATAATCTGCGTACAATTGAACAGAAACTGAAACTGGGCAAGTCAGGTGAACATACAGTGGAGAGGTATTAACAATTGGTAAAAATAATGGATATAACAGTCAAGGATGACATAGTAAATATATAGTATTTAGGCAGGAACAGCTGCCACTCAGAGGTGTTGAAAAAACATTGGTAGATGCAGGTAGTGTCACTAAAGAAGGCAGTATACAAACTATTTACAAATTAAAACATATAAAGGAAGTAGGCAGTTGTCATTGAGATATGCTGCCATCCAGTAGGCCAGTTTGAAGGTCTGGAGAAGAAGACAATGGCAGGGGGCCAAGGAGGCCTAGATAGATTGCACAGCAGTATCTGTAGCCTGGGGACAAGAACAAGTCGAAGAGTACAGGAAGTTGGTTCTTAGTAGGGCATGCAAATTTTCCGGGAGAGGGTCGAAGGAGTGCAGTGAAGGGGGGAGGTCATTCCAGAGGGAGGTTCCAGCAATGAAGAAGGCCCTTTGACCCATCCTAGTGGATATGAGAGGAGGGACAAGTTGAAGGTGAGACGAGTGGTGGAGATTTCAGCTATAAGTCTTGAGACAGATCAGAAGAGACTGAGGAGAGAAGGAGGAACTATAGATGGCATCCCTAATGTTCCAGGCCAGCAGGTAAGAGCATCAGGCTTGAGAGGGAAGCCAAAGAAGGGACTGGTAGAGAGAGAGTAATGGTGCATGGAGAGGGGGGCGCGAAGGGCAAAGTGGCAAATCTGGTTGTAAGTGGTGTCTAGCTAGGACTGGTTGGTAGTGGAGGTAAGGGAGTACACAGGACAACCATAGTTGAGGAGAGGGAGGAGGTTGCTGTGGGCTATAGCAAGGTCAGCTTCCAGTGTGAAATGGTCAATAAGGTGGTAGCAGAGACCCGGCTTCTGGATTATGTGACATACCAGGGAAGCAATGTGGTCGGAGTAGGTAAGAAACGTTTCAAGGATAATGCCCAGATATTTGAATGAGTGAGAAGTGTTGAGGGGAGATCATTCAAATCAGGGTTTTTGGTTTTTAGGCATCCTGGTATGTTTACCATCCTTTCCATGCCTTTCAGATGGCCGAGCAGCTTTGTCTTTCTTGTCTGACCCCTTTAACAAGGACTGCTGCTCATAAAGAGAAGAACTTTCACCATCAGTGGGAGCTCCCTCTGAGGCTTTAGTGACATACAGGCAGACTGAGAAGCCATCAATTATTCTCTTTTTAAAAGCCATTTTCTCTTGGATTTTAGTGCAAAACTTCTTACAAAGTTCACAATTTCTAAAATCGTGCCCTAAAGTGTGGGGCAGTCTACAGTTGCCAGGAGTTGAAAAATTCAATTTTTTAAATACTGTATGTAGGCTCTGTTCTCTTTTTAGGCCTATCAGCCATGCCAAATACTGATAAGGGTGTAACATTTAAATATGTCATTCCTAGTCACAAAAGCAGTAAAACAAATAATCTTTTAAATAAAAAATACAAAAAGAATTTTAAACTACAGCAAGTGAAAACAAATGCACTTAAATGTTTTTACACCGAAAACATCCAGTTTCCTCAGGTGGGAACCGCATTGTAAAGCAGCCTTCTTTGCCTCTTACGAACAGATCGGGAACCCTAGAAACTGCATAAAATTATAAAATAAAACACCCTAACTAACCAAAGTATTCAAAAACTAACTTTAGAACAAAACAACAAATGCTTGTAATAAAATATATAAAAAAGATGACCAGAAGGCAGGAGATGCCTTTGGGGTAACTGCTCTACTCAAGCAGAGAAACAAATCTGGCATTAACCGATAGAAGGAGCATGACCACAGTGCAGAGTTTGAACTTGTATTATAAAGTCTAAAATATATGTAAAGCTCTGACTCCATATCAGCATACTCCTGTGGACTGATGCACTTTTGTAAGGCATCATTGATGGATTCCTGTTGATGGAATAATATATTATCTAATGACACTTTTAACAGTACTCCTATGTCACCCCAACTGGCTTCTACAGGCCTCCTCTGATAGGCTGATGCACAAAACTGAAACACCAGAGAGGTCACGTGATGCGAGCGAGAGAGTAGCTGCTCGAGTGTGGGCTCTCTCCTTCCCGAGTGTTCAAGCCTATATTTAAAACGCTAATCATCAGCAACCAGGGCAACTCAAGTATTTGCGGTATAAAGTCGCTGTTGTTTTACCGACTGTCTAGTTTTTTGGGTCATTTGGCGAGAATGGAAGAGTACTGCCCGAGGTTGGAGGGTCAAGCGGCCCTGGCATGGCTCTTCACCATCAGGGCCTGACGAGAGTCTGACACCTAGCCGGGTCTACTCCGAGTTATCGACGATTAAGGATGCTCTTTTTAAGTTGATCGAAGAAGTGGCGGATTTTAAATCGGCTCTAACTCAGTTGGTGAGAAGAGTCACCGATGCGGAAGCGAGGATCTCTTCGGTCGAGAGAAAGTTGGAAAAGATGGCCCTGCCTTAGGGGAGTGCAAGAAAGCGATCGCTAAGCTGGAAAATCGCCTGGAGGATTTGGAAGGGAGGAACAGGCAAAATAATTTGGTGCTGCTGGGACTCCCTGAGGGGGATGAAGGCTCCAATACCATTATATTTCTGCAGAAATTCCTGAAAGCAACTGTGGGACCTTCCCCGAATAGTCTGGAGTATATCATTGAAAGGGGCCATCGCTCGCTACGAGCCAAACCGCCTGCTACCGACCCTCCAAGACCAATCATTTTTAAACTGTTAAACTACTTAGATCACGACTTTATATTCAAAGAGGCAAGGAAGTTGTCGGCGATCTTATGGGAGGGGAAGAAACTTAGATTAGTGCCAGATTTAACTTTAAAAACTCGTTTGCAGCGGGCGAGCTTTCGCCCGATTACTTCAAAACTTTGGGCCGCAGGAATCAAGCACCGAATGTTGTATCCGGCGAGACTCGAGATCGTTCTGAGAAATGGCGCCAAACGCTTTGAATTGCCTGAGGAGGCACTGAAAACTCTACAGAGTCTCTACCTGGATTTGTTTCCCAAGACCTGAACTGGATTCCTTCTGGCAGTCTGTCTGGTCCTGAGAGTGTGTGGGACCGCTTAAACAGTTTCAGTTTCGGAGAGAAGCCTTGATGGTATTGCGGTGAAGTTAAGATGTGGACTCTACCAAAGCTGCCTATATAAAGAATTTATATGACTCTGAGGTTTGCGGTTTGGGCGACTATTGATCCTGCTCAGATGTGGGAACGGTTTTAGGGGGCACTTTTTGGCGTGGTTTTTCCTGTCTTCGCCATGTTTCCCTGGTTTTATGCATAAGTTGTGAGGTTACACTGACAAAGGCCGCTAGAGGGAGCATCGTCTTTAAAAATGATTATTAATTGCTGTTAATAATGTGTTGACTGCCTATTTTGCATGTTATATACTGGGTTAAGACGAACATTTTGTCCTGGGGACTTGGGGGGATTTCTTATTTTATTGCAGGGAAGGTCTCCCTGAGGTCAGGGTCTGTATGTGTAAACCTATATCTGGTAGTTCTGGCCTATAAAAGGTGATAATTTGGGGGCCTAGGTTATTCTATGGGTTCTGTAATTACAAGCTATGAATGTATGGGGTTGAGGGTATTTAGCACTTTTCTTCCATCATTTGTTGTCAGGTCAGGTAGACTCCCTTCAGCATCCAAAAGAGGGATTGAAGCCTATGGGGGCGTGGCATTAGGATTACATTTCTAAGAAGGGCAGGGTTCTCGTTTTGCCTGTATTTCAATCTGTTTACCTACTAGTTTATGTGGGTTTTTCACATTACTGGGCATATGCAAGTAGGTGGGTTTGTTGGGAGTTGTTTTTTGTCTTTGTAACTCAATGGCAGGGAGTAGACTGAATGTTAGTTAAGGGGGGATACTTGTTGCTATATTAAGGGCTTGACTGTTGGCAAAGTTGTAGGTATGTTTAATCATTTATAAGCTTGGCTAGTTGGAATGAGTAAGGTCATTTAGAAGGGGGGGTAAGCCCACTCCAGCCCATGTCATGGGCCAGTTAGAGAGATCGGCTTGGAGCCGGTGTACAGGTGTACGGTTTTATGGGGTTGGGGGTTGGTGGTTAGCATTTAGGGGGGTGGAAGGACCTTTGAGATTTTGTGTTGGGTTTTCTTTGGGATGGGGTGGGGGCAGCTATTTGGCATGGGGTTTCTGTGTTCTAAGAAGAGTTATATATTGCTAATTGCTTGAACATTTTATCTTGGAATGTTAAGGAAGGGAGAGACAATAAAAAGAAATACATTTTCTTAAACCACCTGGCGAGATTCAATCCTTCAATTGTATTTCTCCAAGAGACCCATCTGCTTCCTGGACAACTGTATCATCTCCAGAAAAGGTGGGTTGGGCAGGTGCTTGGTTCGGGGTTTTCATCTAGTAAACATGGGGTAGCCATCTTGGTGGCCAAAGGGATTCCATTTTTTCAGACGGAAGTTATTTCAGACCCAGAAGGCAGGTTTATTTTAGTTGTTGCCATAATTGGTAGTCTAAAATTAGTAGTGGGTTCTATCTATGGTCCTAATTTAGAAACGCCATCCTTTTTTATAAATTTGGCTATGATTTTAGCTCCCTTTTCAACCTACCTATAATCTTGGGAGGCGACTGGAATCTGGTTCAATTAAACCAGTTAGATCGTACTCACTGCAAAGGTACTCAAGGCTCCCCAGCTCAGAAAGCTTTATCTGAATTTATGTTGTCGTTAGGTCTGGTAGATCCCTAGAGAATTCTTAATCCCTCGAGTAAGGAATATACATTTTTCTCACCAGTCCATAGGAGTTATTCCCAGCTGGATTATTTTTTGGTTGGCCAGCAGATTCTACCAGAGGTGATGGATGTAGGCATATTGGCACGGGTAATATCAGACCATTCCCCCATAATTCTGAAATGTTTGCTGTCAACTACTCCCTTAAGATCTTATTCCTGGGCGTTGAACAACAAACTTTTGTCTGACGTCCAAATTGTGGGGCATTTTCAAAATATTTTTTTCTAGTTCAATTACTATTAATTGGGGTTCAGTTGTAGCAATGGATCGGGCATGGGCTGCGTTAAAAGCCACTTGGAGAGGGGAGTTTATCCGTATAGTGTCCGTGCGTAAAAAGAAAAGGAACTGCTTTTTAGCAAACTGTTTAGACAAAATTAGGGAGCTGGATAGTAAAGGTGATGGGACTCTTTCTAGCTCGCAAGAGCAGGAACTTTCCACACTTAGAGCCCTATACACTAATGCCCTTAGAGAATCGGTTGAGAGGTCAGCCTCAATTTTGAAAGCTTCGTATATTGGACAAGGTAGCAAAGCAGGTAAGCTTTTAGCATGGCAGCTGAAACAGTGGGCTACAACAAAATGGGTGGCATCCTTAAGACATCCGCAAACTAATGCCCCAATTGTTGACCCAGAAGGTATTTTGGGCCTATTTCATGATTATTATGTGAAATTGTATTCCAGTGAGTCCACCACTCCAGAGATAGATTCCAACATGAAGGAATTCCTAGATAGGATTCCCTTTCTGAAATTGCCAGATGAGTTCAGGTCAATACTTGAGGCTCCTATTGCGAGAGAGGAGATATCTGTAACTATTGACTCTCTAAAGCTGGACAAAGCGCCTGGCCCTGATGGATTCATGGCCTCATTCTATAAAACCTTCAAAAAGTGGTTAATTCCTTTGTTACAACAAGTGTATGAATATTGGCATGCCCATGGAGTTGAGGAGTACTCTCTGTTCGAGGCTTGGATCATTCTTTTGCCTAAGCCGTAAAAATCGCCGGAGGAAGTGGGCAATTACAGGCCCATCTCCCTTTTAAATATTGACGTTAAACTATATGCCAAAATTTTGGCTAACAGATTGAAAAGTTCATGGGAGAGGCTCCTCAGCCCAGAACAGGCTGGGTTTGTGGCGGGACGCTCATCTGCAGATCACTTTAGGAAGTTGTTTTATCTAATTTCTGCGTCTGAAGACCCGGACCTGGAAGCAGCTCTCATGTCTTTAGACGCGGAAAAAGCGTTCGATAGAGTAGAATGGCGATTTATGTTTGAGGTATTGGGTAAATTTGGTATTCCCCAACAATTCATTGATTATATTCGAGTTCTGTATGCTTGTCCTTCAGCGAGGATTCAATGTAACAATCTCATTTCGAAAGTGTTCCCTCTCACCCGAGGTACCCGACAGGGTTGTCCACTCTCTCCGTTTTTATTTAATTTATATATTGAACCTCTGATAAGGGCCTTAAAGATGGACAATCGAATTCAGGGTATTAGTTTTGGGGATCTCGAATATAAATTGTCAGCCTTTGCTGATGATTTGCTCATTCATATTAAGGATGCTAAGAACTCACTCCCTCAACTACTCCAAGTTATTTCTCAATTTAGTGTCTTCTCGGGGTACAGACTAAACAAGAGCAAAACTAAGGTGTATCCATTATCTCCCCTCTTGCAGAAGGAGTGGTGCACCTTTCTGGGCCTTCAGTGGCAGAAGGGCTCACTGGTATATCTGGGCATTAAAATATCGAATGATTTTTCTAGTTTAGTCAATCTTAACTTTAGGCCCATCTTAAAAAATATTAAGGATGACTTAGAGAGGTGGACCAAATTACCCATGACATTCTGGGGCAGGGCCAACACTATAAAAATGATGGTTCTACCCAGAATTTTCTATCCTTTATTAAACCTGAACATATATTTACCAAAATCCTTCTTTAAGCCGTTATATAGAATTTGTTCGGATTTTTTATGGAGGGGTAAACCACCTCGTCGGGCATATGCTAAATTGACCAGTTGTAAAAAGGTTGGGGGGTTGCAACTGCCTAACGTTTATGCCTATTATCTGGCTATTCATGGCATAAGATGTTCGCAGTGGGCGGCAGTGTCGGAAGAATCTTCGGGTCTATCCCAGGGTCTCATTTTGGATCGCCTGGCTGTCAAAAGTTTCAACGTGGATTTGGAATCTCTTCTGTATACTCCTTGGTCCAAATGCCCTCACAAACTTAGGAACACCCCATTAGGGTGGGATATTAAAGCCCTTCACCAACTTTACTCGTTGTTGCATATTCCCTTCAAGAAAGATTTGACGCAACCTCTGTTAAAAAACTCTAATTTTCTAGTAGGGGGTAAGCCTATTGGGAGGTCCATAGGCATCCACGCTACCAAACTCTGTTTGGCGGATTTTGTGACAGGTAACTCAGTAAGCCCATTTAGGGATCTGGCATCTAAATTGGGGGTTGAGCAAAAGGATTTTCCGGCTGTATCAGATTCAACGATGTGTAATTTTATTTATGGGAAGGGGCCCTTGGAATGATAGAGCAGGGACCTTTCTGGGAAGGCTGAGGGAACCGGCAGCTACCCGTAATGCTGTTTCTAAGACGTACAAATTTATAATGTCTGAAGTTATGGGTAAAGTTTCTCCTTTGGCCCATTATTGGGAATTTAATTTAGCTAAAAGATGGCCTGCAGAAGTTTGGGAAAAGGTTTGGGGAGAAATTTACAAATACAGTAAACAAGACAGATTTAGGAATATCCAGTTTAATATATTGCATGACCTGTATTTTTCTCCGGCCAAGCTTTCCAGGATACTTAAGTCCTTTTCACCAGTGTGTGTCGATTGTGGGGACCCCTTGGCCACGACTTACCATAAGTTTTGGACTTGTCCTAAGATAGCTAAATTTTGGGATTCTGTTAAGAAGTGGACAGGCCCGTACTGTAAGATTTCAGCCTTTTTCAGCTTAGATGTCTGCTTATTGGGTATGTATGCTCAAATTCTGACCTGGGTTTTAAAGTGGCAAATGGCTTTGGTAGCTCTTGTCACTAAACAAATTATTCTCAGGCATTGGCAGGGAGGTTGGGAACCCTCATTTAAAGAGTGGTGGGATGAATTTTTAAGTGCTATTAATGCCGAAAGGCTGGTGGCGAACCTTTTTGGCTCTTCTGTGAAATTTCAGAAGTGCTGGGGAGGGCTTCTATCAAATTTAAAAATAGATTCGGACAATATTAGGTAGTAGTTCTAATTTTCTTAGGGCACATTCGGGGTCCCTAGGAGGTGGTATACTCCCTTCCCCGAAATCGCCGGTTTGCGATCTTCCTCAAGGCTCTTGGGTTTTTGCCTGGGTAGGCTGTTTTTTTTTTCTTGTCTCTCCCCTTCCTCAAGAGGATTTAGCTTGATGACAGTTCTGTTCCTCCGCTATTGTTATGTTTAGGCCACTATAGGTAAAGTTGATCTATGTGTTGGAGGGGCGGATTATTATTATTATTTACTTATACTAAGCATTTATGTGCTGCCACAGGGGTGGATCTGGGAGGCGGGGGGGTAGGGGGATTATCCAATTTTTTTTTTTTTTTTCTTGTGGGGGTTTGGAGGGAATAATTTTGTATTTAAGGAATTTTTTTTGTGTGTTGTATGGAAAATAAAAAAATAAAGTTATTTGCCAAAAAAAACTGAAACACCAAATCTGACCCAGTCTCTGTTCCTTCCTGTTGGATAATCTTCAGTTTAGTTTATGCATCTCTCCAGGCAGGTCACACTGTAGTTGAATTCTAGCCATAAGACTTTCAACATTTATAGGTAAGCCCTATTTTGCAGTTTTTTCCCCTGTTCCGTGCTCCTCTACTTTCTGTAGTTATAATTCAGCAGTTTGCCATTTTTTGTTGTGCCTTATTTCAAATTGTTTTCCATTTATTTGAGCTACTGTGTCCTGCTAGGTGGGGCTACTAGTCCAGCCCTCCAGGAGCTGCCATTCTCAGCTTATCTTGCTTATTTCTGCTTATTTTTGCAAGATTCTTTTTTGTCTTGGTTTGTAGTTTTTGTTTGCTTTATCTTATTTTGGTTTACTGGTTTGTGCTTACTTCACTCTAAGACACATCTGCCGGTGGGGCTCTGTGGCTGTAACTCACTTTTATCCTGTTAAGTGTGGTAACTGGAATATTTCCTAACTCTTTCGAAATTTCTTGGTTTCGGTCTGATTCATTGACTACCGAAAGCATGGTTTCAGCTTGCTGTATGTCACTGGCTGATCTAAAGTTTTCTTTCTTTTTTTTCATAACATCTTTATTGTTATTTTATAAATACACCAACATAAGGAATGACAATCCTACAAAATATTGATCTACCATTATTCCATGTTTGGTATGGTAATTTACCAACATCATAAGACAGTTACAATAAATGTTTAAAGTTTCAGTGGAGGGGGAAAAAGATTACCTGTTTTATTCCATGTAGTATCCTTATAATCATATGTGAAACTGGAAATGCATAAATTACTTTTCACAACTTAATCTACTTTTCAGATTATTATGCCATTTGTGCAAGTTAAAGGCTGTAATATTTGGACTATTCCAGTTTTCCAGAATCAACCTTTTGGTTGTCATGGGTATTAAACATAGAAACATTGACCATGATGGCAGAAGAAGACCAAAGGTCCATCCAATGTGCCCATATGCCCTATAATCCCTGAAACCTTCTCTTAAACCTACTGTTTCTTCAGGATACTAACCATCTCCATCCTGTCCTCCATTCTACTACTTGGTCTTGTTGCTCTGGGTGATCACTGTTCCTTTCGTTCTATCACATGCCTGTTTGAATCCCCTGACTGTGGTTGTGCCTACCCCCTGAGCAAATGGACTGTTCCAAGGTTCTTCCACCCTTTCCATAAAGAAGTACTTCCTCTTGTCCCTCCTGAACCTCCCTTCTCTTAACTTCCACTCATGACCATGTGATCTCTAGTTGGTATTTAAGGTAAATAATTCCCAACAGTTTATCTTGTTAATTCCTTTGAGGAACTTGAAGGTCTCTTATCATGTCTTCCCTCTCCCTTCTGGCTTCCAATGAATACATATTTAGTGCCTTGAGGCGGCCCCCATAGGATCTACCCTGCTGGCCCTGAATCATTTTTGTTACTCTGCACTGCACTGCTTCAAACATATCCTTGTCCTTTCTGAGGTGAATGCTCCAGAACTGAACACAGTACTCCAGGTGAGGCCTCACCAGGGATATTTATAGTAGAAGTATTACATCTTCTCTTCTGCTATCATTACCCCTCCTGATAGATTCTTGCATCCTGTTAGCCTTGTTATAGGACTTGTTGTACTGGCTTATTTGTTTAAGGGAGTTACTGATGATACCCCCTAGATCTCATTCCTCTTTTATAGTGCTAAGTCTCACCCCACTCATCCAGTACTCTGTCTTGGGGTTTCTTTTCCTTAAGTGCATTACCTTGCACTTTTTGACATTGAATTTTAACAGCAAGACCTTTGATCACCCCTCTCATTTTTGTAGGCCCCTCTGCAAGTCCCTTATTTCCTCATCACTATCAACCTCCAACATAGTTTTATGTCATCTGCAAAGAGACACAGCCTGCCCTAGATTCCCTCACCAATGTCACTAATGTTCATGTTGAAGAGAACTAGACCCAGGACAGATCACTGTGGAACCCAGCTTGTAGCCTCCTTTTCCTCTGATTTAACACCATTGACCACCACCCTCTGGTGCCTCCCTTCTAGCCAACTACCCAGTTCACCATGGTGTTAGCTGCACCCAGGTCTTCCATCTGTTTGAGCAACCTTTTATGGCCAATACAACATTTTTTGTCTTCTATTAAGAACCTGCCTAGTAAAGTCATTCAAAATGAAAATTTCAAACAATGGTAAATCCATATTTTTTTCTTGGTGTACTGTTTATTCTAGGTTCCTCATTTTAAACATATGAGCTTCTGATGTGAGTAAAGGAAAACCATTACCAAGTGCTGATGCACAATTGTCTGATCCCAGTATCTTGTAGCTCAAGACTGATTCTATTTGTGTTGCTAGCCTTCCACCCAAATGCATGATGCTGCCTCTTTGTTTTTTTTTAGTATCCTACAAGCCCACATTACTACATTCAGTGCAGTTTACCAGTATATGCTCCAACTAACCTGGACTGTTCCATAAAATCTGACTGTTCTACTAAAACTTAAGAGTACCCTGTCCAGCCTGGTGGCAATGAGGGTTGAGGTGCTGGACACCACACCTCGTGCCATGCCAGATACCCACATTCAGGAACAAGCATTGGCATCCAGGGGTCGGTGGGGAGGAGATGGATTAAGCATCTGTTGGACAGCTCTCCATCTCTGGGGGGTAACCTCGGTCGACGCATGCCTGACCCCTGGTGGAGGCTGGGGCTCAGCATTACATTGCCGCAACACTAGTGGGGCAGGAGCAGGGCAGATGCTTGGCAGGACCATGTGCAGGTGCTTGTGTTAGCCTGCCATAGGCATCCCTGGATGCCCAGTTCCCACAGGGGAAAGAGAAAACTGAGAAAAGACCTTGGTGGCTGGTCATTGTGGCTTTATGACCATCCCATCATGCTCCATTCCCGAGGTAACACCCCACAACTGGATCCTTTTCAGTGGGAAGTGGTCCCCACTGCCCTGCCTTGGGGGGTAAGCCATGGGGATTACAGGGATGAGGGTCTGATGGAGCGGGGGTGATGGACGGCAGCCGGACAAGGACTGATCAGAGCCAGAGTGGGGGAGAAATAAGTAGCTAAAAAAAAATCAAGAGTACCCAAAACTCATCTTTGGACATGGAGTTTTGAGTTTCTAATAGCTTACACCAAGCTGAAGCAGAGATGGTGAAGAGTGTGACAATGGTATACAGTTTCCTGCAGTGTCGTATTGTGCAGATTCACTCAGTCCAGGGGCAGGCATATTATATTCCACTGTATCTAACACTCCATTAAATACAGCAATCTACCAATACAATAGTGGGCACTTGGAATAAAGAATGCCATTTTAAAAAGGATTATTGATGTTTCATCACTGCAAACCACACTCTTGCAGTGATAGGGAGACAGGAGAATACTTGAAAGTTCATTCCATAGCACCTTCATCCAGAGATGTGTCAGCGAACTTCTCCTTTAGCTTATTCCAGATCCCCCTCTTGATTTCATCCCTTTGCTTCATGTTGTCTGTGGCTAGAACCATCCTGAACTTAACTGTCACTCCTGTGAAGCTTTTGTCCATCAGATGAGGGTACTTGCTTTTATAGAAGTTGGTGTTGATCCTGACCAAGCTTTCATATATCTGTCCACACTTCTCTGGATCTGAAATCTCCATGCTCTTGCCCTCCTAAAATGTCTGCGCCACCTTCTGCCAGAAGAATGTGCCCAAGTCCTGGCCAAACTTCATCTTGTCCAGCAGCCACTCCTTGCACAGTTTGAGGAACCACTGGTACCACATTGCCGCCATGTCTCTTTGTTGCCGTCAGCTTGTTAAATCCATATTTATTATTTTGGATGTTTCTTCCTTTGTTTTAAACCAGTATGGTTTAATTTTAGGACATGCCCCAATTGGATAAAATGATATACCTGTTTGTAAACAATTTATCCAACATACAGGTGAATCTTTAAAAGCCATTTTGTACAAATGCGGGGGATAAAATAAGCCTTAGATATTATTTTAGTTTGAATAGATTTATTTTTACCAAATGTATAATATTTATTTACATTACTCCATATTCATTTCCAGTTAATTTCATTTAACTTTGGAGCCCCTTCTTTAAACCAGTATTTCACAATATAAATTTTATATTGAATGCGCTTATATTCAATTATAGTTAAAATGTGCTACACATTTTACTTATTTTTTTATAATTGTTTTACATAGCTGTCATCTATCTGACATTGTTTATACCATTCTGTTTTATCTAAAGTCAGTTTTCTAAGTAGCTCTGTATGTAATTTCTTAATTTGCGCATATTCTAGCCATTCTAATTTTTGTGTACCAATCTGTGTCTTTATTTGATCTAGTATAAGTATTCCTTGAGAATCAGTTATGTCCCACCAGAAAAAGCACCTGCACTGTTAGAGTGCGTTGATTATTTGTAGTGCCAAGTAGTTTATATATTTTTCTACCCCTAAACCAATTGGGATTACTATATAGAACAGTTCCATTATACTGTTTTTTTCTGTCTTTACATAATAACTGGTCTAGCTCTTTTATAACTCAGAGACTATTTCTGGAAAACTTGGAAAAAAAAGTAACATTTGTAATGAAGTATATACTTTTTGTTTCTGCAGTAATATATTCCAGATTTGTATCATATATCTTTTTTCCCTCGAATATTATTCAGAAACATACAATGTTTAGCTACTCTTGTGGCTTGGTAGTACAGAATTTGATCAGGGCAGCCCACTCCACTCTTTTCCTTGGACATAATTCATATCTTTCAAGCAATGTGTAAAGATCCACCCCTCCATAAAAAACTTTAAAAATAATTACCATACAGCACTAAAAAAGTCAGCAGGGATAGGACTGTGTCACTCGAACATGCATCCTCTCATCACTAGAAGAAAGGCACCTCTCCAACGCTGCACTTCCTTTCTCTTCAAATTCTGGTTTGGCATTCTCTCATACTCCCTCTCTTTCCTCTTCTCTTCCTCCCTCTCTCTTCACCCTCTCCCCTACTCCAACTCCCTTCTCTTTGCTGACTCTCACTCTTCTCTGCTCCTTGCTTCTGAACATTTGCTGGGTAATTAGCCTTCTCCTACTCCCTCCCCAGGGTGTAGCACGGATTTGATTGGGGGTTCCAATCCTTTCTACGGGGGTTGGGGGCATGCCCCCAGAAAAATTTAAATATGTAGAATTTAAATGGTGCATTATCATGTATTTTTAGCCTCCAGCTGTTGGGGATAATATGCACCAAAGTACAGGTTTTCAGTCTTACCTGCTCTAGTCCCTGTGGGGTAGGTCTGATTACTCCCAAAGCCACTACAAAAATTAAAACACAAATCGGAAAGCTGAGCTCTAATAACCTAAAGGGCTTCATGCATTACCTTTATGGCAGGTCTGTATTCCTAGTCTTTCCATGACTCTTTGTCAGGGGGTGACTATGGTGCACTTTCAATTCCTTTGTTGAAGTCATTTAAAGTTACACACCACATTTTATTAATACTACTTTTGGGGGCAGGTATTTAGACAATTTGCAGGTCATATGGAAAGGGAATGTGGCATCAGCTTCTACTTTTGTAGATTTTACACACAAATGAAGTTGGACCAAAATTCACTTTTTCTGTGGTAGTGTCATCTATTATTTTTTTGGACTTATTTTTAGAGGATGAAGATGGGCAGGGAATGATCTCCACTGTCTATAGGAAGCCTACCTCTGGCAACACTCTGCTACATGCAGAAAGTGCTCATCAAAAACATATAATAAAATAAGAGGTGTCCCTTATAGACAATTTATTCTGATAAGATGCAGTTGTTCTAACTTATTGTATTTCAGAAAACTAAGTAAGGAACTAAAAAATTTGGCTTCTTGCCCGAGGCTATCCGGAGGAAACCCTATACTATGTATGTTGTAGGACAAACAATCCGAACAGAAGGGAAATTCTAATTCCAAAAGGTAAAATCAACAGGATAGAACAACCAGTTACTTTTGTAATCGGGTTTAATCAGGTGGCACATAAGGTTTCTGAAATAATCTTAAAGCATTGGTATGGATTTGATTGGGGGTTTCAATCCAAACCAGTCCGCTCCTACTCACCAAACTAGAACTATCTGGACTCTCCCCCCCCTATCAGTCCAGTGGTTCTGCTCTTACCTTTCAGGTCAATCCCCATGTGTCCAGGCTGGAGACATTCGTCCCCCTCCCAGTCCTAGCAGGCATACCCCAAGGTTCTATCCTGGGTCCCATAATCTTTTCAATCTTTCTCAATGATCTCCCCTCATGCTATCACTCCCACATTCACCTATACACTGATGATACCATCCTTTACACTTCTGGCCCCTCTGCCTCTGATATATCCATCCTACAACAATCGGATTTCAATCACATCCTGAACTGGATCCAGGATAACCAACTAAAAGTAAACACTGCTAAAACAGTTTCCATGAACTTTGGCAACCCCCAAAACTTAACAAACTCCTCACCCCCCCCCTCCTTTCTCCACTCTTGATGGAACTATCTTAGACATAGTCCAAGCCTACAAGTACCTAGGAGTCTGGCTTGTCAGCCACTTAGAGTTCCCTACACACATCAACTATATTCACTCCAAGCTCTGCCCCAAACTTGATGCTCTTTTCAAAGATAAAGATGTCCTATTCCTCCCCGTTCATAGATCCTCCTCAGCAGGAAAATCCTTCCACTTTTTGACTACGCAGACACTGTATGCAGGTCTGCCTCTGCATCCACCCTTTCCAGATTGGATGTCCTTTTCAATGCTTTTGTCACTTTGCCTTAAATGCCCCTCCTAAAACTCATCACTGCACCATCTTTGCATCCCTATCACTTCCCTCCCTTTCCTTCCACTGAAACCATCACACCTCCATCGTCTCAGCCAAGTATTGGTTTGGCTCACTCACACCCTACCTTGTCTCCCTCCTATCCCCTTCCTCTTGCACTTCCTACTGCCTTTGCAAGCGTGATCACCACTCCTTTGCCCTTTCTTGACCTCACTCTAACTCTGGAAAGGTTGCCTTCTCCTTTCACTTCCCTATTTTGTGGAACTCCCTCCTCTCTTCATTCCGAATACTACCATCTTTAAACCTCTTTAATAGGACACTCTATGACATGCTGCCTCCACCCTGCGAATGCTCCCAATCTGACTAACCCTCTGCCAGAGTTCCATGACTCCAAAGTCCCAAACAATGACCTCACTGAGTCCTGCATTTTGTGTGAGCCCCTATAGATTTGTAGTACCTTGCTTATTTACACTATACTTTTTCTAGCCACCTAAATTGGTGGTAACCTGCTGGTTAACATTACTGTTTCACTGTGTGAAAAGCTATACCATACACTTTTCCTCTTCCCAGGAACATTTTTTGTATCTTTCATGCTTGCACTGCTGTTGCATTGTATGACAACTTGTACTTAGTTATAAAGACCTGCCTTGTACCCTGGCATTTCTTTGTAACCTGTTTCTGACTTGTACTTATGTATTTTTGCTTTTTATCATTGCCACCTGCTCAACACCATGTATTTTGATGTAATGTTCCTCCTCCTCCTCCTCTCCCTCCCCTGAGTCACACCTGGAAATGGGCCTTGGCTCAGTGTGTCTTTCTCGGTTACCAAATTTTTAAATAAATGTTTTAAATGGGGACCCAAAGTTATGATGGTAGTAGGAGAAAGACCCAGGATCACCTTTTGTAGGAGGAAAATTAGGGGGACTTGTTAACTTATAGCTTGTATGAAAAAAGGTCACTTTTATACACCCTGATTAGATGCCTCAGAAACCAATAGGGTGCTTTTGCTGTGGACACTGTAACGTGTTGCCTCCATATCCAAGGTGACACTTTTATACACCCAAAAATAAACAGAAAGGTAAACATCTCTCAGTTTATAAATTACTCAACATATTTCATGGTGTGTATAGTAAAATGCACATGCCCTATGCTGTATGTAGGATGAATGAAACGCAATGTGAAAGAACGGATGCAGGAAAACATGAGAGCAATAACCAGAATTGAACCTAATATCCTGATTGGAGTGCATTTTTCTACATTTCACAATAAAAATGTAACAGACTTCTAATTCATGGGTATTGATCAAGTGAACGCTAGCTCATGTGGTAGAGACAGAGTTAACAAGTTATCTAAATGTGAATTGAGGTGGATTTACACTTTTAATGCAATACCAGCAGGGCTAAATGACAGTCTAGACATTACACATTTTCTTTGAAGGAAAGAGATGATTTTAGTATCTTTATTAATTGTTAATAGTGAAAAAAGTTTTGAAATAAGGTTTTGTGTCCTTTTTCCTCCTTCCCCTTTCTCTCCCCCCTTCCTCCTTTCATATTGAGCCCTGGTAGTATAATATTTTCTTAATAGTTTTACTAAATATAAATATTGTTTCATTTTATATTTTATGGGTAATCATACATTTAGCTCAGCCACCCCCCCTTCTTCTCTTCTTTTTTGACTTGATACCAGTTTTTATGTTGGCTCGTGCTTGCACGCCAGTCAACATATTGCATTAGTAGCAGATTTGGAGGAGCAGTCACTGTTGGGTGAATGCAGGGCATGCATCAGTAGGTGTGTCCCTCATTCCCCAATAAGTCTGTATGCCAGTGCCACACCATGAATACATAATGTGGCGAGCACATCTAAAGAAAGGTCCGCTGCAATGTGAGCAAAGCTCATCATACACAGTGGCACCTCCCGATGTGCTTTCCCTGGTGAAAAAGTACATTAAACATGGTGGCACACTGCCTGCCATAATGCTGACTTTGGGGGTGCCCAGTCCCCCTGTTGGCATGCCCTGACCCAATGTATGTGCCGACGGGGGATCCCATGCCTTGTCGGCATAATGCACCCCCCCTCATTTGTTATGTGCTGAGGGGGGTGCCCAATCCCCTCAGCTCTTACCCCCCCATACTTTTGCTGTGTGCCCACGGGGTGCCCAATCCCCCGTCGGCTACAGCATCCCCCCAAAACACTTAGGTGGCATGCTGGGAGCCCACCCCAGTGTGCCAAATCCCCTGAAAAAGAAAAACTATCCCACAATGTTTTTTTTCTTTTTACCCCTGTGAAAGGAGAAAACGATCCCTCACAGTCTCCCTGCCCCTTCCCACAACCCGCTCCCACCCTCTGCACACCCTGCCTCCCCACACCTCTCTCACCCCATACGTACCTCCAGAGTCTGGCATGATGATCTTCTGTGGAACGGGAACACATCAGCACTCTTAAAAGCCAACCGTGAAATGAAGAAATGCCGGTAAGCTGTATAATGGCATAAATAGGATTTTTTCAACTTTAATGCATATCTCGGGCATTTTTTGGAATTTGTGCACCATATTTTCAACATGGGGTTATTGGGACCCCTCCTCATGAATTCAGTCACTGTCATGGCTTTATTCAGTCCCAAAAGGGGATTTCACAGTCACTGCGTGGAATCATCTTTCGGGACCAAGTAACAGAATGACAGTGCCACTGTTCATGAGGGGGTCTGTCAAAAAGCCTATGTTACAAATTTGGTGAAAAAATAAAAAATAAAAAAAATGGCCGTTTTACGAGTGTACATTGCACTGTTTCCACACACTCTCATAACTTCATGAATTTGTAATATTTTCACTCCAGATTTTCAAATTTGGCATTTTTCCACACCTCCTTATGAACAGTACAGCTGCCATTTTACATATCCTGGCCAAAATGTGTTTTCACAAGTCCAGCACAGATTAGCGTGTTTGCTGTGTGAAATCAGCTTTCGAGACAGTTTGAGAAAATGATGGTGACACTGTTCATGAGCAGATGTCCTAAAATCCCTATGTTGAAAATTTGGTGCTGAAAGTCCATAAAATTACTGTGTTACAAGTGTGCATTGTGCAGTTTTCATGCACCCTTGTAACTTCACAAATTTGAAATATTTTCATGCCGGATTTTCAACACTGGCATTTTTTCACACCTCCTTATCAGCAGTACAGCTGTCATTTTTCACATCCTGCCCAAAATGTGTTTCCACTCCCGTGGTGCACAATGCTGTGGTCGCTGTGGGAAACCAACTTTTGGGACAGATTAACCAAATCACAGCACCACTGCTCATGAGGGGAGGTCCCAAAATGCCTATGTTGAAAATGTGCCTAAAAACTCCCAAAAATAATTGGGTTATGGACGTGTGTTGACAGTTTCTATGCATGCTCATGACTTCACCAATTTGTAATATTTCACTCCACATTTTCAAAATTGGCATTTTTCCATACCTCCTTATGAACAGTACAGCTGTCATTTTACATATCCTGGCCAAAATGTGTTTTCAAATGTCCGGCACAGAATAGAGCTGTTGCTGTACAAAATCAGTTTCAGGACAGTTTGAGAAAATGATGGTGACAGTTTCTATGCCTGCTCATGACTTCACCAATTTGTAATATTTTCACTCCAGATTTTCAACGTTGCCATTTTTTTACGCCTCCTCATGAAAAATACAGTTGTCATTTTCCACATCCTGCCCAAAATGTGTTTTCTTCCCTGTGTCGCCAAATGGCATAGCCACTCTGCCAAACTACTTTTCAGCTAACAAACTGATTGTGCCACTCTTCATGAGGTGGGGGGTCACAAAAAGCCTATGTTGAAAATTTGGAGTGAAAATACCAACAAACGCCTACAACGTTAGGTTTTCCAAGTGTAACACCCCACCCTGTAGAGACTGCCAGGCATCAGGGGTGTGACTTGGGATCATTGGCTGTAATGCTCAATCCATTCCACCCCAACCCCCACCCTGCAGCCAGTGATGAGCATCGAGGTGTGCCTTGGAGTGTTCGGCCCTAACGTTCACCCCATTCTCCTATACTGCACCCGTCTTAGCGTATTTCCTTATGAAATGGGGTAAGTATAAGGCCCAAAGACCCCAAAGCACACCACGACACTTGTCAGTGTCTACAGGGTAAAGTGAGTCCCATTCTCCTATACTGCCCCATCTCAGCCTATGTCCTTATGGAATGGGCTAAGTATAAGGCCCAAAGACCCCAAAGCACACCATGACACTTGTCAGTGTATACAAGGTAGGGTAAGGTAAAATGGCATGGGCTTTATAGCTGACATCCCAAAGGCATACCCCGGTGCCTGTCAGTGTCTGCAGGGTGGGGGTGGAGTTGGCATGAGTTCCATACTTCACTGCCATTCCTATTATGCATCTCTAACTCCTGCACTACCAATGCCAATGTCAGCGAGACAACATTTGGCATTGACAAATGATGTTTTTTTGTCTTTTAAAGTATGGAATGAATTTAGGGAATTTTTGCATTCACTACTTACATACATGTAAAAAAGATCATTGTCTTATGCTCTGTTTGGTTGCATTCGAAGACAAACCTACACCTCCCCCCATTATTCATCTTTATTCTCTGCTGTAGCTGCAACCAATATGAATTCTCCATTTTGATATATGTTATTTTATGTGCTCGCAGTTAGTAATACATCTTTTTTGTTTCAATTCAAGTTTATTGAAAAGCTTGGGTACAGCAAAGTCAGTAGGATTAACCATGCATTTAGTAAATGTAGCAACCTATTAGATTACAGCAGGGGTTCTCAAATGGTGAGGCCAGCCTCCTTGGGGAGGCCCCAACCTGTTCCAGGGGAGGCTCAAGCAAGTCTGAAAAAGTACTGTATTTAAATTTTGAGTTTTATGTATTTTGTGTGAAGAGATGAAGCAAACTGAAAGAGGATAACAGTAGGTGAATTTTATGTATTTATTTACTAATAGGTGACAAGGGAAGGTGAATGAGCCAAGGTTCATTTCAGGTGTACCCGGAGAAGGGTAGGTAGTGAATACATTTCAAAAGGTAACTGCAAAATAATCAAGACCTGGGGTCCCAGGGTGGTAGCCTGGGTAAAACATTGGCTGCACAACAGGACACAGAAGGTAATTGTAAATGGAGTCCACTCTGAAGAAAGGGGTTACTAGGGGGGTACCGCAGGGTTCAGTATTGGGTCCAGTCCTTTTTAACATCTTCATCAGTGACATTGCAGAGGGACTGGAAGGAAAAGTATGCCTTTTTGCAGATGACACAAAGATCTGCAACAGGGTGGATACACAAGGAGGCATGGAAAGGATGAAAAGGGACTTGGCAAGGTTGGAGGAATGGTCAGAGTATGGCAGCTAGGATTCAATGCAAAGAAGTGCAAAATAATGCACCTGGGAAACAAGAACCCAGGGAAGAATACACAATGGTGGGGAGGTAGTAACAACAAAAAAGGAAAGGGACCAGGGGTAATCATATTAGATGACCTTAAGGTTAGCAAGCAATGTGAGAAGGCAGTAGGGAGGGCTGGGGGTATACTGGGATGTATAGGGAGAGGCATCAGCAGCAGAAAACAGGAAGTTGTTATCCCTCTGTACAGACAGTTGGTGAGACCCCATCTGAGTACTGTGTCCAGTTCTGGAGACCCCATCTCCGCAAGGACATAGACAGGATAGAGGTAGTCAGAGGAGGGCAAATAAAATGGTGCAGGGTCTGCAAAGAAGCCGTATGAGGAGAGACTAAAGGAGCTTAATATGTATACCCTTGAGGAAAGAAGGAGAGGGGACATGATAGAAACTTTTAAGTACCTCAGTGGAATCAACAAAGTCCAAGAGGGTAGCATCTTTCAGAAAAAGAGACTTGCAAGAACAAGGGACACAATTTAAAGATAGAAGGAGGGCGGTTCAGGGGCAATGTGAGAAGTATTATTTCACAGAGAGGTAGTGGATGCATGGAACAGCCTTCCTGAGGAGGTTGTGGGGTCTAAAACTGTGGGAGAATTCAAGAATGCATGGGACAGACATCAGGCAATTCTTGTAGGGGGTAGGAAGAAATAGGCTGTTGGTTAACTAGGATCTGCGGCCTATCCTGTAGGTAGGGAAATGGGCAGACTAGATGGGCCTAGTGGTCCTTATCTGCCGTCAAAGTCTATGTTTCTAAGAAATACACAATGAACAATAACGCAAACAAATATGAACAATAAACTAATAAAGAGTGGTGGCAATTGATCAATTTGTAGACTGATGGCAGAACATCCCAAATACAAGGGTTGAGCATTGAAGTGCTAAAAGCACTAGCAGGAAGGAGGAAAGTAATCCCCGAGAAGTTGCTTAGGAGCAGGGAAGGAGGGGGAGAGGCAAAGTATGTAGGAAGGTTATTTCATATAGAGAGCAAACAGAGAAAGAAGTCTCACCATGAAGGTACGGCAACAAGGGGTAACAATGGTTCAAGAATGAAAATAGCAGAGCAAGTAGGCTGACCTGTGTGTGTGTGGGGGGCTACAATAAGCTGAATAATAATATTTGTTTATTTTATTTATTTGTTATTCAGATAACACCTTTGAGCACAGGAGCTCTTTTTCAAAGGTTCCACATCAGTATACGACAAAGAACTGATGAAAGAACTGAATGTGAACCAAGTACTCAAAGGGGTTTCAATTTATTTATGGTGTACTGCGCAAAGTACAGTAAGTTATTTTTCTTTGGGGAGGCCCACAATTCAGTTTTTGGGGAAGGCTCAAAATCTTTTCCATGGATTTGGGGAGGCTCACTGTGACAAAGTCTAAGAACTATTGGATTACAGTATTTACATCATTCAGTAACAGTGTTATAAACAAGCTGTTTCCATGTCATTTTGGTTCTTATATCAATTGATATATAATCTGTTCTTGACTATTCACTACATTTGAGACCTATGTAATGTCCATAGGGTGACAGGCGTTAATTTCACATGGAAGGCCATAACAAATATAACAAACATTTGTCAATGCCGAATGTTTGCTTGCTGATATTATCATTGGATGTGCAGGAGTTAGACAGATGCAAAATAGGAATGGCAGTGAAGTACTGAACTCACGCCAAC
The DNA here is from genome assembly GCA_016271365.2 of Neoceratodus forsteri. Taxonomy (NCBI): domain Eukaryota; kingdom Metazoa; phylum Chordata; order Ceratodontiformes; family Ceratodontidae; genus Neoceratodus; species Neoceratodus forsteri. The sequence goes on along the minus strand of CM028138.1, from coordinate 727,694,107 downwards.
CCCACTGGACAGGCATTGGGGTGTGCCTTTAAATCATCACCCATAACACGCGTGGCATTTCACCTCAACCTATCCTTTAGACATTGACAAGTGTTGAGGTGTGCCTTGAGGTGTTCGGCTTCACAGTCACCCCATTTCATAAGGACATATGCTGAAATGGGTGCAGTAACGGAGAATGGGTTGAAGTCTGGGGCTGAACAGTCCAAGGCAGACCTCGATGACTGTCACTGGCTGGGGGGGGGGGGGTTAAATGCTGTGAGCATTGTAGCTGGCAATCCAAGGGCACAGCCCTGATGCCTGTCAGTTTGTACAGGGTGGGACATTATGGTTAGAAACCCTAACGCCCCAGGAGTTTGTTGGTATTTCCACTACAAATTTTCAACATGGTCTTTTTGTGACCCCCACCTCATGAAAGCATTTGGGATCTCTGCTCATGAACAGTGGCACTGTAATTTTGTTAATCTGTCCAGAACTTTGATTTCTCACAGAAACCTTGCCATTCTGCACCAGATATGCGAAAACACAGATCGGGCAGGATGTGAGGAATGACAGCTGTACCATTCATAGGTAGATATGAAGAGATGGCAATGTTGAAAATCTGAAGTGAAAATATTAAAAATGCTCAAACATCCGAGCGTACGTGGAAACTGCTCAACGCATGCTCATAACACAGTCATTTAGTTGAATTATTTCACCAAATTTTCAACATAGGCATTTTTGGACCTCTGCTCATGAACATTCTCACTGTGATTTTCTTCACCTGTCCCAAACACTGGTTTCCACAGCGACTGCACTATTCTGCGCCGGAAGCGCGAAAACACATTTTGGCCAGGATGTGAAAAATGACAGGAAGTGTGAAAAAATGCCTATGTTAAAAATCTGGAGTGAAAATATTACAAATTCATGAAGTTACAAGTGTGCGTGGAAAATGCTCAAAACACAGTCATTTTTTGGAATTTTTTCACCATTGTGCAACATAGGCTTTTTGAGAGCCCACCTAATGAACAGTGACACTGTCGTTTCATTAATTGGTCCCAAAAGGTGATTCTGCACAGTGACTGGGGACTGAATAACCAGATGACAGTCAATGAATTCATGAGATGGGGTCCCAAGAACCCCATGTTGAAAATTTGGTGCCAAAATTTACAAAAAATGGCCAAGATATCCACATAGGTTGAAAAAAAAATGTATGCCATTATACAGCTTACCGGCATTTCTTCAGTTCACGATCAGCTTTAAAGAGTGCAGACATGTTCCCAGTCCACTGTAGATCATTGCACCAGGCTCTGGAGGTAAGTGTGGGGTGAGGGGGAGTGGGGAGATAGCGTGCACAGAGGGTGGGTGAGTTTTGGGGAGGCACTGATCATCTGAGGACCATTTTCTTTACGGGAAAAAAAAAATGCGGGAAGGTTTTCTGCTTTTACAGGTACTTTGGAACATTGGGGTGGGCTCCCAGTGTGCCACCTGAATGTTTCTTGGGGGGTCTGTAGTAGATAGGGATTGGGCACCCCCATCGGTAGAGTTTTGGGGGAGCGGGCGCATGAGCCGATGGGGATTGGGCACCCCCTCGGCACACAACAGATGGGGGGGATTATGCTGATGGGGATTGGGCTAGCCTGTCGGCAACTGAACTGGGGAGTGGGCATGCCAACAGGGGGGATTGGTCACCCCCATCGGCTTTAATAGGGACTGTTAGAGGCGGTTGCTGAGCATCGGCTTCCGTGGGGACTGTGAGAGGCCAATGGAGAAGCCACCGCCATGTTTTTTTTAAAATGGGACAGCAGACAATGCAGCTGTAATTCACCACTGCAATCAGGCACCATCCCAGCAGCAAAAACAGGTGATTGATAATGACAGGGTGGTCCCTGATTGCAGTGGGGAGTTTCTTTCAAGTTGGTGGCAAGCTACACTAGTGCTGTCATGGACAGCATGATCCCCTATTGGTGCCACACAGATCATCCCCAAAATGAGCTGCTGGCATTGGCAATAACACTGCCACACCTCCACAACTCACTACTGTAGCAAGCTGCTGCAATATGTTTCTTGCATGTGCGTGCAAGCAAACATAAAAAGTAACAACATACAGAGCAACATAGTGAGGACAAAACTAACACCACCTCACTCCAGGTGCTCCAATGCTTCATACAATTGGAGCCTTGCCAGGGGGCGAGTTACTGGAGGTTACAGCCCCCTTATGTACCTAAACTAGCCAGAGATCAGCCCAATCAAATGAGGTTATCATTTAACACTAAAAGGTATAGTGCTGCTCAAGGCACAGGGCACAGAACAATGTTTACCACAGTGATTTAAATCCAGTAGAGAATAACAAAATATATTAAAAAAAAATTAAAAAAAATAAACATCTGACCTGACAAGGGGAAAGAAGAAACACATACTAAACTTGATTGTATGGGCCTAGTTAATCAAATCTTCAAAAAGCCCATAGCAATTTACTTAAATTCAATGTTCTATTTTACTGGTCATTACAGATTTGTAGACTTGATAAACAGATAGAATTAGCTGAATGGTCAACAAGAAACTGCAATCTCACCTGTAAAGTTATGTGCCTCTGTTGGAGTATTGGAGGATCAGCCTCATTGTTGGATTCCAGGGAATCTGTGAAAATCCAACACTCTCTTCTTTCTGTTTTATTTTTTACTGTTCATATCTTTTAAAGGTTACCTGGAATCCAACAAGCAGTCTGATCCCCCAACAATTCAATAAAGGCATACAATTCTACAGGGGAGAGTGCAGATTCCGGCTGACCAAGTCAATATGGCTAATTCTATCTTTTCATCAGTTCAGCAAGGCTATAAAGACCAGTAAAATAGAGCATTGAATTAAATAAATTGCTATGGGCCTTTTGAAGATTTGATGAAATAGACCCATATGGTCAATTTCAGTCTGTGGTTTCTCTTTCCCATTATCAGTCAGACGTTTATTTGATTGTTGGCTTTACTTTTCGTTATATTTTGTTATTCACTGTTGAATTTAAATAATTGTGGGAAACATTGCTCTGTGCCCCTCTGCCTTGAACAGCACTATACCTTTTAAAATGGCAACCTTATTTGAATGGGATATTCTGTGACAAGCTCAGGTACATAAGGGGGCCGTTAGCTCCAGAAACCTGCCACCTGGGTGAAGCACTGTGTTACCTGGAGTGAGGTGGTGTTAGCTTGGGATGGTATTCTGTGATATGGGTGACTGCAACTGAGTGAATCAGATATGAGTGACTCAATTTCAGCGTCCATTATGTGAGCTACCCTGGAATGGTAGAGATGGAAGAAGCGCGAGGATATGGGGTAGCAAGGGAAGAAGAGTGACGATATAGGACACCGACCAGAAGGAGAGGGATAAGGAAGAAGGTATGTGGGAGGTAGGGCAGCATGGTGTTGCCAAGCTGGCTGTGTAGTGTGGTGGTGAGGGTGGGTGGTTACAGTGAGGTACAGTAGGTTCAGGTTTTGGGGCCGGGAAGGGGTATACATTTTGTGTGTTTCATGAGCTGTTTTTTTTTTTTTTTGTGAGTGTCTCCCCCTCACGGACATGCACCCCCCCTGGAGTTGACAATGGAAAGTAAGAGAGGTGGGGGGGGTGAATTCACTCACGAGGAGGGGTGCAGGGGGTGCAGCCCCCTGCATAAATATACTTGATGATATTTGCCCCTGTTGTTGTGCTCCTTGCTGGAAGTGTACATCGCCATTTTGCTTTTTGGTGATGTACACTTGGTCTAATGGCGATTGTGGTTTGGTGATCACCATTATGACATGTAACCGTTTTGTCCTCACTATGTTGATAGGCATGTTGTTACTTTTTGCACTTTTCATCTAGAACTAGGAAACAAGAAACATGTCCTTTCTTCAATATTCATCTTTGCCTAAATCCTGCTTTGCTCACGTAGAAGGGCATTCATGTTTTGAGTGCAGCTACAACCTGTTTGGACATAACCTTTACTACCCTGGTCCATGTTCCCTCATCTTTACTGTCCCATTGCTGGTCTCCACCCATTTATTTCAGGGTACTTATTATTCATCTCTTCTTTAACACTCAAGTGCTAGTTCTCCTGTCTGTCCCCATGCTGGTCCCCACTTCCTCATTTTAACTACCCCATATAGAGCAAAATTACAGTTATGCACGGGGATGTTAGTGACACGTTAGGGTCATATAGTGCATAAGTGGCAGTCAGCTGTGGAATTCAAACCTGCCTCTGCACTCTGGCTCTAGATGCTGATCAGTAGTCCAAACTGTTTAATTCTCTTAATTAGAAAACTCAGAGTCTCAGGTTTCTACAACATTCATTTTGGCTTTGTCTCTCTCTCTCTCTCTCCCTACCAGGACGGGCATTGCTTTTGATGTTTCTGCTTCCCCAGGCCTCATACCTGCAGTGTGATGGTGATGGTATCATGGTGTAATAGCCTATTGAATTTCATACTGTGCATCCCAGCTGGCAGCTGGCTCTGTGATACTGCTTGCTCCACACCATTTTTGTGGACTTTGGGTGTTGCTTCTTGTGCTGCGTGACAAACTGTAATTTTACGTAGCCTGTGGGACTCCCTTTTTTGCTGTTGCCCACTGGAATTTGCCAGTGCTTACCCACCATGTGCCATTGCACCTACTTGTAGGACTGCTGCTGCAGCTGCTCCACTCCCCAACTAAGTTCCAGGCAGAGATGTGTGAAATTAGCAAACTTCACTTCGCCAATTAATTTGCAAGGTTTGCCAAATTTGCATGCTGACTTTGTGATGTTTTCGGCAGGTGAAGTGGCAATTTTTTCATGCTAAGTCATGCAAGTTTACCAGCAAAGTTTAGTTTCGCCTGACTTCTTCCTCAGAAAGTGCCGCTTTTCCAGGAAAATGCAAGGCAAAGTGGAAACTTCGCAAAGTTTTTCACAAAGGTGAATTTTGCAACTTTGCCGGAACTTCATTGATGAAGTATAACTTTGCAACAACTCTACTCCCATGACATGCATAGCAGGGATGTGCCCACACATCAGATGCCGTATTCTCCCCCCCCCCCATACTGGAAAGTAACTGTGACCATCACATCACAAACACCCAGGATCAGTTTTCCCCTGCAAAAGGTTAAAGAATTTTAACTGCATCAGGGAAAACTTTTTTTTTAAATATAAGATTCAGGCACAATCCATCTTACATTTTATTCATTACTGTATTTTTTTCCTCAGTTCTATTTTTGCCTCCTTGCTAGGCCCACCTTAGGCTCTTTGCCAGTGCCACCTTCCTTCCATCAAGGATCCTGCCACCTGGTCATCCGGAGACTCCACACCCACCCATGACACACCACTGCACTGCCCCCTCAGACCAAGCCCCCAGAGTGCAGCCTCCTTTCAGCTCCTGTGGTAGCTTCATCTCCCATATCCAGTTGTCAAAAACAGAGATAAAGCATGGGAGCTAGCCTGAAGAGTGTGAGCCTAACACTGGAAGTTGGGGGGCAGGCAGCAAGTCATCTGCCCAGCTAGTAGCCATTTATCCTCACCATGGTTTCCCTTTGGGATCCAACCATGATGTGATGTGTCTTCATGTGCATGTGTGGTCAGTGCTAACATCAGCCATGCCCCTATCCTTTCTCAGTCTGCTGACCCTAGCCATGTTGCCATCCAGCCTTCTCTACGTGGCAGTCAGATGATGGGCCACTCACTCCACCCTTCCTAAAGGACGGATGCCCTAACTTCCTTCCTATTGCCAGCCCCCAACAACATGAGCTCACTTCACTGGCAGAGTGCATAATAGGACTACCATGCTACTGGGCCAGCTAATTTTCTATATTTATCTCCCCTCATTCCTTACTAAATAGGATAGTCACATAATTGGAAAGGCTATGCCTGGAGTTCAATGGCCATGCAGCCACTCTCACTTCCAGAGCTATATAAGTAGTCCCTTTCAGCCTCATTGTGAAGCACCTCTTCTTTGCAGCTGAAGGCTCTGTCCGTCTGTCTTCTGAGCTGTTTGGGGCCTGCAGGGCTGGATGAGCATCACCCTTTCTGCTTCTGCTTGTCTTTGCTGGATTTCTGTGTTTATTTTCCTGTTTCTGGTTTGTATTTTGCCTTCAGCTAATTGTATGCTTCTTTTTTTCTTTGTTTCCTGTTCTATGTGTTTGTGTGTCTTTAGTTTTGTTTTTTTTGGGGGGGAGGCTTTGTTTCTAAACTCCTAGCATATTGTTCCAGAGCTCCTACTGCTTGCTTTGAGTTGCTCACAACTCTCAAGCTACTGCAATGCAACTGCAATCATTATTTATGTGTTTCAGCTCAAACATAGCTGCTCCATGTTGCATACTCAATTGATTTCACCTGACTCAGGCTTACACTAAACCTAGCTATGCAGCTCAAGCATGCTCTCTTATTCTGTTTACCTCATTATAGCAGCTTCATTGCACTGCCTGGTTACACCTGCTTTCAGAGCATTATGTCTCCTTATTTATGTTTATTGCAGTTACAAATCAGTATACCACATATGGATGTTGCTTTTATATTTATTCGCTCTGTTCTACTCTGAGGTCAGCCAAAAAGCTTCTGCTGAGGCTGTTAACCTAGCTTTAATATCTGCATGTGGTTGTAGGCCCTACCATCACTTTCTTGTTTGTCCTACGGTGGGGATTGTGAAGTGTTTGGGGATTTGTGGCCCCATGTGGTTAATTATTTCTGTTCTTAATCCTGCCTTTGCTGCCGAAAATCCTCATAGTATTTGTCACCTTGATTTGGCTTTTAAATGTCTGTCTGGCTTGCCCCACTATTCAGTGCTGTTTCATTGCTACTACATTATGCAGACCTACATGTAGGTCCACTTATTACTACTCTGTTTACTGACCTATGTACAGGTCCACACTTGCTTACACAATTGATTGCTCATGCCTACTGCATCCTCTCAACATCAGCCTCTGGGATGTCTGCTGCACTCAATCGGCGTTTAACCTTGCAAGGTCTCAGCACTCTCTGCTCATTATGATCAGCACACCAGTGCTCAACCAGCTTGATGGCTTCTCAGCTCTCAGTCTAATTCTGAGGCATGCCAGCCATTCTATTCTGGTGCAGGGATCCTGCAATCAATGGTCTCGCTCTGCATTTAGTCCGCATCTTGAGCGTGTCCAACTTGGGGTGGGATCCTTCTCACCTGGCCTATAGCTGGGAATGTCCCTGCCCCGGGCTTGGCTTTAGCTGCCTGCTACGCAACAGCAGCTCCTGGTGTAGAATTTAAGACTAGCGGTGAGGGTGGTTACGACAATCTCCTTTGGCTCTAGTGTTCCTCTATAATGGCTGTCCATTGGCTTTAGTGGTTTCCCTAGCAAGGCACCTTCACCACATTCTCCCTACGACTGCCTCTGGTTCATCTGGTTTGAGTTTAGGGTGGGCAGGCAAGGTGAGTACCTCTGCAGTCATTGCTCTCCTCCTCCACCTTGGTTGCACATATTGTTGCAGAGTTTTCTTGCAACCTTCCATGGTGTTCCCACTAGATGGTTTGAGTGAGAGCCTTCCTCCAAATTGGAATATTTTCTATCTCTCTTTAATTAGGTTTTCCAAATTGCAGCTGCTGAGCTGTCACTAAATAAACTATCCCAAGCCAGGAAGGAAGGCAACCGTACTAACCCCTTCTTCTGCCCCAGAGAAGGAGAACATTCATTATAAGTCTACGTCTAATAAGACTCTTGATTGGCTCTTAATTGGCTCCTGATTGGCTACTGGGTCAGTCATTTATGCCTTAGAAATGACCAATCCAGCTACCAACTGATGCTGTGTACATAGAAACGTAGAGAAATAGAAGTTGACGGCAGTTAAGGACCTCAAGGCCCATCCAGTCTGCCCATTTCTTCTTCTATCTTATGAATGTGCCATAGGTCTTTATTCTGTCAATGGCCAATACAGATGAGTCTGAATAGTATCTATTCAGACTCATCTGTATTGCTCCCTTATGCCTTTCCCATGCCTGTTTGAAGCCCTTCACTGCATTTCTATCCACCACTTCCTATGGCTGGCCATTCCATGTATCTACCACCCTTTCTGTGAAAAAGAACTTCCTCACATTACCCCTTAATTGGCCTCCCTCTAATCTCACGCTGTGTCCTCTTGTCCTGCTAGTTTTCTTATATTGAAACATGTTAGACTCTTTCACCTTGTTAATGCCCTTAAGGTGTTTGAATGTTTCTATCATATCACCTCTCTCCCTCCTTTGCTCTGGGGCATACATATTGAGCTCCCTTAATCTGTCCTCATATGTTTTCTGATGCAGTCCCTGCATCATTTTGGTTGCCCGTCTCTGGACTGCATCCATTTTATTAATGTCCTTGTGAAAGTGTGGCCCCCAGTACCACATGCAGTACTCCAGATGGGGCCTAACCAGTGTCTTGTAAAGAGGGATTATTACCTCCCTCTTATGACTTGTGATACCCCTACTAATACATCCCAACATCCCCCTAGCCTTACCTATTGATTTAGTGGTCTGCTTGGATGATTTCAGGTCATCTGTGATAATTATGCCCAAGTCTCTTTCTTCCCTTGTGACTGCCAGCAACTCCCCTCCCAACCTATAGGTGGCGTCAGTGTGTTGCACACACTTTCGTAAATGAAAGACATACTTGGGCACATGGCTCATGTCAAACCATTAACAATAAAAAAGTAATTAAAAACTGTAAAACTAAAAGTTGTTATTGTGCTTAATTGGAGTAACAACTTCAAAGTTAGTGATTTCCTTGGATTAATGGCCATAACGAGGGATATGTCCCTCAATTGCACTTCGGACCACCTGTTCCCCCCAACCAGTCTTTAATCCCAAAGAAATGACTGGCTTCTTAGTCATTATTGCATAACTAGAATGCTTAAGGCTTCTCCCCTTGCAGGACCCCTAACATCTTTGGCTGGCTCCCAAACCCAGGTCATAAGTGTCAGGATCAGTAGCACTACCATTGCTCCAGCAGGCTGGCACCATCTTAAACCAATCTAAAGAACAACCCTGCTTACTTTAAATGCCTTTTTAAAAAAATCTACATAATTTGTTTTATAATTGCAATATGGCACTCCAGGGCATGTGTTATTCTGGGATTACATCTGTGGTTGAAGGCATTCTACTATGCATCCTGCCTCACGCCCACCCAATGCATGATGTTATCCCAGCCTGACACACTCCCTGTCCTGGCCTATCTCTTAAAACATTTTCACAGTATAAGATTGTGATGTCACAAACTGAAACTTATGTCTTTAGTGGGGAAGATGGGCAGAAGAGACAGAAAAAGTCAGAGTGACAACGTAATATTTTCATGCAATGTACTCAGTAATTCAGGACAATGGAAAAGAAATACAGAAAAAATATCTATAAGTTGAGTTATTTTCACCCATACCTAGTACAGTAATACATTTCAAAAACATATTCTTTGTCTATAGCAAAATTATTTTCCCTTACCTATGGGAAAAAAACAACAACTCTTGAATCAGTGCTGTATGCTGTCTGTGTGGTGATGCTATGCCAGGATGGGAAGAGCACAAAGCCGCCTACTGGGTCTGTGCCAAATGTTATGGTTTGGCAGCCTTGGGTGAGGTTCATCAACAAGTAGCCTGAGTGTCCTCTCCGACACTGCTCCTCATCTCTGGCATGGCCTTGGGAAAGCCTCATAGATGGGTCCATGAGCAGGGAGTTAGCACTGGAAAGGAAGGAGCTAGTCAGGGTGGGGAGGAGGAGCTCAGCTCTGGAAAGAAAAATCGTGACTTTAGCCATCCCAAAATCCAAAGGTGGTCCCTCGCATGTGGCAGTCACACTCCCTCCCTCCATTCCTGACTTCAGTGCAGACTTAGAGCCCGGCAGCTGCCGGAGGTGCAGCCTGCACAACCGCCACAGCACCACCTGCCCACGCAGCACAATCTTGCTCATTCTAAAATGTGCAAAGAGTACAGCTGAGGGAAAAAAAAGTGACCCCAGTCACCACAGACATAACGCCAAGAGATGGCGGTTAGCATTGGAAAATATGAAGAGGTTTTTCTCCACTTGGTAGTGGCAGCTTTGCACTCTAGCACTGCTCTTCTCGAGCATTCCGGGGGGCAGCGGCAGTGCTTCCCAAGGAAACCTAGTACCCAGGCTATGGCTCCCATATGGAGGAAACTTATGGGGGAGGGGTAGGTGGCAGTTGGCTGTGTGTCACACCTCAGCCCAGGCTGCAGACAGGCTCTCTGATCAGTCCCATCTGTCCCACAATAGAATATGCTGCTGCTGAGCAAGTATGAGATAAGGGATGGGGGAGGGGCTACAGTCAGATGCAGAGTGGGTACCTAAGTGCAATAGAATGGCTGTGGAGAGGGGGGTTCTGTAATAATGTGATACCTTTTAAAATATTTAATTCTTTCTCTCTCTCTCTCTCTCGGCAAGCTACTGATTTCACCAATAAATGAAGCCATGCCTCTCAACCTCCTAAACTGAGTGCAGGGTCCATTTGGAACACTCGGTGGCCCTGATGTGGTTTGTTATAACTCCAAAGCTACTGGTTTCATTCTTGGCATTCTTTTGCAATGTTCTGTCTCTCCTACAAAGGGCTGACCGCTACAATCAGTTGTGCAATATGCAAATTGCCTACACGTTACCACCACTGAATGTAGTAGTCATTTGCTTTCAACTGTACTCCACTGCATCTGAATTGCTGTCATAGACAGCTCAGACATTCATTGGTGTGGTATGGCCGTGCCTGGAAAAAGGATCAGGGCATTGGAAGTGGGGTGGTACACCTATGAAAACTCGTATGGTGGCACTATGTTTCTTGCACATGCATGCAAGCAAACATAAAAAAGATAATTTTGGGCTGGAAAATGGTTAAGTGAAGCCAGCATGGGATGTTTCTCCAAGGGAGTCCAGCGTGTCCATCTCCACACAAATGTAGGAAGTTTCAGGTTGACTTTATGTTAGCTCTTCCATTGTCTGAAAGCCATGGACAATTTTCAGCTAGTGATGGAAGATCGGAGGTTCCTCCCTGAGCTATTGACATATGATGGACTTATGTGCGGCTGCAAGAAGGATGTTTCATAGGTAAGTTTGGTCCTACTCATGAATTTCTGGCAGTGGAAGCCCCAAAAGCTTATGTGACATATTCAACAGGGAGGTAATGCAAACAGGTTATGGACCGTGGTCATTATCTGCTGCCCATTGGCCTGCAAGGCAAGGCGCTGTCAGAAGACGTGGGAATGGTGAGCCCTAGTCTCAGAACATCTTCTCCAGCAGGCATATGAGTGGGCAGGGCTCCACTTGCTCTTCAAAACTGGCGTGTGAAAATAATATGTCCTGACCTTCCATGCAAACTCCTGCCATAAGGGGGAGTGGGTTGTTTTGCAAGTTGATCTGAACATCCTGTCCCAGTCCCCAACTGCTAGGTGGACATCACCTTCCTGTTACCACCTATATTTGATGGGAGAAATACAATCTTTATATATACTTCTAAGGGCTTTATACAGAGCTGATATTTGTCCTTTTGTGACTGTCTGATTCAGGATAGCTTTGATCATCTCAGTCAGGGAAACAGATCGGGAGTAGTCCCACCTAGCCCCTACGTGGTTTGTAATACTGTATATGTTCTTAGTTGGAGGAAGTGGAAGTGGTCTGAGTTGGATAGGTTAAATGACTCTTTGACTGTATGAAAGTCTAAAGCAGCACCCCTAGACATCAGCTGTTTTGGAAAACACAGACCCTGTCTCGCCCACCACCAAAGGGTATGATCAATTTTTGAATGTAAAAAGGGGTTGCTGCATGCAAACCATTGGAGAGACCACAATGAAGTCTCCAGTCTTTACTTCTCCCAAGATCTATAGGCAGCTCATACGGTGTTATGAACTGCCAGTAGGGAGAGATCACCATTTCTAGTTTTAAACATAGGGTCCATGACTTTTGCCCCCAGTGGTGGGCCCCCTTCCTCCCTTATCTCTTTTTGTTTCCAGTTAGCTTGGTAGTCTGGTGTAGACCATAAAAGGGCTACCCTCAGGTGTGCAGCCAGATAGCAGTCCTGTGGGACTGGGAGGGCTCTGACCCCATAAGTTTTGTCCATTTGCATAATTAAATATTTAAGTTGGGGTCTCTTCAAATTCCAAATATATTTATTTATTATCTTCCACCACAACTAGAATTGTATTTTCAAGATATTAAAGAGCAAACACTGAAAAATGTATAGGAACTTGGGGAGTATATTCTTGACCATGAATTCTACGTGAGAATACACAGGAAAGTTAAAAAGGGACCACCTGGTTATATCTTGATGGAGCTGATTAGTTAGTGGTTTGTTGACAGTAAATAACTTACTCATATTTTTGGGGATGTGTAATCCCAAATCCCAATTAGAGTGGCATTCCAATTGAGGAGTAACAGCTGTAGTACAGTGAGTGATGGTTTGTAGTGAAATGGAGCACTTCTGTCTTTGCCTTATTAAGTGCATATCCAGCATGGTGACCGAACTCCTCAAGGAGTGTGCAGACCCTAGGAATGGAGGTCTCTAGGTGAGATAGCTAAAGTAAGACATCTGCATATAACGAGATTGCTTGAGTGGTACCTACCCACCTGTAGTCCCCCAATGAGTATGTCATTGCTGATAGCTTTTGCTAGGGGCTCGATATATAGATCAAAGAGGAGGGGTGACAAGGGGTAACCCTGGTGGGCCCCCCCTACTGTACCTGTGCTAAACCTGCCTGAGATACCCCTGTTTACTCACACATATGCCTGTGGAGCAGTATACAAGGGTCTAACCCTTTCTATGAAAACCTGCAGGAAGCCAAAGTAGTCTAAGACAAAGAAGAGAAAACTCCAAGAAACTTTTTCAAAGGCTTTCTCCGCATCCAAACTCATAACACAGGCTGGTGTTTGGGTTTGTAGCAGTGCATCTGTTACATTAATAGTATATCAGACATTGGTCAGGAGGTTGTCTGCAATTAACAAAGCCCATATGGTCCAGGTGAATAATTTGGGGAATTAGTAAGTTAAGATATGTTGCTATGATAGAGGTGAACACCTTATAATCTACATTGACGGGGGATATCAGGTGGTAGGAACCTCACTCAGCTGGGTCTTTACCCAGTTTGTGGAGAACTGTTATAGTTGTGTAGTGCTATGAGAGTGGTAGTAGGCCTCCTTCCTCCCAGATGTTGTTGTAGACCTCTTGCAGTAATGGTACAATTTCCTGCAAGAAAACTTTATAAAATCCCCCCCCAAAGCCATCAGGGCCAGAGCATTTTCCAGATTTTAGGCTTTTAATAGTGTCTGATGTTTCTGTCTGGGATATATGGGTGACTATGGAGTGGCCCTGTTAAGGGGTCAGAGAGGGCAGATTTAACTTCTGTAGGAATTGTCTCTTGGCTGGCAGTGAGGACTCACATTTTAGCTTGTATAGTGTCCAATAATATGAAACAAAGGCATCAGCTATCTGATCTCCTCTGTGGGTCATCTGATGAGTAACAGGGTGTCTTATTTTAGCAATGGCAGCTTTAGCTGCCTGCTGTTTGAAGTGGAAATCCAGAAACCTGGTAGCTCTGCCCCCCATAGTATTTTTGTTTTGGGTACCACAGGGCTTTTTCAGTTTCAATTTTTTGTATATTTTGGATTCTAGCTTTTAGTTGCTTCAGTTCTTCTTCATTTTGTTTGGTCCATTTCTGTTTTTGTATAGTCTCTATTGATCGTAATTGACCTAGTAATCCTTCTAACTGTTTTTGTCTTTCTTTTTACTTATCTGCGGTTACAGAGATAATTTTCCCCATAACCATCATTTTAATGGTATCCCATAAGATCTGGGATGTAATTCCTGGTTTAGCATTTTGTTCTAGTGTTTGCTTAATTATGTTTTTAATTTCAGTTACTATAGCTTGGTCCCAGAGGAGGGAGACATTCTGTCTCAAGGGTCCCAAGGTGGTAACCTGGATAAAAAACTGGCTGGACAACAAGATGCAAAAGGTAATAGTAAACGGAGTTCACAGTGAAGAAAGGAGGGTAACTAGCGGGGTACTGCAGGGTTCAGTACTGGGACCGGTCCTCTTTAATGTCTTTATAAGTGACATTGGAGAGCACTTGGAAGGAAAGGTATGTCTCTTTGTGGATGACACAAAGACCTGCAACATGGTTGATACACAAGGTGGGGTGGAAAAGATGAAAAGGGACTTGACAAGGTTGGAGGAACGGTCAAATATGTGGCAGCTCAGATTCAATGCAAAGAAGTGCAAGGTAATGCATCTGGGAAATAAAAACCCAGGGGAAGAGTACACAATGGGGGGTGAGTTAATAACAACAAAAATCGAAAGAGACCTACGAGTAATTATATCAGATGACCTAAAGGTGGGCAAGCAATGTGAGAAGGCAGTAAGGAGGGCTGGGGGGATAGTAGGATGCATAGGGAGAGGCATCGACAGTAGAAAACAGGAAGTTGTTATCCTTCTGTACAGACAGTTGGTGAGACCCCATCTGGAGTACTGCATGCAATTCTGGAGACCCCATCTCCGCAAAGACATAGACAGAGTGGAGGCTGTTCAGAGGAGGGCAACCAAACTGGTGAAGGGTCTGCACCAGAAGACATACAAGGAGAGACTAAAGCAGCTTAATATGTATACCCTTGAGGAAAGAAGGGAGAAGGGGGACATGATAGAAACTTTCAAGTATCTCAAGGGAATTGAAGTACAAGAGGGTAACATCTTTCAGAAGAAAAGATGTGCAAGAACAAGGGGGCACAATTTGAAGATAGAGGGGGACGGCTCAGAGGTAATGTTAGAAAATATTTTTCCACAGAGAGGGTTGTGGATGCATGGAACAGTCTTCCTGAGGAGGCTGTGGAGTCAGGAACAGTGGGAGAATTCAAGAATGCATGGGACAGGTATAAGGCAATTCTCGTGGGGGGAAGGAGGAAGTAAGCTGTTGATTAACTAGAATCTGCAGTTTATCCATCAGGTAGGGAAATGGGCAGAGTATGTGGGCCAAACGGTCCTTATCTGCCATCAAATTCTATATTTCTATGTCTCTGGTTGGTTGTTTTCCTAGGTATCTGAAAGTTGGCTTCCAGGAAGACCGGCTGATGGTTTGAATGGGTGGATGTGCCCATCCACATTGACTGAAATGATATTATGTCTTTTGTTTAGGTAAAGAAGGTGTCTAATCTGGAACAGATCTTGAATCTAGGATAGAAGTATGTATAGTCCTTAGCCAGTGGGTATTTTGCATGCTAGATGTCTGCTAGTTCCAAGTCAGACAGCAATTTCTTGAATAATAGAAACATAGAAACATAGAATTTGATGGCAGATAAGGACCGCTTGGCCCACCCAGTCTGCCCATTTCCCTACCTGATGGATAAGCTGCAGATCCTAGTTAACCAGCAGCCTACTTCTTCCTACCCCCACCCCCTAGAATTGCCTTATGACTGTCCCATGCATGCTTGAATTCCACCACTGTTTTTGACTCCACAACCTCCTCTGGAAGGCCGTTCCATACATCCACAACCCTCTCTGTGAAAAAATACTTCCTTAAATTACCTCTGAGCCGGCCCCCTTCTATCTTCAAATTGTGCCCCCTTGTTCTTGCACACCTCTTTTTTGAAAGATGCTACCCTCTTGGACTTTGTTGATTCCCTTGAGGTCCTTGAAAGTTTCTATCATGTCCCTCCCTCCTTTCCTCGAGGCTATACATATTAAGCTCCTTAAGTCTCTCTTCATATGTCTTCCGGTGCAGACCCTGCACCATTTTAGTTGCCCTCCTCTGGACAGCTTCCATCCTGTCTATGTCTTTGCGGAGATTTGGTCTCCAGAACTGCATGCAGTGCTCCAGATAGGGTCTCACCAGCTGTCTGTACAGAGGGATAATAACTTCTTGTTTTCTACTGGTGATGCCTTTCCCTATGCATCCCAGTATCCCCCCAGCCCTTCTTGCTGCCCTCTCACATTGCTTGCCCACCTTTAGGTCATCTGATATGACTACCCCCAGGTCCCTTTCCGTTTTTGTTGTTGTTAGTATCTCACCCCCCGTTGTGTACTCTTCCCCTGCGTTTTTGTTTCCCAGGTGCATTACCTTGCACTTCTTAGCATTGAATCTAAGCTGCCATACATTTGACCATTCCTCTAACCTTGCCAAGTCTCTTCTCATCCTTTCCACTCCACCTTGTGCATCAACTCTGCTGCAGTTCTTTGTGTCATCTGCAAAGAGACATACTTTTCCTTCCAGTCCCTCTGCAATGTCGCTTATAAAGACATTGAAGAGGACCGGTCCTAATACTGAACCCTGCGGTACCCCACTACTAACCCCCCCTTTTTCAGAGTGGACTCCATTTACTATTACTCTCTGTGTCCTATTCTCCAGCCAATTCTTTACCCAGGCTGTCATCTTGGGACCCACTCCCAGGCTGGCTAACTTGTATATTAATCTTTTGTGTGGGACTGTGTCAAATGCATTGCTAAAGTCTAGGTAGGCCATGTCCACAGCCCTCCCTGATCAACTATTTTGGTCACCCAGTCAAAGAAATCTATCAGATTTGTCTGGCATGACCTTCCACTGTGAATCCATGCTGCCTTGGGTCCTGTGCCCTCTGGCCTCTAGATACTCAACAATTCTTTCCTTCAGAGTGATTCCATCATTTTCCCTACCACTGAGGTTAAACTAACAGGTCTGTAGTTTTCTGCTTCTGCCTTGCTCCACTTTTGTGAAGGGAATCACATCTGCCCTTCTCCAGTCCTCGGGTACCACCCCTTCCTCCCAAGATTTGTTAAAGAGGGTAGTCAGTGGTGTCACTAGTTCTACCCTTAGTTCTTTAGAATTCTGGGATGAATCCCATCAGGCCCCATTGCTTTGTCCACCTTCAGTTTTAAGAGTTCTTTCAGAACCCTTTCTTCTGTAAATGGGCTGGTATCAACTTCTGTATCCAGAGTGTTTCTACTGTTTGTTTTAGGTACCCCCTTTCCTTTGTAAATACCGAGCAAAATATTTGTTTAGTATCTCTGCCTTTCACAGTCACCCTCTGCCCACCCTCCCTCCCTTTATTAAGCCTCACTATCCCTCCCTTGGTCTTCCTTCGCTTCCTGATGTACCTATAAAAGGTTTTATCCCCCTTCTTAACTGAGTTGGCTGTCTTTTCCTCTGTTTGGGTCTTTGCTGTTCTGACTGCCTTCCCAGCTTTCTTTTGCTTTAACTGATGCAGTTCTCTGTCCTGTTCCTTCTGTGATTCCTTGTACTTCCTGAATGCTTTCTTTTTCTCTTGAACCTTCACTGCCACTTCATTTGAGAACCATAGTGGTTTCTTACCTCATTTCGTTTTGTTTATTTGCTTTACACAAAGGCTTGTTACCTCTGTGATGGCAGTTTTTATTATTCCCCATAGTTCTTCCACCCCTCCTTCCTGCCCATTTGCTAGTGCATTCCTTAGGCACTCACCCATTTTGACAAAGTCAGCCCTCCTAAAATCCAGTACCTTTGTCTTTGTATGGCTAGACTCTATTGCTGTGTTTATTGTGAACCATACTGTTCGATGGTCGCTAGTTCCCAGATGGCTACCCACTTCCACATCTGTGATCCTCTCTTCATCTCCATTTGAGAGAACCAGGTCTAAGATTGCTCCCTTTCGAGTAGGCTCCAATACTAGTTGCCTAAGGCATGCCCCCTGTAGGGCATCTAGAATAACCCCACTCTTAGAAGTGGCTGCTGCAACTGCTCTCCAGTTAACATCTGGCATATTCAGATCACCCATCAGCAATATCTCCCCTTTTTCTGCCATTCTAAGTATACTTTCTATCATTTCCTTGTCCATTTCCTCCCCCTGAGAAGGGGGTCTGTATACAACCCCTGTGCGGATTGTGGTGCCATTGCCGGTCTCCAAATTTACCCACAGTGCTTCTTCTCTCCCGCTTACCCTTTTGTTCTGTTGCTTTGATTCCTTCCCTTATGTAAAGAGCTATCTCCTCCTCCTCCTCTTTTACCCTCCCTGTTCCTCCTGTAGCTAGTGTATCCTGGTATGTTTACGTCCCAGTCATGGTTTTGTGTGTACCATGTTTCTGTGACTGCCACAATATCCAAGTGTTCCACTTCCATCAGGGCTACTAATGCAGTGGGCCCCTGGGTCCGCAACCACTTCCATTTCCTCAAAAGGCAAGGAGGCTGAGAGAAGAATCGCAATGCCCCTTTTCTTGCCTCATTCCAAGGAGGTATGGTACAGGTTAGGGTATGTTCCAGTTTTAAGTTTAATCACTTCTTGAGGGGAGAGGTGGGTTTCCTGCTTGAAAATGATGCCACACCGTTGAGTTTTAAGGTATTTATGGTATTTAATAATCTGACTGTTCTATTGTTTGGTTAGGGATCTGTGAGGTAGTGTCAGAGCCCTATTTAATATCAAGTTCCATTTCCCTCCCATTATCAGTAAGCCCTTTGATTTTTCCAGTATTTGCTGAACCATGGAAGTTAACTGTGGATCCAGGGGGTGCATATATGTTAACTAATGTAACCAGGGTATCTTGTACCTTGCCCATAACCATAATGCAGTGGGCCCCTGGGTCCACAACCACTTCCATTTCCTCAAAAGGCAAGGAGGCTGAGAGAAGAATCGCAATGCCCCTTCTCTTGCCTCATTCCAAGGAGGAATGGTACAGGTTAGGGTATGTTCCAGTTTTAAGTTTAATCACTTCTTGAGGGGAGAGGTGGGTTTCCTGCTTGAAAATGATGCCACACCGTTGAGTTTTAAGGTATTTAAGAACTTGATTCCTTTTTATCGGATTAGTTATGGCGTTGATATTATAAGATGTAATTCTGATGCAGGGATACACCATTATTACTCAGGTTAGGTATAAATCTGTTGATCTGACTCTAGTTATTATTAGTGATAAGATGGCTAACCAACTGGTTGCTAAAGGAAAGAGAATGTATCCAGAGTTCCTAAAAAACAGTGATAAATCACAATAATATCAACATTAACCTGAATCAACAATAAATACATGAACGTGTTGCAGGAAAGCAACAAGGAACCTTTGCCAGCAGATGTGCAGTGTTACCTGAAGGTCCTACATAAAACGCCAAACAAAAGAAAAGAGTAAAAATCTTGCCAGTATGTTAATCAAGAGAATGTTCTGAGAGACAACTAAGTCTTTTGTCCCAAACAATCCCTGAGACTGGCTTCCTAGGTCAGACCTGGGAAAAATCTACAGTCTGAGGGATGCCACTCCTGGGGCATGGTTTTTCCAACCATAACGGGGAAAAAGACAAGTTAAAAGGCTCATGAGAAAAGGCAATGAGCCCAATGGCTGCCCCAATGTCAGCAAGGCTGTGTGTGATGGAGGAAAGGAATTACAGGTGGGCATCCTTCGTGGCAACAATCTCTTCCCCCTGCCCCCTGATTCAATATTTCCCAGTGGATTTGTTTGCCTACTACAGTGATTGCTCTTCTGATTTGTTATGAAAGGTATAGGTGTTTTCTCTGCTGGAAAAATAAAAATTAGAGGTGGATTATTTATGCCCCACAAGGGATTGATCCCCATACCCCCCCGGCCAGGTCAACTGTAAAGGATCTCTCTCCAGTCGCTCCTTGGCAAGAGAAGCGACAGCAGTACCCAGTTCCTCAATATAGGTCAAGGCATCCACAATAGGTCTGCAAAGGTTCAGGGCCCCTTTTCTGTTTTGACCCACAGTCTGGCTGGGTATAAAATTTGGGCCCACAGGTTTCTACCCTTCAGTTGTTTCAATATCAGCCAAAGGATCCAATGGTTCTCCTAAATGGCAGTGGTGTAGTAATTATCGAGGGATATTCTGTTGTTGTGATATTGAATATGCTGGTTCTGCTGGCCCTTTTTAGAAGCTCTTCTTTAGTCGCATAAGAAGTTAGTCTGATGACGAAGGATCAGGCCCGCACTCCAGCGTTGCTGGGTTTTAGGCCAAGAGAGCGGTGAGCTCGATCCATGTCCAAGTTAAAATCTTTTGGGAGATAAAGTGCTTCTTTCTTTAAAGTTTGCAGAAAGGAGCTTGTGCTAGTGGTCTTGGCCTACGCCCCCTCTGGAACTCCATAGATCCTGATGTTCTGCCTACAACTTTGGCCCTCCAGGTTGTCAATGCAGTGAGTGAGCTCCCGATCCCTGGCCAACAGGTACAGGAGAAGGTGCTTGTGTCTCTCAGCCTGCTCAGAGACTGTGGTAAGGCATTTCTCCACTTGGTCTTTACAATGCTCAATCTTACCGATGTCCAATCATAGTTGGGTGAGAGTTTGATCAATTTTAGTGGCTGTTTTTGCAGTCTGTAAAACTGATGCGATCAAGTCCAGGCTCTCATCTTCAGCTGATTGTGTGGTGGCCACACATCCTTCTGGATCTGCAGCATCAAGGTTCAAGTGGAGCTTTTCTTGTGTTATAAACTCCTCTAACTTTTGTGCCAGCGCCCCTGGATTCCTGGGAGGGAGAGCTTCGGAGCTGGTGCTCTTTGCCAGAGAATCCATGTTCTAGTAGACAGATGTACATTGATTAAGATCGAGGGGCAAGCAGAGCTAGAAAATCTGATAGCCATCAGGTTACTGTCATTACTGGAGGTCCATTAGTAGTTTTCTGAGGGTACAGAAATCATGTTTTGATTTTCTTAAGTTAGTGCCTGCACCAATGTGTTATGATGCATGTTTGTTTATAAATGTGCTGTGTAACTTTAAATGCCTGCAATAAAGGAGGCGACAGTGCACCATAGCCACACCCCTGACAAAGCATCACAGAATGACTGGAAGCACTGGGGTTAGTGCTGTAGATTTTATCTGACTTTTCTATAATGGATATCTGAATTTTTTTGGTTTTACTTTTTAAAAAAGTTACTGTGCAAGTTTGCTGTGAGTGTTGCCTTCTGGTTATCCATTTTGTCTGCTGTCAGGCTAGCGCCCACTCAGTCTCCATGGCATGGTTCCACCTGTTTTTGTTTCTGTATTCATAGTAGTGTAGGGATGCAATATCCCCCCAACACAGATGCACGCGTGTGCGCACACACACACACAAACACACTCACACACTTTTTTTGCTACTGTAGTATAGTGCTTCAGCCATTTCAGAATTTTAAACAGTAACACTGGCACAGTTCCAAAGTAAGGATTGGCTATAAAATAGAACATATTACACTTCTTATCCATATCAGTAAGTTGTATGACCATACAGAAGTGCAGTGCATGACTGAACCAACCACCTGACACTTTCCAGACCTAACCCCTCCCCCCATGGTCTCTGTATCTACCAGCGTGAAGCAGAGGGCAAAGAAGCCTTTAAATCAAAGCAGATGGCACTTAAAATGTATCAGCTTCACTAGGCATCAGGCCTACCAGGACCAATTCAGGCAGCAGTGAGCATTTGTCAAGGGTTGGTTCTAAGCCTAACCAGACCATGACAAATTCTGATTGATTTCAGAACATCTTTTGTGTGTGTGTGTGTGTGTGTGTGTGTGTGTGTGTGTGTGTGTGTCTGCACACCATGACTATCCTCTTACTTTTTCGAAGCCAAGATTTAGAGAAGGTTTTTTTTTTATTCAGTCCCTCTTAAGCAGTTTTAATGCACTCAGATGAGATAAACATCCACGTGCCGCACAGACAGGATGACTGCACAGGAAGCTAGGGTACATAGTGAGCAGCATCATTAAAAAGCTATGCAGGAAACAGGTTCTGATTGATTGATTGATTGATTGATTGATTCATTGATTGATTTGGTGTGCACATAAAAGGCTGAGCTGATAAGGCAACAAGTTATCTACATATTTGACAAGCCAGCCCAACTGGAATTTTGAGCTGCAAGGGAATGGCAGGGGCAGCTGGGGGGAAGGTGCTGCAAAATCCAAGAAACATCCAAAATCTCCTTGGAAGAGTAAGAACTGCAGCATGGAAGAAAAAGAAGTTTAAACATCAGTTCTGAATTTTTATGGCTGCTTAGTAGGGCTTTGCAGGGGACGAATATTAATTTCTGAATACCACGAATATTAGGGCTTCTGAATATTCAGAAGCCCTTACCGAATAGAGGACTATTCGGGAGGTATTTGTATTCGGCACAGTTCCCTGCACAGCCCTTACAAAAAAAAAAAACAACTCTCCTCCTCAGTTAGAAAAAAAAAACAGTACAGCCTGTATTCCCATCCATCCACCCTCTAGCAATCCCAGCCCATGCAATTTATTCAGTTTTTGAATATTGTTTCAAAATAATGGAGACCGGCACAACCTGCCCGCCCCCACGGCTGGCCCCCATCTTGGAAGTTGACAGCTAACCTGAAAAATAATCCCTCCCCACCTCCAACACAGTCATCAGCACCCTTCTGCCATTTCCCTAACACCCAAGTCTCCTTATTAGGTGATTGCCACTGGTCCGGTAGAACCCTCCCTCTTCCACTGCTGAGCTTGCCTTAATGAATGAAAGCTCAGCTGCTTGCTATAGTAAACCCAGCAGATCACGCGATCTGCTGGGTTTACTACAGCAAGCGGAGCAGTTTGGCTTTCATTCATTAAGTGGAGCAGTGGAGGAGGGAGAGTTCTACTGGACCAGTGGCAATCACCTAATAAGGAGACTTGGGTGTTAGGGAAATGGCAGAAGGGTGGTGATGACTGTGTTGGAGGTGGAGAGGGATTATTTTTCAGGCTAGCTGTTGATTTCCAAGACAGGATCCTGCCGTGGAGGCTGGCCGGTTGTGCCGGTTCCCATTATTATTTTTTTTTTTTTTTAAAGGTGAAGAAAATAATGAAACATTACTGCTGCTGCTGGGTGGGAGAAGGGTATTGTCAGTGTGGGGAGGTAGGGAGGGATTATTCTTCAGGCTATCTAGATGGGGGGCTGGCCATGGAGGGGGGGGCAGGTTGTGCCAGTCACCCGTGAATAAAATCAGTAGCAAATTGGGGTGGGGGCAGGTTAAGAAAGAGGGTGGGGGAGATGGGGGATACATGATTTACCTGGATTCTTTGTTGGGAGTAGTGTTTTGGTCTTTTATTTAGGGCTGTGCCGAATATGAATATTCGGCTGAATAACAAATATTTGGCAACCGAATACTGAATATTCAGCCGAATATTCGAATTAAGGTATTCTCACAGCCCTACTGCTTAGCAGAGTTATGTGGATATATTCATCTATTTTATCCCACTTTTCACAGGTATATCATAGAGTGGGTAGGTTTGCCTCAGGAACCGATGCAAAGCAACATCACTTCGATGTACTGATTACCTTGAGATGGCTACCCTTTGAGTCCAAACTTTGCTATAACATGCTGAGCTTACTACACAAGTTCGTCCATCGTTTCACTCCCCCTTGCTTATCTGAGGTAGTCCTTTGTAAACTCCCCCAGCATGCCCCAAGATCAGCCTCTCTGTCCCTGCTAATCTGTACCTAATCTGAGACTCTTCTCAGCCCATAGATCATTTGCATACTTGACTGTGTCTTACTGGAAATTTCTGCCACCACCAATCCTGGCCTGCTCCTCCATTTCTCAATTTCAATGCGCTCTGCTTAGATACCTTGCTGCGCTCAATTGTTCATGCTTTTGGTACCGCTTGAGTATGCCAACTCTTCTTCCACTCCTAAGAATTTACTCCCATGTTCTGCCCCAGCACCATTGTTTCTCCCATGCCACCTTGAGAAATAAATGCAAATTTGTATGAGGACTGTACTTACCATTGATCTCAAGTATGTTACCTCCTTGCTAACCTGCATCTTGCTCCTTGTAGTTATAAACTTGTTTGCTGTATCAACTGCTGTACTCACTCATTGTATGAATTAATCCTGTACAACTGTATCAATTGCTACACTGTTAATTGTATTGCACTCTCCGAGCTGCCCCTGAAAAAGGGACTGTCTTGTCTCAGTGGGCTTACTCGGTTAACAAAATTCAATAAATAAATAAAATAAATATTACTATTACAAAGAGAATAGGCTCTGGAAACACATGACCAGATAACTAGACTGTTTCCTTAACAGTGGAGTTGAAGTAATGTGGTCCTCTCCATTCATTATAGTGCTGTTCCTTTATGTCACTCTCTCACCCCTCCACCCTGGCACTATTTTCCTGTAGTAGCTGCTGGTAGTGTTGGCCCTTGGTATTTCCTATAAATTTGTTGGGGGTTCATTTTGTTTCTTTATCTTTACCTCTTTTGCCATCTCTTGAGGTTGTTGGGGTCAGATTCAAGCAAGACTGTGTGGACTGAAAAGGATAAACACAGCTCCATGCTACACCTTGCCTATTCCTCTGATTGCATTCCTCCAGCTCTGTTATTCAAATTATATCTTTCTCTCTCATGAACTTCAAGTTACATCTGTTTCTTCTCTGTGTGTGTGTGTGTGTGTGTGTGTGTGTGTGTGTGTGTGTGTGTCAGTCTGCAATGATTTAGTCCTGTCTGCTGAGAGTGTGTTTCAGCATTGAAATGTTGATTTTTTGCTGTGGTGAGGGTTCTTTAATGTTAACCCTTTCAAGACCAATCTAATTATTAATGACATTCTATTAAGTTTGTTTAAAACTTGATTTAATCTCATAACTATTCACGTGTGTCCTTTTAGAGGGAAGTGAGGGGGTATGGAACTGGACTGCATTATACAGGGAAATGCTGAAAAATAAAGATGATTAAATGTGATAAATAAGGATGCAGATCTGAGATGCCATATTAAGGGTATGCAAGGATAGCTGCTAACATGTTGTTTGTGAGGTTGCCTGCATGCACTGAATCTAACTGCTTGCATTTTTGTAGAATTTTTTTTTCCATAAAGTTACCATCATGCAGTGAATGACGTAGAATTCTTGGGGGTGGGAGTGAGGTAAAGATAAGTAGTGTATTACATGGTGTGTTTTTGGGATTTTGTAGAGGGCTGTATTCTGATGCCATTTAGCCTCACAGAACAGTTATAATGGTATGCCACTTCCTAGCTGCTAGTGCTGTTGATACTAATATGAAATGTTAACAACTAGGGTGCTGTGTCATGCAGTATGTATATTTTATTTATCAATGCACTTTTTGCCAAAAATGTTAGACTCAGAGGTCTCAGAGAAAATAAAACAAAACAAGTCCATCCTTACCAGATGCTGCTCCAGTTACACAGTAGGGGACAAATGCCTTAAATTATAGTTGGCATCTGCACATGTACTTTCTTTTCATTAATTCTGAAGACTTTTGTATCAACTTAAATTTTCAAATGTTAATGTTTTCTGCTATGTAGCTTTAAATTTGATGCAATAAATTGCATATTATACCCCATTAGAACACAGTTGGTGAAATTGAAAATATTTACGCAGTGGAACTCTCATGACTTTATATTTGTAGGAGGGTTAGCTGTCATGTAAAGGAAGGTCAGACCTTACCAGCAGCAGAGTATCATTTCAACAGATTCATAAGGGTTGCAAAGCTCCTCCACCTATTGCTTTTATATAAATAAATGCTAGGCAAACAATGTTTTAGGGCTTTCAAAGGGTTGTAAGGGGCATCATGGGGATTGCAAAGAAATAATTGGGGTGTCAACTGCAACAACTGGCTACTCCAGAATAAAACCCCTGCCCATAGCATTCAGTGGGTCAACATGGAGGCAGAGGCATTGACTGCAGGGAAGGGACTGCCAGATGGCAATTGTTCAGGTGGGAGGTACAAATCTTCATTTATTTGTTTGTAAATTTACATAATAAAAGTGTAACTTTGAAGATTTTTCAAGGTAACTCTGCATTTTTTTTGGCATTGACCCAGGCCCTGCAACATGACATGAATGCCTTTCTTTATATTTTAAAAAATGACCATTTAAATTGGCCTTTAACACTTAATAGGCTCTGCTTTCTGGTTCTCAGAATGATGATATCAGGTACTTGGAGTACAATCATGGATAAAGCGTTCCAGAAGGGGGGGCTCTACCTCGGGGGACATATCACCCGACCCCCCCCCACCAGTAATTTAAATGAATACTGTCAACATTAAGGCTGGAATACACTTCGGGCCTAACGTCTTCTTGTCACTCAAAAATGTATTTCAAATTGTTCTTGTAAGTATGCTGTCTATACATTTCTTTATTATTTGCCATGCTGCAAGTGATTTCAGAAAAATAAATAAACTGGTAAGAAAAAGGTCACAAATTATAAGGAGCATCCTTGTCTATGTTTCATAAGTGTGTAGCCAATGTCTGGATTATAAAAAATTAACTATAAATAAATCAATCAAATCCCATAATGTAGCTAACTCAGTGTTGGTATACAGCTGGGTACCATCATAATAGAGTAACTTCATACAGAATGTACCTAACATGGGGTCACCACTCAATGAGTAGTATATTGCTTCACATATGTTCTCCTTTATTTTTCGCTCTCTTACTCAATGCATATGTTATGGCCCATTTGATTATCATGTATGTTTAGTGCAGTACACCATGAATTATGTGTGCCACACAGTTTACAATATGGACATTGCTCATATTAATAATTTTACACTGTATCCATTTGAATCACATAACCTGTCATAAATAGAAATATAATAACCAATGGCAGATAATGACCACTGGGCCCATCTAATCTGCCCATTTTTAATTATGATCACTTTTGCTGCAGATCCTTCTTGATCTACAGCACTGTCTCTTCCACCCACTTCCTTCCTCTTAGGATTCCCTAGTGCCTATCCTGGGCATTTTTTAAACGCATCATTGGTTTTGCCCCCACTGCCTCTGGTGGAAGGCTGTCCCAGGAGTCCACCACCCTTTCTGTGAATAAGTACTTCCTCACATTGCCCAGAATCTACCCCTTCCAGCTTCATATCATGACCCCTTGTTCTAGAACACCTTTTTCTAGTAAACATATCTCCCTCCTGTACTTTATAAACCCCTGTGAGGTATTTACAGATCTTTATCATATCCCCACTCTCCCTTCTTTCCTTCTGGGAGTACATATTGAACTCTTTTAGTCTCTCCTCATAGAGCTTTTGATGCCAGCGTTGCACCATTTTGACAGCCCTCCTCTGAACCACATCCACTCTATCTCTTTCTGGATATGGGGTCTCCAGAACTGGACACAGTACTCCAGATGGAGTGTTAGCCAATGACCTATATAGGGGCAACACCACCTCCCTCTTTCTGCTGGAGATATACTTATCTGTGCACACCAGCATCCCATTAGCCCTCTGGACTGCCTTGTCACATTGCCTGGCCACCTTTAGGTCATCCAATCCCTTTCTTGTTTGGTCATTGTCAGTATCACTACCCCCATGTTTTACTCCACCCCTGGGTTTCTGTGGCCTAAGTGCATTACTTTGCTTTTTACTTTTGCATTAAAACCTAGCTGCTTGGTTATCCAGTCAAAGAAATTGATCAAATTTGTTTGCCACAACTTCCCTCCCATGAAACTATGCTGCCTCAGGTCCAGTAATTTGTTGGATTCCAGCTATTCCTCAATTCTTGACTTTAATAGTGTTTCCATTAACTTCCCCATGACCAATGGCAGGTTGACTGGCCAATAATTGCCCACCTCTTCCTTGCTACCATTTTTGTAAAGTGAGACTACATCTGTCTTTCCCCAATCTTCCAGGACCACGCCGGTCTCAAGTGATCTGTTAAATAAGTCTGTTAGAGGTGCAGCTAGTACCTACCTGAGCTCCCTCAGCACCCTTGGATGCACCTCGTCTGGTCCCATAGCATTTCCATGTTCAGATTAGTGAGGTCTCTCTGGCTGCTCTCCTCAGAAAAGGGACTAGTGTACATTTTCCTCCTCTCAATGCCCCAGATGCATTTGTGTGTTCCCAATCCTTCACCTTCTGAACACTGAGCAGAAGTACTAGATGTCTGCTTTTTCTTGGTCCCCCTCTGTACAGTCCATCCCCCTATTAACCATACAATCCCTCCCTTTGTCTTCCTTTTCTCTCTAACATACCCCCCCAAAATATCTTGTCCCGTTTTGATACTGCCTAAGCTATTCTTTCCTCACTTTGTGCCTTTGTGCTCCTTACTGCTTTGCCTGCCTCTCTCTGTTTCCCTGATACACTTCCCTATCCTCCTCCCTCTGGGTGTCATTATACCTTCTGAATGCTGCTCTGTTAACCTTTGCCTTTTCTGCCACCTCTTTCAAGAACCAAAGAGGTCTCTTCTTCCTTTTGATTTTGCATACTTGCTTGACACTTAAGTTTGTTGACTTTACTACTCGTTCTTTTAGTCTGACTCACTTTTCTTCCACCCCCCCATCAGGTCATCTCCTCCTGCCAGGTCATTCTTGAGTTATTCAACAATCTTTATACCATCTGCCCTTCTGAAGGCCAGGAACTTCACCCGTGTGTGGTTGGATTCTGCCTCTTTTCTTATGTTGAACTACACCGTATGATGATCACTGGTTCCCAGATGGCTTCCAACCTTGATATATGCATAACTGTCCCTGTTAGTAAGAACCAGGTCCAGTATTGCCTCATTACAAGTGGGTTCACTGACTACTTTGCTGAGGAATACCCCTTGCAGGGAGTTCAGCATATCCTAGTTCTTAGCAGACACTGCAGCAGAAAGGCTCCAAACTGTATCCAGCAGATTCAAGTCCTCCACCGGCAACACTACTCCTTTTCAACCATTTTGCCAGTAGCTTCTAACATTTTTTTTATCTAAGTCCTCCCCTATGTTGGAGACCTGTGGATCACTCCTGTCTGAAAAGCGGCTCCATTTCTCAACTCGAGGGTGACCCACATCACCTCAGCCCCCCTGAATTCCCTGTACCTCTGTCACTTTTATGTTTTCTTTCACATAAAGCACCACTCCACCTCCTTTCTTTCCTACCCTGTCTCTTCTGAACATTCTGTCGCCTGGTATGACCATGTCCCAGACATAGTTGTCAGTACACCACGATTCGGTAATGACAGTATCCGGGTCTGCCTTCGCCATGATGGCATCTACAGTAGGTCTGGGATCTCATTTACAAGACTGTAGCATTGGCATACATGGCCTTCCATATTTTGTTAGCTCTTTTCTTGTCACTGTCTCCTCCTTCCTATTGTACCCCCTTCCTTACCTTTCTCCTTTGACTGATCCTTCCTCCCTCCTTGCTCCTTTGCTAACCCCCTGCTTACTGTAATAACTTGCATCATGGTGAGACTCTCTCCCCTTTGGATACTATGTTCTCTGTCTCAGCCTGTGGTGGGTCACATTCTGCCTCCCCTATTTCTTCCATTATCCCCATTGGCTAGTGTGAATGTCTTTTGAAGTAAGATTTAAACCATCCATTGAGGACTTTGGTTCCCTCATGGGTGGAAGCAGGCCATCACCTCAGTATAGGCTGTTATCCTTTCATGTTGGCCGACAGTCTACAATGTAGCCATACCTATACTCTCTGCACTATTTTTTCTACCATTACTTGAAGGCCTTGATGGAGGAGCTCCCTTTCCATCCACATATAGTACAAGACACAACCACTGTTTGCATTTTAAACACATGGGAAACACAGGACCAACCAGATAAACGATCTCACTTTACCAAAAATGAAATCTACACATGGAGCTAGCTCCAGCAATTCATCTTTACATTTAAGCACATGAAATACCCATATCAAGTTAATGTATTAGCAGCCATACTGGCTCTAACCAGAGTTTGATTAACTATGTGCCAGCCTGCGAGGGGTCCAGGCAGCCATGACCCCACTCTGACTAAGTGTATACCCCCCATGGAATAACCTGTTTTTGTAAATATAATATTTATTAAACACATTTTCAATGTCAGTATGGTCTGTCAATGTAAACATAAAGCTGTTTACAAACACATAAGGTTGTGATTAGTCATTATTACAGGTGTATAGTATCAGAGAAGGCATTTATCCAGTTTTGGTAGGCTCTCACCCCTTTAGGCACAGTGCTAGGGGAGTTCACTGACAGAAAATATGTAAATTGTCATGACCTCTATGGTGAGGACTTAATCCAGGCAGACCCATAACTGAGGTGAGGGACCAGCTATGGGGGGGACCCTGATTCTCCTCACATCAAAAAGTGGGTTGGGGGAATATACCATGAGGGGGAAGGTGAGCTTCCACTCCTCTTGGTATAGAGAGAGGTTGGAAGAATCCTATATAGTATGCTTAATATCAGTGGGCTTACAATTGTAATGAGAGGGTGTGGTGCAAAGCATTGGGGGCCTCAAGGGACAAACTCCAGCTCCTTTCCAGTTACAGTGGCGTGAAAAAGTATTTGCCCCCTTCCTGATTTTCTCTATTATTGCATATTTGTCACACTGGATGTTTTCAGGTCTTTAGACAAAATATAATATTAGATAAAGGGAACCTGAGTGGACAAATAACACTTTTTTTTTTACTTATTTCATTTATTTAATGAAAAAAGTTAACCAACACCAACTGGCACTGTGTGAAAAAGTAATTGCCCCCTAGTTAAATCAGCCCAATTAAAGGGATAATTAGAGTCAGCTGATTGAACACAGCCAGGCTTGATTACAGCCAGCCCTGCTCAATATAAACCTCACTTATTTTGGCCCTTACCATCAGAGTCACATTGCCAGCACAAAGATTCAACAAGCACATTATGCCATGATCAAAGGAAGTTCCTGAAAAGATCAGAAAAACATTTTGTTGCCCTCTATCAGTCTGGAAAGGGTTACAAAGCTATTTCTAAGGCTCTGGGACTCCATCGAACCACAGTGAGAGCCATAATCTCCAAATGGAGAACACTTGGAACAGTAGTGACCCTTCCAGGAGTGGGCGGCCTGCCAAAATTACTCCAAGGGCAGTGTAAAATCATCCAAGAAGTCTCAAAGGATCCTAAAACAACATCCAAAGAACTGCAGGCTTCTCTTGCCTCAGCTAAGGTCAGTGTTCATGACTCCACAATCAGAAAGAGACTGGGCAAAATGGGCTTCATGTGAGAGTAGCAAGCGGAAACCACTGCTAACCAAGAAGAACATAAATGCTCGTCTCTCATTTGCCAAGAAGCACCTGGATGATCCACAAGCCTTTTGGGAAAATGTTCTATGGACAGATGAGTCCAAAGTGGAACTTTTGGACAACATGGATCCCATAATGTCTCGCGTAAAAGCAAACACAGCATTCACAGTAAGAACACCATACCAACAGTCAAACATGGTGGTGGTAGTGTGATGGTGTGGGGACACTTGCTGCCTAAGGACCTGGATGACTTGCCATAATTAAAGGAACCATGAATTCTGCTCTGTACCAGAAAATTCTTAAGGAGAATGTCCAGTCATCCTTCCGTCAGCTGAAGCTGAAGCGTAGTTGGGTCATGCAGCAAGACAATGATCCAAAATACAAAAGCAAGTCCACATCAGAATGGCTAAAAAGAAGTAAAATTAAAGTTTTATAGTGGCCTAGTCAAAGTCCAGACTTAAACCCAATAGAGATGCTGTGGCAGGACCTAAAACGAGCAGTTCATGCTCGAAAACCTACCAAATGTTACTGAATTAAAGCAGTTCTGCGAGGAAGAGTGGGTTAAAATTCCTCCACAGTGATGTGAAAGACTGATATTGAATTATAGGAAGTGTTTGGTTGCAGTCATTGCAGCTAAATGTGGCGTAACCAGTTATTAAGTGTAAGGGGGGCAATTACTTTTTCACACAGTGCCAATTGGTGTTGGTTAACTTTTTTTCATTAAATAAGTGAAATAAAAAAAAAAAACAAGTGTTATTTGTTCACTCAGGTTCCCTTTATCTAATATTACATACTGTCTAAAGACCTGAAAACATCCAGTGTGACACATATGCAATAATAGAGAAAATCATGAAGGGGGCAAATACTTTTTCACGCCACTGTACATGCAGCAGCCACCCAGTCCAGCGAGAAGAGCACAATTCAGTCCGATCATTAAGACTGTGTGTTATTTTCTCCATGTGGTATATTTGGTTAACAGTGGTTTGCCATGCCGTGACAGAAGGGATTTGTGGGGTTAGCCAAGCTCTGGAGATAAGTTTCTTTGTAGCAGTAAGCAGAATGCCCCCCTGTGGAATAAACATATCAGCACTCAGTGATCCTCTTCTTCTTCCTTTTTCTTTAATGATGTTCACCTCAATGAAGTACTGTATATACTGTGATGCCTATGACATGTGCTTGGTGGTTAATATAATGCAGTTGTTCCTTTGACTTGGTTTAGTTGTTCACATAGTCAGTCTGTGATTTTTTTTTTAAATATGATGCAATAGGCTTTTTCTTTTCTTTGAATATTATGATTCAGCCTTATTTCAATACTGTGTTATTGTCTAGTTATATGTATCTTTCTCTTTTCTGTGATCCTGTACTCATGGGCCTTTCACAGTTATCAAAGAAACATAGAAGATGTTAGCAGAAAGGGACCCACCTAGTCTGTCCTAAAATTCTCTGCCTACTGTGATTCTGCAGATCTTATTTGATTTCTGGCCTTACCCCCAGACCTGTTTCTAAGGTTCTCTTGTGTCTATCCCATGCAAGATTGAATCGTGCTACTGATTTGGTACCCACCACCTCTGCTGGTAGTTTGTTCCAGATGTTCACCACTCTCTCCATGAAGAAGTACTTCCTCTCATTCCTTCTGAACCCTCCCCTTCCAGCTTCAGATTATTTCCCCTTGTACTTGAGCATCTCTTTCTATTTAAAATGCTACCCTCCTGAACCTTATTAATATCCTTGAAGTAGTTGAATGTTTTTATCAAACTGTGTTCAAACTGTGAAAATTCACTCTAAATATGTTCTGGTGTCAATTATGCACTGATTGTAAACTTGTACATTTTATGTACTATATGTACAACATGTTTGTCCTTTTATGTCCATGGGACCCCATTGTAAATGAGTCTAGGCTCAACTGGGTTCTCCTTTTCTGAATATCAGAATACAAATTGTACTACTACTACTTATCATGTCTTCCCCTTCCCTTCTTTCCTCTAGAGTGTACATATTTAATTATTTGAGCCTTTCTTCATAGGACTTCCAATGCAAGTCATGCACCATCTTGGTAGCCCTCCTCTGTACCACCTCCACCCAATCTATGTCTTTCCTAAGATGGGGCCTTCAGAACTGGACACAGTACTCAAAGCATGGCCTCACCATCAGTTAATACAGGGGTAAAACCACCTCTCTCCTTCTGCTGATGATACCCCTCCCTATGAACCCCAGAATTCTATTAGCCTTTCCTACTGCCTTGTCACATTGCTTTACTACCTTTAGGTCATCAGATATGATGACCCCCCCAGGTCCCTCTCCTGCTTTGTTGCTGCCACTTCCTCCCCACAGTTGGTACTTTGCCCCTGGTTTCCAGTGCCCCATGTGCATAATTTTGCACTTTTTGGCATTGAAGCCCAGTTGCCATACTTGTGACTATTCCTCCAGCTTTTTCATGTCTTCCCTCACTTTTTTAACCCCCCCAACACGTGTGACAACTCTGTTGCAAATTTCTGTGTCATCTGCGAACTGACATACTTTCCCATTTAGCCCTTCTGCATTGTCACTAATGAAAACATTAAAAAGGACCAGTCCCAGAACTGACCCCTATGGCACCTCATTGGTAACTATGTCTTCTTCCAAGTGAACCCCATTTACCACCACCCTCTGGCTTCTGTTACTCAGCTAACATTGATCCTATTTCATTACTTTTGGACCCACTCCCTGCGAGGCCTCATCTGGAGTATTGTGTACAATTCTGGGGACCTCACCTAAGAAAAGACAATGATAGATTTGAAGTGGTCCAGAGAAGGGCAACAAAAATGATACATGGCCTTCAGGAAATCACCAATGAAAAGAGGCTTGGGGATCTAAAATTGTACTCACTAGAGGCTAGGAGAGACATGGAGGATATGCCTGAGACCTTCAAGGTCCTTAAAGGCATCAACAAGGTGCCAGAAGTGTAGCTTTTAATCAGGAATGTCAATTTTACTACAAGAGGGCATGAGTGGAAATTGAAGGGTGGAGTGTTCAATAGGGACATCAGAAAGCATTACTTCTCAGAAAGGGTGTTGAAACCTGGAAATAGATTACCTTCCGAGGTGGTGGCTGCAAAGTCAGTATCAAACTTTAAGCACAGGTGGGACAAGTATTGGGAACAAACACATGGCCCTGGCAAGGGTTAGGCTGGGTGTCTAGGAGGACAGAACACTGGTGCACAATAGGTCCCAGGATACCTCCTTTGGGCTTACTAGATGGACCACAGGTCCCCTTTTGCCGTCATCTTCTATGCTTCTATGTTTCTGTATTTCCCAGGCTGCCCAGCTTCTTTACCAGTCGTCTATGTGGAACAGAGTCGAAAGCCTGAAATCTAAGTAGGCCACATCCACAGCCCCTCCCTGATCCATTTCCATGGCCACTCATTTGAAGAAATCAATCAGGGGTGTCTGGCAAGATCCACCCCCCCCCGTGAACCCATGCTGTCTCAGATCCTGCAATCCATTGGTCACAAGATATCCCACAATCCTTTCTTTTAGAAGTGATTCCATAACTTTGCCAACCACTGAAGTCAGGCTTACCAGTTTGTAGTTTCCTGCCTCCTTCCTATTCCCACTTTTGTGAAGCAGAACCACATCTGCTTTCCTCCATTCACCTGGAACTTCCCAAGTATCCAGTGATAAGCTGAACAGAGCTGTCAGTGGTGCAGTGAGCTCCTTCCTCAGTTCCCTTAGTATCCTGAGGTGGATCCCATCTTGCCCCATTGCCATATCCACCTTTAGCTTCTCTAGTTCCTTGAGGACTCTGTCCTCCTTACAAGGGCTAGTGTCCCCCTCCCTTCCACTAATGCCCTTTCCTCCCATTTGTGGCCCGTCACCTACCCCTTCATTCACAGATACTGAACAAAAGTACTAGTTCAATATGACTGCTTTCTTTTGCTCCTCTTCCTCACACTCCCCTCCTTCCCCTTTTAGCCTTAATATCCCTGACTTTTTCTTCCACTTTTTGCTTTATACTTTACCTAAAGAATGTTTTATTTTTTTTTTTTATTTATTTATTTAGTGATTTGGAAAAGACCTTTGAGTGCAAGCTCTTTTACAAAGGTTCCACATCATAGATTGCAAAACAAAGTACAATAGGAGAAAGCAAAGGTACATCACAATGAACGATACAGCTTGGATTCAGAACATACAGAATAACTCAAAACATAGGTACAAGTTAAAATAGCAAGAAAAACACTTATGAGGGTGGGGGGAAAATAAGCAGTCACAAAGTGCCTTGTCAGTAGTTAAGTGGGACAGGGATAGCTGGCAGTGGGGTGAAGAAAGGAGGTACGAGAGAGAGGTAGATACTGCGGTGAAGGTGAAGGGTGGGGAAGAAGGGTGATAAGATATAGGGAGAAATGAGGGTGAGGGGAGGCTGAGCGGAGAAGATGTGCTACAGTAAATGGTGGGGTGTGAGGGGCATGGTCAGGCAGCTTGCAGTAGTGACTGTTGGGAAAACTCATAGGACTGGGAGTTGGAGGGGGAGGTGGGGTGGCAGGTGCTGAAGGAGCATGATGAGAACTGATTGCTGAGGCAAGTCATCAGAAGGGACAGAGGAAGGGGGTACCTGAGGCCTGCCTAGTGCTTGATGGGGAGCAGAGAGAGTGGGTGTGGCTGGACTTAGGAGCAGGTGCACTTAGAGAGTGCTATTAGGTGCTGTTTGAGGTCAATTCTGAACTGGGCCAGACAACTGGTGGCCTTGAGGTACCCGGGGAGTTCATTCATCCACAGTGGTGCCCAGTAGGCAAATGCACATTGCCCAAGCAAGGTGCGATGGAAGGGGATAGCCAAGGCCACTCTAGTCCTCCCCCTGGTGACTTATAATGAGTTGGCCACCTTGATCAAATTGCCTACACAAGGCAGTGTTTTAACAAAATAGAGCCTTCTTCCCTAGGATGCAAGTCTGGAATCTTACCCTGTTTCTTAATGACAGCCAATTTGCGTATTCATACAGAGTGTATGTGTGCATGCCACACTCAGTATCCACGGTGAGTCTGCAGGCTTTGTTGAGCACAGTCTGAACCCTCTTGAGCACTGTATCCATTGCTACCCCATAGAGCACTAGTCCATAGTCAATAGTAGATATGATGGAGCTGTGGACTGAGAGGCAGAGGGCCCCTGGAGAGAGGTACTGCCTGTGCCTGTACAGGATACCAATCTTGGTATTGACTGTCTTGACCAGAGAGTCAAAATGGTGTGCAAACATGAGGGTATCATCTATTATGACCCCCAGATACTTGAACAAGTGGACTTGTTCCAGCGGCTCACTGCATGAGTTGGAAATGATGAGGGGGTGGTGCTTATTTTTGTTGTGGTGGCTGGATATAAGCATGGTCTTGGTCTTCTTGTAGTTTAGTAGCAACTTATGATTACAGAACCAGTCCTGGAGTTTGGAGAAGGAGTTCTGCAGCTCCGATTGTAGGGCAGTCTAAGATGTGCTGCTGCTCAAGAGCACAGGATCATCTGTATATAGCATGAGTTTGGTGTTGCAGGCTGTGGGAAGGTCATTTAAGAAGAGGCTGAAGAGTAGAGGACCCAGTATTGATCCCAGGGGTACCACTAATGATACTTCTTTTGCACTGGATACTGTTTGCCCAATTTTGACACATTGATTTCTCCATATCAGGTAGTCTTGGAACCAGAAAAGGACATTGGGCGCCACACCCATGTTTTGCAGTTGGGTCAGTAATAGGGGGTGGTTGACTGTATCAAAGGCTTTGGTAAGGTCAATAAAGACAGACCCCACCAGTTTTCCTACATCCAGAGCCTTATGTGCATAGTCCATGTAGTCCAGCAGGGCAGTGGTGGTATTATAATTTTGTCTGAAGCCATGCTTGTTGGGGCATCCCCCTTTTTTACTGACTTGGCAATGTTCTCCTCCATGTGTGCCTTTGTGCTCCTAACTGCTTTAGCTGCCTCCCTTTGTTTCTCCTGCTAATCCTCCTTGTCCTCTTCCTAATGTGTTGCCTTATACCTTTTAAATGCTAGCCTCTTTGACTTTACTTTCTAAATCTGCTACTTCCTTTGAAAACCATAGTGGTTTCTTCTTTCTGTTGCCCTTTGTAATCTGCCTGACACAGAGGTTTGTTGCTTTCACATTATAATAAATAAATAAATAAATTGATTGAGACTACCAGTCCGAAAACAATTGTACTGTAATATTTAAGCAACAATGCCCGACAGGGTGTGTGTCGTGCTGGGATAATGTCATGCCTCAGGTGGTTGGGCATGAGGGCAGCAGGCTGAGTGCGTCCAATACTGAGGCGTGACGTTATCCCACCATGACACACACCCTGAAGGGCATTATTGCTATTATACAATGGCTCGTTCACATACAGAATAAAAAAATAATTTTAAAGTATGTTTTTGTTAGTGTGGAAAAATATATTTGTTTCTTTAAGAGAAGATGCAAATAGAGCAAATCCAAATCCAAATACAAGTCAATCAGTCAGGAGGTTCACAGTGAGGCTGAGACTAGACCCGTGATGTTGTACTGGGATAACATCACGGGTCCAGTTCTAGACTGACCAATCAGAAGCCAGGATTCTTTCTTGCCATTGTATAATTACTCATTAAAACATGTGCACAAATGTTCAGCAGTAATGGCATTCTTTGATTTTTTATTTTTGTCACTCCTTTTCTGTTCCCCTGTCTGACCAGCCCCTTCTGTTGATCACCCCAGCCCTATCACCTGGCATCCTCCAGCACATACTTGTCCACCTCTTCTCCCAGCACTTAACCCCCCCACCTCCAGTGGGGTTACCCAATCCCCGCCATCAAACAGGATCTGGTGTGCTGGACATGGTCTGGATAACTGTGTGCAGGGCCTGCATAGTGTCATCCTGCTGGCCAGGCCTGGAGGTGCAGAGATTTGTCAAGTTTCCCAGAGATGATGAGAGCACATACAGTAAAGAAGCCAAGTGAGAAAATGCTCAGTCATCAAATCTAGAATTAGTCATTGGCACATAAAGAGTCAAAGCATTTTACATATACAATGAGTGAAGACTCAGAGTTGGGTTTAAAATTCTGCAACAACTTTTGAAGTATGTTAAAGTGTACCAGTTCTGGGAAGTGTGGTTCATTTGTTTAAATATATTTGTACCCAACCCCAATGAATACAAATAGGTTGAGGTCAATTTGTTTCATTGAATGAGATGTAATGCTTTGCAAAACTCTCTCTCTTCACAGAGTACAAGCAGCTGAGACTCTTCAGTACTGACTATGACTGTTCTGGTAGAGTGCATGTGTTTCACAATGGGATATGGGGAAGCCTTTGCTATAACAAGTTAGAAAAGCCTACTGTCTCTCTCATATGTAAGCAGCTGGACTGTGGAGACAGTGGTCTGCTGGACACCGTCATTCTCTATGGACAAACAACTTTCAATTCCAGATCCCTTGATGAAGTCAGATGTCAAAAGCACCACACCTCCCTATGGCAGTGTCCTTCCATACCATGGAGAGAAAAATCCTGTGACCAAGGAGAGGATGCTTACATAAATTGCTCAGGTATTATGCCAATCAGTGACACCTGAGGTTTTTTAAAGAGCCTGTGACATCTCTGGTAAACATAGAAAACAATATTTACATAGAAGGCTGCTTATTTGTTATGCATTTTCTATCTTTACATCCCCATCATCCTTCATCTTCATAAAACGTTTTCTCCCTTTCTTCCTCTGCCACTCACCTTTTAGGGGTAAACCCTCTTCAGGCCTGGAGTTTTCCTGTCCCCAGTGTCCAGCCATCTCAATAGTTCCCTTGGCTTCTCATCCATAGTTAGGATGTCCAGGGAGAGGGTCTTCCTTACTCCTGAAGCAGTCCACCAAGTGGACAGGATCTAGTGCCTTTTTCCTCTCCTATTCTCCCTCCTCCTCTGGTGTGGGCAGAGCTCTTGATGGCCATGGATGCACACAGTGATGCCTGTGAAAAGAGAAAACTCCCCTGGCCTGCCATAGAAGTGGCTGCAGTGCTGGGTGCTTAACACCTACCATCTCTACTGCAGTGCGCTGCTGAGTGGCAGGTGCTGTGGATCAGCCTGCATTCTGATGCGACAATTTGAGACTGGCAACTGAAGCTGGGTTGCCTGTGCAGCTGTGCAACTTGCCATCAATGGGCCATCAAGATAGCCATCCACCTTATTCCTTATTACTAAGGACATCTGCTTAAAAATAGAATACTTGTCCCTCAGACTTCCTCAGCTCCTGCTGCTTGTCTACACATGATGTCATGATCCACTGTTTAGGAATCATGAATGGTTGCAATTGAAACAATTATGATGCCAGAAGCAGGAGATTATGGAGGCACACCTAGAGAAACAGCAGGAGCAAATATCCAAAGAGCAATGATCCAGTTCCCATACTCAATTCCTTAGTAAGAGAGAACAGAAGAAAAATAAAAAGAGGGTACAGGGGAAAGAAAGCTAGAAATGTGTGTAATTTCCAGAGTTTCCTCAAAGATGTCATAGACTCTTTTACCATTAAGGAATGACCAGGGGTAGGTTACCATGCGACGCAAAAGTGAAGCCAAATGTCAATTGCCTCTAGGTTTTGATTAACAAAGGTGATCTAACCTGTCTGCAGTGCCTAATGCTATTCTTAAACTAAAAATGTGTAAATTAATGTGTTTCCTACAGTTTTGAATTCTGATTGTTTTATTTTACAGGAGGGTTTCCAGCTCCTGACTTAACCTTTTCTAAACTACTGGTGATGATTCAACTAATAAGTGCCAATTAATTTACTGGAATGTGAGGACCTCTTAAAATAATGAGAGATCTTCTTGTATACTGAGAGGAAAAGTGGACTGTTGCGCTTTTTTAATTGGGGATTTTTATATTTTGTTGAATATTTTATTTTACATTTTAACTTGTTAAATATTTTATGAAGTGGACAATATGTAAAATACTAAATGGGATGTGCAGTCAGTGGCAGTATTAGAATATTTTTTTTTCCTAAACAGCGATGACCAGAAAGCCCAGACTACCACAGGTACCATCTCCATGTTCAAACATGACTCATGTCAAGAACTGCACAGGTAAATGTCAATTTTCTGTTAAGGCTACGTGCAGGGTTACTGAATCATGATGGAAATGTGAAAGGAAAAATGTGACTTCCACTGGAACTTGAACCCAGGCCCCTAGCATTCTTTGCTAGTACTCCAACCACTAAGCTATGGAAGGCTCAGTGATTAGAAGGCTTCTGAACTTTCCCTTGAGACACACACAGTCCTTTCTTGTGTTGGTAACTTCACTTCTTGGCTGTCCTATCAGAGATTTGTTTGGGAAAGGTTCCATACAGTCCTGTCTTTAACTTTATTTCTGCCTCATTTTACAACTGACCTAAGGCTAGATCTGAATTATTTTTTTGAAATAATGTTTTTATTTTTTAAGTACTTGCTTTCTGTACATTTATTGTAGCCTGTCCTTTATTGTTCCATACAGGTAATAGTAGGTTCTTGTAATGTATAGTATCATTATACATTTTTTATCGTAAAATATATTATTAAGATTTTTCAAAAA
Organism: Neoceratodus forsteri; assembly: GCA_016271365.2. Taxonomy (NCBI): domain Eukaryota; kingdom Metazoa; phylum Chordata; order Ceratodontiformes; family Ceratodontidae; genus Neoceratodus; species Neoceratodus forsteri. Next base: position 727,653,809 of record CM028138.1, on the reverse strand, counting down.
TGACATCAAGTACAAGCACTTTGTAGTCCATGAAGGTACATATGGCATTGGTGATTTACATATAAGTCATTATATCTTAGACTAAACACTGGTACAACTAGTATATATTGTCACTGAGAAGTCTGTGCAATACCATTGTAGGTGCTAACAACTAGAAAATATACATATAATGCCCATACTCTATGTAATATTTCTTCACTTCATGACAAACCTAAATAGTATGTCATGGTGATAACTGTAGAAGTGTGAAGTCAATTAAGTGAGTGAACACCTTAATTATTTGCATGTTAGATGGGGAAACATTTTTTTACATATCAAATGTTGACATAGCATATGAAAATACATATAAGCTATGAATATTCAGGGTTGCTTGTGGATGATATTTTTGAGTACTGGGTAATGCTGTGCATCTGTTTGTTTATACAATAAGGCCAAAGACTCCTATCAGCAGTCTTGACTCTGAGTGGAATACTTCTCTTTTAAGGGCTGCATTTTGCCATGTCTCTGCCATGTCTCACTGGATGATTTTTAGTTATACCATCAGTTCTCTTGGGGATTGTCTGGTGTTGGAATTAATACTGAGGACAGGTGGGATTTTAGGAAAGAGGCCCATTTTCTCTTAACTAATTGAAGTTTGTCTTATGAGACATGTGATAGTCTTTCAAACATGGCCACTTTAGCCATAGCCATATGCCAGATCAAAACTGAGGGAGGGGTGGATTGTCTCCATTTCATTAGGATTGCTTTTTTGCCTCCATGATGGCTAGGAGTAGCCAGTCAGCTGCTGAGGGTGCACACCGTGAAAGATGAGACATGTCCACCAGAATCACTAGAGCTGCATAGTATGGGATTGTCATGCTCAAGACTGAAGAACAACCTTTCAGTACTTCAGCCCAATACTGAGTGATTTTGGGACCATGCCATATGATGGGTAGTAACCCTGCATCAGGGGCATTGCATCTCCAGCATTTAGAATGAGGCATTAAAGCCCTCCGGTGCAAGATCTTTGGAGTTCTATACCACCAGTGGAGGATTTTGAATTGTATCAGTTGGCTTTTAGCATCTTTATAAGCCATGTGTGCCCACCTGATGCATCCTTTCCAGTAAGACTGGGGGATTGCCATCTGCAGATTCATTTCCCAGTCTTTTTTGCATTTGTCCATTTAATCAGGCTGGGCAGCCCTAGTGGTGCCGTATACAGCATATTACCAGAAAGGCCCTAGGAGAAGTTTGGTTTATGAGTTTGTTGTAGCCAGGTCCCACCTTTTACCTTGAATACAGTGTGTTTTATTCCCAAAAGGGCTCCCCTAAGTTTCAGGAATCTCCAGAAGTCATGTTTCGGTATTCCAAATTTGGATTGAATTTGTTCAAATGATAGAAGGGTTTCAGTGTTTTGCATGAATATATCAGCTATAGTCCAGATTCCCACACATTCCCTATCTTTCCAGTGAATAAAGGGCCCTCCAATCTGTATGTGTGGGTTCTGCCAAATGGCAAAGCATTGTTTAGGATAGGCTATTTCCTTGTTAGTGCATTGTGTGAGCAGAAGACATTTTGCCCATGCAAGCTGTGTTTCAGAGACAAAAGAGTTATCTCCAGGTATCTTTTTATTGCGATTGTCCTATTGGAGGCCCATCCATGATATGTGACTAAGATGTTGCTCCAATGAACCCATTGTGGGGTAGTTTCAGATATGGAGAGAAACCATTTTGTAACTTGTGCCATTCTGTATGCTCATATGTACTTTTGGAGCCAAGGGAGGCCCAGTCCTCCCTTTTTCCAATGAACTCAGAGTTTGAACTTGTTAATCCTAGTGGTTTTACCTTCCCATATGAGGGAGGCAATACAGTGGTGGAATCATTGAAGAATTTTGTCAGGTACTGGCAGGGGAATATTAAGAAAAATATATGTCAGCCTGGGAAGCACGGACATTCTGATGGCTTCTGTTTTGCCTGTTAGTGACAGATGCATCTGTAGCCATCTCTGAATTTCATGTTCTAGAATGGTCTGGATTGAGGGGTAGTTTTCTTGTATTATTTTTGACCATTTGGTATGGATTTTGACCCCCAGATATGATAAGCCAGCTAGGGCCCATATTATATTAGTGTCATTCGTGCATGAGGTGTTGCATGCCTTGTTTAGGGGGGAAATTGTGTTTTTTCTCCAGTTCACTTGCAGACCAGAGGTGGGCACAAAAGACTCCAATACCTGCATTAGCAGAGATACCATTTGGGGGGGGATGAGCCACTGTGAGAAGATCATCTGAGTACAGTATGTGTTTATGATGTAGTTTCTTTTATGAACCTAGATCCCTTGGATTTCTTTTGTGTCTAATACAGTAGTTTTCTAGTAAGGGCATCTAAAGCAAGTAAAAATAGTAGGGTGGACAGAAGGTAACCCTGGTGAGTACACATGTATTGTGTAAATGAAGTGGAGGTGGTGTTATTAGTGAGAATAGCCACTGTAGGGATATTGTAAGGGGAAGTGATTCACCTCCTAAAGTATAGTCCCACTCCATATATTTTCACCACTGAATGGAGGTACTATAACCCCATTCCACAAAATCAAATGCTTTGCAAAAATTGATCACCATCACAGTCACTGGGGTATGAGAATGTGTTACATGCCATTTCAGATTCAGCACAGTGTGTAGATTGTCCACTACAGTTTTCCCTTTGCAGAATTCGGCCTGAGTTTGGTGGTTTAATGAGGGTAGGGCTTTTTCCAATCTAGTCACCAGAGCTTTGGCCAGGATCTTCATGTCAGTGGAGATAAAGGAGATCAATGGGAAGTTAGCACAGTCAAGGGGGTCGTTAGACTTCTTGGCAAGGAGAGTTATCAGTGCCTCTTTCATAGTGGGGGGTAGTTGTTGTAGTGTCTAGATTCTTTTAGGGCCACTAGCAAGTGCGGGATGACAATTTGTGGCATCATTTGATATAGATCTACAGTAAAATTATGTCTTTTTTTTTTTATCACTACTCTATTTTTACTCTTTTTTTCCCGGCTTGCCCCTTTCAGCCTGACTGACCAACCCCCAGATCTGACACCCGGTATTAACAAGACTTATCTTATGCCCAGCCCAGGAGCGGTACCTGTGAGGGGTTGGGCATTATCCTACTGCCAGAATGTTTTCTGCTCCAATTTTCACCCGGGGCCCCAGGAGTAGTCACATGCACATGGAGGCATGCATGCATACTACTGCCCTGGTAATGACCCCTTCTGCCCACCCGTCGGCCTAGAACCTATGCACCTTCTAGCCTGTGCTGTCTCCTGACCTCCACCAGGAGGCAGACAATAGCTGAGGGATGTGACCTTCCCTCCTCGGAGAGGAGAACTGCCTTTCTGGCAGCTCCATCCAGCTCCACCCCCCGCTGACCTCTGATGGCCCATGCTTGTTCGTGAACCTGGGTCATCAGCGTGGTGTGAGGTTAGGCGTCCAGTACCTTAGCCCTCAGTGCCACTGGGTCAGCATTTAAAACCATCTCTACCTGGAGATTTGTCTTTTGTGAGTTGTCCCAGGGATGTATGTAGCTCCTTTTCCAAGAGGGGAAGATCTAGTTCTTCTTGTAGATGGTGTTCAAGGTTCAATGTTTGAGTTGGACCTAAGAAATCTTTAAGGGTATGAGGGGTACAGTGGTCTGCCATGTGGGAAGCATATAGTATCTCATAGTACTGCTGCATAGTCTCATTGATACCCTTATGATCAGAGATTATATGGCCTTGACCATTGTGCAAGGCCATGATCTGAGATTCGGCCTTTTGTGTAGTCAATATGCTAACAGCTTTCCCCCTTTTTTCCCAGAGTCCCAAAACTTGTGTTTGGTTCTGAGTAGTAGCCAATCTGCTTTGTGCTGGAAGATGGTGTTGATCTTGTATTTTTGGCCTATCATGGAAGCCGCTAACCCAAGCAACATGTGGGGGCTTTGTTTAAATTGAGCTTCCTTCAGCTGAAGCTTTGCTTGTAAGGTTGTACCTTCGCTTTATTCCATGAGGCAGTGAAGGAAATAATTCTCCCCCCTTAAGAAGGCCTTAAAGGCTTCCCATACAATGCCTGAGGAAATTTCCCCATTACCATTTTCTTTCTTTTAATAATCAACTTTAATTGAAGACAAAAATTACATAATAGGCGAGCAATCCACAGAGCACATATAAACGATCTCTAAAGTAAATATATACCACGTAACAACTTTCCATATGCTTCCAAAACATTACAGAAGGGGGCTAAAAATCTTTAAATATACAAATATAAAACAAAATAATACATTCAGGAAAATAGCAAAGCTCTACATTTAAAATTACATACATAAAAAAACTTATAACACTTCAACTGAGAAGCTACAGTGCAGCAGAGTGGAGCAGGACCATCCCTTTACTTTGATTGAATACTCAACTATGCCTCAAAATAGGGATGATAACCATCAGGAGGCAGCTCAGGGAACAAATGCGGGATTCATGGTTAGTTGAAAATTAATCCAAGACCTCCATATCTCCTGGAAAATATCTTCCCTATGTAAATACTTATAAGAAACTTTATCCACAACATATACAAAATTAACTATCTCATGCCAGCCCCATTAACATTTTCTTGAAAATAGAATTTTTCCTCTGATGTAATCTGTTTGCGGAAATCAGGATCTTGGAGAAGGAGGGGGTTGCAACACCATCTTGAGGATCTTGAATATTCAATTGGGGGGAGTGAAAAAGAGACCTACCAGAGCATGGTCAGAAATAAGGATATTTTCTATTGTGGGGTTGAATGTATTTTTGGCCACTTTGTTATAAGCTAGCCATGCATCAGTGCAGTTAAACGACTCATGTACTGATGAGAAAAAAGAGTAATCTTTACTGGTCAGATGATCTTACTGCCAGATGTCAAAGAGACCCCATTCAGACATGAGGGCTTGTAGTGCCCCACATGCTTTGGGGTGTGAGTCTAGGGTTATGGCAGATTTATCGAAGAATAGCTCTGATATGAGATTTAAGTCCCCTACTATAAGTATGGGGCCTTTGGAGTTGCTACCCACGAGGTCTGCTATGGCTTGGCTGACTTAAGGAAAGAAGTTTCCATCATTAGAACTGGAGGCTTATATGTTCACTTCAATGAGGTTGCTTACAGGCAAAGAGAGGAGAGGTACTATCCATCTACCCAGTTTGTCTGTTAAGGTACTGCACAAATCTCCTTTCTGGGTAGGGTTTTGTGAATGAGGATAGCTACCCCATTAGATTTGTTTTGTGCTGAGTTATGGATTATGTGACTGGCCAGGCCTTTCACAACCATTGAGCAAATTTTGAGGTAAGATGGGTCTCCTAAATGAGAGCTATATCCGCCTTTATCGGCTTGAATTATTGCAACACATTGGCTCATTTCACAGGATGATTGAGATCATTTACATTCCAGGAGACACATCTCACCTCATTCCCTTTGCCATTAATCCTTGTGTTAGACCTACTGTCTGATTATCTTTAGCTTGTTGTCTCTGCATCCTCCCTTTCAGGAGGAAGTGACACTGGGTATATAGATAGTAGTGTATATATAAAAGTCTGGAGCTAAAAATAGTCTTACCTCAAATTAGAGTGGTAAATATACAGTAGGTGAAATAGCCCACTATAATACTGTTACCTATCAAAGAAGGACAGTGCTGGGGGGAAGGGGTAAAACCTGTACCATAAAATAAAGTGGTTTTCACGTCATGTGATATCGCTTCTGATGCAAAAAAAAAACATTTTACTTTTCCTACTGCCTGGTAGGAAAAGGAAAAACTTGTACTTTGGAGGCCCAGTAGAAGACAGACTAAGTGAACCTATATGACTGTCAGACATAAAATACCAGTACAACTTAATCAATAACAATATATACACAAAAAGAAGACATTTCTAAGATTATTTGAAGTTCCTATGGTGTAAGCAGAAGGGTTGGAGACCTTCAGACCAGCTCTGCCACTGAAGAACGCTACAGAGAAGGTAATTCAAGTCTGCTCAGAGGAGGTGACCCATCCCAGCCCCCTGTAGGAAGAGATGGTTCACCAACTGGGCATTCCATTAGCTACACAGTAGCCTGCTATAGCCAAAAGCCAACTTAAGCTGTAGTTGAACTTTCAGAAAGTCAATTCTGAAAAATTAGTCACCTCCTAGGGCAGGCTAACCTCAGGGAGGCTCATCTAACTCTCTGTGATTTTACCTATGAGTGAGGGAGAGGTGAGGACTCACCCACCTCCCTCCATTGTATATGTCTTGTATCATCAGCAGCTTATTAATAATAATAATAATAAAACTTTATTTATAAAGCGCCTTTCTCAAATTCAAGGCGCTTTGCAATAATTACAGATAAAACAAATAAAACATCAATCTGACATCAATCTGAGCTCATAACATCACATTAGTCAATTAAAATAGATCTTATACCATAAATAGGTCTTCAAGGCCTTTTTAAATTCCTCCATGGATGCACACTGATGATGCGGACAGGGTAGAGAATTCCAGAGGGTAGGGGCAGCATACATAAAAGCATGAGCTCCTGAAGATTTTAAAGAAACCCTCAGAATCTCTAGCAACCCCTCATCCGCCAAGCTGAGAGATCGCTTAGGGCTGTAGAGAACCAGACGCTCTTTCAAGTAATCTGGGTCCTGTCCATGTAGGGCTTTGTAAGTCAAAAGACCAACTTTAAAGGTGATCCACCACTGTATTGGCAGCCAGTGCAGATCACGCAGAACCAGAGAAATATGACAGGCACAAGGCATACCCGTCAATAACTGGGCCGCAGCATTCTGCACCAGCTGCAAGCAGCGGATATCAACCCGAGGAAGCTCTAGATAAAGGGAGTTGCAATAATCAAGACGAGAGGTCACAAAAGCATGGATCAGTGTAGGCAGATCGCTGGGCAGAACAAGGTGCTTAATCTTAGCAATGTTCCTAAGATGATAAAAGGAAAGTTTGACAACTGCCGACACCTGCGAATGCAGTGTCAGCTCATTGTCAAAAATCACCCCCAAGTTCTGCACCTGTTCAGAGGTAGGGAGCTGGACAGCTCCCAGAAATAAACCTGAGGGTAAACCAGCTCCTGTCCCCTCTACCCTGTGACCCGGGTCCACAACCATTACCTCAGTCTTCTCTGAATTCAGCTTCAGCCAGCTTAAATTCATCCAGCACTGGATTTTAGTGCGGCAGCTATTAAAAACCTAGAGAGCTCTATCCTGGTCAGGTGCAAAAGATAGGTAGAGCTGGGTATCATCTGCATATCAATGAAACCTCAGCCCATATCTTCTTACAATGTATCCGAAGGGTAACATATACACTGTGAACAACATGGGGGACAGCACCGAGCCCTGGAGAAGCCCACAGGACAGAGAGACTGGGCGGGAAGAATTAATCCCCGACACCACTCTCTGGGTTCTGTCAGTGAGGAAAGATCTAAACCAACTGAGTACTGTACCTGTCAGGCCACAGATGAACTCCAGGAGCTCGAGAAGTACCCCATGGTCCACAGTGTCAAAGGCTGAAGAGAGATCAAGAAGAACCAAGATGGAACAGCTCTTCTGATCTCTAGCCATCAGGAGATCATTGATCACCTGAACCAGTGCTGTCTCGGTATTATGCCTCTTTTGAAAATCAGACTGGAGTGGTTCATAGATGTCATGGATGGTTAACTGGTTTTCCAATTGTCCGGCCTCTACTTTCTCAATAATCTTCCCTACAAAGGGAAGATTAGAGATTAGCCTGTAGTTAGCATGGCAGTCAGGGTCCAAGGAAGCTTTCTTCAAGAGGTGCATCACCACCACCTCCTTCAGGGAACTAGGAAGCTCACCCACATCCAAAAAGAACCAGACTATCCATGATAGGATTGGGCTGATAATATCATGACAACCCTTTATCAGGGAAGTTGGACCCAGGTCCAAACTACAGCATGTAAGGTGCATACTCCAGACAATCCTCATGACGTCAATGAACTCAGGCTGGTCAAAAGAATTCCAGGAGAGACTAGAGGCTGTGGACAAATGTCAGTCTATAGCTTCTCCCATAGAGGGTGCAGGCTGGAGTATTGCCCTGATGTCTGTCACCTTAGCCGCAAAGAAGCGAGAAAGCTCGTCACACACCACTTGTGAAAAAGCTTTCCAAACCTGCAGACAGGCTGGGTTGCACAGTCTGTCGACAGTTCGAAAAAGCTGAGCTGGTTGGTTCTGAGCAGCAGCAATTTCCCTGGACAGGAACTCTGCCTTCTTACGGGAGATTGCGGAATGATAGAGTTGATAATGTTCCATCAATCTAAGATGGTCGGCATCAAGGACAGTTCTCCACCAACAACGCTCTAATCTTCATCCTTGTCACCACATCTCCCTCAAGATCCCATCAAACCATGGAGACTGAGGTCGAAGGGGGAGAGGATGAACGCGGACAGGTGCAATTAGATACAGAGCTGAGGAGATGGTCCTGTTATAGGCCAACACTAAGGCATCGGGATCATTGCTCACTTCAGAGAACTCTGATAGGTCAAGCACTGCTGTCAGGCCTGCAGAGCTAACATCTCTCAAAAAGCGGTACCTGACCATCTTCACAGGGGTAGGCCTACAAGGGAGGGGTGCAAAAACTGAACCCCACAGTGTAGTGATCAGACCAACTGACAGGTTCCACCCCCCCTAAGTCGAAGGCCTCAATCCCCAGGAGGAAGACTAAGTCCAAGGAGTGACCACTCTTATGAGTGGCAGAAATAACCACTTGTGTAAGGCCTAAAGATGTCATTAATTGGAGGAAGTGTTGTCCAAACTGTGAGAGTTCATCATCAACCCAGGCGTTAAAGTCACATAGGACCATCAGCCTGGGTGACTCAAATGCCACGCCGATGACGAAGTCTGCTACTTCCTGCAGAAAATGCTTCTCATCACCTGGTGGATGATAGATGAGAGCAATTCTGCAACCCACACCTGCCACTACAGTACACTCAAAGGACTCAGCTCCCTCTACTGATAGACTATTGAGGCCCAGTTCGGTCTTGAAACAGACCACAACCCCCCTCCCGCGGTCCAATCTCAGGCAGTGTAACACAGAGTACCCAGCTGGAACTGCTGCCTCCAAAATTGGACCAGCATTTTCATCCAGCCAGGTCTCTGTAAAGCATGCCAGATCCACAGACTCAACAAGATCTGCAATAACTGCAGTCTTGTTTCTTATGGATCTGGCATTGCACAACACCACCCATGTTGGACAGGCCTCTGGAGCTACACAGACCACTTGCCCAACATCATTGGTGGTGCCCTTGGGTATGGAAACAGACAACAGTGACCTCATTCCAGAGTCCATTTCACCCCAGGGCATCTTCTGGTTTCCACTACCCCAATATGGTGTCCCAACTCATTTGACCTCCACTGTTCGCACCCCCAAAACCCCTCCTCCCCCTTCACACAATACCCAGTGCTCTACAGTGCTGGTATGTTGACAACTGTAATGGTAAGGGGGAGAAAGGGCAGAGGGCAAGAAGAGCAGAGGACAAATAGTGTACGACCGTGGAGGCGGGCCTTCTACACATGTTAAAATTAATCACTTTAAAACCCTTATAGTTTCTCTTAGAATCCCCACACACTTACACCAGGGGAGACTCAACAAAACAAAAATATAAACCACCCCAAACTAAATCTATATTAAAATAAAATACAAAAAAACACAAAACAAAATTTTAAATCAAAACAAAAGAATAATAACAAAAATATCCAAATATATAATGTCCAAAGTTCAGTAAGTATTTTGGGCAAGAGAGGCTCTCACCCTCTCTCAGTTCTAGAAAACAAAGTCTAATATTGCAAGTCCCAGGATGGTAACAATTAGTCTACATCCAAATATAAAGAGTATCCTGGGAATTCAAATAAGATATTTCTTAAAAGGGGAGGAGCTCTCATCCTCTCTCAATCCAGACACCAAATAATTCCTCCAAACAAACGGACCAATTCTGTCTTCCTTCTTCTCTAATACCTCCTCAATGAAAACACTAAGAGACTCAGGCCAAGACACCAAATTCAGGGCTAAACCAAAAGGTTGTGATCAAAGAATATAGGATCCTGAGAAGCAAGCAATAGCTCCCCCACAAGGAGCCTTAAGAACCCACAGAGGGACTCATCATCATCCACTAAAGCACCTCTGAGTTCCCTCTAAATCGCAAACCAATTCCAGCCACAACTCTCTATTCTGGTGCCATGGCCTTAAAGGCAGGTAGCAACCTTCCCCTTTCTGGAGTGGCAGACCTACAATAGTTAAGAGGCCATTTTAGGAGGGGAGTCTGAGACCTCAGCCACCCACCAGTCACATGAGTCCCCCCACCTACAACCACATAGGAAAAAACCCTCTGGTCCAAACCCCAGCAGTTCCTCACTAAACAACCCAAAACCCTGCCAGTCGTCCACTCCAGGAGGAAAGGAGCACCCACCTAAAAATCCAGAGGGAGAGAGAAGCTTCAATTGTTCTTTTTGTCCTCTGCACACTAAAGTAGAATGTGCTCTCACCACATCAGCGTCGGCTCTAGGAGAAAATGACTGCTACTCACTGTTCCTCCATATGCTGCACCTGTAACCATGGGCACTCTCACCACTCCAATGTTAGTCCCACAAGCAGGCAACACGGAGAATAAAACCCACAACCAGCATAAGGACTTAGTGCGCTCCCACCGCACTATACCAACGCTGATCCAGACAGTGCAGATAGAGAAATTTCACTACACAGTCCCGCTAAATATATTCAAATCACTTTGAGAGATGCAAAGGCTTTCAAAACTAAAAACTGTTCCCTCAAATTTCGAGCCCCAGAATAACACTCTGTAGTTTCTACAGTCTCATTGAAGGGGAAGATAATTGCATTTTTTAATTTACCAATCGCAACTGCAAAAAAAAAAAAAAAAGCACTAAACAAACACCCCAGCTATAGCGTTTGCCCAATTCATAGAATTTATCGGATTTCTAGGTCACTGACAGTTCAAGTAAAACTTTAACCTGTATGACCACGCTAATCTAATTACCGAAAAATATGCATCGAATCTAGATAAATCACTTGGATGCCCTAACTAACTGACAAAACAACTCAGAAAAATAAACGACAATAAATAAAATCTAAAATCGAGCTAAAAACAAAATTTTTGTGCTCAGAAAACTAAAACAGCTCAGGCAGCTCACACACTGCTGCCATCTTACATGATTCCTGTTTCACTTAAAAAATCTTATTAAAGAGGAAGGGGGGGCTTTTAGAACAATGAGTTGAAACCAAAGTAAGCAGCCTCCTATAGTATGTTGTATCCCCTGACTTCTTCAAAGGTTGCCTGTCTGTTCCTTTTAAGGGAAAGGAGGATATCTGATGTGGGAAGGGAGGTTGTGGCTGTGGTGGGGGGGTGCTGGAGTCAACCACAACCTACGCAAGGACAATGGTTGTGACATGGTCCCATGACACCTCCTCCCTCCCTACCATCCCTAGTGGGCAGCTCATTACTCTAAATTATCAGCAACTCTGTCAGACCAATGAATTGTAGGGCTTTGCAAAAGCCAAATTGGTAGGCTAGGAGGTAAAGCATGGGCTAGCTTTATAAATGAAGAGAAAACATCTTGTATTTACATACAATCCATGGACCTACATAGGACATGAAATAGGACAACTATTCCCCTGTCTGGAAACTCCTGCTTATCTTCTGTTAGTATTTTGCCCTTCAGGACTGTCTGAGTGAGTATCATTTCTGACATAGAAGGAGTACTTCTTTAGCAAAGGAGGATTTGGGAATGAAGCCACCCGGAGTCCTATGGTGGCAGCCTAAATCGTACTGTTAGGAGTGTACTGACACTCGAAATAAGAAAAGAGCCGCAAAATTATGAGGGGAAGGGGGTAATATTGTTAGAGACAGCAGAGGGAAGGGGAATATGCACCAAACATAACCCTAGGTTTGCTTGTGGTCATGACTTGGAATTTTTAGCATCTCCTCCCTCCAGTGCTGCAAGCCAAAAACAGCCCATTCCATTGTTTATGCCTGAAATCCTATGATAAGACAATAGCATTAATAACATTAATGAGCTAACAATACTCAGTAATTGAGATTTCAGAAGTTGGAGTACAGTGACTCCACTATGCAAGGATAAAGGATGGTCATCACTCGAACTGGATATCTGGAACCAACTTGCAATCAGAGGAGGCTTGTTGGTAATAGATCTTCAGGTCACTGTAGCTGCTGACACTTCTGCGAAGGATTTTTCTCCCGGAATAACACTGGAATCCTGTGAAATTGCAGTCTCCATTTCTGAGTTTTCTTTCGCCAGGGTAGCACAAGATGTAAATATGGTTGCAAAGCTGTCTACCGATTGAAGTGCAGAGTACACAGAGCCATTCTGTCTTGGCTGTAATAAAGTAGATTCTGCCATCATTTTGGCGGGCAGTGAAGAGAATGTTGAGTTGAGGTGCAGATGTCTTGATTGAGGGCTATGGGAGCAGAGTCTGATTTGTGGGTTATGGTGGTATGCCTGCCCATCAATGTCTCTTCTGTTGGTTGCACAGGCATGTAGGTTTGAAGCTTTGAGGTGTTCCTGTCCTGTATCATTGTTTACCCTCTGTGTATGTTCTTCAGTGTGGGCTCACTCAGATTCACGTCTTCTGCTGATGTGACCAGGAGGGTACTGCAGATCTAAACTCTTATCCCCATGCTCCTCCCAGAGCCTTCTGAGACTGGTAGGTCCCAGTCTAAGTTGTGTCCAGTGTTGTTGTATCCACTTTGAAATTTCTTTGGGGGATCTTCCCTTGAAAGAATGCCCATTTATAGTGACCCGTATGTTAGTGAGCCCTCTGAACTGATATTGCACCCTGGCTTCACAGAGTGCAACTTTAAGGGGGTTATAGGACTTACAAGTTTGCACTACCTCTGAAAGATGTCCTAGTATATTGAAATTCAGGACCCCTTCCAAAACAAGTCCCCTTTGTCTCATGTGGCTCTTGAAAATGTTTATTTTGTAGAGATGTGAAGTAGATGTGAAATTATCAGTCAGGGCCTTGAACCTGGGGCTGCAGGGAGGTCCCTTGTTCAATGGGCTCATTCTACTTTGATGGTTCTTGCCATCATGGCCCTAAAAGCTGTTTCAGAAAACCTTTCAGACACAGTTTCATATTTGCCCCTTCTGCCTTTTCTGGAACTCAGAATTCTTATGTTGTTATGCCTGCTTCTATTTTCCTGATCTTCTGCTCTCTTACAGTTGATCAAGCAAGCAAGAGTATATTGTGTTGGGCATCCCATATGTCAAGCATCTATTGCTCTGTTGCATTCATATGATCACAGATTATTTTCACTTCCTTGGCTGTAGAGGAGTTGATTTTTTTTTAACTCAGCAATTTCAGCTGCCAGAGTCTCGAAATGTCGGGTGATATACCCCAACGAAGTTTGACTGTGATTGATTTGGTTGTCATTCCCTTTATCTGCCATTTTGCAGTCCATGTCATGGGGTCCAAAGTATTGAGCCACATGCATGACAAGGCCTGAAGCAATTGGCCTAAAATTGCTGATGAATAAACTAAATGTTCTCCTGTACCAAATGTAGAGGTTAAGACCACTTTCTGATGAGTAGACTGTCTGGCACTGACAAGTGTGCCAGTGACCCATGGATCATCCAGTTGGGGAGGAAAAACTTGTGGTTTTGGGAAAACATGATTAAGACAAAAGATTTGTGTCCATTAAGCTTGACGTCCACAAATGCACGTCTAACATTACTATATTTTTAATTTGTTCTGCTTTATATTTTAGCCAGGCTGTAGCTATCCTATAGTAAATAGCTTTTCCCCAGGATACACCTGAAAATGAGTTTGTTTGCTGTTCACCATTTTCTTTCCCAAATGAAAAAAAGAAATGAATGAATAAATAAATGAATAAATAACGTCATATCTGTTACTTCTAACCTGTAACTTGCAATCGGTTTACTTTTTCAAGCGATTGATCACAGCACATAGGAATTGTGAATACTGTATTTCAAATATTTGTTCAAGCATTCATATTTGGGGGCTCATTCATAAGGTAGAAAAAGAAATGGGCAGACTGGATGGGCCTTGCGGTCCTTATGTGCTGTCAACTTCTATGTTTCTATGTAAATATTGAGGTGTTTGTTATGTCTACTAAAAAAGGTAAACATAAGCCTTTCTTCTTCTCCCTAGCAGCCAGGGTTAGTTCCATTGTCACCCACCACATGGAAGTTACTATTTTATCTCCCCTTTCACCTCCTCCAGTGAACTCCATGTGTGGGGAGTTCAGCACTAACTATCCCACTTCCTCCAAAAATATAGCCCTAGCAATTTAGGCCCTTTATCACACACAGTACACTATGTAACCAACAGAACTGTTCCATCTTCAGCCAATCACTCCTTTCTGATTCGTCCCTCACCCTAACCATCTTTTATTTTATTTAACTGGGAAAGAAGCAGAGTCACAAGGCTCATTTTCAGATCTGTCTGGGTACCATGGATTTACAAATTATAACATGCAACTTATATATTTCAGGTATGTGACTTTTTGAAACACAGGTTAAAGGATACAACATTAATCTTTGGTCAGCATGTAAGCTAATAATTGGTATCTAAAAACAGGCACCTTCATTGCTGATTGCACAATTGCCGGTAAATAAGAGCCTAGGTCCAAAATAAGAAAATGTATTTTCACTGAATTTTGATGTACTCCCTTTTCTTGATATTGTCTCTATTGGATTTCTCTCCAATTATAAATTGAATATATTGGTTTCAATTTGTTAAACAACAGTAGCCTGCTGCACTGCAGTTATCCCATAATTTAAGTACTGAATAGAATTTGTTTCGAATGGGATATAAAATATTTTCTCACAATTTTCCATGTATCCTGAAGAGGGCTAATACAAACCCACATGAGTTATTGTAACCTATTTCCTTAAAATGTAAGTAGAAGCATTACAGAACGTGCATGATCCATAATCCAGAATAGGGAGCAAAGACTGCTTTACACTTACCACTTTGACATCATTAGTCAAAATATCTCTACTCTGATAAAATTCTCCTCATTTTTAGTTCAGTTTTTGAACGTTGACATCTAGATAAGAATTGCATGAAAGGTATTGGTCCAAGAGCATGTCCAGACATGAAGTAAGATGTCAGAGACTCATTTGAATTACCCAAAGAACCCACAATATTTAAAGTTTATTTTTGATGATTTCAGTTTAAGTGGGATTCCCAATGTCATAACCTTAGTTTTCTTTTGAGTCAAAATCAGTTTATGATTGATAAGCAATTTTTGCAATGACATGCAACTCATCTGTAATTTCTTCAGCAAATCAAGAATATTAGATGTTATATTTATGATCGTATAGTCCACATGCATCAGTACGTTAGAACAAGGGAATGCTGCTGGCATACTATTAACAAACATGGAAAACAGAAGTGTATCCAAAAGGAGCCCTCAAGGACTCTAGTTACTTTAACTTCTGGATCAGACAAAGAGGTCCTTACTTTTATATGTTGGTGTCTGCTAAATACTGTAATTCCTAAACAAATATATTGTACTAGGGACTATGGGTGGGATTTTGAAAAGTCATAAATGGGTAAAACTCCTAGATCTGCTCTGAGGATTACTCTTGCCTTAGGCCAAACATTTGTAACTATACCTGCATCAACACTAGGACCACATGGAAACATTTGTTGGGTGGGGGTCACCCACAATGACATCACGTGTCAGCATCTACATAAATGTGAGTGGCTCCATCTTTCCTCAGCTCTTTTTCCACCACCGACTGTACTTATTGGCCATGCTGTGGAAACAAATGCACCTATCTGTGGTCATTAATTAGCTTCTTATAAAGTAATCACTAATAATTTAGTGATATCAGCTGCTACTGTATGCTGCTGAAACAAAACATCATTGTTCCTGTACTGAAAGTGCAGTGAAAAAATATACAGGCTTCACTCCTACAATGTGTGTCTGCTTTTTAGGCTTCTTTTACAACATCTAGACTTGTGACATTTGCCAGGGCTTCAATTAAGTGTAACCAGGATGCCATAACCCAATGGACTACTACCCCTGCCTGCTGCCATGATGCAAGTTGAGGGTCATGGTTTCTGGTTTGGCTGACAAAAGGGCTTGGTACCAAGTGTAAAACTATCTGCACGGTGTCTCTACCCAGAGTAACTTTAAAGTGGGTCTGATGATAAACTAGTACAACTCTCTGGGATGCTGTACCTACCCACTACCTCAACCGAAATGGTTTAACATCGAAGTGCGCATACTCGGCATTCACAGTTGCAGTATCTGATATCTAGTAGTCAGCAGAAGCATAAGTCAAATGAGGAAAGCTTATATAGAGCCTTGTGTATTTTGGCCGTACTAGAATCAGTATCAGTCAATTTGACTTTGAGTTTACATTGAGTTGTAACTTAATTCTCTAAAGAACAGCCGTGAATAACAATGATTTGCACATAGGGCTTTTTAGTCCCTTTTTGAAACTGTGCTATTGATTCCTACATGAAATCCAGTCTGTGTGCCCTGATATTTAAAATTTTAAATTCTAATTCCTGTGCCTGCAGAGCTACTGTACGAAGGCTTTTGTAAAGTGGACAGACATGTGGGTGGGTCCTTTTTGGGTTATGATGTGTGTTTTTTCTCCAAGTGCAGAGTAAATTTAAAAGAAAAATATGTTATTAATTATTTTTTACTTATGCTTGCTATCGTCCTGTCTTAAATTTCAGAGTCAGTTTTAGCTATTTAGCTATTTCATTAATTTCAAGGTTTGGGCTTCTAGAATTTACTGTTATCATAGATGGGAAGTAACAATTGTATTTTATGTATATCTCAATTCAGCTAAGTAAATTCAGGTATATTCAGGTATATTTAAAGAGTGATCTTTGAGGTTTGTCCACCCCCATTGGCCTATTTTCTTCTTTTTCATGTTGTCATTTACCAAGGCTGCTGTCTCTCTTGTAAGGATCGTACTAAGGAACCTCGGCTACTGGATGCAATTAGAACCTGCTTCTTACTGCCTCTTACTGCTGGCTATTTGTTACCTTTGGATCCTGGAATTTGGACTTTGGAAGTTCCTTTTCAAAAATGTTGGGTCATTAGTCCCACCTTGGCAGTGTTATCAAGGCTTTTTTGAAGATATTGACCTGTGAAATAAAGAAATTGGTTTGAGGGAAGAAGTGGTGTACCTATTGATAGCGGGACCTACTGTATTGATAGTGGGATGCTAGAAGTGATAGGGGCAACTCCCCACCAGGGATATCCCTAAAGGAATTCAAAACTCACACTAAAGTTGTACCAGATACCCAGGAAGCAGAACCCAAGAAGGTATTATCTCAAAACCGTATAGGACTACTAAAAATAAAAATAAACAGCGGAAAAATAATAAAACTTCAAATCAGAAATTTGGTGCAAATCTTTTTAAAGGTAACCATTGCACTGATAAGGAGGCTCCCAAAGAGACTAGACAACTTAAAATAACAGATCTGTGGGTAGTTCATGGGCCAGATCCTAATTATCTCTCTACACCAACTTTATGCCCAAATGGGCTTCTGAGCCAACCAGAGGGTGTAAAGGTCACAACAACAGTAGATTTGGATCTAGAGCTCTCTCAAGAAGTTATAGAAGTGAACTCTTTAGATCATTTCAATTGGGAAACATTAACACAGGGAGCGAGCAGGGCATGGAGTTAGATTCAGGACAGAATGGAGAGCTAGAATTCTCCCCAGGATTTTCCCTTTTTCCATACTTTAACCACGCATACCTGGACAATATATCCACTCCAGGTAAAATACCTGAACAAAATCTCCAGGTTCCTTCTAACCTAGCAAAAGGTGACATTTTCTCACTGCATTCTCCAATATTTGAACAGACAACAGGAGAAAACCAATAATACAGAAAAGAGTTTAACCATAGAGGGTTTAAAGAAAATGGAATAAAAAAATAAAGCTTTGTTGAGAGAGGGTGTTCCCTGTTGACTGGATAATCCCAAATTGAAAACAATAGACTTTAGGGAAAAAAATGAACATACAATGGTTGCTATTGAAAAGTGGTGCGGTGCTGATATATGCCTCGGTGAATGCGATGTACTACTTGGTGTGCTGAGGGGCACCAAGAAATACTGGGTTACCACTCAGTAATGTGGTAAGTGGTGGCCCAGTGCTCAATTAGGTGAAATCCTTTGATTCGTTGTCGGCTGCAGCTTAAAGTCACCAGATGCTACTGTTTGTAATTTAATTCACAGGAGTCTGCATCACTATTCCTGCAGGTGTCCCCACAGTCCACATTCCATGCAAGGATCTTGCTGTTCGAGCCATTGTTGTGTTTTTTTGTTGCTGTTTTTTTTTGGTGTGGGGTACAGTAGTGAACCTCCTCCTGCAAGCCCCATCCCCCGTTTACAAGCTGTATATTCTTCCTGATGGTTTAGTGGATACCCACCCACAAGCCCCGATCCCCAATGTCATAATTGAAAAATGTTAAAATCAAATATTTTTCCTGTTGTGGTTTAGTGGATTCTGCCTGCAAGCCCCAATCCCTCTGCTTAAAATCAAACATTTTTCCCTGGTGCTTTAATGGATTTTCACACACAAGCCCCAATCTCCCTGTTTCATACAGTAATTAAAAATGTTTCATGTTCTGGTTTAGTAGATCCCAACTTGTGTGCCCCAATCTCCCTGTTTAAAATCAATCATTTTTCCCTAATGGTTTAGTGTATTTCTGCCAACAAGCCCAGATTCCCCTGTTTAAAATTAAACAATTTCTCCTGGTTATTAAATGGCCCCCCCATCCACAAGCCCCGATCCCCCTGTTTAACCCTGCCCCAAGCCCTGACACCCCTATTTAAAATGGACTGTGGTGGGTGTAATAAATATCCAGATACTAATAACAATAGATAAACATTATGGTATTATCACCTGAAAAGTTGCAACTACAGTGAGGCTGATGGTAGATTTAGGCACGGTGTCAGCATTAAGTGAATGCCGATGCACATTACTGATTATCAAAATAATGTAAAAAAAAAGAAATGGTTCACACATGAAAATCATTAGTAACTCATTAATTTTTTCCCATTTGGGTAATTCTAGAAAGGGTTGTTTGTTTCTGCAGGTAGTCACTCTGAAATCAATTGAGCCTGTCAGAAAGGAATTTTAATTTGACAAGCCTTTTGTATCCTCATTTACAGCTTCTATGTGCAGTATATGCCACCAGCCACCTGCCGATCCCAGGGATAAAGATTAAAATTCCACATCATCAGGGATGACAGCTCTGAACTTTAAAATTTTGTCCTGAAACAGTCTAGAGATTGAAAGCATTTCAACCCCCCCAAGTATTTTTATGGGTTTCCCCCAAGCTGTACTGGGTGAACATCTAAAACAGAAACTGGTTTCCTTGCTGTTACAGCACAGACTAGGATTAGTGCACTGAATTATTGGGCTACTTTCCATAAATTCCCTTCAAAGGCAATATTAAATGCCTGTTAGAATTAATTTATTGTAGTGTGTACTGTAGTTCATGTTTCAATAAATTAGAAAAAAAAATCCCTCGACACAAGGGTTTACCATCTATTTTTAATATAAATCTTCCTTGGAAATTAATCATTATAGGAATTTACCAATAATAAAGAAAAAGGATTGTGTTTTCCTCGGCAATGTGGAAAAATTCATAATACCAATTTATTTGATTTTATAGGGTCTTAAAGTCATGGTACAGATGCATACTGTACACTAAGTAGAGAAATGTGAATTAAACTCATACCATATATTAGAATGATTACACAGCCATGTTTCAACTTCCCTCTGACCCCATAAACAACTGTGGTTAAATTGTCTGAAATTCATAACAAACAAACTTGTCCTTCACACGGTGCTACTACCTTGTGTGCAGAACTTATATTGTTAGAGTGTCCATTCTTAAATTGTCCATGTTCAATCTGATTAGCACCATTTCTGAAAAACATTAAAGTTGTTGGTATTTGTATTTATCAATGGTGTGGGCTATGCAAGCCATAATACCTGACACGGTGAGCGGTATTGGGCAATACCGGACCGCCCAGGGGCATAATGAGGCCCGATACAGCAGGCGGAGGGCCTTATAGCCCCTGGAAGGTCCGGTATTCCCCTTAACACCCACCCTGGAGGGTATTATTGTGCTTAGAAAATGGGCTCCCTTTACCACTTTTATCTGTGATTTCAAAAAATTAAACAAGCAATGTAATAAAATTAAGTAAAAATTATGTTTAATTGTCTTGTAAAGTAGTCCCTCCATTTTTTTATTTCATGTCCTGTTGCCTGCTTGTAAAATCCATTCTGTTGTCATCCCCACCCCCAAAAAAACACAAGAGATGTTTTTTGAAATGCTTCATGACCAGTCTGTTGGGATCTGTTTTAGAACTTAATTCAGAATGAAAGGTTTTTATCCTACTTGCACGGCTCTGTTTTTCCAATTGATGCTGATACAGGTTGCAGGCATGGCAGCGCTTGTTGTAAATAGCCCGTTTCATTTGAATGAATGGAGCGTGAGCAGCCATCATGGTCAATGGAGCTGGTATCTAAGTGAGAAATGTTTGTACTAACGAAGCTAAAGTTGCAGCTTGTATTGGCTGGCAGCACATCTCATTTCGCTATGCAACAAAAAAAAATGACATTGATTTTATTTTGAAATGCAGTGTTTCAGCCAATTAGAGAGAGGGATAGGGGTGCCCAAGGTTCACACAAGTAATAGGGCACCCTGAATTGGACCTTGTTTTCGAGTGGGCGTCTATTGAAACTTAATGTACCCCCCTGCTGTAGCTCTCAGCCAATCAGACAGCTCCTACAATCTAGCCCATTTTCTAAGGGACTTTTAATGGGATGATAAGTTTACAATACCCCACTCCCAAATTTCTACATGCATAGTGAATATACACCATAGCCACTGCTAAATACAAATACTCACACCTAGGAAGCTGCCTTAAAGTTCAAATGTAATCAAAATTATTATTACAATTTCTCTGTCTGTATTTTCCCCTGCTTGATATAACATTTTATAGCATCTGTATTAAATAGGACCTGATCCTTCACATAGAAATAGCAAAACATTGCGGGGAAAGGCACAAATGCAAAAGGTAATTAACCCATCAAAAGTTGTGGCAAATCAAAAAAAAGAAAAGATTCAGACACGGTCAGATAAAACAATTAGCATATTCTGAGGATTATCCAATAATTCAGAACAACTAAATTACATAACATGATTTGTTATAGCATAGTTATTCAAGCTGTCCCCAGGGAAATGCACCGATGGACATTGAAAAATTAAAAATAATAATTTAAACATGGCAAATTGTTCATACTACTGAAAATAAAATTAAAAAAACACACGCAGTCCACAATGAGAAGTCTGTTTTACAAGACACTCTATGCTGTTGGAAACACTTTATTGCATACTGACCAAGAAATCTGAAATGTGCATTTTAATTCAACATACTGCAGCTCTCTTTGAGCATTTTAAAGATTGGTGGTAGCCACTGTATGGTAATTTAAAATGCTCCTTTCAGCTGTCTTTTGTGGGTACATAATAAAGTGTGTCCTCTAAACCCAGCTAAACAGTACATACAGTGTGTTTTTTGATTTTCAGTAGCAGAGTATACACAAGTTGCCATTTGTACAGTATGTACTATAGCTGAGATAAACGGACAGCTGCTCTGTTTTTGTTTTCTTTTCTTTCTGATCAATTTCAGGCTAGTAAGAAAAAACTATAACATAACCAATGGATCAAGGCAAATTGTACAGCTAAACAATTTAGACATATTATGTTAGTCCATATTTTTTTAACTCTTGCAGAAAGGTATGCAAAATCACAGAAAGCATGGTCACTGAGGGAGCACATTATTTTGCACTTCTTTGCATTGAGCCTCAGATGACACACCTCTAACCATTTTTCAAGCTATATTGCAAGCACAATAAATGAAAAAGATTTTTATTTATAAATGAAGTAAGAGAGAGAGAGAGAGAGGTGCGTGTGTGTGTGTGTGTGTGTGTGTGTGAGTTAAGAAAAAAAGTTACTCAAACTCCTCCCCGCATCATTTTACATTGAAGTCAACAGCAAAAGGAAAAACAAATGCACCCAGCTATAGTACAGTATATGTCTGAAACATCAATCAGGGTTTCTCCAGGGAATGTAATGAATAGTAAAAAAAAAAAAAAAAAATACAGTGCAGTGTAATTGCAAAGTGGCTTGCGCTCTTCCTCATTCTGGTCAGTTTGAATGAAAGGGAGAAGGGCAGGGGTAAAAGGAGAAAGTGACAAAGGCAAGAAGGACAAGGATGGGGCAAAAAAGGAGTAAGGCCATCAGGAAATGGAGGATAATGAGTACCAATGCCGGTAGCCTGAGCAACAAGCTCCCTGAACTGGTGGCCTTGATGGAAGAGGGATGCCTGGATATTGTAGCAGTCACAGAAACATGGTACACTGAGAACCATGACTGGGATGTTAACATACCAGGGTACGTAACCTATAGGAGAGACAGGGAGGGGAGAAGAGGGGGAGGAGTAGCTCTTTATGTAAAGGAAGGGATAAAAGCAACTGAACAAAAGAGTAAACAGGGAGGAGAGGAGGCACTGTGGGTCACCTTGGAGACTGGAAGTGGTACCACACTCTGCACAGGGGTTGTATACAGACCCCCAGGTCAGGGGGAGGGAATGGACAAGGATATGATAGAAGGCAGTCTTAGGATAGCAGAGAAAGGAGAGATACTGTTGATGGGAGACCTAAATATGTCAATGTTAACTGGAGCACACTTGCTGCAGCCACATGCAAGAGCAGGGCCATTCTCGATGCCCTACAGGTGGCATGCCTCAGACAGCTAGTATGAGAACCCACTCATGAGGGAGCAATCTTAGACCTCATACTCTCAAATGGGAACAGTGAGAGGATCTCAGACCTAGAAGTGGGTTGCCATCTGGGAACAAGTGACCATCAAACAGTGTGGTTCACGTTAAACTTGGCTACAGAGTCAAGCCATACAAAAGTGAGGATACTGGACTTCAGGAGGGCTGACTTTGGCAAGATGGGAGAGTGCCTCAGAAAAGCACTAGCAAACAGGCTAGAAGGAGGGGTGGACCAACAATGGGGAATCATCAAAACTGCCATCACAGAGTCAACAAGCCTTTGTATGAAGCAAATAAACAAATCAAAACAAAAGAAAAAGCCACTACGGTTCTCAAAAGAGGTGGCGGGAAAAGTCAGGGAGAAAAGAATAGCATTCAGGAAGTATAAGGAAACACAGAAGGAGCAGGACAGAGAGCTGTACCAGTTAAGGCAGAAGGAAGCAGGGAGGGAGGTCAGAATAGCAATGGCCCAAACTGAGGAAAGGATAACCAACCCGGTTAAGAAGGGGGATAAAACCTTTTATAGGTACATCAGGGAGTGTAGAAAGACAAAGGGAGGGATAG
This sequence comes from Neoceratodus forsteri, assembly GCA_016271365.2. Lineage (NCBI taxonomy): Eukaryota > Metazoa > Chordata > Ceratodontiformes > Ceratodontidae > Neoceratodus > Neoceratodus forsteri. The sequence continues at coordinate 727,630,416 of CM028138.1, read as the reverse complement.
TGAGGCTGAATAGAATGAATGGTGGGTGGGCAGAGGGGGATAGTGAAAAAGCAGGGATACTGAATGAATATTTCTGCTGAGTATTCACAAAAGAGGAGGGGGAGGTGGAGTCAATCCCAGTCCTTTCACAGAAGAAAGGGTTCTGAAAGAGCTCCTAAAACTGAAGGTGGACAAAACAATGGGGCATGATGGAATTCACCCCAGAATTCTAAAAGAATTAAGGGGAGAACTAGTGAAACCACTGACTACCCTTTTTAACAAATCATGGGAGGATGGTGTGGTACCAGAGGACTGGAGGAAGGCAGATGTGATTCCCCTTCACAAAAGTGGGACCAAGACAGAGGCAGGAAACTACAGACCTGTCAGTTTGACCTCTGTGGTAGGGAAAGTGATGGAATCACTTCTGAAGGAAAGAATTGTTAAGTACCTAGAAAGCCAGTGTGGCACAGGACCCAAGGCAGCATAGGTTCACAGCAGGAAGGTCATGTCAGATGAATCTAATTGATTTCTTTGACTGGGTGACCAAAGTAGCAGACCAGGGAGGGGCTGTGGACATAGCTTACCTAGACTTCCGCAAGGCATTTGACACAGTCCCACACAAAAGATTAATAGTCAAATTAACCAGCCTGGGAGTGGGTCCCAGGGTGGTAGCCTGCGTAAAACATTGGCTGGACAACAGGACACGGAAGGTAATTGTAAGTGGAGTCCACTATGAAGAAAGAGGGGTTACTAGTGGGGTACCGCAGGGTTCAGTACTGGATCCAGTCCTTTTTAATGTCTTTATAAGTGATATTGCAGAGGGACTGGAAGGAAAAGTATGCCTCTTTGCAGATGACACAAAGATCTGCAACAGGGTTGATATGCAAGGAGGCGTGGAAAGGATGAGAAGGGACTTGGCAATGTTGGAGGAATGGTCAGAAGTATGGCAACTAGGATTCAATGCAAAGAAGTGCAAAATAATGCACCTGGGAAACAAAAACCCAGGGGAAGATTACACAATGGGGGGGGGAAGGTAGCAAGAAAAACAGAAAAGGAAAGGGACCTGGGGTAATCATATCAGATGACCTTAAGGTTAGCAAGCAATGTGAGAAGGCAGTAGGGAGAGCTGGGGGTATACTGGGATGCATAGGGAGATCCATCACCAGCAGAAAACAGGAAGTTGTTATCCCTCTGTACAGACAGTTGGTGAGACCCCATCTGGAGTACTGCATCCAGTTCTGGAGACTCCATCTCTGCAAGGACATAGACAGGATGGAGGCAGTCCAGAGGAGGGCAACTAAAATGGTGCAGGGTCTGCAAGAGAAGCCATACAATGAGAGACTAAAAGAGCTTAATATGTATACCCTTGAGAAAAGGAGGGAGAGGGGGGACATGATAGAAATGTTTAAGTACCTCAGTGGAATCAACAAAGTCCAAGAGGGTAGCATCTTTCAGAAAAAGAGACATGCAAGAACAAGGGGACACAATATAAAGATAGAGGGAGGGGTGGTTCAGGGGCAATGTGTGGAAGTATTTTTTCACAGAGAGGGTAGTGGATGCATGGAACAGCCTTCCTGAGGAGGTTGTGGGGTCTAAAAGTGTGGGAGAATTCAGGAATACATGGGACAGACATAAGGCAATTCTAGTGGGGGGTAGGAAGAAATAGGCTGCTGGTTGACTAGGATCTGCAGCTTATCCTGTAGGTAGGGAAATGGGCAGACTAGGTGTTCCAAGCGGTCCTTATCTGCCATCAAAGTCTATGCTTCTATGTTAAAATACAGTATGAATGAAAAGACATCCTCCTATTGTAGTAACATGTGATTGGCCAACATCCAGCCAGTCAGGTGTTACTACTATAGGAGCACTGGTTTTCCGTCATACTTGCTAAAATGAATGAGAGTGTGAACCGCTCCCCCTTGGAACCTGATACCCATAATAGTATTAATAACACTGTTTGCTTTTCCATGCACACAAGTCATCACTCAGCTGTATGCCCCAATCAACTCCAAACATACAGTAGCATACCTTCCAGCAGCATAAAACATTTTTTTTACTGTGACAGCGGTCTTGAGGCAGAGTTCTTAGTTAAAAAATATACCGAAGTTGTGTTCTTCACATTCAGTTTAGCCCTTTCAGATGTTATCATATGCGTTATTTATTCACAAGCATGATGTTAAAAATAAATGTTCACATGATGTGACCTGTAACATTTTTATTTGCAGGACAGTAATGCATACAGTATGGTAACATCTGAAAGGGCTCGACAGCATGTGAACATTTTTGTTGACATCATGCTTGTGCACAGTATGTGAATAAATATTTTCCCACTGAACATACAGTAGTAAGGCCATACACTTGCACTATACAAAAAATAATCTGCCTGTCATTGGTGTTACTCTCACTTTGTTAGGGCTGTATTTATAATGACCTTTCAAACACAAGGCATTTCAATCAGGAAATTCAAAACTGCGCAGGACAGAAGAGCGATGCCCGCAATTTCAGTTGGTGATTGCTCTTTATTTCTGGAAGAAAGTTCTCACCTTTAATACATACTTCATTTCAGCAGGAATTTCCACAATATATTCTGTATTAAACATTACAAAGCAATTGCCTGGGAAACTCTTGGTGTCCATCTTTTGTCCTGCACGGTTTTGACAGCCTACCTGCATGGGAGAAGCAAAACTATTTTTTTTTATTTATTTCTTGACTCTGAACAGTATGTACTGTTGTTTTCCCAATTTAATATTTACTATTTCGGTGTGGATGGTTTTATGCATAACAGCCATGAATTTTTATGTTGAGCTTTCAGCTGCTGCCAGTGGGATGCAAAAACTCTAAAGAAGCCAGTCCTGGTCAAGCACCTCTCATCATGGGCTGAAAAATAATGGCGATCCCCCTCTCCATCAATGACTAAAACTCCAACCATCAATGAGGATAATGTAGGGAACAATAAGCTCATGGCTGTAACACAGTATATAGTATAAAGGACCACACCTTGACTATCTAGGGTTATTGACAAATTGTCAACATGGATTTAGAGAGGGTAGGTCCACAAATACTGCCCTACTTGATTTTAGTAACCTGGTGTCAACATCTCTGAATAAGGGTAATCAAACTGGGGCAGTGTTTGTGGACCTTAGCAAAGCCTTCGATTTAGTTCATCACGAAATACTTTTGTTGAGATTACAGAATATGGGGATAAATAACAACTCCTTGCAGTGGTTCAGATCTTATCTAACGAATCGTAAACAAAGGGTGGTCTGTGGTGCTGCTGTCTCGGATCTCCTGGATTTATATCGAGGTGTACCTCAGGGCTCAATTTTGGGCCTATGTTATTTAACATCTATATTAATAATCTTCCTGACTATGAGGCCTATACTGATGTCAGACTTTATGCAGATGACATAGTATTGGTTGCATCTGCTAATGGTCCAGGAGACCTGAGACAGCGACTCCAGACAGATTTTTCTAACATTGAGTCTTGGATAAGGGATTCTGGACTTTTAATAAGTACTGGGAAAACTCAGAGCATGATTTTTTCTGTGGGACCTCATATAAAAAATTCTATTGATTTGAAGATTAGTTTTTTGGACGGGACAAAGGTACAAGAGGTTAACATTTATAAATATTTGGGAGTCATGGTTGATTATCGTTTTTCTTTTTCTGGACATATATCATTACAAATTAAAAAAGTGAATCAAAGATTGGGAGCATTAAGAAGGGTGTCAGGATGTTTGACTAGGGATATAAAGATTAAATTGATAAAACAATTGTTGTTACCTGTATTAGAATATGGTCTTCCATTATATAAACACTCCCATAAAAAATCTTTATTAAAGTTGGATCAGACTTATTATAGATTGGGGAATTATATTTTGAATAATAAATCCCGAGTCCATCATTGTTTCGTTTATCAGGAACTTGGATGGTTACATCTGTCAGCTCGAAGAGAATTTGTGTGGCTAATGATATGTCATGGTTTGATACATTCAAAAATGCATTCTTTAAGATATTTGCTTTGTTTGAATTCAGACTCAAAATATTTAGACATGTTTAGGAGATCAACAAGAAAATTGCCTACAATCCAAAATATAAATCGTATGGGGGACATGGTTTTACAGAATAGTGTAGCTAGGTCATGGAATGAACTGTCTTGTCAAATTATTGAAATTTCTGACTTGCACATTTTGAAACTTGAATTGTATAATTATTTAAATGTTAGTTGTAATTGTTCTTAGGTTATTGTATTTTTGTATTGTGTGTATTTTGTCATGTTTTGTTGATTTTTAAAATACCACAGGTATTTGTTGTAAATGGGGATTTATTTCCCAACAGATAAACCTGTATAAAAATAAATTTTAAACAAACAAACAAACAATACCCAGTGTGGACACCACAAATTAGTGCTGATGTTTGTCCACATTTGTTTTTTATTGACTACACACTGAATGGTAGAGTAAGCATTTAGTATTGTTGCAGCTTTTCTAACAATATCCGACAAACAGTATGCAGAGCAGAATGCAGCATCTCTAACAGCTACTGCACAGTATACTGTATCTTCGGGCAAAAGTAATTAAAGAGACTGGAAAATGCAGCTCCTCCACTCATCATGCCTAGTCAATATCAATATCAATAGGGCAATGTAAGGAGCACTGGCTTTCCCTCTTGATTACTTCATATATACTGTATATATTTTTGTGGGAGGTGAAAAGTTCAGGAGTGACTTGCACACATAATCATTCTAAGATGAATACAATTTATTGTGGGTGCATAGTCAACCACCTGAGCACAATAAAATCAAACTATTTGTAAAAGAACTAAAGTCAAGAAAAAGTGAGAGGATAATACTGTATGTCAATGACATGCTTATTTAAAAAAAATATTTAAACCGCATGTTTAAAAATATTGTATTTTAGTTTTTTTTGTCTGTTTTTTTCTTTCTCTTTTGAAAATCTCCACATAATTAATTAATACATGGTACAGCACCTCCAAATGAAATCATCATTATGCCCACACTGTCTGCTGTGGTCCTTTTGGCGATACAGCCCTGGCTTCACTTAAAATGCTGTAACAAACCAAGGTTAAATGAGGGGTTTAATATTAGCTCTTACTTAAACAAAAAATGAAATGCTTATTAACCTTTTGACTGTTGGTTTACATATACAGTATATAGCATCACATTCATAATGGCTCCTTTAAATTTATGCCAACCATCCATGAGGATAATGTAGGGAGTTACCATTCAAATGCACAATCTGTTTGCCCAGGACAACCTAGTTGAGATGCAATATCTTGTTTGCAGTGGGGTCCTGCTTGGACCCTTTTTTCATGACAACAGGGTCCTCATCATATATGATGGCCAAACAAGGAAATTGATATACTGTACTGTATATCCATTGACAGCAATATGGTGTTAAGTAAAATAGGGCCCTTCCTCTGAATGGCACTTAAAAAAACTCCCTTGAAAATCAAGTCAACCTCAGAGCTAGGAGATCACTTTGGTACATCTATTGGTTCCTTTCAAATCCCCAAACAATGTTGAGGGTACTCAAGGCTGACCTCTTAGGGCAAAAGTGGCTATACCTGAGGGGGTTGAGAGTATGCATAGGGATCTGGAGAAACTGGAACAGTGGCCCAGAGAGTGGCAATTGTCCTTCAACACCAAAAGTGCAAGATTATGCACTTGGGCAAGAAAAAACATGTAGCGGTATACCCGATTGGGGGGTGGGGAGTTATGACCTGGGGGTAACTGAGCTGGAGAAGCACCTTGGTATTATTATTTTGCGGGATCTGAAGGTGACAAAGCAGTGTGAAAAGGCAGTGGCAAGGGCCGGCAGGATGCTGGGCTATATCAGTAGAGGAATCAATAGCAGAAGGAGGGAGGTCATCATGCCCTTATATGGACAACTGGTCAGGCAACATCTTGAGAATGTGGTCCAATTCTGGAGGCCATACCTTAGGAAGAATGTGAAGAGAGTGGAGCACATCCAGAGGAGGGTGACGAAAATGGTGAAGGGCCTCAGTCAGTTATCGTATGAGGAGCAGCTAAATAACCTAAACAAGTACTCACTTGAACAGAGATGAGAAAGAGGGGACACATTTTAGATACAAACTTACAAATCTTACATAAATTGTTGCATAGTGTTTTTTTTTCTCAAACAGAAATGTACAATACAAACATTCTGTGCCTGACCACTTGTATTTTTCTTTTGTTCTTTTTACCCACACTCAGGAGGCAGCCTGTTAACACCTTTCAAACTCAAAAGGAGTTGAGGGAGAGATGGACTAATCTAACACACCTATTGTTCTGTCCTTAATAGCAGTAAATGTGTTTGAGAAAAAGCTATCGATCACCATGACAACAGGAGCTCCTATTATGTCTAGAGTGGGGGTGGGTTACTTTGTGGCTGGCAGTTAGCACCAACTTCCCTACAACCTCCTTCCTCACAAATCCCACAGAAATTAAAGTTATCCCAATCTGGGCTGAGGTTCTGTGGTGGAGCAGCTTGTTCTTCTTTAGTCACAAAGGGTAAGAGTGAATGAATGATGGGATCCTATGGTGACACCAGACTGTCTAACAAGCAAGCTTCCAGTCAGGTTTCACAATAGGAGCACTTCATAATTTGATTCATACATTTTGTGAATGAGGAGTGTGAGGGAATCTGCACTGTGGTGACTAGGTAACAGAAACTGAGCTGGAACATTAGAACACTTTCTTGCCTTGTAATTTCAATTCCCACCACAACCACTGCACTCAATGTAAACTACACATATTTTTTTAATGTATCATAATCCAGCAACCACCCAATCCATCTCAAGCTTTGAATTCAAACAATACAGTGGGTAAAAACAAATAATAAATGAAATTCCCTCCTATCCTATCCCGTACTATATAACTATTCGAGCTCTGCCATTTTGTCAGACATGTTATAGACTCTGACCCCAATGATATGACACTGTTGAGTAGCTTATATTTTTTCCAGCATCAAGTGTTCTGTTTGTATTTGTCTTACTATGTTATTATGGCAATATTAAGTTTAAGAAGATAAATAATTAAACCATAACAAAATAATAATACAAATGCTAACAGAACACTTGAGTTATCCTGACACCTCAATCAGACCAGCATGACAGGGCAGGTATTTAAAACTGCATTATAATGTATGTGTTTCCCTGCTACGGTATGGCAATGTCTAAGTATAGTATAGTATAGTCTAGTCTAGTCTAAGTATAGTATAGTATAGTAGTCAGGTCACACCTGGAAATGAGCCTCAGCTCAGTATGCCTTTCCCAGTCACCAAGTTTTAAATAAAAAATAAAATAAAATTACATACTAACAAGGGGAGATCACCAGTCTGCAGATTTTTTTTGTATTTCAAAGTATTCGAACCTTTTAAATGTCAGACAGCTTATTGCACCCGTATTCTTTATAATCATAGTCTCCTGCAAGGATTTAAATTGCATTTATTCATCTTGCCTACCTTCAAGCTCATGGCTACTGTATCTTATTGCCACTCTCACAAGGACCACAGGTGTGCTCAAAAGTTTCAATATACAGTACTGTATGCTGTCCCACTGATTTAAGTCTAAATAAATAAACATAAGCATAGCCCAATGCTATAGGCTTGCAGACTTGCTGAACTACTGTATGTCAAAATATGTTGGAGGCAGTACAGGGTAATGGTTAAAGGTACTCATTTGTTAACCTGGAGACCTGGGGTTGAATCACAAGCCCCCACTTGTATACTGTGTGACTCTGAGCAAATCACTTAATTTCCTTTTGTACCCAGGTCACACCTGGAAACAAACTTCAGCTTATTGTGTCTTTCATGGTTAACGAAGTTCCCCTCCCCACAACCCTGAGGACAAAAGAGCAACAGGGGTACTTCAACTAGTGATCCACTTCATTTTCACCATAACATGCTCACATTTACAACAGAATTCATTTCAGCAGGAATTTCCCTATGGAATTCTGTATTAAAGGTTAAAGGTGTCTGCTGAAAATGAAAAGGAATCACATGTGGCAGTCCCTGTGTTGCTTTGTGGTTTTGACCAACTACATTACCTAAGCACAAATAATGTTTTTCTCATTTATTAGCATGCAGATAATTGTTGTCAGTAAAGAAATAGGTTTACAATAAAGAGGGAAAAATAATGAGTGAATGAACTTGTGTTTTTATAACTCACATAACGGGTAAAGTGATAAAACAGGAAGTATTAGAAAAATAATTTCTGGGAGAATGATCCCATTTTCTTATTTTTTTTTTACCTCCACAATGCCTTTAGCAAAGCATCAAGCATAAGAATCTGATTTAGGGGAGGACGCCATTACCTTTTGTTTATAAATAAACAAATCCCCCCCCAAAAGGAAAGGAACTCATACAGTGATTATAGATGACTGTCAGTACATTTCTTTACTCTCAGATACAAGGTCACTGTTGTCTATTGTCTGTGCACAATAACCCATGTCTGGTATTGAAGATGTATTATACTGTAAGGGCAGTCACTAGTTATTGATGAAAAGTCACTGTCCCGGTGTGCCGACAACTGACTGAAATGTGTGTTTGTATGTGTGTGTGTGTGGGGGTGGGTGCCTTATATGATTGTCCCTATTAAAACAGCTGGTCATTCCTGCATTGCTTCTAATAGGTATTATTCCATCCACAATTTTTAAGGGGGGACACGCGTTATACATGATGTACTGTGCCACAGGTGTACCACTCCAGGTCACTCAGGCATTGTACCATGAGTTGCTGGGGTGGGTGGGCAATTAAGGAGGCCATGTCATAGGGCCTTCAGGGCTTAAGGATCCCTAATATTGTGATATGTTATGAGTACTTTAGCACTTTAGCAGTGCCATCATAGTGCTCTAAGTGACTGACTTTGAGCACGCAGACTGTGTGGTGTGGCTGACTGGGCACTAGTCTCTGGCAATGGGGATACAGGTTACACTTCCCAAGTACAGATTTTTTATTCTTTTAATTCATTTAATTATATATTTTGGTTTTAGGGGCCTCTGCTTGTGCTTCAAATACAGAGGATTTAGACAGGATGTGCAACACATATAAAATAACAATCTAAACAAATGGGAATTAATTTGAAAAAATCGCTAGCAAGCCCCTCTGTAAAACTGCAAGAGTTAGGCAACGAGTCTGTTATGTTATTAGTAAAAGGCTGAACTCATGGCCAGATCTGAGATCGGGGGGGGGGGACAGTTTACCATGCAATATACTGGACTACTATGAGATAACACAGAGATGTGGTTTATAAGTGTAAAGCTTTATTTCCAGGAATAAAGAAGGTAGCAAAATGCTTCCTATCTCCTTTAAGATGTCAGCTGTGTCAAATTTGTTTTATTATTATTTATTTTTTAAGAAGCTCTCCTATCTGCTCTATCTCACCCAGTGCTGCTCTCTGAGCATCAGAATACAGCACCTGTAGGCCGAATGCCATGGTGGTTCTGAACCAATCAGGAAATCAAGATGTGTGCAGAGCAGAGAAAAGAAACAAAACACTAAGCAGCACTCGTTACTGAATTACTATGTGTAAGGACAGCTTAAGTTGGTGAGAATGTGTGAGAGCCCAATAGACCAATTTGGAATGTCTCAATAATGCAGTGGTCATGCATGGATTGATATCGATTCATAAATTTAATGCAATATTAACCACCTTGCTCTCTAATTTTTTTCTGTTTTTACAAAGCTTGTACCCTGTACAGACACCCAGTCCCACTGTGTCTTGTGTGCCAGATTATAAAGTGTATATATATATTTTTTATTTTGTGATTACATAATTTAGGTTACAGAGTACATGTGGTAAATTCCTTAACCTGGTTTATCTAACCATTCCACTGCTGAATGATGTTGCATACTAGATTAAATATATGGGTAGAAGGACATCTTTTCATTTATATAATACTTGCCAAAACAAATGAGCATAAATGTGCCCCAACCTGCTGCCCATAATATTAATAATATATTTGTTCTGCCTGCTACTTTGCTGCATTCAACAAACTATTCTATTATGAAAATGGCTGTATCATGGAGGCAGCATGACTGTAAGAAATTTTGGACATCAGCAGAGGCAGTTTTTCGCTTGAGAAAGACCTTAGCTGAGCTCATTAGCACATTGCCTTTGTGCAGGAACATCCTGCAAGTTACGAGGCTGTCCATTACCATGGTGACTAATCTTCTGCTGAAATGGAGGTGGTGGGTGGGGGAGGTTGAGCTGGAGGTAATGCTTTAGCAGCTACTGTGGTGACTCAGTTTAAATCAGATAAAACAAACAGGGTGGTTTCACATTACGGTAGTAAAAGTGATGGAAAGACAGTTGCCTCCTAAACTTCATTTGAAAGCTGCAATGCCTATCATTAGTGTGCACATAAAGCATCTACAGTATTTATAGGATGTCTTTAACATTGCACAGACCTAGAAAACTTAATCAAATAAGGAACAACATTTTTTATTTGTTTATTTTAGAGGGAGTAAAAGATGATAAGATGTTAATTCATAGTAGAACAAATGAAAAAGAGTATTGTGTTTGTCTGTGCTCAAAGCATTATTTCTGTCATGCAAAATAATTAAAAAAAATTGTTAAGCATGGAAATCAAATATATTTCTTTAGTGCCTTTAAATGAAACAACTATTTGACTAGATCAACAAAATTGTGTGCTTTTAAATTCCAAAATAGCTTATTTTAAATAGCTTGCAGAGCACAGAATTTTATGGCCCAGGTACTGTAAACAGGTTAAGTATACAGGACACTGTTCCAGGTGATCCAGTGACAGTTTCCAGGCAAATAAAATCTGAGCAAGTATAGGAAGGGTAGTATGGTGTATAGTTTGGGATACAGTATGACCTCAATCAAGTCACCTGACATCCGTATGCTGCTTTAGCCCACCAAATTAATTGTAACAGGACCGCCACTAAACATACAGTTCTTTGCCACATTTGTGCTCCCCTGAGTAAATACCTAATTTTACCTAAATAAGTAACACTACAGGGGTACTGTTTCTTTATTCCATTTGTGGCTCTCTTTTGATCTTCTATTTTGCAACAATAGCAAATCCATGTGTGGTGCGATTTTCAGCAGCTTACACACAGAGTTTTGCTACAAATTGTTCTTTTTAGCTTAGAAGCCAAGGACATCTATAAAGAGGGAAAATACTATCACAGGAATATGTTAATAATAAGCTAATTTTGTTATTTGACTATGTAAGAGTCCACTATGAAGAAATACTCTTCTGGGAGGCAGTGGACAGCAGATTTACAGGGTTTACATAGGAAACAATATTACAATAATCAATTTGATTAGGTTCACTCCTTCAGTTCATTTTAAAAAACTTGAATTGTCACTGCCCCATTGACAATTTGGGGTAATTAAATTGACAGGTATTCAATCGGAAAATAAAAATGGTTTTGGACTGTGCACTTGCTGCTGTCCTACTAAGACTTATAAAGTGTATTCCCTTTTTAATAATATATCATGATTGTCGAGGAGTGAGAACACAGTGCACTTATCAAAGACTGACAGTAAAGGAGGTGGGGATGGCAAAAAATTGGAGCCTAAACTAGCATTGCTGTTGTGTTTACATTCAACAGGGCTCAACTGATAGGCACCTTGAAATTGTTCTATTCTCTCTACCCCCCGGACTGCTAGGTTCTCATCACAATCCCCTCCTTGCTGTTTCCAGAACTGGATATCCCCAGATTACTGATACAGTACCACCTCCACATTACTTCATTACAGCAAAAAGCCGGCACTTCCAATCTTAAAGCACTTTGCAATCACCCCCCTCCCAAACACTGGTACTCCGCCACTTAATTACATTTATTATATAAGTAAAGAAATCTGTTATATCCAGCAGGACGGAGTGCAGCTGAACCATACACTGAGCATTTAAGTTAATAGTTCACATTGTTCATGAAAATGATACTGTGCTCACTTGTGAGCATTTGCAACACTCAGCGCTGAAGCAAAGCTAGGTACTGTAGATGCCTTGGCACTGAGTGACAGTCTGAGCCACCCTGCATGTCAGATATGGGTCCATGAGCTGCACAATGTCTGTCCAGTAGGGGATTGGCAGCATTTGGTAAAGAGTCTGCTGGTTCCCAGTGATTTGATGGATAGCCTGGATGGAGACCAGTTGCTACTTTAGTTGATGGAGGTGGCCTGCTTGGAAGAATTGTTAGATGAACTTGCATCTTGCTTTAACCGAGGTTCATTATTTACTGTATAGATCACCTTGACTTGTAGGCTTGTAAACAACAATTTAAGGCTAAACTCAGTGTGCAAGCCACTGAACATTGCACCATACACAGATGTGTCTGATTACTGTTGCAAAACAGACGATCAAAAGAGAGTCACTAATAGGGTAATAAAAAGTAGTCCCCTGCTGTGCAAGTTATTTAGTTAAAATGAGGCATTTACTTAGAGGAGCACATATGTGGCAAAGAGCCATGTTTTAGGTGAAGGTCCAGCTACAGTTAGGTTGGTGGGCTGAAGCAGCATAGGGAGGTCAAGTGTCTTGATGGAGGTCATACCTTGCCCCAAACTCTAGGCCACACTACACTTCCTATGCATGATCAGCCGAGATGTTTTTTTTTTAAAGGAGATTTTTTCAGTGACTGAAATGTCACTGACAGTTGTTTGTTTTTCTGGAACCTTTTAATCATGCATTGGTTTTTGATAATGTTGGCCCTCAAACCAAACCCATAATTTATTTCTTAATTACTCTAATTATGTAACTGTAATCATTAAGCCATCTGCTGTTGTCTCCTGTTTTGTTTTAATCTAAGCTTGATTTATAAGTAGACAGTGTTGCCCCTCCCCCCAGCACAGAGACAGAAGGACAGTGTCGGGTGCACTTGCGCTTGAAATAGCCATAATATTAGTTCTGCTGTTGCTACAATGAAACAAAAAAGAAGAAGAAAAAAATGGAAACAGGGTGATAAAGTGAGTATCATATTGCAATGACTTTGTTCTAACCCCATGTATTCTTCTCATATTCATAACTGTCCAAACTATAATGTTTGGTAAAGGTGTGTACCGTTCTCCAAGTAGCTGCTTTTCAGAGCTCCACCAAAGGGATACCTCTAGAAGTTGCTATAGAAGCAGCTGCACCCCTATTAGAGAGGGCCCTGAGGCATGCTGGGACTGCATTCCATTTTTTGTCTAACAAAACTGAATGCATTGTACTATCCTGCGAGAGATTGATCTCTTGGAGGCTGGGGTGCCCTTTCCCACATCCCCATAAGTGAGAAAAAGTTGTTGCTTATCACCTCTGTGATCCTTGGTGTGGGTCACTTACTAACTCAATGTCCTTTTCACATCCAGATTATGGAGTCTGCACTCTCCTGAACTGGCATATTTTGTGAAGAATACTGGCAATGCCATGGACTGATTCAAGTGGAAATCAGGAACCATCTTAGGGAGAAACCTCCTATTATCTTGAAGTACTACTTTATCATTATGGAAAGATAAATAATCCTTTTCCACACATAATGCTTGCAATTCACTTATTCTCCTAGCAGAAGTGATTTCTACTAAAAACACAGTTTTCCATGTGATACACTGTAAGTGAGCAGAAGGCATTGGCTCAATTGGAGGTTTCATGAGCTGAGCAATACAAATGTTCAAATCCCATACTGGAACTGGTTCCTTAATAGGAGGGTACAAGTGACATAGCCCTTTAAAGAACTTTTTGAAAATGGGATTAGTTGCAAGGGAAACAGTTTTCTCTGCAGAAAGAAAAGTTGAACTTGATACCAAGTGCACCTTCAGGGATGTATGTTTTAAACCTTGTTAGTGCAAATCAGTAAGATATTCTAACAGCACTGAGATTTCTACCAAGGAAGGAGCAATATGTTTGGCAACACACCAGACAGGAATCCTTTTCCATTTAGCATTATAGGTTTTCTTAGTAGATGGTTTTCTGTATCCTTTTAGGATATCCAGAACAGCTAGTGGAAGTTGTAAGTTTGCACACTCTAAATCTCAAGAGCCGGGCCTTGAGCCTGAGAGACCTGAGGTTTGGATACAGGATCTTCCCTTGGTGGGAAGTCAAAAGATTGTGCCTCCTTGGTAGAAGGATTGGAGTGGACACTGACATTGACAGCAGAAAGTGGCACCATGGCTGTCTGGCCCAGTCTGGTGCAATCAGTATCATGGATGCAGGCTGTGACCTAAGTTTAAGTAGCACCCTGAAGATGAGAGGGAAGGGAGGAAAAGCATATAGATGCTTTCCTGACCAGTCCAGGGCCAGGGTGTCCAGGGGGATTGTGCCCCTGATTGGTGGCCTGCAACATAATAGGGGCAACATGTGATTCTCATGAGAGGCAAAGAGAGCTACCACTGGAGTGCCCCATCATCTGAACACTGAGTCCAGTACCTGTCTGTTCAGAGACCATTCATGATGTGCCTGGTTGATCCTGCTTAAAGCATCTGCCAGGGTATTGTCCTTGCCTGGTACATGAATGGATGTAAGGAAGCTTTTAGAGAGTAAGGCAGTTCCAAGATTTTCTTGGCCTCTGTGCACAGGGGATCCAACCTTGTTCTCCCCTGCTTGTTTATGTAAAACACTGTAGTGATGTTGTCTGTTCTGACCTGCACCCCCTTGCCCTGTATTAACTGGAAAACATTTTTTTAGAGCCAGAAATACTGCTCTGAGCTCTAGCAGATTTACGTGGAGGAGAGACTCCACAGTGTGCTCTCCTATATAGGCACCCCATCCTAACAGAGAAGCATCTGTTGTAAGGATGACTGAGGGATTTTCCCTCTGAAAGGGAACTCCTGCCCTTAGATTGCATATATCTGTCCACCACCATAGGGACATAATCACTTACTTTGTTACAGGGATCAGTTTTGACATATGGTCTTTTCTTTGGCACCAGTTTGTCTGTAGATGAAACTGTATGTTTCTCATTCGAAGTCTTGCTCCCAAGACCACTCCTGTTGCTGCAGCCATATGTTCCAGTGTTTGCAAGTATCTTCTTGCAGGACATGGCTTTCCCAACTTGAATGAGGCAATGAGTTGCAGTATAGATTTAACTCTATCCTCTGGAAGAAAAACTCTTCCTTTTAAAATATTCAGTTCTACTCCAATGAAATGCAGGACTTGAACCAGTGTGAGAATGGACTTTTCCAGGTTTAGAAGGAAGCCCAGAGACTGTAACAGATTTTTTGTTATTTCTAGGTGTGCTTGCACCTGCTGAAATGACTTTCCCACTATTAGCCAGTTGTCAAGAAAGGGAAAAACTGTAATTCCTAGTTTTCGTAGAAATGCTACTGCCACGGCCAGGCATTTTGTGAATACCCTTGGTGCTGAGTTTAGAAAGAAGGACAGGGCTGAGAACTGGTAATGACCTGAAAGGAGTCTGAACCTGAGATATTTTTTGTGAGACTCCCTTATAGGGATGTGGAAACAGGCATCTTTTAAGTCTAGAGATGCCAGCCAATCTCCCTGCTGGATGACAGGTAAAATTAAAGGTAGGGTCACCATTCTGAACTTTGGCTTTACCAGGTATTTGTTCAGATGCCTTAGGTCCTGAATAGGCCACCACTCCCCATTTTTCTTTTTGTTAAGAAAATACCGGGAGTAAAACCCTCTGCCCCTCTGAATGGTTGGCATCTGCTCCACTGCTTTTATGCTGAGCACAGTTTGAACCTCCTTTTCCAGGAGCTGTTCTTTGAGAAGGGAGGCTGGTTTGAACAGCCTTGACTTCAAAGAAGGGAAGGACTTGAAACTCAGGGAGAGTCCCTGGCTTACTAATTCCAGTACCCACTTGTCTGTGGTTATGGCCTGCCAGGCCTGAAGGAAGTGAGCCAGTCTGCCCCCTACTGGTATTAGGGAGGCAGCCTTTGCAAAGGAGTCAGGGATTTTGTTTCAGTGGGGCCTGAGCCTGGGTGGATTGCGAATCCCCTCCTACTTCTTGCCTTATAATACCCAGTTGGTACTTCTTGTCAGCCTTCTTATCCAGAGGCATAACAGAGTTAGGGTTCTGCAGGACTGTGAATTAATCCTTCTTAAAGAATTTATTGATAGGCAGAAAAATCTTTTTAGTGGGTGTTAACCCCACCATTTCCATATATTCTGCCTCCTTCTCATCTTCTATGACCTCAGTGGTAGCCAGGTCAAGGGCATCTGCTATTTTCCTCACAAAGGAAAAGTGAGAGGAAAAATCTTCAGGCCTAGGAGGAGAGCCAAAGTCCTGCACTGGTGAGATTTCTGGTTCAATGGGCTCACTATCATCTTCCTCTGGTATGTCATACTCCCCAGTATCTATTTCCTGAGACTGGGGATATGAAGAGGGATCAATCTCCTGAACCTTTGGAGGAGGAGGGGTTGGAGACGGTATAAACCCCTGAATTGCCTCAATGACTTTAATAGCCCTGGCAATTTCCTCAGCAGTAGGCAGACTGTGAGGCACAGAAGAATCCCCTGTAGGTTTTGCCTAGGGTTTAACATGCTTGGTCATCTTTGACTTTTTGGAGGGGACTGGAGAGTCAGCTGGCCCACTCAGTCTTTTTGAAGAGGTTGATTCACCCTTATCAGGGGTGGTAAAGAAAGAAACTGTGGGTTCACTCACTGATTTTGAAGGTGTTGGCTGGTTAGAGCCTGAAGCACCTCCCAACTTTTTATTCAACCTCTCCATTCTTTTTTCCACAATTTTCTGTGGAAAAGATTTGCAGATTTCACAGTCAGAATTCAAATGTTCAGTTCCCAGGTAGAATACATAGCTGTCATGCTTGTCTGCTCTGGTGAACACTTGACACAGTTTTTAAAACCTGGGGGACCAGTCTTTTTCTTAGGTTTTTCAGAACGCTCCATTTTCAGGAGAAAAACCTCAACCACCAAAGATATATATATATATATATTTTTTTGTAATCAGTTCAGGAACCGATTAGGCCCCAAAAGAACCGATGACATTTGTACATTCAAAACCGGGTCAGTAGTTCTTGGAACCGATACAACGGTTCGCAGTAACCAGGGTTAGCAGTTAGAAAAGAAACTGGGTTAGTGGTTTCAACAAGACAAATATAACTTAAACAATAAAAATTTTTTAATGAAAATAGAGAAAATAAAGTGGAAAAAGTCCTCAACTAATATAAAACTACTCGGTTCCTCAACGGTTATACTGAACCGTGAGAAACCGAGAAATAAATGCTAAATCTAACTAAACTAAAATAAACTAGTCGTTAAAATAAAATTAGCAATAAATGAAGGCAGCAGAAAGAAAATTATGTATAATTAGAGGATTATACTTCACAATAAGCCAACAATGACCTGAGGGATCTCCTGGGAATCTAGACTTGCGAGGCAGAGTAAGAAATCCGAGACGTTGATAGAATGTGCAGCAGATGAGGGCAGCAGTTTGAATAATGGTCACATGCCAATGATTCCATCATTAGCATATAGTTCCATTCTCCGAGCAGTTCTACTGAGCAGGCTAACTGCAGAGAGTTATGAATATGGAAGAACACATTGGAAGAAACAAGATTACTAAGGTGAGAAATATTTTCTTCTCTGCACTTAGTCAAATTCACTTGTGCCACTCTATATCTGAAACTGACAAACAGCTACAAATTCAGAGGCTGCTTCTTAAATCAGTTTCCTGGAAATTTTCACACTTAGACTACCCATGTCTAATCAGTCAATCCTGCAATATGACACACGACTATCTGAAGTGCAGAGAATGAAGTCATTACAATATGATGCTCTCTTTATTACCATGATTCTATTTTTTATATTAGGGCAGTAAAGAGCAATTTTATTTCATCAGGCAAATCTTGTGAGATGTGGTTTTAAAGAACTATATATGCAGGACAAAAAGGGATACCTGGACTTACACCTTGGGGCTTCAATTGGTGAGGTTCTTCATTTTAAGTAGAAAGTTGTCATGTTTGATTCAGAATTCATTTCAGTATGAACTTGGCCAACAAATTCTGTATTAAACATTACAAACTTCTCCCCGTGGAGTATTATTCCTTAATTTATTTGGGGCTACTGGAGGACTTAGAGAACACACAACCACAGACTCCACATAAAATAATTATACAAGCTCCATGGGGGATGAATCTCAGGAAAAATGTGCTGATCATTTTAATTAGTTCTTAAGTCGATATGACAGAAGAAACAAATTACTGACAGAAATTATTATGAATATTTAGTAATAAAGTGTTGATCTCTAGGAGCCCCCTACAAAAAAAACACACAGTATGGGTATGCTAAGGACTTTGAATTACTGTATGTTGCACTGATATGAGGTGCACTGATATGAGAGAAATCAAACATGGACACTATTCAAAGGGCATATACTGTAACTATGCTAGACAGACATTGCAGGAGGAAATTAAATTGTGAAGAGCAAACAAAAATGTGTTTTTGTTTAATCCGAAGCTTTTATGCGCAGTTCAGGGGACAACAATGGGCACCACGTTTGGTACTAACTTCGTGGCATTATACAGCATGTACTGAAGCTGATCAGGTTGGGGATTTATTTATGCTGAAAAATAAGAATGCAAAACTAAAAAATGCCCTCTGCCACCTGCAGGTTAATTATCGGGGAGAATTCTATTCACAGTTTGGGCACACTATATTTATGTGATGGCTCAGGTAGCCATCTCCTGGCAAACAGAGGTATTGCATTTAAACAACTAATTAAATCTCACTTCCCACACCGCAGTACTGACTTACAATCTACCCTAATTCACCGTACAGAGAAGTGCCGAGTGGTGTCGCGTGATGTATCGCAGTACCAAGCAACTTCAGTATAGCAACCACTGTACCTCCCGATGATGAGAAACATTTCTTAGATAAGGGAGATTTTGCTAAAAGTTCCTCAATCTCCAAACTAATGTTGGAGGTAATTAAGAACAGATACTATGCAGACATTGTAATTTTAGAGAATATCACAGTATTAAAAGATAAGCTCTTTAATCTCAGATCTGATGTTTTCCATAATAAAGTTGTTTTGGAAAACATATTGGAATCAAGGAAAAATCAATGCTCTGACTTTGAGATGGGGGACCATGAACCCAAAAATCAGCTGAATAAAGGTATACAGGTACAGCTCCCACCTCCATTTGATAAAAACAAAGTCTGCTGATGTTACGTGCAACTTCCACAGAGGTTCTCCTCTATCCTCTTAAGTTTTCTTAGAGTGGTGCACTTAGGAACAATAAAATATCCAAACAACACTAAATGCACCCACTCTTATAGTTCATCCCAATTGTAAGAAGTGAGATTAATGCCTTGTACTAATTGTACCACAGGCCTTTTTTACACTGCTCTTGCATGTATTGTTTCTGTTCTAGTGCTCATTTTCTGTTTTTTGTACTTTATTATGATGGAATTTTTAAAGCGATTCAAAGATTAAAAGAACTATTCTATAATCTGAAGCATTTTTTCCATCTGTGGTACAATTAGTACAAGGCATTAGTCTCACTTCTTACAACTGGGAAGAACTATAACAGTGCATGCATTTAGTGTTGTTTGGTCATGTTACATGCAAAATTCTGATATAGTAACTACCACAAACTCAGCAGTTTGCAATAACCAAAATCAGCAATCTAAAAGCACTAGAGGTAGGACTAAAATCAAAAATCAAAAATCAAAACAAAAAGGGCCTCAAAAGAAAACACTAGACAATCAAATATATTAGAGAAAGATCCTAAAGGAAATGAAACCTTGAGAAGGGGGTTAAAGACAGGTCTGGGCACTATTAGCTCTGATCCAAATGGTATGAGGAAACTTTCCAATGAGGAAGTATCTAGTGGTGATTCCCAGGTGTTGGTCTTGGGAAAGACTGAGACCACTAGCACCCCCCCCTACTAATTTGAATATTGGGGAACTGAAGGGGGTCACTGAGGCAATCCAAGGTGATAAAAAGGCAGAATTGCTGATTGAGATAAAGGGAGTACAAAGGCTGGAAAGTGAATCCGATGAGAAGCTTCTTAAATGGATTTTGCAACTTTTTGAGATTAATCAGAATAATGATAAAGAAAAATTGTTTACCATGAGATCTCCCAACCCAGACTATTCAAATAACCTGCTTCAATATTGCTTGCTATGGGATACTGCTGAACATATTATAGGGAAGATTGGACATTTGAAACAAAAAGGTTATGAGGTCAGCTTTCCTGTTATGGTACCTACTGTAGAAACATGGTGTCAGATGACCCTTGGGTAAAGGAAGGGAAGTGTTTATATCCCTCTACAACATCTGGCCTGAATGGGGAAGAAGGATTAGAGAATGGGATGGAGAAGAATGACTTACTAAAAATACTGAAGGTAATTGAAAAGCATGAACAGAAACACAGCTATGATTGGTCATGTAGGACTATATAAATTTTTGGTTTGAAAACCTCAAAGCAAGACACTTGTAGAAATATTAGATGAACTGTTGTCATTCATCACATGGTCAACTGGTTTCAGGCTTTCCAGAAACATGGTGGATAGCCTGAAACTATTTAGGGAGCATCAGATTTCATCACAGATTGATGTTACCTTCAGAAGCCAGGTCACAGTAAATAGGTTACTTTCCTCAGCAGGTAGACTGGACTGTCTAGGTCTTCATTTAGTAGCACTGCAGGAGTTTGTGGATTGTTCCCTCAGAAATAAATCCCCATTGGAGGAACTCCAGGAAGCTGGGGATGAGGAAGATATTCCACTCATAGACCTTCAGGGATTTATAGATACAAATATTTTTACACCACTAATAAATATCCAACAAGATTGACTTAGTGGACCCAATACCCCTCTTGGGGTTAGGGACGAGCCAAGTGAGCTTGCCATCCTTTCTTGGAATATTGAGAGACTGCATTTAAAAATAGCAGATCCCGAGGTAATGGGTTTCCTCGGGGCCTTCAATGTTATAGGCCTTTAGGAAAATTGGTGCATGGACCTGATGGCCCATAGAATAGCAGGATATTTATCTTATATTTTATCTGCCTCTAGAGATAAGAAGTATGGCAGATTTAAAGGAGGTCTCTCTCTTCTTATTAAAACCAAATTAAATCTGAAGATTCAGGAATATCCACTTAAATTAGACAATATGCTGGTCTTAGTAATCACTGATGGGTCAAGAAAAATTGTTTTATGAAATATCTATGTTCCTCCAGGCACTAAGACTCGAGGAAACATAGAAACATAGAATCTGATGGCAGATAAGAACCACTTGGCCGACCTAGTCTGCCCATTTCCTTACCTAATGGATAAGCTGCAGATCCAAGTTAACCAACAGCCTACTTCCTCCTACCCCTCACTAGAATTGCTTTATGTCTGTCCCATGCATTCTTGAATTCACTCACTATTTTTGACTCTAAGATCTCCTCAGGAAGGCTGTTCCATGCATCTACAACCCTCTCTGTGAAGAAATACTTCCTCACATTACCTCTGGGATGCCCCCTTCCCCGCTATCTTCAAATTGTGCCCCTTGTTCTTGTACATCTATTTTTCTGAAAGATGCTACCATCTTCGACTTTGTTGATTTCCTTGAGGTATTTGAAAGTTTCTATCATGACCCCCTCCCTCCTTTCCTCAAGGCAATACATCTTAATCTCCTTTAGTCTTTCTTCATATGTCTTCTTGTGCAGACCCTGTACCATTTTGGTTGCCCTCCTCTGGACAGTCTCAACTCTGTCTATGACTTTGAGGAGATGGTGTCTTCAGAACTGTACACAGTACTCGAGATGTGGTCATACCAACTGTCTGTACAGAGGGACAACAACTTCCTGTTTTCTACTGGTGGTGCCTCTCCCTATGCATCCCAGTATCTCCCCAGCCCCCCCTTACTGCCTTCTCACATTGCTTCCCCTCCTTTAGGTCATCTGATATTACTACCCCCAGGTCCATTTCCATTTTTGTTGTCAGTATCTCACCACCCATCGTGTACTCTGCCACTGGGTTTTTGTTTCTCAGGTGCATTACTTTGCACTTCATTGCATTGAATCTAAGCTGCCATACATTTGACCATTTTTCCAACCTTGCCAAGTCCCTTTCTATCCTTTCCACCCCACCTTGCATATCAACCCTATTGCAGATCTTTGTGTCATCTGCAAAGAGGCATAATTTTCCTTCCAGTCCCTCTGCAATGTCACTTACAAAGACATTAAAAAGGACTGGTCCCAGTACTGAACCCTGTGGTACTCCACTAGTAACCCCCCTTCTTTACTGTGGACTTCAATTACTATTACCCTTTGTGTCCTGTTGTCCAGCCAGTGTTTTACCCAGGCTACCACCCTGCACATACTCCAAGGCTGGCTAATTTGTTTATTAATCTTTTGTGCGGGACTGTGTCAAATGCCTTGCTAAAGTCTAGGTAGGCCATGTCCACAGCCCCTCCCTGGTCTACTACTTTGGTCAGCCAGTCAAAGAAATCAATTAGATTTGTCTGACATGACCTTTCTGCTTTGAACCCATGCTGCCTTGGGTCCTGTGCCCCACTGGCCTCTAGGTACTCAACAATTCTTTCCTTCAGAAGTGAGTCCATCATTTTCTCTCCCACAGAGGTCAAACTGATAGGTCTGTAGTTTCCTACCTCTGTCTTGCTCTCACTTTTTTAAAGGGGAATCACAGGAGACTTGTATCTTCTGCTTTTGTATTCATTCTTGAACAGTCTCTTAGCATGTGGAATAAATTCTCCCATAGTTATTCTAAGTGATTTCAGTGCTAGGATTTCCTCAAGGACATTTGAAGAACCCTATTCTTTTTTTTCCATTTTCTTACCTGAGATTAATCCTAAAGTAAGGGCCAGAAGGGTAACACACGATCTAAAAAACAATACTAGAGGAAAATATCTATTATTGGGACTAACCCAAAGGAATTCTTGCATTTTGAATGGGAGAACCAAGAGAGATATACTGGGAAAATTGACATTTAATAGTGTCTTGGGTGCCTCTACTCCAGATTTTATCTGGGGCAATATAGAACTGGTCTGACTTAGTTTTGAAATTGCTGGTTTTAGACTGCTTGGAATCAGCTCATTTTCCCCAGTACTAACCTTAGAAAATCCTTCTGTTAACTCTGGACATGACAAAGTGCTACTGGGAGAAAATTTAAAAATAATTAATGAAAAAAGAATTAGATGGAGTCCTGTTTACCAAACTCAATTTGAGGAAATATTGTACTCAGGAGAACTTCTTGATGTACATAACTCCATTCTGATGAATACCCAAATATTCAATATCCATGAGATCTGGGATAATGTATTCACAATATTGAAACCCCTATATAAATCTAATAAAATACAGAATCCTAAATGAGAATCATATACAAAATCCTGGTTCAATGATAAATGTGAAAAAGCCAAAAGAATGTTTGGCAAAATATTCCGATGATTTAGGAAAAAGGGGGACAAAAATGACACAGACCATATGCTATTAAAGAAGAAAACAGGTAATTATAAGAAAGTTTTAGAAGAGGAAATAAATAAATATTACATAGGCTTATGGGAAAAACTCAGACAGGGAGTTCTAAATAAGGATGGCAGACAGTTCTGGAGAATCATAGCACAAGGTTTTAATAAATACATTACTAACATAGAGTCATATATCACCCCAGAGGTTTGGATATCACACTTTACAGACCTTTATTACTCTCAGGATAAAGAAAATGTTGTTTTTAATCATAGATCTAAACATCCAAATAGGATAAGTTATCCCAGACCATTTAAAATTAAAGAAGAGGAGGCTTATTCAGCTTTAAATTTATTAAAATCTCATAAGGCCCTAGGACCTGATGGAATCATAAGCTATCTTTTCAAATCATTTCGACACTGGTGGGTACCCCTCTTGACTTACGCATTTAATGGTTTTGTTCAAAATCTGAGTTTTCCTTTTAGTTGGACAGGCAGTGTCATAGTCCCAATATTTAAAAAAAAGATCTGTATAACCCCAAAATGTATAGGCCTATTAGCCTTATTGATGTATCTCAGAAAATTTTCTCAAGGATAGTCTTGAGAAGATTCCTGGATTAGGCTGAGAAGAACTCCATTCTTCATGAATGTCAGAATGTTTTTGGAGAGACAGATCAACAGTGCAACATTGTTATGTCTTACAACACCTGGTCTGGAAATATATCAAGATCAGGAAAAGTAAATTGTTCTGTTGTTTTGTCGACTTCTCCTCAACATTTGATAGCATCAGTAAGAAAGTACTTTGGGGTATTCTTGAGGATATGAATATAGAAGAGACCTTGCAATATATTCTTATTAGAATACATGAGAATACCTGGGCAAGAATTCAATATAATCAGTTTGGATATGTGACTGATAGAATTTGTACTAATGTGGGAGTGAGACAGGGATAAATGTTGGCACCAGCATTGTTCAATATATACATTAATGCGATACTGACACAAATTATTGACCTCGAATTTCATGTTCCGAAAATTAATAATTCCAGAATTGATACTCTTGCATATGCAGATGATTTAGTGCTTCTTTCTACGTCTGCATTGGGCCTCAAGTGAAAGTTGTGCCTTTTTGAGTCTTTGTGCAATCAAAGGAAGCATAGAATTAATTTGGGCAAGACCAATATTGTGATATTTGGACACAAAGTAGGGAATCCAGCTAAATTCAAGATCTATGGGAAAGAAATAGAACATGTTAACAGCTATGATTATTTGGGAGTCAGTTTTGCATATAATTCCACCTGGACTTAACATCTGGAATGGGTACAAAATAAAATGATCTCTTCCGTAAATGCTCTAAAAATTTTCAATGCTAAAATGGAGACAACTTCTGTTAAGGGCATCCTAGGAGTAATAATGCTAAAATCAAAGTAAGTATGATTTATGCGGTTGAAGTGTGGGGTTACTCTAACATTAATTTGTTAGAGACGATCCTTAACAAAACATACAGACACATCTTGATGTTGCCCCAGGGTACACCAAATTGTACACTCAAGCTAGAGTTGGGACAGCAGTCCCTAATAACATCAATTAAGGAAAGATATATAGTTTTCCTGCTTCAAACCTTTTTATTATCAGAACAAATATACCCTAGAATGTACCTGGAGGAAAGTATTAGGTTTGCATCATTAGGATTTATACATCCATTTATCCATCTTATTCAAAAGACCCTTATGCCAGCTGGATTGGGTCATCTCCTGCATACGATCTACATCAGACCTATGAGGGAAATTGTCCATGAAATACAGCTAAGGCTTAGAGATTTGGATAATAACCATCTTCTTAATCAACTGTCATTGCTCAAAATGCATGATTATTACAAATCCTTCAAGGTGATATGTGGCTATAAGGGTCATCTAACTCAGCTGACCTGCCCAAAATTAAGAAGAATCTTTACAAGGTTCAGAGCAGAAGGATTCAATGCACCACATATTTCATATAGGCAAAAAAGAAATGGGTCTGTCTCGCCACATTGCAAATGTGGGGCACAGGTTTTTGATGATATCAAACATGCAGTACTAATTTATCCTTTCTATGAGACTAGCAGGAAAAAGTGGTTGGTGGGTTGCTCGGTGGTCTGTTTCCTCCCTGTAAAGATCATAGAGAATCGTTTTACCTCCAAGGATAGATTAATCCTGGAAGGTACTGCAAAATGTTTGTTGACTACTCATCTATAGTAACACAGATTATTTTATGGTTATGGTTTACTTGGATATTGATTGTATTTATTTCTCAAAATGCTCTCTTTACATTTGCTGACAAACTAAGTTTTAGTGCATTTTAATTGGTTTGTTTCGAGATTGTATTATCTATTTTGTGTAGTATATTGTAATGGCTTATAAGCTGATCAATAAATTTGTACCTACCACTGCCTCAACCAGTGGGCCCACACATGGATTTGCATATAGCACTTTACTTTGCATTCAATGGTACAATTATTGGTGAGTGCAAAAAATATACAAAACCCTGTATGCTGCAGACAGGTTACACTTGAGTAGGGAGGGCTCAAGGGTCTTAAAACAGAAGCTGGGGAAGTACATAGGGACCAGAGAGCATTTAAACTAGATGTGGGTGTGGCAAGATGGTCAAAATGGAACAAGATATCAAGACCAGGGAGCCTGAAGGGCCTACCTGCCATACCAAGAAGAAAGGAGCAGGGGGTATTGCAATAGGGGTGGCCGGAATGGTGGACAGATAGGAAAGGATAGGGGGTGCTTATACTGGAGGGTAGTCTCCTTGAATGCTAGGAGCCTAGGGAAAAAGGCAGCCAAGATGCAGGCCATGATGGCAGAGGGGGAGTTGGACATAGCTGCCATCACAAAAACATGGGCCACCCACTACCAGGATTGGGACCAGGCAGTTCTGGGGTATATGCTCTACTGGAGGAATAGGAAAAAAGTGAAGGGGGGTGTGCGTTAGCTATTTATATTAAGGAGGGGATTCTGTGTACCAGAAAGGTGGGGGAGGAGCTCAAAGCAGAGGCATTATGGATGCAATTCCAAGACTCAGACAGTAGGAGAGTCAGATTAGGGGTGGTGTATAGGCCACCATCTCAGGCTATGGACATAGAGAGGGAGCTTACAAAACAGATAATGTAAGTCAGTGAGAAAAGGGTAACACCGTGATTGTCAGGGACTTCAATCTGCCAGGGATAGACTGGAACACACCAGCCAACTCATGTATCAGGGAACAAGTCCTTCTCAAGGTGTTCCAGGACAGCGTCCTGGTCCAGATGATAAGGCAGCTGACAAGGTTAGATAAGATTCTGGACCTGGTGCTGATGAATGGGGAGCTCATCAGGGAGTTGGAGATGGAGGAACCACTGGCAGGAATTGACCACCACACAGTTTGGTTCTCACTTAGAATGGGCAAGGAGGCTGCATGGTCAGGTACAAAGATGTTGGACTCAAGGGGGAATGACTTTGGCAGAATGAGGGACATATTGGCACAACACCTAGCCAGTATACACGCAAGCATGGATGCTAACCAGAAATGGGGTATTATCAAGTTTAGGTTAACAGAGGCCACTACCTCTTGCACAAGATTTCAAAGCAAAAAGGTCACATCCAATAAGCCAAGCTGGCTGAGCAGGGAGGTGTTGGAAAAGGTGACAAGGAAAAGAGCAGCCTTCAGGACATTTAGGAGAACCAAAAGGGGGTTTAATAGAGAGGCGTACCTGAAGAAATTAATAGAAGTAAGCAGAGCAGTTCAGGCTACCAAGGCTTTGAGGGGACTTAGGCTGGCACAAGTTATCAGAGAAGGGGAAAAGGATTTCTTTAGGTACATGAAGGAGATAAGGAACTGCAAAGACAAGACTGCAAGGATCAAGAAAGATGGATGATGGGTAGAGAAGGGGACAGACCAGGCAGAAGCACTAAATGACTACTTCTGCTCAGTGGTTACTAGAGAGAAGCAAGGGGAAATGCCACAGGGGATGGGGGTGGGCACTGGGGTAGAGGGGTTAACAGATGGAACTGTCCCAGTGAGCAGGGAATTGGAAGGTCTAAGGACCCTGCGGGTAGATAAAGCACCTTGCCCAGAAGGCAAACACCCTTGGGTTCTGCAGAAGTTGGCAGAGATCCTGGCCATGACACTGGCAGCTATGTTCAATTCCTCACTAGGAAATGATTGCATATACCAGGACTGGAGGATTGTGCACGTGGTGCCCTTCCACAAAAGTGGACCCAAGGATGAACCAGGCAACTACAGAACAGTCAGCCTTACATCCATTGTGGGGAAGCTAATGGAGACTATCATTAAGGAAAGGTTGGTAAACTTTTTGGAGGAAAATAGTCTCCAGGCAAAAGGAAACATGGGTTTGTCTTGGGTAGATCCTGTCAGACCAGCCTGGTTGACTTTTATGAATCGGTGAACAGGGTACTTGATGGGGGCCAAGCAGCGGATGTTCTGTACCTGGACTTCAGCAAGTCCTTTGATTCTGTGCCACACGAGAGACTGAATAGCAAGCTGGGGTACTAAGGAGCAGGGGTGAAATTGGTGGATTGGATCAGGAACTGGCTAAAGGATTGGATAGGCAGCAGAGGGTGGTTGTGGGGAAGGGCTCTCAACTCCAAGAACTGTAACCAGCAGAGTACCACAAGGCTCGGTACTGGGCTCAGTGTCATTTGGCATTTTTATTGCCGACATCTCACATGGCATTAGGAACAAGATCAGCCTTTTTGCAAATGACACCAAAATCGGTGCAATGGTGGGTGACACAGAAGGGTGGCAGGGGCTACAAGATGATTTGGCAATGCTGGAGCAATGGTCAGACATATGGCAGCTGGGGCTCAATGCAAAGAAGTGAAACGTCATACACTTGGGAGGAAGAAACCTAAGGAATTGTTATCAGCTAGGGGGTGTACAGTTATCCACTAAAGAGGAGGAGAAAGAACTTAAAGTGGTAATAACAGGGCAAATGAACCACTCTGCACAGTGCAGGAAAGCAACAGCTAAAGCTAATAAGATCCTGGGATGTATAGCCAGGGGAATCACCTCCAGAAGATGGGAGGTAATCTTGCCACTGTACAGGTCATTGGTAAGGCCACACCTGGAGTACTACATGCAGTTCTGGCACCCTTACTTAAAGAAAGATGTTAAGTTACTAGAAGGGGTCCAATGCAGAGCAACCAAGATGATCCTGCGACTGGAAGGCAAATCTTTTGAGGAAAGGCTGAGGGAGCTCAACATGTACTCCTTGGAGGAAAGGAGGGACAGACAGGACAAGATAGAAACCTTTAAATATGTGATAGGTTTAAACAAGACTGGTACAAGGGGAATTCTTAAATTAAAAAATGGGAGGGACACAAGGGGGCACAGTCTGAGATTGGAAGGTGAAGATTCAAGGGGGAAATGAGAAGGCATTATTTCACAGAAAGGGTAGTGGCAAGGTGGAATGAACTGCCTGAAGAGGTGGTATCCGTAAAATCAGTGGGTAACTTTAAGATGAGATGGGATAAGGTCAGGGGGGAAGATCACCAAGGTTAAACCAGGTGGAGGGTGGTCAGCAAGCATGAGCCGAAATTCATATTTAAGGGTAAGGGTAGGAGGGGTAGCTGCAGTGTAATGACTGCCAGCTGCACATTCAAGCAGACTTGATAGACCATCTGGCCCTTATCTGCTGGCAGATTCGTATGGTCATATTCTTACAGTAACCACACTTACTAACATGGTTCTGGCATATGGACCACACCCTGTACACCTGCACGGAATGGTTAACAGTAAAAGCCATACCATTTTCAGTTGGACACAGCACACTGGCACTCATTAATAATATGCTCATGGACACTGTTAACATTCAAACAACAAATCTTATTTATTTGGGGACTAAAGAGATGGGCAAGGGGATGTAAATCAAGAACAGATTCAAAGGCACTTTTTGGTTTGATATAAACATTCAACATTACTTTATGTTACCCTTGGTGCATTTAAATCAAGACTACATCTCTCTCTCACTGCCTCTAGCTCCTGTGACTGCCTCCACTAGCTGACCCCATGAATATTTCCCTAACCTTATGCAGTTCTCTCTCTGATTAGCACTTGCATAACCCTTAGCATGCGCTTCCCCATGTTACGTCTATGACAATGCCTCTGGCTGCTCTCCTTCTCTATAGCTCTCCGCCTCCCTCTACTCTTCTTCTCTCTTGTCCTCTATATTCTCTGCACCTCAACTGCTATCTCCTTGTAACCTAGCCTCCAAAACTTGTTTTGTTTCTCAGATGCTTTGTAACTGTTTAGCTTACACTTTTGTAACCTTGTCCTATGTACTGAATTTGTAATCTGACTTACATGTCTTATGTTTTGAATTGTAACCTGACTTGGAACCCTTATAAAAGAGCCCTGGCTCAAAGGTATTGTAATCCTAGACCTAATAAATAAATAAATAAATAAATAAATAAATAAAAATAAAATTATAGTCCCTCAGGACAGTCCAGTCCACTTAAATTCACTGGATGCAGAGACAGGCCCTGCATTTACTCATGGTACCATGACCTTTTGATCTGGCAAGGATGTCAAGCTGATTTGTCCTGTTGCAGGATTCAATCTGCTGATTCTCAGCTGCAGGCAGCACTCTTCTGTCATTCTGTAAGAGGACCATGATACAGGAACCAGAGCTTGCATGACTCATGCCCTGCATCCAGACATACCTTCTAGATGGCTGCAAAACAATGTGGTGATGATGCAATGACAGTTGACTCCCTGATATGGTCTTAAGGCAGTGGCGATAACTTGAAAATGCAACAACAGTCTCTGAGACTTCTTAGCACATAGTCTAGACAAAAACAGTTCAGTATCTGATGCAGTTCCAAATAGGCCACACAGCTTACCCAATTGGTAGGATGTAGTCTCTGGCAGTAGGCTGGCACAGTTATCGTATAGTCTCCTCTAATGCCCAGGCAGGAGATGAACTCTGGAGCCATGGACTTTGACTTTTAATAGAATCTAATGAGACCCAGCACTCCAGCTTATCTATAAAATGAAGGTACCATAAAGCAAATTCCAAATAAACTTGAATAACCTTTATTGAAGTCCAACACTGCACATGATGGGTGCCTCTTACTTCAGCGCTTAGACATAAAGCCTTCATCAGGGGGGCATGGTTACATTCTGTTACTGTTTACAATTTATGTCCCTTCATTCACTACTAACAAGTGAGTTCAATCAGTTAATTTTATACAGAAGTTCATAATAAAGTAAATAAACAGTCACATACTAAAAAGACATTTTTACAAACTTAACTAACAGCTTTCATAGTCTTGCTATACCAGGCTAAGCAGAAATGTGCATCGATTTCATTTATCTCTGCAGTCAAATTGCTTTATTAAACAATCCCATATACAGGCCAAAAGGTCTAATGTAGGTAACTTAGTTAAAGTAAATTAAAACAAGCAAGAGAGAAGGTCATGCTCAGTGATCGACCTTGTTAGAAATCTCAGTAACAGGGATCTACAGATTCTCACACGGCAAAGTTTAGAGAGACTATCTGAAAAAAAGAGCAGAAGAAAGGAAAATGAACATTATTATTTAAACTGCTACTTTAGATTTTTCAGATACCCTGGGACTATAACTTACATGGATCCCCTGGAGAATAAGATGCAATACAGAGTTGGCTGTGGGTGATCACTGAGTGGAGTCTTTTCTTTTCTCTGTCTGCTGTCTCTCTAAACTTTGCCATGTGAGAATCTGTAGATCCCTGTTACCAAAATTTCTAATATGGATGATCACGGAACATGGCCTTCTTTCTTGCTTGTTTTAATTTACTTTAGCTAAATTACCTACTGTACATTAGACCTTTTGGCCTGTATATGTGATTATTTATTTATTATTTATTAGCTTTTGTTGACCAAGTAAACACACTAGACAAGCTATTGCCTATTTTCAGGTTCGACCCGGGAAAGTACAATGAAGGACAAGTCCATACAGAAAACAATAAGATACAATCCATACATTGCACAGGATCAAGTAGAGCCAGGTGACATTAAAACAAGCAGTCAAGAATTAATAAATAAAGTGATTTGAATGCAGAGATAAATGAAACTGATGCAAATTTCTGCTTAGCCCGGTACAGCAAGAATATGTAAGCTGTTAATTAAGTTTGTAAAAATGTCTTTGTTTAATATGTGACTATTTGTTTCTTTACTTTAATTTGTTATGAGCTTCTGTATAAAATTAACTGACTGAACTCACCTGTTAGTAATGAATGAAGGGGCATAAACAGCAAAATGTAACAGAATGTAGCCATGCTCCCTGAAGAAGGCTTTACGCCGAAGCCCTGGAGTAAGAGGCACCCATCATGTGCAGTGTTAGACTTCAATATAACTTATTCAAGTTTAGTTACAATTTACCTTATGGTTCCTTCATTTTATAGATAAGCTGGAATGCAGAGTCTCCATAGATTCAGTATTTCTTTGGGCTGGCTACCTTTGACTGGCAGCCCCTCACCTAGCAGTTTGTGGTAGTTCCCTGTGAGTTTGACTTTAAACAGCAGTCTCTGAGGCAATATTCTACCTTGCAGCAATTCAGCCTGGCAATTGCCACACATGCTCTTGCAGTTTCAGTCAGAAAAGCAGTTTTGGCAGGATTCACACTCCCTTTTAGCTTGTGAGCTTTAAGAGTTCAATCTGCAGGTTTAGCAGTTCAAACAGCACACTTTCGGGCTGTCAGGCGGTGGAGAGGTAAGCAGGACTCCCCACTTTCTCCTCAGAGCCAAACACAGAGCATCCTTTCCTTCTGTAAGCCCTCCAGCAACTGCCCAGTTCAACTGCCCCACCTTAACTAAAGAAAACAGATTGCTGTAATCTGATTGGATGCTGGAGTTGTCCATCATAATCCTAGCATTCCGATTGGCTGAAATGGACGATAAGCACACAGTTCACTGTTTCTCCCAGCAGCCATAGAAGAAGGACCCC
Source organism: Neoceratodus forsteri (assembly GCA_016271365.2). NCBI lineage: Eukaryota > Metazoa > Chordata > Ceratodontiformes > Ceratodontidae > Neoceratodus > Neoceratodus forsteri. The sequence goes on along the minus strand of CM028138.1, from coordinate 727,598,118 downwards.
ACAAGGACCCTTTGAGTTTTGATTGGCTAGAAAGCAGGGTCAACGTGCCAAACATTGCTGCTGCATTGCAGAAAGTAAACAGTCCAACTTTCAAGTTCATTTTTAAACATAACAGTTTAGTTTTAGAAATAATTATTTACAGCATTTGACAGGGCTCCCTCTGCACTCTTAAGTGACTGCAGAGTGGTGTTTAAAGGAGCGTTCCCTAGCCAGTCACAAGTTGGATTCCACTCAGACCCAGCACAGGCCATACACTATATACAGGGCTGAGCTTCTTAAAGCTATAGTGCAACGGTATTAATTAACATGTTCGCACAGAGGCCATAGATACAAAATCACTATACATGGATTTACATTTTTCTAGACATTAATCAGTCTCCTAGGCAGAACACAAGGCTGGACCATGGCCAGGGAAAGGGCATAAGTAGAGCCCAGGGAGATGACCCAAGCTAGGCTTCTCCACTTTGGTGGGGTGGTTACACAAGTAACAAGGTGATGCAAACAAAAAGGGACTTGAGAGGTTTTTGTTAGGAAAATCTCTAGCAGCCATGCAAAAAGCCCAGGGTTAGAAGGACGTGTCACCAGACCCATTGACTGAGTCGCAGTCATCAATTTTTTATTTTTTTTATTTTAGTCTTTGGTAACCGGGTAAGACAAAAGACCATGAAAAAGAGAGGTCACTGGGACATAGGCATAAACATAAGGATAAAGATAGATCAGCTTCCCCAGCAAGATCCAGGCTGCCACTGCGGCCTGTACACAGACAACCCGCATCGTCATTGTCCGCTTCGGCTGCAGTGATACAGCCCCCTCAACCAGATACCAAGGTCAGGGCTTGGCTTAGGCACTACCATACCTACTACTGATGGTACATCATCATAGTTGATTGGAGCAGGCCTGTCTTTGGCACCAGCAGTCACAGACACTGGCCACTGCATGGCTGATATGCAGGTAGTGTCTGTGTCATTTTCAGATATATACAGTGCATATTGTCAGGCTTGCCTTTGCAGCCTACACTGCTGTTGATGTGGTTACTACATCACAGGCCTCATCAGCTGTTACCCAGGAAGCACCTACTGAGCAGAGACCTGTGGTGTCACCAGTGAAGTTCTCCTTCCTGTCGCTGATCAATGTGTTGACGAGGAGGACAAATATAATACTGACCTCATAATGGATGGGGATTATGAAGAAGAGGAACGTTATGCTCCATGTTCTAGCTGTACTGTATCCTCTTGCAGTGTGGATTCTGTGGTGTAAACACCTAGACTGCCTCCTGAAGACCCCACTTTTTAGACATTGATGCTGGAAAAGCAAACTGCTATGGGGTTTGCTGTGGAAGAAGAGGATTCTTCTCAGAAGAACATAATGGAGTTTCTGGAGATGTTCTACACACCCTCCATCATTGTCCTTCCAATTTATCCTGCCTTGTAGGATGCTAGTTTTGCTGCATGGTATGAGTCAAATACAATACCAGCTATTTCTAGAAAGGCTGACAAACAGTTCCCTGTCCCTACTGCCAAGCTTTATTATGCCAACCAGCCAGAAACAGATTCCGTAGTTATCATTTCTACCCATGACAGATACAGAGCACCAAGGCATATGAGTAGACTGCCACCTAATAAGAAATCTGGGAGGCTTGACGTGATAGGCAAGCAAACACATGCCTCTGCCTCATTAGGCTTATGTATTGCAAACTATCAATCTCATGTGATTACATCTTAAAATAGCCTTTGGAAGACTGTCAAAGCTGCAGCTCAGGCCCTTCCAGAAGGCACAGCCTAGAATGAATTACTGGAAAATCTGAATTTAGGTACTGAGGAATGCAAACGTCTGATACAATCAGTCTATGATGTCTCAGATGCATCTGCCTGGGCAGCTGCCACTGGTATTTGCATTGGAAGGTATCCATGAGTCAAAGTGGCTGGGGTTGCAACTGATATGTATGTGCACCAGTGCTGAATGCTCCTTTTAGAGAGGCACCAAACTGTTTGTCTGTCATGTAGAAGAGGCCTTCAAGCCTCAAGAATGACTTTGAGGTTGCTTAAATCCTTGTACCCTACACCTGGAAGAGGTAAAGGTAAAGGATCCTTTTGCCAACCTACTGCCAAAGGTGGCCAGTAAGCCTGCTTTCAGCAGATCCAAGGGAAGGATGGTGGAGTTTTGCCACCTCCCCCTCCTCAGGAGCCCATTCCAAAGCCTGTACAGTTAGTGGCTCAGCAAGATTCCTGCAGAACTCCCCCAAAACCACTTCACATAGAGGAGGTGGAGGTAGGGGGTTGATTCCCCCTTTATCTAACACAATGGAGGGAGATACTACAGATGAGTGGATACTGGAAATGATTGCAAAGGGACATGTTCTGGAGTTGCTAGAAACCTGTCCAGAGTATCCTGCATCTTTTCAACCTACTCCCTGGGACACATACTCCTGCTGAAAGAAGAGGTACAAGCTTTGCTGATCAAATGTGCAATAGATTCTGTGCCTTCACATCAGAAAGGCAAAGGGTTTTACTCCAGATACATTCTAATCCCCAAATGGACAGGAGATCGCAGGCCTGTGCTATACCTGCATGACCTAAACTTCTGCATAGAATACAAGCACTGTATGGTCTCCCTGCAAAATCTGATTTCCCTGTTGCAAACAGGGGACTGGATTTTCTCCCTGCACATGAAGTATGCATACCTTCATATCAAGATCAAACAATATCAAAGTACTTGAGATCTGTCTTGGAAGGATATCACATCTAGTTCAGAGTATTGCTGTTTGGCTTGTTTTCTGTACCTTGGGTCTTAACCAAATGCTTAGCTTTGATGGCAGCAGCCCTTCACAGGGAAGGCCTGTATGTCTTCTCATATGTGGATGATTGGCTCTTAAAAGCCAGATCCAGGAGCCAACTTGAAAACACGTTGTCTCACACAAGGCAATTGTTTGGAGACCTGGGGGTTATAGTGAATGTACCAATGTCAGTACTGTCCCATTGCCGGAGGCTGCAGTATATAGATGCAATCCTGGACACAGAACTGGCAGAGTGTTTCTACCCCTGCACAGGGCAGAATGTATCATGACTCGAGCACAAATGGTGTACAGCAGTTGTTCTGTCCCAGCCAGGACTTTCCTGTGCCAGTTGGGCCTTGTGGCAGTGGCCATTGTAACTGTGTCACTGGCTAGCTTACATATGTAGATAAACAGTGGACACTGAGAGTGCAGTGGGACCATTTGACATACGGTATGGATCAGTAGGTGCTTATCACATGCCATTTACACAAAACACTGACATGGTGGATGGACTACAGCAACCTCATGAGGGGAGTTCCATTCTTATTCACAAATCCAACTAAAAGCTTTACCTCAGATGCATCAGGCTCCAGGTGGGGCGCACACCTGGACCCTTATCAAGCAGAAGGGTCTTGGATCCAGGTGGAAGCCAAATTGTACATAGATGTCCTGAAGATGAGAGCTGTTCTATACAGTCTCCAGGTTTTCCAGGAGCATTTAACTCTGAATCATCTGCTAGTGCAGATGGACAACATCAGTGTTATGCATTACATAAACAAATAAAGGGGGACTCATTCCTATTCCCTGTGTTGAGTAGCAATAAGAGTGTGATACTGGGTGCTAGAACATGACCTGGAGGTATCAACCATGCATCTCCCAGGTGTTCAAAACATCTTAGTAGACAAGCTAAGCAGGTCACAGTCCAAGATGCGTGAATGAGAACTGCTGATCTCAATAGTGGATGACTTCTTCACAATGTGGGGTCATGCAGAGAGGGACCTTTTCAAGTCCACACAAAATGCAAATCTGCCTCATTTCTGGTCACTTGTTCCAAGGTCTAGAGTATTTACTGAGAAATGTTGTCCCTCTCTTGGAAAAGGAGGTTTTTGTATGCATTTCATCCCATTCCATTAATACATAGAGTGTTACTAAAACTATAGATTAAGGGTGTGACCCTCATCCTCATTGCACTTCAGTGGCCTCCTTACAGTAACAACTAGCAGTGGACCCACTCGGACCCTTGTCTCAGTGCAGAGGCCTGTTTTCACAGGACAAGGGAGCCCTAGGCCATCAGGACCTGAAGTCCTTGCACCTGCATGCATGGCTCCTGAAGACATAGCCATAGTTGGTCTGCGTTATCGCCAAAAGTAGCTCAAGAACTAGCTGCAGCCAGAAAGCCTTCCACCAGACATACATACATACTCTTTAAAGTGGAAGCGTTTTACTTTGTGGGACATTTCCAAAAATATGGACCCATCTACCTGTCTGGTCAATGCAGTGTTGGAATACTTGCTGTTACTGTCAGATTCTGCTCTGCAGTATTCCTCACTTAAGGTGCATCTGACAGCTATTTCGGCATTCCACACCCCTGTGGATGGGCATACAGTAGCTCAATTAGAGGGCTCCTGTACCATTTTGAGAGGTATTCTGCATATGAAACCTCCCATTTGTAATCCGATACTCTCCCCCCATAGGACCTCAATTTTATGCTTGAGAAATTTACTTTGGCCTCTTCTGAGGCTGCAGCAAGTTGTGCCTTAGGCTTTCTTTCATGGAAAGTGTTATTTTTAGTTGCAGTCACTTCGGCTCAAAGGATTTCAGCGCTTCAGGCTCTAATGTTTTAGCCTCATTATTTGATTTTCCATAAAGACAAGAGGCTTGATTTTCAAAGCCCAGAGACTGATGCAGAGGGCCTGCATCAAACAGACTTGATGCAAGGAACACTCTGCTCCAGACTCTGTGCCAAATCCAATTGTCTAAGGAGACCTGTGGCAGGTGGGGGTGGGCGTGCACCAAACTGCCTTGCTTCATGCTTCGAATTGAGGAAAAAAAGAGAGCACCAGAATCACGAGGCAACAGTGGTGTAAAAAGCAAATAGGTCCACACAAATAAAGTAAGTAAAACAGCACCTGTTGTAATGGATTGAAGCCAGGACACAGTACTCACATATGTAGCAGGTCATTTATTGTAAAAAGAGGTGCAAATAATAGCAGCAGCAGCAAAACAGACAAAGGTCTGTGCCACAAATGTAATGCAGCATCCCCTACTGCTCGATTTTCGAAGCTACTTGACAACCACAGGTCCCTCTGGTGTTTAGACCAGCCAGAGCTGGTCTAACTGCAAGTTGCACCAACCTTCAAAACCATAGCAGGCCAGTTGGACTGGCCAACAGTGCTGCAAGGCACACAGGATGTGGCATGCCATCCTTGGGGGGATAGTAGGGGCAGTAGCAAGGGGATAGGTCACACCTGTTCAGTGCCACAATGCAGTGGCAGCCAAAACCATATGTGTGTTCAAGGGAGATGTTACCTGCATAGTCCATGCCCAGAGCTGTGCCCTGCAGACCAAAGTGCCACATCCCAGACCTGGTATGCACCAACCCCACTGTGGTCACCTCTAGATGTTGACTATCAGCTTCAGCCTGGATGGTGAGATGTGGGTGTTGCCACAAAGGGTGTACAGTGACCTGTTGCCTGGCAGTGTGTGCTTCCTTGGCCATGTCCCAGTGCTGGGGCATCCTGCTGTCAGAGTGCCACACTTGCCAGTGCATGTGTGTGTGGCAGCCACCCAGTCTGATAGGGCAGGTCGCCCTTAGGCAGACACAGTGGGTGGCACTGACCCAGCCATTTAGGGGACAACCTCACCAGGAGACCTGCGTAACCGCCCCCTGCAGTGGATGTCTCTCAGTGCCTGTGCAGTGATCATGACCCAAAGCGTCTGCCTATTGCCCTCCTCCTATTCCTGTGTCCCTGCCATTCTGAAGTCCCCTGTCTCCTCGCAGTGTATGGTTATTGGGTTGAATGCAGCCCACAAAACCATGCAGCCACACCTGACAGATGTGGCAGGGGTAGATACACACTAGCAACAACAGCCGTGTCCCATCCATCCTGTCATGGGCACTCTGATCCCAGCACCAGGACAATCTGCTGTACATGGCAGAAGAGCAGCCAGTGATATCTGGATGTGACCCACCCCTGCATGTCCACCCATGTAGGCTCATAGCCTATGTGGTGTGCATGTAAGATGCTGAGTATCAGCTTTGTGGCTGGCAGGCCAGGCTTGCAGATGTGCACATGGATGGGACCCTTGCTTGCAGTTCTGAGGCTGAGATTCATGGGTGTATTGTCTCCTGATTTTGTAGCTTGGTGTGGCATGTCTAGACAGTGGAGAGGGGGGTTAGATACCCGGGTCGGGTCACACATGTCGATACAGCTCCACTACCCTTCCACAGTGGGTGGTCCACAGGGGTCCCATGGTTCTCAGGGCTTGGTAGTACCACTTGTGGGCTGTCCCAGTTGTCATGAGTACAGTTGAGTGATATTCCCCTGTGCTATGTCTGGAACTCTGCTGGTACAGCATGCTCATGTCCATTCCATACCTTGGGAGTATACGATGGGTCTGAGTATAGTCGGTGCGACAGCAGGTCACCAGCCCTCAGTAATCCCTGCCCAACCATGCTCTTTCCCATGGTCTGGCTGTCATATCTGCCTGTTATCCCAGTGGTTGCACCCAGTCCCTGGAGTGGGTGCTTAGGTGGTGGCAACATGGCAGCAGGCTCAGTCCCTAGGGCTGTCCGCAGCTGAGGCATCTCCTGATGTATCCTGTGGTACCCCGCTGACTGGTGTTCATGTTATCCAAACATAGTTGTCTCTCATGCATGCCGGCACCATGCCCCTGGAGGGCCACACACATCAGTTGGGCTGATTGCTGGCAGCCTCCATCAATCCCCTCCCATGCACCATTTATTTTGAAGCAGGAGTGTGACTGCAGCTACATTGGGAACTTTGGTGCCAGGACCCCTCTGGTACCAAAATCCTGAACAAGGTCTCTGGCACAGTGGATTTAAGTGCAAGCTACATTTGCTGTGGCTTGCGTCAGTCTAATATCTGATTCAAAATTGAGCCCAGGGTGTCTTTACATTTTAATCCTAAGTTTTTCCAAAGGTGGTGTCCGAGTTCGCACTTAACCAAACCATCCACTTTTTTGTTTATTATCCTGAGCCTGCCAAGCAATGTAAAGCATTGTTCCACACTTTATACATAGAATCCTGAGATACTATGTTGTGTGCACCAAGGTATTGCAGAAAATCCTCATAGCTTTTTGTTTTGTATGCCCCAGGGAAAGAGGGTGTATCTGTTTTGAAATAGTGCTTGTCCAAATAGCTAGCACATTGTATTACACTCAGTTATAGGAACTACGGTAAGGAACTTCCTGGTGCAGTTCATGGTCATTCCACAAGGGTCATGACCATGTCTGTTGCTTGCTTCAGAAATGTCTCTACTGACATCTTGTGCAGCAGCCACCTGGAGTACTGTCCACTCCTTTGCTAAATATTACAGTCTGGATATTGTTTCTTGGCGACATGAAGGCTTGGGCCTTGCTCTACTACAGGGCCGACTGTCATAAACAGAATGCACCAACCTCCTACTTAGCTTTCTGGGCGGCTTAGGACTCATTCCAAAGGTGTGGCCTAAGGGAAGAGATGTCCTCAAAGAAGACAGAACAGTTACATACTTACTGTAACAGCAGATCTTCAGGAGACTCTCTTTCCTTATGTCATGCCAGCCCTCCCTCATTCCCCTTTTTATCAGCTGTAGGGGAATATGGCAAACAATTCTGCCTTTGGAAATTTCATGGCTGCTTTTGTCAGCTTCTGCATCTGCCTAATGTCAGAGGTGCTGGTATAATCTCCTGGTTCCCCAAAATGAGATTCCTCCGAGCACATTCTTCAGTGGGGCACTGAAGAGAGAATGAGCTACTCACATTTATGTAGACACTGACACAAGACGTCCTTTTTGGCAGCCTACAGCTACCAGAAGTTTCTGTGTAGTCCTTGCGCTGATGCAGGTGTAATTCCAAAAGTGTAGCATATGAGAAGAGCTTCTCTCAAAGATCATACCAGAAGAAATTCTCTCGAAGATCTTTCAGGACCTGCCCTTGAACGGGCCCTCTTGCAGCTGTTGCTTGGCACTGCCTTGGCCGGCTGTGCCATCTCTGCCTGCCCTCAAGCTCCAGAAATCAGGACATACCCTTGACCGGGCCATCCTGTGGCTGCAGCTCAGCAATGCCTCAGCTGGCTGTGCCTTCTCAGCCCTCCCTCAAGGAACAGAAACCAGGACCTGCCCTTGACCAGGCTGTCTTGCAGCTGTGGCTCACCACTGCCACAGCTGGCTGTGTCTTCTCCGCCCACCCTCAAGCTCCCAAAACCATGACCTGCCCTGGACTGGGATGTCTTGTGTCTGTGGCTTGGCCCTGCCTCAGCCAGCCATGTCTTCTCCGCCCACCCTCAAGCTCCAGAAACCAGGACCTACCCTTGTCCTTGCCATCTTGCGGCTCTGGCTCGGCACTTCCTTGGCTGGCTGCGCCTTCACTGCCCACTCTCAAGCTCCAGAAACCAGGACCTGCACTTGACCATGCCATCTTATGGCTGGAGCTCAGCACTGCCTCACCCCGGGCCATGCCTTCTCCGCTCACCCTCAAGCTCCAGAAATCAGGTACAGTCTAGGGATACAAGCCCACTTAAAGCCCCTCAGGCTCTCTCTGCTATTGGCTGCTCAACCCAGCCAGCTGCCTGCAGTTGGCTGACTGCTGCCCGAAGCCAAGGACTCACTCCTACTGCTGAGGGACAATGGTTTTCAGCTAGAAGACCTGTCCTTGACTGGGCCATCTTGTGGCTGCAGCTCGGCACTATCACGGCAGGCAGCGCCTTCTCTGTCCACCTTCAGGCTCCAGAAAGCAGGAACCTCCCTTGACTGGGCTATCTTGCAGCTGCAGCTTGGCACTGCCTCAGCTGATCATGCCTTCTGCACCCACCCTCAAATTCCAGAAACCAGGACCTGCCCTTGACCAGGACGTCCTGCAGCTGCAGTTTGGCACTGCCTCAGCTGGCCATGTCTTCTCCACCTGCCCTCAAGCTCCCGAAACCAGGACCTGCCCTTGACCTCACCATCTTGCGGCTGCGGCTCAGCACTGCCTTGCCAGGCTGCACCTTCTCCACCTGCCCTTAAGTTCCAGAAACCACGACCTGCCATTGACCAGGCCATCTTTTGGCTACAGCGTTGCACTGCCTCAACTGGCTGTGCCTCCTCTGCCTGCCCTCAAGCTCCAGAAACCAGGTACAGTCTAGGAGATTCAAGCCCACTATTGTAATTGGCTAAAGGCCCTCTGGCTCTCCCTGCGGTTGGCCGCTCAACCCTGCCAGCTGCCTGAAATTGGATGACTGCTGCCCGAAGCCAACAACTTGCTCCTACCACCGCAGGACTATGGTTTTTGACTAGAGGATGTGCCCTTGACTGGGCTATCTTGTGGCTACAGCTTGGCACTGCATCTGCTGGCTGCACCATCTCCACCCGCCCTCATGCTGCAGAAACCAGATACAATCTAGGGAATTCAAGCCCGCTACTCCCATTGGCTAAAGGCCCTCAGGCTCTCCCTGCTATTGGCTGCTCCACCCTGCCAGCTGCCTGCAATTGGCTGACTGCTGCCCAAAGCCATGGACTCGCTCCTACTACCGAGGGACTGTGGTTTTTGGCTAGAGGTCGGCAGCTTACTCTTTCTACTTGCTCCCTCATTCTTTTTGGACCTGTTTTTCTTTGGGACCTATTTTTGAACTGGCCACTCTGTACCTGCTAATCTTATATTGCTTAGAATTTAATTGTGCGTCTATTGCATAGAGTTTACATATGTTTAAATTACATAGAGCTACTGCCTGCATTGGCTAGAACTGTATCTGAATTTATTCTAACTGCATAGTGCCACTTTTTGATTGTTAAATTAATTAGAGCAGATTACCAAGTGCTACACTATTTTTCCTTAATCTGTCCTTCTTTATCTCTCTCTACTCATCCTGTCCTGAGCTGTTTCCCTAAGCACTTCAACCTATTCCATTTCTCTTCATCTCACTCTATTCCTTAACTCCCTCCATTTTTCCTGCCCTGCTTAGCACCCTGGCCCCAGCCTCTTTCTCCCTGATTCCCCTGGTGCCAAAAAAACAGATGCCACTTTAGAAATCATTTGTTCCAGGCCCCCCCACCCCAACACAGTCTAACTCTCTGCAATCTATTCTTCTCCAGTGACCTTTAAGCCCTCCCACTGTTTACATTAATTGCCAATCCTGTGGCCCCTCATCTTTATCAGCTAATTAATCCCCCCTTTCTTCCTCTTTCAGGATCTGCCCTTGACTGGGCCATCTTGTGGCTGTGGCTCAGCACTACCTCAGACAGCCACGCCTTCTTCAACCACCCTCAAGCTCCAGAAACCAGGTACAGTCTAGGAGATTCAAGCTCTCTACTTCCATTGGCTAAAGGCCCTCAGGCTCTCCCTGCTATCGGCCAGTCCATCCTGCCAGCTGCCTGCAATTGGCTGACTGCTGCCCAAAGCCAAGGACTCACTCCTACTGCCGAGGGACTGCAGTTTTCAGCTACAGGTCTGCGGCTCACTCTCTCTACCTGCTCCCTCATTCTTTTTGGACTTGTTTTTCTTTGGAACCTGTTTCTGTCCTGCCCACCCTCCTCTGCCCCAGCCTCATTTAAGTCCACCTGAGCACCTCCTTCCCTCTTCACCCCATCTCCCATTGGTGGAAGTCTAATGCAGCTGTCATTGGTTGATGCCCTTAGCAGCTCACCAAGCTCACAGTATCAATCTCAGTTTCACTGTCTGCTTCTCTCTGCCCCTTTCCCCCACTACATAATGTAGGATACTGCCTACCCGGCAAACTGTGATTACCATTGACACTTGTGAATTAACTCACACCTATAACAAGCTACTTTATCCACTTTTCTCACTGGATCTACCACCCCTCATAATTTATGCCATATCACTCCTTGACCTTTGCTTACTCCTCAAGGAGGCATCTACAACTGCCAGCCCAAACTGATTTTGCAGCTAACGCCACTCTACTACTATAGCCAGAATGCAGGCTCATACTAAACTGGCACTCTTGTTATTCCTTTTCCTCTTTATCAGGGTAGCTGTAGATATGGCGACTGCAGCTATGACAATGGACCCTTCAACCCTCTCTGGAACCCCCCTGCTCATGTTGTTCACTTCTAGGGGGACGTCCTCCAACCCTTACTTGCCTCTTGTAGTAAAACTCCCATCCTTACCCTAGAAACCACTGGCACCACATAAATTTCCTGTAGCTGCCCTGCTGTGCTGCAGCCCACTTGCAACTGCCTCCATAACCCAAAGACTCGCTAAGCCAAAGTTTGCCGACTCCACCAGGGTGTCCTGGTCTCACTTCCTAAGAAAACTAATCCTATTAATGTGTAACCCCCTATAAACAGGGGTTCTTATAAATGTCTTCCTTGGCTCCCTAATGCCCATTGTCAGGATGGAGTCCTGTGTTTGGCAGTTTTAATTGTCTGCATGAGAGTGCTCCAGTAACCCTCTGTGCCTATCTCTTTAAGAGAACTACTGTGCTGTGTGAGAAAATTAGTCTGGGCTGAGTCTAAGTGGTCTAATGCTCATGACCAGCTAGCCAGTCCATATTTCTGCTCCATTCTGCAGTCACTACTTATGCAGAGGGAGCTCTGTTAGGAAAAGTGATTATTGTTTATCTGCTATAATAATAATGATAGAGGAGTTTGTCTAACCTGCTTTCCATTGCAGCTTGATTTTTGCATAACAGCCACCATTTTGGTTCTGGACTGCCAGTGTTGGATCAATCAAACCCCAGGGGACCTAAAATGAAGATTGTCCCCAGAGGTCTTGGGGGATTGAAATTCTGTAGGAATTGTAGTTTTAAGGGTTTAGTGCCTAAATGGACCTAGAGGGGAGCCCTTTCTGAGACAGTTCCCTCAGCCCACTGAATCTTGTGGATTACTGGGAAAGCCCAGAACTGCCTGCAGCATTGTGTCAGTCAAGAGTTGGAGTGTGGAGAGTAAACAGCTCGAGCCATCGAGCAGCTGCTCCTACTAGAAGCATGGGAGAATTGGCAGGAAGGCTCTGCTGGCTTGCCTGTCGCACCTTCCAGTGTGAAGTATTGCCGTGAGAGTGAAAGTTGGATCTAGTCGATTATTTGAATCAAGACCTGTATCTGAAGAGAAAAATGTGTTATAGCTGCCTGTGACTGGACCAAAGAATTGCTCCAGAAGCGAACGGCCCGCCTGGTAATGAAGTGAGCCTCAGATCGAAAGATTTGAACGGAGAACCTGCGATTTGCAAACAGACTTTATCCAAACTGTGGCAAAATATCTTAAGTGTTATAGGTGTGCTGAATGTGTACCATGGGTTGTGATTTGGTTCCCCATGGTGAGTTTTGTTACTCCAGCTGGAGGCTGTTCCAGCACTTCATCACGGACTTCAACCAAACTACCTGCTCTGCCTGGGCCCTGCCACGTCAGCCTAGACCATTGCTCCTGATTAAGAGACATTCTGGTGAAAGACCCCCTTGTGGATTCAGACCCCTGCTCAACACCACTGAACAGGTAGCGACCACCACGGTGAGTCGTGTAGGCCTTGCTTCTCCTAGCAATCTAGTACAACATTCAGAGGTCTTCATTTTGCTTGTGCTGCATCCTGGTCTGGGTAGCATGAGTAGAAAACAGGGTAGTTCCCTGCAACAAAAGCTACAGTCATTTGTGTGTCATCTGATTTTCTTGTTTTGGGTTTATTGCAATGGACCGAGCCATCCGGCTCCAGATTACAAATATTCAGGTTGAGTGCATGTTAACTGTTTTCATTCATAAGGGCCCCCAACAACAGCTGCAATGCCGGCCTACCCCGGGCAATGCAACAGGCTAGCCTGCTTTCTATACTGGGTACCCAGGGTTGTGAGGACTGTGCTAAAGGGACTTATTGTGCATGCTTATTCAGACTGAATTTAATTAGATCTACTAATCACCTACTAGATTCACGCCCCACCCTTGTTCGCATCCCCCTAAACAAATCAGATTGTGGTTGTTCACGTTTAACCTGGCTAGTGTGTATCTTCTTGGTGGGGATATTGTACTGCTATTGTATTGCTCCATCACTGGTCTTATTTTCCAGGGGGTCTCCAGGCAACTGCAGAAGATCCAGCCCTGGTGGTAAGTGCAAGAAATGTGAGCATATCATTATTGTCATATGGTAAATGTGAATGTGCTGTTGCTGAACTGTTTAGGCCACTAGAAGGGTTAGTGGGTGGTTATAGCATCCCGTAGGGCTATACCAACAGCAGCTACGCTACCCCAAAACATTCCTCCAGATGGAGGCACTCGTTCACTGAGCTCAGGCCCTTTAACCTGTGCCTAGTCTTGCAGGCAGAGGTAGTAGCCCATAGGATAGCACCACCTAGGGGTTACAAATGCTTCTACTATCTGGGAACGTTCACCCTAACCCTGGCCACCCCCCTCACTAGCTCCACCTCGAGACTAGGCCATCTAAAGGTTGTCTTCCTGAATATAGAAAGCCTCCTCCCCAAACTTCTGCAATTTCAGGCCTGGGTGGAACAGCTCAAACCTGATATAGTCGCACTCATGGAAACCTGACTCTCCCCAAAGATCACTGATGAGACTGTAGCTCTAGATGACTATAAAATGTTCATCCAGGACCGACTCTCAAAACCGGGGGGTTCTGCATGATCTACCTCAGGAGCGACATTAATGGACAAATACTGCCTAGTAGCTTGTGTACTAAGGTGGGCAAATCCTAAACATAAAACTCATCATAGGTCAGCAAATTAAAGTACTACTGCTCTACCCCCTGGTATGCAGATCACTGGCCTTGAACAGTTTATAAACAACCAAGACCAGCTCAGGCAAAACTGAGAACAGATTATTTTTGGAGACTTCAACATTAACTGGCACTCCCATGATACAACTGCAGTAAAATACCAAGTATCAGGCCTCTATATAACTCGGTTGGTAAAACAAGCTACTAGACAAAATTATCGTATGGTCACCAGCTCCCTCATCGACTGGCTTCTCACCACCTGCCTGGAGCTAATCTCTGAGTTATCGGTCTTACCTGACTCCCTCAGAGATCATTCCGCATTATTGTGCACCTGGACAAATAGGTTCACTAACTGCACACCCCAGGTCTCTAGAAATTAGTCTCTGAGAACTGGGTAATTGGAAATCTTTAGACAGTACCTGAAGCTGGAAAACTGGTCCCCGCTGGACAGAGCTAAGGATGGGAATCAAGCTCTTGATTACTTCTGCAAGGTCTTCACCAAAGCCTGTGACATCTTTGCCCCGCACAAAACCAAGAAAGTAAGAGGGTCAGCAAACCTGTGGCTATCAGGCTCACTTACTGAGTTCATGTGTCATACAGACAACCTATGGCACAGGGCCAAGGCAACCAGTAAACAGGCTGACCTCATAGCCTACAAGGCAGTCAGAGATAGCTGCACAAAGCTCATTTGACTTGCCAAAGTCTCTTACTATAATGATCTGTCAAGCAGGAGCTGGGGCCGAGGAAGGGAGTTCTGGGACTCGGTGAAATCCCTTACGGGAAGAGCCTCCAGGGCACCTCCTGACCTCATTGTAACCATCTCTGAAACACTACAGGAGCCCAGGAATATTGCAAATGCTTTCAATGTAGCCATCACCGACCTAAGTGCTGTGCTACCTAAGGACTACCTCACCCCTATGCCACCTGACCAGCTCTCCAATTGGAACACACCCTCCACACTGCCCAACAGCATACCACTACTGTACTTCAGGTTGATAACTAGAACTGAGACCATAAAGTATATCAAATGAGTCATAGGGAAGACAAGGATGGGGAGTGACCTAGTCGATATGAAGATGGTTGCCCTTACATTAAATGAACTTGCGGATCTGCTCACCAAGGTCTTCAATAGCTCCCTAAAATTGGGCGTGTTCCCTGACAGATGGAAGGCAGCACTCATTACCCTAGTCTTTAAATCTGGACACAGAACTAGCTTGTCAAACTATAGACCCACCTTGATACTACCCCCCCCCCATCCAAAGCACTTGAAAGGATGCTCTCTGATCAGCTTACAGAGTACCTTGAAAAATACAACCTACTCTGCAGACAACAGTACGGATTCCGGAAAAAACATTCCGTGCTCACTGCTTTGGTCAAATACACCTCCCAGCTCTATGGTGCCTTAGACAAAGGGCTAGCAGTGGGGTCTATCTTTATAGACCTCACTAAGGCATTTGACACTGTTAACCATCAACTTCTTCAACACTGTCTCCTAGCCACAGGATTGTCCCGATGCTGTTCCCTGGTTCAACAGCTACCTATCTCATAGGACACAATGTGTGAGAATCAGCGGCCTTCTCTGAGCCTAGGGAGGTGAGCCTCAGAGTCCCCCAAGGGTCAATCCTAGCCTGAGTCCTATTCTGCCTCTTCATCGATACTCTACTTTCTGCCTGCCCAGCACACATTGTGCTCTATGCTGATGGTGCCATCATCTCAGCACCTGGCAGAGAATTGGCATCAATCACTTCTGAGCTGCAAGGCAACTTTCAAAGGCTGGAATCATGGTTTACTCAAAACAAACTATTGCTCAACTATAAAAAGACTAAAAGCATGCTCTTCTCTATACCTCAGAACAAGAAGAGGTACAGCCTCCTGAGGATACTAAGCCATAAAGGTGGCACACTTGAACAAGTAGACACCTTTAAATATTTAGGTGTTCATATGGATGACATCTTCATCTTCTCCACTCATGTTGAGCAACTCTTCAAATCCGCAAATATAAAACTGGGTGTTCTCTATCACCACCGAACAGCTATGCCACCAGATGCCTTAAAACTTATCACATGTAGCTCAGTCCTTCTACTGTGGACTACGGACTGGTGATCACTGAGTCTGGCTCTGACACCGCACTAAACAGAGTCAGAACCCTTCTTAATAAGGCCTGTCATCTGGTCCTGGGGTTCCACCATCTGACACATACATGTGCCCTTTACAGTGAAACTGGTTGGCTCCCCCTCCATCTCAGAGTACAATATCAGGCTTGCTTGCTGGCAAACAAATCAGTGTTGGGGCTCACGCCTGTGTCAACCTCTATCCTCTTTGAAACTGCTCAACCTACTATCAACACTAGAAATGCAACTAAAGGAGAACTCCTGGTACCCTTTAAGCACACCACTCTTGCCCAGAGATCCCTTTCTTACCGTGGACCCAAGTGGTTCAATGACCTACCACCCACCTTAATCGAATATAACAAGATCATGCCAGTTCAAAACCAGGCTCCATACACACCTAGCCAACAAGAATATTTGCTGTTGCTCTGTCTAACTGACATTGGTTTCTCTGTTTCTGGTCTTGCCCCTGTTTATTCCTATCCATCTTCTCACCCCACCACTTTCACATCCCCCCCGTCCCCCCCCCTTCCTTCTCTACCCCTTCCTTTCTACTCCTAGCACTACTCCCCCTACCTATCTATGAACAAAGCCAAGTCTGGCTGCTTCTCTAGTACTACTCCTAGCAGCCTGGGACCCTCTGTCCTTTGACTGCACTCTGCACTTGCCGAAAGCATGGTACCACACTCCTGTAGTGTTGTTGTTGGTGGTAATTACCCATGGTAATCTTGTATTCCTATTTGCTGATTTTGTAACTACTGCACTTGCTGTCAATGCACTTGACACTTAACTGTTAATTGTGCTTACCTGTATGTAATGTTACAGTATGTCTTGCTATGTCATGTTTTCACTGACTTGGAACCTTTGTAAACGAGCGTTTGGCTCAAAGGTACTAACCCCAAACTGCAATAAATAAATAAAGATATACTGTCACAGGAACCACGTAACTGTTCTTTATGTCAAAGCCAGAAACTGCCTTGGTATGTCAAGATCATATTCTTTCTAGTTGGAGCTATTTTCAACATTTGGACATATCTGCAGAATTTCTAGCTTTTTTTATGGTGCTTTACATCCTGTTTCAGAAACAAAATGCTAGATGTAGATGTAAAAAGGTAGACCAGATTATACTCAATCTGAAAACTGTGCTCAGGCTCATTTAATGAACTTTGCAAACTGGATCTTGGATATGCCAGCAATAAAACATGACGAGGTGTGGGGTATGGCCTAATAAGAGCACGCCCCAGGAGCGTTGTGAGGCAGGAGGCACTTACGCTGAGGGCCTTTTGCACCTGGGGCATGCTCTAATCATGCCATAACCCACACCTTGGAGTGTCTTATTGCACTTATAAAATGGGCCCCATGCAGAAATTAAAAATTAAAAAAAAAGAAAAAAGATGCCAAAGTTGAAAAAATTAGGAAAAAATAGGTTTTTCTGTTAAAACAGTAAAATTGTTTCTTTATGTACCTCCCTGTACAGTATATTTAGCTTGACAGTTGTGCCCTCCCACCCCCAAAACACGGACACACTTACTGCTTAGTTTATATTCTCCCCCCCACACCCGACACACACAAAGAGTTCCCCAGTGATACACAGGCTGGATCTGATTTTATTGAAAAAAGAAAGCCAGCTGCATTTGTTTGATTAAGAACAGCAGTATTGATGGTAGTGCATGTGTCCCACTTGAACCACCATACTGCAAAGTGTCTTTCAAACCATCTTTCCCTTACATTGCGTCTTGCTAAATGAGTACATATTTCAAAAGGAACCAAAGATATTGTGGTCCGCAAGTCAAATACCTATGGCTCTGTAGTAATGTTTTTTTAATTACATGATGTCTGACACGCATAGTGGAGGAGCAGGTCTGTACTGTCCCTGGGTACTGTCTTTCTACTCTGTGGCAGCTCTCAGTATGGTACATTTATCAAAGAAAAGAAAGACTTTTATTGACTTTTTTTCACTGGATTGCGAGACACTGACTTATTGACAGTGAATTTTGTAGGGGGGGGACAGGATTTTTGACATGTAGCTACAGTACTGGTGCATTCCGCTGTGACAGCTATGAGAGTATGCAAGGAGTCTGTCACAGCGGACCGCTCAGCTGTTCCCACTGTCACAGTGATAGCGTGATTGGTTAGGGATATTGTCTTTGTTGTGAGGCAGTGTAGCCTTATTAAGTGCTAGTCGTTGGGATATGGCTCAATAAGGACACGGATAAATTGAGACTCCAGCCAATCAGAAGTGTTCAATTTTTTTGTCCATTTTATAAAAGGACAGTTTGGTTCACAGTTATATCCTTAATTGCTCAATAGAAAATAGCACCTAGAAATATGCTTTGAAAATCCCCTCTGTGTTTTCATATTAAATATTAATTTTATTGATTACTACCTACATGTTTGCACTTCTATTAGGTACTTGTATTTCATCCTTATCATGCTTCTTGATAAGTCTTTTGGTGTTGCAGGGCCTTGTTTGTGAATCTGACTTTATTTTCTTAGTGTTCCCTTATATGTACAGTATTGTTAGAAACTTGTCTTTGGTCACAGAGAGGTATTTTAAAAAGCAATGGCTTTAGAAATGCTTTTTCTAAGTTTCGAGCTGGCATTGTGATGAAAATGAGCCTTGGCTCAGTGTGCCTCTCACAGGTACCAATTTTTTACCAATTAAAATAAATAAATAAGAGAATGCTTATCTAACACATTAGGACTAGGCCCAGCGCACCCGAGAACTGCTGAAGCCTGAAGAAGCTCAGAAAGTAATACTGAGTGCAGGAGTACTCCCTACGAGCAAGAGCAATACCACCAGGCATGGGAGGCTCCCTGATCTACGTCCACGCCATTTCAGGGCTGTACTGTAGGATGGTGTGGGCATCGCCTGCAGGAAGAGTTGCAGAATGTTATTGGTGCTCCTATACAGTATGTTATCATTAGCATAAAGTATTCGGTTAGAGTCTTTATAGTGGAGAGGAAGCAGATTAACGAATGTAACCCCCACCACACCAGCAGCTGGGGTTTACTGTTAGTATTGGCTGGACTGGGCTCTGGCTTAGATCTTTAAGTCATTTACTGCTTTAGCAATGTTGTACCTCAGAAAGTAGGGGTGTGTGAAAAATGAATACTATTTCCTGAACACCATAAATAATGCACTATTCATTATTTGGATCCAAATAATGAATACTGGTACTATTTGTACCTATTCATATTCCAGAACCAAAAAAAGAAGGAAAAAAAAACAACTCTTCCTCCCCAGCCCAGTTGTCTTAAAAGCAACCCCTGACCCCCAACCCTCTGCAGGTAGCCCACTCCCACTCTCCTGCCCCCCGAGCCCATGGTTTGAAGATTGGGAAGAAAAAACTCCTACAATGGATGACCAGAACAACCCATCCACCAACACAGCTGGCCACTGTCTCCTCTTGCCATACTTGTCATTTTCTTGTACTAAATAAATCAACCCACCATCCCCCAATCTGACAGCAGCATCCAAGTCCCACCTTCTTTTTCCCCAGCACCCATATTTCATATATATTATAGAATAGAAATCCAACCCCCCAGATGTGAGAAGGTGACCAGCACAACCCACCCTCCTCCAGGGCCAGCCATCTTCTTGTGAATGGTACTTGTGTGTTTGCTCTCATAGTGAAATTGCTTCCCATAACTTAACTTCAGTAACCAGTTCTCTCCAGCCTAATGTGGGGACAGAGTAAGTTACTAGATCAAGTGATTCTGTAATGCAGTTAAAAATAAAGGGTAATATTACAGCCAGTCACTGTTGAATCTAAAGTGCCCAGCAGCTGCCACCCCGTATCTGCCCCAATTGATCCCTGGGGTGTCCACCAGGGAATTTTAATGCAAATAACCTGCTCAGATGCTTGTAGGTAAGAGCGTCCTGGGGCAATCATTAACCTTCTCCGGGAAGAGGCACCTTAACATCTTAAATGTGTAAAACTCCATCCTGGAGCCTCAGAGAGGGGGAGAGGAGGACTCTAGGGTTCTGATGAAAGGCCTGTTTTGTGGCACTGGGTTCTAGTGCCCTGCACCCCTATCATTCAAACCCCAACAGGCCACGTGCAGTGCAGGTAACATTGGGATCCAGTGACATGCACCTCGGCATGCCAGGTTGCTCGGTGCCCCAGGGATCATGGATTTGTTCAAGGGAGAGAACATCTTGGACTTGCAGGAGACAGAGCACTGGCTGTGTGACTGTATTGGACACTGTTGCTGGGTGACCACATTGTTTGTTACTAAAAATGTGGCCAATGTGCTGCCTAAACTACTGTTGGGAGTGTGCCAGAAGTGTCTCACTTACCATATGAGACACAATGTTCTAGGAACATAGGAGCAGTGTACATACAGAACAAGTGTGAATGAGTGTTTGAGCTCTGTGACACTGGTGCTGGAGTACATATGGGCTTTTCTCTAACTTACTATGTACATATTGCAGGCTTATGAGAATACAAACCTACTGACACAGGGCTGCTGGATCCATGGCCCAATTTAGTGGAACTGAAAATGCTATGATACCCACTGTTTTCAACCGTAACAATTTGCTGTTTCTAGGAAACCTTACAGACCCTGTAGGAGTTCTTCATGTTGGCAGTATGTGTGTGGATTCCGGGACTATTTTGGATAGTTCCACCTAATCAAGGCATATAAGTAGGAGAATGGATCGAGAGGAGCCACAACCTGTTTACCAAGCTGGAATGCCAGATGCCACTGCTATGCCACAATGGTTTGGGCACCAGGTCAGGGCCATCTCCAGCTTAGCCTCTACCTGTGTTGCCCTGTTGGTATAAGTGTGCCTGGGATGTCATCGCTGTCGGGGCTATCAGCTATTGTACCTGGTTAAACCTCTAGAATTGTTCCTTTTCATTTGATGTGCAAATTCCATGGATGCAAAGTGCAGTTTGACATGCAGGAGGTCATGTGTGTGTTTATTTCCATGCTGGAAAGGGAGAGCTAGAATAAACAGGAACATCTAAGGGCAAGCCAAACAAGACAGAAGTGCATCATCAAAAAGCACATACATGCAAGTTGCATAACAAATTAAAAGGTACAACTGAGGAGGTTTCATCAAGTATACTAACTGCTATAAAATACACACAAAAACCACACCAGGAAAATGGCAATGCACGAGACAAAAATAGCAAGTGCAACAGCACAAACAGTTTTTGCATCAGTCACACCAATGGATGAACCACTGTAAAAATGGAGCACTCAAAAAACCTTACAAAATAATTTTTGCTCTGAATTACATGAATGATTCATTTATTATTAGCAAATGTACTCATGCACCTAAACAAATTCTGTTACAGTGGGTACTCTTGTCGATTTTCAGTTACTTAAGATTCATCTTTTCTTCCCCAGTGCTGTAGCTAGAATGTACCATTGAAGCAGAGTATTCATATTATGTAAAAAGACCAGCAGTCATGGCACTCACCTCAGCACTGAAAAAACAGAATAGCCAACAAGGTGCTTCCAAACCAACATCTGTTTATTAATCCAGCCAGCTAACAAACATGAGGAGAAATAATGCGCTCTGACGTTTCACCCACAAGATGCTTTTTCTTATTGGCTATTCATTTTATTCAGTGCTGAGGTGAGTGCTGTGATTGCTAGTTTTTTTATGATTTGTACTCTCACAGAGCTCCCCTAGCCCACTTTATGTGGCTCTGTTTTGATCTGCATTTATCTATATTATGTAACACGGAAGTATTGACAAGTATAGACATACTGTATATATAGGTCTGGGGAGAACAGGATGTGGGTGCTCACGACTGTGGAGCAGACACGTTGAATCAGGGACCAGATGTTAGAAAAACAAAGCAACTTGAAAACATGTGCCAAGTAAGTATGACTTCCAGTGTTGTTCCAGCAAATTCAATTAGGCAAGAAATCATATTCTGTGATAATTTCTGGGAGAAGTAATAATAGTGCAGGATTTTGTATTGAATGCGCTTACCTTTTAGTCTACTACAGTTATATGAATTGGACCACGGATAGGGTCAGTCCTCTAAAGATATTATATAATTCCCAAGTCTTTCTCCCATTTAGCCTTGTCTGTGTTTGTTAATAGGTATGCTTACTGAAAATAGCTTCTAAAGCAGACTTGCAACGTTACTTAGTAATACTGATTTTATAAACTGCACCAATATGTATTATCAGAGAGACTAGTCTAAGATGTTATTTTCTTGGGCCTCTCTGCTCTGGAGATTCAAACATAGAAAGAGAGAGATGGCAGAAGTAGACCCTGGATCCATCTAGTCTGCCCATTGTGTCTAAGACCTCTAGTGGTCATGGATCCTAGTCCCCTCTGCTGGGTTTCGTGCCTTTCCCAGTTCCCACTAGATACTGTAAAGCCCTTGCTGTGTTCCACCCATGCTTGAATACTGTAACAGACTTAGCCTCCACCACCACTGCCAGAAGTCTGTTCCATAGTTCCACACCCCTTCAGTGAAGTACAGCTTCCTTAATTCCCTCTTGAAGTGTCTCCCATGCAACTTTCATTTGTGTCCTCTTGTGTTTAAGTACGGTATCCTGTTAAACAGTTCTGAGCATGGCACCTTATTTATGCCTCACATGAACTTGAAAGTTTTAATCATATCCCCTTCTCCCTCCTGGTCTCCAGGGAGTACATTTCCAGTGCCTTCAATTGATCCCCATGTGAGAGTTCTTGAAGCCCTCTTATCACTTTAGTTGCCCTTCACTGAACAGCCTCCAGTCTGTCCCTGTTCTTCCTAAAGTGAGGACTCCAAAACAGAACACGGTATTCCAGATGGGGTCTCACCAGAGCGCTGTAAAGCAGAAGGATCACTTCCCTGCTTCTATTGTCAAAGCCTCTTCCAATACATCCCAACATTTTGTTGGCCTTGCTGTATGCTATGTCACACTGGCTGGATTGTTTAAGGATGTCTGGGAAAATGACCCCTAGATCTTTTTCTTCATGAGTGGTACAGAGCTGAACTCGATCAAGCTAGTATTCTGTCCTCGGATTGCCTTTACCCAAGTGTATCACTTTGCACTTCTTCACATTGAACCTCAACTGCCTAATTGTGGACTATTTTTCAAGCCTTAGAAGATCCATTATACCATTTTCAAGCCTCTAAAAGTTCTCTGTAGGCCCCTGATGGACTCTTTACTGTCCACCCATCCACCCAGTATTGTGTCATCAATAAGGAGAGCAAGTTTGCCCTGGATGCCAACACCAATGTTGTTAATGAATATGTGAAGAGGACTGGGTGGAGGACTGAGCCCTGGGGCACACTGCTAGCAACCTCTCCATCCTCTGAGCTCACTCCATTCACTAGCATGATCTATTTTCTAACCCTTAACCAACTTCCCACCCAGTTAATTATATTCTGAGCCATACTTAGGTCCTCCAACTTTTTTATCAGTTGTTTGTGTAATACAGACTCAAATGCCTTACTTAAATCGAAGTGCAGGAGGTGCACTTGGTGTTTCTTGTCCAGTTCCTTCGATACCCTGTCAAAAAATGTAATTAAGTTTGTCTGGCATGACCTGTCCACTACAAAACCATGCTATCTGCCATCCTCAAGACCCAACTTCTTCAGGTATTCTACTAAGTCTTGTTTGATTAGGGTCTCCAGAGCTTCCCTAGTACCAACGTGAGGCAAACTGGCTTGTAGTTGCCAGCTTCCTCCCTCCTCCCTTCCTTGTAGATCGGTACTACATCTGCACTCCTCCAGTCACCAGGCACAACCCCTGACTATAGTGATCGATTGAACAAGTGTACCAAGGGAATCGCCAATTCTACTCCCAGTTCTTCCCCCAGCCCATTCTTTTACAACTGGAATCTGTGGATCTTGTATCCTTCTAATTCCTTCAAAGAAAGTGATTTCTGACTGTCTAAATTTAAGTGATTCTTAGCAGTCCTGATCCTTGACTTACCCCTTCTGTGTGCTAAAGGCTTTTTTTGTAAATGAAGCTTTTTTTTTTTTTTTTTTTATTTTAGTCTTTGGTAACCGGGTAAGGCCCACTAGGCACAAGTGCCTGTTTTCAGGGGCGACCTGGGAGCACTGGGCTGTTAAGTGACTTGCTCAGAGTCACACAGTATGCAAGTGGAATTTGTGAGAATCAAACTCAGGTCTGGTCTACTGGATGTACCAAGCTTGTTCACACCTTATTCCTCTAACCTCTAGGCTATACCGGCAGCGGTTGGTCCTGACATGCAGGGTTGCCAGCTAAGAAAGACAGAATAGCTAGAAACAAAAATTTAGTAACATAAAATTGAAAGTAATTTTGCATGGATTGAGTAGCTGAGCTTTAGATAGTGAATATATATATATATATATATATATATATATATATATATATAAGATATAAATCTTTAACCAGTATTATTGAGCATTGTAGCTTAACTGCTGTTGCTACTTGATGTTTGTAATGCTTTCATTGCTACCCTCGGACCTTAATTTGCTGCTATAGTATTCAAACAACCCTGCTGAATTGCCACTACTCTCATTCATTTTTAGCCAGCATTCTCAACAGTGTTTTGTGTTTTTGTTTTCTTCTACTGACGTTTCAGTTTGTATGAAGTGTTGTTGCTACTGTAGACTTGTATACTCATTTTTTAGCCAGCATTTCCAATGCTTTGCATTTTTTTCCCTCAACTGATATACAGTTTATATGAAGTGCTATTGTTACTACCCCCTAACTCCCCCTGATACTGTTTCTCCCCCCTGCAATATCTCCTTATTCAGTCCTCTCCTACACATTCTCCTCCTTCCTCCCCGCAACCTCTGTCTTCTCACTTCTCATACACTATACTCATGTTCCTCCCCACTTTATCCCCCTACTTCCTTCAAATATGTTCCTTATTATCCTCTCCCTCCTCCCCCTCCTGTTTACTCTGGCATCCCTCCCACCTACTGCCTTTCCCTCCTCTCTACTCTCCCACTCCATCCCCCCATTTACCTCCCCCAACCCTTTCATACTCCTGTCTCCCCTCTCTGCCTCACTTCCCCTAGCTCCATGTCCCACTCCTCTCTTCCCCCTCCTTCATCTCACATCTCTTAGATCCTTGCTTCCCACCCACACCCCTCCCCAACTCACCCCTTCTCTGCTACCTTGCTACCTCGTAGACGCATATCTATCCCAGTGAAGCTCCTCATCTCCCTGCTCTTATTGTCAGCAGTTGGAATAGAACCAAGCTCTGGCCCTACTGCCTCCTCCCCCTCATGCCTTCTGAAAGGCTTGAGAGTTGCTCACCTCAACAACAGGAGCCTGCTTCCCAAAATTGACCTTCTCCAGCAACTCATGTCTACCCTCAGACTGGATGTATTCATCCTCTCAGAGTCCTGGCTATCCCCTAAGATCCCTGATAATGTCATCATCATCCCTGGCTACTCCCTCATCCATAAAGATCACACCATCTGGTTCGATGGCATGGCCATATACTGCTCTTCCACCATTAAGTTCTCTACTATTCTCTCCATATCCTCCCCTTCTGCCTATGAACTATTGATTCTAAAACTATCCTTCCCTTTCTCCCTCCCTCCCTATCTTTGTGGGTGGCATCCACTGTTGCCCAGGCCTCTCCCCCTCCTCGATCACTGCTGTCATCGCCACTCTCACAAACCACTTCTCATCAGAACACCTCATTGTTGGAGACTTTTATCTAAATTGGCTCTCCCTTTCCCAGTCGAAATTCTTCTATGACATCTCATCCCTTAACCTTACTCAAATGATTACTGAACCAACCCACCTTAACCACAAATCCCTCAAGCATACCCTTCTGGACTGGGCTCTTGTATCCCTCCCTCCTCCCTCCCTCACTGTATAATTGAGCTGACATCCTTCCAGATGGCACAGTGACCACCACATGGTGTACTGTACATAAAATTCACTGCCCAAACTCTTGCAGATCTAGTCTTTCAGGTCCCTGGACTTGTCCTCCCTACAAAAGGAATTAGCAACAACTGACTGGTCACCTATATCCTCTGCCACCTCTGTTGATTCTGCCCTCAGCTACAGTATTTTAGGATCAAGTTCTTGTCAATATGGATTGGCACGGTCCCCTCAGGAAAACCAGGATCAGAGTATTCCACCTCTCCTTGGTCTCTGCTGAACTACTAGCATGTCTGTATGCTTGAGAACTTGCTTGGAAGGTGCATGAGGCCTCAGGCTCCTCTGCAGATTTTTTCAAGCACCCTCCGAAATGCCTTGACCAGGGCCATCAGAGTGGTCAAATCTGAGTACTTTTCCACTGCCTTTCAGAACAACATCACCCACGCCTCCATGTTCTGGAAAGTCATATATGCCATCTTCTTCCTGTCTGCCTAGTTCCTCATCCCAGTCCTCAAGGTGGGTGATTCTGCTATTTTTGACCTCCCTCAGTAGCTTCCAAATTCAGTGCTTGCATTACCATCTGTGCCTCCTCCCTTCTCTCCTCTCTCCTCTCTCCCACTCTCCAACCACCCCATCCACGATCCCGCCCCATCCTTCTCCTTCTACCCCATCTCTCCTGATGACACCCTAAAAGCTCTCCTAGCACTCAACCCTCAAAAGGGCAAGAGCCGCGATGGGCTCAACCTGAAACTTCTCCATCTCTCTGCCCCCTCCATTGCCTTCCCACTCACCTTCATCTTAAACCTATCTTTCTCCCTTGTCTCTGTCCCCAGTGCCTGGAAACATGTCACTGTAATACTTCTCCACAACAATGGTGACTCCTTGAGTCCACACAGCTACCATCCTTTCTCCTTGCTCCTGATCCTTGCAAAGCTTCAAGAGCACCTCATTCTGTCTCAGCTTTCCTCATTCCTTGACTCTACTTCCTTTTTCATCCCTTTCCAGTCTGGCTTTCATAAGTCCCATTCCACTTATACTTCCCTCTTCCGATTTACTGATTCCATTCTCTCTAGCATGAACCAGGGGTGTATCACATCTGCTGTTTTTATAGATTTGGCAATGCCTTTGACACTGTAGCTTCACCTCAATAAGCTTGCTGCAGCAGGACCATCTGAGCCTGCCACTAACTGGTTACATTCCCATCTTATGGATAGGATTATGTCAGTTAGAATAGGTAACTCCCTATCCTCTACTCTCCCCATATGCACTGGCATCCCTCAAGGTTGTGAAACCCCCAGGTGGCTCTATCTCAAGGGCTACTACCCCTGCCTGCTTGACTACTGACAGGTTAAGGGGCCTAGGTTCTATGGCGAGTGCATCCACCCAGAGGTCAGGGTTTGTAGTGGTTAGACTAGCTTGGTCACAGCCCTCTGAGACACTGAGACCCCCATTTATTCCCTCTAGTGGCTCACACAGTACACAGGAGTTACAGCCCCAATACCCCATGTATACACACTGTTCACTCATAAAGTACCACTTACCCTCGAGACCGATTCTGCAGCATGTCTCTGAGGACCACCTGTAAAATAAGATTAAACAACATACACAGCAGAATACAATACCGTTTCCATAAGTACCAACACCACATACAGTATATAGTATACGAACAACAAATCTGATTTATTTAGGGGACAGTAACACGGGAAGGGGAAATCAGGTTAATTGGTGGCATTAAATCACAGAACTGTGCACACATACAGGGTCTGAAAAGTCACACTCTGGGTACCCAGGTTGGGAGGGGCTAGCCAGGTCCGTTGCCCAGGGTTGGCCAGCAGGTGCAGATGGATGGGGACCTGTAGAAGAAAATATATGCACAACACCCAATTGTAATCCGGAGCCAGATGGTTCAGTTCATGAAGCAGTGAAACAACCAAGAATTAGATGACACACTTGTGATTGAAAACAGGCTGCAGGGGAATACCCTGATTTGTACTCACAATACCCAAGCTGAGAACCGGATGGTGGATGTTCTTCTGGATTGTCAGCAACCACAGGGCATGGAGACAAGGTCCTTGTGACAGGACCCCACTGCAGTTGATAGCAAATGGATTTAGTCCGAGACAAGCTGGGGTTTGCTTCCAGCTTCAACACACAGCACACAGTACAGGGGATAGGAAATAGTGATTCTCCACAAGCACTACGCACGTTCATATGTAAAATGAAAGTACTATACCAGGCAGGCTGCTCCTCGATCCTGATCGCACTTACTGCAAAATACCCGGGAGCACACACAGCAGCTTTAGTTCCTGACAGACCAAGCGCGATTCAGCAATTTCTCCAGTCTTCTACATGGTGAGCCTGGTTTTTACACTTCTGATGCTTCTTTCTCCTCACAACTCGGATTCAGTCCAAACTGGCACTCACAACGGCTGCAGGCTGAACCTCAGGGCCTCACATGCACTTCCCGTGCTAAACTACATACCGCAGAAGCACATAGCTCCTTCTCTCTCTTCACGGTCACAACTGATCTGACTTTCCAGTAACAGAGCAGGGCATTTCCTTTGATTTCCTCCCAGTTTGGTTGGCTGATCCTCCTTGTCAGTCACTACAGGCTCCCTCTATTGGTGAAAAAAGGTGCCAAGGATTCCAAAACTACATTACCCAGAGGTTTTTTCCATTCAGCCCCCTTTTGAGCAAGCCCCAGCTTGTAGTCCCTATTCTGGTTGGCCCAAGCAGTCTCCATCTTAGGGGCTCTCACATATTGATTGGTCCCACTTGGCAGTCAGGGACTAAAATGAAAGAGTTACATTACACAGTCCTTGCTGAAGGGAAAGCAGGTTAGACAAACTATATTTTCATTATCACTCTAACAGATTACCAGCAGACAGTTACACCTTTCAGTAAAGCTCCCTCTGCACATTTAGCGATGGCAGAAACAGAGTGAGTAGCCAGCAGCTCGGACAGATTCGAGCATTTAATACACAGTCCCCCCATACAAACTAATTAAGTCTGCAAGCAGACAGCTTTTAAAGAGACAGTACATGGAGGATCAAATAGCACTCATTTGGAACCACGTTTAAACAGCTCAGACGCTGAACACTGCCCAGACTTGGAGCATTCAGGCAAGCTCCTGGAAGACTTTTGGGAACCCCCATTTGCAGGGGGGTTACAGTTGCATTCTTGGACCATTACTCTTTTCAGTCTTCCTGAACGACCTCCCCACTGTCTGTTCCTCTGCTGCTATACATATGCACACAGAAGACACTGTTCTCTTTGCCTTTGGCTCCTTCCCTGCTGATGTGACAAACAGACTCCAGCTGGACTTCAACAAAGTTCACCTCTGGTTCCAGTCAAATCAGCTGTCACTAAATGCCAAGAAGATGGTCTCCATGACCTTTGGCACCAGGCAAAGACTCTCCAGGCATACTGCCACTCCATCTTTCCACACCCTTGATGGGTCCATGGTTGAGGATGTCGACTTCTTCAAGTACCTCATGTCTGGCTTGATAGGCAACTCAACCTTTCTGTACACATGGATACCATCCACAAAAAACTGCACCAAAACTTAGGTGCATTGTATAGGAACTGTGGGTGCATCCCCCTACTCTGCCGTTATGAAACAGTTCAGAAAATTATTCTGCTGATTGTTGACTATGGCGACATAGTCTACAGCCCCTCCCCCTTCCACCCTAGCCAGGCTGGATATCCTTTATTACTCATGCTGTCATTAGCTTTTTACTGTCTGCACCATATCCATCACTATAACTTTTATACTTCTCTCTCCTTCCCCTCCCTTCAAGCCAGATGCCTCGTCCATTGCTCCTCCTTTGTCGGGAAATGGTGGCTGGGCTATCTCCCCTCCTACCTCGCCTCTATTCTTTCCACTCAGATCCCTCCCCCTATGCCCTCCACAACTCTGGTTTCCAGTCCCTTGCTCTCCCTTCCCGGTCTTCCACTGCTGGCCAAGCTGAGTTCTCCTATCATTTCCCTAAACTCTGGTACTCCCTTCCCATACCTATCTAGTCTGCTGCCTCCCTTCAGTCTCTATCTGCTCTTTTTCTTGACTTAATCTCCCCTTCCTACAATTGCACCATAACCCCCTGAAATAGCACTTGCCCCCCCATCCGACCCCCAGCTTCTCTACTCAGCCCATGCTGTCCTATTCCCTTTCTTCACTGGATTCCTTATCACAGCCCCTCACTTTCTCCTTTCCTTGCCTAAAACAAGACACCTCCCTCTTATTTCCCTCCTCCCTTTCCTCAAGCACCCCTTGCAACCTCTTAGTGCCATCCTCCCCTTTCTTTTACACTAATTTCTCCACTCGATTCTACACCATAGCCCCTCAGCTTTCCCTTTTCTCTCCTATAACAATGCAACCCTTCTTATTTTCCCTCCTCCCTCCCTCCCTTTCATCTAGCACCCTCGCAACCTCATAGTGCCCTCCTACCTTTTCATTTTCACACTCTACTGTGTCTCCAGTAAATCACCCGCTGCAGTACCCCCTATTTCCCCTGCTTCATCTTGCTTCCCTTGTCTCTGTCCAGAAAGCTTCTTTTATGGCAACCCTCCACTCCTGTTTTGTATTGCATCCTACTGCTGTTGCATGAAGCAACTGAGAACATATTGCATTTCTGTTTGCTTCTGGCAAATTAACTCCTGTAACTGTTATCTGATCATATTTGCGGTATTGTGCTTTGTATATTTTTTACTTTGCCCTCCCATTCCCTCTCCCCCCAGGACTCATCTGGAAAAGAACTGCTACCCAGCTCAGTATGCCTTTCCTGGTGAAACATTTTAAAATAAATAAATAACTAAAATAGTAGCCATAATGGGAAAGTTAATGAGCTTGAAAATCATTGAGCAAGTTGCTTGAAAATAAAGGCCCAGAGAACCTTTCCCAGCAAGGCAAGCCAAATCCGCCATGTTTCTATGTTGCCTGTAGTTTATGTATATCTAACCTGGGGGGCTTAAGTCCCCACATGAATGTTTTGTTTAATCTTCTTTCCATTCCGAGGAACCAATATTTTTTAATGCAGATCATCATGCTCTGAAACAGATAAGATACTATAGTTATGATGAAGTGATAATCTTTAGTGGAGTTTATTTTCCCTTAGTTGGAAAGGTTTACTGTATTCCATCTATCTAAGTCTATTTCAGTCTTTCAATACTGGGGCTAGATTGATGTCTGTAGTTTTTCTGGAAATTATTTGGTATTCCAAGACCCAGGTATAAAACTCCCTATTTCACAGGAGCTCGGATATATAGAATTTAGTGGCACAGAAAAGGATTGCTTGGCCCACCCAGTATATCCAGATGGTTCCCGCCTAATCTGTCTCCACAGACCCAATCTGGTCTCCAGTATCCCTCCCTCTTCCCTGACCATTTACATATATTCACTTATGTCTATTCCATGCATGCTTGAAGCCCCCTACTGTTCTTGCCTCCACAATGTCCACTGGCAGTCTGTTTCAGGTGTCTACAACACTTTCAGTGAAGTAGTACTTCCTCACATTCCTCATAAACTCCTCTCTCCAGCTTCATTACTTGCCCTCTCATCCTGGTACTTTTTCTCATTTGAAAGAGATTCTCCTCCTGCACCCTGTTAACCCCCTTGAGCTACTTGCAGGTGTCTATCTGTCCCCTCTCACTCACCTCTCTTCCAGGGTGTACATGTTAAGAAACCCTTGTAGGGTTTGGTGCAACCCCTGCACCATTTTAGTTTCCTTTTTCTAGACTACCTCCACCTGTCTATGTGGTGGGCCTCTGGAACGCAATGGCTCCAGAAATAGTGACTGTTAATACAGTGGAGGGATTCAAGAGGGTCTGGGACAGATATAAGGGGAAGGTAAAACTGAGTAATGCCAGACCTGGAGGTGTAACTCCGACTGGGGTTGGGGTTGGGGGGGATTTACGGGAGATGCAGGGATGGCAGCAACGGTGTCCTGACCGGGTGCTGTTTTTCAAGCAGACTTGATAGAACATTAGGCCTACTCTGCTGGCATCTTAGTATGGGGTGGCGAGGGAGACCTACTGCATCGGGTCCCCCCCATCGCTCCACTGCAAAGGACCTGAACCACGGGGTAGAGGCGCCGACATCTGAATCTGTCGGGTGGACCTCCCCTGTAGCTGCTGAATCGACCGCCAAATTGATGACCTGGAAAAAGGACTTTCCCCTCACCTGAAATGACCGTCAAAGCAGGAACAGAGCCCAAACTGCATCCTTGAGCACCTTTGTTGCTTTGGCGCCTTTTTGAAAATTTGAACAAGGCACCTGAGCCCATTTGCTGAGAGGGGTTGTGACGGAGTGCAGCCAGCTGTTAAAGGCTGCTTCCCCTCTCAGCGCAGGGACAGATCTCAACCACTTAGCGCGGCGAGGGAGACCGACTGCATCGGGTTCCCCCCTCCCATTGCTCCTTCACAAAGGACCTGGAACTACGGGTAGAGGCGCCTAACAGCTGAATCTGTCAGGACCT
Source organism: Neoceratodus forsteri (assembly GCA_016271365.2). NCBI lineage: Eukaryota > Metazoa > Chordata > Ceratodontiformes > Ceratodontidae > Neoceratodus > Neoceratodus forsteri. Next base: position 727,566,091 of record CM028138.1, on the reverse strand, counting down.
CCCGTAGCTGCTGAATCCGATCACGAATTGCTGGTTTGAAAAAATCTCCCACCCACCTGCCCCATTCCTCCTCCCATTAAACCCACCCGCCCCATTCCTCCTCCCATTAAATACGCACTAGCTCCACCCACGGTTCCCCTACACCAATAGGGAAGGCTGGGGTCAGAACTCTAGGAAGAGCTTCTTTCTCATACTTAAGCAATCTCATTCCTGCATATGGACACATTTCTTGGGTTAATTCGGTCAAAGAGTGGTCTGTCTGTTCTGGCTACTAACTATACTGTACAATTATGGACACAATGTTTATTCCTAAATTTAAGATGTGATGTCCCTACCAATGTTTATTTGAATGGTAACAAGTGAATTAGTCCTATTAACTAGTTAGTTAGTCCTACTAATTGCTTGAGGTACTGCCCCTGCATATGGTATCTTTCAATTTAGGATTATAGTCACAGGGAGGTCTGTCTGATCGTGCTTCTAACCGTACTGTACAATTATAGACAAAAAGGCTTAGTCCAAGTGAGACAACTATTATTCCGAATGCTGGTTAGCGCTGAGTGGAATATAAAAGTTAGATAGTCAAACTCTTTGCTCAGTGATTATTCCCATGGGGTGGCAATAGTAAGGATCTAGATTGTGCTCCATTCTGTTTCCCACTGCACCTTGTCTGTATTTGAATCTTGGTTAGTTAAAATCCTGGTACTACTTAGTCCAGGCAGGATTACTCAAAGATTGTACCCCGAGGTTAGGATGCCAAATTGGGAGTCAGCAACGGCCGGGAGGTGGAGCCAATATAGACTGAACTGAGGTCTCCTCTTCGCCATCCTATACATCTCAACAGTGCTGTGGGTTGACTGGCTTGCCGGCCAACTAGGCCCCCCATCCAGTCCCCACATGGACCTGCCACTCATTTGACCAGTCACTATTACTGCCCACCCCCAGTGGGCAATATATCCCTCCTAGTTGCCTATAAACTCACTATAAGTGGGATATGCTACAGGTCCCTTCTCCTAATCATGAATAAACCTAGGAAAATTAGGTTCCCAACCCTAACCTTCACTCTCCATCTCCTGCTCTCAGCTCTGCTGTTACTTGTGGGTGACATTCAACCTAACCCGGGCCCAGGTATAGATAACATCTCTATCTCCTCCTCACAAGACCTGACCTGGACGTCACCTAGGGGCTTGAGGCTAGCCCATACAAACATCTGTAGTCTTCAGCCTAAGATTCATGAAGTGCAAGTGTGGCTAGCCCTTTATAATCCTGATGTGATAGCTGTTTCAGAGACCTGGTTAAAACCCCAGGTTCTTGACCATGAAATCGCTGCCTCAGGATATGTCTGCTACAGTAAGGACAGAATCCAGAAAAGGGGGGAGGGGTGCTTATCTATGTGAAGGCTACCCTGATCTCCCCCCTTGTTTGCTTGAAACACAGCACGCCCCCTGAAATTGAAACTATCTTCATACGGATCACCCTCGGCGGTGCCAAACATCTTAACATAGGGTGCGTATATAGCCCTCCTACGAATGCTCTCCAATCCCTTGAGATACTCACTAAAAACCTAACTATAGAGTTTGCATTGGAACTTCTCATCCTGGGAGACTTTAATCTTAACTGGGCCCAAGAGGCTAGGTCCTCTATAAATGGCCTGTTACATGAGGCAAATCTTGCCCAGATTATCACCCTACCCACCAGGATGAACTACAAAATGGGTGGTCACTCTACTATTGACTGGGCCTTAGTGTCTAACCCTAAAAATGTTCAATCTGCAGGCACCATGGCCGATGCTCTCAGTGACCACTCGCCCATCTTTTGTGTCTGGAAGAACAGGACAGATAAGGTTCCGCCTAGAATACTCACCTCCAGGGACTACTCCAAGTTCTCTCTGGAGTACTATAATGACCTTCTCGGTAACTTAGACTGGAGTCCACTACACAGTCTCCCTACCCTGGAAAAGGCAGTTGCCTTCTTTCACAGATCTATCATGAGGGCTGCTGACCTCCTTGCTCCAATGAAGACCTATCGAGTAAAAGGCAACTGTTATAAGTGGATCACCCCCCTCCTTAAAGGCCCTCATGATTAGCTGGGACAAAGCCTGGAAAAAGTTTAAGGGCTTTACATTCCTAGCAGACTGGGTAATCTATAGAGCATGTAGAAACCAATGTAAGCAGGCCGCCAAGCAAGCGAAAAAGGTGTACCTCAACCATCTCCAGAAAACTAACCTCAGCAACCCGAGGTCTTTCTGGTCCCACATCAATGAACTGATTAAGGGAAATAAAAAGGCAGTCTTAGGCCCTATTACGGCTAATGGGCAGGTACTGCAGGATGAGGCACTCATTGCTGAAGCCCTCAATACATACCTCATGAACCTAGATAATTACAAGGCAGGGCCCTCGGTGCCCAACAGTAAGTCCTTTTCTCTGTATCCCCCCAAACTTAGACCACCTATTTTTTCATATGCAGCTGGCTAAGGTGAAAGAGGTCCTTGCCATTCTAAAAACCTTGAAAACAAGAGGTACAGGAGGCCTGGACAGTATCCAAACTAGACTTCTTAAAGATGGTGCCTCAGCACTAGCAAGGCCACTCACCTGGCTCATTAACAGGTTTTTTCTAGAAGGATCTGTTCCCAATCTGTGGAAGCAGGCTCATATGGTCCCTATTCATAAGGGTGGGCCTGTGGAGCCAATAGAGAACTACAGGCCTATCTCCTTGCTGTGTACCCTGGCAAAAATCCAGGAGAAACTAGTCTATACCCAACTAAGGGAGTATCTAGAGGCACATATGCTTCTTTCCCCGTCGCAACATGGCTTTAGAGCCAAACATGGGACTGATACTGCCTTAACCAAATTCTCTACTGATGTGCTTAGACAAATGGACTCTGGATCCAACACAGGTGCAGTTTTCATAGACCTTTCAAAGGCCTTCAACTTGGTGGATCACAGATTATTACTCCATAAACTCTGCCACCTTGGCCTTGACACCCATGCTCTTAAATGGTTTGAAAGTTACCTCTCAGGGTGCACACAGAGAGTCAGGTGGCAGGACAAACTCTCCAATCCACAGTTCCTTAAGAAAGGTGTACCCCAAGGGTATATAGTTGGTCCCCTATTGTTCCCACTGTTTGTAAATGAATTGCACAACCACTGTGGGAGCAACAATGTCATCCAATATGCGGATGATGCTGTGATTTACAATGCCTCCGATAACCTGGATGACCTAGGAACATCCCTCCAAGTGGACAGTCACATTATGAAGGAATGGCTCATCAAGAACAAAATGGTCCTTAATACCAACAAAACTAAAGCCATGTTGTTCGGACCTAGAGCCCTTGGACAAGACAGATCACAACTACTTCAACTCACATCCCTGGTGGGTAACAAACTTGAAGTGGTCTCCTCCACAAAATGCCTTGGCCTTACCCTCGACCAAGGTTTCACCTTCAAACAACATGTAGACCAAGTCACAAAAGTCATCCACGGCAAACTCGGATTACTATACCGGCTTAGGGACCAGCTGATTCCTGAAGCCAGGCTTGCTATTGCCTCTAGTGTCCTACTCCCAACACTAACATATGCTGCCTTGGTATTTCAGGGTGTCGTAAAGCTGGAGTTTAGTAAGCTACAGACATTATACAATAAGGTGGTCCGCTTTGCCTCCTTATCCCACTCTAGGAGCCACCATTGCGAGTCTTTAACGAGACTCATCTGGCCATCGTTCGAAGCTCGCCTCAGGTACCCAGTATTCTGTCTGGCAAAGAAGCTAATTAGCCCCACCCCTCCCCCGAGTCTCGAAGGACTCCTAACTGTAAAGAGTAATCTGCGCAACCTCAGGTCCTCATGCCAAATGCTTCTAGAGGTCCCTAAGGTCAGGACCAAGACAGGTTATAAGTCCTTTTCTCACGCTGCCACTTCCCTTTGAAACAACCTCCCACTGATGGTGCGAGAAACCCCATCTGTAATGTGTTTCCGCACTAGACTCAGGACTCATATGTTGGTAATGAGTAAATGCCAATGCTACGGTACCTGACACTCCATCTATGACCCTGGGTCTGTGTACTTTACTACAGGTAAATCTCCTACACCCAAACTGGCAGCACAAACTCCATAGTGAACTCTTCCCCACACTGAACTTCAATGATGGTTCTTAGATATGCAGTATGTAACCTATAGAAAAGTCTGTTCTGCTTCACTTATATGTATGACTGCCGCATGCCTATAACTTGTATATGTACTACTGCTTACTAAGTTTATGCACTGTTATTCCTGAGTCGCCCCTGAAAAAGGGACCTCCGGGGCCCAGTGGGCCTACCTGGTCATCAAAATTCAATAAATAAATCATGTTAGTACAATGGCTGTGGTGCAGCAGTTTTCAGGGAGATGTTCTGGAGGCTGTGATGCTGCCCTATCTGCAGGCACCTTTCTGGGCTGAGGTAGGTAGTTGCCTGTCTCCAGGAAGAGTTGGCCAGGGTGCAACCACCCCCACCCAGAGACCACCGGGTCCACAATCTAAACCTCAAAGGATGCCCTGGAAGAGGAGTGGTTGGTCCATGTTGGGCTCAGGGAGGATGAGGGAGTGGGGTTTGAAGCACATCCCCCAACCGGTCTGACTTAGTAACTCCTATGCTGTACTGGAGGAGTGGGAAAGCCCAGCACAGGCACCTGCAGTTGGAACCAGGGAGGATACATGGGTTCTCCAGGAAGGAGCTCCAGGAAGGGGGGCCAGAGGACCCCAGAGGAAGAGGAAGAAGCTTCTCCTAGTGCAGGACTCTACTGTTCGGGGGGGTAAAGTTAGGGACACCTAGCAGAGAGGAGAGGGAGGTCAAATGCCTTCCAGGAAGCACTACACAGAGGGATAGAAAGCAGATCCATAGATTTTCAAGGGCAATAGTTAGGAGGGAGGAACTGGATGTTATTGCCAACCTGGGGACAAATGACCTGGTGGGGGGCAGAGTAGAGTTAGCCAGAGTCATGGAGAATTCCAGGAAGCTGGGAGTGGGGGCCTAAAGCAAATAGCATGCTCTGTCTCATTCTTAGAGGTATTTCCTGTCCAAGGCAAATGGGAGGCAAGGTCACGCCACATCCAGGAATTCAACACTTGGTTGAAATATTGGTGTGGAAAGGAGGGTTTTGGCTTCATGGGGGACTGGGGGGAGCCAAGGGGGTCAAGAGGCTTAGTATCAACCCCCCCCCCAGGACACACATTCAGACAAATGAGTTGACATCAAGGACAACTGATGCAGGCAAAGGGGGTCAGTCACAGGTAGGGGGTGGAAGGGGAGAAGCACAGAACTCAAGATTACATACCAAACAAAACTATGGGAAGAGGAGAGCAAGCACAAGAATAGAGGGAGGGTAGGCTGCCGAACATGGAAAGCCATAGTAACAAATGTCCGCAGTTTGGGAAATAAAATCCCAGACCTGGAGGCATTGTTAGCGGACACAGACCTGGACGTGGCAGCAATAAGAAAGGCTTGGTACATGGCAAATCATGGATGGGACATCGATGTACCAGGCTATACTCTGTTTAAGAGGGATAGGGAGGGTAAAAAAAGATTGGTGGGGGTTGGTGGCCCAGCACATCAGAGAGGGTATAAAGGCTACAGAAGTGCAGGGAAGACAGGGGGAGCCCGAGGCACTGTGGATCACCCTTGAGCTGGGCAATGGCACAGCAGTAAGCACAGGGGGTGATTTACAGACCTCTGGCTCAGGAGGAGGAAGTGGACAGAGAACTAGTGAATGGAATTCACAGCACGGCAACTAAAGAAGAAGTCCTACTACTGGGGGATTTCAGTATGCCAGACGTGGATTGGACCACCCAGGCAGCTGCTTCAACCAGAAACAGAGCCATCCTCGATTCCCTACAGGGGCAGGTCTCAGACAGCTGCTGCTTAATCCCACCAGGGATAAGGCGATTCTTGTCCTGGTATTGACCAATGGGGACAGAGTCACTGAAGTCCAGGTAGAAGGTCAGCTGGGGTCCAGCAACCACCACATAGTGTGGTTTGGCATGGAGACAGGGACCCAATCAAGTCACACAAGGGAAAAGGTATTAGATTTTTGGAGGGCAAACTTCACTGCAATGGGTATGTATCAGAGTAGCTCTGGAGAAAGGGGAGGAAAGAGAGGGGTTGAGGAGCCATGGGAGAAACTCAAGGGTGCCATAGTGGATGTGACAAATCAATGCATAAGGTTAAAGTCCAAAGGGAGGAGAAGAAGGAAGCCACAATGGTTCTCTACAGAGGTGGCAGACAAAGTAAGGGCTAAAAGGGTGAGTTTCAAGAAGTATAATAGGACCCAAAGGGAGGAAGACATGGTGTACCTTGAGTGTCTAAAGGAGGTGGGGAAAGCTGTTAGGAGCAATAAGGTGAGGACAAAGGAAAGCTTAGCACAGACAGTGAAGAAAGGGGATGACATTCCATAGGTACATCAGCGAAAGAAGAACTAGGGGTGGGATTGTAAAGCTCAAAGGAGAGAGGGAGAGTGAAAGGAAGGTGACCTTGATAAGGCAGAAATGCTGAATAAATATTTCTGTTCAGTATTCACTGAGGAGGGGAAGGGGGAAGGGAGGGGACCACAGATAGATAGCAGATGAAAAAGGGGGGAAGAAGAGGACATCAGTCCATTCACTGTGGAGAGAGTTCTGGAAGAGCTCACAAACCTGAAGGTGGATAAAGCTATGGGATCAGATGGCATACACCCAAGGATATTAACGGAGCTGTGAAAGCAACTAGCAGCATCTCTGGCAGTCCTGTTCACTGAGTCACTCAACACAGGAGTGGTCCCTGAGGACTGGAAGAGAGCACAAGTAGTACCTCTGCACAAAAGAGGCAGTAGGAAGGAGGCAGGGAACTACAGGCCAGTCAGCCTCACCTCAGTGGTGGGGAAGATCATGGAGGCACTGCTGAAAGAAAGGACAGTGGCACACCTGGAATCCAAGAGTGCCTAGGATCCTAGGCAACATGGATTTATGGAAGAAAGATCAGGGACCTCGTTACCTGCAAGATCTTCTTCATCCCTACTGTCCCCTCCACCTTCTCTGATCCACCAATAAGGAATTGCTAGATATTCCCATGGTTTGTTTACAGACATCTGGGGCAAGGTTATTTAGTTTTATGGCCCCGACCCTGTGGAATTCTCTACTCCGTCGGGTGCGAGATTGCCTGACCATCCAAAGTTTTAAAGTTGCCCTTAAAACCTATCTTTTTAGCCTAGTGTTTTCTGATTTTTAATGCAGCTGCTGTATTTATTAGTTTTTACCTTTGTATTGTCTATTTATTGATGTGTTTTAATTGTTGTTTTTACCTTTGTATTGTCTATTCATTGATGTATTTTAATTAGTTGTTGTACAGGTGCCTTGGTTTTAGAAAGGCATCTTTCTACAAATAAAGAATGATTGATTGATTGATCAAAAGAATCTTATAGATTGTTTTGATTGGGTAACACAATCAGGGAGGGGCAGTGTGCATCACCTACCTCGATTTCAGCAAAGCCTTCAACACTGTCCCACATAGAAGCCTGATAAACAAGATGGGTAGTTTGGGCATGGGGCACAAGGTGATAACCTGTGTTAGGAGCTGGCTGATGGACAGGAGCCAGAGGGTGGTGGTAAATGGGATCCAATCCGGTGGAAGGGGGTGACCAGTAAGGTACCTCAGGGATTGGTCCTGGGACCATTCTTGTTCAATGTCTTCATTAGTGACATTGCAGAAGGGCTGGAGGGAAAGGTCAGCCTATTTGCAGATGACACCAAGATCTGCAACAGGGTGGATACTCCAGAAGGGGTGGAAAAAATGAGACATGATATAGAGAATCTTGAAAAATGGTCAGAGGTGTGGCAACTGATGTTCAATGCTAAGAAGTGCAAAATAATGCACCTGGGAAGGGGGAACCCTGGGGAAAGATACAGGATGGGGGGGGGACGACAATCACCAAAGAAGAAAGAGACCTAGGGGTTATCTTTTCTGATGACCTAAAAGTGTCAAAGCAGAGCACAAAGGCTGCAGGGAAGGCCAATGGCATGCTGGGGTGCATAGGCAGAGGTATCACTAGCAGAAGGGTAGAGGTGGTGATGCCACTGTATAAAACACTAGTAAGGCCTCACCTAGAATACTGTGTGTAATTCTGGAGGCCACACCTGCACAAGGACATAGAGATGGTGGAGGTGGTCCAGAGAAGGGTGACTGACATGGTACATGGCTTGCACCTCAAAATGTATGAGTGACCTCAATATGTACTTACTGGTGGAAAGGAGGGAATGGGGGACATGATAGAAACCTTCAAGTACCTCAAGGGTATAAACGAGGTGCAGAGGGGAGACCACTTTTTCTAATGCAGAAGGAGTACAAGAATGAGGGGGCATGATATGAAATTGGAGAGGGGTAAATTATTTATTTATTTATTATTTATTTCATTTTTGTTGACCGGGTAAGTGCACTAGACAAATCCTGCCTATTTTCAGGCATGACCTGGGGAAGGGGGATACAGATGAATGCCAACTGACCTTGAACCAGATTAAGCTGTTGGTGGTATTTTTAGTGAATTAAGAGGAAATGTGAGAAAATATTTATTGACAGAGGGTGGTGGATGCATGGAATTGTTTTCCACAGGAAGTGGATTGAGCAAGCACAGTTGGGAGTTCAAAACATGCTTGTGACAGGCACAAGGGAACCTTGAGGTGGGAGGCAGTGATGAAAAACCACTGACCAGATAGGCTCAGAAGCCACATACACATTTAGGGCATATGGGCAGACTGAACAGGCCTAGTGGTCCTTATCTGAAGACAATTTCTACGTTTCTATATTTCTATGCATGCCATTGACCACCACCCTCTGTCTCCTATCTGTTAATTGGTTTCTAACCCAATTCACAACTTTGGATCCCACCCCTAGTCTGGTCAATTTATTTGTCAGCCTCCTGTGTGGTGCAGTGTCAAAGGCCTTGCTAAAGTCTAGATAGGCAATGTCCACTGCTCTCTCCTGATATATTTACCTGGTCACCCAGTTAAAGAAATAAATCAGATTCATCTGGCACCCCCCCCCCCCCATGAATCCATGCTGCCTGTGGTCTTGAAGCATATTAGATTCAATATACTCTCTACTAGCCTTTTCTTTAGCAGGGTGTTTTATTAATTTCCTTGCCACTGAAGTGAGACTGACTGACATACAGCTGCTAGCCTCCTCACTGCTACCACTCTTATGTAGACGATGCTTTTCCCAGTGAACTGTTGAATAGGGCTCTCAGTTGGGCAGCTAGCACCTCCCTGAGTTCCTTTAATACCTTTGGGTGTTTGTTGTCTGGCCCCATAGTCTTGTCCACTCTCAGAGCTACAAGTCCCTTTAGAACCCTTTCCTTTGAAAATGGACTTGTGTCCACAGTCCACACCCCCTTTCTCCACAGTGAAAACTAACTAAATGCCCCTGTTCAGGATGCCAACTTTTTCTTAGTTCTGTTCTGTGCTGTCTCCCACTGCCACCCTACTTATCTTCACAATCCCCCCCTTGCCTTACTTTTCTCACTTATGTACCTGAAGAAAGTCTTATCCACTTTAGCTACCCCTTTGGCTGTCCTTTCCTCTGTCTGTGCCTTTGCTCCCCTGACTCTCTTGCTTGCTCCTCTCTGTTTTACTTGGGACATCTCCCTATCTTCATCCCTCTGTGTTTCCTTATACCTTCTGAATGCCACCTTTTTCATTCATTACCTTGGTCACTTCCCTAGAGAACAATAGCAATATATTTTTATGTTTGCTTGTGCACATGCACAAGAAACATTATGTGGCAGCTTAGGAGAGAAGTGGGTTGTGGAGGTGCGGCACTGTGGCAGCCTACGGCAGCATTGCATTTGGGGGCTTGGCACTAGTGGACCAATGCAGGCACACTGTGCTGATGACATTGGTTTCCAAAAGTACCACCAAGTTGAAATGATTTTGCTGCAGCAATGAGGGGCTGCCTTGTCATTGCAGTGTCAGCCATTCCGCTGCAATGAAGGAGCGACCTGTCATTGCAGGGCGGTACCTTGCCTGGTGTAACATTCCCCTAAACATGGTGGTGGCTTATGCCGCTGCTTCACAGCCCCATGAAAGCCGACTGACTGGGGTGCTCAATCCCCCTGTTGGCATGCCCCTGACCCAGTTCATTTGCAGATGGGGGAGCCCACTCCCTGTCGGCATACTGTAACCCCTTCCCCATTTGTTGTGTGTTGAGGGGGTGCTCAATCCCCCTCGGCATCATGCCCCCCAAACAGTTGTTCTTTGCCGACGGGGGCCCAATCCACATCGGCTTAAGCCCCCCACCCTAAAAAAGGCAGGTGGTACACTGGGAGCCCACCCCAGTTTGCTGAAAGCAAGTCTGAAAGAAAAAAAACCTTCCGGCGACGCCTTTTTTTTTTTTCTCCCTGAAAGAAAGGAAATGGTCACACGCTGGTCTGGCCCACTCCCCCAACCTACACCCACCCACTGCGCACCCTACATTCCCACACACCCCTTACCCCATACTTACCTCTAGAGCCTGGTGCGACGATCTTCGGTGGACTGGGAACACGTCTGCACTCTTCAAAGCTCACCGCGAACTGAAGAAATTCCGGTAAGCTGTTTAATGACATAAATAGGGTTTTCTCAACTTTGGTGCATATCTCAGGCATTTTTGGGAATTTTGGCACCAGATTTTCAACATATGGTTATTGGGTCCCCTTCTCATGAATTCAGCCACTGTCATGGCATTATTTGGTCCTGAAAGGTGATTTCACGGTCACTGTGCAGAATCACCTTTCAGGACCGATTAATGGAACAACAGTGCTAGTGTTCTTGAGGTGGGCTTTCAAAAAGCCTATGTTGTAAATTTGGTGAAAAGAATTTAAAAAATGATGTTTTGCTAGCATGTGTTGCACAGTTTCCACACATGCTCATAACTTCGTGAATTTGTAATATTTTCACCCAGATTTTCAACATTGGCATTTTTCCATACCTCCTTATGAACAGTACAGCTGTAATTTTTCACATCCTGACCAAAATGTGTTTTCGCACTTCCAGCGCAGAATAGTATGGTCGCTGTGTGAAATCAGTGTTCAGGACACATTAAGAAAATCACAGTGTCACTGCTCATGAGCAGAGATCCTAAAATGTCTATGTTGAAAATTTGGTGACAAAAGTCCATAAAATGACTGTTACACGCATGCGTTGCTCAGTTTCCACGTATGCTGGGAAGTGCTAGCATTTTTAATATTCCCACTACAGATTTTCAGCATTGCTATCTCTTCACACCTCCCTATGGATGGTACAGCAGTCGTTCTTCACATCCTGCCCAATCTGTGTTTTCATACATCTGGCACAGAATGGCACGGCCGCTGTTGGAACTCAAAGTTCGGTACACATTAACAAAATCACACTGCCGCTCTTCTTGAGAAGAGGTCCCAAATGCTTTCATGAGGTGGGGTCACAAAAAGGTCATGTTGAAAATATGTAGTGCAAATACCAACAAATGCCTGGGGCATTCGGGTTTCTAACCATAACATCCCACCCTGTACAGACTGACAGGCATCGGGATGTGCCTTTTGATTGCCGACTGTAATGCTCATGCCATCCCACCCCATCCCCCCAGTCAGTGACAGGCATTGAGGTGTACCTTAGACTCTTCGGCCCCAGAGTTCACTCCATTCTCTTATACTGCACCCACTTCAGCATATGTCCTTATGGAATGGAGTGACTGTAAAGTCGAACACCCCAAGGCACACCTCAACATGTGTCGGTGTCTGCACGATAGGGTGAGGTGACATGGAATGAACGTCATGGGTGATGACCCAAACACATACCCCAATGCCTGTCCATCTCTGCAGGATGGAGGTGGGGTTGGCGTGAAGTTCAATGCTTCACTGCCATTTCTATTCTGCATCTGTCTAACTCCTGCATTTCCAATGCTGATACCAGCAAGCAAACATTTGGCATTGACAAATGCTTGTTCCTTTTCCTTTTACTTAATTCCTTCATGCAGAGACTGGTTGCCTTCATTATGCTGTCCTTATTTTTCCCCACTGTTCCTCTACCACTCCCTGGCAATCCACTCCCTTCCCCCCCAACACACTAGGCAGTTTCTGAGGCAGTCTCTCATTTCTTTAAAAACTCCAGTACTCTCATTCTTATGTGGTTTGCATCTGTTCCATCTTATTGTTAAACCACTGTACAGTGATCACTGGTACCCAGGGGACAGCCCACTGTGATATCTTCAGTTCTGTCCCTGTTTGTAAGCACCAAGTCCAGCACTGCCCCATCCCTATTGGGTACATTGACTAGCTGCCTGAGAAACAACCCTTGTAGGGAGTCAAGGATGGCCCTGTCCCTTACTGAAGCTGCAGCTGGCAGGATCCAGTCCATATCTAGCAGTTTAAGTTCCCAACTACTCCCCCTTACTTGCTAACCCAAAGATGGCTTCTCCAAGTGCCTTATCCAACTCCCTGAGCTGGAGATCTGTATATCACCCCTATATGGGTAGCAGGGCCAGTGCCTGTCTGCAGGCAAGGAGAACCACAACACCTCCAGACCTTCCTTTTCCTCCAGAAGCCCCTGCACTTCACTCAAGTAGCCTTATACAGTTAGCTATATTAACAGTTAGGGAAGCTGGCTGAAAAGCATCATGGGTTGAGTTGCTTCAGTGTATAACATGGTTCCAAAGCTTTTCAAGGTCATTACAGATTAGTTCAATATATTTAAAGGAGTCTGTAGTGTGGCTGGGGGTCAACAGAAAGTCGTCAGTGAATGTGAACACCTTATTTAAAGATGTACTTGTCTTGATCTCATTGATGTTAAGAGACAGCATAATTGCCCCAATTAAGATTTCCATTGCTACAATACATAGATAGGATCATAAAAGGCAGTCTTGCCTTGTTCCCCCAGACAGTTTAAAGGGGAGGAGATGATCCATTTGTTATTATCTCCTCATTTAGATCACTGTAAAGTACAGAAACCCTGTGACAAACATCTTGTCTGAAACAAAGAAGTATCTTATTGAGAAAATCCCAGTAAAAGGAATCAAATGCCTTAAAAAATACTGTGAGACAGTGCAATAGCAGGGAATTTGTAATGAGTACATAACCATTTTCTGTTGTGGGCTCTCCAAACATTGTTGCCTCCATTTCTGCCTCTGACGAAATCAATTTGATGTAATCAATTTGCCACATTTCTGTTTGTACTATGTAGAGCAGGATTATTTGCGCCTTGTTGGTGGACAAGATAAGTGTTCTGGAAGAGTAGAGATCTGGCACAATGGATCCTGGGGAACAGTCTGCGATGACTCCTGGGACATGAGGGATGCGGAGGTTGTCTGTAGACAGCTTGGCTGCGGATCTGGGGTCTCTGTCCATGAAGAGGCTTTCATTGAAGAAGGGACTGGACCTATCTGGATGGATGAGGTGAACTGCAGAGGGAGTGAGCTGTTCCTGTGGGACTGTCGATTCAACACTTGGGGACAGAGTGATTGTAATCATAAAGAGGATGCTGGTGTAAAGTGTACTGGTAAGCTTCTTCACATCATCCTGCTTCAGTATTGGGACTTTACAGTGAACAGTTTAATATTTTCTATTGACATTATTGTACTAGAACTTTGATATGGCTTGAGCTGCTTTGTATTTCCTTGTTCTCTACTGCAAGATTCTTGAAGTTATACTTGCGATATGCAGTTTTGTTGTTAAATTTTCTTTATCCCCAGTCACAGTTACCTCATAATTCCTCTTCTGTACTGCTTCTTGGCCTTGCATTGGCCCTGCTTGTCAGCACATCTTTCTGCAATCCCTAAAATCCCCTTCAGAGCCATGTCTGTCCCAGCCTCCTCATGCAGACACACTCCCCATACGCCAGGGCTCTGATGCACTGGGACTAACTCTGTGTTTGAGCGGTGGAGGCAGCGGAGTCAGAATGGATGACATGGGTGCAGTACAATATAGAAAATTGTGGGGGCCTAGTGCAATGTCATGCACATTACATTTTTACCCCCTTTAAGTCCACTTATCTCACTTGCAGGACCCACCCTGGCAATGTCTGGCATTAGAGGGGAGGGCCAATGCAACAAGGCCACCCACAGCACCAAAGCCTTCCACCAAGCCCACCTGAGGGGATGCTCATGCAGTGCAGCAGGTGTTCCCCTGACCTTAGAATTTAGGTGTGCTCTCACCACAGCACCTCCATGACCCCACTGGCCTTGTGGAGAATCTCAGATCCAAGCAGCGAGCCTGGATCTCCCACATAAAGTTGCAGTGCACTATCAGATGGCATGCCAGGCAGTGCTGCAATATGCAATTTCTAATCTAATCAGAGGCATCATTCCTATTCTTTGAAATATACTTTGCTGAAATATATCTATATAAGCCATTGCACTATCTGTGATCTGCCTCCTTGTGCCATCGGTACCCACTGTAAAGAACACATTGTCTCAATCAGTTATATCCCTGATTCTGTATTGAATAAATGAAACATAGCAAATGAGTCAATCACCCCTGCTCACAGACCAGGTAAAAGTGTTCCAAAGTAGGGACACAGGAAATGGTATATGAAAAAGATTAAGGGCAGTATACAATAGAAACATATGCAGATACAAATGAACTTTTTTGCTCGTGTCTGCATCCAGTCTGTTGCACCGAAACCCAGGAGCACTATTTTCTATGGGGTCCCACATTTTTGCAACAGTTTCCACAATTTCCAGCAGCTAGCATGAAAAAAAATAATGAAAATGCTGCATACACAAAAAATGAAGCATGCATCAAAAAAATAAAGTATGCCTCATTTTTCATGCAAGCTCTGCTTCATCTGTGTTCAAACTGCAAAATAATTTTATAAATAGTCTAAAAATACAGACCAGAGTCTGCTTTGAAAATATGGGTGGACAGATCCGGTTTGAAAATTCTGCCACATAATGATTTCCTCTTGCCATCCTGGCAGCTGTACCATTCACTATTGTTTAAAGGAGCTGTGCTCCCTGGTGCCCGACTAGTTATTTTACCATCCTCACACTTTTCAAGAATAAACTAAAGCAATACGGTTCATGCTTCTCCACTCATTCCCCCTTAGGGGTTTTCTACATTAAAATTACAACTTCTTTCCTGCAGTTCAGAATTGAACCAGTTTGAGATGGATGCTGGACATATAGGTGGAAGTTAAGTCAGAATATATCCTGACAGGTGTTCACTGACCACACATCATCCAGAACCAGCTCTCAGAACACAGTAAACAGATGGCGGGGTACCCAGACATAGCAATACCTGTGACACTGGTCAAGAATTCACAGGAATCATTCTGTTCCAGGGTGGTTTACCTGCCTTTGGGTTGGGTCAAGTGGCACCATGGTTCTTAGGCTTATCAGCCATGCTTGCCTGCCCCAGCACATACAGTATATCATGCTGGCAGGTGGCACAGGGAGCAATGCAATGTTCACTATATACTCATGCATATTCATGAGCTGCTGCTCACCTAGTGCATGGACAGACTACTGCTGCCTGATGCTACCGAAGCATGAGTTCCTGTATTCCACAGAAGGCAGGCAGCACTAGTTAATTACGATGGTATTGCTTGGATTGCTGAATCCAGCCTAATATATATAAAATACCAGCACATATTCATACAAAATCAAACTGAACAAACATATGAAAAATAGCAACAAAACTTATCTATGTCAACCTGACTCCAAGCATTCATTTTAAAAAGGTTCTAGTGCTAACAGGTTCAATGTTACCTCTTTGTAAACAAGCATTTGTCAATGCCGAATGTTGTCTTGCTGGCATTTGCATTGGTAGTGCCAGAGTTAGAGACGCATAATAGGAATGGCAATGGAGTATTGAAGTGATGCCAACCCCACCCCCACCCTGTAGAGACCGACAGGCATTGGGATGTGCCTTTGGGTCATCAGCTATAACGCTCATGCCATTGTACCTCACCCTACCCTGTAGACACTGACAAGTGTCATGTTGTGTGTTGGGGTCTTTGGGCATTATACTTACCCCATTCCATAAGGAAATACGCTGAGGTGGGTGCAGTATAGGAGAATGGGGTGAACTTTGTGGCCGAACAGTGCAAGGCACACCCCGATGCCTGTCACTGCCTGCAGGGTGGGGATGGGGGTGGAATGACGTGAGCATTACAAACGATGATCCCAAGTCACACCCTTGATGCCTGTCAGTCTCTAGAGGGTGGGGTGCTACAGTTGGAAACCTTAACACCATAGGCGTGTGTTGGTATTATCACTCCATATTTTCAACATGGGCTTTTTGTGAGCCCACGTCATGAAAAGCAGCACAATCAGTTTGTTAGCTGAAAGGTGGTTTTGCACAGTGGCTATGTCATTTGGTGACACAGGGATGAAAACATATTTTGGGCAGGATGTGGAAAATGACAACTGTATTGTTCATGAGGAGGCATAAAAAAATGGCAACGTTGAAAATCTGGAGTGAAAATACGAAAAATTGGTGAAGTCTTAAGCATGCATAGAAACTGCACAACACACGTCCGTAACCCAATTATTTTTGGGAGCTTGTTAGCCACCTTTTTAACATAGGCATTTTGGGACCTCCCCACATGAACAGTGGTAGTGTGATTTTGTTAATCTGTCCCAAAAGTTGATTTCCCACAGCGACCATCCCATTGTGCGCCACAGGTGTGGAAACACATTTTGGGCAGGATGTGAAAAATGACAGCTGTACTGTTTATAAGGAGGTGTGAAAAAATGCCAGTGTTGAAAATCTGGCATGGAAATATTGCAAATTTGCGAAGTTACAAGGGTGCGTGGAAACTGCACAATGCACACTTGTAACACAATCATTTTATGGATGTTAGGCACCAGATTTTCAACATGGGCATTTTAGGACCTCTGCTCATGAACAGTGTCACTGTCATTTCCTCAAACTGTCCCCAGAACTGATTTCACACAGTGACTGCACTATTCTGCGCCAGACATGCGAAAACACATTTTGGCCAGGATATGTAAAATGACAGCTGTACTGTTCATCAGAAGGTATGGAAAAATGCCAATTTTTAAAATCTGGAGTGAAAATATTACAAATTCAGAAAGTTATGAGTGTGCGTGGAAACAGCGCAATGCACACTCATAAAACAGCCATTTTGGGGATTTTTTTCACCAAATTTGCAACATAGGCTTTTTGAGAGCCCTTGTCATGAACAGTGGCACTGTCATTTCATTACTAGGTCCCAAAAGGTGATTCTGTGCAGTGACCAAAAAATCACCTTTCGTGACCAAATAGCGCCATGATAGTGACTGAATTCATGAGGAGGGGTCCCAATAACCCCATGTTGATAATTTGGTGCAAAATTTCCAAAAATTGCCTGAGATATGAACCAAAGTTGGAAAAACCCTAATTATGTCATTATACAGCTTACCAGCATTTCTTCAGTTCGCGGTCGGCTTTGAAGAGTGCAGATGTGTTCCTGGTCCACCGAAGAGTGTCGCCCCAGACTCCAGAGGTAAGTATGTGGTAAAGGGGGGGTGTGGAGAGGCAGGGTGCACAGAGGGTGGGAGTGGGTTGTGGAAGGGGGCAGGGAGATGGCGAGGGTCCATTTTCTTTTTTCACAGGGTTAAAAGAAAAAAATCATTGTGGGTAGTTTTATTTTTCAGAGTTTGGCATGCTGGGTGGGCTCCCAGCATGCCATGTAACTATTTTGAGGATGCTGTGGTCGAGGATTGGGCACTCCCATTGGCACACAATGAAAGCAGGGGGACAAGAGCCGAAGGGGATTGGGCACCCCCCTTGGCACATAACAAATAGGGGGGGTGCATTATGCTGACAGGGAGTGGGCTCCCCCGTCGGCACATACATAGAGTCACGGCATGCCGACAGGGGGATTGGGCACCCCCAAAGTCGGCATTGTGCCACCATTTGTAATCTATTTTTCACCAGGAAAAGCACATTGTGGGGTCCGCTGCATATGACAAGCTTTGTTCGCATTGCAGTGGACCTTTTCTTAGATGTGCTTGCCACATTATGTATGCATGGTGTGGCACAGGCATACAGGCTTGTTGGAGAATGAGGGACGCACCTACTGATGCCTGCCCTGCATTCGCCCAACAGTGACAGCACCTCCAAATCTGCTACTATGGCAATATGTTGGCCGTGCATGCGCGAGCCAACATAAAAATAATGTTAACTTTTAGCTGGCTCATGAGCTCTCAGTGGTCCCAACATACAAGTAAATCTCAGTGCTGCTTGATTTAATCAGCATGGTCAATTTAAAATACTAGTCAGGTGCTGTACTGTACTGTACATAACCTGAAAGGTTCAAAAATGTTCTGATTTTCAAACTTATTTTAAAAATAGCTATTGCATCTATTTCTTCAAAAAATGAGTTTCAGAATCACATAAATGTCACTGATCTAAACACATCACCTAACTTTTGAAAAATTCACCAGTTTAATCAGCAGCATTAATAAATGAATTCTCAAGCTTGTAGTGACCTCACTGCATGTAGTCTATGCAGGGAGCAAGGAACTTAAATCGGGCTTAGAAAATGGGTTAGAGGAATTTTCAAACCTGATTGGCTAAGGCAACCAATCACCTTGTCTGGTCTCAGGCAACAGACTGGGAAATAATGAGTCCCAGTCTCTGCCTGCCTGTTAAGAAAAAATCAGAAGCTGTAGAATGCTGAATTTGAAAATGCTGCAATTTTTACTGTTATTTAGCAAGACAGAGATAGCCCTCCATGTTTTATCTGACATTTCAGAAGTCAGAAATTAACAATGTTTCTGTTTTAAACTAACATCATTAGTACAGTGTGTGTGCAATGCTACTGGAGACAGCTTTCCTGGCTGGCCCAGACTCAGCTCCACACCCTTGTCTGCTCCCCATCCCCGCTGCAAAACAGTTTTTCATAGAAACAGTTATTTAGAAAAAAATAAAAGAATAGCGTGATACCAGGGCAGTCTGTGTTGATTGTCAGCATTGCTTGAACTCTCCTTCTCTGCTCCTGAAGTCTCATTGTAGCACACATAATGTTTTCTCCAGCGGGCGGGGATGGGGTGAGGGGACACTAGGTTCATCATTCAGGCAATGGTGCACACATAATGTTTTCTCCGGTAGGTGGTGGGGGACTTGGAACTGTCTAGCCAAAGTGGTCTCACAGTAAATGGTTGCAAGATGAGTGTAGCTAGCTAAAAGCCTAAAACTATGTCTCACACACAGCTTCACCCTCTAAGGGTATGTATATCAATAGAGGGAGTACTTTTAAGTTAAGGGCAATTTTTTTACTAAATGGTAAGTTTATTTTTTATATGTTTTACAAATTATATGAAAATTTAACATATGATGCATTTTCTAAGTGCAATAATACCATCAAGGATGGGTGATACGGTCTATACCAGCCCTTCTGGGGCTATAAGGTCCTCCACCTGTGGCATCAGGCATCTTTACATCCATGGACAGTCCAGTATTGCCCAATACCACCCACCCTGTTGGGTATTATTGCTGCATTCTGATAGCAAGGCAGGTTTTCACTCTTTTCATTGCTGAGCTGCATGTAAACTGTGCAAGGAGCAGAAAACTCTAACTGGGCTTTCTTGTACTAGTGGGGAGGGGGATCTGAACTGAGTTAGAACTTCAAATACATACAGAATTGAGAAAACAAGCTAGCAGAGAAAATCAGCCTAGGAACAGATGGGCTGAGAAATAAAAGCCTGAGCAAGTAGGAATAGAGCGAATACCTGACATCTTCCATTTTCATTGAAATAAAATGTCTTTACTTTTTATCAGTTTAATGTGTTCTGTAGTTTGAGACTGTAAACCTACTAATCCAGTGAGAACTGCTTTAACAAGTGGATGTACTGAAGTAGATGGTTTAAAAAATATGTTTTTGGCAGACTAGATAGGCCTGGCATTCTTTATCTGACATCAACATCTACATCTATGTTTCTGTGTTTCTGTTTTCATGCTGGATTTTCATCAACATTTTGATGCAGTTGCGCTACTTGTGCTAAAACTGTTAGGCCACAAAAAAGTTGGTCTAACATTGTGGCATAAGTGCTAAAATGTGCACATCAGACACGACACATGCACAAAAAAAATTGACACTTCATAAGGCGAGTAAAGTGTCACAAATGCATCAACATGTTTGAAAATCACCTGCAAACATTTTGGTACATTTGCAGTGATGCAGCTGCAGCAGCAAAACCACCACAACTCCTGCATCATTAGTTTCAAAAATCCAGCCTTAAGTTACTACTTTATTTTATCAACATGTTTCCCATGTAATAAGTTGAATAAATTACTCCAGTGCATACGTGTATACTGACTTAATGAATCCTGCTGCCATCTCAGAAAAGTTATTCAACTGAACAAAAAACTGGCAGATTAAAATAATAAGCCACTGATCTGCATAAGTGCATGCTGACTTAATGCACACTGTACTGTGGAAGGCACTCAGCCACTGGCATCATGCCTTACAATGCAGCTGCAGTGTATAGGCATGATACAGAAAATGTGGTAGCCTGGGGGTCATTTGCAACGCCCTCAGTTAATCCTGGTGCCATCTTGGAAAAATTGTTTGACTGAACAAAAAAAAACTGACAAATTAAGAAGAAGCCCTCCTGGACCAGTATGAAGTTAGTTCTGTTTTACTGCAGCATCTTTCGCAGCATACATAGCGAGGCATGGTATAGGATGACCAGGAGCAGAAACCCCAGTGCTTTGAGGTTTAACCGCCCTCTCTGTCAGGGGGAGGTCCAGAGAAAAAGATCTTCTATTCTTTAAGTCTGCCTCTCCATTGCCCCCCCAGTAGTATTAAACCCAAGTTTATACGTAAGCAATAACCACGACAGGATGTGCATTTCTGGAAAATTAATGCGCATGCTGGGTGAAAAGAAAGGCTTAAAGCCAGCAGTTGAGTGCCTTTCAATGCACCCAGGAATTGCATTTCCTCAAGAGAGGTACATCCTCAAGTGGGTTATATCACTTATAAAATCGATTTTTTTTAATTTATTTAAATTTTTTTGTTTGTGTATAGTTAGGCTGTAGCCAGGTAGATTATGTTATGTTGTTGAAAAATTGTGCATTTACTGGGAAATCATGAATGGTCAGATGATATGTCTTGATCAGTCTTATTGCTAGGATTCCAGAGAATTTTTAAGTCCATATAATAAAGGTGATTGTACAGTAGGTGTGGTAATATGATACTGGTCACAGCATGAAGAAGAACAATTTTTAGCCAGCTTAGTTTGAACAAACACTGTTTTCTTTATTACAGGTCTATCCAGTACCACCACCTCCACCACTGTTTCAAGGGGTAAGGTATTGTAACGTTGCACACTTTTTATAGCCAATGCTAAAGTTAATAGGAGCCAGTTTCAAACAAGTGTAACTTGAAGGTACTTAGAAATAATTCTGAATACACAATCAAGCATATACAGTCAACCCCCAGTGGCAGTAATGTTCATTAATATGGTATGTAGTCTATGAGGCAGCAGCTCCACTTACCAAAGAAAGCTCAAACACTGTGCAAGCCTTCAAAGTACACTGGGCAGATTTCTGCTTACCAAAGGAATCACTGGGTACCCTGTTTTTTTTGGATTGGTGGGAAATCTTTATGCATTAGTATATGTTTGCACAGCATGCTTCTTGGCTCCTGTTTATGAAGAAAGGGGTGAACATAATGAACCTACAGTAGTGTTACCATCTGACCTTAAATTACTATGTTACTATGATACAGTCATGATAATATAATATGCAAAAATATTTCATTTGTGGAGAGTTTTATCTGCTAAAAGTGGGAACCAGCCTGCACACTAACAAAATTCTTGAAATTAGGACTGCCAGGGGGTGAGAGGCCCTGACTGTAGTCTGACCATCTCTGGAACTGATTGTCTGATATGCTCAGCGAGGTGAGAGCCCTCTGGGTCTTTGAACTATAGTTGAAAATTTCCTGACTATGTTGGGACTTAGCCTCTGTCCACTATATGGGCTTGTTTTAAAAGCTGACTCCCTTTTGTACTAAAGATTTTAATTTATTTATTTGTTAGGTTGGGGAGGGTTTTTGGGGTTGTGATGTGTGATCAGTGAATGAGTGTATGTGAGTGTGTGGTTGGATGAGTGAGTAAGTTTACATTTGAAGCATTTTAGTGTATTGGTAGTAGTAGTTTTCCTCTAGGATGGGGGTTCCACCTCAGGACCAAATATTGGCTTATTCTCCCTCTCTTCTTAAAGATCTTTGCCCTTTCCTCACTCCACCACTTGATGCTGTGGTACGGTGGAGATATAAGAAGTTGGATATTTTGAAGAGGGTTGCTAAAGGGAGAGAGAGGAAGAAGGATATAGCCTGGGGGGAGCCAATTTGGGTAGTGGGGACCAGGAGATGCCCTGGATTAAGGAGACCTTGTGTCTTGTCTCTATACCCAGGGCTTCTTCTGGACTGAGAGGACAGGTGGCTGAAGAACCAGCCCCAACCTTTCATCTTCTTCGGGCAGCTCTCTGCAATGCCAGGTCGATGGCTAACAAGATCACTATGATGCCTAGTCTTGTTGGGTCAGTCAATCTGGCTTACATTTATTTATTTTATTTAGTTTTTGTTTACCGGGTAAGTGCACTAGCCAATAAAGGACTATTTTCAGGCACAACCTGGGAGAGTACAGAACATATTAACATACATGACATTCCACAAGTACATTAACAGTTTTAAGTATAGCTTCGTACAAGACAGCAATAAGTATAACTTAGTACAGACCAGAAGAACATAATAACATGACATTTTACAGTACTTAACCACCTTACATATTGCTTAGTTTAGACCACAGCACATTGAATTCAACAACATATAGAGCAAGATATTTGGGAAAACAGAAGACTTTTGACTGAAGGGTGAACTGGAGAAAGACAAGGAGGACCTAGTAGAGATCAAGTCGGATCAAAGCAAGTGCATGGGTCTGACTGGGATAGATAACTCCTTAATTTAATTTTGAAGTGGCTATGAGATGCAGACTGCTTTAGATCTAAGGGAAGAGTATTCCAAAGCTGAGGAGTCGTATGCTTAAACCCACCAGCACGCTTTGAGGTGTGATGCCTAGGAACATTTAGTAGTGCTTTGTCAGCAGATCATAGCCCATGGGAGGAGGTGAAGGGAATAAGTGGTGTTGCGAGGGATGCAGGGGTGTTAAGCCTGATAACTGAGTCACACAAGGAGCCAAGGTAGTATTGACTGGATGCAGAGGGAGAGAGCCACCCCAGATCGCTGTAGAGCTGACAGCGGTGCTTCAGTCGATGGGATGAAGATACGTACTGACAGATATTATTGTATGTGACATCCCATTTCAGTAGTGAGGTTTTATGTGCAGCAGTAAGGATAGGTGAGCAGTAGGTTACTGCAGGGAGTAATACCCCTCTGGCAATGGCTAACTTAGTGGATGGAGTTAGCATGTAGCTAGTCTTGTAAGCAACATCCAGTCTACTATTCACTGTTTTACAGGTGGAATGAATGTGAAGGTTTAGATCCAGTGATTGGTCAAGCATAACACAAAGGTAGTTGAAAGACATGGTAGTCTGAAGTTTAGACCCTTCAAGGTCGTAGATCATTAGGGTCGATGTGCTAGTTCTGAGTTTCGGGGTAGATTCTAGGAGCATAGCTTTCATTTTTTTAGCATTAAGTACTAGTTTGTTGTACTGTAGCCAATTTTGAATGTTCCCAAAATCAGTGGAAAGGGATGAGTTCAGGCTATCGATTGAGAGGATGGTGGGGCACCCGAGGCCCAGATGCAGAAAACTGGAGAATGATCAGTTATCGCATCTGCAAGGATACCCGATGTAGACACATGCTCCAACCGGTTTGTGAGTACCCAGTCCAATAGGGTGCCTGATTTATTTTTTTTATTTATTTAGTTTCTGTTGACCGGGTAAGTGCACTAGACAAATTCTGCCTATTTTCAGGCATGACCCGGGGAAGGGGGATACAGATGAATGCCAACTGACCTTGAACCAGATTAAGCTGTTGGTGGTATTTTTAATGAATGAGGGAAATTCAGCCAGGACACTGGGGAAGTTTCCCTATTGCATTGCTGGCAGTAGGGGGAGGTGTTGACGTTGGTCTGCTGCTTCTCAGACTGTGTTCAACCTTTCATGGAGCAGGATGCTCTGTTGCGCTCTCCGGAGCGGAGTATGGAAGTGGGTGACTTTTCGGAAGGTTTATTGCCTCAGGCTATGGAGGAGATTGAAGCAACAAAGATTGTTCAGGATTTTCATCAGAATTCACAGGAGTTTACTGGTATGAATCCAGTATCGGAGAACGAAGCTATTTTTCAATCTACTATAGCGACTGACATTTCCAGGGAACCTTTACTTCTGCAGCCAGTTTCCAGAGACTTTGAAACGGGTGACCCTTTTTCAGAAGAAAACACAGGGGATATGCGGAAGGAACTTCCGGGTGTTGTACTAGGCGGGCAGCAGGATGAGGACTCTCCTAATGTTCAGGCTGCATTTACCGGATCGACTTGTACCACCTCGCAAGTTGTGATAAGACAATTTGGGCTGTCTCAGACTTCCACGGACTTTATTTCTCTGGATTGGTCGATGGAGGATGCACTAAATGACTCTGGTTGGATACAGACTTCTACGAGACAATGGATTCCCGATCCGGACTGGCGGGCTATTCCTCGAGCAATAAGGCCACAATGAAGCATGCCAACACAGATGAATCCCTGAGCTCAGGTAATGACTTAATTAAGGGAAGGGGTTTTACTGTTAACACTGTGCAGCACATAGAGGAGTGAACTACGGCCTTGTCTAGGCTGAACACATCCTTAGCGGGGGATGAGAATCCTGATAAACAACAGGCGGGATTTGAAAAGGAGACTCCTGATAGTGATGCTAATCAAAATCAGAAACGGGTACCCATGTCTGAACTTTTTAAAAATAAATTAGAGCAAGCACCGAGAAGGAATGCAGTCTGGCTGCGATATAAGGGAAGGCTAACTGAACATCCAGGCAGATACTTTGTTGCTAAACAACTCTTAAGAGGATCTATGCAATTCTTTCTTGCAGATATTTATGCCTTAAGTCATATCTCAGGGGAGGATTCTTTTGATATTAGCTTTAAAACCACACATGGTTTGGAAAAATTTGGGGACAAATATTCAACTCTAAAATCTGCCCCATTGTGGACTCCTTTTTAAGCAATTCCACTCACTAAACCACAAATTAGATACATTACCATTATGTTTCGAAATGAAGGGGTAAGTGTCAGCAATATTTACCATTGGTTACAAAATCATTGTGATATTATGGGTCCTTCTGAAGCTATATTAGACTTGGAAGGGATCTGGACGGGGGGATTGAGGTTTAAGGTGAAATTGTTTCAGGTTAATGGTGACATCATTCATCTTCCCAATAGTTTATTTTTGGGTAGAGATAGAGGGGTATGCTTTTATGGGGGTCCGCCTAGAGCCTGCTATAAATGTGGATCAAAGACTCATATAAGTAGCTCGTGTGACTTATTAAAATGTTCATTATGTGGAAGATATGGGCATTCTGTGGATTTGTGTGAAAATATAGCAAATCAAGATCTAGCAATGACACACTTGACCTCAAGCTTCTGACCCTCACCTTAGAAGAGGTGCTGGGGCCTCTTACCAGGATTTTTAATCTCTCCCTTACACTCAGCCAGTTCCCAGAAAAATGGAAGTTAGCTACTGTTATCCCATCCAAAAAAGTGGTGATAAGACTGCCCATGGGAACTACCACCCTATCCCAATCCTGCCTCCCCTTTCAAAGGCCCTGGAATGCATAGTATCGGACCAGCTCACCGAATATCTAGACAAATATAACATCCTTTGCATGCAACAACATGGCTTCAGGAAAGGCCACAGCACTGTGTCCGCACTACTTGAAGTCACCGGAGCAATCCACAGTTCTCTGGACAATGTGCAACTCACTGGTGCAATTTACATTGACTTAACCAAAGTCTTCAATACTGTCCACCACCGCCTTCTACTTGCCCAGCTACATAAAGCTGGGGTCTCCCCAGATTCTATTACATGGTTTAAAAGCTACCTTGAGAACAGGTCACAATGTATAAAAATCGCTGAAGTGCTCTCTGATGCCAAATCTGTGTGCTCTGGTATTCCACAGGGATCCATTCTGGGACCACTCCTTTTCAGTCTGTTTCTCAACACCTTATCGGATGCCTGCCCTGAACCAATTATTCTCTACCCCGATGATGCGGTAATCCTTGCCGCATGCCATGACCCTTACCAGCTGCAAGGAAAACTCCAGCATTGTTTCTCCACTGTTGAGAACTGGTTCATTCAGCATAAACTGATCCTTAACCAGAAAAAAAGTCCATGATTTTCAGTCATTCCAACAATAAACATAAGCACCACCAACTTTCCAATAACACCAGTCACGATGGCCCACTGGAGCAGGTCCACTCTTTTAAATACCTTGAGATCACACTTGACTCCCATCTCTCATACACTGACCACATTAATAATGTCGCCAAAACTGTCAGTTCCAGACTAGGCCTGCTGTTCTGCCACAGGTGACCTCTTACCCCTGAAACCCCGGCAGTTGCCGTCCAGTGCTCCATCGTTGCCACCATCGACTATGGCCTCATCATATACGGCTCTGCTACTGTTACTGTGCTCAAACGAGTAACCTTCTCCCTCATCAAGGCTTATCAGCTCATGACAGGCACCCAATGCCTTACACACACCTGTGACCTCTACTCCCAAACCCACTGGATGCAACTCGACAAACGTATAAAATACCAAACCTGCATATTCGCAAAGAAAATTCTGATGGGTCTTGCCCCTCCCATAGTCTCTACTCTCCTACAACAAAATAATTGCTGCCGAACCACTAGGGGGTCCAAATCCTTGAAGCTCCAAATCCCACGTTGTCGCATGACCCAAGGTCAAAGAGCTTTTTCTTACTGGGCCGCCAGCTGGCTGAATGGTCTCCCCAATGACATCACCACCGTCTCAACGCCCGGCACCTTTAAAACCAGGCTCCGCCACTCACTGACTGCCTCTAGCACCTGTGACTGCTATCTCTAACTGTACCACCCTTCTCCTGGACTCCCAAGATGATAATTGTATCCTTTGCTCTCTGCTCCATTGGCAGTAGCATTCACTGATGACCTCAGCCTCCTAGCACTTACTCCCACTGCCCTGTCCAACCCTGGCACTTCCTGTCCTCTGACAATGCCTCCTGGTTGCAGCCCTTCCCTCCCTCCTCTTCCCCCTCCCTCCCTTTATCCCACAACTTCTGCCTTCCTCTTCCACCTGTCCTCCTCCACCTGCCTTCCTTTACAACCTTCCTCTACCACTCCCCTACCCTTCTTATGCCTATTTCCTCTTCCTCCCCTTCTATTTCTTCCTCTTTATACCCCCTACCTCTATAATAACCCTGCTAGCAATAGTTACTGTATAGCACTATGTATTGTAAAAAATATTTGTTAAAAACTGTGATTATGTAGTGTCTTGTTGTAATCCCTGACATGGAACCTTTGTAAAAGAGCCCTGGCTCAAAGGTATTTGTAATCCTAGACCTGAATAAAAAATATATAGCCGGCCGCCGGCGCGTGATAAGTTTCCGGCACGGCGCGGTGACCCGGGTGAGGCAGACCGGGTCGCTGGAGGGCTTGCCGGGGGGAGAAGGATAGAGTGTCCTACGGACTGCTCTCCTTCTCCGGGGGATGGATGGGGAAGTGCTCGGGGTCTGCGCGACTCCTGGTGGAGACCAGGTGTAGTGCGACTGCCGACCTCAACAGTGCATATCGGAGGCGGGGCAGGACGCTCCGTGTCATTGCACGTCCCCGCCTCCCGGAAAAAGGAAAAAAGGGAAGAATGCCACCGGGGCCCTCGATGAAGCCGTCACAGCTTCAATTAGCCCCTCAGGCCAGCCTCCGACCTAGTCCGACGCCATGCATGTGGCTCCAGTGCCGCAGAGCCCTACCATGGGGGTAAGCCACGGGTATCGGAAGGGTGCAAGGCCGATGTGGGGGGGTGGAAGCGTGACCGGCTGAAAGTACCGGGCTACCGGCGGCAGGGGTATAAAGAATAAATAGAAAAATATATATATATATATATATCTTTCAATGCAATCTCTGTGATAAGAAAGGACATGCCTTTCATCAATGTCACTGGGCTAAACATAATAGGATGGGGGATGGGATCAAGATGATTTGGTGAACAAAGTTCAAGAAAAAAGAAGAGATACTACCTTCCCCACTCCCCCAGTACCTCAAGAAGAGGAGACACCTCAGAGGGATAATCTTCCACATAGCCCAGCTGCAGATAGACTATCGCCTTCAGTAGATGAGCCTGTGCTTCACTCTCAGCAGGAACAAGATGTTCCCTCTACTGAAGTTCCTCCTGCTATTATGAAACAGCCTGCTCTTACATCAATGCCCCCACCTTTTGAAACAATTAAAAATTGATGGTTCACTAGGACTTCGCTTAAACAAACAATACCTGGTCCCATACCCATGGAGAATTTTTTTTCTCTTTTGCAAGACAACTGTGGAGACTCAGATTTAGAATCTGATACTTCACACAGGTCTGAAATGGTAACTGAAGATGAAGAAAGTAGAACTACTAAACTAGCTAAAGAAAAAAAAGAAGGGAAAAAAAGAAAAGCGAGTCTCAGTCAAAAAGGAGGGCATTTACACTAAATGTTGATGGCTGCTTTAAGAATAGCTTCATATAATGTTTGCAGTCTTAAAAATGTTAAGAAAAGGCTTTCTCTTTTTTCCTTTTTTGAATCTCTTTAGGTAGATATTATCTTCCTTCAGGAAATGAGATTGTCTTCTCTTGCTGAAATAGATCTGGCTAAAAGGCGGTGGGTCTGGGGTCCTTCATTCTGGACATTTGGCCCTGATTTAGCTGATGGGATTGGGATATTGTTTAAATCCACTGCTTTTAAAATCTCCAAACTCGTAGATATTAGTCCCGGAAGAGCTTTATTGCTTGACTGTTCCCTTAGAGATTTTGATTTCCGAATTATTAATATTTATGCCCCACAAGTAAAAACTGCTAGGATTGAGTTGTTTGAAGAAATCAAGCCATTCCTATATACTAGGAGGCAAGTAATTTGGGGAGGGGATTTTAATTGTGACATTGATTTAAAATTTGTAGGAGAGGTCCAGAAAAAATTGTACTCTGACTCTCATGCGTTAAAACAGATCATTACAGATGCAGGACTCTCTGACGCTTAAAGAATTTTACATAGTTCAGGTGGAGCTACATATCATAGATATATTTATGCCACTCGTATTGATATGGTTTTTGTTTCAAAATATGTTAAGCCATATACGGGTATTGTTAAGCCAACAGAATTTTCAGACCATCAGATCTTATTATATAATTTTAGTCTTGCTGATGTTCCACCTAAGGTGTTTTCCACTATTTAAAGATGGAGGTTAAATCTGTCTCTCTTGGATTCATCAGACTGTGTGCATGGATTAGAGGTCTTATTTGAAGCCAGGAATTCTACAATGTGTTTATATGATAACATGTATGACTGGTGGCGGGATACAAAAATTGAGGTTAAATCATTTCTGCTTACTATGGAGAGACAGAAAGTTAACTTTAATTATTTAAAATACTTGCAATTCAGGAATCAGTTATACAAATTAATGTTATTTCCTCCACAGGACAAAATAACATTTAAGTCACAAATCTCTGAACTTAAAAAACAAATGCTGCTTTATCAATATAATAAAGCAAAATCACTAGATATAGAATTTAGATATGGGATGAAAACGCAACCGGCTTCTGATCCATACAAAGCTTGCAAGCAAAGATTAGATAAGACCCTAATGACTGGTTTATTGAATACTAATGGTAATATCGTGTCCACAGATCTAGATATGTTATTGGTTGTACAACGATTTGTTTCAGATCTGTTTAGTGATACTGCAGGGACTACCAAGGTTTTGCCAGATGAATTCATGGCATCACTTCCTTTAGTAGATGAGTCTTTTAAACAAATTTTAACAGAACCCATCTCCTCACATGAAGTAGAAGAGGTGATAAAAACTTTAAATATGAGGACGTCCCTGGGTCTGGATGGTATACCTAATGAATTTTATAAAAAATTTCTCCCATATATGAGTTATTTTTTGCCTTTGGTTTTTAATTTTATGTTATCTTCTGATTTAATATTTCCAGACTTTAGTACTTCTATGCTTAAATTCATTCATAAAAAGGGTGATAGAACATTACTGTCTAATTGGAGGCCTATTAGTTTACTTAACAGTGATTATAAAATCTTATCAAAATTATCACTAACAGATTATTACAGGTCTCTGATATACTCATTCATCCAGCACAGACTTGTGTGATCCCTCGTCACAAGATTCAACATAATCTTTATTTCTTAAGAGAATTATTTGAGGTCAGTAATTTAGGACATGGCTCAGGTTATATAGTTGCCCTTGATCAAGTTAAAGCATTTGATCGGGTTCGACATAGATATCTTTTTGATTTATTATTGCGATATGGTATTCTTCTTCAATTTGTGAAATGGATTACTATGTTATATTCTAAGGCTAAAGTTATCCCCATGGTTAATGGTTTGTTTGGGACTGAGATTAAGGCAGGGATGTCCCTTAAGTCCTTTATTGTACACATTTGCCCTAGATCCAGTTATTAGATGTATTCAAAAGGATCAACGTATCGTGGGGATAGCCCCTGATCATTCTTTACCACCAGAAAAAATCGCAGCATATGCCGATGATGTAACATTATTAATGCAAGATGTGACTTCACTTACACATGCCCTTGACATATTTCAGGTATGGGGACAATTTTCTGGAGCACAAATAAATATGGAAAAAAGTTTTATTTTTTCTTTGGATCATAGACAGGTAGACAATTTAGATGTCATGGGAATTCCTCTGGTTACTACTCCTCAGAAAATTTTGGATATTTGGTTTGGGTCAGGGGATATGGCTAGTTTTAATTGGGAACAGCAGTTAAAGGTTGGGGAAGGTAAAGTTAACACGTGGAAACAATTGAAATTTGGGAAGAAAAAACGTATTTTGATTATTAAGAAATTTCTGTTCCCCTTTTTCCTTTATTTAAGTTATCGTTACCTACCCCCAGTTAATTTGGAAACAAAGCTGTACAGTGTATTTTTTCAGATGTTATGGGGTAATAGATTAAATCAAGTTAGAAGGGATATTACCTATTTACTGGTGAAAAAGTTTGGGTTACATATCCTAAACCCAATTGTGTTCTATCACTCCATATTCTTGTTCAACTCATTTAGCTATTTGTGGAAAAAAGCCACTTTGCCACGGCAATTATGGTCACAATTTTTTGGACCCCTTATTATCAGAAGTGGACACTTTTGCCTCCTAAAATATTAGTTCAGGATCATCTACCATGTTATGGGCTTCCAGTGATAAAAAAAATACAGCAGTGGAAGCTGTTATTTCAGAATCTGATTTCTCATGATAGAAAATCATTTTATTCATATATAGTTTATGAAGTGCAGAGTTTTTCTCCTATTTCCAGAATGTGTTCCTTCAAAAATTAATTTTGCTCTTCATAAATTGATGGATTTTAGACTCCCTGCTTTCGTATGGGACATAGTTTGGATGTCAGCCCAAGGGAGGTTAGGTGTAAGGGGAAATCTTAGATATAAACCTTTAACAGATAGCTATTGTCTGAGGATTTCATGTTCTAATGAAGAAGAAAGTCTATTACATTTCTTTATTAATTGTTCTTTTAGTAAGATTTTCTGGTGTGAGGCAGCAACTCACTGGGATATGCCCTTCCTTTCACGTATTACATACAATACTTTAATATTAGGAGATTATTCAGGAGTATGGAGTAATTATCATAAAAGTACTTTGAATGTTTTCTTTGCAATTCTTCAATTTTATTTATGGCAAGCTCAATGTCAATATATTTTTCAACAATAGCAAGTACTGAATACTACTATATTTTCTAAGATAGAAGATGGACTGTTTCAAATTAAAGAAAGGGAAAGTCACAGATTTTCACAAGAAAAGTTCTTTCAACTTTGGAAAAAATTCTTTCTGTAAATATATTTTTATATAAACTAGTGCTATACTAATGTATGTATACTTTTATGTTTGTATGAATTTTTACGTAAATATTGTGAGATATATTTTGTTACCACAGTGATGTTGTGTTTTTCTGTTTAATAAACTTCCCCCACTCTTTTCGAGAAGTGCCATGGGATCTTTGACATCCACCTGAACTACCACCAATCCAGGCAGATGGGACCTCGGTTTAACATTTCATCTGAAAGACGGCACCTCAGAAAGTGCAGCACCCCTCTCATGCTGCACTACAGTGACAATACTGGGATATTAACCCAAGTGCCAGATGTGGGAACTGAACCCTCAGTCCTCTGAT
This sequence comes from Neoceratodus forsteri, assembly GCA_016271365.2. Classification (NCBI taxonomy): domain Eukaryota; kingdom Metazoa; phylum Chordata; order Ceratodontiformes; family Ceratodontidae; genus Neoceratodus; species Neoceratodus forsteri. Next base: position 727,533,747 of record CM028138.1, on the reverse strand, counting down.
CTCCCGGCCTTAGAGGCGAGTGTGCTACCTACTGAGCCACTGGCACTGTACATTTAGGTGGAGTAGGCATTCTAGTAGGCTCAGTAATCATCTGGTATAGTTTAAAACTCTGCACTAATGACAGTAGGGAACTGTGAGTAGGACCTAACCAGTTACGGTTAAGGTCCCCCATAATTATGAGCTCACTATGACTGACCACCCTGGATGTATAGTCAAGGAGATCCTGAAGTCCAGTTTGATCCCCTGATGGAGGATTGTAGATGCAAATAATGTGCAGTTTTTTAGCACTTAGTTGGAGAGTGGTATGAATGGATTCACACACAGAGGGAGAGGCTGGGGCAGGAACTTCAGTAATGCTGAGATAGTCCTTGTAATATAGAGCCACCCCACCTCCACATTTGGCTCATTTTTCTATCCCTATGTATCAGGGAGTAATTCTTCATTGAGCAGAGAGAGTCAGGGATACTAGGTTTTAACCAAGTTTCAGTGAGACAGAGTATATCCGGGTTGTACACACTGAGCCACGCTTCCAGTTCATCCTTATGGCAGATTAGGCTACAAATATTCATATGTACAATGAGAAAACCCTTGTTTGTTAGCCCTGATAGGTCTGCTATAGAGAGGTGAGCAGGAGGACCAGGGTTTAGTTCCACATCGCCTGATAATAGGAGCAATAGGATAGCTAAGAACAAGAGCCTTACATTACAGAGACCTGACTTGTAGATACCTCGGGCCCTGTGCTAGAAGCATCTGTCCTGGCTGGGTACTCTGTTGTGCACTGCCCAAAGAAGGATTGCAGGGGAGGGAGGGTTGCAATCTGTTTTAGATCGGAGCTGGGCCTGATGGAACACCCAGTTGGTGACACCAGTTCTTTTGAGTGTGTGGCTGTGTGGGGGGGTTCCGGTGTGGAATTTAGAGTGCTCCTGGTCTACCTTCCACCTGGGTGGGACCGGAACTTCTTGCAGGAGGTGAAGTCCTTTGTCACAGAGAGAGTTGGAGTCGCCGAGGTGGATTATTCTTGGCAATTTCAACACCTGGGTGGATGACGTTGTAACATGATAACCGTCTACTAGCTATGTGTATAATTCTGTTATAAATATATGTTTTAAAATTTCTGCTTATAAGACATAGCAGGGTCAGAGGCCATCTGGAAGACAGTAGTTTTTTAAAGAGGCCTGACCTTTTGATCCCAAAACAGTTGCTACAGTAGCTAAATAGCTAGTTTCCTTCTCTTTGCTGACACATGGTTAAAAGCCTTCCTGGGACTATAAACACTTCATTCAAAAGGCCAGGTTATGACAGTTGCAAACTATCCCTTTACTTTGAAACACAGGGACAAAGTAAGCATTTTATGACCTCTGAGAAAAAGGGAATTTTTTACAGATTTTTGTTAGATTTCACAACTAGCTGAACACAGTTCCTCAGGAAGCTTCTGAAGACATCAAAGGGATAATTCTGTCTGTCATAAGGTCTCACTAATTAAGAGGAGGATATATACTTTTTTAATTGGAATGTTTGAGCAGTGGGCTGAGACATGTGACTGATAAATTAACTCAGTACGCAGGTTTGAGTGACCTCACAGCCAGCATCTGTGAGCTGTGTCATCAGGGAGGAGGAGATTTGTAACAACGTATTACCAGCCAGCTGGGAGAAAACTTTGCATTTGCCATTTTGCCTTTGGTTTTGAAGTGTGGCTCCTGACAAACTGTCACAGCACTTTAGGTAAATTCAGCTACCTATTTATTACTTGAAACCTAGGGTAGTAGAAATTCAGTAATAAGGCTTTGTTTTTGTATAATTATCAATTTAATTTAAAAGACAATAAACCCAAATTTATATGTTCTGCATTTTGTATTTTATCTATTTTCAATTTTAGTAAACATTATTTTCTTGAAATTATGCCTGTGTCTTTTCTCATTTTCTCTTGCATATGAATGCTGGAATAGTATTTGATAATTCTGGCAAAAACTGTTAAGGGCTTAAAGTCGTTACCATCTTGCTAAGTTAAGAAAATACCTAGGTCTCAAACTGAGTCAAAAAGGGGAAAGTTGTGAACCAGGCTGGGTGCCCACTGGGTTAAGTATTGCACTGCATTTCCATAAAGAGGGTGCAATATTTGATCCTGTTAACTGGGTGTGCTAGCGAAAAAGGGTTCAAATTTGACCTCAGGACTTAAGATTAATAGGTGTTTTCAGACCCAAAACAGACAGGAGGGTTATCCTGTTTGTCTCCTGTTCACATATTGCACTTTGAGATTTGGCACTGTGGGAGCAGAGGGCCTGACCTGCAAAGTGCGTTTGTGACAGATTTGGTTGGCAGCGGTGTGATTAAAAAGGATTTAGTAACAAGAGCATTAACAGTTCAGTGTTTCAGATTAATAACTGTAACAGCTGTCACGCAAAATAAAGCAGTGATTTAAAAAGTAAAGAACTATATCATTGTGCTTACAGTCTAAGTTCCCTACCTGTTTTATTTTTTTCCGGGGGTGAGCTAGTGTAGCCATTGCTTAGGGAAGAAGATGGCTTCCAACTACAGTGAGTACACTGCAGACTACCTGAGGCAGTTGTGCCAAGAGAGAGGAGTCCAGCATGAGGAGTGAGGGGAAAAAGCAGAACCTCATGGAGGCTCTTGAGGTAGCCGATGCCCAAGACCTCAAGTCACAGTCAATGACTGGAAAGGACCAAACCTTGGGCATGGAGGGGCCGGGGTCCAGTGCACTGTCCAGACCCAGGGAGGAATACAGCTTGACCAGTGCAAGCCAAGAGCCACAGCAGCAGGGGAAGGTGACCACCATTCTGGAGCCAAAAGGGATCAGGCTGCAGATGGAGTTGCAGAGAATGGAGCTGGAGTTTGAACAGAAAAGGGTTGAAGCCCAGCAGAAAAGGGAGCTAGAACAGAGGAAGATGGAGATGGAGATGGAGAGAGAGAGAGAGAGAGAGAGAGAGAGAGAGAAGAAAAGAGAGAGCAGAAAGACGCTGAGGAAAAAGAGAGACAGCTTCAGAGAGAGGCTGAGGGAAAAGAGCTACAGCTTCAGAGAGAGAGGCCAAGCAAGAAGAGAGAGAGAGAGAGCATCAGAGGAGGTTTGAACTGGAGAAGCTACAGCTCCAAAGACCAGCGCCAGATCAAGTAAGTGACTTGGGTGAACCTGGAACTCCAGGACTGGGTTACAAATTAAATCTAAATTGATAGCTGAATTTAAAGAGAGGGAAGATATGGATGCATTTTTAAATTCATTTGAAAAAGTATGTATTCAGGCAAAAATTCCCAGAGAGTCCTGGTGCTTCCAGCTATCCCTGTTGCTTACCGGGAAAGTTTGTGATGCATTGGGTCAAATGGCCAATCAGGACAGTAATGATTATGGCAAACTTAAAGCTGCACTATTAAAGAAATATGATTTAACAGCAGAGGCATACAGAGTTGAATTCTGTAAGCTCAGGAGAAGCCCTGACATGAGCTATGAGGAGCTAGCCACTAAATGTCAGTTTTTAAAACATTGGTGGGAAGGGACTGAAGCAGACGTTGTAGAGGAAATTGAAAATGTGCTTTTAGAGCAGTTCTTTTTGGCGTGCCCAGCAGAACTGAAAACCTGGCTAAAGGACAGAGATCCAAAAACAGTGCAGGAGGCTGCCGAACTCTCGGACCACTATGCCATGAGCAGACCTGCTCTTAGAGGTTGTGGGGTGAGCTAGGCAGCACAGAAAGGGAAACATGTGCCTTCAGGGCAGCTAAAATCCTCCCTGCCTCCACTGAAACAGGCAGCCCCAGGTTACAAAGAAAAGATTTGCCTGATAAAAGAAATGAATGTTGAGTTTGCAGACAACCTGGGCACCTTGTCAGGCAGTGTCCAAAAACAGTGGCGAGTGCACAAAGTGGTGTTAGGAAAGAAGTGGATTGTTTGTGTATCCCTGAAAGCATGCCAGTAAACATGAGGGAACACATACACCCAGTTACTGTGAATGGGGTACAGACCCATGGGTTAAGGGACATGGGGACATCCATGACTTTGATAAAAGGGGATTTGGTAGAGCCTGAACAGCTTATACCCAATCAACTTGTTACTGTATGGGAATTCACTGAGGAGGGGAAAACGCTGCCACTTGCTAGTGTTCTCCTGGACTGGGGTGAGACAGAGGAGGCTGTGCAACAAGTTGCAGTAGCAGAGAATCTTGCTGTTGATGTAATTATTAGAAACAATATCCAAAAGAGGATGGTGTGTGCAGTTACCCACAGTCAAGCAGCAAAGGTAAATTGTAGTTCCCTGGACCCCATAGAAGCCCCTGTGGAAAACACTGGGAGGCCGGTTCTCCAGCCTGTGTCTCCTGATATGGAGAATAGAAAAAGGGGGGTGGAAATTCCTTGGGTAGCAGTTAACAGAATAGCTACAGAAGGTTACTCCAAGGAAGGAGAAGGAGGGGTAACCCATTGCCAGAGGATTAGGGATGTCAGTGACACTGAATGCCCTGACACTAGAGCTAAAGACCCTAGTTTAAAAACTGGAGGGGACTTGTCCCATGTCTTGGGAATGTGTAAAGATTTTGCAGCTGCTCCGAAAAGTGACCCTAGTTTAGAGAGGCTGAGGGCTTGGGCAGACTCTGATAGAGCACTGGGAGGTGACAGGAAACATAAAGTTTATTGGGACCATGGACTGCTGTATATGCAGGATGTAAAGACAGAGGGAGGGGTGATGGGCAGGAAGCTTGTCATTCCCCAGGGGTAGCATGAGTGGTTGCTCAAGATTGCTCATTATATTCCCATGTCTGAACATCTAGGAATCTCAGGCATTATGCAACAATTAGCCCAGAATTTCTATTGGCCCAACTTCACCCAGCAGGTGAAGGAGTACTGCAGGTCTTGTCACCGGTGCCAAGAAATAGGGAGGGCAGGTAGGAAAACCCAAGCCACCCTAATTCCCTTGCCGATAGTGGAGGAGCCATTCCAAAGGGTAGGAATGGATATTGTGGGACATTTGAATACCCCAGCTCCTCCAGGAAGAGGTTTATCCTAACTGTGGTGGATTATGCCACCCAGTACCAAGAGGCAGTTGCTCTATCCTCACTGAGGACAAAGTGGCAGATGCCTTGCTAGGGATTTTCTCCTATGTTGGGTTTCTGCAGGAGGTTATCACCGATAAAGGGGGTTCCTTCATGTCAGACTTGATTAAATGTTTGTGGGAGAAGTGTGGGGTGGTGCAGGGATGCATGGCACTTTATCACCCGCAAGCCAATGGACTTGTGGAAAGATTCAATAGTACCCTTACATCGATGCTTCAAGCATTTGCTCAACAGCATAGGAGGGACTGGGAGACATACCTTCCCCACCTGTTGTTCGCATACAGGGAGGTGCCCCAAGAGTTGACAGGGTTCTCCCCCTTCAAACTTTTATGTGGATGCAGGGTACGTGGGCCCCTAGACTTCATCTGGGGGGACTGGGAAGGCAAGATTGCCACCCAGGGAACTCCCATAGTGGATTATGTCCTTAAGTTTAGGGAAAAGCTGAAGGAGCTTATGGCAACAGCCCAGAGTAATCTGGCAGCTGCCCAACAAAAGCAATAGGTGTGGTACAACCACAAAGCCAGAGCTCACTCGTACACTATGGGTCAGGAAGTCATGGTCCTAATCCCGGTCCAGAAAGATAAGCTGCAGGCCGAGTGGACAGGACCATACAAGGCAGTCAGACAGGTGAATGATGTAAACTACTTTATAGAACTGCCTGACAGGAGACATACTCAAAGATTCTACCATGTCAACATGATGAAGCCATATGCAAATAGGGCTGACATGGTCTTTGCAGTGTGTAGACCTGGGGAGGGGAAGGACGAAGGAGACCCCCTTCTGGACTTGCTGGAAGAAAGCAAGTGGGAGTCCTCTGTGGAGGCGATAACAATATTGCCCCAGTTGACCCCAGACCAGATCCAGGAACTAAGGGAGGTTTTAGCAGACTTTGCCTCATTGTTTAGTGCCAAACTTGGACTAACCCCCTTAGCATGATGTGGAGAAGGGGACGCAAGCGCCCATATGGCGAACAGCATATTGGGTGTCTGAGGCCATCCAAAAGGACATTAGGAGGGAGGTGGAGAAAATGCTGGATTTAGAAGTAATCCAGAAATCACACAGCCCCTGTACCTCACCCATAGTCCTTGTTCCCAAGCCAGATGGCTCCACTCATTTTTGTGTGGACTATCATGGACTCAACACAATCACAAAGTCAGATGCCCACCCAATGCCATGGACAGATGAACTCCTGGACAAGTAGGGAGGGGTGACATACGTTATCACTACTGACCTGACAAAAGGGTATTCGCAGATAGAGTTAACTGCCAGAGCTTGGGAGAGGTTGGCCTTCATCACTCCGATAAGGTTATTTGAGTTTAAAGTAATGCCTTTTGGAATGAAGAACGCCCCTGCCACCTCCCAAAGGTTGGTGAACCAGGTGTTAAATGGTGCTGAGGAGTATGCTGTGGTGTACTTGGAAGACATTGTCATCTTCAGTACTAGCTGGTAGGAATACCTGTCCCACCTTAGGGAAGTGATGGGTAGGAATCAGAGGGACGGGCTAACTGTAAAAGATGAAAAGTGCCAAGTGGCCATGGCTGAGGTGGCATACCTCGAGCATGTAGTAGGCTGGGGACAGCTCTGTCCTAATCAAGTAAATATTCAGGCAATCAAGGCTTGGCCCAGACCTGAAACACAGAAGCAGGTTCAGAGTTTTCTAGGGACTGCAGCGTACTATAGGAAATTTATACCGAACTACAGTGCCCTGGCCACTCCCCTATCTGGCCTGTTAAAGAAAAGGATGCCAAAAAGGATCAACTGGGAACCAGCCTGTGAGCAAGCCATTACTCGACTAAAGGAGGCACTGTGCAGTGCTCCTTTATTAGTCAGTCTAGACTATAGTAAACCCTTTGTAATCCAGATGGATGCCTCAGATGTGGGTACTGGGGCAGTGCTTGGTCAAACATCTAACCAAAGGAAAGATCACCCAATAGCGTACCTCAGTAAGAAGTTACTTCCCAGGGAGCAGACTTATTCAACAGTGGAAAAAGAATGCCATGCCATGGTGTGGGCACTAAAGAATTTAGATCCATACCTATATGGGCGGAATTTTGAGGTACAAACAGATCACAACCCCCTTGTTTGGCTGGCACAAATGGGTAAAACAATTGGTAGACTTTTAAGATGGAGCCTTGCCTTGCAGGGGTACGACATGACTGTTACTCATAGGACAGGGGCAGCAAACAGAAATGCAGATGGGTTATCATGTCAGTTTGAGAAGTGAACTGAATTTGGGGAACTCATCCCATGCCTAGGAATAGATTCCCCCAAGTTCAGTCTAGGAGGGACAAATGTAACATGATAACCATCTACTAGCTATGTGTATAATTTTGTTATAAATATATGTTTAAAAATTTCTGCTTATAAGACATAGCACGGTAAGCAGGCCATCTGGAAGACAGTAGTTTTTAAAGAGGCCTGACCTTTTGACCCCAAAACAGTTGCTACAGTAGCTAAATAGCTAGTTTCCTTCTCTGTGTTGACACATAGTTGCAAACCTTCCTGGGACTATAAAGACTTCCTTTGAAAGGCCAGGTTATAACAGTTGTAAACTATCCCTTTACTTTGAAATGCAGGGACAAAGTACACATTTTATGACCTCTGAGAAAAAGGAAATTTTTTACTGATTTTTGTTAGATTTCACAACTAGCTGAACACAGTTCCTCAGGAAGCTTCCGAAGACATCAAAGGAATAATTCTGTCTGTCATAAGGTCTCACTAATTAAGAGGAAGATATATACTTTTTTAATTGGAATGTTTGTGCAGTGGGCTGAGACGTGTGACTGATAAATTAACTCAGTACTTAAGTTTGAATGACCTTATAGCCAGCATCTGTGAGCTGTGTCATCAGGAAGGGGGAGGAGGAGGAGTTTTGTGACAACATATTACCAGCCAGCTGGGAGAAAACTTTGCATTTGGCAATTTGCATTTTGTCTTTGGTTTTGAAGTGGGGCTCCTGACAAACTCTCACAGCACTTTAGGTAAATTCAACTACCTATTTTTGTTTTTCTGGTTACTTATTTTTACCTCCTGGAGTCCTCTGCCCTGCATCTGATGTCCCCCTCCCACTCGAGCACCGGGAATGAGGCCCCCTCCCCTATACCCCATGACCTATCCTTCATGGCAGGGGATGGGGAGCGACTTGACCCACCGGACTGGATTTAGTGTTCGGAGAGGTGCCTTCCCGGGCCATAGCGGAGGGGGACCATCATCATTCACAGAGGACTCTCCATTTTCCCTGTTCCTTTTATCCCCTGAGTTTGCAACATGCAATGGCATCAGCGGAGGTGGCACGCATGCTCCTGTGTGTACCCCCACCAAGCGCCTGCCACAACTCTCGCCCACAGTCTCCAGAGCCGACGCACTACCTCCCAGCCTCTGCTAGGTGGCAGGTGAACGCCGAACCCTGCAATCCCCCCCTCCCTAGAGAAGGAGAGCAGTCCTGGGGACACCCAATCCTTCTCCACCCTGCCAAACCCTGGCGCCTCATGTCCATTCCTGAACACGGGTTTCCGGCGTGATGCGAGGTGAGGTGACCAGCACCTCAACCCTCAGCACACCGGAACTACCTGTTTATTACTTGAAACCTAGAGTAGTAGAAATTCAGTAATAAGGCTTTGTTTTTGTGTAATTATCCATTTAATTTAAAAGACTGTAAACCCAAATTTATATGTTCTGCATTTTATATTTTTATATTTTTAATTTTAGTAAACATTATTTTTCTTGAAATTATGCCTGTGCCTTTTCTCATTTTCTTTTGCATGTGAATGCTGGAACAGTATTTGATAATTCTGGCAAAAACTCTTAAGGTCTTAAAGTGGTTGCCATCTTGTTAAGTTAAGAAAATGCCTAGGTCTCAAACTGAGTCAAAAAGGGGAAAGTTGTGAACCAGGCTGGGTGCCCACTGGGTTGAGTATTGCTCTGCATTTCCCCAAAGAGGGTGCAATATTTGATCCTGTTAACTGGATGTGCTAGCAAAAAAGGGTTCATATTTGACCTCAGGACTCGGGACTAATAGGTGTTTTCAGACCCAAAACAGACAGGAGGGTTACCTTGTTTGTCTCTTGTTCACATATTGCACTTCGAGGTTTGGCACTGTGGAAACAGAGGGCCTGACCTGTGAAGTGCGTTTGTGACAAGACGTCAACTGGGGCAAGAGATCTCTGGCTAAGCCTGGAGGCTCTGGGCCTGATCCTGCATTCCACATCCAGGACTCACCAATCTGGCTTTGCAGTCAATCTGGTGTTTTCACTAGGGCTTGAAATTGACACTTTCAAGACTTCACTTGGTCCGATCATTGCAAAATTGAGTTCAGCTTTAAAGCCCCCCTAAATGTCCCACCCCCTGTCAAAATGGTCCAGTTCTGCCCTTTGAGAGGTTTTCAACCAGAGGGACTAGTGGTGGAGCTGGACATTTCATCTGTGTTGGAGGCTTGTGCCAGCGGCCCAGAAAATGCAGTGACAGTCTGTAATAGTGCTGTTACTGGGGCCCAGGACCATCTGGCACTGATCAGTGTATGCCCCCTTGCCTCTCACCTTTGCTCCCCTTGGTTTGATCGGGAGCTATGGAAGTTGAAGACAAGGTGGTGGAGGTTAGAGAGGCACTGGAGGAAAACTGGGTCTCGAGAGGACAAGCTGGTTCTCATGACTCATTATGATGAGTATCAGAATGCAATTGTTCACAAAAAGACATTTTTTTATGCTCCCACCCCACACCTTGGCCAGTCTCTCCTTCAGGCCTCACATGGACCTTCTCACTCGACAGCTCCCAACCCCACCACCCCACATCAGAGCCAGCCCAGGCATCCCTGATGTATCCCTGCATCGGGAGGGTCCCCTACCTTTATAGGGGATGAGCCTTCATGGCCATTCCAACAATCCTGGGTGCTGCTGAGGTGGCAGATAGGGGTCTCAGAGCTCCACAGTGAAGGTCCAGGGAGGCTGTCACCAGACCAACCAGGGCACCATTTTTCCTTCTTCTCTCTCCTAGGAGTGGCGTGCCACAGACGTCAGGGCTTACTCCAATGTCCACCACTCCCCTAGTCATTTGGGACCTGATCTCCTTCTGTACTCTTGGCCTCTGCCATGGGCCAGCAGGCATGGGGCCATATCCCCACCCTCCCCTTGGAGAAGGTGAGCCATCGCTGGACACTCCATCCTTCTCCCCCAGCTGGCCCAACAGTGACCCGGGTACATTCCTGAACCCGGGTCGCCGGCGTTGCAGATGGAAATCCAATCACTGCACCAATGGGCTAGTGTTTCAGGCAGTTTTTATGTCTAGGAGGATTGCAGCCGGGAAGAATCGACCAGCTCATCTCTTTTGGGTTGTAGACAGGCTGCTACATCCAGCCTCTCTGGAACCCATTGGAGCCTTTTCTACTCACAAATGTGAGGAGTTCACTCAATTCTTCTTGGACAGAGTGTCCTCTGTGAGATCCAGAATTGTTCCAAGCAGAATTCAATCCTCCAGCAGTGGTGTTTCTCATGTGGGCAATTGCACTCGGTCGCCCTAGGATGAGTTCCTGCCGGTGATGGCACAGGAGGTCTGTGGGATAGTCCTCAGGCTAAAACAAACATTCTGTGACCTGGACCAGGGCCTGACACAGCTACTAGTTGGGTCTGTCAAAGTCTTGGGCCTGGTCTTTGCCAGGATAGTCGAGAGTTCCTTGTTGGCTGGGTTTTTTCCAGAGTCTCTAAAACAAACTCTGGTTAAGCCTCTGCTGAAGAAGCTATCACTGGACCCCGATGTCCTGGCAAATTACTTGCCTATCTCAAACCTTCCCTTATTGGGGAAGGTTCTTGAGAAGGTGGTGCCAGAACAGCTAGAGGACCATCTCATAGACTTCCAGATTTATGGACCTTTCCAGTTCAGATTTAGGGCCTTGCATAGACAGCATTGGTGAGGGTGTTGAATGATCACACAGGAGTGTGGTGTACATATTTATGGAACACATACAAACAGGGGTGAGAAAGAAGTAAGTGCCTCAGCTGGAAGTTGAACCCAGGCCACCATAAATATACACACCACACTCCTGTGTGATTGTTACAAGTAAATATTTGTGTTGTCATTGGGCTGTGCATTTACAAAAGAGTAATGTGCTCAGGGACAGCACAGGTTCCAGTTGTCTCAGTGGCACAGCTGGTTAGCGCAGTTGGAATGGTATTCTGGTCAGCTTGGGTTCAAGTCCCATCTGAGGCACTTACTTCTTTCTCACCCCTCTCTGTATGTGTTTTGAGGGTGTTGAATGACTTGCTCAGGGTGAACGATCGGGGAGAGAGAGTAGAATTCTTTCCTCCTTGATCTCTCCTCAGTGTTTGACACTGTGGACCATGGCGTGGTGTTGGACAGGGTGCGGGAGTATGTGGAGCTCATCTGAAAAGTCATCAGCTGGTTTGAGTCCTTCCTCTGGGACAGCTCTCAGAGGGTAGTATTGGGAAATTGTTCCTTGACCCTGAGAGACCTGCCTTGTGGAGTTCCCCAAGGCTCTTGTCCTCTCCCCACTGTTGTTTGCAATGTATATGCTGCCCTTGGGTGAGGTCATAAGACAGTATGAGCTGAGTTTTCATTGTTACATTGTTCATTGTTCATTGGAGGGCTTGAGGGCACTGAGAGTGAACAAGGCATCTGGGCCAGATGGCATACACCCTAAGGTGCTAAAGGAGCTGTCAGAAGTCTTGGCAGAACCCTTGGCAGACCTGTTCAATGCCTCCCTTGACTCAGGGAGTGTACCTCAGGATTGGAGGATGGTGCACGTGGTACCCCTCCACAGGAGCAGCAGGGAACTACAGACCAGTAAGCCTCACATTAAGGGAGGAATGTTCAGGAGCAATATGAGGAAATTCTTCTTCACAGAGCACATTGTGGAACCATGGAATAGCCTTCCAGATGGGATGGTGGGAGCCAAAAAGGTGGGGGAAATTCAAGTGGGCATGGGACAGACAATGTGGGATACTCAAGCAGGCAGCTAAGTAAGGGGGGTTGGAAACCTAGGGCAGACTTGATGGATCATATGGTCCCCATCTGCCAACAACTTCTATGTTTCTATATTTCATTGTGGGAAAGCTGATGGAGACAATCCTGAAGGAGTGGCTGGTTTCCCTCCAAGAGGCTAATGGGCTGCAGGACAGCAGGCCGCATGGGTTTGTCTCAGGCACATCCTGTCAGACCAACCTGGTTGAGTACTATGACTGGGTAAGCAGGCAATTAGACAGGGGCCATGCAGTGGATGTTCTGTACCTGGACTTTAGCAAGGCATTTGATTCAGTGCCACATGGGAGGCTAGGAAGTAAGCTGGAAGGCACAGGGGTGAGAGTGAAGATGGTGGGATGGGTAGTGAACTGGCTGCAAGGAAGACAGCAGAGGATGGTAGTGGGAGGGGAGCTTTCAGCTCCCAGGGCAGTGATAAGCAGGGTGCCACAGGGCACTGTACTGGGGCCGGTGTTGTTTGGGATCTTCATAGCAGACATCTCAATAGGCATCAAGAGCATCAAGAGCAAAATCAGTCTGTTTGCAGACGACACCAAGATGGGAGCAATAGTGGTTGACTTAGGAGGGTGGCAGGGGTTGCAAGATGATTTGGCAAAATTGAAGGCCTGGTCGGACACTTGGAAGCTGGGGTTCAATGCCAAGAAATGCAAGTTGCTACATTTTGGTGCAAAAAAACATGGAGGAGCTGCCAGCTGGGGGGATTCAACTAGCCAAGACAGATGAGGAGAAGGATCTGGGGGGTGATCATAACGGCAGCAATGAACAACTCAGCACAGTGTAGAAAGGCAGCTGCAAAGGCTGATAGGATGCTAGGTTGTATTGCCAGAGGCATTTCCTCTAGGAGGGGGGAGGTGATCCTGCCACTATAAAGGTCACTGGTTAGACCACACCTGGAGTACTGTAAGCAGTTCTGGTGACCGTACCTGAAGAAGGACATTAGGTTACTGGAGGGGGTGCAGTGCAGGGCAACAAAAATGATCCAGGGGCTAGGGGACTTACCCTGCGAGAGCAGCCTGAGGGAGCTGAACATGTACTTCCTGGAAGAGAGGAGGGTTGGGGGACATGATTGAAACCTTCAAGTACATGAAGGGAATAAATAAGATAGGCACAGAGGGGCTTTTCAAATTAAGGAGGGGGAGGGGCACACAAGGGCACGATCTGAGATTGGAAGAGGGAAGGTTCAAGAGGGAAATGAGGAGACACTTTTTTTACGGAGAGGGTGGTGCCCATGGTGGAATGTATTGCCAGAGGAAGTGGTATCTGTCACAACCCCACTCAGCAGGTCAGGCCCTCTGCTCCCACAGTGCCAACCTCTGAGCGCAGTGTTGTGGACAGTTAACAGAACAGGGTAACCCTCCTGTCAGTTCTGTGGGTTAAAATCAAACTTTGGTCTCAAGTTCTGTAGGGATTCAAACTGTGAACCTCTTGCTAGCATACCCAATGTACAGGCTCAGATAATTCTGATCTTTGAGGGGGCCAGATATCTTTCACCTATGGGCACCTAACCAGGTGTACAAAAGAACCCTTAAAAACTCTATGAAATACCTCAGAATAAACTCTTACCTTTTCCCAGTTTGGTAAAACCAGTAAGCTTTGTACAGTGTCAGCTTTAACCATATAAGCTTCCCTTGTCAAAGAAAGAATTTCAAAGGCACACCAGGTTGTCTCTAAAAATAGAGGTTTACTTAAAATAGATAAAAATATAAAATGTAAAACACAGAACCATATATCACAAAACATGCAATCTTTTAAAACAATAAGGTTTAAACAGTGCAAATTCCTACCAATAATACACTTAGACCTGTCTACCTAATGTATGCTTATCTTCTTATAGTGCTGTAGATGTTTCTTTTTTCAGAGTCCAAACATGTGTGTCTGTAAAGGTCTGTTACAACATAATTAAAACACTGTCTTGACCCTGCCTTCTCCATGATGTCACCCAGTTCCTCCTCTGTTTATTAAAAATTATATAATCAGGATGTCATGTCAGGAGGTAAATTAATAGGTGACATCAGCAGAAAAAAACTTGTTTCACCATATGACTTCCCAATTAAGTCTGTAATTTTCCAAGTCCTTTCTTTCATCCATGAGCAGCGTCCTCTCTCAAGGACAACAAAGGACCTTTTATGACTTTGCACCACAGTGACATAACCTGTATTCTTTTTCTAAACATCATAAAAGTTTATGATTTTCCAGCCTAGCAGCTGGCAGCTACAATTAAGCTAGATAAACAGAAGATCCTTACTTTAAGTCTTCTAGCCTGTAATTATCTCCTGGCTTTTATCTTTTACCTGAAACAGCATGTTTCATGAGAGACACTCAATAACAGATTTTTATATTACAAAAAGCATAGATTAATCAGAACCAGCTATACAAGTGCCACAGTATCCTGCAGAACAGTGGGCTGCTTCAAAAGGGGATGGGACAAGGTAAGAGGGATGGTCATTGGAGGGGGGGAGGGGAAGGAGGGGCAGCTGCAGTATAAGGGCTGCTAGCTGCACAATTGAGCAGACTTGATAGACCACAAGGCCTTTATCTGCTGGCAATTTCGTATGCTCATATGTTCCAATGATACTCGGCTCTACCTGTCTTTCATACCTGGTAGACCTGACACTGTCGATGTGCTAAATAAATGCTTGGCCGAGATCTGGGCTTGGATGGCATTGAACTGGCTGGGACTGAACCTTGGGAAGACTGAGGTACAGGTGGTAGAGCCGGGTCAGAGGGTTGGGCTTGGAAACTCTGGTGATAGTTTCGGCATTTTAATAGGCCCAACAGAACTGGAGGTTTCATCAAGGGTGAAGAATCTGGGTGTTGTGTTTGACAACGAGCAGACATTTGATGCTCAGGTGTCGGCAGTTGTCCAGTCCAGATTTTAACATCTCCAGAACATCACCTGGGTCAAGCTCTTTGTCCTGCCCAAAGACCTGGCCACACTGGTTCATGCTTTTGTGACCTTAAGACTTGATTACTGTAATTCCCCTCTACCTCAAAGTCAGAGGGAGTGTGCTGCAGCACCTGCAGCTGCTGCAGAATGCTGTGGCATGGGTGTTGACTGACTACTCCAGATTCAGCCATATCACCCCAGTGCTGCATGAACTGTAGTGGCTGATGACCTTCAAGGTAGGTCTTTTGACCTGTAAGACCCTACATGGTTTGGGTCTGGGTTACCTGAAGGATCTCCTGCATCTCCTGGAGATTCCCAGAGTGAGGCTGAAGAGTTCTGGAGACTGGACATTTGAGGTTGCTGCCCCGGCTTTATGGAATTCTTTGCCGGGGCACCTCTGGGAGGCCTCATTGACTGAAATATTTAAATGCTTATGAAAAACATTCTTGTTTGTGCAAGCTTTTGGGGTCTGAGGTGGCTGTTTAAGTCTGTGAATGGGTTCAGCTGTTTTTAATTGTGTCTGGGATTTTATATGTACATGTTTTTATTTACTGTTCCTGTTCTGTTGTTTATATTTGTATGTATTTCTAAATCTTATTGTAAGGGTGCCCCAAACAAATAAAATCTACTACTACTACTACTACTACTAACTCCATGACTGTTTGTGACACTTATTGCCTTCTTTAGGGGGATTACAGTTCATACAGTAGGTTCACAAATGGTTTTAATACATGTCCCCATGTGCATAATGTGTACAGCAAACAATAAAATACATCTCACTGGTGGGGTATAATAAATTATGTAAATTAGTTTCTATTGAACACTGATAATGATCATCAAGGCATTTCACGTATTACTTAATTATGACTCGTACATGCTGTAATAAAAAGAAAATTCATAATGGACTGTATTACTCGGTATAATACAAAACGTTCAAGATAAATAGGAAAAAAAGTTTTTAATCAAAAAATAACAGGCCAAATACAACTGAACCCCCCTAGGTGGTGCTATCCTATGGGCTACCAACCCTGCCTGCATGACTATGCACAGGTTGAGGGGCCTGAGTTTAGTGAACTGGTGCCTCCACCTGGAGGAATGGTACTTGGGTAGTGTAGCGGCTTTGGTATGGCCCTCAGGGATGCTATAACAACCCACCAACCCTTCTAGTGGCCCAAACAGTTTAGCAATATAACATTCACATTCACCAATTGACAGTAATGATATGTTCACACTCCTTGCACTTACCACCAGGGCTAGATTTTCTGCAACTGCCTTGGAGATCCCCTGGAGAATAAGACCAGTGATGAAACCACACAGTAATGAAGCTATAACCCAACCAATAAGGTACACACTAGCCAGATTAGATGTGAAAACCAACAATTTTGTTTATTTAGGGGGAGTGAACAAGGGTGGGGCATAAATCTAGCAAATGACTGGTGCTTCTGATTGAATTCCGATAGATTCACCATGCACTGTGAGTCCCTCTGACACAGTTCGATAACCCTGGGTACACAGTATGTTAAACAGACTAGCCTGGAGCATTGCCCAGGGTAGGCCAGTGTTGCAGCTGTTGTTGGGGCCCTTAGGAAGGAAATCAGTTAACATGCACTCAGCACAAATATGTGTAATCCAGAGCTGGATGGCTCAGTCCATTGCAATAAACCCAAAACAAGATAATCAGATGACACACTATGATTGCAGCTGTTGTTGCAGGGAGCTACCCTGATTTGTACTCACGCTACCCAGACCAGGATGCAAGACTGGCAAGATGAAGACTTTGCGGTGTTGCGCAGGATTGTCAGGGGAAGCAGGGCCTGCATGACTCACCTCCTGGTGGTCTCTACCTGTTCGGTGGTGTTGAGCAGAGGGCCAAATCCCCAAGCAGGTCTTTTGTCGAGAATGTCTCCAAGTTGGGAGTAGCAGCCTAGGCCAAGGTAGCAGGACCCAAGCAGAAGAAACAGTTTGGAAAGTGTCCATTGTTGGACGCTGGAAAAGCCTCCAGCAGGTGTAAGAGAACTTGCCGTGGGGAACTAAATCGCGACCAATGAAACACATTCAGCACATCTACAACACCTAACTTTCTTAGCCACAGTTCGGATCAAGTCCATTTGCCAATTACAGCTTCACTATGCAAATCCTTCAATCTGAGGCTCTCTCCTACCGCCAGGTGGGCCGATCGCTTCTGGTGCAAGTCTTCGGTCCACTTGCAAGTAGCAACAATACACTCTCTCTTTCGATACAGGTCTCACCTGCAATTAGACAAATCAAACTTTCTCACACAAGGTGGTAATTTAGACCGAAGAACGTGATAGGCAGACCAGCAAAGCCTTCCCACCGATTCCCTTATGCTCCTACCAGGAGCAGCTGCTCAACAGCTAGAGCTGTTCACTCTTCAACCTTCAACTTTTGACTGACTCCTGCTTCTGGCAGTTCTGGGTATTTCCTCTGAGATCCAAAGGGTTCAGTTGGGTAAATGAACTGTCCAGCAAGAGCTCCCCCTCAAGGTCCGTTTAGGCACCAAACCCTTAAAACTACTATTACTACAGAATTTCCTTCCCACAAGACCTCTGGGAACAGTCTCCATTTTAGGTCTAGAACCAAAAGAGTGGCTCCTATCCAAAAGTTCAAGTTGCAATTTAAAGCAGGTTAGACAAACTCCTCTATCATTATTATTATAGCAGATAAACAGTAAATAATCACTTTCCTTAAGAGGGCTCCCTCTGAGCAAGTAGCGACTGCAGAATGGAGCAAAATAATGGACTGTCTGGCTTGTTGCAAGCCTTAATTCACTTGGACCCAGCCCAGACTAATTTTTCTAATACAGCATTGAACTCTCGTAAAGAGACAGGCACAAAGGCTTACTGGAGCATTCTCATGTGGAAAATAAGGACTATTACAGACAGGACACCATCCTGACAGTAGGCATTAAGGAGCCCAAGAAGACATTATAGGAAACCCCAATTTGTAAGCAGGTTATGCATCATACTTCTGAAGCACCACCCCTCTTTTATCAGCATCAGTAAGATTATGAGAAATATCTCACTGACCCTTGAAAAACATATACAGTATGCCTAAGATGTTTCTGATTACTATTTATTATGTAATTAAATTGATCTGAGCTATTCTTCAATCACTGTTTGGATATCAAATGTTCAGGCAGGGACCCCCCCTCCATAGGTCAAACAAATGGTGGCTTCTTGCTCATTCTATTGGCTTGCTCAGCTGTTTTGATTAACTGTAATGATCCCAAAAAATGGTCTTATCACTGCTGTACTCCATTGGGAACTAATGAAATCTACCTCTACCATTCAGACATTGATTAAATTCCTTAAGAGTTACTTGTGTACAATTCCAAATGCCAAATGTATCACTAGTAAAGTGAATCCATCTTTTTTTGATCTCAGAGATCAGAAAAGGGGACATTGACATTTTACATAACAGTATCTATAGAAAACCAACTGATCATAATTCCCATTATTTTGCAGATACCATAGTTCACATCCTTGACATGTTATCAATAATATATATCCCAAAACCTTCAGAAATTGTGGCACTTGGAAGGGGTTTAAACTAGAGACTATGAGCAGCACCTTCTAAATTTTTCTCTTCTAAGTACAAAGCTGTGTGCTTGCATTAATGTGTGCATGGCACAAAAGGTGGTATATTGGAAACTTTGCACAAATGCCTTGGCTGTGTATAGAGGTTTCTAGTATTCCATTTTGCAGTACAAAATACAGCCAAGTCATAACCCTGTCTTCAGTGTAAAATAGAGGTCAGAATAGATGCATAAAACTCCCACACAAAAGCTCACTAACGAGTAGGGTAGCATCAGCCACTTACTACTATATGCCTTTATCATAGAATGAATCCTCTTTAAATCTGTAGTTTCTGCCCCACCGTTGGAAAGTGCTAGTGCTTGTGACACCAGTAACTTGGGTTCAGAAGTGAGCCTGAATCATCACAGGCCATCTGGGTGGGAAGGAGAATCAACTAACCCAGAAGATACTCTCCTTTTCTGGGAAGGGAGGGCAGCCTGCTCTGGTGCACAACTGCCACCATATTTTATCACATATAGCAGTATACATCTGGAATGGCTCAGTGGGAGGTGAGATGTCAGCATATCACATGCACCATGTTTGCATGCAAGCTTGCGGCTATTCCCAGGCTAGCATCTTGGGGGGGCAGAAAAGTAGAGGAAAGAGCAGTAGGCTGGGGCAGAATGATTGACCAACACCTCGTAAGCCCTGCACTGCAATATGGCAAGTTTCCCCAATAACTGGGTCTTATACAGCAACAGCTGTGGGTCCTACCGCACCAGTCCATGGGAGGCAAGCCATGGGGAGAAAAGGGGGAAGCAGGTGAGACCATGAGAAGCTGGGTGATTGGGCAAGGGAGTTGATCAGGATGGGGGCACAAGCCTAAGAGAAGGAGGCCAAAAAAAATTCTGTATTTTGCTCCATGCAGCTTCTGTTAGTGTTGAGGTCTGAGCTGTGATGTCATTGCTTATTCCTGCCCTGTGGTATACGTAGCAGCATTAACCCCCTCTTCCCAACCCCTGTCAGCATTTACCCTGGCATCCAGTGGCACCTGCTTTCCACTATCTATGAATGCACCCTTGGTGTCTACTGGCCCCTCTTCTTGCTTCCATTCCCAGTGAATACATCCCTGATAAAGCTGTCTGGAGTGAGAATGTCATCAGAAATGTAATTAATAATTATGTGGTCCATTCATGATATGTCCAGTATATAAAACCTGTAAAAATGACTGCAAAAGGTCAGAAACTATTCCTTTTAATTAGCTTATGTCCTGAATGATTAGTTTTATATATTCCATTTATCTGTTTTTAAACAAAATGCAATCAGTACCATTCAGCTGTTTTGATGAACTTTAATGTATGCTTAGCAAGCTCCTAGAATCAACAAGCAGTCACTAGGTGTGTGTGTGAAGATGGGAAACTTCCCTATGCATAGCACTACACATTGTCAGGAGGTCTAAACCTCACTCTCAGGTTCTTGGCAATAATGGGCATGCAAGGAATCACAGACACGTTGCATACAAGTAATAAAGCTTGTTTATTACTACCAAAAGGAAAATCACAGTTGCCCTAAGCAGTTCTTACCTTTAGGAACTGGGAGCCAATGCTAAACGTTCCCTATACCTCGAGGAATCTCTGTGTCTCCTGGGGTCTCTGAGATAGAAGATGTAATGTCTTACAATATATACCTAAGATAATTACCCTGGTTACTGTAAGATATAAATATTTCTAGTTACAGAGATGAGCTTCATTGGCTAAATTAGAGGTGGCTCCTCAGTCCAAGATAACATTATACAATTTTGTTATAGTCATCACTTTGTAGAAACAAAGAGGTATAGTTTGTACATAGCCGTGTAATAATACAAATCATCAGAAGATGGCAATGCCGACTTATATATCATAATCATTACAAGGACACAGATGTCCTAACATCTTGTAAGCAAGAAATACATGAATATATTGGAAAGTAAAGTGTATAGCAATAATGTGCATACATATCCCAACATCTACTCTTATACAGTAGGTGCCCTTAGCCCTTTATGTTAATATAACATATACCTAGATGCTAGCTGTCTGCGGTGTACCTCTGAGGGTACCAATTAGGGTGCAGGGACCTCGTGTAACATTCCCCCCCTTGTTGCCTCTGAAGAGCAACACAAGCAAGAGTAAGGAAGTGGAGAGAGAGAGAGAGAGAGAGAGAGAGCAGGTGTCATTTATAGACTCAAAACGTGAGCCTTGTAAAGGAACTCCAGCTTCTCATGGTGTTGGCGTAATGTGCGCTGTAGGCAGCAAAGCATAATAATAAGAAAAAATATCAAAAATGCTTGTATAATAACAAAACCTTTAAAAGTAATCTCTAACCATGTGTTAGTAAGTGCACTATTCAAATCATCATCATCATCATTAAAAAGAGCAAGTACTGCTTCATTAGCTTTGGAGACATTATTGCTGATGTGGATGAGATGGGTGTTCTTTCTGTCTAAAAGTGATTTTAATGTCAAAGTTAAAGGATCTATATGAACATTAAAATAGGGTAAATACTCTGAAAGAGTGAGCAGATAACCGGGGTTACCATCAATGATATCAGGATCCATGATGGAGACTGGGATGATAACTGTGCCCTGTAACAGTAGTCTGATGTGGGATGAAACAAAAATTTTAGTTATTAATAAAACATGTCATTTCACTGTATTTGAAAGTTTTGAAGTTGGTTACCACACAAAATTCACCATCCGAATTATATTGCATTTTTACAGTAGGCAATCTCCATTTCTGTAACTGTACTGGGCAAGTATAAGTCTGTTTGGAAATCCGTGTTGACAGGTAGTGAACTTCGTTACGATTAGACTGGTACAATTTGGATTCGTCTGGAGCAGATGTTGAGTCCTGGTATTCTGTGCCATTGGTGGTGATGTCATCATCCATGGAAAAGGACCAATTGATACTGTCTGGGGAATATCCACACACAGGTTTAATAACATCAAATACATCACATTGACACAAATAAATATACTCTTTCTTCGCACAGCAATCCGTGTGCAGCGAGACCCACGCATCCAGAAGAGGATGGAAAACCAATAGAGGAGGCAAGTCGAGGCTTTCTCTGTTGGTGTCATCATCAAGGTGCCCAATGGAGTGTATGGATGCTAGTTTATCAAATATAGCTGCAGTAGGATCAAAACATGGTAAAGAAACAGTAAAAGACACACAAATAGTATCCTTAATAGAGCATTTCTTAGAAGTAAAGCAGGGACCAGTATTAGGGTGCCTGGTCACAAAACCCAAATTTCTAGCAGTAGAAATAGGAATAGACAGAGACTGTAACATACACATGGCAACACAGGGGATTTTCACTGAAAGCAATACCATTTAGAGATACGTCTGTCATGTATGATATCAGGGATTCTTCTGGATTCCAGATCACAGAAGAGATTATTGATGGTAGTGATAATACATGAACCATAGGCAGATCATAATATTTCACAGGCAGTGTATTGCTTATCTGCTTCTTTATTGTTCTGTGCAATGAGGGAGTTAATCTTATCTTTAGAATCTGAAAATGCCTTAGCAATGTCTTGCATATTGTATACAGTGTATGTTTCTTCCTGACTAAGGCCATCCACACCATGCAATAATGGGGGTATGATGTCGATAACTATACCAGTTTGAAATTTCTGAGAATGCGCTTTGAAAGCCGCAATGTCTGCTTTATCCCAGATAGACATTGCAATACCAAAGACACCAGTAATGGTACCTGTGGCACCAGTGACATCAGATGTGTCACGTATATTTATTTTATGACTTTGATCATCTGTTGTAGGTTTTCTTCTAAAATTGCTTCTATGCTCGGTGTATGTACCCTGGCAATAGGGTCTTGGTTATGAATCTGAAAAGCTGCTAAGCTGTCAAGTAACAAAGTACTGTAGAACAGTGATGTATTAGTAGTATGGCATATACCAAATTCTTTCATATTCCAGTGAGTCAAGTTAAACAAAACAGGTATATGCATATATTGTAGATTGTTAATAAGTGAGCCAGGTAAGGCAGTGGCTGTGAGACCACTACGAGGACCAGGGGTTTGTTTTGGACATTCCAAAAGCTGTTTCTCAGTAGGAGGTACTACAGATAAATACATGGCAGCTGATGCCATGTTGTGTACAGAACACAATTTCCTGGCAGAATCTTTAGACAAAGAATCACAATATGAGGGGTCAATTAAGGTAGTGATATTGTATAAACCAGAATATCTAATAGATGTCTGGTGCAAGGACAAAGTACCATTTGGGGATAATTTTGCGTTAGGCCAACCATGGAAAGTTCCCTTGGAGAGTTTGGCCATGGGGAGTATTTGTCCTTGAGACTTGGTCTGCCACTCAATTTGGAGGGTAGATTTATCAGGAGCAACAACTGAGGCAGTGAGGTAGGCAACTGAACCTTCCTGGACAGTAATCAAATTGTCGGGAATATTGATGGAGACTCCCTCTGGGATAGTTGCAGGTGGATCAAGGTGAGGAAGGAGTTGCTTTACCATGCCTTGGATGCAGGGGATTACTCCTGAGATAAGGAGAAAATGGAACAAGATAGCCATCTTGTCAGTGTATATGAAAAGGAAAATCAAACATTAGCAAATTAGTACTATTTTGCCCAATGGGTTGAGGAAAAGTAATTATACTCCTTTGTACAGTTTCAACTGGTTTGCATGCAACCATTTGTCAGTCAGTTTGTTGTTTTGCATGAGTCTAACTTGATAGACTGATGGACTGAGCTTGTTGACAGTTGTGTAGGGTCCTTCCCATTTATTGGAGAAGGAATGTGTTGAATGTGCAAACCTGAGAACCATTTATTATTTATTTGCTTTTGATGACCGGGTAGGTGCACTAGGCAAAAAACCTGCCTATTTTCAGGCTCAACCTGGGAGAATACAATTACCAATAGTACAGTAAGACAACACAGAGTACAAAATAACAATAATATAGCAAAGGCAAGAGGAGAGTACATGTGTCAAAACACCATAACACAGCATAATGTCAACATTAATTAACAACATTGTAGTACCATAAGTGAGAATAACATTAGAACAGGCAGTACATAGCTTGCAAGAAAACAAGAATACCAGATCCTGTGTCCAACACAGTGGAGACAAGATATTGGTAGTCAACATGCACGATAGCAATGCTGAAGAGTCAGGATAGGGCTGTGGTATAGGAGCATGCCGTGAGTATCTTAAGTGCAAGCGCAGTCACCTGGCACATTAAGGTGGGAAAAATGTGCATTTTTAAATGTTATGTGGGTTGTCTAGGACTTCACATGAAGGGGGAGAGAATTCCAGAACCTAGGTCCAAAATAGCAAAAAAGCCTGCTCACCCATTTTAGTGGAGCATGACTGAACTGAGAGCAAGGTGGAAGAGGAGGACCTGAGAGCTTGAGTGTGGGGGACAGGGGTCAGCATATCAGCCAAGCCAGTGGGGCAAGGTATTCTGTTTAGAGAGTCCACAAAGCATCTGAGTACATAGGATCGAAAAGCGCTAGGGGTCAACCAGTTCAAGGCTGTATAAAGCTGGCAATTGATGGGTAAGATGAGGAGCCGATAAGGCAAATCTACAGATGTTATTATACTTAACATCCCACTTATGAAGGACCCCCATGCTGGCATGGGAGAATACTGGAAGAGCATACAGAAGTTGTGGCATCAACACGCCTCTCACCACAGAGACCCTGGCAGCTGGGGTAAGAGAGTGACACACTCGGTAGGCAGCTCCAATCTTGGCGTTAACTGTGCGGCATACCTCCTTGATGTGAGATACAAAATCCAGACCCGGATCAAATCTGACACCTAGGTATTTGAAGATTGTAGTGTTCAAGACAGGAGACCCATCACAGCCACAGACTAGAAGCTTAGGAGACTCAGACGATACCTTTCGAGAGGACCCAAAGAGCATGGCCTGGGTCTTGTGAAGGATTAGGTGCTGATAATTGGAGGATTTGAAAGGCAGGTGATAATTGTTGGTTGAGTTCAACTATTGACTTGGAGGCAGTGTAAAGAACCAGGTCATCAGCATACATAATGGTATTACAGAGAGGGGAAGGGTTAGGAATGTTATTGATGTAAAGTGAAAAGTGTAAGGGCCCTAGAATAGAGCCCTGAGGTACTCCAGAGTAGGTAGGGGCACGGGAAGAGAGGACCTTGCAGAATGAGACAGTCTGAGAATGATTATTAAGATAGCTGCCAAACCAAGACAGGGTAGAATCAGAGGATCCGAGAGATTTCAACTTGTCCAGTAGTAGGGGGTGATGGACCATATCAAATGCTTTGGAGAGGTCAATGACCACAGCTCCAATTAGTAACCCCTTATCCATGTTGCATGTAACATTGCTAGTAAAGAGGGTAAGGGCAGTAGTAGTGCTGTGTCCAGCTCTAAAGCCATGTTGTAAAGGGGATTGAAGATTAGTGTTAAGAAGGTGTTCAGAGACCTGTCGATGTACGATTTTTTCCAGCAGTTTACTGAGCGTAGGCAGGAGAGAAATGGGGCGATAGTTCGATAGAATTTTTTCATCCTCTTTCTTAAACACAGGTATACTCCTGGTAGTTTTCCATATTGAAGGGACAGAGGCAGAGGAGATAGACAGGTTAAACAATCTTGTAACCGGGTCAACAAGCCTAAAGGCAAATTTTCTAAGAACCCTCAGATCCATACCATCTGGACCTAAGCTCCCGGAAACAGGAATCGTCCTTAGCAACTTAAGGACTTCTTGGTGCGTGACCGGGGCCAGCACTAGCTCAGTGGGTGCAGTAGCAGAAATAGGTGGGGGCAATAGGGGAAAGGGGGATGGAGCAGGGGCAGGGGTGGGAAAAGTGGAAAAGAAGTCATTGAAGGCATTAGCAATAGTGAGGGAGCTATTGCAGTGGGTATCATTTAAGAACACCTCTTTCGTGGTCAGCAGCTTATTGTTACCTAGAATTTCTTTGATCTGAGACCAGTAGCACCTAGTGTTAGAGGCTGAAGAGCTGAGCAGGGTCCTGTAGTACATACTCTTAGCTGTTCGGATCTCCTTTTTACAGATGTTGTGCAAGGCGCTGTAGGCATCGAAATCTACCTGTTTTTTGAAGGACTTCCATACTCTGCAGAGTTTATTCCTGTGTTTCAGTAGCTGGAGTAGGGAGCGCTTGAGCCATTTAGTGGCTATCCCTTTTACCCCACCATGTAGTGACTGGAATATGTTGGTTCTGGAGAGAGAGCAGAACAGAGTTGAAATACTCAGTTGCGATGTTGATATCATTGGTTATGTAGATGGGGGACCAGTCAACCAGGTTTAGATCATGCTGGAAAGCAACATGGTTCAGACTGGAGAAACTGGAAAAGGATATTACCTTAGGATGGTGGGAGTGTCTCATGCACAGAAGACCGGGCAATGGTCACTAATGGAGTCAGTAAGAACCCCCATATCTGTGATGTTCTCATTCCTGCTTGTCAGGATCTAGTCCAAAAGTGTGCTGCAGGCACCCTGGCGGGAGATCCTAGTGGGGGCCTAGATTAGTTGAGTGAGATTAGCCTTGCTCGTGAGGGAGGATAGGTGAGAGGAACCAGGTCCAGCCCTGTCCTGATTAAAATCTCCCAAGCAAATTCCATCATTATTCCCGGTCACAGCCAGCACCAGTTCAATGAAGTCTTCCAATCCCAGTTTAGACTGTCTGGGAGGTATATAGACACAGAAGATGTGGAGTTTTTTAACATCCCCAAGCAGAAGAATGGAGTGAAGGACCTCACAGTTTGCCAAACTGGGTCTGCTCACAATGGATATGTTGAGGAAGGATTTATAGTATAGTGCAATGCCTCTGCCTCTTTTGGAATTAGAGCGATCAGCATGAAGGATATTGTAGCCTGGCAGAGAGTAGAGGGAGTCCGTCATCGAGGGCTTCAGCCACGTTTCAGATAAGGCCAGGATATCAGGCTTGTTTGAGCTCACCCACGCCTCCAGTTCAGGAAGGTTGGCAGTTAGGCTCCTAATATTAAGGTGAGCGAAGGTGATGCCAGAAGCATGCAGCAGGAAGGTGGAGGGGAGAGGTAGGGTCGCCTTCATAAGTGATGTAGGGCCAGGGTTAGTTTTGACATTGCCTGCTAGGGTAACGGATATCGTTATTATCTATAATGCCACAGTTAACAACGCTGTGGAACACAACCGCTAGATGTTGGGTACCACTGCCTTATATTCTTGAGCAGACTTCCAATATGTTTATGTTTCTGCCACAACATGAATGATGGATTAGGGGTAGGACCAGTCAGTAGATTAGAGTAGCAGAAATTATCGAGAGAATAAGTGTGTCGATTGGGGGAGAATCAATAGGTACAGTCCAAAGCTCAAGAAGATAGAACATAGAGACTAACAGCAGAAAGGGGTATATGGACTTTGGGTTCATAGTGAGACAGGAGTAAGAGGAAAGGGAGACAAGTGTGGACTGAGAATAGAGTGGAGAGGACAGTGGCATGAAGGAGGAAAGTTTGTGGGAGGAAAATAGGATCCAAAGTGATTCGTAAAATGACAGTTTAGGGAAAGCAGCTGGTAGAGAGTAACAGAACCTACCAGCCCTTAGTGAGAAATAAGATCAGGCCAGGTAGGTCAGGCTCACACTGACAAGGTGAGTGGAGTAGGGCATCTATGTGCATTTAGCAGTGGAAGAGCAGAGACAAAGAGTAGGGCATAGTGAGAAAAAGACAGCAGGGAAAGCCAGAGTGATAAGACGACCTCTAGTGGAGAGATCATATAACCAGCAAATGGAAAATGTAGGAGATAGAAACATACCTGATCCTCAACTTGCCAATCCACTTCTTGTGTTTGTTTGTCAACCTGAATTTTGGACTGTTGCTGGGCCTTGCCCATGCAGTTAGCAGCGTACAAATGAGTGTGTATGAGGTCTTGTCTGAGTTTTTCCACATATTGGTCTACAGACACACAGTCTGCAGTGGATGTGTGCAGGTCAAACAACAGGGGTTCAGGTAATCTCATGTTTCTACCAGTCATCACCTCAAAGGGCATCAACTGGGTAGTGGCTGAGGGTGTGCCCCTAATTGCCATAAGGAGTAACGGCAGTAGGGTATCCCAATCCTTGTGACTGTCCTCAATGAATTTGGAAAGCATTTGCTTAATCCATCTGTTGGCCCTTTCTTCTTGACCTGATGACTGTGGGTGGTATGGTATGTGGAACTTTTGATGAACTCCAAGGAGTTCAAGGGCTTCTTTCATCAACTCACCTGTAAAACTGGTTCCTTTGTTGGAGTCTACCTTGAGAGGTAGGCCCCACCTGGAGAAAATCTGTTTCACCAGGATTTTGGCAGTTGTTTTAGCAGTACATGTCTTAATGGGGAAAGCCTCAACCCACTTAGAGATAAGATCAGTTACCACAAGGGTGTATTTGTTGTTTCAGCTGGTATTGGTTAAGGGACCAATAGAATCAATCTGTATGGCATGCCAAGGGCCATAGTGCCTTTGTGGTAGTAGTTTGGCATTTCATTTGGTAGGGATGGGTTGTTCTGTGCACAAACGAAGCAGTTGTCTACTGTATAACCCCCTATTTTAGCAGTAATTTTACTTATGCGATATCCACGGTATGGTACCAAAGTGCGAATAATTAATCACAGCGGTTAATGTTTTTCAGAGATTCATATTTTGCATTTCTGCATTTCATGTGGATTTTACCTGGTAGCATGGTTGTTGCAACGCTGGTTTCAGGGTGACAGGATTCACACTGTCAGTTCTAACATGTTATACAATGAAACGCAACTTGTATGTATCACGTGACCTATGTGATTCACGCTATTCTACATGTTTCTCTGTTCAGTTCAGATGGGGACTATGATCAGGACACGAATAAAACATGTGAATGGCTTTCCACTGTGCTTTCCAATGTGCTTGCTACTGTGCTGATCAAGTACTGCACTACAGTTCACTGTGTGGTGAATGAAGGGGTTAGTGCTTCACATTGTTTAACTTGTGTGGGAGGTAGAAGGAGGTGGAAGCGGTTAATTGGTGAGCTTCTGAGTGCTTAATGTACAGTAGTACTGTGATTACTTGCTTGACTTTACTTCAGGGATTTACAAACAAACTTTATTGAGATAACAATTAAAAGGACATCAAGCTTCAGTAGTTGAGGCACTGACTGTGTGCTTCCATAATTCCAGCCTTTCGGAATCTGCTCAAAATTTCCTCTTCTCACTCTCCCACTTTGCTAATGCTTTCCACCAGCCATTGAGCATGCTTAAGTTTCAAGGACTGCATTCTTGAATCAATGTTTATTTTTCCTGATGCACGTCCATTCTGAAGCTGGTATGATACTGCACCGGCGTACCATTTTGTGAAGCACTGCTTGAGCTCATCCTTTAGCAACTTGTTTACAGACAGATCCAGAAGCTGGAGTAGATCAGTGCATGATGCGGGCACAAAAATTGGTATAATAGCATTTTGCTCCAATGCTTCCAAAACATCCAGAGTGGTATGCCCCTGAAACAGATCCATTATTAACAGTGATCTCTGTTCAGTCAGTAGGTCCATCTGTTGCTTGATTTTATTACAGTAAGGGACCAGGACATCACTGATAAACTGAAGCATTGTAGCATTACATGCCCGGGGTTTTCTGAATGGCTGATTAACCAACCCTCAGGAAATTCAAATGCATGGTGGCAGTTATTGGTTTTGCCCTTGTAAATGATCTGGGGGGGGAGAAGTTCACCAATCATTGACACAGCAAGCACTACTGAGACCTGCCTCTTGTCACCCAACCCACTGACCTCTACCTGCTTAGAACCTGTAGTTGCCATGGTCCACTGGCTGCATGGCACTAACTGTAGACCAGTCTCATCCAAGTTGATAACTAAAGCTGGAGAGATCAGTTCTTGGCTGCATGCTAACGACACTCTGCCAAGGAATTTTGATTTTAGGTCATTAAAGTTGAGGGGCGTTTTACATGCTGCTTTTGTAGCTTTTCTTTTTGAGTACCCCATGCGACTCAACAACTTCCAGGATTACTGTCAACTGAAAAAAAGATAACCCTGACCTCTTGTCTGACAATGGTGGTCATGTGCTTTTACAACATCATATGCGATAGCAGAAACTACCCTGGCGTTAACCACTGCACCCTCTGACCGCATACTTTTTACGATATTTTTACACTCCTCTTCAACATCCTCGAGAAGCAGTGCAGTCATCCTCAGGGCTTGGTGGGCAGCTCAGGGATAAGCTAACCGGGGTCTGGGGTTTTGCTGAGCTTGATGAGGTAGTCTTTCTTAAAACCTCTCACACTACTCTCATTTATGGTTCCACGGTATTTCTTATTGTAGTGATGAACAGCGTTCATAACAACAATCTCAACTGCATGTTTCCTGATTTCAAATCAGACAGCTGCACTGTACCTCCCATACTCTCTCCTGTGCTTTTAACAGGAGGACCGGACAGCTCACTGGAAAGCTCACCAACAACAGACTCAGCAACTTGGAAGGGGACTGAAGCGGACTGACTAATGGTTTCTGCATTAAGCGGTGCTCCAGATAAGTCCCTCTTGACAGAAGTTTTCTTGGAAAGCCAGGAAAGAAGCAACATCTTCAGTTTTGTTGTCATTCAGCAGTAGCAGTCCACAAAAGGCTAGAAATACAGTCGCCATTATTTCTCCACAATTTGTAGACTACTAGTAGCTGACAGCTGACTTCCTGGTTTGCCATAGTTGCGCTAATATACTTTGATGCTAAAAAGTCTGGGAGGCACAGCAGCGCGGACATTTGGTTGTGCAGTAATAAAGCGTTGTACAGTATGTACTGTTTGACATCCTTGGTGACACCAGGCCACCAGACAGTGGTCTTGAGCCTTTGGAGTGTGTTTTCTACTCCCTGGTTTCCACCAGTGGGGGTATCATGCACTTGGAGTAGAAATTCGGACCTGAGATGACGAGGGACCACCCACAATTTAATGGGGGTGTCATCTGGTTGGTACCAGATGAGCTTATCATCTGGGGATAGGTGCAACTTACCTTCATGCCTTTGGTAGGGGTTTTGGGTAGGTAAATTATTTTCAGTACCTTTGTCCAGGAATCTGAACACATCTTTGAGTTCAGAGTCAGCATGCTGGGCTGCTGACAAGTCCAAGGAGGAAAACGGTTCAGATTTCTTCCTGACTGCTGCAATGTGGATGGCCGCTCTGGCCTATGGATGGTCCATCATCCAGGTATCCCCCCCTTGGGCTCCTTCCTTGGCAAGGGTGTCAGCAATGTCATTGAAAGCATGGTAGGGTTCATGAATGGAGTGGGCCTTTACCTTGTGTACACAGAGTTTGTGTGCAAAATTCTGTGCCAGTGAATTAATGTATATTACCAGTTCCTTGTGGTTCACTGGGGTGCCATCGGAAGAGGTGAAGGAATTCTTCTGCCAGAAAGGAAGAAATTCTGTAAGGGAACAACAAACCCAGTTAGAGTCTGTGAAAATGATGGTATCCTCGGTTCCATGCTGGATGAATTCAAGGGCACAGACCACTGCTGCCATCTCTGCATACTGTGATGATGCCACACTGCAATGCTTAGAAATCTTAATAGTGTTACCAAAAAGGTAAATTACTAACATGCCCATTCCTGCTATTTGTTCTCCCTGATAATAGGAGGCTGACCTGTCTGTGAAGACATGACACAATGAGGTATTCTCAAGAAGTTGTGGTGTAGCAGGAAGGAAATGACCTGGATCTGGTAGATCAGGTGGTTGTAGTGTACAGCCATGGGATTCTCCCTGAAGAGGAGACCATGTGCCAGCATAGATGGCATTTTGGTTGGGTGGACCTTAATGTCTCTGTCCTAGAGAAGGAGGGACCAGTGCATCAGTCTGATATTGGAGACTGACCCATCCTTCATGCTATCTGATAACAAAAAGGTTGTTGGAGTGTGGTTTGTATTGATGATCAGGGGGGAATACCCAATGATATACAGAAAGTGCTTGACAGCCCAGTAGGTGGCCAGAAGGTTCCTTTCGCAAATGCTGTATTTCTGTTCCACTGGGGTCAAGAGCTGTGATGCCTATGCAGTGGGTCTCAGGGTGCCATGGACCTTCTGGGCCAGCACTGCAGACATAGCAATGTCAGAGGTGGGGGAGTCCAGATGGAATGGCAAGGCTGGGTTGGGGTTCACCAAATCTGGAGCCGAGGCCAAAGCCTGTTTCAGTGATGTCACAGCTTGGGTGTGAATGGGGCCCCAAGTCCAGAGGACATCCTTTTTCAGTAGTTCATACAGAGGGGTGGCCTTCTGAGCAAAATCACAAATAAAATCTCTGGAGTAGTTTACCATACCTAGAAATCTCCTAAGAGTGGCCACGTTGGTGAGAGTGGCAAATCTTGCAATCCCTGTATCTTCTTCCAGGTAGGGCTTTGGCCTTGATCTGTTATTCTCAGGCCCAGAAACAGTACCTCTTTCTGACATAGTTGTGCTTTTGCTGGGTTACATTTGAGGCCTGCCCTCTGGATGAGGATCAGTATTTCGTCTAAGAGATCCAGATGTTATTCCTGTGTGGCTGCGGCCAACAACAGATCATCCACATACTGCAAGAGACACTGGAGTATATAGAAACCCTCAAGGGTGTCCATCATGAGCAAATGGAACATGGAGAGGCTGTTATGGAGCCCCTGTGGTAAGCAGGTCCACGTGTACTGCCTACCCTCAAAGGTGAAGGCAAACTTATATTGACTTTTGGGGGCCAATGGCAATGACCAAAAACCATTGGAGATGTTCAGGGCACTAAACCATTGCTGTTCAGGGGTCAGTAATCATAGCAAGTCTGGTGCTGATGCCACAGTTGGGGCACAACTGAGGGGACCTGGTTTAGTCTCCTGTAGTCAATAGTAAGTCTCCAGGCACCTGGGGTTTTTTTCACAGGCCACACTGGGGAATTTGCAGTGGAAACACATGTCCTGATTACACCTTGCTTGAGGAGTGATTTAATTGTTTCCCTAAGAGAAGGCAAGGCCTCAGGTGGGAAGGGGTATTGCCGTTGCCTCTCATGTGCTGGGCCTGTCACTTCAATGACAGTGTGCATCCTGTCACAGTCATGCTTGTTGGTGGTGAATTCCTCCAGATGCCTTTGTAGGATGGGGAGGAGCTGTGGGAAAAGCTCATGGTTCTTAAACAAATCTATGATGTCATATTCTTTGTTATTCGCAGATATCATTGCAACCACATGTGAGTCAGGGATCATGATGGTATGGTACTGTCCCTGAATTTGTATCAGTAACATGTTGGCCAGGTCCACCACACAACTGTGTGGTGCCAAAAAGTCAATCCTGATTATACTACGGTGATCATGCAGTCCCATCAGCTGAAAGGTATGCTATGCCTTCAGGTGTCCTAGTGTCACAGGTAATGGCAAGGAGCGGCATGCAGGCAACCTAGTTACATCCACCCCAGACATATTGGTCCTCCATCTGGTAGACCAAGGTGATGTGTCTGGGTTGTCTTCCTGTGATATAGACACAGCTGCGTCTGTAGCCAGTAGTACTGTCAGTAGGCGGCCCCCGACCTCAGCCTCTGTGCAAGACCTTCCATTTGTATCCAAAACTTGCTTGTTTACAATATGGACTGGGGCCTGCAATTGTCAATCTGTACTAGTGGAAGCATGGGGGAGCTCTTGAAAGAGAGTCTGGGCCTGGGTCTTGTGATCCATCTCACCATAATGTACTGATGCTACAGTATATAGGGAGCCGCTTCCAGGTTCAGGCCTATAGGGGCCTGAGACCCTGGGCTTCCTGTGTCCCTGCAGCATGTGCAGGCCTGCTCTCCTGGTTGTATTGTAGCAAGGGCCCATACTGGAACAGCATCCACCACAGAGCATACTTTCCCAAGGAGTACTCAGAGACTCTGGTTTTCATTGGCTATTTCCCTATAAGAAGGGCCTGGTCTCTGTTGTTTACCCTTATTGTTCTTATGGTGTTTCTTATTTTTGTGGTAGTTCTGGTTCCCACCCCAGGATTGTTGTTGTTGGGCATGCTGGGGGTTTTGGTTGTCTATGGGGAGGGGCTGTTTCTCTTGGGCCTGCCCCTCCACTGTGTAGTATGTCATGGCCTCTGGGATGGCTTCCACGGTGGCTACCATCTTGGAGCTGGTGCTAGAATCATGGATGTAGAGCTGGTAGATTCTCTCCATTTTCTGAAGGATATCTGCAAATCTCTCCATGTTGGGATAGGTGGTAGGCTCTACCTTTTCTCTTACTGCAGGGATCATGTTCCTAAGGAACAGGATCTTGTATTCAATGAGGTCCACATCTGAGGCTTCTCCTGCAAGGTGCTTCCCTGCTCGGTAGGCCATCCAGAGCCTCTGATGGAAGGTTGCTGGACTTTCCTTCACATTCTGTTTCAAAGGGTATGTGAGCATCACTCCCACCACACCTGGGTTATGTGCAGTGATGAGTTTAGATGCTACTTTGTCAAAGGTGGCGTGGCTGTCCTGGAGGAGAACATCAGGGAGTTTCACCCACAGGCTAGGATCGATGGTCTGGCGTAGGATCTGGACCTGGTAGTCTGCAGTGAGACTAAGCATTTCACATTTAGCATTCCCCTTCTCCAAATGGCAACTGAGGTTGCCAGACGGGCTCATTCGACCAATACTGTCAGCTATTTGCTGAACAGAGTAGGCCATTTGTAGGGGATTATTGGGATGATCAAGCGGAGTTAGATTACCTCAGGTGCCCTCCAGGGCTGCCTGAGCTGCGAATTCAGCCACAGTATGGACCTTTCCCTCTTTAGTAGCAGTCTCCTATAGCAGCTGCCTAATCTGGGTTTTGAGGACCCGTTTGTTTTTCTCAGGAATAGACACATTGCCTAAGGCATTCTCAATCATTTTCTCTATCTCCTGCCTGTCCTTCACATTAATAATGGCTATCAGTGGTGCCACTGGGACTAGGCCTAGGCCTGCTCCCCCCCAATGGGGGTCACCATGTTAGCATCGCCCGTGATGGACGTCATGCTGTCGATGATGTAGGAACATTGGGTCATGTAACGGGTGGCCACCATGTTGTAGATGGTGGGGAGGGGTGTCTGGGCCATAGTAGGGGTGTGACTGGGCATTGTACTGGGAGATGTCATCATCTGACTCCTCCTCCTCAGATGACATTGACAAGGCAGGGGTTATGCCTCCCATTGCCTTGATGTGACCAGCCAACACCTCTTGCTGATGGTGCAGTTTCACTATTTTATGTTCACAATCCTCATGACTAACTTTTGTAACATTCTGATCTACATCATCCTGCATCTGCTTCTGTAACACTCTATACGTG
Source organism: Neoceratodus forsteri (assembly GCA_016271365.2). Lineage (NCBI taxonomy): Eukaryota > Metazoa > Chordata > Ceratodontiformes > Ceratodontidae > Neoceratodus > Neoceratodus forsteri. The sequence continues at coordinate 727,499,001 of CM028138.1, read as the reverse complement.
GCGCTCAATTCGCAATTGTCCCTAGTAGCTACTCCTAAATCATTACGTACCTGGTTTATCTCATCCTGTATCTCTCCCAGCTCCTCTCACATCTGATCATTTGTTCTACTTAATAAGTCATTCATTTGCAAAGCCTGCCACTTATCCTGTCTCAAACTTTCCCACTCCTGCTTCAACATACAAAGTTCCTGCTCGCCTGCTTGAGCAGAATGATGCAAAAGGGAATCCTTCTCATTCCGCAGTGTTTGGAGCTTAGACTCCAAATCCTGCTCACGTCTTACACATTCAATTGCCTGCAATCCCATCTCCTGCTTAAGAGATGAGACTTGCAGTTCAAGGGTTCGAAACTTCACTTTGGAGGCTTCCAAAGCAGCATAGAGAGCCAAGACCAACAGCCCTTTAGCTTCTCTTTTCCTGGCTGTTTGTCTCATCTCTGAGTACTGGGTTGAATCCCCAGTACAGGGTTGTCAGATTGACTTGTGTCCCACGCAAAGTCAGCCCAGCCTCCATGGGAGGCAAGGAAGTTTGAGACATCAAGCCTCAGGTCTGCGCAGATATTTGATACTCTGGCCATTGTGTAGAAGGAAATAATAAATCAAACTGTGAAAAAGGCACTGTGCTGTGTATCGATCAACAACAGGTGCAGTAGTTCACAGTCGGGCTACTGTGCACTTGTAAGCCTACAATTCAGAACTCCTTTGGGGTGGGTCAAGTCGGCATTGACCACACCCAGTAAGCAGCCAGACTTTGCAAGTGATTACAAAGTGGGTGAAAAATGGGAGAGGTAGTGCAGGAATGCACAACTACTGTCCCAGTTGGGAAGGGAAAGTTGTAGCAACTAGAGAAACTTTGCAAAACTCCAAATATTGCCTGCACACAGTCATCAATTGTCGGGAGGTCTAAACCTCACTATCAGGTTCTTGGCAATAATGAGCATGCAAGGAATCACAGACACGTTGCATAAGAGTAAAAAAGCTTGTCTGCTTGCGTTAATGTGTGCATGGCACAAAAGGTGGTATATTGGAAACTTTGCACAAATGCCTTGGCTGTGCATAGAGGTTTCTAGTATTCCATCTTGCAGTGCACAATACAGCCAAGTCATAACCCTGTCCTCAGTGTAAAATAGAGGTCAGAACAGATGCATAAAACTTCCACATAAAAGGCTTTATGTGTGGCCAAAACACAATAGCACTGAAGCACTAAACTGTAATATTAGTATACAAAAGGTTAATGAGCCCACTCAACATGTAGGGTGGCAGCAGCCACTTACTACTGTATGCCATTATCATAGCAAGGATCCTCTTTAAATCTGTAGTTTCTGCCCCACCATTGGCAAGTGCTAGTGCTTGTGACACCAGCGACTTGGATTCCGAAGTGAGCCTGAGTCAGCGCAGGCCATACGGGTGGGGAGGAGAATCGAATAACCCAGAAGATACTCTCCTCTTCTGGGAAGGGAGGACAGCCTACTACAGTGCACAACTTCCACCACATTTTATCTCACGTAGCAGTACACATCTGGAGTGGCTCAGTGGGAGGTGAGATGCCGGCATATCACATGCACCATGTTTGCATGCAAGCTTGCGGCTATTCCCAGGCTAGCATCTTGGAGGGGGGAAGAAAAGTAGAGGAAAGAGCAGTAGGCTGGGACAGAGTGATTGATCAACACCTTGTAAGCCCTGCACTGCAATGTGGTAAATTTCCCCCAGAACTGGATCTTGTACAGCAGCAGCTGTGGGTCCTGCTGCACCCATCCATGGGAGGCAAGCCATGGGGAGAAAGGAGGGAAGCAGGTGATGCCATGAGAAGCTGGTTGATTGGGTAAGGAAGTTGATCAGGATGGGGGCACAAGCCTAAAAGAAGGAGGCCAAATAAAATTCTGTAATTTGCTCCATGCAGCTGCTGTTAGTGTTGAGGTCTGAGCTGTGATGTCATTGCTTATTCCTGCCCTATGGTGTATGTAGCAGCAGTAACCCCCTCTTCCCAACCCCTGTCAGCATTTACCCTGGCATCCAGTGGCACCTGCTTTTCACTATCTATGAATGCACCCCTGGGGTCTACTTGCCCCTCTTCTTGCTCCCATTCCCAGTGAATACATCCCTGATAAAACTGTCTGGAGTGAGAATGTCATCAGAAATTTAACTGATAATTATTTGGTCCATTCAAGATATGTCTGGTATATAAAACCTGTAAAAATGACTGCAAAAGGTCAGAAACCATTCCTTTTAATTAGCCTGTGTCCTGAATGATTAGTTTTATATGTTCCATTTATCTGTTTTTACACAAAATGCAATCAGTACCATTCAGCTGTTTTGATGAACTATAATGAATGCTTAGCAAGCTCCTAGAATCAACAAGCAGCCATTAGGTGTGTGTATGTGTGTGAAGATGGGAAACTTCCCTATGCATAGCACTACACATTGCCAGGAGGTCTAAACCTCACTGTCAGGTTCTTGGCAATAATTGGCATGCAAGGAATCACAGACATGTTGCATAAGAGTAATAAAGCTTGTTTATTACTACCAAAAGGAAAATCACTGTTGTCCTAAGCAGTTCTTATCATTAGGAACTGGGAGCCAATGCTAAGCCTTCCCTATACCTTGAGGAATCTCCATGTCTCATGGGGTCTCCGAGATAGAAGGTGTAATGTCTTACATTATATACCTAAGTTAATTACCATGGTTACTGAAAGACAGAAACATTTCTAGTTACAGAGATGAGTCCTATTGGCTAAATTAGAGGTGGCTTCTCAGTCCAAGATAACATCATACAATTTTGTTATAGTCATCACTTTGTAGAAACAAAGAGGTACAGTTTGTACATAGCCGTGTAATAATACAAATCATCAGAAGATGGCAATGCCAACTTATATATCATAATCATTACAAGGACACAGGTATCCTAACATCTTGTAAGCAAGAAATACATGTCTATATTGGAAAGTAAAGTGTATAGCAATAATGTGCATACATATCCTGACATCTACTTTATACGGTAGATGTCCTTAGCCCTATATGTTAGTATAACATATACCTAGATGCTTGCTGTCTGTGGTGTACCTCTGAGGGTACCAATTAGGGTGCAGGGGCCTCGTGTAACAGCATAGTTCCTTAATGTCATGCAGTATGAAGAGGGCCCAACATGTAGTTCTTCACCTGGTGAATTGCCAACAGAAAGCGGCAAAACTAAGCGTAGTGGACCTTCACGCAGTAAAGTGTCAGTGAAGTGCCACAATGCGTAGTTTCACCTGGCAAAGTACCACTTTGCTGACAAAAAAAAATCAATAAATAAGAAGAATATTCTACCCAACACACTGTGAGATAATTTACCTAACCCCTTCCACCTCCAAGGCTATTTCTATGTACCCCTGCCCTACCCATCCTCTAGCATTTACTTCCCTCTCCTCCCACAGTCCCAAAAAAGATTATTCATAAGGGTATATTTTGCCACTGAGATTATTCTTTCCCTGGACATATGTGGTATGTAAGTAAAAGCACCTTGCCCACCCACAGCCCCAGCCCCATCCATGAGGAATAGCAACATCTATAACCCCATCCTACCCAACCTCTAGCACACAAATCCCCACCCAGCCCCAAAATAAAGGAACAAAAAAACCTGCAAAATAAGAAAACCATCCAGTGCTGGAGATGCGGGCTCATGCTCCAGTGTCCTGCTTCTGAGTGAATGAACGATGATGTCCTCACCTACAAGAACACTGACTGGTGCTGAAAAGGCCTGGGCTGTGTACCCTGTCAGAGGTGGGAGATTAACCCAAGTCACAGGCAGACAGCACATGCAGCAGCAGACTCTGTGACCCTGTTTCAGATTCACAGGATTGCAATGTGCAGCTGCTGTCTGTCTCTGTCTCTCTAGATCTATCTATCTATCTATCTATCTATCTATCTGCAGTATATGTATATCTATCTGCTACAGTGGTGGCCCATGATGGTGGCCACACTGAGCCTGCCTCTTCAGTTTCTCATATTGCCATAGCAACCAAAACCTCTTGTGCTTTTCTCTCGAGACTTAAGTAGTTGCCATGACAACCTCACAATGCTAACACAGGATTGTTTTTTATGGCTGCCTGTACATTATCCACTATGTCATATGCCCACTGCTTCAGGGTCTATTTACAGTGGCACGCTTCATTACTACAGAGTCATCTATCCAGTCCCCACCCAACAAAGAAATATTTTTCTTTGGATTCTGCCAAGTTACCAGTCCTACTGTACAAAAACTGATTATGCCACCATTAAAGAGATAGTGCACTTCCTCCTAAAAGTAGTAGCTTACAATTGTATTCACCTAAAACAGATTGGTCATAAGCTTGCAGATAATTATTTTCCCTTTCAAAATGGTTTTAAGAGTGCACAAAACACAACCCCCCCAAATCTGGGCTTTTGTTAACTTGTGATTGTCTGACTTCTATTTTGATCTTTAGGAATGATCACTGTGATGGAAGTCAGGAAATGTTTTGCAGCAATGCTATTGCAGGGTTTAGGCTTAAAATTTTTTGAACTTGTCAAGCAGGGATAGTGATAGTTAGCACTGGTCCCCTGAGATTTGCCCTGGCCTGAGGATAAAATGGAGATATATGTACAATAAGTGCAACACACTATGGATTACAGGGTTCAAGTTTATTTATTATTTATTTTTTTATGTATTTAAGATTAGGATTTACACCTTTGAGATAGGGGGGCTGTTTTACAAAGGTTCCAAGTCAGTTTAACACAGGACAATACATATGGTACATGCAAGTTCACATGGACAAGAAGACAGTAATAAAACAAGCATTTGTCAATGCCGAATGTTTGCTTGCTGGCATTGGCATTGATAGTGTAAGAGTTACAGAGTTGCATAATAGGAATGGCAGTGAAGTATTGAACTGAAGCCAACCCCACCACCACCCTGCAGATACTGACAGGCATTGGGGTGTGTCTTTGGGTCATCAGGCATAACGGCCATGCCATTTCACCACACCCTACCCTGCAGACACTGACAAGTGTCACGGTGTGCCTTGGGGTTTTGGCCCTTATGTTCACCCCATTCCATCAGGAAATACAGTGAGATGGGTGCTGTATAGGAGATTGGGGTGAACTTTGGGGACGAAGAGTCCAAGGCACATCTTGATGCCTCTCACTGGCTGCAGGGTCTGGGTGGGGGTAGAATGGTATGAGCATTACAGGTGACAATCCCAAGTCACACCCCTGATGCCTGTCATTCTCTACAGGGTGGGCGTTATGGTTGGAAACCCTAACGCCTCAGGCGTTCATTGGTATTTTCACTCCAAATTTTCAACATGTTTTTTTTGTGACCCACACCTCATGAACAGTGGCAATATCAGTTTGTTAGCCGAAAGTTGCTTTTGCTCAGCGACTACGCCATTTGGCACCACAGGTATAAAAACTAATTTTGAACAGGATGTGAAAAATGATAGCTGTACTCTTCATGGGGAGGTGTAAAAAATGGCAATGTTGAAAATCTGCAGTGAAAATATTTAAAAATCTGGTGAAGTCACGAGCGTGCGTAGAAACTGTGCAACGCACACCCGTAATGTAATTAGTTTGGGGACTTTTTACAGCAGATTGTCAACACAGGCATTTTGGGACCTCCTCTCATGAACAGTGTCACTGTGATTTTCTTAATCTGTCCCGAACAGTGATTTCCCACAGCGACCACGCATTTCTGTGCTGGAAGTGGGAAAACACATTTCGGCCATGGTGTGAAAACTGACAGCTGTACTGTTCATAAGGAAGTGTGGAAAAATGCCAGTGGTGAAAATCTGGACTGAAAATATTACAAATTCATGAACTTATGAGGGTGCATGGAAACTGCACAATGCTCGCTCATAACACAGTCATTTTATGGACTTTCATCACCAAATTTTTAACATAGCCATTTTAAGACCTCTGCTCATGAACAGTGTCACTGTGATTTTCTGAATCTGTCCCAAACATTGATTTAGCACACTGACTGGTAAAAATACCACTAACAGCTTAATCTGGTTCAAGGTCAGTTGGCATTCATCTGTATCCCTTCCCCCGGGTCGTGCCTGAAAATAGGCAGGATTTGTCTAGTGCACTTACCCAGTCAACAAAAACGAAATAAATAAATAAATAAAAATTGTGCGCTACATGCGCGAAAACAAAATTTGGGTGAGATGTGAAAAATGACAGCTGTACTGCTCATAAGGAGGTGTGGTAAAATGGCAGTGTTGAAAATCTGGAGGAAAATATGAAAATTCGCGAACTTACAAACATGCGAGGAACTGCACGCTACGAATCAATATTTTGGAAATTTATTCACCAAATTTTCAACATAGGGTTTTTAGAGCCTACTCATGAACTGTGACACTGTCATTTCATAAATCTGTCCCAAAAGGTGGTTCCATGCAGTGACCGCGAAATCACCTTTTGGGGCCGATTAACACCATGACAGTGCCGGAATTCATGAGGAGGGGTCCCAAAAACCCCATGTTGAAAATGTGGTGCCAAAATTCCAAAAATTGCCTGAGATATACATCAAAGTTGAAAAAACTCTTATTTATTCCATTATGCAGCTTACCGGCATTTCTTCAGTTCTCGGTCTGCATTGAAGAGTGCAGACGTGTTCCCGGTCCACTGAAGATTGTCTTCCGGCCTCAGAGCTGGTATGGGTGAGGTGGGGTGTGGGAGGTGGATGCAGAGGGTGGGCGCAGTTGAGGGCAAGACAATCAATGAGGGACCTTTTTTTTCCAGGTGTTTCTTTTCTTTTAGGAGGACAGCGGGACTTGTGCCACACTGGGCTGGGCTCCCAGTGCAGCAGCTGAAATTTTTGGGGGGGCAGTGGGGCTGGGGACAAACAGCGGGACTTATGCCATGCTGGGGTGGGCTCCCAGCATGGCAACTGGAAAGATTTTTTTGGGGTGCCGTGGGCCGACGGGGATTGGGCACTGCCGGCCATGAAGTGTGCCACTGGGGTGGGATCCAGCATGGCAACTGGAAGTCTGTTTCTTTTGGGGGTTAATTGAGCTGATGGGATTGGGCACCAATGAAGAAAAGAAAGGAAGAGAAAGCAGAGACGTATACAAGCAGGATTGCCAGCAATATGCTAATCAGCACTATCTTATTGCTGCTCACTGAAGCGGAGCTCTCCCTTTCAACTGTACGGCACTGCATTTTCAACTGCTGTCATAGACAGCTGCAGCATTCATTGGTGAACTGTGGCCACACCTGCAAACACACTGACTGAATTGGAAGACAGGGTGCCACACCTACAAAAACTCAGATGATGGCACTATGTTTCTTGCACATGCGTGCAAGCAAACATAAAAAGATCCAGATCATTGTCAGTTACAAGGTGCAAGAGGCATACATCAGCATGACAATAGGTGTGGTACAAAGCTTGTTAGGTGCAGTACATAGCTTAATTAAGAACACTTGAAATACATAAGGGCAAATTAGATAACAGCAGCAAGATATTGCGGTACAGTGTGTGGTATAATGCTTGTTTAGGTACTCATAATAGCAGCATGTTAGTAGGAGCTGTGAAACTCATACCATAGTAGGAGGAGCAGTACATTCCATATAGATGCGGACCAGGTAGTGTACATTCCATTATTTGTAGCAGCCTGGTATGGGCAGGGGGGCATAAATGGAATACTAAGAATCCTCTTTGTTCTTAAGCACAATGCAGTGTAGCTTGTCTCACTGTACCACAGTAGTATGAGGTTATTAATAGTTGCATGTACTGTGCTGTGCTATGCTGTGCTCCCTTGATAGCAGTAGTGATCGTAGCATAAACAAACAGACATACTATCCAGTTTTGAAATGCATGGGTCAACTTTGATCTACCCTATTAAGTGAGAAAGAAGTAGAACATAGAAACACAGGTTTTGTTTGAAGAAAAGGGCCACAAGGACCATCCAAACCCTACCTACCCTATGCTGTGGTAAGGGTTTTATCTGATAACAGTGAGTTTATAAGACTGCCGATCACATAAAGCGAGGCAACAACTGCCTGACATCAAAAGAGTGAACCGCACAACACCGGGCCATCACAACTGGCAATGGTCGCTTATTTCATAAGAAAAAAAAAAGAAAATCAACTTCTTTATTGTTAACTCCAGTGAGAGTGGACTTAGGAGAAAATAGCAACTCTCTGTGGAAGCAAAATAGCTTCCTGCACCAGGATCTGAACCCAGCACCACAGGCTCTAAGGGCAGTGGCTCAAGCCACTATGCCACACAGCCAACTCAGCACAGTTTGGCCAAATTAATCTCTTTGCCTGCTTTCTCATGAGTGTAGCACGCATCCTTCAGTGCTACACTTGCTGTAACCACTCAATGCCCCTTTTCTCCACTCGATCTACACGGGAGTGGTATTATTGAGTCGCTCATATTGAGCCGCTCAAAAATACTCGCCCATATAGGGTGTTACCATGACAAGGGTCCTTATGCAGACCTGAGCCTCACCCACCCTTGCTGGATGATTCTTTCTTTTAATGATAATCATGTGCCTGTCCTCACATGCTTAAATCCCATCACTGTCTCTGCTCCCACCACCTCACTAGAGAACCTGTTCCATCTCACCGCCACCTTTTCTGTGAAGAAATACTTCCTCATCTCCCTCTTGAAACTCTTCTCCCCATTGACTCCATTGAGTTCCCTTTTGTAACCACATATATGCTCAGTCTATAAATATCAACCAATGCCCCCCCACCACCAGCTTTCCTGGTCTCTAGGGAGTAGATATTGAGACCCTTCAGCCTTTCCTCCTAGGGCTTCTCCTGCTGCTCCTGTATCATCCTGGCTGCCTGCCTCTGTGCCGACTTCACCTGAGCAGATAAGAAAATGTTTTTTTTTCACTACTCATGATAATAATTTTCATAGAATTAGCTGAATCCTATTTAGCTTGAGTAGAGGTGCATAATTGTTCTGCAAAATGTTGTAAAGCTGCATAGATGGTACAGTAGATGACAAAATTTTTTTTAATTATGCTCTCTGTCACCACTCGCCATGACTCCCCTGTGTTCTCTGTGTTGTTTGATTCTTTTTCCTCTTCCTGTCTCCCTTATCATGCTCTCTATCTCACACAGACATATTCTGTCTTTCCCTCTACAGTGCCAAGTGTCCCCATTGGACAATCAGCAGTGTTTTCCTCAGTGCCAGTAATTCTCTGCATTATCCTTGGAGCCCTTCTGTTTGTTATTTTAATCATCCTGGGAGGACAGGTACAGAAACACATGGCATCTATCAGAGGTAAGTCAAGCTAATCTCATACTGAAGCAACTTCAGCCTCAAGGTAACTACAGTGCATTGAAGCCCAATATTTAATATTGGTGTAAACTATGTGAAAACTATATGATGATGTATGTCAGTCCAGTGTTTCCTAGTACTGCTGTAGTACATCTGTAATGTTGCTGTTACTGTCAAGAAAACAGCACTAATGACAATATTTTACTTTGGGTACATAATGTAATTATATTATGGTATGTCACCTGAAATTTGCATTACTGTAGTACTACTTCAGCAATAGGGTTATAATGATCATGGCAACTGCACTGAAACACAAAATATCTTACTATGAGTGTGACTGCATGTAGGTGATGCTACACTGTGCTACCCCATGTCACACTACAGAGGTTATATGTACAGTGGTGCCAGGTGATGGGTACCTTCTTGTCTTGTCTTGTCAAGTCACAAAAATAAGCATTTCTCTCATGCTAACCAAGGATCGTATCTGACTACAGTAACTGGCAAGGCAATGGCACTGAAATGCAGTATACAGTTCATTATGTGGTGTTGCTGTGCTAACACTCCTGTGTTCAGCAACAATACTTCAGCAGTTCAGCATGAACATTGCAAGGGTGCTGCAGTACATTTTAAAATAGAATAAGAAGAATCTGTGTTGGTAATGTACCTTCTGTTCTTTGCCAGAAGGTTGCCAAAGAAATGTGATACAACACACCACAGCCAATTAATGTGCTGAGGCTCTAATGACATATAGAATAATGCTAGGGAACTGAGTATAATGAAAACTTCATACCTACCCAAGGTGTGGAATGTTACATAAACCCTGAGAGCAAAGCTTGAGTGGTTTATAATAGCACCCTACATTATGGGTGTGTATAAAATTTGAGTTTTACACAGTCCCCAGGGCTTTGTTTCATATAACTGTTGTGCTGTTTTCTCACTGCAAGTCCCTCAACAACTGGCACAGAGAAGGCCACAGCCTGAGCTCTGTATGGGGTGGTGGTTGAAAGAAGCAGCTGGCAGTTTCATTTTCCAGCTGAGTACATTGCAGCAGCAAGTGTGTATATGGTTCTTAGAGAAACCCAGTGCACGAATACCACTATAACCAGCTGGTTATAATGGCAAATTATAACTGGGTTTCCCTACAGCAAAAAAGGAGACCTGTTATACTGCAATAATGCTGTCCTGGTGCAGAACACTGGCTTCCAATCAATTTTGTTTCTGCTTTTTAGTTTTTCTCTCATCCCTTCCTACTCTGTGGTGCTAGTCCCCACCATACTGACATTCCCAAGAGACTGCAACTCTGACTTGACTATGTACTAGATGGGTTATACCCCACATTGTGGCATTCTCTACCTGACTGCAAGAGTGAAGCAACACAGAGTCCTTACCAGACAGTTCCAGTGATTTGGACATGAATAACTGCACTGGGGAGGAAATGCCAAAAGGAATACAGTAGCTCGGTGTTGTTCTGTTCCAACTCTCCCAGATGCCAGTGTGCAAGTGCCTAGTCATTGAAACAAATGTGCCCAATCTTGCTTCCCATCGTATGTTATGACACACCAGTGTAGCACCCCAATGGTTGCTACACAATCCAGCAGGAAAGACCCCAGGGAGGGGAAAGGGTTAACCCCCCACCCACCCCATATGCAGCCAGCTGGCTAGCTGACCAAGCTAGCTGGCTGACCACTTCCTGTCCTGGTTCCCCTCTCTCCCTTCTCCCCACTCCCCCTCCTGCACTTTTCCCGGGCTTCGGCCTTTGTTCTGGCTAGTCCAGGGCTCTGGCCATCCCCTAAAGGGGCCATAAATCAGCCCAAGGGGATGACCCCCCAGGGACCCAATCGACAGGCCAAAAGCCAAGTCTGCCCCCAGGCTAGAAAAGGGTCTCCCTTGCTAGCCAGAGAGGAGTTCTGGACAGGGTCCCTTACAGAGCGGAGCACACAGGGGAACGGACACCAGGAAGCTTACCTCAGCTCAGGTCCATAGCTCCCTGGTGGCTGCTCCTCTGTAGCCATGGGTCCTGGGGTCTTCAGCAGCAGCAGTCATCCTCTAGACTGGAGGGGTTCAGCAGTCTTCACAACGTCCAGCAGCAGCCAGGTCCACAGGGTGAGCTCCCTTTGTTTGTCTGCTCCCTGGGTGTGCAGTAGTTGTCGGGAGTGGTGGTTGGGAAGGTATTTCCTGGCGTGTCTGGTAGTATCCCTGCTCCGGGCCACCATTGCAGTTCATCTTTCATTTTGCCTGCTGCCTGCATCCCTGTTTTGCATCCATTTATTTGGCTGTTCCCCTGCCCTCCATTGGTGGAAGGCTCACATTTGCTGCCCGTTCTGGCTTCCCAGTTCCATCGCACAGTCATGGGGCTTTTGTCTCCCCCCCAAGTGTCTCACTGAGCTGGCAGCTGGCTGTTCGGCCATACGAGACCACATTCCACCATCACAGAGGCACCCTACCCTGACCGAGGCAGAGTCTGTGGGTTTGCTGGTGGTGGTGGCAAGCGGCTCCTGCTCCCCATTGTTTCCCCCAGGTGCATGTAGCACTAGTGTGGCTGTGGTCTCCTGCTGAGTGCTGGAGTCTATGCTGCACCCAAGATAGTGGGGGTGGGTTGGAACCGTTGGACTGCTGAGTGCAGCTGCAAAGTGAGTCCAGGCAGAACTTAAGCCTGAGATTCAAAGGTTCCACCTCGCACCTGCACACAGGTAAAGGCAAGATGCTGGGTGGGAGCGGGGCTCCTTGGCCATCACCATGGATAATCTACTCCACACTCCTCCACTTTACAGGACTCGGGCCAGGTGTTGAGCGGGCTGTACACCCTGCCAAATTTATTTCCTTCACTTCACTTCACTTCACACCAGGGGTGCTTAGGAAGGAACAGATGCACCAGAGGACAGGGAAAGAAGGAAGATTAAGTGGGCAGAGCACCCACTAAGAGGAAATAAGGGGCAACATATGGCATGAGCCCCAGATTCTAGGCTTGTTGCCAGAATGGCACCCCACAAAAGGAGAGGCATTAGGAGGGGGTTGATCTGAGCTGCCAAAAGGGGAATAGTTATTAGGGGGTGGAGCGAAGCCTGGGCCCACTGTACAGCCAAGTCCCCCCCCACACACCTTTGGAACCACATATATGCTCAATCTATAAAAATCAACCAATGACCCCCCCCACCAGCTTTCCTGGTCTCTAGGGAGTAGATGTTGAGACCGTTAGTTCCCCCCAGTATAGTCAGCTCATGAGCCACCCTGGCTCATGATAGTGAGGTTCCCTCCGCAGTACACAAATAAGAAATTGCCCAGTTTTTTGTTTTGCTTCTTCAGTGTGGCCATAGCTCCCTTCCCTGGCTGGGTGGCAACTCATCAGGAGCCTTCCAGAGGACCCACCATCACCAAAGAAGGACCTTGCCTCAACCATCCTCCATCCTTTCATCACCTGCATCTTCAGCTCTGGACCAGCCCTCATTCTCTTCACTTCCTTCATCTTCTTCATTTCATCTCCATCTTGTTGTCCTCAGCTCACCTGCGGCCAAAAAGACCAATCAGTCACTAAGATACTGTACCAACTCATCCGGCTAGCTAGCCACCACCTGCTTCGCACTGAAAAGATTGTTCCTCCAACTAGACTGTCGGGTTTAACTGGTGCTGCCTAATTATCCTTGGCCAAGGTGGTTGGGTACTGATAGATTATTATTATTGACGTCTGCAGAGGTAGGGCACTAGGTGACCCTGTTAGAGGTATACCGCAAATTGATAGTATGTGCATGACTGTTCACCCCTACATTTACTCCTTTTAGACCTGTATCATTGCCTTCTACTTCTAAACACTGTTTTGTGCATGACAATCACCTAACCCATTATTTTCCAGTGGAACCAGTGGCTGCTACCAAGAAAAGCTATCTGTTTGTACCTGGAACCATTGTGCCTGCATCTCCTTGACCAGAAGAGATGAACCACCCAATTGAGTCCAGTCACCACAACTTGGCTCTGCGAGCAAGGTTAAAAAGGAGCCCAAAGCAGGTTCACATGTCCACAGATAGCCCCAACATGGCATGCAGCCACTACTCCAACTTCAGCAATGAAGAGGGAGATCATCAATCAGCACTTACAGTGCCCTATTACTTCGGTGCCCCCGGCTTCCCCGGTACACCAGAGACTCCACTGACCCCAATGGAACCAGCCTGGGAGAATTCCAAAATTGAATGCTGGCCATGTTCTAGCTGTACCGAATCCCCAAACACCAGAAGGTGGAGGTCCTGATTGGACAACTGGGAGGTGCAGCACACCGAGAGGTTACCAGCTGGCCTGAGAGGGAACAGGACACTGCCGACAGAATCCTAAACAGGCTGGGCCAGACCTTTGACATTCACACCCTGTCCCAACTAAAGATGAGGTTTTTCTCATTAACCCAAGGCTCAACAGAGAGCCTAAAAGAGTTTGCTCTCAGCCTCCAGGAGGCCCTGAAGGCCATAGAGTGAGAGGATCCTGAAGGTAGCCCGTGACATGGGCATCGACAATTTAACACTTGCAATAACAGTGACTCAATCCTGGTGCATGTCGATGGGACTACTGCTGAGGAAGGGTGACTGGATGGGGGGGAGGTGGGAGCATATAGTGACAGGATGTCGCTATATGTATACATGTGTGGGGGAAAACGAGCATGACGGAAGGGAGGGAGGGTTGGCCTGGTGTGGTTGACATTGGGCTACCGAGCTGGCCTCATAATGTGGTAGGTGGGTGGCAGCCTAAAGCTGCAAGTGTTCTGGGTTCGGGTCCGGGTGCATCTATATTTTTGTATGCCTGGCCTGAAATTCTTTTTTTTACAGATTTTGCACCCCCCAACAAGCACCCCCTGGAGTTAATCCTTTAGTAAGGGAGTGCGGGGGGCACAGCCCCCCACATGAACATTTAAAATCTAAGTCCCTGGTGCCATTTTCTTGTGTGCCTGCGGTGTACATCGCCAAAATTAATTTTCAGAGATGTACACTCACCCTGCTGATGATCATGATTGTGCTTTTGCCCTAATCACATAAATCCATCCTGAAGCAGTGCTAGAGCCTGACCACAGGCTGCAGCATAAATTCATTGAGGGAGTGTGCAGTGCCACTCAGAGGAAGGACCTCCTGATACTCAAGTCACAAGAACCTGGTGAAACCTTCCTGGAGTTTAAGGAGAAGGCCATCCGGATCCAGGGGGGCCAACCAAAGAGGTCACCTCTGGCATACAGCACACCAACATCCTGCTGATGATGTGGCCAGATGGCATGGTCCCATTGGACACATTTTACTGAAAAGAGTGGTGGACAAATGCAACTCACACCCCAGGTTACCCGACTGCTCCAAGTGCCTGTTGGCAATACAGAAAGTGGCCCAAGTGCCCGACCAATGCCCCGTCCAAGAGGCCACCTCACCCAAAGACCACATCCAAGAGCTCGAGGACTGGGAGGTCAAGCTCACTCAGCAGCTGGAGGACATGAGGTGAGAGATGAGGGACTGAAGAGAGGGCCAAGGAGACAGAGGGGGACACCCACCTGCCCGGAGCTCAACGGATGCTGGATGGAGACCGACCAATTGGTTTGATGAGCATGGCAGGTCCATCTGCAGGAGGTATGGAGTCAGTGGCCACATAGAGTGGGAGTGCTCACAACAGCCAACAGAAGTGGCCAGATTAAACAGACAGTCTTTGGGGCAGTGGGCCAACCCCTGGGAAGACAGAAAATAGGCCCTAAGCCTGCATCAGAGCACCATAGGTACGTTGGAAGCTGCCCCATCATACCAGTTTGGATCAATGGTGTCAAACTCATGGCACTTCTCGATACTGACTACCCAGGTGTTCACCATCCAGGGAAGGTAATTCTTTTAGTATTGGCCTGAGGCACCAATTCAAAATCCACCTCAACAATGGCTTAACCTAATTGCAGGGAACAGCCTTGACATCCCATACCATGACTACCGAGAAGTCAATGTCCGGTTGGGTGCAGTCACGTACCCAAACCAGGGTATCATTGTAACCCAGACAGCCAATAATAGCCTACCCCCAGT